>CM068384.1:21882268-23308221 GCA_034770075.1 Aralia elata
ATTACTTTTTAGTATCACTTTCAATATCAAACCACAACAACTGAATTTCTAGCTAATATATTAAGATTATATTTGAAGAACATCACAACTACTTAAAACATATCCTCCTATTTTTCGGAAGGAAACCTCAATTCTATCACCACTATTTAGTGATAATTGTTGTTTTTGGTGGGTAATCCTAACCCCAAGAATGAACTTGACTTGTGGACAGCCAGTTCTGACCAAGTCCATTTAGTACCAACTGTTATGTTATCAATAACAGCCTCTATGTCAAAACAACCAGGAAACCAACAGCCCAAAGGATCATCCCTCCAAACAAACTACTGTTTGGCACACTCAAAAGGTTTTTGATGACTAAACCAATCTGGAATCTTTGTTGATAGAAGTAAAATTTCAATTTCCGTTACCGAATCCAGAGTATACCTGCTACACCCATAATAAATTTAAAAAAATTAAAAAATTTAACAAAACAATCAAAATGATTAGAGAAAGAATCAACAACCTGAAAGAAACTCTGTCTAATGAAAGTCTTTGCCAGATTGCTGCAGCCTGCCAATGTTAAATTTTGTAATAGAACTGAGTTTTTCCAAACCATGAAACTCAGCCAATCTACTGCAATTCCGTAAGATTACAATTCCTCCAAGTGTATCAAGTTTTGATATATTTGGTAAGTTCCGCATCGACGTACAACTCTGCTGCATATAGCCGTTTGTAGATTAGGTGGAATTCCTGGAAGTGATTGAAGATTACGGCATCTTGTCAAGTCAAGGAGTTTTAGACTAGACAGTTTTGTGTAAGGCTGGATGGTAGGCTATAGAAATCGTATCGTACATGAAATTTCAAATCTTGCAGCGAGGATAAACTCCCAATGATATTTGGGATATCTTCGTCATGAAGCTGACACCAACCGAGATCCAAACGTTTTTAATGGCACACAAACCAGAAACAGAATGTGGGACAAAAATTAGTTAGAAGAAGGTGATACATGATCTAAGCTTAAGATTTCAAGCTTCTTCATATCTCCTCCAATGGAATCAGGAATTTTTCTTAACATGGTTTTGCCGGCCGCGAAGCTTTTTTAAGGATTCGATGTTCCCAAGCATCCTTTGGCAGGTATTCTCTAGATTTGAGCAGCCCCCATAAATCCAATTGTTCTACGCGATCGTCAGGTTGCCAAATGCTGCTTGGAAGATACCTCAACATCTTCGCAATAACTTAAAATCCAACTCAACCAATTTGTTAAGACGTCCAAATGAATACGGTAATTTGCTAATAGATGTTGCTTTTGCCCGAAAGCTTCCTTAAGGATTACGATGTTCCCCAATTCCGTAGGCAGTTCTTCCAGATTTTCACAACAATCAAGAATCTAGACTTTCCCCGCAGTAGCCTTAGGTCACATACCACTGTTGCTTGGGAGAGGTCTTAGGTTATTGCAGCCGGATTAAATCCAATTTCGACCAATTTTGTCAGCCTTCCAATGAAATCTGGTAGCTTTCTAATTTCATGTGCTAAACTGCAGAAAGAAGAAAAGCTCGTGTAAGGATTGTGTGGACAAATGTTCCCCAAATTCTTCGGTGCAATTCTCCCAAACTTGTAGCAATAATCAAGATCCAGAGATTTCATTGCTCTGTA
Organism: Aralia elata; assembly: GCA_034770075.1. Lineage (NCBI taxonomy): Eukaryota > Viridiplantae > Streptophyta > Magnoliopsida > Apiales > Araliaceae > Aralia > Aralia elata. The sequence continues at coordinate 21,883,901 of CM068384.1, forward strand.
AAATTGCAGAATGCTCGCTTGCGAAGGATTCTTAAGTTTATACAGAGAAGCTCAAATTCAAGTAAAACCAGCCTAACTCAAGACATCCCGATTGATGGGTGAACCTCGTCACAAACACTTTTACAAAAATAAAGATTTAAAGTCTGGAGGCATGGTACATCTAAAAACCCAGTGAAATCCGGAGTCGTAGTCAAGGAGTTCAACTACCATTTCCAAGATTTAAGATTTTTAAGTGTTGGAGAAAACTGTTGAAATAAGGAATATTTGAACATTAGACCATTTTATAGGAAATGGTGTGAACCAAGAAAAATATGTGCAAACATGTAAAAGCATTAATGAAGTTGGAGGGTAATGTTCTTACCAGGATTTACCATCCCACATATATTTATGAGTTAGCTTAAACTGCAAATCAAGGAGAAAGCAAACTCATTTCTCGGGGATGACAATCAGAAGGTGAAAATGTTCTAAAGGAGGACAACCCTTTCCACCAAAGAGAGCCACCTTAACTATTTCAAATATCATGTTCCAAAGCTTTCCTGTGAGAAGTACCATCGTCGGATGTTAAGTAATCTTAATCTAATTGCACTCTTTTTAAAAGTTTCGAATTCAATGGTGCTTCATACTTAGTAACCAAACTATTAGAATGTCGTCCACAATCATCAGGGATAATACCCTCAATTTCTTCTGTGTCCCTAAAACAAAATCCACGAAAAACATTTGATATTAGAACCAATTTAAGATTTTTATGACATATATCCATGTGTGTGTGAGAGAGATGAGAAGAGAGTTACTAATATTTAGTAACTACCATTATACTTTTTTAACATCATTGTATCTGTCTCCACAAGACCACCACATCTACTATGCTTTCGGAGGGCTCTATCGGAAACCTTTGTTGCGGGACAAATCTTCTTCCCATTATCCCGAATCCCATCATGCATCCCTCAGCTCGTTTCTTAATCATTTTAATAGTTAGTAAACCTCGTTTTAATTTCGCATTATTATTATCATTTTCTACGGGAGTAAATAAACAACTTCCCAAAAAAGTAAATGCATCATCTTTGAAACATTCCGATTGAAAACAGCATGCCATGTCAAGGAAAATATCCTATACATTATCGTCATTCAAGTGCATGTCATAAGCAAATTCTAAGCTTTTTCCTGTATCTCATTGTATAGGTATGTTCATGCAATTTCTCGATTGAAAATCTCCATCCTATCATGGCTTGGGTCACACCAAAATAAGCGCCGCACAAAATTCAAGAGGTAGAGCTTACTGGACGGGCCCCTTCCGGCATAACTTACAATATCTTTAGAAAGTTTGGCATGAAATCCTCCAATGGTATGGCTTTTCCAAATGCATTGGTCGGCTTACGAAGCTCCACCGGGACTCATTGTTATCCAATTCCCTTTACTCTGTATCTTATCTATCTACTTTGAATTAGACTCGAGTAGATAGTAGACAACCAATCCCTTGTTGTTATTGATGATTACATTGCCCAGAAGCAAAACTGATTCCACTGTCCCGCTAACAAATTTAAAAATGGTTATAAGAGGACGCCTAAATCATCAAGGACAATGAGAACCTTTTGAAGAATGAAGACTTTCTTGTATATAGAACTATAATCCTCTATCCACATGTACCAATGGTAATTGTTTCCTCATTTCTTTAAGAACATCTGGAATTAAGTTGCTGATGTACCCGAACCATAGACCATTAGGCTGTCTTGACGCCATCTGCTCATGTTTGCAATAAAAACAAGCAACCAATAACACTGTAGATTATTACATTTATTTCATTAAACACCAGCTATGGCAAATAGATTGTTTTGCCCTGTTACTTCACACCATTACCCATTAAATTCTAAACTACGATACACTAATGGTACCAATGGCATCCACACTTGTAATTATGTCTTTTAAACACGAGAAATCAAAATACGACACTTGGATCCTTTGCTACACATACAAATACATCGGGGTTTACTTCAAGTAGAACGCTTGATCAAAACAAATTTTCTCAATAATTATCTGACTCCGTTCATGCCCCCCACCCCCCCCCCCCCCCTGTTCAAATAATAATTGAACAGAAAATTTTTAAGATGCCGCGATCCCAGCCCCGTTTTTTATCTATCCTCATAATCCTAAGTTGTGCAAGAATCTTTGGTATTTTACTTTCGCCGCAAAAAGGAAAGTATTTACACAGTAGAACAACGATAAATTCATATCTCTCTGCTCTCATTTTTCAGTTTCATCTGTTGTCTCATTTCTTAGTATTGACTCACCATGTTATTTTGTAGATAAATATATATTTATTTAGGTTGGGACAACAAATATATCAAGGATTGGGACCAACAACATCACATAATGAGATATGGAATGAGGACAATGAATTAGGGAACCCGAACCACCCGACCACATATGGCTAAACCTTCCATTACACTTTCCCTAGATTATAACGTAGAAGAATTTTCTATGTTGCACTAAAACTTTTTAAAACAAAGACTACTAACCAAGATTGAACCAAGCTACTTAACCAATTAAATTGAATCCAAGTGAGATAATTATCTGTTCTAGGATGATTTTCTAAGGGAATGTGAACTTCAAGAGCTACCAATTTTGATTAAATTACTCTTGATCAGCGTAAGTAGAAGTTAACTAGCTTTATTTTTGTTCTTACATTTGTTATCTTTAATATTGCTTAGAACTTTTCCACCTTTACTTTTTTTTCATCCATGAAACAGAGGTCATAGATGTTCCATTGATATATAAAAAAAAAAAAAAATATAAAAAGATTACAACCAGAAACATTTATGCATACAAGATGATTAGGCTTAACCCCTTTTCATCAAGATGGTATATCCTAACAAATCGGCCCTTTCAGTAAACGTAGTTCGCCACTTATTCCACCTAAGTCCATGTCAACCAACAAAATATGAATTTTATTGATTATTCAAAAGCTTCAGCAAAGCTACCACATTTGACGCCGCACATCCGTGACGGATTAACATGCATAAAATATACGGAATAGTACCAATTAGTCTACAATTGTTTTCCTGCAATCGCGGATCTTAACAATCTCCTTAAGGCACGAGCGTCGAAAGAAGCATAGTTTATTGTGAGAACAAAACCAAAAGCAATTTCCGATCCTAGAGTAATGCCTTTAGCAGCCTGAAGCTATTTTTCTTCTCCTCATGGTAGCTCCGGGAATCAACCATAAAAGTTAAGAATTTCCAGGCCCGATTTAAAGAGCTTTGTGCTAGATTGCAGCCCCAGACCAGTTTTTTAGCTTGTATCTTTCCCTCTAAAGCTCAAAAAGACGTTCTCAACGAGGATGTTGTTTAGGTTACTTGTAGAAGCCAAATTGCCATATAAGGAGATGTAAAAATGATCACCTTAAGGAGAAGCTAGATTTGAGATAAACCAGAAAAGCATGGAGAGAAAGTTGTTTCTTAATTTCTTATGAAAAGTTGGCGGAAACTTCACACATACTGAAGTCTGCAGTACAAAAAGAGTTGCTATCCAATCCCAGTGGTGGGGTCGCCATAATTACAAAATTGTTTTATAAACTTTTAGCACCTGGTGTAGATACTTTTATAACATGGGTGACCCCCAGTTAACACAAAAAGATAAAGTAATGTCCCCGATTGAAACTCTATGGGGCCATGTATATTCTGATATCGTGTGGTTAAGAATTCGGAGTCAGCCACAAGCAGGAACCTTTATGGAGAAATCGGAAACGGTGCTGAGTTAGGAGGAGAAAACATAATCAGAACAGAACCAAAACAGAGGAAAATGCTTTACTTTCAATGGTTGGAAAAAAAATAAAAATACAAAATACTACTACCTTCAGTTCCCCAAAAAGTATTCACATTTACAACTGACAAAAAGAAAAGAGAAAATATTTTCTCACTAAAAGAGTATTTTTTAGATTGGATAACAGTAAAAAAATAGCATAATATCCTCTAGTTTAATAAACGTTATTTATATTATTGATCAAAACATTACAAAACTAAATTTAACACTTATATTTAAAAATAAATAATCTTTAAATATTAAATTAATTGCTTTATCAAGTAAAAGGAGAGAATATATATATTTACAATATTGACTGTTTTGGGGTTTTAATCATAACTAATAAAAAAAATTCGGTATAATAAGCCAACATAAATCCCCCTTTTACTACTTCGTGCATTGGGAGAATCATGAATAGATAGATTCCATCTATTTCTTTGGAGAATTAGATTGGTGACCTCCTGGAAAGAGTGATTGCCGACGTTGAATCTACAGGGCTTTTGGATTAAAATCTAGTTCAAAGCGGTCTCCCTAACCATTGGCTAGAAAGCCTCATCTGGAGGAGCAAATGTCGTACCTTTCTCCAGCGAAATGCTGGATCAACGAACCAAAAACAAACCGGGCTATAGTGACGGACAAAATCCTGTCCCGTCGCTATAGCATAGAATAACCGACCTGAACCGGTATTATAGCGACAGACAAAACCGTCGCTATAGCACGGTTTCGGCGGCTTTCATATGCTAAGCATGAGGAACAATTAAATTTTTAAGAATAAATACGGGAACCAAAAATATATCATTAATATTTGTAAATTTTGTAAAATAAAACTCTTTTACCCCAAACTGTTGGGGAGTATTCCCCAAAGATCCCCCCTCAGTCTTCCTTAGAATTACTTGCCTATATTTAAATTTTACCATTTCTAAACATTCTTGAACTGTGTTACAATCACATTTCTATCCTAGTGCAATTTCTTGAACTTCTTGGTGCATGGGGAAGCAAATTAGATGGATGAATTTCAAGAAAACAGATCAAAACAACAAACTTAACCATTTGCTTCAAAATTCAAAACTTCCACCTTCACATAAAAACAACATATTTAAACAAGGCCAAAGCAAAATGACAGATGGCTAACAGAGCCCCTATTCTTCTACTAATTTTCTATGGTGGTCTGTTTTTGTATAACACAATGAACACCAAATCTCTCCATTATCAAATCATAACCATATATGTTAAGCCTCCATTAAGTGTCACCAAATTTCAGTTGCAATTTGTGATTTTGGAATACTAAAGCTAACCCCCTACGAACCAACTGGGCGCTAATCATAGTTCCCTGCATTATGGTGATGACAACCATGTTATTTATACCATTTGTTATTATTTTCCCAACAACAGCATCTGCCCCAGGAAAAGACCACTAGAAACCACCCAACAAAGTATCATCCTAAGAATTCGATTATTCACTATATTTGTGGCACATCAACAAACAAATTGTAGAATATTACGATTTTTGGTCCAAAATTTGATGACCAAACTTAATCTGGAAAATCCCGTTGGTTGGTAGGTATAATGCCAATTTGGCTTTCCCCGAAATACCAGAGTATAACCTGTTACCATAATTAATTAAGTGCATAAAATAATTTACTCCCTCAATCCTATTTTATTTGGACAAATTTTGACTTTCCTGGTCAGATCGGTCATTTTTAAAATAAATAATTAAATAAATTTATATTCTAAAATTTATAAAATTTCGATGAGCATGAGATTAGTAGCAAAATTCTAAGTACTTTGTTGACGGGTTTAAAGTTCTATTCGCAAAAAATTATATAAAAAAAAATATGATATTTTTGATTTGTAAAAATTGGTTATCAATGGTAACTTTGAAAAAAAAAATAGTCCCAATTTTGTGCGACTAAAAATGGGATTGAGCTGAGTAATTAAATATGATGAGAGAAAGAGAGAGGGTAACATGAAGAAAACGTCTCCTTTAAAAGTGATTGATAGATTGTTGCAAACCTTCCAAGTGAATTTCTTGAATAGGAATTTCTGATTTTTCCAAGGCCTTGAATCTCTAGCCCATATCTAACTACACATTTGCGAAGATACAAACACCCTTAAGTGTTATCCAAGTTTGATAGATTTGGTAGTGTTAATGCCAAGATTCGACCTTGCGGCTTTTTATATCACCAAAAAACGCGTTCAATTCTGCACAATAACAAGACCACACTCTGAGTTGCCGGGCGGTTTATGCCGCCGGGGTATGGGATGGGATAGCTCAGACGTGAAGACTTAGTACAGGTTGTTTCCAAGGTGTGTTATAACAATGGAGGCATTGTTAGCTTTAGTGTTTTAGTATTTGCATTATCCTTTGAAATGAGGAGAGAATAGCCTTGATATTTATACCTCATCACCCACTTATTATGCCTGGACTACCACTTTGACAGTATTAATGTTCTGTCACCATCAATCAAATCATGCAAACCAATTCGGTTGAGCCACAAGTTAAACTAGTCAGGAAGTTACATTCCCTTAACTGGACTGGCCTCCAAACTACCAAAGACCTTCACGTAGGGTCAAATCCTCCACGTGGGTAGGTCAGGCCTCCCGAACTCAGGTCCTGGTCCTAACATTTTCCACCCTACTCTTTTATTATACAAAAAAGGAGATATATAATAAAAGAGTAATACAAAAAATGAAATTAACCCGTTTAGTCAGTGATCCAAACGGCCCTTTAAGTTTAAGGTGTGTAATCGCCCCAATCCACTTTGGAACCAACCCCCCGCCCCCTCATTGCCCCACGTGTCCCTAATAGGGCCCACCATACCCCATCCAATAATCAATATAATTTTTTTGGCGCCCCGCCTATGGGAATCGTTGCCGAATTTAAAAGGGTTGCCCCTTTTCAATAAAATTGTTTTGCCCCCAAAAATCGACGCCACTTTTCAGATCTGATTCTCTCAAACCCTTGAAGACTTCTTCTCTCGTGCCTCCCAATTTTTCTTACTACAATATCCACCCAACTCGGCAAGTTTTTTCCGTATTAATCCTCACTCTCATACTATCCAATGGCAACAACAGAAGCCTTCTAGTTCTTCCAACCCCTCCAGAACCACCGTCTCCGCAGCTGCCGCTACTGTGCTTCCTGCTCCCGCCAGAAGCGCGTGACAAACACCGATAGCCATATACAGGTAGCCACCGTCCACCGTCTGGTAGATCACTAGTTCCACCTCATCAAGTGCCCTTCAGTACCAACCTCCCCAAGGGCTCCCAATTTCCATAGCTCTGATTTTTTTTCCCGATAATCCTTTCTCTATCTCCCTCACCAAAAATCGATAGCCGAATTGGGGGAACATAAAGATGATGGAGGAGGTATTCTTGGCTGAGAGAAATCGTACACAACATATTAACACCAAGTCTCTCATCCAGAAACCCAAGATCTTGTCGCCCATTACGCGAACTGTACACCAAATCACCTATTACTTATGGGATTCGTTACAACACAATTGTAATGAAAGGAATGTACCGCCGCCCCCAATGGCTGGACCGCCCATCTCGACTAATGCTCTGATTGTACCAGCTTCGTTTTTCCCCTTACATCCTTTCATTCTTATACCTTTTCATCAGTATTTGTTCGGGGGTCGGACTCACCCAACTCAGTCCCCAACAACTCCCCCCCCCCCCCCCCCCCCCCCCCCCCCCCCCCCCCCCCCCCCCCCCCCCCCCCCCCCCTTTAATCATCTGGTCTGCTTCATAACATTTCTCTGCCGATGATTTCAAAGTCGAACCAATCCTTGGAATTCTTCTTTCGCGTATGTTTACGGTGATGTCCGAATCGAGAGAGTTCCGGGTATCCGTTCAGATTCAGTAAAAATGCCAGTCAAAGGAGCCCAGGAAGCTGGGTCCCTGATGAAATACTCCTACCAGCAACAAGGGATGACACTCACACTGGTTTTACATGCCGGAGTGGGTCCCGACATTGGTGCAATTTCGGGGTTGGAGTCGACTTCTCGAAATGAACACACACAATATCGAAAGGTGATTTTACCGTCCAAACGTTTTGAAGAGTTCAAAAGCTTTGTCGGGGATTGATGCCAGAAGAAGAATGGGAAGAATAACTGGGACTTATGAAATTCCATCTGTGCAACCAGATCGTGGTTATCCAATCATGTGGTGTAAGTTCCGAACTCTTTTATACATTTATTTTTACCATGTCTAAAAACTCCCATTAAAATATTATTAACTCAAACTCTTCATTTTCTAGTTGTGCACTTATCAAACCAAACTGCTCCAGCTGACCATTCGGCGATCGGTTTTTCTGCCCTATTGAGCTAAACCTCGCCGATCCGTATTATTTCCACGAAGAACTGTGTCCAGAAAGCCGGACCTTCAAAACCAAGTGACCGATCGCCGTGGCCGCCCAATCACAGCCATCACCCATGTCGCAAGCATCCCATCCCAGAAGAATACCTTGGAGATGAGCGAGATTCAGAAAAAGATGGCTCTAATGAAAGAATGAAACAACTTCGCAAAAAGGCTTCAATCCCAAACCACTGACGACACCCATTCCTGACCCACCTCCTCTAGAAATCATCGTCGAGGAAGAGACCGAAGACGAAATTCTGTAGCCACATACAAAAAGGCCTCGCAGAGAAGCCTCTTCCTCTTCGGCGCCACCTCCTCCACCTACCCCCATTCAACATGTTGAAACCCAACAACCTCAACCTTCAAACCTTTCATCCAGTAACATTCCTAAACCCCGAACCTTATGGCCCCAGAGTCCAACTAACCCGTTCCCATATGACCTCATCGATCACTTCATACTGCCTGCCGACAACGATCGCTTCAAAGACCATACCCCGGAACGATTTCTTGAAGACTACACCAGACTTCAATCCCAGGTAAGTCTCGACTTTGTCGTTATTAGTTCGCCTCATTTGTTGTTTGTTTCCAGTCTTTAAATCCACACTAAAACTTCTTCTTCGCAGGCCCAAATTCCGTCCTTGCCCGATCTTTTTCTTCCTTCTGCCATCTGACCAAAAGAACAAAGACCTCGTCGCGGAGAATGCCTTTTTGAAGGGTGATATCCAAGTTCTTGAGGCGGATTTGGAGAAAGAGAAAGATCTCAATGTCAGTACCCAAAATAAGCTCACCGAAGCCAGCCGAGAAAATTATCAGCTACGGAATCAAATAAATATTCTCCAGTCTAAAGTTGCTGAGTATGAGAAGCAGAACAACTGACTTATGGAGGAACGAGTTTTATTGAAGGAGAACGATGCCGATCAGAAGAAGGCGATATCCCTCCTCGAAAAGCAAATTGAAGAGATGTACTTCAAATTAAAAGATTTGATCCAGACTAACAATGCCCTGGAGAAGGAACATACCGAACTGAAGGAACAAGGGCCCCCGATGACCGAAGAAGCCAGACTCCAAATAATTAAAGAATACAACGAGTCTCCCGAGCTGGCGGATAGGGTCATCCTACAATTCTCCGAAGGCTACCAAAGCCATAAGGAGAAGATCAAGGAGAAGATGAAGGCAGTTGGGTTAGACATCTCCATTCTCGACTCTTTCGGATGATGAAGAAGAAGCTGAAGATCAACCTCCATCACAGACTTCTTAGAATCTTTATTTTTTGTCTTTTAACTCCAAATGTAAGAAGTACAATTTATGGAAATATTGAATATCAATGAAATAGTACAAAGTTTTTCAACAGCACAAACTAATGTCATTTCATATTGATAAACATATAAATTTCATTACGGGAAATAAGAAATAACATGACTTACTGATAATATCTCCTAAGTCTCTCAGCATGTCATGTATTCTTAATATCCGAACCATCCATAGCCCGAAGCCTGGTAAGTTCCTGGCTTGGGTACTTCAATGACTTCATAAGGTCCTTCCCAATTCGGCATAAGTTTGCCTGAATTTTGGGGGGTAGATGTTGCTGCTCCGAAGCACTAGGTCACCAACTTCAAATCTTCTAAGTTTCACCCCTTTGTTATAATGTCTGGCAGTTCTCCTCTAATAGGCCGCTAGCCTTATCAATGCCCGATTCCCGAACTTCATCTAACAAATCTAAGTTAAGGCGAAGTCCTTCGTCATTATATAGCTCCTGATACTGACTAACCCGAAGTGATGGAGACCCCGATTTCAACTGGGACAAGGGCATCGGTCCCGTAAGCGAGTCGAAATGGTGAATCACCCGTTTGTTGTTCTAGTTGTTGTCTGATAGGCTCACAACACACTAAGCAGTTCTTCAGGCCAATCTCCCTTTAACTTTTGTCCAGTCTCCTTTTTATCCCATTGAGTATGGTTCTATTAGTAACTTCTACCTGCCCATTTAACCGAGGAATGAGCAACAGAAGTCGTTCGGTGTTGAATCCCCCAAATCTGTGAAGAAATTCCTCAAATTTTTGAACCTACAAAATGCCTCCCGTTGTCCGAGAAACGAGCACCATCGGAATCCCGAGGCGATAGACCATAAACTCTTTGAAAAATTTGGAAACACTCCTGCTCCGTGATCGTTCGAAGAAGCTTAGCTTCTACCCATTTAGTCATATAATAGATTGCTACCTACTACGATAAAACTGACCTGCCCTTTAGTCTTCGGCAATGGTCCTAAAATATCAATTCCCCCACATGGCAAATGGGATCGTGGACAAAATCGAAAACAGCTCTTCGGAGGTTGATGAGGAATGTTTTCCATTCAACTGACACTTGGGGGCACTTTTTCACATATTCTTTAGCTTCTTGGAAGATGGTCGACCAGTAGTAACCCTGCCTTCAAACCTTAATAAGCCAATGCCTTAGCACCCATGTAATCTCCACATATCCCCTCATGAACTTCCCGAAGTGCGTAATCTGCTTCGGAAGGAGTCAAACACTTATGCAACGGCGACGAGAATGCTCTTCGGTACAAGTCCCATCGATCAAGATGAAGAAAGAGCTTCGGTTGTTTTATCTTTTTAGCTTGCATCCGATCTGAAGGAAGGACGCCATCGGTCAGATACGTGATGTATGACGTGAGCCAGCAGTCCATTCGCTCTATCATGAATACTTTGATCTTTGAATACTCGGGGTCACAAAAAACCTCCAGATATACCCGACCCCGCTAAAAGAAGTAGCCTCTGTCATTGCCAGTCTTGCTAACGCATCGGTATAGTGTTGTTCTCCCGATCAACACCTTGTATGCTATGTGACCCAAAATAATGCAGTCGATCTTTTTACCGCATCCAAATACTTTATCATCTTACCCCCACAAACCTCATACTCTCCTGATATCTGCTTAACCACTAGTTGGGAATCACTGAAGATGACCAAAGTGCCGTACTTCTAGACTTCTTGCCAACCGCAATCCGGCCAAAATGACTTCGTATTCTGCCTCGTTATTGGTCGCCATTGAACCCAAAGCGAAAAAGTTGTATGACCTTAAATCCCTCCGGACTCTTCAAATTAACTCCCGCTCCGCTAACATCCGAGGTCGAGGAGCTAACCACCTAAAGTGTCAACTATGCGTTCACCTTCTGAGCATCTGATATCTAACCCCACGGTCAGGACCAGGAGAAATCTATGTCGAGTTCGGTGAATGAATGAACATTCCACTATAAAGTCGGTCAGCGCCTGACCCTTTATTGCCGTCCTAGGATGGTACTCCAGGATGAACTGAGTCAATTCCATCGCCCAGGCTGAAAGACGCCCAGACAGATCTGGCTTGTTCATGACCTTCTTCAAAGGTTGATCTGTGTATATTACCACTAACCTCCCCTGAAAATAATGCCTAAGCTTTCTGCTGGCTATCACAAGTGCATAGGCAAATTTTTCTAAGTTGGGATATCTGGTTTTCGCATCTCGAAGCACGTGGCTGACATAGTAAACCGGGCACTGCCTGCCCCCCAACTCCCCGAAACTAAAACCGCTCCTACTGCCATGGAGCTCGTCGCCAGATACATATATAAGGGTTCCGAAGGGATATGTTTTGCCAAAAGAGGAGCTGGGGACAGATACCTTTTAATCCCTTGGAATGCATCTTCACACTCTGAAGTTCACTGGAAAGTCTTCTCATTCTTAGGTCCTTTCAGAGTATTAAAGAAGGGTAAACACCGTTCAGCCGACTTTGACATGAATCTGCGAAGTGCTGCAATCCTGCCAGTCAATCGCTGTACGTCTTTGAAAGACTGTGGAGACTTCATGTCCAAAATAGCTTTGATTTTTTCTGGGTTGGCTTCAATCCCTCTCTTACTGAGCAGATACCCAAGAAACTTGCCAGAACCAAGACCAAAAGTGCACTTGGTCGGGTTTAAACCGAAGCTTATGATTTCTTACCGTGTCCAAAGCAATTCTCCAGATCATCCAGATGGTCCCGAACTCCCATGCTTTTAAACGATCATGTCATCAACATATACCTCCATGCTTCGGCCCAATAACTTCTGCGAACACATAATTCATCATCATTTGATAAATAGCCCCCGCATTCAGCAATCTAAATGTCATTTTCTTATAAGCGTATATTGCCCGATGCGTAATGAATGTTGTTTTCGAGATGTCCTTCTTATCCATAGAAAATCTGATGATATCTCAAAAAAGCATCCATGAAGCTAAGCATATCAAACCCAGAAGTAGCATCGAATCAACTGGTCAATGTGCGGAAGAGGGTAGAAGTCCTTCGGACAGGCTTTATTCAAGTCGGTGTAGTCTATTGCAGACTCTCCACTTACCATTCTGCTTTCGCACCAAGACCACATTTGCTAACCACTCTGGATAATCAATCTCATAGATGAAATCAGCTTTCAGTAATTTGGCAATATTTCATCATCAATAATCTTCTGCCTATCAGGACGCGAAGATCCTTCTCTTCTGCCGAATAGGCTTCTTGGATGGGTCCACACACAACTTATGGACATCCACCGATTTGTCAACTCCGGGCATATTAGTATGGTTCCCATGCGAAGATGTCCTGCATATACCCGAAGCAATTCTATTAAATTTGTTCGGAATGGCTTCCACCAATCCCGAGCCTATTTTAACCATCTTATCACCTTTTCCCGGGATCAGCTCTATCTCTTCTGTCTCTTCGGCAGGTAGGGCCAGGGGTTCGGTACTTCATTCGGTTGAATGGCTCGACCTTGATAGCCATCGTTTTCTTTTGCTTACCGACTCCCACCGCAGAAGATATCAAAGAATTTCGACAGCATCTCCGTGCCAATGTCCAAGTCGCCCTTTACCTCACCGACCCTTTCCGGAGTCGGGAATTTTAACTTAAAGTGACATATCGAAGTGACTGCCTGTAGTGCCGCCAAAAGTGGGTCTACCCAAGATGGCGTTGTAGGCCGAATCCACTTGCACCACAAAAAATCTCACTTTAACTTCTACCTGCCAAGGTGTCGTACGAAGATCACCGGAAGCTCCAACAGGCCCAGCCACCCGAACTGGATCATTGCTAAATCCATACAAAGGGGATTCTTGTCCCACCTACATCCTTACTCCCCCCAGGTCTAACCTATTATATGCAATGAGTATATAATATGTCGACCGAAGAACCATTATCAATCATTATACGCTTCATTGTCCATCGATCCGACCTGAGCTGTAATAGCCAATGCCCCTTCATGCGGATCGATGGCTCCGATGGGTAATCCTCATCGGTAAAAGAGATCACCGTATTGGGAAATAATCGATCTTTCACTAAAGGTCGTACCGAAACCGACAAGTAACTGCATCCATCAATCCTCGTCTCTTCTTCCCGACTTTCTTTCCGAACGTTCCCCCGGTTGATGACATCCACGCAGTTTCGTGGAGGGGGGTTCGGTGGGGGTTGTGCTTCTATATGCCTATTATGATTTGCCCCCCTTCGTCCATCCGAACCAAAGTCCTGCCGACCCACAACGTACTGTACCAATTCGCCGTTCTGGATCTTCTTCTCTATCAGATCTTTCAAATTATAGCAATCCTCCGTGTCGTGACCAGAGGTTTGATGGTATTCACAATAACGGTTAGGATTGCCCCTGTGAGACCGGGTAGTAGTTGGGCAAGGTTCAAATGAGGGCTTGATCTCTAATTTTCTCGAGAATCTTTGCTCTACCCTTCGTAAGAGGGTGTTGTAAACCTTATTGACATTCTTCTTCGAAAATGGCGGTTTGCCACCTCCTGAAAGACCCCCTCCCGAACCACCTCCTGAACTACCTCTGCCATAAAAATTACGTTTCGGTTGGTTTATCGGGTCGCGGGACGTAGTTGCGATCCCTATCTTTCGATTTGTCCTTCTGACCGATCTTGAGGATTCAAACTCTTATAGGCCTCTTCTATCGTGATGAGTCCCTCTGCCCAACCATAAGTTTCAATAAGGTCTATCGGCGGGTTAAGAATGAGATCTTTCTATAAATCTTTTGATTTAGTAGCATCCAGACCTATAGTGAAGAACCCGACCGCTTGCTGAACATTCAGACTAGTTACCGTGCCAGCCATTTCTCAGAATCTCTTCACATACTCACCCAAACTCTCCCCCGATCTGTGCTTGACCTGCGTTTTAAAGCTGTGGTCAACTTCCCTCGCTTCTTATTACTCTCGAATTGGGCATGAAATTTGTTACTCAAATCTTGCAACGATCCTACGGAGTTCGGGGGGAGTGACGCCATCCATTCCTGAGCTGCGTGTTTCAATGTAGTAACGAACATATGGCACTCAGCAGCGTTGGGATGATCATAGTAGTTCATTATCTGGTTGTACGCATGAGTATGATCATAGGGATCGCTTGTGCCGTCGTAAGACTCCAAAGGCGGCATTTTCTTAGTCTTGTCTGCCTTCACTTGTTCTATTTCCCTAGTGAAAGGCGAGTTTGTGGCGTTCGACATCTCCTTAGCCTGAACAACTTCGGTTAGTTTTTCCTCTAACTCAGCCAAGCGTCTGACGAGGGGATTTCCCTCATCCCTTCCGGGTGGCAACCTAGGCCTGCCATCCGGTCCTGATCCCCTTTTCTCATGAACATTAACTCGGGAACGGCCTACTCGCCTGTTCTAGTCTAGCGTGCGGCTCCTGTGCCTGCTTCTGTCTTGTGAGCGGCTTTTTTGCCTCCTGCGGTCAGGGGGGCGGCTCTGTCGCCTGCTCATCTGTCGCGAAGGGCTTTGGTGCGTGCCGCGGATTTGGGTGCGACTATTTAGCCTGCTCTCACCCTGCGAGCGGCTTCGGTGCCTGCCACGGACTGGGGAGCGGCTATGGCGCCAGCTCTGAACTAGTCCGAAACCATCCGAACGATTTGTCCTGGATTGGCTCCGATTAGCACGTTGTCAACCATGGGGTCGGCTTGAAGAGACCTCCTCTTTTCCTTCCATCCTTGCCAAATATTCAGCTATTTCACGCTGTTGTTGGCGTAAGACTTCTATTATCTCTTGATCTTTCGCCCTACGTTGGGTCAGAATCCATTGTCGCTTATCCCCATGATCAACGTTATTTCCTGAGTAAACAAGGGTTCGGCCCGGATTACACGCCATATGGGTCGAAGGTTCGGTTCCGGTGTTTATTGATTAGTAGGAAACAAGTGACGGTGAACCGGGGCTGACTGGACTTGCAGGGGTGCCTTAGGTTGACCCTTCGGTCCCAACCTCTCCCTCGCCGTACGATCTAAGTCGATCAAGGATCCGACCTTTGTGTTGGGGTATGAGAATCAGCCGACCTCTATTCTCCGTTAAAAGCTGTATTCACCATTCCTAAAATTCCTTCTCCAATCTTAGCAGTGATTGAAAAATAACACTAAAAGGCCCTCCTTCTAGCGCCAATGTTAACGCCAGGATTCGAACTGCGCTTCAATCACCAAAAACGCGTCAATCCTACACAATAACGAGACTACACTCAGAGTTTCGGGCAGTTTTGCCGCCAGGGGATAGCTTAGGCGTGAAAATTTAGTACAGGCTGTTCAAGATGTATAACAATGAAGGCTTGTAGCTTTAGTGTTTAGTTTTTTGCGTTACCTTTGAAATGAGGAGGAAAGCCTTGTATTTATACTCATCACCCACTTATTATGCCTGGACCCCACTTGACAGTTATAATGTTCTGTCACCATCAATCAAAATCATTATGCAAAACCAATTCGGTTGAGCCACAAGTCAAACTAGTCAGGAAGTTACATTCCTTAACTGGATTGGCCCCAACTACCAAAGACCTGCACGTAGGGTCAAATCATCCACGTGGGGTCGGGCCTCCCGAACTCAGGTCCTAACGGGTAGTCTTTCCATTATGTACATCCCAATGCATTCAGGTCTTCTAAATTTGGAGGAAGTTTTGAAAGTGACCGGAAGATTCCGACAATGTTGCAATTCAAGCGATTTTAGATTGGACAGTTGACTAAGGCTGGATGGCAAGGTACAAAAAAGGTTTGCAGATAAACTCTATGATTCTAGTGATGATAAACCCCTGATATTATCTAAGAGATCTCCATCAAAAGGATAGTTGTCACTGAGATTGCACGAGCCAAGATCCAACTTTCTCAGGGGTAACTTGCAAATGCTACTTGGAATATTTTTTAGCTTCTCACAATAAAATAAAATTCAACTCGAACAATTTAGTCAAACGTTCCGATTGAATCTGGGTAATTTTGTAATCGCTGTGTTGCCTGCCCTAAGCACCCTTAAGGATTCAATGTTACCCAATTCCTCGGGCAAATCCTTCTAAATTATCGCAACGAGTAAGACGGAGACTTTCCAATATCCTCAAGTTGCATAAGCTATTTGGAAGAGTTCTAAGATTCCTACTGAAAGTAATATGCCCTCAAGCCAATTATATTTGATGTAATAAGCATTAACTTTGTAATCTTATTCAAATATTAATAATAGAATAAAAGGCATATTTTATCCATGTTAATTGGTTTGAATTTTAATAAATGTGATAAACCCATAGTTTTCGCAGCAATGCTTTTAAAATCATGATGAGATTATGCTAGTGAGATCTAAATTTAAGAAAGCTCAAAACTAAATTGTTCCTAAATCGTTGGATCACTAATATTGGGATTACTGATCCCGGATAGATTAGTACCATACTATACTTGATCTTTAGAAGATGATGATTGATCTCATAATCATTTGTGGTGGAGACACTAAAGCAAGTATGTAGGTGCTTATTGGAGAAATAAGTTCACTGAACGTGACTCGCTTTTAAGAACCCTAATGGAGTTTTATTCACTTGTCCAATAGGGAAGTTCTTAAGTGATAGTTGTACAAGTGATCCTTGGACTTGAGATCATCATAGTACCTTGTGTATGTTAAGTTATACTTTGTCATATTCCTTAATACCTTAGGGTATGTCATAGGGTATGTACGGGTATAATAAAGTATACACGGAGGTAGGTGAATGATCGACAAAGGATCTACCACTTCTGATAAAGGGAGAGAATGTCCTATGCGATTTGATAAATGACAGCTCAGGGGGAAAACCGTGGCCAGGGGTTGAATGAAAATTAGAAAGGGAGTTTCTAATTTTACATTAATCGGAGTTGTGCATTCTTGGATCGAAATGCATATGATTAAATAAAATAAGACTTGTCAGTAATTCCATGTCTTATATTTAATCGGGACATTGTTTGGTAGAATGATTGAATTGTACGGTAACTACTGCTGAATATGTTCTATGTGATTAAACATTGATTTCATATTATTCGGATAGTCATGATACATTATCGTAAGGTGTCCCTCATGATGTAGAATAAATATTATTTATTTATGTTTTCAATTAAAGGAGTTTTAATTCATTATAAATAATATTAGAAATTGTTCTAATTTATTTATTCTACTACCGGCATAATATTGAACCTAAAGGGTCACACCGCAAAAAGAATAATATTATATTGGTAACAATTGGCTTAATGATAATAAATTAAGTATTTAATTATTAGTTGAATAAATTGAAATGCTTAATATTTATAATGATATATTTAGAGAAATATTGAATTGTAAATTAATAAAAGAAATCTTATTATATTATTATTATCATTTAATTCTTAATTAGATTAAGAATTAATTTAAATGAAATGTAAATATCATTTAAATTAAATGCAAATTTGAATTTGGTCAAATAATTGTAAAACATGTGTTAAGTGGCTTAAATGGCAAAATATGTGGGTTAGGAGAATAATATTACTTACATATTATGTAAGTATTGTAATACTTGTAGTATACTAATTGAATTAGGGTTTCTCCTAATTAACCTAACCAAGCATTCATTGCACTTAGAGAAGTGCTAGCCTCTATTTTTCAAGAACACCAAATATTTGAGATCAAGTTGTTGATCAAATCTACTAAGTGTTCTTAATGAATTGTTTTTGTTATTTTTAAGAGTTAGGGATAAAAGAACATATTGGATTAGCTATCCAAGATTTGTAAAAATTAAATATTATTCCATATAATCATTCTTGGTGGATCACCTCTAGAGTGCTTTATACACTTTGAAGCTAGTGTTTAACCCAAGGAACAAAGAAAGAAAGAGCTTGAATAAATCAACAATGAGTAGATCTTGTAGCGGTTCAAAGGTTGGATCTATAAAGGTATAACTCTTGTTCATCTTCTTCTTCAATTAATAGCTATGCATAAGGTGATTCATGGATAAGTTGCAAAAAATTTAATTTTCATTTTCCGTTGCGTATCTCAATTAGATTGTGATTTTGCAAACTTATAGTGGTATTAAGAGCCATCCTTATGCGTATTATTAATTATGTCAATCATATATATGTTGATATGTGTTTAGAACAATTTTTTTTGTATAATTGTTAGTATGAAATTATGTTTTTTTAAAAAACATCAAAATCAAAAAAAAAAAAAAAACTGCTGCCCACGACACTGTTCACTGTTGCCCGAGCACTGTTCACTGCTGCCCGACACTGTTCACAGCACTGTTCACTGCTGCCCGACAATGTTCACTGCACTGTTCATAAAATTTTTTTTAATTGATTTTACAATTTTAAAATTTCAATGTTAAAAATAAAGATGTTTATTTTGGACTTGGAATTGGTTTAAAATAAAGGAGTTTATTTTAATTAATATTGGATTTCAATTTTGAACATAGATTCTAAATTTTTTATAAAAGAGTTTATATTAATTTGGAATGGATTAAAATAAAAAAAGTTTATTTTAATTGGATTTTGAATTTCTACTAGTCAATTACCCATTAAACGATATCAATATATATTGAATGATTTATTATTCATGAGATGAATGGTATTTATATATGTTGATATATATAGGGGATGATTAAGGACTATTGACCAATGTGATTGGGTTTTAATTTGAATGGATACTTGAATGAATGGTTTTATTCATAATGGGGGTCTGCGTACCTCGCCTATCTAAATTTCTAAATGTAATTTATATCTCTCTCCTATGTACTTCCCCTTGACTATTGATCAAGATTTCTATTTTGTTAAAATAGAGTATAATAGGATTTTGTAAAGTTACTCAAGAAATTGGAGCCGAAGAGCAGAAGCATTGAAGACCCATTTGTAATGAAGTCTGGGTTGAATGTAATAGTTATATTCAAATTCATTCTTGCACCCCTAGGTTTGACTTTATTGATAAACTCGGTGGCTCGAGTGAATCAAATTAGATTAAGTCCGTAATCATCCCATATAGAATATTGTATTCTATGAATGCATGCTTATAATATATATATTATATATATATTATTAATGGTGATGAATGTTTAATATGTCGCGTATTTATATATATATATATATGTGTGTGTGTGTGTGTGTGTGTGTGTGTGCATGCGCCCTAATCAAGATGAGACCATTAATAACAAAACCCTCATTTTCAAAATATTAAGTTGAAAAACGTTCAAAGATATTTCAATAAAAATATCGAACGTAGCCTTCTAGCATGATAAAACAATAGAGTATTAATTATTTAATATTAGTTTGTTGTGCACACACAAGGCTCATATTAAATTTTTAAGATGTTGGTTTATTACATGAAAACGTTTTATAAAGGAATTGAACAATACTGTTTTGTTGTGCACACACAAGAACCGTATTTTTCTATACCTTATATGGAAATGCTAGGTATAACTTAACTTGGATTATTTAGTTCGGATGTGCACACACTTGACTATTGTAATCTAAGAGGCAAAATAAAAGGAGTTACATAGTTGATGTAATGATAAGAGTTGTCTACCCTTGAATGAATATATAGTTTGTTGTGCACACACAAGACTATATATTTAGGTCATTGGATCCTATCTCACTAAACAAATTTCAATAAAAATTTGTCGGACTATATATGGAGGGTCATATAGTTTGTATAAAATAGTGGGAGACACCCTTTTAATAAAGTCCTATATTAAATTGGTGATTAATAAAATGAATATATGCTAATGTTGTTTAAATAAAAATTCATCTACAGATTTTTACAAATGGCCCATTCACTATCACTACGGAGCATATTGGATTCTAATAAATTAACCGGACCGAACTACACGGATTGGTTAAAGAATTTGAGAATTGTTCTCACCGCTGAAAGGTTATCTTATGTCCTTAATTCACCTCTTCCTGCAACTGTTGCAGAGAATGCCTCTGAGGAAGAAATTGTCACTTTTAAAAAATGGCAAGATGATGCTATGGTAGCCCAATGCATCATGCTCGCATCCATGAGTAACGAGTTGCAACGTCAACACGAGAAAATGGATGCACCTACTATTTTGCTTCACCTTCATGAGTTGTATGGTGAACAGAGTAGGTCTGCAAGATATGAGATATCTAAGGAGCTCTTCCGATCTAGAATGATCGATGGCACCACAGTACAGGCACATGTCCTAAAGATGATCAATCTGATTGAACAATTAGGACAACTTGGTTTTGTTATGGATGGAGAGTTGAGCCAAGATTTGATCTTGTAGTCACTCCCGGACTCCTACTCACAATTCGTTGTGAATTTCCACATGAACAAGCTTGATGTCAGTTTACCTGAATTGCTTAATATGTTGAAAACTGCAGAGAGTCACTTTCCATCCAAAAAGGACCATGTCTTACGTGTGGGAAACGCTTCCAAGAAAAGGAAGTGGTCCAAAGGATCTTCTTCAAAGAAGACAAATTCAAAGAAGGCAAAAGGAATGAACACTGAAAAGGGCAATAAGATTAAAACAACTGCAGATAGCAAATGTGTTTGCTTCCACTGCAACAAGCCTGGACATTAGAAAAGAAATTGCAAAGATTATCTTGTAGAAGCAAAGCAGAAAAAGCTTGGTGAAGCTTCAACTGCAAATACAGGTTTATTCATGATTGAAATAAATCTTTCTGTACGTCAAAATTCTACTTGGGTATTGGATACCGGCTGTGGTTCTCATATATGTAATTCATTGCAGGGAATAAGTAGAAGTAGAAAGCTAAACAAAGGCGAAGTAACTTTACGAGTGGGAAATGGAGCAAAGGTTGCTGCATTAGATGTGGGGACTTATTGTTTAGCACTACCTACGGGAAAATCTATCAATTTAATAAATTATTATTATGTACCTATTCTCATTAGAAACATTATATCTATTTCTATGTTGGACAAAGAAGGATTCGATGTTATATTTAAGAACAATGGTTGTTCTATTTATAATAATAATATTTTATTTGGAACTGGTAGATTAATTGATGGACTTTACTTACTTGACTTACATGAAAATATTTTTCAAATTGAACAAACTTGTAAAAGAAAAAGAGATGAAGTAAATCATACTTTCATTTGAAACTGTAGACTCGGTCACATCAATGAAACAAGATTAAACAAGTTGCATATTGATGGTCTTTTAGAACCATTCGATTTTGAATCATATCCAACTTGTGAATTATGTCTCATGGGTAAAATGACTAAATCTCCATTTAGTGGACATGGAGAGAGAGTTGCAGGGTTGTTAGAGTTGGTACACACAGATGTATGTGGACCTATGACAACAGATACTAGATGAGGGTATTCGTATATCATTACATTCACTGATGATCATTCGAGATTTGGATATGTGTATTTAATGAAATACAAATCTGAATCGTTTGAAAAGTTCAAAGAATTCAGAAGTGAAGTAGAGAAACAGACTGGCAAAAGTATTAAGATTCTTCGATCAGATCGAGGAGGAGAATACTTGAGCAATGAGTTTCTTAATCATCTCAAAGAAAATGGTATTCTCATTCAATGGACGCCTCCTGGTACGCCACAATTAAATGGAAAGAAGGAATTGTACCTTATTAGACATGGTGCGGTCCATGATGAGTTTCATCGACCTTTCAATATCATTCTGGGGTCATGCCCTAGAAACGGCTGCATATCTACTAAACAAGATTCCCTCAAAGTCCGTCCCCAAGACTCCATATGAGATGTGGACAGGGAGGAAACCTGTGACAATCAGAAGTTTTCAGCAATTATTAATAAATAAAATATATTGAATTATATATTTTATTTAATTTATTTATTATGATATGCTGAGTTTGACTGTATAAATGTATGTGTGCTGTGAATTATGTGAAATTTTGTGTGTGAATATTTAAATGTTTAAATAAATGTAAAGAATATGCATGTATTTGAAAAGTTATATAAGTTATATTTAATGGTAAATAAAACTATTAAATATATTCGTTTGAATTAGCCGCGTTATTAAATGAGTAACATTAATTCACTAATTGAAAGTTAGTGAGTTAAATGTTTGTTTTAATTAATTAAATAATAAAATTAATAATGATAGTTATATTTATGTTATAATAATGGAATAACATTTAATATTATTTCAAATGAATGTATAAATGTCTAAGCGCTATGTCAATTGATATAGAACTCAAAGAAGATTTCAAATTCGATGTAATGAACATAGTAAAAGATAAGTTCAAGATTAATGTAAACCATTAATTAGCGTCTTTTTTGTTGTGGCTAATTGGTATGTATACATGAATTATATGTGTAGGAAATTGTCAAGGACGATTAACGTCAATCATAAAGAACACTAAAGGCAAGTTTCCTAATCCTTGCTTGATATTTGATTTCATGCAAGTTTTCTATAATATTGGAAATTTTCTCTACTTGATGCAAGTTCTTTATCCTTGCTCAATAATTGCTCATGTGCAAGTCTCCTGACTATGCAAATGTTTTAAATCCCATTCTACTCATACGTTGAATACAAATATTTCAAATTGTTCGATGCTTGTGCCATAATACACTTCTTTGAAGCGTGAATATGCATAAACTGTTAAGAAGAAGTCTATGCCATTTGAATCGGCTAGACACATGTTTCGTTGCTTTCAATTTAAATCTTTGAGATATTATTGATGCTAGATAGAGCTGTTCAACTAAATTGCCTTGGTTTGAACTCAAGACTGAGCATGAACATCCCTTATTTGGGAAAGTTTTAATTTTGCTGAAAGGCAGTTACGCAGAACGCAATGTCGTTATGATAAGATAGTGTTGATCAACGCAGGGCATAACGGGCTGATCACCCACCGTGCCCGTAAGACCAGACGGTTCGTAGATGAATGTCTATAAGAACCTTTTAAAAAGAAAAAGTTCGTGGTCTTTTGACCGCTCAGCAAAGTCAATATGTCGTTTCGAAAATGCAAACAAGTCATGTTATTTATAAATGTTTCAGATGCTTTACAGTTTTGTTCCACTGTAAAAGCATATCTTAAAGAAAGTATTTAATCCTTGCGATATGTTGTTTATTAACTGTTACTACTTGTTGGGCAATTAAATGCTCATTCTTGCTTGAAATTAAATGTTTTCAGTGAAACTTTAGAAGGATCTGGCAAAGACAAAGGAGAAGGGAAGGTGGATGAGTCGAAGACTGTTATTTGTAATAATTAGATGTTTTGTAATAATAATACAATATCTATCATGTAATGATTTAAAGGTCTGCGAACCTGGGTTAGACAAGTTCAAACTTGATGTAATGACTTATTTTGGTTTGAATATCAATAATAGAAGGTTGAATGAATAGTATCGTGTTGCACTAAATACGGGTTTCAAGTACCCGGATTTGGGGGCGTCACAAAACCTACTCTTAAACATGTTAAGATTTGGGGTTGTACAACTTATGTAAAGAAGTTACAAAGTGACAAACTTTAGACAAGATCTGATAAATGTAGATTTGTGGGGTATCCTAAAGAAAGTTTAGGATACTATTTCTATAATCCTACCGAGCAAAAGGTGTTTGTTGCCAAACACACTACCTTCCTAGAAAAGGAGTTTATCCTTGAAGGGGCTAGTGGGAGGAAAATAGATCTTGAAGAAATTTAAGAACCACAAATCACTACAGATCAAGTAGATGACCCTGTTCAAGTAGATATAATTTCTGTACCACAACCGAGTCGTAAATCTGGAAGAGTGCCGAAAATACCTAAAAGGTATACACTCATCATAGAATATGATGATGAGGTACACATCATAACTGATGATGATCCAGTAACATACGATGAGGCTATGAGTAGTAAACACTCTGAGAAATGGCAAATAGCCATGAAATCCGAAATGGACTCCATGTATGAAAACCAAGTATGGACTTTGGTTACTCCACCTGAAGGCATTGTGCCTATAGGGTGTAAATGGGTCTTTAAGAAAAAGACTGGAGTAGATGGCAAGGTGAAAACCTATAAGGCCAGACTGGTGGCAAAAGGTTTCAAACAAAGACAAGGAGTTGACTATGATGAAACCTTCTCACCAGTAGTCATGCTCAAGTCTATCCGAATTTTGCTTGCGATTGCAGCTTACTATGATTACGAAATCTGGCAAATGGACGTGAAAACGGCCTTCCTCAATGGAAAACTAGATGAGGATGTATATATGATACAACCAGAGGGTTTTGTTTCAAAGGTTGGAACAAATCAAGTATGTAAGTTACAAAGATCCATTTATAGATTGAAGCAAGCTTCTCGAAGTTGGAACATCCGTTTTGATGAGACAATCAAAGAGTTTAGTTTTATCAAAAATGAGGATGAACCATGTGTGTACAAGAAAGTTAGTGGGAGTGCTATGACATTCCTGGTATTATATGTTGATGATATATTACTTATAGGGAATGACATACCGATGCTACAGTCAGTTAAAATTTGGTTATCTAAACACTTCTCCATGAAGGACTTGGGAGAAGCATCCTACATATTGGGGATAAAGATCTATAGAGATAGATCAAAGAGGATGCTCGGCTTGACCCAAGGTGCATACATTGATTCGATGCTAAAGAGGTTTAGCATGCAAGACTCCAAGAGAGGGCTCATACCGATGAGTCATGGAGTAAATCTCTCTAAGAAATTATCCCCAAAGACACCTGAAGAGAGAGAACGCATGAATTAAATACCTTATGCTTCGGCAATAGGATCCATAATGTATGGAATGATATGTACCAGACCAGATGTTGCTTATGCACTTAGTGTAACAAGTAGATATCAGTCTAATCCTGGAGAAGAACATTGTAAAGCTGTGAAAAACATCTTGAAGTACTTAAGAAGAACTAAAGATGTGTTTCTCGTATATGGTGGATCTGATTTGAAACTAGAGAGCTTTACAGACTCAAGTTTTCAAACTGACCAAGATGACAGTAAATCCATGTCAGGGTATGTATTTACCTTGAACGGTGGAGCAGTGAGTTGGAAGAGTTCCAAA
The DNA here is from genome assembly GCA_034770075.1 of Aralia elata. NCBI lineage: Eukaryota > Viridiplantae > Streptophyta > Magnoliopsida > Apiales > Araliaceae > Aralia > Aralia elata. The sequence continues at coordinate 21,909,286 of CM068384.1, forward strand.
TAGCAAACAGTTGCTGACTTAGTGACAGAGGCAGAGTATATAGCTGCAAGTGAAGCTGCAAAGGAAACTGTTTGGATGAAGAAGTTAATTTCTGAACTCGAGGTAGTTCCTAGCATTACTGGACCCGTTCCAGTTCATTGTGACAACACTGGAGCTGTTGCACAGGCTAAGGAACCTAGGTCTCATCAGAAATCCAAACATGTATTGCGGAGATTTCATTTGATTAGAGAAATCATTGAAAGAGGAGATGTCACCTTAGAAAGAGTGGACTCCCAGAACAACATTGCAGATCCATTTACTAAAGTATTATCGCAAGATCAATTCAATCGCCATTTCGATAAAATGGGTATTAGATACCAAGGTGATTGACTTTAGTGCAAGTGGGAGATTGAAAGTAATATGCCCTCAAGCCAATTATATTTCATGTAATAAACATTTACTTTGTAATCTTATTCAAATATTAATAATAGAATAAAAAGCATATTTTATCCATGTTAATTGGTTGAATTAATAAATGTGATAAACCCATAGTTTTCGAGCAATGCTTTTAGAATCATAATGAGATTATGCTAGTGAGATCTAAATTCAAGAAAGCTCAAAACTAAAATGTTCCTAATCATTGGGTCACTAATATTGGGATTACTGATCCGGATAGATTAGTACATACTATGTTTGATCTTTAGAAGATGATGATTGATCTCATAATCATTTGTGTGGAGACACTAAAACAAGTATGTAGGTGCTTATTGGAGAATAAGTTCACTGAACGTGACTCGCTTTAAGAACCCTAATGGAGTTTTATTCATTTGGCAATAGAGAAGTTCTTAAGTGATAGTTGTACAAGTGATCCTTGAACTTGAGATCATCATAGTACCTTGTGTATGTTAAGTTATACTTTGTCATATTCCTTAATACCTTAGGGTATGTCATAGGGTATGTACGGGCATAATAAAGTATACACGGAGGTAGGTGAATGATCGACAAAGGATCTACCACTTCTGATAAAGGGAGAGAATGATATAAGCATGAGGGGGTCAGAATTTTATGACATTTGTTCGACACAACCAACTCGACACAAACCAAACCATCATGCAATGGCGGAAACGAATTCTAGCTATACCACATGGCGTTCATCATGGAGATTGATTCAAATAGCTTGGATCCATAATGGTTCGAGTATAGCAGTTTTGGGAATGGATTCCAAGTGCGTGTGCACCATAAACATGTTGCAAACAGATGTAACGGATCAGAGAATCAAAAGGAAGCAGTTTGCTTGGAACAGGATGTCTCGCCCCGACGAGAATTTCCCAGTCAAGTTTCTCGCCCCGGCGAGGTCTCGCCCCGGCGAGGATTTTCAAGCCAAAATTCTCGCCCCGACGAGAATTTCCAGCACAATTCTCTCGCCCCGGCGAGAATCCCCTGGATGCAGTTTGTCTATTTTTGACTTTCTTGATTTTCGAGATTCTTTCTTTTCATGAAGTTAACATTTAATTTTAGTTCCATATTTTCAGTATTGTTAAGGATCAATAATTGTGTGCTTGTTTGAATCCTTTCAACAATGGTGTGCTTCTAGAAGGTTTTCAAGACTAGTATAAATAGGCTTCATTTGTAAGACATTAGGGACTTGAATTATAATAACCAATTTTCAGATTATCAATATTATTGTGAGTTTGTTTCTCTACTTGTGGTTCTTTGAAGAATTCCTAAGTGTTCCTTAGTTCTCTTTGGAGATTCATAATTGACTTATCATACAACCATTCATAGTTGTGTGTGGCGTCTTCTACCGCATCAATCGTCGATTGTACCAAGGTTACCGCTTCATTATAAGCGAGGGGTCGAGGTGTCGTTGGTGTTCATCCTACGCAGATTTCCTAAGCAAGTAATTGTACCAAGATTACCGTCTATATATAGGCGAGGGGTTAAGGTGTTGCAAGCTATCCATCCTATCAACTTGTTGGAAACGATCCGGGCGACGACCACCTCACGCAAGCGTGCCGTGGAGTCTATCATTTGGTATCAGAGCTAAGTTTCCTATCAAGTTACTTATCTTTACTTTATTGTTGAATTATAGTCCAAAAAAAAACTGCATAAAATATATAGCAGAAAATTTGTATTGTTGAATTGTTATCATTGGGATTTTCATTTGCAAGAATCATATTTGGCGTTTGGAAGTCTTGTGGAGAGTCGTACTTTCTATATTGTATTCTTGATAAGTTATTATTGGATTGTAATTAGAGAATTGAGGTAATATTTGTGAGAATTCAAAAAGAACCTATTAGAGAGAACTACGAGCGGAAAAAGGCAAGAGTAGTAAGTTCAATTGAGGGTAAAATCCTAATTGTGTGATACACGAGCGTTTCATTACATTGTTTGAGCGAAACACGTGAGGGAGTGTGTGAGGAAATTTTCTTTATGTACTAACCTTTGTTTTACAGTAATCATGTATGGATATAAATGTGAAAATAATTATTGGCAAAAAGGATCTTTTCAAGGTAGAGCGGATCCCGAAGCTTATCTAAGTTGGGAGAAAGGAAAGGAGCGAGAATTTAGCTTTCATGAATACTCCGAGCAAAAGAAGTTCAAAATTGCAGTCCTAGATTTGTCCGGTGATGCACGTACATGGTGGGCTCAATTTGAACGTGATAGGAGAAAATATGGAGAACCTCCGATCGATACATGAAAAGAGTTGAAAACCGTGATGAGAAGACGGTATGATCCAGTACCACCTAGCAAGAGGAATAAATATGTATCTCCAAGGCATAAAGAGCAACCTTCAAGGCGAGCCAATTATTGGGAGGATAAAAAAAGGGTTCAAAGGCATGAGGAGTCGCATCGGAAACAACCACGTGAAACTCCTATAGCATATGTGAAGCCAATATCATTCGAGGACATCATGAGAACATATAATGAGTTAAAGAATGATCATTTGAAACAACAAGTCACTCTTAAGGCACAAAAAGAGCAAGATCAGCCGAAGGAGGAAGACGATGGAATCGAGTATGCAGTCCAAGGAAAATTATTAGGTTCCAATGAACATGATGAAGTTCATGAAGATTTAATGATTGTACAAAAGGATTGTAATCAAAAGAAAGAAAAAGAAAAGAGTGAAAAGAATGAGAGAGAAAATACTCGAGAGAAAAACAAACGAGAGAATGGGCAAAAAGAAAAAGAGAGAAAAATAAGTAGCTATGAAAAAAAGAGTGGAATTGGAAGTGAGTTGTATTTTGAAAAGCCAATGACTGTACATTCGTACAAGACGACGCTTTTGGATACTAACCAAAATAACTCTGTTTTGTCTAGTTCTGTTGTTTCTCTTATACAGGTGAAGGATTATATACCTAGCACTATCGTTCCATATCTGTCAGCTATTGGTGTTCTTGAGGAGATGAAGGAGTCACCGAGGCAGGTTGGTGAGTTGATAGAGGAAGGTATAGTGGATGAGGTCATGAGTACAAGTGCTATTGATGAGATCATAATGCCTAAGTGGGATGAGGCATCGAGCATGTTTGTCGATTTTACATTGGTAAACAAGTATTGTTGTTATTTTCTTTACTTAGATAATATGCATAATGTTTATATGTTATCTGCATTTGATGATGATCGTGTGATTACAATGCCTAATCAAATTAGCAAGATAGGTTGTGAAAAAGGGAAGATTGTGTTAACATGTAACTTGTATAGATGGGTAGTTATTTCTGTTAGATTAACTGATGCATCTAGTGTTTTCATGAGTTATCTAAAACATGTTTTGCATGCGTCCATTGGTAAATTTGTGATTAGCTATTTTGAAGATAGAATTGTTTTTATCATAAATTATGGAGGATATTTGAACTTTGTTGAGTTAGTTTATGATCATGATCTTTCTCCTCAATTTCAAAACTCTAGTTTGCATGAAATTAGTTCTAAGCTTTCTTATCCGTATATCGAGTTAGATTTTCATGCTAGTCAATCTTTGCTTAAGTTGTCATTAGAACCATCTTCATTGCATAAGCTACCATCATTTGGTATTATTTCACCAAGGCATTTTTCATTGCATGAAAAATTATCATTTGATGACATTCCTAGTCTTGGCAACACTTATGAAGATTCTGTAGCATCTAGTGAGTTTGGATGTGATAATTATATGTACGCTAGTGAATTCTCGATTTGTGGTGGTTGTGAACTTTCGATGCCATTGACATCATTGTGTGATCTTGAGTTTGCTATCGTCAATGGAAAAGGAAAGATTATTTGTGTTTTGAAGATTCAAGATGGGATTTTACTCTCCAAAAGCATGGAAAGTTGGATAGTTCCATTTAAACACTGCATTGAGAGTCTACAGGAAAGTAATTTGAATTTTGATTTAGTAGACTATACATATGAATTTGAGTTTCTTGAGTTTTCCTTGATTATACAAAAGATTCATATTGATTGGTGTTATTTTGTGTTTAACCCAGGAATTCAAGATTGCTTACTTGAACAACGTGATGAGTTTCAACAATTCATATTTGATCCAGGATCGTTAAAAATGATGTATTTACAAAAACACGAGATCCTCAAATTGAATTTTGACCCAGGGATTCATAAATGTAAATTGATGAAATGTGAATTGTACTATGTACTGATACTAGATCCAGGAGGAGTCTATCAATTGGAGTCATTTGTATCTAATCCAGGAATTCGTGTGTATTTGCACATACGATATGCAAGCTTACAAAGATGGGTATTTGACCCAGGTGAATTAAAATGAGTATTAGTACGAATCATCATCACAAGGAAGCATTTTCATCCAGGAATTCGTAAATGGAAGTATATGCTTCAAAGGAAGATCTATATGATGATTTTTGACTCAAGAAGGGACAGAACTTTTCAGATTTTTATTTGCGTTTATCTTATTACATATGCATGTGTTTTCATAAGTTACATTTCAGTTGTTAACTTAGTTTGTTTTGATGTAGAAACCGATGTGTGGAACAATCCTTTTCAAGAGAGGGAAATGCTAGATTTGAGGACAAATCCTTGTGAAGAGGAGGGGGATGATATAAGCATGAGGGGGTCAAAATTTTATGACATTTGTTCGACACAACCAACTCGACACAAACCAAACCATCATGCAATGGCAGAAACGAATTCTAGCTATACCACATGGCGTTCATCATGGAGATTGATTCAAATAGCTTGGATCCATAATGGTTCGAGTATAGCAGTTTTGGGAATGGATTCCAAGTGTGTGTGCACCATAAACATGTTGCAAACAGATGTAACGGATCAGAGAATCAAAAGGAAGCAGTTTGCTTGGAACAGGATGTCTCGCCCCGGCGAGAATTTCCCAGTCAAGTTTCTCGCCCCGGCGAGGATTTTCAAGCCAAAATTCTCGCCCCGGCGAGAGCTCGCCCCGGCGAGAATTTCCAGCACAATTCTCTCGCCCCGGCGAGAATCCCCTGGATGCAGTTTGTCTATTTTTGACTTTCTTGATTTTCGAGATTCTTTCTTTTCATGAAGTTAGCATTTAATTTTAGTTCCATATTTTCAGTATTGTTAAGGATCAACAATTGTGTGCTTGTTTGAATCCTTTCAACAATGGTGTGCTTCTAGAAGGTTTTCAAGACTAGTATAAATAGGCTTCATTTGTAAGATATTAGGGACTTGAATTATAATAACCAATTTTCAGATTATCAATATTATTGTGAGTTTGTTTCTCTACTTGTGGTTCTTTGAAGAATTCCTAAGTGTTCCTTAGTTCTCTTTGGAGATTCATAATTGACTTATCATACAACCATTCATAGTTGTGTGTGGCGTCTTCTACCGCATCAATCGTCGATTGTACCAAGGTTACCGCTTCATTATAAGCGAAGGGTCGAGGTGTCGTTGGTGTTCATCCTACGCAGATTTCCTAAGCGAGCAATTGTACCAAGATTACCGTCTATATATAGGCGAGGGGTTAAGGTGTTACAAGCTATCCATCCTATCAACTTGTTGGAAACGATCCGGGCGACGACCACCTCACGCAAGCGTGCCGTGGAGTCTATCAGAGAATGTCCTATGTGATTTGATAAATGACAGCTCAGAAATCTCTGACCAGGGTTGAATGAAAATTAGAAAGGAGTTTCTAATTTACATTAATCGGAGTTGTGCATTCTTGGATCGAAATGAATATGATTAAATAAAATAAGACTTGTCAGTAATTTCATGTCTTATATTTAATTGGGACATTATTTGGTAGAATGATTGAATTGTACGGTAACTACTGCTGAATAGGTTCTATGTGATTAAACATTGATTTCATATTATTCGGATAGTCATGATACATTATCGTAAGGTGTCCCTCATGATGTAGAATAAATATTATTTATTTATGTTTGAATTAAAGGAGTTTAATTCATTATAAATAATATTAGAATTGTTCTAATTTATTTATTCTACTACCGGCATAATATTGAACCTAAAGGGTCACACCGCAAAAAAATAATATTATATTGGTAACAATTGCTTAATGATAATAAATTAAGTATTTAATTTATTAGTTGAATAAATTGAAATGCTTAATATTTATAATGGTATATTTAGAGAAATATTGAATTATAAATTAATAAAAGAAATCTTATTATTATTATCATTTAATTCTTAATTAGATTAAGAATTAATTTAAATGAAATGTAAATATCATTTAAATTAAATGCAAATTTGAATTTGGTCAAATAATTGCAAAACATGTGTTAAGTGCTTGAATGCAAAACATGTGGGTTAGGAGAATAATATTACTTACATATTATGTAAGTATTGTATACTTGTAGTATACTAATTGAATTATGGTTTCTCATAATTAACCTAACTAAGCATTCATTGCACTTAGAGAAGTGCTAGCCTCCATTTTTCAAGAACACCAAATATTTGAGATCAAGTTGTTGATCAAATCTACTAAGTGTTCTTAATGAATTGTTCTTGTTATTCTTAAGAGTTAGGGATAAAAGAACATATTGGATTAGTCATCCAAGATTTGTAAAAATCAAATATTGTTCCATATAATCATTCTTGGTGGATCACCTCTAGAGTGCTTCATACACTTTGAAGCTAGTGTTTAATCCAAGGAACAAAGAAAGAAGGAGCTTGAAGAAATCAACAAGGAGTAGATCTTGTAGCGGTTTATAGGTTGGATCTATAAAAGTATAACTCTTGTTCATCTTCTTCTTCAATTAATAGCTATGCATAAGGTGATTCATGGATAAGTTGGAAAATTTTTAATTTCCATTTTCCGTTGCGTATCTCAATTAGATTGTGATTTTGCAAACTTACAGCTACAATATTCTAAATCCAAGTTAACCAACCTACTAAGCCTTCCAATTGAATCTGGTAGCTTAAAAGTTCCCGAGTGAGATGCCAAGAGCTCCCTTAAGCTTTCAATATTCCCAAGTTCCTCTGGCAATTCTTTCAGATTTGGGCAATTAAAAATAGTTAGTCTTTCTAGTGCTCTCAGATTGCATATGCTGTTTGGAATATGTCTCAGTATTTCGCAGTTGCTCAATTCCAAGTAAGCCAACCTACTCAACTGTCCAATCGATGGGTGAATCTTAGCCAAACGTATACAACTACCAAGAAGTAATTTCTCGAGTTTCGGTACTCCTGTAAAGTTTGGAGTTGTCGTCAGGAATCCACAGCCATCGAGATTTAGGATCTTCAATTGTTCTAGAAACTGTAGAAATAAGAAAAATTAGACATTCGACAACCTGAATCAATAAAGTAAAATATGTACAACATGTATGCATTTTCAAAATTTAAGATAAACAATGAGGCATGAGTAATGTCATACCAAGATACCATGCCATAATATATTGATTAAGCTGTGCTGTAAGTCGAGGATAACTAGCTTTTTTGGATGAAAATCAGATGGTAAATGCTGTAAATGACATCCCTGCCAAGATAGCCACCTTAACTCTTCAAATATGTGTTTGAAGTTTCCGGTGAGATGTACACCATTGATGTCAAGCAATCTTAATTTGTGCATCCTTTCAAATGTTTTGGTATTTAATGTTACTTGTTGTAGCTTCCCTTTGCATGGGATGATACCTTCAATTGCTTCTGTTCCCTAAAATAAATCAAAAAAATAAGAATAAAATTGATGAGCAAATGAACCCCATAATTTCATCTAAAACCTTATTGAAATAATAAAAATTAAGTTGAGTATATTTAGTTACCTTTTGTTTTTCCAGCACGTTGCAGATATCTTCACTAGACCACAATCGACTGCGCTTTTCTGGCTCCTTTGGGGACTCTTTATTGACAATTTTCCTTCCCATGTCCCGAAGAATATCATGCATTCTCAACTAGTTTTTTATCATTAATTGATAGTAAACATCTTTCGATTAGAATGATAATTTTATTCTCTGAGTTGAAACCACAAGAATCTAATATACTAATTGTCATTTCTTTATCCTTTCCGATAAAGAAACATGCAATATCTAGGAAAACATCCTTTAAGTCACCATCACCTAATGCATGATAGCTTATTATGAGTTTTTTCTGAATCTCATGTTGCGGAATTTGTTGCAATTTATCGATGGAACTTCTCCATTCTCCCATGGTTCTTTTAAACAAATATGATCCTAGAACCTCAAGAGCTAAGGGAAGCCCTCCAGCTTGGCATACAATGCCTTTTGATATTTCTACATAATCTTCTGATGGTACGGGTTTTTTAAAGGCATGTCCACTAAAAAGCTCCAAAGACTCCTCATCGTCTAGTTCATCTACATTATATCTCTCTTCTACTTCAATTTGATCAAGTAAACCTGCATCCCTTGTTGTTATAATAATTCTACTTCCTAAAGCAAATTGGTTCCATTGTCCAGCTAGTTGATCTGATTGGCTTAAGTGGTTCAAATCATCGAGAACAATGAGAACTTTTTTAAAACGAAGCCTTTCTTTCAGTAAACTGATTCCCATATCAACATTTTCAACATGAATGTCCTTTACTTTTAAAATGTCAGAAAGAAGTTGCCCTTGTAAACGAAGTATACCATTGCATTCTTCTGAAGCTTCTCTGACATTTGCAAGAAAGCAGCTACCTTCAAAGTACTGAAAGTTCTTATTAAAGAGAGCTTTGGCGATGGTTGTTTTGCCGATTCCACCCATATCATATATCCCAATCCTGCGAATATCATTAGTACCAATGCTCAACAATGGTGTTACGTATTCTACACGAGATTCTATTCCTACTGGTTGTTTGGCAATATGCAAACAAACGAGGTTTACTTCAAGTAGGACCTTCTGCACAATTATCTGGATCAACTTTGCCTCATCCCTGCCAATTATTATTAAAACAGAACATGATAAGTTGAAGCCAAATGGTTGAATCAGAAATATGAAAATCAATCATTTATAAAATGTTATTCCATTTAAAAGAAATTTTTACATTTAGGAGCTTCCAACACTAACTAATATAGATGCTTAAACTTTTCATAGTACAATGTGACTAATTGTTTTGTATCTCTGTCTTTGGTAAGTTAGCTTTCAAACTGCAAAGATTTACCCACTAATAGATTTGTTATATATCTTCCAAGCTATGAAATTACAAAAAAAAAAAAAAAAATTATGCTCTTAAAAGAGAACATACCCAGATTGATATATAAATTAACTAAATATTATGCTTTCACGTAATAAAGTTGTGGAATCCATAAAGTGCATGTGCAAAGCTGGAAGTTGATATATATTACAAGATTTACGCAGCATATAACTAGAACCATTTGTCCATCAAAAAAACTTTCATACCGTATCATAAATTAATAGATTTAAGTAAGATCCTTATATTATCTAATCAACTTAAGTGTACAGTGGTAAACTTAGTAAGGGCTACAATTCTTACTGTGTTGCAGAGCTAGTTAATTATAAAGGTTGTGATGGGTTTCCAACAAAGATTCTGTTATTGATAAAAAAAACACCAAAAATGCCAGAATAAGCGATATTCACTAGGACAATAGTATGAATATTTCATTAAGGTAATGATCTTTTCTCCTATGAAACTTTGGTACCCGGCCATTACCCTTAATAAAGGCAATTGAAATTGTCAAAACAAAAATGATATATGATTGTCAAATCAATGTGTAACTGAAAGTGTCAAATGTCTACAACAATTATAAAAGTGTCACTAAAGTAATGGGTTTCCAACAAAGATTCTGTTATTGATAAAAAAAACACCAAAAATGCCAGAATAAGCGATATTCACTAGGACAATAGTATGAATATTTCATTAAGGTAATGATCTTTTCTCCTATGAAACTTTGGTACCCATTACCCTTAATAAAGGCAATTGAAATTGTCAAAACAAAAATGATATATGATTGTCAAATCAATGTGTAACTGAACAATTATAAAAGTGTCACTAAAGTATCGGCATTAATAAAAGATATAGGCACACCATTAGTCATAGTAAACAATTTCTAACTAAAATAAATAAGGAAAAGGAGAAAGGTTGTGTAATTTTTACCCATTTGCATCATTTTCCAAATCATATCCCGATAGATTTGCAGCCTCAGTTAGCGCACCTTCCCATTTCTCCACTATTTCCATGTTATTTCCAAATCTCTTTTTATGACTTTCAAAAGCTTCCGCAAAGCTTTTAGTCTTATGACGTACAACCGATGGATCAACGTTATAAAATACAGGAAGAACAAATTGTCCTATTGTTCGCTTGCATTTGAGGATCTTCACTAGCTCATCAAGGCACCATCTCGAAGAAGCATAGTTTTCCAAGAAAACAACAATAGACACTGGCGGAACCAAAGGGGGGGCTGGAGGGGTCATATGACCCCGGTACCGACGCCGTTTTTTTTTTACATTCAATTTTTGAGATTTTAAACTAAAAATTAATATAAATTCTTTTAATTTTAATTAATACAATAATGAATATTATAAAATATCTATAAAACATTACTCATTATAAATTTTATTGTTTCATAATTTTTAACTAGTCATCTTAATTTTGAGTTTAAAAATATCTCAAATTAACTTTTAAAAGTAAAAAATAATCATATAATTTGAAACTGAGAGAGTATATTAATAGTGCAGTATTTGTCTCCTTTTTTTTCTTTTTTATTTTTTATGTTTGTTTTTAACCATAGTACTCCATTGGCCACATTTTTTGGTAGTTTATATTGAGAAGGATATTTTTTCAACAATTGAAAACGAACAAATTTTGAGACGTTTTCAAACTATGCAGACTCGCAGGATACAGTTGACTCCTCTCAATCGTACAACCGAAAGAAGCACTCCAAGCGTCAATAAATAATTTTTTTTACTGATGTATTTTGACCTCCATCTAAAAACGTCCTGCACTACAAGAAAAAGGTCTAATTCCGACGGACTATTCCGTCGGAAATAGTACTATTCCGTCGATATTACACTATTTCCGACGGAATAGTCCGTCGGAAATTCGGTCGGAAATAAAGCCCTCGGAAATAAGTCCGTCGTAACTTCCGTCGGTATAATAATATTTCCGACGAATTATTTCCGACGAAACCTCCGTCGGAAATAAGACTTTTTCGACGGACTATATTCCGTCGAAAATAATTCCGTCGACGATAAAACGCCACGTGGCACTCTTGGGTCGTTTTATTATTTAGCTAATGTCGACGGAATTACCGTCGGAAATAATATATTTCCGTCGGAAATAAGTATTTTTTGGTATAAATTTTAATGTTTAAGTCCGACGGAAGTTCCGTCGGAAATACCCTTTTTTTTTTTAAAACAATTTTTTTGCTTTTTAAATTTCCAGGTTTTTAAACCCCATTTTTGTACCTGTAACCTGCTTTATCCCAACAATACATATATTACAACACCAATAGCTGCTTCCAAGAACAACGTATATCAGAATCAACTCATAACGTTAAAAACCCTAAAAAATAACTCACTATGTCCCGAAATACATTCAAAACTAAAGAATATTACATTGATTTACAAAGAATCAAACTAAACTTTACAATATATGAGTTACAAAATATTTAAGTAAGTTCTAAATACAAAACACCTAAACAAACTAAACTATATATATAACATGGGCGTATGACTATGGTGTATGCAAATCAACATCAACATGACCTCTGTCGCCGTCGCCGTCGCCGTCACCATCGCCATCGCCATCGCCATCGCCACCATGTTGATACAATTAAAAATATAACGCATTAGTCCGTATGAAAGTATTATTTGAATAACATGCAAATTAAATAATTAAAAGTAAATATAATATACCTGGGTAGGCGGGGGCTGCTGACTCCCAATCGGGCCAAAAGCCTCCGATAGTAATGTAACCACCAACCGGAGCACCTCATCGCGTATCGCGATGAACTGCTCCTGTGGGATACCCGTACTATCGACGGTGGCCCCTGCTGCAATATCCTGGGCGAGCTGGTGAAGGCAAGCTCGATTGGGCAACTCCTGACGACGGATGACCGGATCCGTATGGAACGTCTCCGACACCGCCGCCATAACCCTCTGGAAAATCTCGTCGTCCAAGCCAGCGCCGGTATGAGATGGTCCGACAGAAGCTCTCGGGCGCTGACGCTGGCTAGAGCCTACGCAAATAAATATATCATTACTACTAATATATGCAGTTACTTAATCTTAACTTATTAGAAAAAATATTACCTCCAGGTAATGTATACGCTGGTATCCTCGGCAATCCCAGCACTCGATATCTGCTGGTACTGCTAGTAGGGGGATCCTGAGACGCGACCCATAGTGTCAGCTCCTCATCCCGAGATAATTCAATCTCGGGCCGAGGAACGGTAGAATCTAACATCTCAGAGTCCCTCCTAGCAGCCTGCAACTCAGCTACACGCTGGTCCCGACTAGCCTGAAATCGGTCCTGTAATTTTTGGCTTATACGTAAGTTAATTATATCATTTTATAAACTAACTAATATTAAACATTATGTAAAATTACGATTACACTTATCCGTATAGCTAATGCTGCGGGAGACATAGTAGAGTCCTTTGGCGTGTGGGCTCTATCCCAGAACTCTAACATAGAAGGAGGTCGGCCTAAGCTCTGTCGCATGGCCTAATAAATACATTCATAAAGGAGTTATGAAGTTTACTTGTGACAAATGAGTTACTAAACAACTAAGTATATGACACTTACCGATTTCGCCTCCTCAAAAGACTGTGAGCCAGTAGTGTGTACCACTCGGAGTTGACGACGGTTCTTCTTTGCCTGCTCTGACTTCTTCTTGAAGTCGTCAGCATCCCAGTGCGTACACATAGCCTCCCACACTGCATCAGAGACTATGCGGGGCTGGTGATCTCTAAGCGTGGTCCCGGGCTGGTCATCAACTCCCCGGGTTGCCCTCTGTCGCATCTCATACAGCCAGCCGGCGTAGTTCTTGGCGATGTGTGCAATAACAACATCATCGCCGGCTGCCTGAGAGATGCCCGAATCATATCTAAAATATCTCTATAACAAAAGTTTAAAAGTTAGGAACCATTAAATTATTGGGCAACAACTATGTACGTATAAGAAAATTAACTTACGTGAAACTCCCGCAAGACAGTGACCATAAACGCGGGATCGTAAAGGCTGTACTGGCTGAAGCGCATACACCCAGTCGGGAGGTGCGTCAGGCAGATAGCGTGTATGGTCGCCTTAGCGACCGGGTCTAGTATACTACAGTAAAAACAATTGAATATTGTTACTTTAAATGTTTAATGCAACAAATTATATAAACTTAACTCTTAATTTTTAAGTCATAGTAGAATACTTACTGGGAAGAGCCGACATCCACTCGAACTACATGTGGAACTGCCGGTGGACGACCGAAGAGACCGAGGTTAGTCTGTCGGTCTCGTCGACGACGAGCATCTGTAATTATATAATAAAACTTTAGTCAAAATACATAAACTAATTTATATTGAGATATATTATACGTTAACACGAATCAAACCACTTACTAGCTCCTGAAAACGAGCCTCCAGCCTGGCTCGCGTCTCCGGATCCTGATCGCCCCCCGCCGCGACGACCGCCACCGCTATTTCTAGCCATAAATATTCTACTAAAATAACGGAAATATAATATATTATTACTATTTAAATCTAATATATTAATATTAAATTATTTACTAATGTTAAATACGTTTAGAGGTTGTACGTCGTCAAACCCATCAGATTCAACATCAATATCATCATCGGATTCAGTCTCTTCCTCATCATCATCGATATCAGATTCGTTGTCATTATCATCTTCAACGATAACGTACTCATGCACAACCTCCAAATCTGCTACTTCCTCATCGTCGGGTACGTCAACCACATCATTTGTCATCACATCTTCATCATTTACCTGCACCTGCCTAGGATTGCTAACATCTTCTTGCAACGCCTCATCCATCCCCAACATATTTGCACTATCAAATGCACGTGTTTTCGTTGTGACAACTGTATACCAGGGGCTTCTACTATTTACGACGTTAGGAGCGTAGTACACTTGAGTCGCTTGGCTGGCTAACACGAAAACGTCATCAGAGTTGAGTTTTGACTTGATATCTACTGTGACGATTCTATTACGATCAACTTTAACACCTTTTTCAGTATCAAACCAGCGACACTTAAATGTAACTACCTTATTACCCCCGGGATAATTAAGCACAAGTACATCCTCTAGACGTCCATAGTAATTGGACTCAGAATCATTGTAACAGCTTCCCAACACCACAACCCCAGAGTTGACTGATGTGAGTTCATTCAAGTTGTCGACCTTAAATCTGTACCCATTCACGATACATCTAGGAAAAGAACTAACAACCTTGGAAGGACCACATATGACATCTCTAAAACGCTCAGAAATGTTCTCTGCCTCAACCCTTGTCTGAAACCACTGTTAGAAAGTTGCAGTAGTCAGTGCTTCCAACTGGGCAGCAGTTAAATCCGGGTTAGAAGCATACGCTTCCTCTTCGAATGAACTGAAAGAATAAAAAAATACTTTAATATATAAGTTGATAACGATTATAAATTATATTAGATGTGACATATAACAATCCATACTTTATGTATGACGATACTTCTGGCATATTTAGAAGCACGTATGTGGATACTATCTTCAATTCTTTGTCGCTTAAGTAAGTCATCGTCTCATGGCCAAATGGTTTACTCGGATATGTGAATACAACTAACTCATTATCAGCATGAGATTGGGGACCGACAACCTCATTCCTACTTAAACGGTTGTGCTTTGTTGAGACAACATCGTCAAAATACAATGAGGAGAAGTTGACAAGCTCTTCCTCCGTATAGCGTTCGGCAATAGAACCCTCAACATGAGCTTTGTTTTTCACTTTCTGCTTTAATCGACGCATATACCTACAGATGTTGCATTTTAATATGATTAATATGAAAGATATGAGTATATGCAATTTGTAGATTATATTACCTCTCAAAAGGATACATCCACCGATATTGCACCGGACCGCCAAGTTTAAGTTCATACGGTAGATGAATAGGCAGATGTTCCATCGAGTCAAAGAACCCTGGGGGGAATATCATTTCAAGCTTGCAAATGGTAAGCACAATATTGTTCTCCATCTGCTCCAAGTCACTATACCTTATTACAGTTGAGCATAGATCCCGAAAGAAATTTGAGAGTTCGGTCAATGCATCCAACACCTTTCTGGGTAACATCTCACGAAATGCAATTGGCATCAACTTCTGCATAAATACATGACAATCGTGACTTTTGAACCCATTAATCTTTAGCTGCTCAACATTACTGCAACGAGATATGTTAGAAGCATATCCATCTGGAAGCTTCAACCCACTAACCCACTTGCACACGTCTTCAACTTGTTGCTTAGTAAGACAGAATTGAGCTTTAGGTTTTGAATTGTTACCGCGAAGCCACAACTCCGGCCTGATGTTCAGTGCCTCTAAGTCTTTTCGGGCATTGTCATTGTCTTTTGTTTTACCACTCGCATCTAACACGGTGTAAAACAAATTCTCAAAAACATTCTTTTCTGTATGCATGACATCAATACAATGACGGACGGAAAGTGTGACCCAGTACGGCAACTCAAACCATATGGGGACGTGTGTCCAATTATGAGTCTTCCCGTAACCAATTGCTCTCAGTGTACTGTGCCCCTTGCCTGGCGGTGGAAATGTCAACTCGTTCAGCCAGGTCAAGACCTCGTTGCCCGATAGTCTACCAACAACCCCCTTCTTCTCTGTCTTTCTGTTGAACTGTGCAGACATCTTTCTGTAGTTGTGATCAACAGGCAAGAATCTACGAGCTGTTCCAAAGAAACTACATTTTCGCCCATGCTGCAACTGATGACCTTGCACATCCCCCATACAGACTGGACATGACAGCTTCCCGTGAGTCGACCAACCACTAATCATCCCAAGAGCCGGAAAGTCAGTGATAGTCCACAACAAGGCTGCCTTCATCAAAAAATTCTGCCCAATTGATCTATCATACGTCTGGACCCCCGTCTCCCATAGCATCTTTAGTTCATCGACTAACGGCCTAAGGTACACATTTTGTCTTTTGTAGGACTCTTATCACCCGGTATGAGTAAAGTCAAGAACAAATACGGATCCCTCATGCACATTGACGGTGGAAGATTATAAGCTACCATTATGACTGGCCAAACTGAGTAAGGCTGACTAAAATTATTAAAAGGGCAAAATCCATCCGTAGCCATGCCGAGCCTCACATTTCTAACTTCCTCCGCAAACAGTGGGAAATTTTCATCAAATTTCTTCCATTCATCTCCATCTGCAGGGTGTGTCAGTTGACCAGGCACGACGTCTCTTGTTCTATGTCAACTCATATGATGAGCCGTGTGAGACGACATGAATAGCCGTTGCAGCCTCGGCGCAAGAGGAAAATACCGTAGGATCTTCTTGGGCACATGTTTCTCCTTCCCCCCACGTTTTGTCACCTTGTACCGAGTGCAATTACATATAGAACACTGCACCTTATCTCTGTCTGTCCCATAGTATAACATGCAGTCCTGCTCACAAGCATCGATCTTCTGATAACCCATATTTAACCCCTTTACCATCTTCTTCACTTCGTAATAGTTCGAGGGCAAAATGTGATTCTTGGGTAAGAACTCGCTGATAAGAGAGAGCAAAGCATTGAAACCCCTCTCACTGCAGTCATGCTCATTCTTGAAGTGTAAGAGCTTTGTAACTGCAGATAGCCTGGTGTGCTGATCATTTCCGGGATACAATGGGACCCCCGATTCAGATAGCATCTTGTAAAAGGTAGCAGCTGTGTCATTTGGCTCTTGTCGAGCACTACCTGAAGAATGATCGTTTTCAGTCCAATTGATATTGTTAGGCCCATAAACATCCACCAACATCTCCACAACATCATAGTCATCGGCGTTTGAATCACCGTGAACTGGTTGTTCTACTGAGCCGGTCAGTTCCCCGTGATGGATCCATACAGAATACCCATCCACAAAACCACGAGAAAATAAGTCGAATTTAATCTCGTCGGCTTTCTTCCATATCAAGTTTTTACACTTGACACACGGGCATCTCATCTTCCCGTTCGGATCATCAGCATGTTCTATGGCTTTGTCCAGAAAGTAGCACACCCCTTCACGGTAAGCTTCCACTAATCCCCTCCCGTCAATGGGTATCCTACGGTACATCCAACTCCGATCGGCTGACATCTTTAACTGAACAAAAGACACATTTAGGTCAGGGATATTCATTCATGTGGTCCATGCATGAATTATATGTTCCTAGTATCTCCACTCTATAGGGGTTAGGCTTCTATCCCGTTCCTGGATGCGTCTCCTCACTAGTGTCAACACGTTCAGGACGTTTCTACCTGTTTCAATAAAATTTCGGCAGCACCTTCCCATGGTCTCCAAGTACACGAAATAGACTAAGGTAAATTAGTCTAAGTATGCACTCGAAGAACATGTAGAGATAACCGTCGAAAAATCATCAAAACAATTAAAAACGTACTGAACTCATTGACATCGGCCTAAGTGAGAGACATAACATCCAGTCACAGTCCCAAACTGGGGACTATTCGACATTCACTCCTAATGAGTGAATGTCAAACGGGTTTCTAAGCTCCAAACTATACTACATGCGTATTATATATGCAGTTTACTGTAATTGTGGAAAACTAAGCAAATGCTACTTAGTTTATTTTTCCAATGATAAACTAAGTAAATGCTACTCAGTACATGATAACTATTATTTGAACATGGAGATTATTATTCGTCATTCATTCGTAATCGTTAAACGGGTATAGTACATGTATATATATTTTAATTATGAAAAACTATGCAAATGCTACTTAGTTTATTTAAGCAAATTTAATAATTTTAGTAAGCTATAATTTATTTTACTTTATTTTATATTAACTCCTCACTATTTTATTTTATTTTAGTTTATTTTATTTTATTATTATATAAATGATTTTTAAAATTTATTTTATATTATTAAATTAAAATTATTTTATTCTAATATAATATTTATTTTTAATTTTATTTTATTTTATTTTGTATTATATTATATTATATAATTTATTAAATTTCTTTTAAGTTAATAATTTAAATTTATTTTATTCTAATTTATTATTATTTTTAATTTTATTTTATTTTCTTTTGTATTATATTATATAATTTATTATCTTTATTTTAAATTATTAAATTAAATTTATTTTATTATAATTTTTAATTATTTTTAATTTTATTTTATTTTATTTTGTATTATATTATATTATATAATTTATTAAATTTCTTTTAAGTTAATAAATTAAATTTATTTTATTCTAATTTATTATTATTTTTAATTTTATTTTATTTTCTTTTGTATTATATTATATAATTTATTATCTTTATTTTAAATTATTAAATTAAATTTATTTTATTATAATTTTTAATTATTTTTAATTTAATTTAATTTTATTTTGTATTATATTATATTCTATAATTTATTAAATTTCTTTTAATTTTATAGTGTATTAAATTTTATTATATAATTTATTAAATTTATTTTATTTAATTTTGTATTATATTTATATCATATTATTTAAGTAAATTTAATTAATTTTATTCTATTTTATTTTATGAGTAGATAATACATAAATAATACATAAATACATAATCCTGACTGAAATTCTGTCGAGAATTCCGTCAGAAATAGCAAATATACCAAGATTTGATCCACTGTAATCTAGCAATAACAGGCCCAAAACACGATAGTTGTTCCAAAATGATTTACCAATATCATATATCATATGATATAAGGCAGTTCCAAAATGATAGCAGTTGCAAAATGATAGCAGAAATGATAATGTATTTATCAAAAACCCCAAACATATGTATTCCAGCAATCCATATTTATCAGCAATATAAATTCATATGATATAAGGCAGTCCCAAGCATTTTCAGCAATCCATATTTATTAGAACATATGTATATATACTGCTAATTACACATTAATGCAGTCCCAATTTATCAAAAATTATTGAAAATTACTTACTGATAATTAGAGGAATTCAAACTTAGGAAATAAAAATTTTCATCAAATAGATCTTACACACGTTACTAGACGACGAGGAGGAGGAGTATGACCACTGTCACGCCGTCCGGACAGGGAGGAGCCGCCGTCGGAGGAGCCGCCGCCGGCAGGAGGTCCTTCGGCTGGAGGTGATCGGAGAGGGGGGCGACGGTGGTGGCGAGGTGGCGACGGTGGTGGTGGGAGGGTGGGACGGCGCAAGAGGAGATCGGAGAGGGAGAGAGATAATCGCCCGAGAGAGAGAACGAGAGAAAAAATTAAGAGAGAGAGAGAGGAAATGTCGACTGTTGCGGCGGCTGAAGCGAAATTAGGTTTTATAACTTAATTCCGACGGAACTTCCCTCGGAAATAAATAAAATTCCGTCGAAATTAATGTTCGCGCTGGCGGGAAACTTGGCGCCAAACAGGGCCCTCTATTTCCGACGGAATTCCGTCGGGATTAGTGTAATTCCGAGGGAACTATTTTCGACGAACTATTCCGTCGGAAATACTCTATCTTCGACGGAATTAAATCCGTCGAGGATAAATCCGTCGAGATTAGCCCTTTTTCTTGTAGTGCTGGTTCCGCCACTGACGATAGAAACCTTTGATTCTTCGATTGCTTTTAGCAGTTGCAGTGAAATTTCTTCTCCTCTTGGTAGTTCAGGATCATCCATAAAGGTTTGGATTCAGGTTGGTTTAGAGCCGAGTATAGATGACCAGTAAAGTTTTTGCGTGTATCTTTACCTCTGAAGCTCAAGGAGACGTTCCAAGAGGAATCAATTTGGTTACTTGTAGAAGCCATTGAAATAAGGAGAAGAAAATGATTAGAAGGGAATCAAGAGTGGAATAAACGGGGAAATAAAAAACTTTATGTTACTAGGAACATGAGATCATTACAATATATAGAACAGAATGATAACACCTGAATACGAGTCAATAAATGGAATTAAATTTAGAGGAAAGACTTGTGAGTCTACCTTATTTTCTAGTCTAGTTTATTGAGGGACGCAGAAATTTCTCATACTTTTTGAATGTGTGAGAAGCTGTGCTTAATTTTCTTATGAAATTTGAGGAAACTTTACACTTCACACAACAAATAGTCGGTCATTATGTGGTCCCTCATGGTTGCAATAATTCAAAGCTTTTACCGCACGGTTCACCCGCCAATCAATTGTCATAAGGTCGTCTGCTTTGCGGGTTCAATGTGATGACCAGATCATATCAATTACTCCGATTATTATGATGAAATTGTCGCTAATTTCACGGTAGTTAGTTCTTATAATTTTTTATTAAATTAGTTATAACAAATATTGTATTGATAAATTTTATAACTTTTTATTGCATTGTTAATATAACATTTACTATTATCAATGCAATAAAAAATTATAAGAACTATGGTGAAACTCCAACTTTACCGTAACATGATTCCAATTATTCTGTTATTGTCCTTTTTATTTTTTTCCCTTTAAACTTTGTTATGTATTTATGTACAAATGAGAGAGTTTTGATGGCTACTATAACATACTCCATCCATTCGAAATAGAGATACATTTTTCTTCAGGAAATAAATCAAATAATAATTGTCCCCAAAAAATTGCTAAAAGTGCAATTTACGCTATAATGTATGAGAATATTTAACTTTATCCATATAAAATTCTATTAAAAAACAATCATGTTCCCTTTTGATAGGCCCAACTAATTTAACGAGTAAATTTATTAAAAACATAAATACCAATTGACTTCGAGTTAATTGTTTTCATACCTTAGACTACATATTAAATACTCCCTCTTTTCTTATATTGTTGTCTTTTCAGAGAGGAATTTATTCTTTTTTACTGGGTTAATGACAAAATTGTCTCTATAAATTAACATATTATTTGTTTTTAACCCAAAAGTTTGAGAATAGACAATAAACACTCCAAATTTTTTTAAAAAGAGAATATTGTTCCCTCCTAATAAAACCGATTAATTTCTAATCAAAATGTGTCACATATCAGTTTTGTATAACATTCATACAATTTTTTTAATTTTTTTTATTTGTTTTATTTTTTTGCTAACATTCATACGATTTAAATACAAAAAATGTATATGACACTCTATACTCGTATAAGCATTTATTTGGAGACAAAAGTGGGTCTTATTCTTATTGTGAGATGCTTTCATTTAAATTAATACAATTATCATTAACAATAATAACTTAATTAATTAATATATAATTAAATAATTAATAATGTTAATTTTAGATTAACTAAAACCAAATTATATATACTAGTCACTGTGATACACTCAATGCATGTACAATTACTTTAAGGATATAATATTAATTTTTTCAAATTTAAAAAACATAATATTGTAAAACAATTGAACTTGCATGGTCAAAAGGGAAAGGGGATTTGTGACACAGCTTCAAGAGTGATGTCAGCAGGGGCAGATTCAGACTCTTTGGTCAGTGGGGTCAAATTTAAAATAAACAAATTTCAACAAAAAAATAAAAATATAATAAAATAAATTACAAAACTAAATAATCTCCAAATATTATTTATAGTACCATTTTTCGAAATTTCTTTACTTAAAATTGTTGTATGATAGTCTCATATTTATTAGTTATAAAAATCCACAAGCAATTACAAAAAAAAATCCAAGTAATTACAAAAAATCTCAAAGTAATTGCTATATTTATGAAATTATAAATAAAAAAATACAACATATTGAATTTTCTCTAAAGTCGAACAAGTGAGAAGAATTAGGCCAAGCCGCTAGACGAGAAACGGAGAGACAAAAAGTATTGTAGTGACCAAGGTAGTATATGATATGAACTTTGAAGAATTTAATACTACCTCCAATCTAAAATTCGATATACATTTTGACTTTTTAAAGTTAATTCACGAAATTCTAAAACTCAAATTAAATTGATATAAGGTTGTTAAGTTTTGAAAACCACAAAGCTAATAATTAGTAGTGTCTTATAGTTAGTTTACAATTGTTATATATGTTGTATTAAAATTAAATAACTTCATATCAATTTTGAATTTTTGAATTTCGCAAATTGACTTTAAAAAATCAAAATGTATCTCTAATTTTGAAACGGATATAATATTTTTCAATTTAAACTTTAATTTTTTTATTAAACACCCTAAAATTTTATTCTTTTTTTTTCTCCTGAAAATTTAGTGGGGTCAATTGACCCACTACCCCTAACCTAGGTCCGCCACTGGATGTCACCATCACCCTCTCCCATTATATAATAGAAATAGATAGATATAGATATAATTTATATTATAAAGCGTCCAATTTTTTGTAACTGTTTTTTTTTTGTGTTTTGTGGTTATAAATACATATTAATCAAGATTTTATTTACTTTCTTCTCTCTTTCTCTATTTTTCCTCCCTATTTAATTATCAGTCCCTTTTTTCTCTCACTACTTTCCTCTCTTTTTTTTCTATTTTTTCTCCATCACCTTATTTTTCACTCTCACAGTTAATTTACAGTTTCTTTTTCTCCTCTTTCTCATTATAATATATATATGTGTGAGAATTTTTTTCCTTTTTTTTCCTTTTACAATTTTATTTCTCACAAAATATTTTTGTCTTCTGCAATTTTTTTTTCTCGCGCTCGTAGGGCGTGTGCATAGAGACTTAGTAGATAGATAGAAGAAATAATTGGGATTATTCTTTAAAAATAACTACATGCACAGATAAATCTTTTTATTTTATTTTATACCTTAAAGGTGTGTACCGTAGTAACCGTCGGGGAAATTGCTCCCGCTTTATAAAATATTAATAAATAAAAATTATAACAAAATTTAAAAACATTAAATGTTCTTTTATAAATTTGACTCCTCTCTATTATACATTTTATTTATTTATTTAATATATTTTCTTTTTATAATTTTAGATAGTTTAATTGAAATTAATATTGGTCAATTGATTTATAATATTAAGTAGTATAATTATTTCAAAAATGAATATAATCTAATATTTTTTCACCATTTGATGAATATGTAAATTTTTCATCAAAATTTCTGTAATTGAAAATTATTTTAAACTTTTATCGATAAAAATATAGTTAATGACTCTAATTTTTAGTAATATTAATATTAATATCCTCTCTATCTATTAATACATATTTCGATAATTACTAATAAATTTATTAAGATCAAATAAATTGTGTATAAGATGAAATTGGAAAAAAGATGTATTGGATCCAAATCCCTCTTTTACCCTTTCTACCATCGGTGCTTGTAAAATCATCAGTCACCACAACCAATTACCCAACGACCAGCAACAACAGTTCACAACACCACCAAGGTCCACCACCACCACCATGTCCATTTCTACACCCAACACCTCTAACAGCACAATCGCCGCCACGAGATTTCGTCCCTACTCCTTCCCCATCACCACGTTCACAAAGTTCCCCCCCGACACCCCCACCACCCGCCACATAGGAAGTAATCTTTGCCCACCAATACCTCAAACTACAAATGCAAACAAACAACTATAGAACAATAGCAGTCCTCCTAGCAGTCCACTAGTAGCAGTCCTCTAGCAGTCTCTTAGTATTCTGATCCCTTGTATTTGAGATGCTTATGTATGCTATAAATAACATTGCTCTTTCTCTTGTAAATTTATGGAAGTCATAATATATTAAAGGCTTATTCTCCTTATTTGTTCCATTACATATTTATTCTCTATCATGGTATCAAAGCTTTTTTGCTTAACAGCTTTTCGATCTTTCTGCGTAAGAATGGAAGCTGATGTTTCCATCTTTTCGTCTCTGTTTGGTACTCCCGCTGCTTGCAGCAGCATCCTCTCTATGGCGGTTCCAACCTTCACTACTAGTCTCATAATTCTCTCCCTTCTTTCGTTTTCAATGCGCATCTGATAAATTCGTATTGTACTCCTCACTATTGAAATATTGAATAAACTTGCTCAGCATCCCATGATGCTCCTCATTCCCAAATGGTTATTGTACTCCTCACTCCACCCATTATGCAGCACTTTTCCCACATCTTTATTCTCCCAAGGATTATTCTATTAAGGATTATTCTTTATTCTCTTATGCATCCAGTCTATTCAAAGCTCCTCCCGTGCTTACTGCAATTTCTCTCTCTTGCACATGCAAAAGCTTTTCTCTCCTGCAAATGCTTTTCTCTACTGCAAATGCATTCTCCCTCTCTCTCCCTCTCTCCCTCTATCTTTTCTTTTATGATGTCTTGTTTCAAAAAAAAAAAAAACCTCCTCAACAGTCACTATCTTTTCATATAGGCTAAATCCCTATATCAATCCTTTCTCTCACCTACACATGCAAACTTTCTCTCTCCTGCAAGTTTTCTTCTCCTTTTGCAGAAAACATGGACACATTTTCTTTTTTTTTTTCTCCTTTTCTCCTCCCAATGTGGTCTCCCACTTCTTTTTCTCCCAATCAATTATTGCTATTAAAAAAAAATAAAAAACGACTGCAGCTTCCACTTCACCATTTTCTATTCTTCTTGCAGCAACATCATGGTTTCTCCTTCTCCATCTTTTCAATCTTTATTTCTCATTCCTCCCTTTCTCTCTCTAAACCTCTAGGTTATTTTCTGTGTCTCTCCCCAATCTCTTGATAATCATGGTTGTCTGCCATAAGTCACTACTCTTGCTACGCACATGTTGCCCACTCCTGTTAGTGAACGCCACATACAGCAACACCAATCTCTTTCCCTCTTGCTCCCTTCTTGTACTTTCTTCTTCTTTTTCTTTGGACAGCTGAGACTCCCAAAACCCATTAGCAAGAGCTTCCATTTTTCAAAGGATCATATCTACACCTCTCCTTTTTTTGAGCTAATATGCTCACGCGTATCCTCTCTTTCTTGAGCTAATATGCTCAGGCCACTTCTTTCTTTCTTGAGCTAATTTGCTTACGCCAAAATTATCAGCACTTTCTGTTGCTTAAGATACACCCTTTCATCCCTTGTTCTTTCTCTCTCCCTCTCCCTCTCCCTCTCCCTCTATCTTTTCTTTTATGATGTCTTGTTTCAAAAAAAAAGACTCTTCAACAGTCACTATCTTTTCATATAGGCTAAATCCTATATCAATCCTTTCTCTCACCTACACATGCAAACTTTCTCTCTCTTGCAAGTTTTCTTCTCCTTTTGCAGAAAACATGGGCACATTTTTTTTCTCCTTTACTTCTCCCAATGATGTCTTCCCACTTCTTCTTCTCCCATTCAATTATTGCTATTAAAAAAAATCGACTGCAGCTTCCACTTCACCATTTTCTATTCTTCTTGCAGCAACATCATGGTTTCTCCTTCTCCATCTTTTCTCTCTTACTTTCTCATTCCTCCCCTTCTCTCTCTAAACCTCTAGGTTGTTTTCTGTGTCCCTCCCTTTCTCCGGCATTTGTTCTAAGCTCTCTTTCTGAACCATTTCTCCAGTTATCTCTTTTATTTTTATTGTTTTCAATATTGGAATTTCTCTCCTTCATCCCCAAACAAGTCCACAATGGTGCCCTTCATGTCGCTCTCCGCCGATAAGCTGGTTGATGCTCTCACAAAGTCACTCTCACGTGTTCCATTTATTAATCTCAAGAACAAGATTGGAATCTCCACCAGGAGTTCCATCTTGAGGGGGCATATAGAAGAATAGCAGTCCTCCTAGCAGTCCACTAGTAGAAATCTAGCAGTCCTCTAGCAGTCTCTTAGTATTCTGATCCTTGTATTTGAGATGCTCATGTATGCTATAAATAGCATTGCTCTTTCTCTTGTAATTATGGAAGTCATAATATATTAAAGTCTTATTCTCCTTACTTGTTCCATTACATATTTATTCTCTATCAACAACACCACCAAAAATACAGATCCTAAAAAAAAGATCTTTAGAAAAAATAAAAGACAGATTGGGGGGAGAGACAACGACGGCTTGGGTGAGATTGTGAATCGAAGAAAATCCGAGATTACCGATGCTTCGGAATTTGTTGCGGCCAATTCAATTTGCGTGAGGTAATTCAATTGTACGGGCTTTGGGCAAAAGATCTTTTCTCTTCTATCAATATTCTACTTAAATATATTTTAAAATTTTAAATTTTCATTTTTTTTTCACAATTTCAACCCTAATATCTCAATTTTAAGACATTAAATTTTAAGGTCTTTAAATTTTTATAAATTAAACTTTTCGGCCACTGAATTGAGCATTTTTTTATCAAGATAAGTCACTTGACTTAAAATAAAAGGACAATTAAGTTTTTTAAGGGTATATATGATTTATATTAGCTTAAATTTTTTATTATTTTCTTCTTCATCATACATAAATCACGTACTTATAATTTTATGTGTTTTCAAAGATATTTAAGGATTTCTTTAATGTGAAAAATTAAGTCTTTTAAGGGTATATGTTATTTAGATTGGCTCTAATTTATTCTATTTAATTTTTTAATGACACACTAACCACGCACTTATAATTTTTTGCGCTTTCAAAGATATTTAGGAATAAAATTACTCAAAATACTATCATTCAGATCAATTATTACACATCGGTGGCCAAAAGATTTAATTTATGAAAATTGAAAGACATTAACGTTCAATGTCTTAAAGTTGAAACATTAAGGTTTAAAATGTAAAAAGTGAGAAACTTGAAGGTTTAAAATGTATTTAAACCTAATATTCTTGGATTTTTAAAAAGTGTCTTGTTTTGTATTGTGAAAGTTTTTTGTCTACCGAGATTATGACGATTATGATGTAATTGAAAGTGGAATTCAATTGTCTTAAAAAGTGTTTAAGGAGTTGATTGTATATTCTAAAATTTATGAATTAAAAATGAAAATTTTGCTATGAATTAAAAATGAAAATTTTGCCAAGGACACTTTTGTCATTAAAAACTCTTTTTTTTAAGGAAGAATTAATTAATGACTTAGTTTTTTATATTATCTCAAAAAATTAAATATAATTTGTTTTTGTTTTATCTATCCAATGAATTTTTCGAAGATTATACTGAGATTTTGTACTCAATTTAATTAGGACAGAATTTTAACTATATTTATTAATCTATGTGCTTTCTCAAAGATATGGAGCAGAGGCTTAGAAAGAATTTTGGAGAGAAACCAACTAAAGAGAGATATCTCAGATAGTTATAGTTATATATATATAGGAAAATTTTCAAAAGCGAACTCTTAAAAAGCGAACTAAAGACGAACCGTCGTCTTTGGTGTATATGGCGACGATTCGACTCGTCGCCAAAGATTGCATGGCTACGGCGACGGGTCGAATCGTCGCCATAGACACCAAAGACGACGGTTCGTCTTTGGTTCGCTTGTTAAGGTTCGTTTTAGAAAGCTTCCCTCTATATATATATATATATATATATATTCAGGATCAAGAGCAGAACTCTTAAAGAGCATAACTAGCAGAACTACCTTTAGCGACGGACAGACGACGGTTTTGTCCGTCGCCATAGGTCCTGTCTGTCGCCATAGCTTTTAGCGACGAACAACATATAGTGTCGCTAAAAGATATGGCGACAGACAGGACCTATGGCGACGGACAAAACCGTCGTGTGTCCGTCGCTAAAAGTAGTTATGCTAGTTGTGCTCTTGATCCGCCCTGTATATATATATATATATATATACATATATATATATATATATATACATATATATATATATATATATATACATATATATATATATATATATATATATATATATATATATATATGGGCAATGATCCATAGCATCTATTTGCTATGGATCAAAAATTGGCAAATAACATCTTAACCTTACATTACAAAAATAAAGGGCTGTGATTTAAAAGCACTTCTCGCCGTCCGCTAGAATGTCTAGTGGACAGGACTAAAAATATTTTTACCCAATTATGCCCCTGGTCAAGCCAAGTCAGAGCAGAGAAACCAAAGCAAAAATAATAAGTCCGCTAGAATAACTAGCGAAGCACAAGGAAAAATAATTGGTCCGCCAGAATGACTAGCGGACGGCTTAATTACTCCCCAGCACGTGCACAACTTCCAAGTTTAATTACAGCCACACCAACAAGCAAAAGCACTATATTGTTGCACAACAAGTTTAATTCCAGCCACACCAACAAGCAAAAGCAACAGCAACAACACAACTATATTGTTGCACAACAAGTTTAATTCCAATATTGTTGCACAACAAATTTAATTCAAGCCACAATTCCAAGTTTAATTCCAAAGTTTAATTCCAATATTGTTGCACAGCAAGTTTAATTCCAACCACAGCAACAAGCAACAGCACAACCCTTTTTTGCAAGTTTAAGTTTAATTCCAGCCACAACAACAAGCAACATCAATAGCACAACCCTTTTTTGCAAGTGTAATTCCTACCACAGCAACACTTTATTTTTGCAAGTTTAATTCCTACCACGTGCACATGTAACAGCAACAGCACAACCCTTTATTTTTGCAAGTTTAATTCCTACCACAAGTCAACAACAACACAGCAACAGCATTGAAGCAAGTTTAATTCCTACCACAAGTCAAAAAGATGGCAAGTTTAATTCAAGTCAAATACATGGTGCTTGTCAACAGCAACAGCACTGAAGCAAGTTTAATTCCTACGGCAAGTCAAATACATGCTATTCCGAGTCAACATAAGAAAACAGCATTGCAACAAGCAACAAAAACACTATAACTAAATCGGGCTCCAAGGATTTTAATATTTAACAAGCATTACTAGCAATGACAACTGCTCTGCTGCAAAACAAGCAACACAAACTGAAAGTGCACACGAACTGAAAGTGCTGGTGCAAGTTTCACATGCAATGCTTTTACTAGAATCTCATTTGTCATAATGAAATATTGACATTAATGATGATGATAAGATATAGATAATCCGACATGTTCAAAAGAATTGGCAAAAGAAAACTATTTAGAGCAACAAAACGATGACTAGAAACTGCATCAGAGTTGTACACAAAATATGGCAAGTTATCAAATCTCATCCAATGTGACATGGTTAAATGAAATACGTTTGATATATACCACAATAACAGGACCACCAATCTGGCACCCCAAGGGAATGACCATGCCACTGTTAGGATTGATTCTAAAATAAAATAGCATAAAAATCAGGAAAAATAATTACGCAAATAGGGGCATTATTATAAGAACAAAAGCTTCTGGTCAAATTATCAAAAGACAGTAGAAAGCTCATACGTATTACTTACTCATTAAGGATCAAATTGCAGCAACATATACCTTTTTCAATTATAAGTCGAGTGAATCACATACACATCTCAGTAGTGTTAATTTTCACGAGAGCCTCCCACTTCCGGTGAAACAAAAAGGACCTCATGCAAAAGTATTAAACCATACAATGCAGGAAATGACTGTTACAAAGAAGAATTGATACAAAATGCTTAGAACGACATCTACTTTTACGTAAATACAAAAATGGAATTATTTTCAAACTATTCACCCGAGTTAATAAAACAATGTATTACGAATGTTAGTCAAATATACATTAACTAGTCTTCATTTGAATCCGAATATAAAGTTTGGTCGGTACAAAGATATTTTTCAAGAATGTCCCTAGCTTTGCACATCCTAAGCTCATGTGCTATTCTTGGTGTGAAGGAATCACACAACCAATCAAACACGTGGCCTCAAATTATTGATAAAAATCGTGTGTTATAAGCAAAAGAAAAATCAGTACTTTTATTATTGTTTATTGAAGTACATGACATACAAATAAACATAGATAACAAAGTCCAACCACATGTTTCAAGTACTAAATAAATTCAATTTTTACTCCATGCATATGTTCCAAGTAATCAATCATGGTACTTGGCCAAATATACATGGTCAATTATTTACACCAAAAATCAGTCATGGAACTTGGAGTAAATAAATTCAAATTTTACTTGTTCTCGGTACTATTTAAATACTAATAAAATATTTCAACAAACACAATAAAAGAGTAAACATTGAGATTTCCACCATATATAGCAAAATCCAAACATAAAACAAGATTAATAGCACATATATCTAATCTTTTATGTGAACCAAACAATCATGGTACCCATTTTTTGGACAAAGATAGATGGGTTTCCAATTCACAGTTTTCAGTTCTTAACCTTATAATTCTTTTTAGACAAAGATAGATGGGTTCCCAATTCACAGTTTTTAGTTCCCAATTAACAGTTTTCAATTCTTAACCTTATAATTCGAAAAACTCACCGCTGAGATTGTCGCTCGCTAGCCGTTGGGGGTTTCTACGCTGAGATTGTAGCTCGTCGCTGAGATTGCAGGGAGGAATCGCCCCTGAGAATCGCTGAAATTGTCGCTTGCCGCTGAGATTGTAGGGAGGAATTGCCGGAATCACCCCTGAGAATCGCCGTTGAGATTGGAGGTGAAGGTGAAAACTTAGGGCTGTAGTTTGCCCCAATTGTTTAACAGCGGATTAAAGTGAGAAATCGCACGCTAGTCTTTCTAGCGGACGTGGTGATTATTTAGCTGACTTGGCTTGACCAGGGGCATAAATTGGGTAAAAATGTTTTTAGTCCTGTCCGCTAGACATTCTAGCGGACGGCGAGAAGTGCTTTTAAATCACAGCCCTTCATTTTTGTAATGAAAGGTTAGGATGTTATTTGCCAATTTTTGATCCATAGCAAATAGATGCTATGGATCATTGCCCTATATATATATATCAGATAAAGAAAAGTAACTGCCTTCAGGGTGTTACACGTAATTTTCTTACTCTTTCCTATATTTTAATTTATTCTTAAAATCTCTCTCACATTTTTCCCACAGGTTTATAATTTTTATTTAATTTCTTTTATGGCACACACATATAGTGTGTGCCACAAATATTGGTTATTATTAAGAGAGGTGAAAATAACTATTTTCTTGAGGCTATGTCACAAATTTTCTTTTCATTTTGTTCTTATAAATTTGGTATTATTACAATTTGTCTTTCTTTTTTTTGTTTTTCTATCCGCAAAATTTAATAAAACTCTTATTATATTTTTTTACGACAATTGAACATTGCAACTTGTGGCCATTAAAATTAGTATATTATTAAGGGAGAGGGAGAAAATAATCGTTCTCTTGGGGTTGTGTCACAAATATTTTTCTTTTTTTAACTACATGTTTAATTTTATTACAATTTCGTCATCCTTAAATTTTTTTATATTCTATCCCAAATTTGGTAAAACTTATATTATATACCCGGACTAGTATATATGATGTAGACTTGTGATATATTCTCACTTTTTATAAAAATTTTAAAAAAATGAAAAAGAAGACTTGCAAATTATTCTCAATATAAACGGACTAAATGCATGTGATTATCACGTGTGGAAAACCGACTAATATATTTTTAGCCCCCCATTTTTAAATTATTAAGGGAGAGGAAAAAAATAACTGTTTAATATGTTTTTAGCCCCTCCTTTTTAAATTATTAAAGGAGATAAAGAAAAATAACCGCTCTCTTAAAGTTGTGTCACAAATTTTCTTCCTTTTTTCCTACAAGTTTAATTTTATTACAATTTCATCCTTCTTAATTTTATTAATGGTCTAAATGGAGAATCCTTTGGCTTCTTATCAACATCATGGTACAACAATGGTAACAATATCTTGCATTTGGCTGGATATAGAGCGCAGCAATACCAACTTGATCTTGTTTCTAGTGCAATTCTACAGATGGAGGCGTGAGTTGCAGTGGTTTAAGTAATTAAATACTCCCTCTGTCCCGAAAGAATGGCTTAAGCGATAAAAAAAATTCTCCTCAAAAACATTTCTAAGGTTCATATATAAGTCAACTAAAGAAAACATTGACTAATTTATCATAACCATTTTATATTTTAGCCAACTTGTAAATCAATCGCATCACAAATGAACGACTCAAATTAATCCACTCCCTCTCAACAAATTCAAGTGCCAATTAAGGAATTAACACAACATACCAATACAGGGCGTTGGTAAATAAATTCACTATCTCCCCTCATATTTGACTACCTTAACCTGTGTGAAATCAATATCAAAATATAACAAGACAACCATCGAGTTATTTTGGTTAGTCCCGAATTGACTCGATGAATTTTTTTTAGTGACTCAACAACCTAAAGGTTTTTTATATTTATATTTTTTTGTTTCGATTGATATATATCATTTATAGTGGTTTTTCAAATTCATAAATCAAATACATGTATTTGTATCCTTTTTTTCCATTGAGTTAGAAGTCTAAAGATTTTTTAAGTTCTCCTCTTTTTGCAAGTATTAGATTTATCACTTCTCAAATTCAGAAACTGAAAGCATTGCTTACTAGGCCACAAGAAACACGTATCTTTCTATTCCAAATCCCATCCCTCACACTTTTCAAACACTACTTCACTCCCAATCTCTCTCACAAACTCCCAAACAACAAAACTCCCTATATCCCTTTATCTCATGGCCACCAACTCCCTCCAAAATCTCCACCACCACACCTACCTCCCACAACGGCGCCACCCAACAGACTGCCATCCCACCACCCTCTCCTCTACCTCCCTCTTACTCAAACCCACCACACCCAACAACCCCACCATTTCTCTCTCCTCAAATCCCTCCCCCACCACCCCATTTTCTCTCTCTCCTCCGCCACCTTCGACCTCATGCAAACCCACCTCCTATCCCACTACCCTAAATTCTAGTTAATAAACCCTAAACTCGAATTAATAAATCATAAACACTAGTTAATAAACCTTAAACCTTATCTACTAAACTCTAAATTCCCTAGTTAATAAAGTCTAAACCCTAGTTAATAAACCCTTATAATCATATGGCTATAATTTGCCCCAATTTGTCAGGCGGAGTGAGTTTTGGTTTGGGGGTATATTGATATCCGTCTGTGCGGACGACAATTTTATTTTATTTTTCGTCCTATAATATTGGTTTACCAGTTTTGACTTGAGGGGGTAATTATGTAAATGGGTCGTCCGCTACTATTAGTAGCGGATGACGGCTTTTCAGTTCTAATCTCGATCGTTTAGTCTTGTATTAAACGATAGAAGATTAAACGATCGAGATGATATTTGCTCATTTTTTATCCATAGCAAGTACTAGCTATGAATAAGTGGCATATATATATATATATATATATATATATATATATATATATTAAAAAAAATAGCCGCTTCTTAAATCTGTGTCACTTTTTTTTTCTTATACTTTGTTTTGTAAGATTTTATTTGAGGGGAAAGGAAAGAAAATAATTAAAATCTTTACAAATTCCATATTTGTGAGTTTTTTTAGGGAGGAAGGGAATGGATTTGAAGGTAAAATTAATTTAATTTTTGGCTCAAAATTTTTCCCTCAAAAGTGGAAGGATTTGGAGGGATGGAAAAATATGGAAAAATGAGATATTTTATATTACCAAAAACAACCTTGTAAAATAAATAATATGACAAGTTTGCCCCTCACTAACATAACTCCCAATTTTGATCCCTATTTTTGAACGGAAATTACACTGCATATGAGCATAAAACTTATACATACGTCTTCCTCTCGTGATATCATATACGTCTTTTGTTAGTAATTGATCCGGGTCGGACCCGTGGATCATGGACATCCACTTGGGTATGGATATTGGATAACCCAATTAGGATTGGAAGAGTCCCATATCACTTGGAAGTATTTTAGATAATACTTGATATGGTTAAGACTCTATATGAGATAAATCTCCTGATTTATTCAGTTCTAAACTTATCCCATATTAATTGGAATTTATCGTTAAATACTAATTCCTGCAGAGTGTAGGGCTAAGGAAAAATAACGTATTATTTTTTCCAGATAATTTTCTCTTAAATACTCTATCTCTCTCTCTAGTATTTCCAAGCTTCCATCAATAGGTTTGGGTGTACTTGGTGTGAACACCTAAGTTTGTTCGCATAGTTGCTAGTAACAACTTCATATTGACGAGAAGCATTTGTACGAAGGATCGTAGTAACTGTGCTTGTGGCAAAAGGGTTCACCCAAAAGGAGGGTGTGGACTATGATGAGACATTCTCACCAGTTGTGAGAATTGGCTCCATTCGCCTTATTCTAGCTATTGTCGCACGTTTAGATTCGTTTAGATTTAGAGCTTTATCAGATAGACGTTAAAACTGCATTTCTATATGGAGAACTAGATGAGGAGATCTACATGGATCAACCAATTGGCTTTGAGGTCAAAGGACAAGAGCGCAAAGTGTGCAAGCTCAAACGTTCCATTTATGGCTTAAAGCAATCATCTAGACAATGGTACTTTAGATTTCATCGAGCCATCATTGTTGATGGGTTTACGATGATTGAGGAAGAACATTATGTGTATGTTAAACGGGTCGATAAAAGCTTCATGATCTTGTGTTTGTATGTTGATGACATTTTGATAACTGGAAATGATATGGGATTGATTGTCGCCACTAAGAAGTGGTTGTCATCTAATTTTGAGATGAAAGACATGGGTGAGACAGAATTTGTACTCGGGATTAAGATCCATAGGGATTGCTCTAAAAGATTTTTAGGTTTAAGTCAAGAGACTTATATAAGATCTATTTTAGAGCATTTTTGTATGCATAATTCTAAATCCGTTGACACTCCCATTGAGAAGGGTCATAAACTAAGCCAGGATCTTTGCCCTAAGACTGATCAAGAAAAAGAGCAGATGGCTCGTGTTCCTTGTGCAAGTGCAGTTGGTAAGTTAATTTATGCAATGATGTGTACACGCCCGGACATAAGTTTTGCAGTAGGGATGGTTAGTCGGTTTCAAAGTAATCCTGGATTTGCTCATTGGGTGGCAGTTAAGAGTATACTTCGATACTTGAGAGGCACCACAGACTATATGTTGTATTATCAGGGTGGTAAGCTACGCTTACAGGGGTACATCGATGCAGATTAGGCTAGCGACTTGGATGCGCGCAAGTCTACCACTGGGTATAACTTCTTGCTTAGTGGTGGAGCCATTAGCTGGTTGAGCAAGAAACAATTATGTGTTGCTTTATCCACCATGGAGTCAGAGTTTATTGCATGTTATTTTACAGTACAAGAAGTAGTATGGTTGCGAAGATTCTTCATGCGCCTGCGTGTTGGATCACATTCGAGTGACCATGTCACTACTCGTTGTGACAATATGGCTGCTTTGTCTTACGTGAAGGATCCCAAGTACCATGGAAAGGCCAAGCATATTGAGACTAAATTTCGATATTGTGGCACGAAAGAAGGTGGTCCTTAAGCATATCTCTACGAGCAATATGGTTGTTGATCCCTTGACTAAGCCCATTCCTAGGGATGTTTTTCGAGCTCATGTTAGGAGCTTGGGACTTCGTAGGCCTTTATATATTTTATGTTTGATAATGGACATCTTTTGGATATTGTTTATTGTTTTATGCAATAAAAGGTTATTACATAATGTTGATTTTTATTCAGTTCTATGTTTTTAACTTATTGTATATATATACAAGCATACATATAAAGTGTCACAAGGCAAAAAGGTTGATCTACTCACATGGATAACCTGCCTTGGCGCTTGTAATAGCGAGCGAGATGAGACTATTTTGTAGAGGTCTAAATGGTCGGGCGCCATTTTTTGAGACACTATGATTTAGTCGCCTTGGCTGGGTCCAAAAAGAGGTATCATTATATACCAAACACTTGTAAGAGGTATAGCCTTGTTTTTGGGATTGTCGGACATTAGATTCATACTAGATACTATCTGAAGTAGCTAAGGATGTTTTCTAAGGTTAAACGCTAGAGAGCGATTAACTACTGTCCGTACGGTGTTATTTTAGCTAGAGCGACAAATTTTTGAGAGCTCCACCGTTACATGAGAATTGTACCTCTTGTGTAAGATAAGCGACATAATACAGAAGAGTGATGTGGTGGATCCCTATCCAATCACTGTGTGAGCCCTGTACATTAACTATTGTCCTTAATAACTTGAACCTATGTCATGAAACAAAGACTTTGTGTTACTACTTTAGCTTGTATTCCTAAGTTCACATAATGATGTTCCATGGGTACTTATCTGGGAAAGCAGCAAAGTTAATGAAGATTGACATGAGAGTTTAGGGAAGACATTTATCTGGCATCACATTCAGTCGTCGGTTATGCTATGCGCGCACAATTATTTTAAAATTTATATATTATACTATATGTATATATTTTTTAAAAGGTGATCATACCAAGACAAATGGGGTTGAGTGTATTTCTGAAATGTAATCAATGAGGGATTCGAAATACTCAACAGAATGTGATCGACTGGTCTAGGACATGACGAGTTTGTTTTGGAGATGCTTCATAGTAGTTATGATGGCGAATTAGTATGTGAGCTCTCTCCCTTGAGATCATTTATTTCTCGTCAGTCGCACGCCAAGGCACCTGTACGAGGAAATCTAGAGATCATTGATTTGAGATGAGTATATACATTTATAACCCAGGTGTCTGAGTGGGAGATGTTAGTAATTGATCTGGGTCGGACCGGTGGATCATGGACATCCACTTAGGTATGGATATTGAATAACCCAATTAGGATTGGAAGAGTCCCATATCACTTGGAAGTATTTTAGATAATACTTGATATGGTTAAGACTCTATATGAGATAAATCTCCTGATTTATTCAGTTGTAGACTTATCCCATATTAATTGGGATTTATCGTTAAATACTAATTCCTGCAGAGTGTAGGGCTAAGGAAAAATAACGTATTATTTTTCCTAGATAGTTTTATCCTAAATACTCTCTCTCTAGTATTTCCAAGCTTCCATCAATAGGCTTGGGTGTACTTGGTATGAATACCTAAGTTTGTTCGTATAGTTGCTAGTAAGAACTTCATGACGAGAAGCGTTTGTACGAAGGATCGTAGTAGCTGTGTTCGTGGCGTTGTGATTAGTGCATAATGCTCTATGATTTTGATTTCTTTATGTTTAGTTTTATTACATGTTTTATGTGTATATGGACTTATTAAGGTGTTTATTGATTACAGGAGGAATTGGTGCTGAAAAGAGGAATTGGAGCTAAAAACAGGGAAAAGACGAAAATTTCGGGACTCAATGATGCATGATCTTGGCTTGGAACATGGATTTTATTTTAGATCTCGTCGATAGCTTCGATTTGATAGTTGGCACGTCCCGTAACTCTTCTTGGATCAAACGTTATGACCTTTTTAGCAAAGGGCGATGAACTTCAGATTTTCGTCTTGCCGTTTACACAGCAGTCACTTCAGGGCCAATTTCGACCTTTCTCCAACCCGTACCTCTAAAAACTCAAAGAATAAAAGTTATAAATCTACTTCTTAGCTTTCGAGATCATCTTGAATTGCCTCAATCGGAGTTCTTATGAGAAAGTTATGGCCGTTTTTCCAAAGGACGTCGCAGTAGAAAACTTGAGCGCGGCCAGCTCTGAAATTGCTTGATTTGAGCGCGGCCGGCGCTGGAGCCTCTATAGTTAAGCGCGGTCGGCGCTGAATCTACTGTTTTTAAGCGTTGTCGGCGCTGAAGCGTGACACGGATTCCGATGACACATTTTTGTCAGTTATTTCCATAATTTTAAGGATTTTTAATATCTTTTCCAATTCTAATGTAACTAGGATGTATTGTTAGATAGGATAATATCTTATGACTATAAATACATGTAATAGTTAGATATTAGGGACATCTACTACTTCGTCCACTCAATTACAAATCCTAGTTTTGAAGATTGAAGGATGTCAGACTAATTTTCTATATTCAATTCTAAAGGGAGGTGAAACCTTATTTACAAACAATTGATTAATCAAGTTTTATTCTTTATTCCTTCTTGCATGAAACTTATTCTGATAATCTATTTTAATTGTTTGTATGATAATTGATTTCATTAATTTAATATGGTCAATTGGATTAGTTTGATCATTAACATCTGCTAGATTAAGGAGTAATTGATAGTATTCCTTGTCACCAGTAGTAATTAGTAATATTGATTGTGTCAGAACTTTTGATTATTTCTAAGGTTATCAGGAAGCAAGTTAAATAAACCGAGCTTGTGTGTTTATTTCTTGAATTGGCCTAATTCTCTAGTCCTTAATGTTGCTGTCATATTAAATCTAAAGAGCTTATTTTAGGTTATATGATAGTTAGAATCTGGTAAAGAGCTTGTTTTATTCAGTGAAAATCTAAGGCGAATTTCAGATAGCAGAGCTTATTGTTATCTAGGACTAATAGTTCCATTAAAGGGTAAATAATAATAATTTGGTTGATTAATTACTATGATTTGGTGGATTTGAACTAAAGAACTGAACTTGTTTATTTATTGGTTAAGCTTATTACTTGAATTTATTTAGTTAGATAATTGATTTTCAAAACCCCCCATCTTTTGTCATTGAATAGATTTTAAAACACGTACTCCCTGTGGGATCGATCCTTGCTTACTACTATGCTAATTGTTGAATTTGTGAATAGAAAGTGAGGTTAATTTAGGAGTGTTAAACGACAGCTCCCAAATTTTGGCGCTGTTGCCGGGGAGTAAAACGGTTGTTTTTTTTATCTATTCAGTTTTTTTTAGTTTATGACTCGATCCTCCCAAGTTGTTACAGATTTTGATCCAGAGATCGAGCGAACTGCAAGAAGGCTGAGAAAGCAAAATCGTAAAGCTCGATAGTCTACTACAGATCAAGAGGAACATTGTGCTCCATCACCGGGATTAAACATAGCACTTGAATTGCTATCCAACCACTCATCAACTGATTCCGAAGAAGAATAGGAGATGGCACTTCAAAACAATAACATGACTTTAAAGGAGTTGGCAACTCCTAATTTAAACTAACAACCTCTTTGTATTGAATATCCTACCTTAGATGCTGCGTTTGAGCTTAAATCTGGACTAATCCATTTGTTACCTACTTTTCGTGGTCTTACAGGTGAGGACCCGTACAACACTTGAAAGAATTCCATGTGGTATGCTCTACCATGAAGCCACACAAGATTACCAAAGAACAGATTAAGCTAAGAGCCTTCCCTTTCTCATTAGCGGATCTAGCCAAGGATTGGTTGTATTACCTGCCGTCAGGTTCAATACGATCATGGAACGACATGAAGAAGTTATTCTTGGAGAAATATTTTCCTGCTTCAAGAGTGGCTAATATCAGGAAAGAGATATGTGGAATAAGGCAATTCAGTGGGGAAACACTCTACGAATACTGGGAAAGATTCAAAAAGCTCTGCTCAAGCTGTCCACCTCACCAAATAGATGACCAACATTTGATACAATATTTCTATGAAGGGTTGGTGCCAATGGATAGAAGTATGATAGATGCGGCAAGCGGAGGAGCTCTAGTTGACAAGACCCCATAAGCTACGAGGAATCTAATTGCCAACATGGCTGCAAATTCATAACAATATGGTACACGAGCAAGTCATGCACCAACAAAGGGTAAATGAGGTGAGCACGTGCACTCATGATCAACAGATTGCGAATTAACTGCTATGGTTAGACAGTTGGCTACAGGGAGCATGTCAGTTGCAAAGACATATGGGATATGTTTATAATCAGGGCATACTACATATGCATGCCCAACTTTGCAAGATGACGAGGCTATACAGCAAGCCAATGCAATGGGGAATTATCAACCACAACCACCGAAAAAGCATGATCCCTACACAAATACCTACAACCCAGGGTGGAGGGATTATCCCAATCTAAGTTATGGAGGAAATCGACCACCTGCACAACATGTTTATCCAGCTAGGCAGCAAGGCTATCAACAGGCTCAACCTCAATATCCGCCCAAGCAAGCAACCCCTGCAAGTTCTGGAACGTCCATAGAAGACAAGTTCAAGGCATTCATGAATCAAACCTAGCAGTTCATGAACCAAACTCAACAGTTCCAGCAGGAAACTAGAACGTCAGTGCAAGATTTAAGAAACCAAGTGGAGCAACTTGCGACTATAGTAGGGAAATTGGATTCTCAAGGAACAGGAAAATTGCCCTCTCAAATATTTGTCAACCCGAGGGAACATGTCAGTGCCATCACATTGAAGAGTGGAAAGCAGTTAGCGACTCCTCAAACTACTGCAGAATTTGATGAAGAAAGAACCAAGGAAAAAACTGCAATACCTCAGGTAACTCCTAACCCATTTGTTCCTTTGAAGACTAATGTTTTACCTTTTCCACCTAGGAATCCTAGAACCTCGTGGAAAGATGAACAAGAAAAGGAGATTCTTGAGACTTTTAGGAAGGTTGAGGTAAACATTCATTTAATTGATGCAATCAAACAAGTGCTCAGGTACGCGAAATTTTTAAAGGAATTGTGCACTAACAAAAGAAAGCTAAAAGATGATGAAAAGATTACTGTAGGAGAAAATGTATCTGCAGTCTTACAAAGGAAAATGCCCCCAAAATGTAAAGATCCAGGCATGTTTACCATTCCTTGTAAAATTGGCAACATCAGATTTGAAAAAGCAATGCTTGTAACGATCGCGGATCGCTGGTAGCTTTGTAACGCGAGCCTATGAATTTTATTGAATAAATTGAACTTTTATTAATATTATTCCGTGTTATGTGTTTGAATATTTTATTACTACATATGATGTGTATGTGATAATTTTTGATTGTTATTATTTTTATTGGAGTTGATTAAATCATTAGAGAAATAGCACTAAAGCGCTATTTACGCCAAGGACGCCTTTTTCGATTTTATGACTTTTCATAATTTCGCCAAAGCGTTAATGAGAGGGGTTAATAATCCAAGTATGGGATTTTTATTTGAGCCCAATTGGATATTTATTAGAAGCCCAATTAGAATTAAATTTGGAGTCCAAGAGAAGCCCAAAAGGTTATTAAGTGAAGCCCAAAACCCATGGACTTAGTCCATGAACCAAACCCACCATCCATGACCCACAACCCATGACCCATGAGGGAAATGGGTTATGTATTCAGCTGGTCACAATTGGAGGAGAAGAGTACGGGAGAAGAGTGAAGAAGAGAGGAGAAGAAGATGAAGAACGTGATGGATTTGGGGAGGAGCAAAACTTGCATTTGGTGAAGGAAGAATGTCAGAAAGCAAACTCGGGAGAAGGGAGGGGGAGAGCCCAATGGCTGACCACACCTTGGAGGAGCCGAAGCTCTCTTACCCGAGCATTGGGAGCTGCCATGGCTGGCATGCTCAGCCTTGAAGCTCAGTTCTTCTTCTATAAATACTCCTCCCTTGCCATACATCCATTCCTTTGATTGTTGCTTAGTAAGATAGCTGAAACTTGAGAGAAAATAGTGAAGAGAGTGTTCACGGGTGATTTGAGGAAGAAGAAGGAGTATAGTAGCAGCTGGCTTTAGCTCATTAGCAACCTTAGAACAAGCTTAAGAGGTATGCAATATAGAGCTTAGCTCATTTCCATATTCTTTCTAAGTTATAGTTTTACTGTGATTGTTTTGTTGGAGTTATGTTGCTGAAATTGCTTGGTTGTTCATGAACATGTGTATGAATGTTGTTAGCTCTATTAAACCTTGTTAATGGTGTGTAAAAGTGGAACAATGATTGAGAATCGAACCTATGCATAAGGAATCAAGAAATGGA
The DNA here is from genome assembly GCA_034770075.1 of Aralia elata. Classification (NCBI taxonomy): domain Eukaryota; kingdom Viridiplantae; phylum Streptophyta; class Magnoliopsida; order Apiales; family Araliaceae; genus Aralia; species Aralia elata. The sequence continues at coordinate 21,951,284 of CM068384.1, forward strand.
CTGTGATGGACATGATGGACTGTTATTCATATTTTGTTAATAATGTAATCACTATGTATTGGTTGTGTTAGATGGTTGAGAATTGTTGCTATGTGCTTAGAGGTTTATAGGAAAAGATTTCAGTGGGAAATCTGGACTAGAGTATAATCAAACTCTACTCCAATGTGAGTTTTCAACTCATGCCCACCAACTATTTGGTTTAATGTCTAAGAGAATGATTTCTCTAAGGAACATGAGAATTAGGAATGGTTAATTGATCAAATGATGTTATGATGCATAGCTTAGTTGTAAAAGTATGTTTTGAGTCATATAGACTTGTTGTATAATGGCTAAGAAGCAAATGGGACGGAATCATTGGTTTGGATTTTTGGGTTCTGCAGTAGCAGAACTTGAAAGTCCCTGGATGCAGAGTGGCGCAGCTGCGCCACTCCCCAGCATAGCACCCTGCGCAGCTGCGCTGGGTGCCAGACCTGAAAGTCCCCTGGATTAGAGTGGCGCAGCTGCGCCACTCCCAAGTGTAAGACCTGCGCAGCTGCGCCGGTCTGCAGAGGTGAAATGGTTCTGCTGCTTTGTGTTATTGATGCAATGCATGTTTATATAGTCCCAACATGTTATAAATACCCCAAGACATATGTATGATATGTTAGTGTAATAGTTGAATGACCCCAAGCATTTAGAAGTTGAGCAATGTAAGAAATAAACCAGAAAAGTGCATCTGGGGGAGCAGCGCGGCCGCACCATGCTGCAGAGTTTCCCAGTTGTTTCTTTTTTATAAACTGAAGCTTGAGGCAAGTGTATGTGAACCTCTTAAGTAGTAATACATGAAGCATGTTATTAACTGGTTAACCAAGCATGAAATGACTAAGTCACGTGAGATTTGCTTAAATGAAATGAATAGCTTAGTTGCATTTTACGTTTGGCTTCCAGGGGGCGCTGCCCCTTTACACCCCCACCTAGCTCACCGGCGAGCTGGGCAGCCGCTCGCTCACCGGGGAGCGAGACCCCCGTTTGGGTAAGCGTAGTGGCAATCAATGTTCGTAATGATTATAATGTCTTGATTAATGTAAGCCAATGTTTGGTGTCTATTGTGAGACTAATCGGTATGTGAATATATGTTTAAATGCGTAGGACATATTTGAAGGACGATTAACGTCAACTAGTAGCAAGCGCTTAAGGCAAGTTTCCTAAACCCTTGTCTAACCTTTGTGTTGGGCAAGTTTCTCTAGCTTCATTCATTTTCAGTATTGAATGCAAGTTTCGTATCTTATGCAAGAGACGTATATTGTGCAAGTTTATTTGATTCATTTGATTATATTCTCTTGACTCTCATGCGATGTTTGAAGTTCCGATTTACGCAATACATATATGGTTGTGTGAATTCCTTACTTATGTAAATCTTTTAGTATTTGCACAAGTATTCGAGCTATGTTATGACATAAATTGTTGAAGCTTTCAAGTTCACATATATATGAACTGTTATAGAGAACGTCGATGCCATTTGTTTCGGCTAGACAGATATTGAAATATTTTATTGATTTGATAATAAATCTTTGAGATGTTATTGATGATTAAGTAGAGCTATCCAAGCGAATTGCTTTGGTTAGGATTCCGAGACATGAATGAGATGAACAACCCTAATATTAGGGGCAGTTTTTAGTCAGTTATTCTGACAAGGCATCGAGCGCCCTAAACAAACGCATATAGTCGTTTCCAGCTAGAGTGTTGATCAACATAGAGTACAATAGGCTGATCACCTAGAAGTGCTCGTAAGTAAGACGGTTTGCAGTTATAATGTTGTGTACCTTTTCAAGAAAGCAAAAGAAAGTTCAAGGTCTTATGACCACTCAATGTCGTTTCGAAAAATATATTTTTTAAAACGAAAGCAAAGTATTATTCTTGTTTATTCAGAATATTTCACAACTATTGTTCAGTTGTCGAAGAGAAATGATATGATTGATGATATTGTTGTTATTCAACTGTTATACTTGCTGGGCAATTGAATGCTCATTCTTGCTTTATATTAAACATTGCAGCTAAGTCCGAGCGGGCCGAAGGTTCCGGTAAGGACAAGGGAAAGGGCAAGATGAACGTCTAGATGGCGTCATAGTTTATTTGTAGTAGTAATGATGTAATATTAAGACTTATTATGTATTTGGAATGATGTTATGGTAATAGAACCTGGGATTGAGAGTAAGACGTGTTGTAATAATATAGTAATTACATTCATGTCTATTATGTTGTATGGAATGGGATGTTACCGTGTAGCACCAGATTCGGGTTTGAGGTACCCGGATTTGGGGGCGTCACAAAGATGAACAAGAAAAGGAGATTCTTGAGACTTTTAGGAAGGTTGAGGTAAACATTCATTTAATTGATGCAATCAAACAAGTGCTCAGGTACGCGAAATTTTTTAAAGGAATTGTGCACTAACAAAAGAAAGCTAAAAGATGATGAAAAGATTACTGTAGGAGAAAATGTTATCTGCAGTCTTACAAAGGAAAATGCCCCCAAAATGTAAAGATCCAGGCATGTTTACCATTCCTTGTAAAATTGGCAACATCAGATTTGAAAAAGCAATGCTTGTAACGACCGCGGATCATGGGTAGCTTTGTAACACGAGCCTACGAATTTTATTGAATAAATTAAACTTTTGTTAAAATTATTCTATGTTATATGTTTGAAGGTTTATTATAACCTATGATGTGTATGTGATAATTTTTGAGTTTTATTATTTCATGAAAATTGATTAAATCATCAGAGGAATAGCGCTAAAGCACTATTTACGCAAAAGACGCCTTTTTCGATTTTATGACTTTTCATAATTTCGTCAAAACGTTAATGAGAGGGATTAATAATCCAAGTGCAGGATTTATTTGAAGCCCAATTGAATTTTTATTAGAAGCCCAATAGATTATTAATTAGAAGTCCAAGAGTGGCCCAATTTGAAGCCCAAAACCCATGGGTCAAGTCCATGACCTAAACCCGCAACCCCTGACCCACAACCCATGACCCATGAGGGAAATGGGTTATAGAATCAGCTGAGAATTGAAGGTGGGAGAAGAGTACGGGAGAAGAGTGAAGAAGAGAGGAGAAGAAGATGAAGAACGTGATGGATTTGGGGAGGAGCAAAACTTGCATTTGGTGAAGGAAGAATGTCAGAAAGCAAACTCGGGAGAAGGGAGGGGGAGAGCCCAATGGCTGACCACACCTTGGAGGAGCCGAAGCTCTCTTACCCGAGCATTGGGAGCTGCCATGGCTGGCATGCTCAGCCTTGAACCCATCCTTGAAGCTCAGTTCTTCTTCTATAAATACTCCTCCCTTGCCATACATCCATTCCTTTGATTGTTGCTTAGTAAGATAGCTGAAACTTGAGAGAAAATAGTGAAGAGAGTGTTCACGGGTGATTTGAGGAAGAAGAAGGAGTATAGTAGCAGCTGGCTTTAACTCATTAGCAACCTTAGAACAAGCTTAAGAGGTATGCAATATAGAGCTTAGCTCATTTCCATATTCTTTCTAAGTTATAGTTTTACTGTGATTGTTTTGTTGGAGTTATGTTGCTGAAATTGCTTGGTTGTTCATGAACATGTGTATGAATGTTGTTAGGCTCTATTAAACCTTGTTAATGGTGTGTAAAAGTGGAACAATGAATGAGTAATGATTTCAGTGGGAAATCTGGACTAGAGTATAATCAAACTCTACTCCAATGTGAGTTTTCAACTCATGCCCACCAACTATTTGGTTTAATGTCTAAGAGAATGATTTCCTCTAAGGAACATGAGAATTAGGAATGGTTAATTGATCAAAATGATGTTTATGATGCATAGCTTAGTTGTAAAAGTATGTTTTTGAGTCATTATAGACTTGTTGTATAATGGCTAAGAAGCAAATGGGACGGAATCATTGGTTTGGATTTTTGGGTTCTGCAGTAGCAGAACTTGAAAGTCCCTGGATGCAGAGTGGCGCAGCTGCGCCACTCCCAAGCATAGCACCTGCGCAGCTGCGCTGGGTGCCAGACCTGAAAGTCCCTGGATTAGAGTGGCGCAGCTGCGCCACTCCCAAGTGTAAGACCTGCGCAGCTGCGCCGGTCTGCAGAGGTGAATGGTTCTGCTGCTTTGTGTTATTGATGCAATGCATGTTTATATAGTCCCAACATGTTATAAATACCCCAAGACATATGTATGATATGTTAGTGTAATAGTTGAATGACCCCAAGCATGAAATGACTATAATGTCTTGATTACAGGAGGAATTGGTGCTGAAAAGAGGAATTGGAGCTAAAAACAGGGAAAAGACGAAAAGCGAGACCCCCGTTTGGGTAAGCGTAGTGGCAATCAATGTTTCGTAATGATTATAATGTCTTGATTAATGTAAGCCAATGTTTGGTGTCTATTGTGAGACTAATCGGTATGTGAATATATGTTTAAATGCGTAGGACATATTTGAAGGACGATTAACGTCAACTAGTAGCAAGCGCTTAAGGCAAGTTTCCTAAACCCTTGTCTAACCTTTGTGTTGGGCAAGTTCTCTAGCTTCATTCATTTTCAGTATTGAATGCAAGTTTCGTATCTTATGCAAGAGACGTATATTGTGCAAGTTTATTTGATTCATTTGATTATATTCTCTTGACTCTCATGCGATGTTTGAAGTTCCGATTTACGCAATACATATATGGTTGTTGTGAATTCCTTACTTATGTAAATCTTTTAGTATTTGCACAAGTATTCGAGCTATGTTATGACATAAATTGTTGAAGCTTTCAAGTTCACATATATATGAACTGTTATAGAGAACGTCGATGCCATTTGTTTCGGCTAGACAGATATTGAGATATTTTATTGATTTGATAATAAATCTTTGAGATGTTAATTGATGATTAAGTAGAGCTATCCAACCGAATTGCTTTGGTTAGGATTCCGAGACATGAATGAGATGAACAACCCTAATATCAGGGGCAGTTTTTAGTCAGTTATTCTGACAAGGCATCGAGCGCCTAAACAAACGCATATAGTCGTTTCCAGCTAGAGTGTTGATCAACATAGAGTACAATAGGCTGATCACCTAGAAGTGCTCGTAAGTAAGACGGTTTGCAGTTATAATGCTGTGTACCTTTTCAAGAAAGCAAAAGAAAGTTCAAGGTCTTATGACCACTCAATGTCGTTTCAAAAATATATTTTTTAAAACGAAAGCAAAGTATTATTCTTGTTTATTCAGAATATTTCACAACTATTGTTCAGTTGTCGAAGAGAAATGATATGATTGATGATATTGTTGTTATTCAACTGTTATACTTGCTGGGCAATTGAATGCTCATTCTTGCTTTATATTAAACATTGCAGCTAAGTCCGAGCGGGCCGAAGGTTCCGGTAAGGACAAGGGAAAGGGCAAGATGAACGTCTAGATGGCGTCATAGTTTATTTGTAGTAGTAATGATGTAATATTAAGACTTATTATGTATTTGGAATGATGTTATGGTAATAGAACCTGGGATTGAGAGTAAGACGTGTTGTAATAATATAGTAATTACATTCATGTCTATTATGTTGTATGGAATGGGATGTACCGTGTAGCACCAGATTCGGGTTTGAGGTACCCGGATTTGGGGGCGTCACAAAGATGAACAAGAAAAGGAGATTCTTGAGACTTTTAGGAAGGTTGAGGTAAACATTCATTTAAATTGATGCAATCAAACAAGTGCTCAGGTACGCGAAATTTTTAAAGGAATTGTGCACTAACAAAAAGAAAGCTAAAAGATGATGAAAAGATTACTGTAGGAGAAAATGTATCTGCAGTCTTACAAAGGAAAATGCCCCCAAAATGTAAAGATCCAGGCATGTTTACCATTCCTTGTAAAATTGGCAACATCAGATTTGAAAAAGCAATGCTTGTAACGACCGCGGATCATGGGTAGCTTTGTAACACGAGCCTACGAATTTTATTGAATAAATTAAACTTTTGTTAAAATTATTCTATGTTATATGTTTGAAGGTTTATTATAACCTATGATGTGTATGTGATAATTTTTGAGTTTTATTATTTCATGAAAATTGATTAAATCATCAGAGGAATAGCGCTAAAGCACTATTTACGCAAAAGACGCCTTTTTCGATTTTATGACTTTTCATAATTTCGTCAAAACGTTAATGAGAGGGATTAATAATCCAAGTGCAGGATTTATTTGAAGCCCAATTGAATTTTTATTAGAAGCCCAATAGATTATTAATTAGAAGTCCAAGAGTGGCCCAATTTGAAGCCCAAAACCCATGGGTCAAGTCCATGACCTAAACCCGCAACCCCTGACCCACAACCCATGACCCATGAGGGAAATGGGTTATAGAATCAGCTGAGAATTGAAGGTGGGAGAAGAGTACGGGAGAAGAGTGAAGAAGAAGAGAGGAGAAGAAGATGAAGAACGTGATGGATTTGGGGAGGAGCAAAACTTGCATTTGGTGAAGGAAGAATGTCAGAAAGCAAACTCGGGAGAAGGGAGGGGGAGAGCCCAATGGCTGACCACACCTTGGAGGAGCCGAAGCTCTCTTACCCGAGCATTGGGAGCTGCCATGGCTGGCATGCTCAGCCTTGAACCCATCCTTGAAGCTCAGTTCTTCTTCTATAAATACTCCTCCCTTGCCATACATCCATTCCTTTGATTGTTGCTTAGTAAGATAGCTGAAACTTGAGAGAAAATAGTGAAGAGAGTGTTCACGGGTGATTTGAGGAAGAAGAAGGAGTATAGTAGCAGCTGGCTTTAACTCATTAGCAACCTTAGAACAAGCTTAAGAGGTATGCAATATAGAGCTTAGCTCATTTCCATATTCTTTCTAAGTTATAGTTTTACTGTGATTGTTTTGTTGGAGTTATGTTGCTGAAATTGCTTGGTTGTTCATGAACATGTGTATGAATGTTGTTAGCTCTATTAAACCTTGTTAATGGTGTGTAAAAGTGGAACAATGAATGAGTAATGATTTCAGTGGGAAATCTGGACTAGAGTATAATCAAACTCTACTCCAATGTGAGTTTTCAACTCATGCCCACCAACTATTTGGTTTAATGTCTAAGAGAATGATTTCTCTAAGGAACATGAGAATTAGGAATGGTTAATTGATCAAATGATGTTATGATGCATAGCTTAGTTGTAAAAGTATGTTTTGAGTCATATAGACTTGTTGTATAATGGCTAAGAAGCAAATGGGACGGAATCATTGGTTTGGATTTTTGGGTTCTGCAGTAGCAGAACTTGAAAGTCCCTGGATGCAGAGTGGCGCAGCTGCGCCACTCCCAAGCATAGCACCTGCGCAGCTGCGCTGGGTGCCAGACCTGAAAGTCCCTGGATTAGAGTGGCGCAGCTGCGCCACTCCCAAGTGTAAGACCTGCGCAGCTGCGCCGGTCTGCAGAGGTGAATGGTTCTGCTGCTTTGTGTTATTGATGCAATGCATGTTTATATAGTCCCAACATGTTATAAATACCCCAAGACATATGTATGATATGTTAGTGTAATAGTTGAATGACCCCAAGCATGAAATGACTATAATGTCTTGATTACAGGAGGAATTGGTGCTGAAAAGAGGAATTGGAGCTAAAAACAGGGAAAAGACGAAAAGCGAGACCCCCGTTTGGGTAAGCGTAGTGGCAATCAATGTTCGTAATGATTATAATGTCTTGATTAATGTAAGCCAATGTTTGGTGTCTATTGTGAGACTAATCGGTATGTGAATATATGTTTAAATGCGTAGGACATATTTGAAGGACGATTAACGTCAACTAGTAGCAAGCGCTTAAGGCAAGTTTCCTAAACCCTTGTCTAACCTTTGTGTTGGGCAAGTTCTCTAGCTTCATTCATTTTCAGTATTGAATGCAAGTTTCGTATCTTATGCAAGAGACGTATATTGTGCAAGTTTATTTGATTCATTTGATTATATTCTCTTGACTCTCATGCGATGTTTGAAGTTCCGATTTACGCAATACATATATGGTTGTGTGAATTCCTTACTTATGTAAATCTTTTAGTATTTGCACAAGTATTCGAGCTATGTTATGACATAAATTGTTGAAGCTTTCAAGTTCACATATATATGAACTGTTATAGAGAACGTCGATGCCATTTGTTTTCGGCTAGACAGATATTGAGATATTTTATTGATTTGATAATAAATCTTTGAGATGTTATTGATGATTAAGTAGAGCTATCCAACCGAATTGCTTTGGTTAGGATTCCGAGACATGAATGAGATGAACAACCCTAATATCAGGGGCAGTTTTTAGTCAGTTATTCTGACAAGGCATCGAGCGCCTAAACAAACGCATATAGTCGTTTCCAGCTAGAGTGTTGATCAACATAGAGTACAATAGGCTGATCACCTAGAAGTGCTCGTAAGTAAGACGGTTTGCAGTTATAATGCTGTGTACCTTTTCAAGAAAGCAAAAGAAAGTTCAAGGTCTTATGACCACTCAATGTCGTTTCAAAAATATATTTTTAAAACGAAAGCAAAGTATTATTCTTGTTTATTCAGAATATTTCACAACTATTGTTCAGTTGTCGAAGAGAAATGATATGATTGATGATATTGTTGTTATTCAACTGTTATACTTGCTGGGCAATTGAATGCTCATTCTTGCTTTATATTAAACATTGCAGCTAAGTCCGAGCGGGCCGAAGGTTCCGGTAAGGACAAGGGAAAGGGCAAGATGAACGTCTAGATGGCGTCATAGTTTATTTGTAGTAGTAATGATGTAATATTAAGACTTATTATGTATTTGGAATGATGTTATGGTAATAGAACCTGGGATTGAGAGTAAGACGTGTTGTAATAATATAGTAATTACATTCATGTCTATTATGTTGTATGGAATGGGATGTACCGTGTAGCACCAGATTCGGGTTTGAGGTACCCGGATTTGGGGGCGTCACAAAGATGAACAAGAAAAGGAGATTCTTGAGACTTTTAGGAAGGTTGAGGTAAACATTCATTTAATTGATGCAATCAAACAAGTGCTCAGGTACGCGAAATTTTTAAAGGAATTGTGCACTAACAAAAGAAAGCTAAAAGATGATGAAAAGATTACTGTAGGAGAAAATGTATCTGCAGTCTTACAAAGGAAAATGCCCCCAAAATGTAAAGATCCAGGCATGTTTACCATTCCTTGTAAAATTGGCAACATCAGATTTGAAAAAGCAATGCTTGTAACGACCGCGGATCATGGGTAGCTTTGTAACACGAGCCTACGAATTTTATTGAATAAATTAAACTTTTGTTAAAATTATTCTATGTTATATGTTTGAAGGTTTATTATAACCTATGATGTGTATGTGATAATTTTTGAGTTTTATTATTTCATGAAAATTGATTAAATCATCAGAGGAATAGCGCTAAAGCACTATTTACGCAAAAGACGCCTTTTTCGATTTTATGACTTTTCATAATTTCGTCAAAACGTTAATGAGAGGGATTAATAATCCAAGTGCAGGATTTATTTGAAGCTCAATTGAATTTTTATTAGAAGCCCAATAGATTATTAATTAGAAGTCCAAGAGTGGCCCAATTTGAAGCCCAAAACCCATGGGTCAAGTCCATGACCTAAACCCGCAACCCCTGACCCACAACCCATGACCCATGAGGGAAATGGGTTATAGAATCAGCTGAGAATTGAAGGTGGGAGAAGAGTACGGGAGAAGGAGAAGGAATGAGAGAAGAGAAGAGAATGAAGAACGTGGTTGTATTTGGGGAGGAGCAATCTGCATTTGGTGAAGGAAGAATGTAATAAAGCAACTTGGGAGGAGAGGGAGGGGAGTACCCGAGTCTTGGAGGAGCCCAAGCTCACTCCCCTAGCCATGGGGAGCTGCCATAGCAGAGCACGCTCAGCCCTCAACCCATCCAAGAAGCTCAGTTCTTCCTCTATTTATACTCCCCCATTGCAAGTCTTCCATTCCTTTCATTTGTTGCTAAGTTAGAATCTGAAACTTGAGAGAAAAGAGTGAGGAGAGTGTTCACGGGTGATTGAGGAAGAAGAAGGAGTGGTGTAGCAGCTGAGTATTAATCCATTTAGCATCCTTAGAAGAAGCTCCAAGAGGTATGCAATGATTAATCAAACTCATTTCCATAATAGTTCCAAGCTATGGTTTTTGCTTTGGTTGCCTTGTTGGAGTATATTGCTGATTTTTCTAGTTAGTGTATGGACATGTATGAATGTTGATTAGCTCTATAAAACCTTGTTAATGATATGTGAAAGTGGAACAATGATTGAGAATCGAACCTATGCATAAGGAATCAAGAAATGGACTGTGATGGACATGATGGACTGTTATTCATATTTTGTTAATAATGTAATCACTATGTATTGGTTGTGTTAGATGGTTGAGAATTATTGCTATGTGCTTAGAGGTTTATAGGAAATGATTTCAATTGGAAGTCTGGACTAGAGTATAATGAAACTCTACTCCAATGTGAGTTTCCAACTCATGCCCACTAACTATTTGGTTTAATGTCCAAGAGAATGATTTCTCTAAGGAACATGAGAACTAGGAATGATTAATTGATTAAATGATGTTATGATGCATAGCTCAGTTGTAAAAGCATGTTTTAAGTCATATAGACTTGTTGTATAATGGCTAAGAAGCAAAGGGGACGAAATCAAAAGTGTTGGTTTTTGGTTCTGCAGTAGCAGAACCTGGGATTCCCTGGATGCAGAGTGGCGCGGCCGCGCCACTCCCAAGCCTAAAACCAGCGCGATCGCATTGGTCTGCAGAGGTGAAATGCCTTGCTGTTTCGTGTTGTTGATTTGATGCATGTTTACATAGACCCAACATGTTATAAATACCCCAAAGCACATGTATGTTATGTTAGTATAATAGTAGAATGATCCCAAGCATTTAGAAGTTGAGCAATGTAAGAAATAAACCAGAAAAGTGCATCTGGGGGAGCAGCGCGGCCACACCATGCTGCAGAGTTTCCCAGTTGTTTCTTTTTATAAACTGAAGCTTGAGGCAAGTGTATGTGAACCTCTTAAGTAGTAATACATGAAGCATGTTATTAACTGGTTAACCAAGCATGAAATGACTAAGTCACGTGAGATTTGCTTAATGAAATGAATAGCTTAGTTGCATTTTACGTTTGGCTTCCAGGGGGCGCTGCCCCTTTACACCCCCGCTAGCTCACCGGCGAGCTGGGCAGCCGCTCGCTCACCGGGGAGCGAGACCCCCGACTAGGTAGTCGTAGTGGCAATTGATGTTCGTAATGAATATAATGTGTTGATTAATGTAAGCCAATGTTTGGTGTTTATTGTGAGACTAATTGGTATGTGAATATGTGTTTAAATGCATAGGACATATTTGAAGGACGATTAACGTCAAATAGTAGGAAGCGCTTAAGGCAAGTTTTCTAACGCTTGTCTAACCCTTGTGTAGGCAAGTTTATTTGATTCATTTGATTATATTCTCATGACTCTCATGCGATGTTTGAAGTTCCAATTTACGCAATACATATATGGTTGTGTGAATTCCTTACTGATGTAAATTTTTTAGTATTTGCACAAGTATTCAAGCTATATTATGACATAAATTATTGAAGCTTTCAAGTTCACATATATATGAACTGTTATGGAGAACGTCGATGCCATTTGTTTCGGCTAGACAGATATTGAAATATTTTATTGATTTGATAATAAATCCTTGAAATGTTATTGATGATTAAGTAGAGCTATCCAACCGAATTATTTTGGTTAGGATTCCGAGATATGAATGAGATGAACAACCTTAATATTAGCGGCAGTTTTTAGTCAGTCATTCTGACAAGGCATCGAGCGCCTAAACAAACGCATATAGTCGTTTCCAGCTAGAGTGTTGATCAACATAGAGTACAATAGGCTGATCACCTAGAAGTGCTCGTAAGCTAGACGGTTTGCAGTTATATTGTTGTGTACCTTTTTGAGAAAGCAAAAGAAAGTTCAAGGTCTTATGACCACTCAATGTCATTTCAAAAATATATTTTTTAAAACGAAAGCAAAGTATTATTCCTGTTTATTCAGAATATTTCACAACTATTATTCAGTTGTCGAAGAGAAATGATATGATTGATGATATTGTTGTTATTCAACTGTTATACTTATTGGGCAATTGAATGCTCATTCTTGCTTTATATTAAACATTGCAGCTAAGTCCGAGCGGGCTGAAGGTTCTGGTAAGGACAAGGGAAAGGGCAAGATGAACGTCTAGATGGCGTCGTAGTTTATTTGTATTAGTAATGTTGTAATATTAAGACTTATTATGTATTTGGAATGATGTTATGGTAATAGAACTTGGGATTGAGAGTAAGACGTGTTGTAATAATATAGTAATTACATTCATGTCTATTATGTTATATGGAATGGGATGTACCGTGTAGCACCGAACTCGGGTTTGAGGTACCCGGATTTGGGGGCGTCACAATGCTAGATTTAGGAGAATCCATAAATGTCATGCCACTATCTATTTTTTCTTCTCTAAATCTAGGACCTCTTAAGCAAACTGGTGTTATCATACAATTGGCTGATAGAACTAACACTTACCCCGAAGGGGTAATTGAGGATGTATTGGTACAGGTGAATGGGTTGATTTTTCTGGCAGATTTCTACATAGTAAACATGGAGGACGATAAATCCTCAAATCCTATTCACATTTTGCTAGGAAGACCATTCCTGAAAAAACAGCAAGAACAATGATTGATGTTCACAACGGGACCCTCACCATGGAGTTTGATGGTGAAAAGATTCAATTTAATATATATGAGGCATTAAGGTACCCTAGTGACATTAATCCTGTTTATGCTATTGATGTGTTTGATTCTTTAGTACAGCAATCTTTTAACCATTTGCACAAAGATAGCTTGGAGGTTGCCATCACACATAGCTTAGAGTTAGGAAAATAAGGAGATTATGAGCAAGAACAAGAGTTAAAGGAAATTGTGGCATGCACTGCATTCTTTGCCAAAAATCGCAGATAAAGGGGTAGTATTGTCCATTCAGTTACCTATGTCTCATACTAAATTATTACCTTCTGTTGAACAGGCACCTATTTTGGAGTTGAAACCTCTTCCAGTCCATTTGAAGTATGCATATCTTGGGGAGAATGACACATTACCTGTAATAATTACTAATAATTTGACCTAAGCAGAAGAGGAGAAACTGCTACGGATTCTAAGGGATCACAAAACAGTCTTTGGATGGACAATTGCAGATATCAAGGGAATAAGCCCGGCTGTTTGTATGCATAGAATCCTGTTAGAGGAAGGAGCGAAACCTACCAGAGATGCTCAAAGGAGATTGAACCCACCCATGATGGAGGTAGTAAAGAAAGAAGTTCTGGAGTTACTAGATGCAGGTATTATCTACTCAATCTCAAACAGCCAATGGGTGAGTCCAGTCCAGGTCGTTCCTAAGAAATCTGGGATCACTGTCGTTCAGAATGATAACAATGAGTTGGTGCCAACAAGGATGCAAATAGGGTGGAGAGTCTGTATTGACTACAGAAAATTAAATGCAGTCACTAGAAAGGACCATTTTCCTCTTCCCCTTATTGATCAAATGTTAGAGAGATTGGCTGGCCATACTTACTATTATTTTCTGGATGGATTTTCAGGTTACAACCAGATTGTAATTGCCCCAGAAGATCAAGACAAGACTACCTTCACATGCCCTTTCGGTACATTTACTTATAAGAGGATGTCTTTTGGACTGTGTAATGCACCAGGTACTTTTCAAAGGTGCATGGTAAGTATATTTTCTGATCTTCTTAAAAGCTGTATAGAGGTTTTTATGGATGGCTTTACAATCCATGGTGACTCGTTAGATGCATGCTTAGAGAACTTAACTAAAGTACTTGACAGATGTTAGGAAACTAACCTTGTTCTAAATTGGAAAAAATGTCACTTTATGGTAGAACAAGGTATAGTACTTGGTCATGTATTATCTGCTAAAGGATTAGAAGTTGATAAAGCTAAAATATAATTCATTACTGTTTTGCCTTACCCTATAAATGTGCAGGAAATTCGATTTTTTCTTGGCCATGAAGGTTTTTATAGAAGATTTATCAAGGACTTTTCCAAGCTAGCTTTGCCACTATGTAAGTTGCTGCAAAAAGATGTGCAGTTCCAGTTCAATGATGAGTGCAAGGAAGTATTTGACGCATTGAAGAAGCTTTTAACCTCAACACCTATCATCCAACCACCTAACTGGAACTTGCCTTTTGAGATCATGTGTGACGCTAGCAACTATGCAGTCGGAGCTGTTTTAGGGCCAAGGGTTAACAAAGTTCTACATGTCATATACTATGCTTCTAGGACATTAAATGCTGCTCAAATCAATTACTCCACAACTGAAAAAGAATTATTGTCGGTTGTATTTCCTTTAGACAAGTTTAGATCCTATTTACTTGGTACTAAAGTGATTGTCTATTCTGATCATGCTGCTCTTAGGTACTTGCTGACAAAGAAGGACTCAAAGCCTCGAATCATACGTTGGATTTTGTTGTTGCAAGAGTTCAACCTAGAGATCAAGGACAAGAAGGGAGCTAAAAACGTGGTAACAGATCACTTGAGTAGACTACTGCGGATTGAAGATACACTACCATTACAGGATTCTTTCCCAGATGAGTATATGTTTAAAATTGATAAAGCATTACCTTGGTTTGCAAACATTGTCAATTACCTTGTTAGTCAACATATGCCGGATGGTTATTCTAAAGCCCAAAAAGAAAAACTCAATAGTGATGCTAAATATTATGTATGGGATGATCCATATTTATGGAAATTTTGCTCTGACCAAATTGTTAGGAGATGTGTACCCGACCATGAATTCCTATCTATCCTTACTTTTTATCACTAATATGCTTGTGGAGGACACTTTGGACCTAAGAGGAATGCTCATAAGGTTTTGGAGAGTGGTTTTTTTTGGCCTAACCTATTCAAAGACTCTTTCCTATTTTGTAAAGCATGTGAGAATTGCCAAAGAACCGGTAACATAACACATAGGAATCAAATGCCACAAACTCCCATTTTAGTTGAAATTTTTGATGTTTGGGGTAAAATCATGGGTCCTTTTCCTGTTTTTTTGGTAATTTGTATATCTTGTTAGCCGTTGATTATGTCTCTAAATGGGTGGAAGGACTGACGATTCTAAAACTGTTGCAGATTTTGTCAAGACTAACATATGTTGCAGGTTTGGAACACCAAGGGCCATTATCAGTGATAGGGGTACGCATTTTTGTAATAGGATGCTAGTTGCGCTATTGAAGAAATACAATAGTTTGCATAAAGTTTTTACATCCTACCATCCCCAAAGTAATGGCCAAGCTGAGGTTTCCAATAGAGAGATCAAATCCATTTTAGAGAAAGTGGTCAACCCTAACAGGAAGGATTGGAGTTTGCGGTTGGAGGATGCACTTTGGGCTTACAGAACGACATACAAAATCCCGATCGGCATGTCACCTTACAGGATAGTATATGGGAAATCATGTCACTTGCCTGTTAAACTAGAACATAGAGTTTTTTGGGCAATCAAACAATGCAATATGGAGATGGACAAGGCTGGTGAACAACGGAAGCTACAGTTGCAGGAATTGGAAGAATTGAGGAACGATGCTTATGAGAGTTCCAAGATATACAAGGAGAAGACTAAAGCTTTTCATGATAGCAGGCTCATTCGAAAGAACTTTGTTGTAGGACAAAATTCTCTCCTTTACCATTCCAGGCTCAAATTATTTCAGGGTAAGTTGAGATCTCGATGGGTAGGACCTTTTGTTGTTACTAACATTTTTCTTCATGGTGCAATTGAAATTCATAGCCCAAGTACAGGAAACGTTTTTAAGGTGAATGGACACAGGTTGAAACCCTTTCATAAGGGTTTTCAAGTGGAAAATATTGAGGTGATGAATCTCGAGGATCCAATGGATGCGGAATGAAGAAAGAGGGAGGATGTCGAGCCAATGACAATAAACAAGGGCAGCTGCTTGGGAGGTAACCCAAGATCTCAGATTTGATTTTTCTATCCCTTTACTTTTTAGTTTGTTATTTGCATGATAGCTAGTAGTTATCTTCCTCTTTGCATGATTGTCTTACATTGGGGACAATGTAAGGTTTGAGTGTGGGGGAGGGGTTTAGGTTATATTTAGGTTTACTCTGAGTAGTTTTGTGGAAAAATGGAAATTTAAACATTCTTGGCTCTAAAAATTTTCCACATGGATGCTAATTTGATAGACTTTGTTTGATGCGAAATTGGTTGATGAATGATGATAACTAAGTCATGATCCATAGTAACTGATTTGAATTGAATTTGTATTGCATGAGTTTTGGAATATGAGATATACGCTTATTTGGCTGAGTTATCTGTGGAGTTGTCTATGTGCACTGATTTCATGATATTAGAACTGTTTATCTGCTTGTTTTGTTTGCAGGACCATGTGGAAAAGAAAAAAATGAAAAATTTGAAAAAAAAATTGAAGCAAATTGAAAAATGCAAAGGAAAAATATGTGGTGGGTTGAGATGGAGCGTAAAACGCACTCTCCCATAAATACATGAAACGAGATGGAGCGTAAAAAGCACTCGTTGGTGAGAAGACAAGTGAGATGGAGCATAAAATGCACTCACTTAAGAAAAAAAAGAGGTGAAACGGAGCATAAAATGCATTCACCTGAAAAAAAATAAAATTGATGGTTCTAGAGAAAAAGAAAAAAATGAATAGCAGAGGAAATAGGTTCTGAGTTTTGAGTCAGTGTGCACAGTTGTTATTCCGTGATAACTGAGTTGAGTATGTGAATAGATCATAAGAAGGATACTTATGTGGACATTGTTTGATTTAGAGATGTTCGTTGAGGAATGACAAAGTTATTATTATATATTGATTGATGAAGTGTTGACCAAATTTCTGATAATTAGTGGTGATATTCATGGATTGGAATTGATTTAAATCTTTTGAAAGTTTGGTTAAATGAATCTCTGATGAAGTTAATATCACCTTTGTTTTGATTTACATGAGGACGTGTAAAGACTAAGTGTGGGGGAATTTGATGAGTGCATAATGTTCTACGATTTTGATTCCTTTATGTTTGGTCTTATTACATGTTTTATGTGGATATGGACTTATTAAGGTGTTTATTGATTACAGGAGGAATTGGTGCTGAAAAGAGGAATTGGAGCTAAAAACAGGGATAAGACGAAAATTTCAGGAATCAATGATGCATGATCTTGGCTTAGAATTTGGATTTTATTGTAAATCTCGTTGAGAGATTTGATTTGATAGTTTGCACGTCCCGTAACTCTTTCTGGATCAAAAGTTATGACCATTTTACCAAAGGGCGATGAACTTCAGATTTTCGGCTTGCTGTTTACACAACAGTCACTTCAGGGCCAATTTCGACCTTTCTCCAGCCCATATCTCTGAATACTCAAAGAATTAAAGTTGTAGATCTACTTCTTAGCTTTCCAGATCATCTTGAATCGCCTCAATCGGAGTCCGTATGAGAAAGTTATGGCCATTTTTCCAAAGGACGTCGCAATAGAAAACTTGAGCGCGACCGGCTCTGAAATTGCTTGATTTGAGCACGGTCGGCGCTGGAGCCTCTGTAGTTGAGCATGGTCGGCGTTGAATCTATTGTTTTTGAGCGTTGTTGGTGCTAAAGCGTGGCACGGATTTCGAGGACGCGCTTTTGTCAGTTATTTCCATGATTTTAGGGATTTTTGATATCTTTTTCAATTCTAATGTAACTAGGATGTTTTGTTAGGTATGATAATATCTTAGGACTATAAATACATGTAATTAGTTAGATATTAGGGACATCTACTACTTCTACTCAATTACAAACCCTAGTTTTGAAGATTGAAGGATGTCAGGCTAATTTTCTATATTCAGTTCTAAAAGGAGGTGAAACCTTATTTACAAGTAATTGATTAATCAAGTTTTATTTTTTATTCCTTCTTGCATGAAACTTATTCTGATAATCTATTTCAATTGTTTGCATGCTAATTGATTTCATTAATTTAATATGGCCAATTGGATTAGTTTGATCATTAACATCTGCTAGATTAAGGAGTAATATTACGTGTAATTGATAGTATTCCTTATCACCAGTAGCAATTAGTAATATTGATTGTGTCAGAACTTTTGATTATTTCTAAGGTTATCAGGAAGCAAGTTAAATAAACCGAGCTTGTGTGTTTATTGCTTGAATTAGCCTAATTCTCTAGTCCTTTTGTTGTCATATTAAATTTAAACATCTTGTTTTAGGTTATATGATAGTTAGAATCTGGTAAATAGTTTGTTTTATTCAGTGAAAATATAAGGCGAATTTCAAACAGCAGAACTTATTGTTATCTAGGGCTAATAGTTCCATTGAAGGGTAAATAATAATAACTTGGTTGATTAATTACTGTGATTTGGTGGATCTGAACTAAAGAACTGAACTTGTTTATTTATTGGTTAAGCTTATTACTTGAATTTATTTAGTTAGATAATTAATTTTCAAAACCCCCCATCTTTTGTCATTGAATAGATTTTAAAACACGTACTCCCTGTGGGATCGATCCTTGCTTACTACTGTGCTAATTGTTGAATTTGTGAATAGAAAGTGAGGTTAATTTAGGAGTGTTAAATGACAGCTCCCACGTTGCTAGTAGATTTGGCATTTCGGTTCAACTGCTTACGCTTCGTGGTTACTAACCGATTCATATGTAAGTTTATATGTGTTTGCGTGTTAGTTTTCCTTTAATCTTAACATCTTCCTCTCTTGATATCATGTAAATGATCTTGAATTCAATTCTTGAAATTTAAAATTTAAAATTAATGGGATCTTTATTTATGTTTTAAAAATAAGAAATAGATTTAATGCCATGTCTTAACTTTTTTTAACTATCCATTATAATTTTAATTTAACATTTTCTGAAATTTATTCACTTCTATAAACAAATATAGGGATAAATTATTGCTTTTTTGAAAGTTAATTTGAAATATTTTTAAATTTAAAATAAAAATAAATTCATATATATAGACAACTAGTGGAAGGAAATTCTTGGGGTCTAAATAAAATATGTGGCATGCACTGCATGTAGAGAAATGGAAGCTGTGATCCCAGTTTGTCTCATGATTTCAGATTCTCTAATACAAATGATACTATTTCTTGCATAGAGTTTTCAATATATATTTGTTTTGTCCTGCATATATATATATATATATATATATATATATATATATATATATATATATAATATATATATATATATATATATATATATATATATATATATCCGTGACAACCGGTTATCACGGGTACTATTCCAACAACCATAATCTACATCGTTGATCTCGATATTGGATGACATGGATCGAAGATAATTTATCGCCTGCCGCTACAGACTCTAGCGGCAGGCACATGCTGTGACGAACGAGAATTTTTGTAACTTAATTTAAATATTTATTAATTGAATAAATATTTTTCGATGATTTGATTGTTGAATTAATTGATTAATTGATGAATTTGTGGTAGATTAATTTAATTATATGTGTTACATTAGTTAAATTAATGTGGAGAATTTTTATATTTAAAGCATGTGTTTAATTAAGTTTATTTGATTAAACGCATTATTTAAATAAGTATAATGTTATCTCTAATTAATTTAATAATTAATTAGAGACTAAATGATTTGTCATTATTAATAAATGATAATTTTTAATCATGTGAATATGTGATTTAATATGGTATTATTTTACCTTATTTAATTGATTTAAATGAGATTATTTTATTAATTTAAAAATGTGGCATTAAACTATATTATAAGCTATTTATTAAAATAAACCAAAAAAAGAGTTTTTAAGCAAGCCAAACGAGGCCTTAAGGAAGTTGGAGTCAGTTAACCACTATGAATTAACTGACACCCATGTTTATATCGGTTTCTTTTACATTATACGTATTCTTAATATCAGTACATTCATTTCATTCCTAAAAAGATTAATCAGAGAGAAAAGAGAGAAATTTGGAGAATTGAAGAAATCATTTATCTACTTGTATTATTTAAAGCATCTAATTGAAGGTAATTCTTCGAACTAAGTTTAATTTATGTTTTAAATTCTTCCATGAAAGTAGTTTGTAAGTTTTTCTGATAATGGAGTTTCATGTGTAATTGATTATAAATTGTTTGTAATTGTTTAAATACATGTATAATTGTTGTATGATGTTTATAAATTGTTTAATTGAATTAATTTATGAGATTACACTTTTAATTGGAAGTTTTGAAAGTTACAGAGTAGTTGTGTACGAACATGGTTTGAATGTATAAAATTGATACTTGTTTTGCTAGTTAATCGGTTAAATTGATGGCTAATTATGTTTATGCTTGTAAAAATGAAGGAAACAAGAGTTAAACGGATTAATTTGGTGTTACAATGAACCTGTTATGTATGATTTTTTGAAAATTGAAGAAACTCTGATAATATGATAAGAAACCCCAATTTTGATTCTTAGATTCATGGTTTATGCAATTTAAGTTGTTAGAATCGGGCTAGAAGGCTTGGGTAACAATTATATATGTATTATAGTGTCTGAGTATGTTCAATTTGACGTAAGAATAACAAAATTAGAAAATTTTGGCCTGTTACTACATTCTTCGCGAACTGCAGAAACTGGAATTCGTGATTCTCGCCCTGGCGAGAATTTTGTGAAGGAATTTCTCGTCCCGGCGGGAACACGCCCCGGCAAGAATTTTGTGAAGGAATTTCTCGCCTCGGCGAGAGTTTTGTGAAGGGATTCCTCGCCCCGGCGAGAGTTTGTGAAGGATTTTCTCGCCCCGGCGGGAACCTAAAAAAAAAAAGAGTAAAAAGAAGAGAGTAAAAATTTTATTCTTTCTTTGTGATCATCGTATGAAATCGTAGACATACCTAAAGCTTAGGCTAATGTATAAAATAAATACTAAAATACTGTAATGGGTGGTAGGCATATACCCACTGATTGCCTGGTGTCAACTGAGATATTAAAATGGAAATTTTGGATGAGAATGAATCCTAACGTGTTTATAATACTGTAACTAATTATTGTTACTGCTTTATAAACCGAATGTATAGGTTGATTTAAAGAACGTGAGTCTTAAATTTATAGTCTACGCACGAGGCAAGTATCTTATCCCTACTTTTACATTTACGCAAGTTTTCTACCTTGATTTCAATTACGCAAGTTCCTAAATTTCATTATCTTAGAATGCAAGCTTCATAATGTTATTACTTACTTGAGCAAGTTATTATTCCTATTCCATTCAATTTCATGGATTCAATGAGATGTTTTAATTTCCTCTTTGCAATGCTTCAGTTATATAGAACTTATTCAATTGTACCTTTTGGTGAGATTTAGTTTTGATTCTCGAATTACACCTTTTGAACCTTGATTGACTAGCGAACCCTTTTTTGATTCGACTAGTCCATAGTTGATGAGCGTTCTAAATTCTAGAAACGTTATTGAAATAAATCCAAACCAAACTTTCTTTGGTGCGGACTCCGATGTCAAACTGAGATGAACAACCCTTATACATGGGATTTTATTTACGCGTTAGCGTTAAGATGTTGTGCACATACATGATACAAAGGGCTGATCCCCCTGAGTACGAGAAGCAAGGTCCATACAGTCTTACGATTGTTAAAGGTTTAAAGTAGAAATACTTGATAACCTGGGACATAGTTCGTGGTCTTAAGACCTTCAGACGTTCTTTTGAATCTTATCTTATATTCTTGAACTCAAAAGCTGAATCTTCGATTATTCAATATCCGTTAATTATTTCGCATGTTATTATTATTGTTGTTGTTATACTTGTTGGGCAATCATTGCTCACCCTTGCTTAATAACATTGCAGCTAAAGTTGAAAGAACTGATGAGCCATCTGCTAGTAAGGGAAAAGGAAAAGCAAACAAGTGATGAAGATTTGTTTTTAATTGTTTAAATGATGTTTATGTAACAGACTTAATTTATGTTTCCGCACTGATGTTTATTTAAGGTTAGATGACCTGGGATTTGTTTATGAATGATGTTGTAACCCTTTAATGGGAGATCTCTATTTTTAATTAAGAGTTTTTATTTATATTGAATGGGTAGTTAGATGTGATGTAATGTATATGGATAGTGAACACCAAATCCTGAGGAAACGAAGTACCCGGATTTGGGGGTGTCACACATGCCTTCTAGTGGCACCGCTAATTACAGCTTTGCCTTTGCATCAGTCTCACGATTAATTACAGTTTTGCCCCTACTTTACCCTCAGGGTGAAAGTAGTATGCACATAAGCCAATCATATTTGATATGATGTAGCATATACTTTGTAATCTTATTCATTTATTAATAACAGAATTGATTTTCTTAAAAGGCATTTTATATTATCTACATAGTGCTGTTATATTAAATGTGATAAACTCATAGTTTTGAGCAATGCTTTTAGATTCATGATGGTGATCATGCTAATGAGATCTATATTCTAGATAGCTCACAAACTAAAATTGTTCCTAATCGTTGGATTACTAAAAAGAGGATTAGTGAATCCGGATAGATTAGTACATACGTTGCTTGCTCTTAAAAAGAGAATGATTGATCTCATAATCATTTGTGTGGAGACACTAAAGCAAGTATGTAGGTGCTTATTGGAGAATAAGTTCACTAAACGTGGCTCACTAAGGAATACCTAATGGAGTTTTACTCGCCTGTTAATAGGAATTCCTCTAGTAATAGTAGTACAAGTGATCCTTGGACTTGAGATCATCATAGTATCTTGTGTATGATGAGTTATACTTTGACATGTCCCTTAAGACCTTTGGGGTATATCAAAGGGTATGATTGGGTATAATAAGTTGTGCATGGAGATAGGTGAATGATCAACAAAGAATCTACCACGTCTAGTAAAAGATGTGAATGTCCTATGTGATTCGATAAATGACAACTCAGTAGTCCTTGGTCAAGACAGAATGAAATTAGAAAGGAGTTTCTAATTTGCATTATTTAGAGTTGTGCATTTGGGAATCGAAATACATATAATTAAATAAAATAAGACTTGACAGTAAATCCATGTCTTATATTTAATTGGGACATTGTATGGTAGAAAGATTGAATTGTACAGTAACTATGCACTGAAAGGTTCTTTTGTGATTAATGTTGAAATCTATATTATCTGGAAAGTCGTTGATCGCTAAGGGAGCTTACCCTTATTGTAGAATAAATTTTATTTATTTAAATAAATTAAATAGTTTAATTTATTTATTTAAACAAGATTAGAATTATTCTAATTGATTTATTCACAACCGGTTTAATATAGAGAACCTAAAGGGTCACACCGCAAAAGAAAAATATTTATTTAAGAAGTAAATGGCATAATTGTAATAATAAGTTAAGTGTATTTAATTTAGTCTATGAAGATAGAATAAATTAAATAGCTTAATATTTATTATTTAATATTTTAGAAATATTAAATATAAATTAATAAGAGGAGTCTTATTATTATTATTACTATTACTATTATTTAATTCCTAATAGGGATTGGGAATTAATTAATAGAAGTACTCTCACATGAATTCCTAATTAGATTAGGAGCATGATTAATTAAAGAAGTTTAATTATAAAAGAAACCATAATCCTAAATAGTTTAGGGAAGGGTTTTCCTACATCTATAAATAAGAGGAGTCTTATCATAGATTAGGGTTACACACTATTGCATTGGATTGTGGAGAGTACTTGCAATTTCTATAGAGATAGAAACTAGGGTTTGCCAATACCCAACTTCTTGAATACCTATTCTTCCTTGGTGGATCACCTCTAGAGGCCAAACACTTGGGTGGCTAACGTTGATCAAAGGAAGGAATCTCATCGGTGGAATTCGAAGAGAACACGAAGGACTAGGAGTTGAACTTGTACCCGAGGAAGCTTTGATCTACGAGGGTATAATTCTTATTCTCTTTCTCTTTCGTTTAATTGATAATTGAACACAAGGATAGATCATGGTGATGGTTTGTATTAAAATTTTAAAATCCGTTTTATCACGCTTCCGCTCTATTTATGTAATTTGATTGCATGCTTGCGTTATATACAAACCTTACAGTGGTATCAGAGCCTAATCCTTGTGTTAATTATTGATTTTGATGATTTCATGTATGAATTGATATGCGATACGATCGGATTTTTGGGCTGGAAAAAATTTTCTGAATCTGCGTCGCGGCGCGGCCGCGCCGCTTCTAGTTCATTCTGGAGCGCGGCCGCGCCCTAACCCAGAAAATGTTTCTGGGGGTGCAGCGCGGCCGCGCCGGTGTGCAGACTTTGAAATTTTTTTTGTTTTTCTCAATTAACATAAATGGTTTATTTAATTAATAAAAGTTTAAAGTAAAGATGTTTATTTTATCTGGAATAGGATTTCAGATTGCTAAAATTAAAGGAGTTTAATTTGGATTTGGTTTTTGATTAAAATAAAAGAGTTTATTTTGTTTCAAAACTAAATATTAGCAAAACTTTTGCCCATTAATTGATATCAATGCATATATGGAATGGTTTTATTATTCATGAGATGAATGTTATTTATTGATACATATAGAGATATGTATGATAATAAATAGGGATTGATTATGGACTATTGACCAATGTGTGATTGGATTTATTTTAGTGGATGCTTGAATGTATGGGTTTTTATAAATGGGGTCTACGTACCTCATCTTCTCTAATTGTTTCTTAATGTAAATTCTATCTCCCTCCTATGTACTTCCCCTTGACTGCTGATCAAGATTTCTATTTATTGTAAATAGTTTTTTGTAATATGACTAGTTAGAATTAATTTTGAAGAATTGGAGACAAAGGAGCAAGGAGCGTTTGAAGACCCGTTTGTATTGGAGCCCGGGTTTAAATGTAATAGTTATATTTAAATTTAATTCTTGCACCCTAGGTTTGACATTTTGGTTCACTTGGTGGCTCTAGTGAACCAAACTAGAATAAAAGTTCATAATCAATCCAAGTAGAATATAGTATTCTATATGTGCATGCTTACTATATATATTATATATTATCCAACATGCTTCGCATGTAAAATAATATGACGCGTATTTTATATATATATATGTGCATGCGCGCTAAACAAGATGAGACTAATAATAAACCCCTCAAAGAAATCATATTAAGTCCTAAGCATTCAAAGATATTAGGAATATCGAACGTCGCCTTCTAGCATGGTAAAACAATAGAGTATTTAATATGAGTTTGTTGTGCACACACAAGGCGAGTATTAAATATTTAAGATGTTGTTTTATCACATTTGATGCTTATTAAGGAATTGAACATTACTGCTTTGTTGTGCACACACAAGGGCGGTCGTTTTCTCTTCACATATATGGAAGTGCTAGGTTGGACTTAACTTAGATTATTTTAGTTCGGATGTGCACACACTTGACCATTATCATCTAAGAGGCAAAATACAAGGAGTTACATAGTGATGTAATTGACAATAGTTGTCTACCTATTTATTTATATATAGTTTGTTGTGCACACACAAGGCTATATACATTTGAAATGGGATCCTTAATCTCACTAGCAAATCTTTAATTAGATTTACCGAACTATATAATGAGGGTAATATAGTTTGATGAAAAAGTGAGAGATACCAATTTAAAATAAAGACCTAATTTATTTTGGTAATTAATTAAATGAATGTATGCTAAAATATTGTCTATTTCACATGCAGAATTTAAAAATGTCAAACTCACTATCACTGCGTAGCATACTTGATGCGAACAAACTGACCGGACCGAATTACACGGACTGGTTAAGGAATCTGAGAATTGTTCTCACTGCTGAAAAGATTTCTTATGTCCTAAATTCGCCAGTCCCTGCAAATGTTGCAGAAACAGCCTCTGAGGAAGAGATTTCTACTTTCAGAAAGTGGCAAGATGATGCAATCTTGGCTCAATGCATCATGCTCGCATCCATGAGTAACGAGCTTTAGCGTCAGCATGAAACTATGGATGCTCCTACTATATTGCTGCACCTCAAAGAGTTGTATGGTGAGCAAAGTAGGACTGTTAGATATCAGATATCTAAGGAGCTCTTCCGATCTCGTATGACCGAGGGCACTGCTGTTGAGACTCATGTCCTTAAGATGATCAATCTGATTGAACAACTTGGACAGGTAGGGTTCGTGATGGATGGGGAGTTAAGTCAAGATTTGATCTTGCAGTCACTCCCGGACACCTTCTCACAATTTGTTGTGAATTTTCACATGAATAAGTTGGACGTCAGCTTGCCTGAGTTACTTAACATGCTGAAAACTGCTGAAGGTCACTTCTTATCCAACAAGAACCAAGTCTTACTAGTGGATGATTCTTCCAAGAAAAGGAAGAGGCCCAAGGTATCTTCTAAAAAGAAGAAAAACAAAAAGGCTAAGGGCAAGGCGAAGAGAAAGGATAAAAAGAAACCTGATCCAGATAGCAAAGGAATTTGCTACCATTGCAATAAGCCAGGACACTAGAAGAGGAACTGCAAGGAGTATCTTGCGGACCAGAAGAAGCTTGGAGAAGCTTCGACTTCCGATCTAGGTTTGTTCATGATTGAAATTAATTTTTCTGAAAGTCAAAATTCTACTTGGGTATTGGATACCGGCTGTAGTTCTCACATATGTAATAATATGCAGGGACTAAGCAGAAGTAGAAAGCTGAACAAGGATGAAGTCGTCCTACGAGTGGAAAATGGAGCAAAGGTTGCTGCATTAGCTGTAGGGACTTATTGTTTAGCACTGCCTTCAGGCAAGTTCATTAGTTTAAATAATTGTTATTATGTTCCAACACTCATTAGAAACATTATTTCAATTTCTGTATTGGATATGGGATGGTTTTGATATTATAATAAAGAACAATAGTTGTTCTATTTATAATAAAAATATTTTATATGGTGTTGGCAATCTACTGAATGGACTTTACATACTTGACTTGCATGAAAATATACTTCAAATTGAACAAACTAAGAAAAGAAAAAGAGATGATGTTAATTATACCTTTATGTGGCACTATAGACTCGGTCATATCAATGAAACAAGATTAACCAAGTTGCATAAAGATGGGCTTTTAGAGCTATCTGATTACGAATCATATCCAACTTGTAAATCTTGTCTCATGGGTAAGATGACTAAATCTCCTTTTAGTGGAAAAGGAGAAAGAGTTACAGAGTTGTTAGCGTTGGTACACACAGACGTATGTGGACCTATGACAACGAATGCACGAGGAGGGTATTCTTATTTTATTACTTTCACTGATGATCATTCTAGATTTGGATATGTGTATTTAATGAAATACAAATCTGAATCGTTTAAAAAGTTCAAAGAATTCAGAAGTGAAGTAGAGAAGCAAACTGGTAAGAGTATCAAGATTCTTCGATCGGATCGAGGAGGTGAATACTTGACCAATGAGTTTCTAAGTTGTCTCAAAGAAAATGGTATAATCTCACAATGGACTCCACCAAGGATGCCACAGTTGAATGGTGTATCTGAAAGGAGAAATCGAACCTTGTTGGACATGGTTCATTCCATGATGAGTTATACTGACCTTCCAGTATCCTTCTGGGGTTATGCCCTAGAAACGGTTGCATACCTGCTTAACAAGGTACCTACCAAATCCGTCCCAAAGACCCCATATGAGATATGGACAGGGAGGAAACCTAGTCTTAAGCATGTTAAGACTTGGGGTTGTCCAGCTTTTGTCAAAAGGTTTGAGCATGATAAGATGAAGACTAGATCCGACAAGTGTATATTTGTGAGATATCCTAAAGAAAGTTTAGGATATTATTTCTATCATCCTACAGATCAAAAGGTGTTTGTAGCGAAACACGCTGCCTTCTTGGAAAAGGAGTTTATCCTCGAAGGGGTCAGTGGGAGTAAGATATATCTTGAAGAAGTTCAAGAACCACAAAATACTCCGGATCAAAGTCAAGTACCTGACCAAGTAGAAGAACCTATTGTACCACTACCTATTCGTAAATCTGGAAGAGTACCGAAGATACCTGAAAGGTATGGATTCATCATAGAGGATGATGATGAGGTACGCATCATAGATGATGATGATCCATTGACTTACGAAGAGGCTATGAGTAGTGAAGACTCGGAGAAATGACTAGAAGCTATGAAATCCGAGATGGACTCCATGTATGAAAACCAAGTATGGACTTTGGTTTCACCACCTGAGGGCATTAAGCCTATTGGGTGTAAATGGGTCTTTAAGAGAAAGACTGGAGCGGACGGCAAGGTAGAGACCTATAAGGCCCGACTGGTTGCAAAAGGTTTCAAACAAAGACAAGGAGTTGACTATGATGAAACCTTCTCACCAGTAGCTATGCTCAAGTTCATTCGGATTTTGCTTGCAATTACAGCTTATTATGACTACGAAATCTGGCAAATGGACGTGAAAACGGCCTTCTTCAATGGAGAGCTTGAGGAGAATGTATATATGATACAGCCAGAGGGTTTTGTTTCAACGGTTGGAACAAACCAAGTCTGTAAGCTACAACGATCCATTTATGGATTGAAGCAAGCTTCTCGAAGATGGAACATCCGTTTTGATGAGATAATCAAAAGGTTTGATTTTATCAAAAATGAGGATGAACCATGTGTGTACAAGAAGGTTAGTGGGAGCGCTTTTTCATTCCTTGTATTATATGTTGATGACATATTACTGATAGGGAATGATGTTCTTATGCTACAGCCGATCAAAATTTGGTTATCTAAACACTTCTCCATGAAGGACTTGGGTGAGGCATCCTATATTTTGGGGATAAAGATCTATAGAGATAGATCTAAAAGGATGTTGAGCTTGACCCAAGGAAAATACATTGACTCGATGCTAAAGAAGTTTAGCATGGAAGATTCCAAGAGAGGTCTCATGCCGATGAGCCATGGAATACATCTCTCCAAGAAACAGGCCCCAAAGACACCTGAGGAGAGAGACCGGATGAGTAAGATTCCTTATGCTTCCGTAATAGGATCTATCATATACGGTATGATATGTACTAGACCAGATGTCGCTCATGCACTTAGTGTAACAAGTAGATATCAGTCGAATTCAGGAGAAGAGCACTGGAAGGCAGTGAAAAACATCCTAAAGTACTTGAGAAGAACTAAGGATGTATTTCTTGTCTACGATGGGTCTGAATTAAAACTAGAGGGCTATACAGACTCAAGTTTTCAAACGGACCAAGATGATAGTAAATCCGTTTCAGGGTATGTGTTTACCTTAAACGGTGGCGCGGTGAGTTGGAAGAGTTCCAAGCAGCAAACAGTTGTTGATTCAGTGACAGAGGCAGAGTACATAGCTGCAAGTGAAGCTACAAAGGAAGCTGTTTAGATGAAAAAGTTCATAATTAAACTTGGACTGGTTCCTAGCATT
Organism: Aralia elata; assembly: GCA_034770075.1. Classification (NCBI taxonomy): domain Eukaryota; kingdom Viridiplantae; phylum Streptophyta; class Magnoliopsida; order Apiales; family Araliaceae; genus Aralia; species Aralia elata. The sequence continues at coordinate 21,980,670 of CM068384.1, forward strand.
AGAGGAGCCGTACCTTTATTCTGTGACAACAATGGAGCTGTTGCGCAGGCTAAGGAACCTAGGTCTCATCAGAAATCCAAACACGTGTTGCGGCGGTTTCATTTGATTAGAGAGATCATTGAAAGAGGAGATGTCACCCTGGAGCGTGTGGACTCTCAAGACAACATTGCAGATCCATTTACTAAAGCTTTAACTCAACAGCAGTTTAATGGGTATTAGATACCAAGGCGATTGGCTTTAGTGCAAGTGGGAGATTGAAAGTAGTATGCACACAAGCCAATCATATTTGATATGATGTAGCATATACTTTGTAATTTTATTCATTTATTAATAAAAGAATTAATTTTCTTAAAAGGCATTTTATATTATCTACATAGTGCTGTTATATTAAATGTGATAAACCCATAGTTTTGAGCAATGCTTTTAGAATCGTGATGGTGATCATGCTAATGAGATCTAAATTCTAGATAGCTCACAAACTAAACTTGTTCCTAATAGTTGGATTACTAAAAAGGGGATTAGTGAATCCGGATAGATTAGTACATACGTTGTTTGCTCTTAAGAAGATGACGATTGATCTCATAATCATTTGTGTGGAGACACTAAAGCAAGTATGGAGGTGCTTATTGGAGAATAAGTTCACTGAACATGGCTCGCTAAGGAATACCTAATGGAGTTTTACTTGCCTGTTAATAGAAATTCCTCTAGTGATAGTAGTACAAGTGATCATTGGACTTGAGATCATCATAGTATCTTGTGTATGATGAGTTATACTTTGACATGTCCCTTAAAACCTTTAGGGTATATCAAAGGGTATGATTGGATATAATAAGTTGTGCATGGAGATAGGTGAATGATCAACAAAGAATCTACCCCGTCTAGTAAAAGATGTGAATGTCCTATGTGATTCGATAAATGACAACTCAGTAGTCCTTGGCCAAGGCAAAATGAAATTAGAAAGGAGTTTCTAATTTGCATTATTTAGAGTTATGCATTTGGCAATCGAAATACATATAATTAAATAAAATAAGACTTGATAGTAAATCCATGTCTTATATTTAATTGGGACATTGTATGGTAGAAGGATGGAATTGTACAGTAACTATGCACTGAAAGGTTCTTTTGTGATTAATGTTGAGATCTATATTATCTGGAAAGTCGTTGATCGCTAAGGGGGCTTACCCTTATTGTAGAATAAATATTATTTATTAAATGAATTAAATAGTTTAATTTATTTATTTAAATAATATTAGAATTGTTCTAATTTATTTATTCACAACCGGTTTAATATAGAGAACCTAAAGGGTCACACCGCAAAAGAAAAATATTTATTTAAGAAGTAAATAGCATAATTGTAATAATAAGTTAAGTGTATTTAATTTAGTCTATGGAGATAGAATAAATTAAATAGCTTAATATTTATTATTTAATATTTTAGAAATATTAAATATAAATTAATAAGAGAAGTCTTATTATTATTATTACTATTACTATTATTTAATTCCTAATAGGAATTGGGAATTAATTAATAGAAGTACTCTCACATGAATTCCTAATTGGATTAGGAGCATGATTAATTAAAGGAGTTTAATTATAATAGAAACCATAATCCTAAATAGTTTAGGGAAGGGTTTTCCTACATCTATAAATAAGAGGAGTCTTATCATAGATTAGGGTTACACACTATTGCATTGGATTATGGAGAGTACTTGCAATTTCTATAGAGATAGAAACTAGAGTTTTGCCAATACCCAACTTCTTGAATACCTATTCTTCCTTGGTGGATCACCTCTAGAGGCCAAACACTTGGGTGGCTAACGTTGATCAAAGGAAGGAATCTCATCGGTGGAATTCGAGGAGAACACGAAGGACTAGGAGTTGAACTTGTACCCGAGGAAGCTTTGATCTACGAGGGTATAATTCTTATTCTCTTTCTCTTTCGTTTAATTGACAATTGAACACAGGGATAGATCATGGTGATGGTTTGTATTAAAATTTTAAAATCCGTTTTATCACGCTTCTGCTCTATTTATGTAATTTGATTGCATGCTTGCGTTATATACAAACCTTACACAGGGAAAATGGTCGCTAATTATAACTTTGCCACTGCTTTAACCATCAGTCTCACGGTTAATTACGGCTTTGCCACTTCTTTAACCCTCAGTGAAAGTGGAAATGGGGGAAAAGACATTGGAAAAGGAAAAAGGCCTGCTGGGGCGGGGCAGGCATTGGGAAAAGCATTTGCCACTACAACTTGTAGCAGCTGGGCATGGAAAACATGCATGCATTTTGAAGCAGACTTTTGGTTCATAATGTATTAATATTATAATAGTAATTATTATTATTATTATTATTATTATTAATATTAATAATAATATTCATCATCTCTATTGAAACATGTACATGTAGTGCAGTACATTAATGGTGAGAGCATTTAATTAAGAAGCATGCATAATGTAAAAGACATAAAGTAAATAACATGAGAGGTTTAAGTGGTTCGGAGACTAAACAACTCCTACTCCACTTTTCTACTTTAACAAGTAGGAAATCCACTAAGAATTTAGTCACTAAGACAAGGACGATCTGCCCTCCTCAAGTCCAGCAGACATGAGTTATTTTTAGCCACTAAGGCAAGCATCCTCTGACCCTCCTCAAGTCCAGCAGACATGAGTTGTTTTTATCCCCTCAGGCAAGGATCCTCTGACCCTCCTCAAGTCCAGCAGACATGAGTTGTTTTTAGCCCCTCAGGCAAGGATCCTCAGGCCCTCCTTAAGTCCAGCAGACATGAGGTATTTAGTCATAAGACAAGGACGCAATGCCCTTCCCCTTCAAGCCCAACAGACTCTGAAGCTTTAGTCAATTAAGATAATGACCCAGAAGACCCTCTTTCCAAGCCCAACAGACTTGAAGTATTTAGTCATAAGACAAGGACGCAACGCCCTTCCGCTCCAAGCTCAGCAGACTCTGAAGCTTTAGTCAATTTAGATAAGGACCCAGAAGACCCTCTTTCCAAGCCCAGCAAACTTGAAGCTTTACTCACTTAAGACAAAGATCCTTTGACCCTCCTTGGTGTGTTGATAGTTGTTGGATTGTGCTGCTAAGATGAACTTTGAACTCCTTCATCTTTAGGTACTCAGCAGTTGTTGGTGATCAGCTTCTGGATGCCGCTGACGTTGGTCGTTGATGCTCTTCTTCTTCAAGTATTCCGCAGATGCAAATGATCACCCTTCATGTATTGCTTAAGCTCTTCAAATAAGCTTGATGTATTCTTGAGCTTAGCAGTCATGAACACTTGTTGTCTTGTATACAGAACCCGTTTTGTTCTTTATCTTGTCAGCTCACAGTGTTCATGATTGATAACAGAGTTGCTCTTCTAGATTTTGCTTTCAGCTCTAGTCACTCTTGATCTTGTCTTCTTGGTCATTCGATTCTTAGCTCATATGCCAGCACTTCGGCATACTTTGGATGAAGTTTCAGCAGATGTGTTCAATCAGTGTTCTTTCTCCCGTTCATCACATTCTTTTAATCTTGATGTTGTTCATCTCTTATAGTTTCCTTTATGTCTTGCCGTTGGAAACTTGTCGTTGATAGCTTCCTGTTGCAAATCTTCCCTTTGGAGATTCTCTTATTGTAGACTTCTTTATTGTACCAATGAATATTTTACTCCTTGAAGTTTACAAGTGATGGTTGAGTCAGCTTCCATTAACTGCTGAAAACATAGTTGTTTGAACCCCACTGAGATTGGTTCCCCATTTTCGCTCATTTAAGTAATCAACCGCTCATCTTGGGATTATTACTTAAAGTGATCTAATGTCTGCAATCCTTACTGGCACTTACGTACTCTACGATCAACTGAGTTGTAGCCTTTTACTTCTGATCGTAGAGTTATCTGTTTACTCCATAATGTGGCTCTATGATCATGCTTGTTGCACACTGCCTTGGAATTCGTAGAGTGACTGACTACACTTGCTCTACGCTTTAATGTGATTCTTACTATTATGAAGTTATGCCTTTTGTGCTCTGTGATCTCCATTGAGCTTTACGTTCTCGGAGCATAGGTTCATGATCCTGTTTGAGCTTTAGCGATAGCTCTCTTATCATAGAGGATTGCTCTATGATTCTTCAGGTGCTAGCTCTTTCATTTGTAGAGGAATGCTCTACTGTCTTCAGACATTATTTCTGTTGTTGTGTCATAGAGGACTGCCCTACGATCTTCTGATAATTTAGCACTTTCATTGTAGAGGGTTGTTCTACTATCTTCAGACACTAGCCTTTTCATTATAGAGGAATGCTCTACTACTTTCAGGTGACCTTTTTGCTGTGTTGTAGTGGTCGTTCATGTCTGGCAGAGGAGCTTGTTTATTTGTGGCTTAACTCTGCGATTACTTGATTAAGATGTTGCTTACCCACTCTACGATCTTGTCTAAGGAGCAGGTCGTAGAGTCTTGGTGGAATCGTAGAGTATTAGTTTGAGCTGTTCTTCATCCTTCATTTAGGACCTTGATGCTTCAGATGTGTTCTGAGATCTTCGTTCAGTTTGTTTGATCACTCAAGGATAGCTTACTTGATAATCTTCATGAGGATTCCTGTCTTAGCCTTGAGTGTTCATGCAGAGGTTACTCTACATTCTTCCTTGGTCGTAGACTGTTCATGGGAGTCATACAGTGACTGACTATATTGACTCTACGATCCCGAGACAGCTCAACGATTCTTACTTAGCTTTACTCTGCGATGCCTTGCAGACCCTACGATCTTGAGATAAAGCGCTCTACCATGCCGAGTGAACTCTTTGATCTGCCGAGTCACTCTCTGCGTTTGCCTGACCAACTCTACAATGACGAGAAGGAACTCTGCGACTGGTCGAGCCTTACTTTACGTTTACTTGGCAGACTCTTCGATGCTTTGCTAGTTGAACTCCAAGTTGGCTAACTGCTCCACGATCCTTCACTGGATGCTTTATGATAACTTGTGCAGTACTCTACGACCAGTCTAGCCTTATCATTTTAGCTCATTTGATCAACCTAACAAGTTTGATCTTTTCTATTCTAAGTCCTTGTACATTTATTTCATTAAGGACTTTACAAAGCTTTATCATTGTGAATGTTCATTTAATCATTTTGTCATCAATCAAATCTCATATGATGAACTATAGTAATCTCATGCAGATCTTTTAACAATCTCCCCCTATGAGAATGGACTTAATAGTCTCATGCAGATTCCCAACAATTACTATTATAATATTAATACATTATGAACCAAAAGCCTGCCTAAAAATGTATGCATGTTTTCTATGCCCAGTCGCTATAAGTTGTACCGGCAGATGCTTTTCCCAATGCCTGCCCCAGCAGGCCTTTTTCCTTTTCCAATGCCTTTTCCCCCCTTTCCACTTTCCCTGAAGGTTAAATAATGGGCAAAGATGTAATTAACCGTGAGACTGATGGTTATAGAAGGGGCAAAGCTATAATTAGTGGTGCCGCTAGAAGGCATGTGTTTGCCGCTAGAGCCTGTAGCGGCAGAGGATAAATTATCTTTAATCCATGTCATCCAATATCAAGATCAACGATGTAGATTATAGTTGTTGGAATAGTACTCATGGCAACCAGTTGCCACTGATGGGGACGATATATGTGTGTGTGTGTGTGTGTGTGTGTGTTTGTGTGTATAACAAAGCAAAAAAAAGACTAAACAAAATAATTCTAATAGATAAACATTATTAAATCATATCATTTCTTATATTTACATATGTAAGGGTAACATAGTAATAGTGTAGTTTAAAAATAAGAATTATTTCCCTTCCCTTCCCTACTTCTAAATTCACAAACAAGAAAAAATTTAATTAAAATCTTATCTCATCACTTCCTTTCTAAAACTCACAAACATGACAAAGAAAAACTATAATCCCTTCGCATCCCTTCCCCTCCTATACTTTTCCTCCCATCTCATTCTTCCAAACTCACAAACGCAATATTAAGGAATTACAAAATCACTATTTATCATTTTATTTCTCTGTTATATCTTATTATGTCTCTTATTCCTAGATTATCATTTTACTAATTAGCTTGCATTTTTTACTTTTACTTTTACATACATATCATTCTAGTAGGCCTGCAAACAAACCGAACCATTCGCGAACCAGTTCGGTTCGGTTCGATAAGAGTAACTACTCGAGTCGAGTTCGCACATAGTGTTACGCTCGATTGCTTAATCGAACATGTTTGCGAAATATGTGGTTCGGGTTGACTGTATTCGCGAATAGTTCGAGTTCAGTTCGGATCGCCTTGTTCGAGGCTCGAGTAGCTCGCGAACAATTCTGGTTCGGATCGACTAGTTCGAGTTCGGTTCGAGTTACTCATAAGATGTTCAAGTGTGAATTATATTTCTTACCTTACATGTTTTAATGCTTTTAAAATTCTAAATAAAAATAGTTGGTTATTTCATACTCCCTCCGTCCCTTATTATTTGTCTTTTTAAAAGTGGACACACATATTAAGAAAAACAATTAATACTATATTTTTTTAGTTAAAAATAACTTTAAATATCAATATTGTCCTTGGTTTGGAATAAGAGAGTGTTACTTATTAAATAGAAACTTAGAAAGTAGTGAGAGAACCAAAGTTATATTTAATGGGTAATATTGGAAACTAAACAATTAATACTTAATTGAAATTTTCAAATGACAAATATTAAAAGATAAAAAACTTCTCTAAAACGACATTTAAAAAGGGACGGGGGAGTATTAAATTTTAAAGTTTGTCTTATCAACAATTGTTAAATTTGTAGTAATTTTCTTTTTTTTATTACTTAAACATTTTTTTATTTTTTAATAATTGATTATAAGTAAACATTTTTATTAAAGAAATAATAAATAATAATGTGTACTTCTTCATCACTAATTTAATTAAAATAATTTAATATTTTTATAAATTTTTAACAATGATTGTTGGATTATTACAATTTACATCACTAATAATTTAATAAATTATAACCCATGTCATAAATCACATAAATAAAATCATTAATCATCATGCAATGACAATTTGACATTAATTAAAGAATGATACAATAAAGTTGTTTACATTTACATGAGTTTTGAAATTGTCAAATCGAGATAGAGAATAGATAAATCAAGTCATCAATATATCGAGATTTAATTAATAGTCATTGTATAATTATTATTGTATATTTCATCAACTATTAACTATATAATTAAAATCAAGGTTTTAAAAACCCGACCGACGGTCGGACCGGTAAAAATCGGAACCGGTCCGCCTTCCGATCCGGTTTGGCCCAAAGAATCGGTTTTAGTCAAAACCCGGGTTGACCCGTTGACCACCGGTTCAACCGGTGGTCCAACCGGTAAACCCGGTTAATTGACCCGGTTGACTCGGTTTTTATTTTTGTATTTTTAATTTTTTGCCAAAAAAATTTTAATATTAAAATTAACCACTTTTATTAATATTGCAACTCATCTTTATTATGTTTTAGTCAATAAAAAATGAGATTTTTTTAATTTTATTAATTACTAATAATATATATTTTTATATATTAATGACGTCACTGATTTAATAACGGTCTGACCACTGGTTGGACCAGTGACCTACCCACTCAGTACCCTTTTCGGTTCGATGACCGGTCCGGGTTTGAGAACATTGATTAAAAGTGCAAACTTGATTTCACCTATTTTTGATTTTTTTAGTGTTACAGACATATGTGAGATAATGAGAGAGAGCGATTGACTAACTTTAATTTATGCAATTAAGTAATCAAATTTAGTGTAAAAAGTAGTGTTTAATAATCTAATTAATTAATTAAACAATATGTCACAGTACCGTTTGTATGAAATTAAAATGAGTTATTAATTTAAATTAAAATAAGCAAAAAAAATTTTAAAAAATGAAACAAAGTCTCTTAATGGCTTTGAGTCTTTGATCTTAGAATCGCAGTTAATTTATTTAGTTTTAACTTTTAAACAATATAATTATGAAAATTATAAACTTTTTATAAAGTAATTTTCAAAATTTATGGTATGTAAAAGTTAATTATCACATCCCTTTTGAATTAAAAATATTTTCATCGACTTTAAAAATTCATACTTCACTAGTTGATCTTATTACTTATATTTAAGAATGGAGGAATTCTTTGGTACTAATATATTTTAAGGTTAACAATATTAGTCTATTAGATATTCAATTAATCTAAATCAACTAAATTCACATTATTTTAAATATTAGAATTTTACAATTTAATTATAAAAAAATCTCAAATAAGACTCTTTTTATAAAATAGATGGAGTATTTTTTCCTTTTGTTTCACCTAAAAGCAAAATCTACAAAAATATGAAAATAATATTCAATCATTTAAATGTTTACGGTGATATTCGCGAACAAGGTGACGTTCGCGATCAATGTAATGTTCGCGAACATGAGCATGTTCGCGAACATGAGCATGCTCGCGAACATGGTGACGTTCGCGAACAAAGTGATGTTCGCGACATATATGGGCATGTTCGCGAATATGAGCATGTTCGATTATATTCGCGAACTCGAACATGTTCGCGAACAGTTATCGAACCGAACTCGCACATGTGTGCGAGTTCGATAATGTTACTCGAACATGTTCGAGTTCGACTCATAGTGTTCAAGTTCGGTTCGAGTTCGACAAAGTTCGAATCGGATCGGATCGTTTGCAACCCTAAATGTATATAATATAAGATCGAATATCTCAAGGGCACTATTCAAAATTGATCCAGAAGAGATTTGGACCACCAGCAATACAATTCCATTGCATGACGGGGATAATTTGGAGTACATATCTCATCACTAAATTAGTGTACATTACCAAGACTTCTGGTTAAATTAATTATGATGTTATCTTGAAAGGGTGATATTAGGGGTTTTAAATTTTTTGGCTCAAAAAGTATCTCGAATGATGTATTATCATAATATTAGTTGGGTAGATGTCATGTGATTGGCTAGACAATTAATTATTATTAAAATATTTAATGTCATGTCATTTAAAATACATTTGAGATCAAAAATTTGAGACTCCTAACATTATGTTAATTTGGACTAGAATAATATTCAACCTGTCACCTCCTCCGTATGGCCGCCTTGCTTCTCGGTCCAGTGATAGTGATCAAAACATATCTATAATGTTTTCATGACATTATCATTTCAATTAATACCATTATCATTAACAATAATAACTTAATTAATAAAGGGTACGTGAGGTGAGTGCTACCTCACGTTCTTGCAGCGGATCCAGAAATCCTAATCAACTATGGCAATAAATATATATAAAAAAAATAAAAATCCGCAAGTCTAAGAATGACCCTTGAGATTTAGTTTGAAAATGTTTAATTAGTCATTTAAATTTTGTATCCATATTGAAACATGAACAACATTTACAAAACAGGAATCATATATAAACTTAGCTACAATAAACAATCAAAACTTAAAATTTATTTGATTAACACACTATGAAGCATTAAAATTATGAAGAAATACTTAAGGATGCTTGTAAATACAAAGAATAAAAGTGATATTTGAGTTTGACAGTCCAAAATGTGTATCAAAATTTCACCAAGTTAAGAAGTTTTGCATCTCTAAACTCTAAAGAATAATAAAATACAAAATATATATGTATACATTAAACTTACAGGAACAAATGAAAGTTTGTAAAAGAGAGAAAGAGGCGAGGGAATAAATTGAGCAAGAGAAGATCGATCCTTTATTTATTTTAAAAATACTAAAAATATATATTAGACTTTTCATATACAAAACATTGAAGGAGAAGAGAAAATTTTAAGGAGATGATCCCTTTCAATTACTTGTTAATCTGTAGGCTTAAATCTGTCAATCTAGCATTTTCCTATAATCATGTAAATCATATCCATAATTTTAGTCACTCCAAAAACAAAATATCTTCTTATATCTTAATATATTTAAAAAATTGGTTACAATTAGGAAAATATGTAATGTGTGTGTGTGTGTTTATATATATATATATATATATATATATATATATATATATATATATATATATATCAAAAAAATCTCAAAAGTCCAGCTATGGCAAATGTTATAGCTGGCCTAACACTAGATCCTCCTCTACGCTCTTGCATGAGATATCCCTTTGTAATAACAATATTATAAAAAATTATAAAATACACTTTTGTACATAACATGAGAGGAAGTGTATTTAAATATGCAAAACGACGTTGTCTTGATGATTGCTTCACGCAAAAGCGAGAGGTAGTCCTCACCTCTTTTTTTGTCTAACTAATATATAATAATATTTTGATAACAAAAAATTAAATACAAAATGATGTGTATAATAGTAATTGATTATAACTATTGAACCCACTCATGTATGATGGGATATAAGCTAACTATAATCCGAGAAATATCATTTTGTTTCTAATTCATTAATAACTTTTTTTTGTCACCATAACAACATTTCCCTTGATATATAATCAAATTTCTTGCTTGCATCTTTATCTCTTGCGTGTATCTTTTATCTCTCGAGTTCCAACAAGGAGTGAAGATGAAAAAAAAAACATAATAAGAGGAATCAATTTGGATACGTGTAGAACTTTTTTTGTCACCACAGATCACTTCCCTTGATATATAATCAAATTTCTTGCTTGTATCTTTATCTCTTGCGTGTATCTTTTATCTCTAAAGTTCCAACAAGGAGTGAAGATGAAAAAGAAACATAATAAGAGGAATCAATTTGGTTACTTGTAGAAGCCATTGAAACAAGGATGATTAGAAGGGAATCTAGATTGTAATAAACAGAAGAAAAAAATGGCAATAGATTCTAAAGCAAAGACTTGTCAGTCTACCTTATTCTCTAATCTAGTTTATTGAGGGCCAGAGAAATTTCTCATACTTTAAAAAAGTGAGAAGTTGTGATTAATATATATTAAAGGAGAAAAAAATAACAGCTTCTTGAATCTGTCACATTTTCCTTCTTAAGGAATTACAAAAACACTAATTATCATTTTATTTCTATTTTATCTCTTACTTTCTCTCTCATTCATATACCATTTGATCCATCATCTCCCATTGTTATAATCCGACACATCATTTCTCAATGTAATGTAAAAAATTCTCAATTTTTCAATTTTCATATGAGGTTTATCTAAATTTCACTGAACCCAACCTTAGGCTAGCAAGTTATAGATTAAAAAATTATAATGACGTTGCTGCCTTTTGTTTTGTTTTTTTTTTTAAAATAGCTCGAACAACTGAAACCTTTTGAAACAACATCAGGTATAGATGATAGGGGTGGGTGCGGTGTGGTGTGGTGTAGTTACATGCACCAACCACAATTACAATATGCAATTACTAATATTAAGAATCACAACTGTGCGGTTACTTGCAGTTACGGATACATGATGGCGGTGTGGTTGCAGTTGCATAATCACTTTCATATATGTTTAAAAAAATTATAATATACAATTTGTATATTACTAATTCATAGTATGAAAATTATTTTCATTTCAACACATATCTATTTAAAAATCTTATGTATAACATAAATAATAAAAAGTTTAGTTTACAAATTGCAACTATACATGAATAGTATGTAAGGAACAACTATTACACATGTTAAACTAAAAAAAATAAAATTGTGGACTTAATTACATTAATTAAAGAGATTTTAATAACTCACCACAAATAACGTTCTAACTCCATTTATTTTTTCTTGTATTAGTAGTGATTATCATGGATTATCTTATTTTTCATATTAATTTGCATAAAGTTGAAGGGAACTAATGAATTTTTAGGAAGCTAAATTAATATAAATTAAATGTAATACTACACGTATAAGTGACTAAAACTCATAAGAAACAAATTAAATTACGTTATTCACTTCCAACTTTATTAGATGCACTACAACTTGATATTTAATATATATAAAACATATATAATTTATTATAAAGTACGGTACAGTTTGTGGTGCGGTTTTATGAGTATATCCGCAGTCGCAATGTGCAATTAGTAAAAAATAAAAACCACATCGCATAAGTACTGCACCGCATTCACAAATTATACGATTTTATGTGGTTGCGGTTATAAATGCGATTTCTAACTCTCCCCTTTTAGATGATAAAAGGATTATAATGGTAGGACAAAATCAAATGGTATTCTTTTTAAATAAATAATATATTTTAATTCAGGAAGAAGACAAATCAAAGTAACAGCTAATGAATATCATAAAAATTTAAAATCGAATATGTTGGATTTTTGCTATAAAAATCCTATTTATCTATTTATTTAATGTTTATTTAATTGTGTTGGACATTGATTTATTAATAAAAGTACATCATACATCATTCATTAAATGATCATTTAGTTTGTTTATATAAATCTCCTTATTATATATGTTATGGTTATAAATAAATGTTATACACAGAAGATATAAATCATATGTAATATATAAATAAAGAAATAATGGTTTATAACCTAGGATAATTTGGAGATATTATCCTGTAGGTTATAGTGCTCTAACAGAGATGATTTATCTTGATCATAGAAGTTGGACTTCTAGTTAAAGTACTAGTGCATTAACGGTGTGCATTAAACGGATCATGTGATAATATTTTATTTATAAAATATTTTTACATAAATACTAATTTGTAAAATTTCTTAATTTTGAAATAATAGCGGATTTAACATTGTTATATATATATATATATATATATATATATATATATATATATATATATATATATATTAATGTGATGTTCCAATGAGTGAGATTACATCGTGTTAATTAATACCTCGGAATGTCGATTAATATATTTAATTAATATTAGGAACATTATTATTGTCAAAACATCTATAAGATTTTTCATAAGATAATTTATTATTGATCATTGAATCTTGGTCAAGTCTTTTAATATTTATTATTAAAAGGATTGATTTAATTGTTAAATCAATTTATGATCAAATAGAGATAAATTGTGGACTTATGAAATTAGTTTAAATGTATCGGAATTATATTAATTGATTCTAAAATATTTATGTACATTTATAGAGGAAATATTTACAGTTTATTAGTAAAGGGTTTATTTAATTAATTCCTGGACTGAAGTGCAATTACAATTATTTAGTGAAATTAATTGTAAATAATATTTATTTTGAATATTATTATTATTGAATAATAATATCTAGATAAGTATTGGAGTCAGAAAAGGAATCCCTAAGGATCCCCTTCCTAGCCTAATATGGACCAGATTCTTAAGAAATGATAAGGATCAATGTTATTATATATTCCCTCCGTCCCAAATTAATTGCATTTCTAGGACTTTTTAAAGTCAAATTGACTATTTTTAAAACTAATCTTTTTACTATTTTTGCTAACATATAGGTGAAGATATTATAACCAAAAGAAAGTATATACAATTTATTACTAATTTCAATTTTTATAATTTTAGAAATATATTTATATATGCTTAATTATTAATTTTAAAAATAGTCAATTTGACTTAAAAAAGTCCTAGAAAAGCAATTAATTTGGGACGGAGGGAGTATATCATTGATCAGAAACGTATTTGGGACTTTTTTTTCCCATCAGAAGAAAACACAAAATTCGTATTCTCTCTTTTCAGCCTAAGAAAAACAAAGTTAGGGTTTTTTTAGAAAGGAGTTTTGGAGACCATACTCCAGGTTCAGCATAAGGTCATAGGAAGGAAGATCTTGAGGATACAAGAGACTGTACGGATATTAAAACGTGTTAATCCAACCAAGCACTAGATAACGAATTCGCACTTTTGATACATGGTTGATATATATTTGTTGTTTCGTATAAAACCATAAAGATGATTCTGGTTTTATTTTATTTTATTTTATTTTATTTTATTTTTAAAACCTATTTTCGAAAATTTTTCCAACAGAATCAACTTCCTAAAAGATCAATTGAATATACATATCTAAGCAATTATCCAACACCAGCAAAGGAATAACAAGCCGGCGTAATAATCTTTACATACAAGTCTAAAAAGATTTATCGACATCAATCATCACAACAGAAAATAGTTACACACGAGAAAATTAGTTTCCAATATCTCACAAAAGACTATAATGAAACTCTCCCACAAAATAGATAAAATCAATACTCATGATGGAAACAAAATTCCACACGAGAAAAAACAAGTCTTCTATAAATGGGGAATAAAATGCTAACACAAGAAAAAATAATAACAATAATAATTATTGTAAAGGATGATTTTCTCCGTAACGGGAAAAATATTGGCATAGCGGGCAAAAAAATGACATTGCAGGAGAAATGACGGTGTAACGAAGTAACAGTGTAACTGATGGACTAATAATATTGAAAAATTGGACTCTTCTTGTAGGATAGATGGTTTATTAATAATAATAAATAAAATATGTTATTTACATATATTAAGATATCAAATAATAATAACAACAACAACAACAACAATAATAATAATAATAATAATAATATTGAAAAATAAAAATATAGTCTTGTTATATATTGCGAAAGTTTTCAGCCGAATTATGATTGCGACGTATGTGCATATATGTGATATGTAACAATTAAGAAAGGACTCACTTTAATTTATTCTATCTTATCGCATACACTTCCACGTTAGTCGCAATCCAACTTCGTCAAATATTTGTCGACGTGTATATCATTTTTCATAAAAATATATATGTACATACTAACTTAACAAAAAATAATAGCTATTACTAAGGAACAATAAAAGGATGATATTGTAGAGTAGGAGTAGGAAAATGATTGATTTATAACTTTTGTTGTGTTTATGTATTTTTTAGAGTGTCTTAAAAATCTATTGTTCAATTATTATGCAATATGGTATTATACATGTCTACAAGATGTATGTATTATTATTTGGATAATGCTATATATATATTGGATGGTAATTTTATATTTATATAATTGATCCATCTTATTTCTCTTATTATTTAAAAAAAAATTCATAATTTTTATTAAAATTTTTAAAACTCCTTACTAGCATAACGGTGCTCTGACACCAAATTGAGACCGAATAATAAAAAGCCTTCGAAATGTAGGCCACTGCCACGACTTTATACCATGACAAAGCAGAATATGTTTTTAGCCTATCATATTTGGATACAATTCTGACTGCTGAGAGATGGACTCAAAGCAAAAGAACAAAATGCTTGAGGACCACCAAACAGGATTGAATTTGTGTTCCCGGGCATATTTTCCCTGTGGGGATACTGCAATTATATATACTCTTTTAGTTTCAAAATTAGAGATAATATTTTTGATTTTTATAGTCAATTTGAAAATTTTAAAAAAAAATGATAAATAGTACTCCTTTTAGACAGTGTACGGTTGTATGCAGATATATATAATTTGGAAAAGAGGAGTCTTCTATAAAAGTGGAAGTCTTCTATAAAAAGAATGAATTGTGAAGTTTTAATTTAGACAAACAATTGCTAAATAAAGAGTTCCACGTTACAATGGCGTCCTCCTCATCACATAGTATAATCGAAGTACCTGCAGGTATTGTTAATTAGCTGATTGACAAAACAATTTCTGTTATTGTTATTTTTATGCTATTAGTAATGTTAATGTTAGTGCTGTTTTTGTGTTTCCAAATTTTTGAAACTCAGGGGATGAAAATTCAGACCACAAGCTGCAACTTCAGCAAGCGATATTCAGGAACGACTGGAACAATCTCAGAGAACTTTTGGATAAATTCCCAGCAGCTCAAACGGAACCAATTACGGATACTGAAGAGACGGTACTATTTTTAGTGGCTAAACAAGGGAAGAAATCAAATTTAATATTGAGGAGGTTAATAGGAATCATGCCTAATGAGGCACTAACTCGGCGCACCTGCACAGGGAATACAGCCCTCCTCGCAGCTGCAGGGGTCGGCAATGTTGTTGGGGCCAGGATACTTGTGAGCAAAAATCCAGATTTAGCCAACATTTCCAATGTCAACGGCCATCTGCCGTTCCATACAGCTGTTACTCATGCCCATAGGGATCTAGTGCTTTTCCTGTTGAACGTGACAAGAGATAATGTGGAGCCAAACCCGTTTGCGGGCCAACCTGGTGCTAGGCTTATTTGTTCTTTAATAAATTCAAGATTCTATGGTGAGTTAAATAATTATTTGAAACGATTTTGATTCTATGCCGTCCAAAATAAACATTTTGTAGAGACTGTATATAAAAATAAATTGCATTTGTATAATAGAGATCGAGTTGCATATATATTACGACTTTATGCTTAATCAATGCAACTCAATTTATAGATCGTCCCGTGGACGACTTATTTTAAACTGCTCTAAAATCCAAATCCGGTAAATACGTGAAGCAATTGGATCTTTATTACAATTGGTCCGAAATTAATAGTTTATTTGGATCATATATAGAAAAGAGTTGCATTTGTCTAGCATAAAGTTGCATTTTAAATGATATTGGTTATGTGAACAATATATCATTATTCTAACTCTAAGCTATACAAGTGCAACTTTTTTCTCTTTTAATATTATCCAAATAAACTATCTATTTTAAACATTTTGAAATCAAAATCCGGAGCAATTGTGTCAACATTAATTAAAATTAATTAGCTTCGATTTGAAGAAACGAATTCTAATTGAAATCATCAAACAGTTTAGCCCCATACCACCAATGTCAAATTCTTTTAGCCAACCATAAAATTTCAGATAATTTACTGATTATCAAATCCGACTGAAACAACTTGTATTTTTTTTTCTTCTAATTAATATTTTTACTTGATCTTTTAGATGTTGCTCTACTACTAATCCAAAGGTACCCCGCGTCGGCTAGGGATCCACGCTTTTTCCCTTTGACAGCAATAGCCCAAGAACCTACTGCCTTTCGAAGTGGAGTAAAGTTGAGCTTTTGGAAGCGCGTGATCTACACCCGTTAGTTTTCCTTATCTTTTTTTATCATATACACCGGTTAGTTTAGGTTTCGTTTACAAATTTTATATTAATCTGTAAATTAATATAAATCCGTAAATTATATTAATATGTAAATTTTATGCATTATAAATGCATAGATAATTGATCATTGATGTGCATGGTTATTAAAAATCGATATTGTTTTGTTGCTATATACATATTTTCAGTAATAAAATTATAATGCAGACTTCAGAACGTCTTGCCATTTTCTACTAACATCATAAAAAAATAATAATAAATAATATAAAAAAAAAACCTTTTTTGGAATAATTCTTTTGATGAGTAAGATTTTTTTTTCTGTGAAACAGAGAGAGTACTTTAAAAAATAAAAAACTTCTAAATAAATTGATATTCCAAATGCTCAAAGGGGGATTTTTCTGCATCTGATTTTGCTTGATATTGGAGTATAACATTTATTAACGGCTACACTGAAATTGAAAAACATAGATGTAGTTAGATTATCTAACATATTTAATCACCAGATAGCTTGACAGTGATTTAAAAACTTACTGCATGAGATGATGTAATGCACTTGCATAACAAGGGACAAAAGATTCTTTGAATATTCTTGGGAATCTAAACATATATTACTAGTAATTTAAAAATGAAAAATAAAAAATGATTCATAGCACGTACTTACCACGAATATTTATAGGGTATACACCATCTTTACCATCGATTTTAAATATCAACGAACGAGATTAAAAAAATAAAACCAATCGTCCGCTACTAAAAGTAGCGAACGGTTAAACAAACACAAACCATCCACTACTAATAGCAACAGACGCTAATCAACTTCCACGCGAGCAAGAATTTGGTTTTATTAACTAGAGTTTAAGGTTTATTAACTAGGATTTATAGTTTATAAATTAGGGTTAAGGGATTATTAACGATAGTTTAAGATTTATTAATCAGGGTTTAAGTTTATAAATTAGAGTTAACGGTTTATTAACTAAGTTTTAGGGTTTATTAACCAGGGTTTAAAATTTATTAACCAGTGGTTAATTAATAAGGTTAATAAACCCTAAACTCTGGTTAATAAAAGTATTAATAAACCCTAACCCCTGACAAATAAATCCTAAATCTTAGTTTATAAACCATTAACCGGTCAATAAACCCTAGTTAATAAAGTCAAACCCTTACTCGCGTGAAATGGATGAAGAATTATGATTAGCATCCGCTACTTTTAGTAGCGGATCAGATGGATTGTGTTTTAATCGTTTGCTACTATTAATAGTGGACGACAATTTTGGCATTTTTAATCTCGTCCGTAGATGTTTAAAATGGATAATAGAGATGGTGTATACCCTATAATGATCCGTAGCAAGTACGTGTTATGGATCATTCCCCTTTAAAAATCTATAATCCATTGTTACCGACAAAAACAAAATATAATCCATATACTTTTTGAAGTCCCTTCAAATATGAATAAGGCACGAAGAATGTCGTGACATGTGTCACTCATCATAAAATGAAGCAAAAGATTAATTCAGAATTGGACCGTAAAAGGCCAATGTAAACTTAATATGATAACTTGATCAGACCAACAAATATTGTGGGCCCATCTCGAGAGAACTTAGCCCACTATTATATTTATTGTGCTTGACCATTTTGGACTAAAGGTAGAAGGCCCATGGAGATCTGGGGTCTAATTTTCCGTAATTTGAAAATGTATTAAGGGTTATGGTTTGGTGGCTGAAAAGTAGAGTTTGCTGAGGGTTGTCCATATTATACAGACAGACCTAAAGTCTGGTTGAGATTGTAAACTTGTTATTATATGAACCTGTGCCCCCATTAAGACATTGGGCCCAAATGATGGCTATATAGAAAGAGAGGGGAGGCTCATTTTTGGGGCTCTCTTAAGACTAGTAAGAAGGTGGAGAATATTTTGCCCTGGTCTTAGTCCATAATTTCAGCTTTTTTTCTCTTCCCCCTTATTCCAACTCCTAACATTTTTTTCTGATAACCTACTAGAGGTTCCTAACCTCTCCAGCTAAAACCATAATTTTAACTCTTACCGTACAGTTTTATATCGCTCTTTCTTGAGTAACTAATATATAGACTCCATAAGTTTGTCTTTTAATTGATGAAATGGTTGGAGGCAAGTATCTCGAGCATGTCACAATCCATATAAAAATGCAAGCCTAGAGAACTTTTACCAGAGCTCTGTATATTTCTTTTCTTGATTGAAGCTCTTAATAGGTTGTTAACACAAGATATTGAGTGCTTGTTTTGTTAGAGGGTGTCTGGTTCATTTAGTGTGTTTGGTGCTTTTAGGAGTTCAAAAACACTTTCGAATCTTGTCTAAAAGCAATTTATTTTAAACGCAATTTATTTAACTCAAAAACATAATGTTTTAGATTCAAATGCATCGCAGTACTAAAAATGGTTTTGAAAAGGTCAACTTATTGTCTATTGCCATAGTAGTTTTATTTAACATTTTCCATATGATAGACCTGACTTTCCCACCCTCAATTTGCAATGGCAAAGGACTAACTTGAATTGATGCAATTAATTGATTACTTGAGAAGGGCATACAAATTCTATTGTGTAATTTCATCAATATTTTTATTTGCCAGGTTTTCTTAGGGTGAACAAAAATTCTCCCACGCCAAATTTTATGCTACTAAACAAGCAGGACCCAGTATTTGGTATGTTATAAGACACTTATCCTATTTAAATTATTTGTTTCTTGAAAGTGGATGTGCATAACTTAAAGAAATTATTTAGCTACCAATTGGTCTATAAGTTTAAACTATCATATTTGTTCCTATGATAATGTTAGATTTAAGATCTAATATTTGACCCAACACAGAAATTATATGAATAATAAAAAATAAAAAACACACTATATACTCAAGTTCGCCTAATTGTGACTAGTCTTGTTGAAATCAATATGAGCAAATCCCAACAATATGCACCTCATTTTCTGTATACGATTCGAAAAGATATCCAATAATTCCTCCTTTAACTTAAAACTTTAAATACTTATTAATTATCGACGTCTCCTCCTCTTCATCATCATTATTCATGGTGGTCATCCTCCTTGTCATCATTATCATCTTCATAATCATCATCACCATGATTTCCTTCAATCTAAATACAACATAAGATTTTTCCCAGTAATTTATATATTATTCAACAACTAAACATAAGAACTCTTTATAGATGCTAGCACTGATCATATCTTTCCTTCAACTAATAAATTTGGGGATTATTAAAAATAATGCTCCTTTCCTAATATTGTTGTTATTAAGATAGGATCCATAATAATACTCCTATTAAAATGTGCCTCAATTATGGGATAAGATTTGAGGCGATACCAAACATGTTACTATTAATAATAGTCAATATTCACTAGTTACTGTGTTTTTGAGTTTTTAAAAGGAGACAAAAGGAAAGAGACGAAGGAAAATTTAGGAAAAGTTAAAAATCTTGTATTTGTGTGTTTTTGAAAGAGAAAAAAAAGGGAGATTTTTTAAAAATTTCTTTCCAAAGTTGGAATGATTTAGAAGGAAATTTGCTAATGACATACTAAAATACCAAAACTATCTTTAGAATAATTTCTAAAATATAATCTTATAAGGATAAGATAGTAATATACTATTTTAAGATAAAAAAAATTTTCAAAACTCACAAACAAGGAAGAAAGTACATTTCATTTTCTTCACTCTCTTCTCTTATAAATTTTAAATTCTTTTCTTTTATTCTCTCAAAACTCACAATCAGAGTAAGTAAAACTATCGGAGCTCACTGAATACTCTAACATTCCAAAAAAACTATTGATTCCCAAATACGAGAATCTCTCCTTGGACTGTTATAGGCCATCTCACATCTCGATCTTGCAAATTAACTTACCTCCAAGCTCACACTATATAGTGCAAATTAGCTTAAGCTGTCGAAGGAAAGGAATTGGTTCCAACATAGTGCTATAAGAGGGTTTTTTTTTTCAAACATAAAAATATAAAATATAAAAACAACAAAGACCACATATCAAAATATTCTCTCGGTCCCTAAATTAAAAACGTATATTGATTATTTTATATTTTCAATTATACCCTATATATTTGTTAACAATTTAATAATGGTGGTGTGACAGGAATAAAAGGTAACGACAACTTTAGAATATTAATTTTTAACGCACCCTAGTCATGCGGTTGTATTTGTTATTGTCAAGAATTATTCTGTTTCACTATTTTCATTTTCTTTCAATCACTCACCGGTTAGTTTGCTTTCTTTTGTAGTGTGCAGGAGATTTTTTTCCAAAGTCCTTGACATCATAGGTACAAAATGCTGAAGTTGGCACTTATAACACAGAAATTGATTATAATTTAATTTCAGTAATTCTCGAGTTCATTACCATTGCAGTGCCACAATTGAAGAATATTAGAAGGACGAAAGTGTTGCATCTTCAAGCAATGGAACTCCTGCGAAGCTTGTGTAAGGAAGTCATGCGCTTATCTTCGTCAGAAACTTCAGCAATATTTAGTCGTTCCTTCCTCTTAGCAGCACAATATGGAATTTTGGAAGTTTTAGAAGAGATTTTGAAGTCATTTCCCAGAGCAGTTAGTTATGTTGATGGAGATCATCACTCTGCTCTCCATCTTGCAGTTTTGTACCGTCAAGAAAATGTGTTCAATGTCATTAATGGTCTAACTGGAGAATCCTTTGGCTACTTTTCAAGGACGTTGGACAGCAATGGTAACAATATCTTGCATTTGGCTGGATATAGAGCGCAGCCATACCAACTCGATCTTGTTTCTAGTGCAGTTCTACAGATGCAGCGTGAGTTGAAGTGGTTTCAGGTAATTAATTGCTTACTAAGCCACAAGAAACATGTATCTTTCTGTTCCAAAGTCCTACTATATTTTATTGAATTTGTTAAACAATCTGACAAACAGGCGAAAGATTGTTACACAAAGGATGATTGATTTAAAAATAAAATTAATACTACTCTTTTCTGTCTTTTTTTTTTGGGTAATTCCCCATATGTTTCTTGAGCCATAACAGATAGCACTCTTATTCAAAATGCACTTGATTTAATACAGGAAGTGGAAAGGCTTGTGCCGCCTGAACATAAAAAACAAAAGAATAAGGAAGGGATGACGCCTTTAGAGGTATTTCAAAAGGAGCACAAGGATATGGAGGTATACGAAAAGCAATGGATGATTGGCATGGCAAATTCATGTACAGTTGCAACAACAATCATTGGTACAATAGCATTTGCAGCAGCCGTCACAGTTCCGGGAGGTAATAAAGGTGACGGAACCCCAATATTCTCCGGTGGAGCAGCCTTTATTCTATTTGCAATATCAAATGCACTCGCGTTATTCTCATCTATTTGCACCTTATTGATATTCTTATCCATCCTCACCTCGCGCTATGCAACCATTGATTATCTCTATTCCTTGCCAAACAGATTAATAATGGGTCTGGTTGCCCTTTTCTTTTCTATAACATCCATGATTATATCTTTCAGTGCAACGCTCTATCTTTTTTTCGTCCAGAATAACAATCGGATTCTTATTCCAATTGTTGGATCGGCTCTTCTACCAGTGACCTTATTTGTTATACTACAATTTCCTCTCCTCCTAAATATGATGCAATCCACATATGGTAGCATTCTTAGGCCCAAGAAAGAAGAAAAACCTACCAATATTTGGGAATAACCTACCATTATTGAGGAACTATATTTTGCTATTGCAGAATTTGTACGCAGGGAAGCCAATAGCCAGAACAACAATATTCGTGTAAAACTATATAATGCTAATGCAGAATTAAGTCCATGACATTCCCTTCCTTGTATGGATTTTGTATTTCTTATTTCTTCAGCTAGTTTTTTATAAATTTATTGCGACTTATTGTCTTAAATTAAAATTCGTATTTCATTACATTATAGTCTATAGGTTATGCCTTAAAATTCTTGTTTCATTACATTATAGTTTATAGGTTACGGCATAATGACCCTTCTTGCCATGCAAGAGAAGTTTTATTCAGTTGATTTCGATGATTTTGAAAAGGTTACATATACATAATTGGGTGTTTCTCTTTCTTTTTCTTTTATCTTAATTCATTTCACCCCTTCTTTATTTCATGTGCACAGTAATTTACTAAAAACAATATGTATGAGCTTTTATTTCTGGCCTAGCTGGATATGCCCTGATGATTTTTCTGTGAAGCAAAGGAAGGCAAGTGCAAAGTTGATCAACCTGCTATTTTTTTTAGATTAACCCAAAATTTGGGTTTGAGCCTTTGACTAATATAGGATTGGGCTTTAAGTTTAGCTGAACCCAATTAATTATTGGATTAGATTGGGTAGTGCCTTGTATTTTAACCCAACCTGGAGCGCCATTAAATATAGGGACAATTACATTTATTTGTACATTTTTAGAAAATATTACAACAAAAGTGCATACATAAAATATTTACAAAATTAGTGCATCTTCAATATTTAATTTACAAATTAGTGCATTCTTATCTCTTCAATTTAGTTGGGTGGTTTAATTGCACATTTCAAAATTCAAATTACTTTCTTATTCAAATTACTTATATATCCTTTTTGCATAACCCAACTTTACAAACATATCCCAACCATCACGTGAGTTCCAATCAGGTCTGAGCAAATCAGTACATAAAATGATTGAGCTTGTTAATGGAATCACTTTACAATCTTCTCATTATGGTACACCAGAAATCTTGAATCGGAAGGCTGATTATTTTTTCCCATATAATATTTCAGAAGCACTAACAGGATACATGGTTCGTGTTTTCCAATGGAAAACTTCTGATCTGGGTGTTGTCTTACAAAAATTTGTTCAAATCTGTAATGACGTATTAAATGGAAAAGCAGGTCTTGAAAATTTTGCCGAAGAATTAACTTCTACTTTGGAATGGATTATGAACCATTGTTTTTCTCTTCAAGATGTTTGGAGTCTGTTCATATTATTTTTTGTTCAACAGCAAGAGACTTCTACTCAGTGTTATTCTGGTGTAGAGAACTTAAGGTAAGTAGATAATTTTGGTAACCAAACTTTCATATCAAGGTAACCAAACCTTCATACCAAGGTAACCAATCCACCTCCACACCTGCAGTTTTTTCATAGTGCAGCCTTCATATCAAAGTAGCCAATCTACCTCCACACCTGCAGTTTTTTCATAGTGCAGTTGGTAACCAGACCTTCATATCAAGGTAACCAAACCTTCATACTAAGGTAACCAAACCTTCATACCAAAGTAACCAATCCACATCCACACCTGTAGTTTTTGCATAGTGCAGTTGGTAGCCAAACCTTCATACCAATATAACTAATTCAGTTTTATTAGGTTACATTCATAGTGCAGTTGGTAACCAAACATTCATATCAAGGTAACCAAACATTCATACCAAGGTAACCAAACCTTCATACTAAGGTAACCAATCCACCTCAACCCCTGTAGTTTTTTCATATTGTAGTTGGTAACCAAACCTTCATACCAAGGTAACCAAACATTCATACCAAGGTAACCAAACCTGCATTTCTATCTTTTGATTAATTTATTGACGGTCCTTGGGAAAGAATGATCCCGTATTATTGTTTTCCTCTGAATTGACTTATGGACAAGGTTATTTATTTTTCTTTCTTTCTATTACTTTTTATAAAATTTTAGAATTCATGGTATATGTTCGAACTTCGATCCCGTATTATTGCAGATTTCGATCTATTCGAACTTCGACTACTCTGTATATTATATGTTCTTGCTATTGAATTCTCTTTGTGTTGGTATCTGCGGCTTCTTCTTCTTCTTTTTCGATTTGTTTTGGTTTCTAGATCGCAAAAATTTGATAACGGTCGAATATGACAGTTACTTCTCCTTGATTTCAGGTTTCCTTATTTTTTCTTATTGCACTCTTTTTGTAATTAATTTGTCCTTATTGCACTTTTTTTATAATTATTTTATTTATGCACTAATCTTGTCATTTTTAACTAATTGTTGTATATTTCTGTAAAGAACCCTTAAATATATATAGTGGACCTTGTAAAATGGGTCGGTTGGGTAAATTTGGTGGGTCATAGTTGGGTTGTGGCCTGTGAGTAGCACTGGGTGTTGCTTCTAGGTTTAAGGTATGTGAACAATAATGGGTTATCAATGGACCACAATATCATCTCACCAAATTCATCAAATACACATACAAAAATATATGTTAACTAATTTTTTGTCCAATAAATGGATTGCGATTACTATGAAATTGAAAATAATAAAATAGAATAATAATGTATGAATCTTTTCTTTAGTACATGTTATCTTGTATATCCACATGTGTCGGTATCTAGTATCGAAATAAATTTGTTGTCATATATACCCTTTCTGTTTCATAAAATGAGTTTTATTTGTCAAACAAATTATTTTTAGATAAATTATTCTCTTTTTATTGATAGTATTATAAAATGATAAAATATGATTAAGTTTTTCGTCATAATTTTACTATCATGTTAGTGTTATAAAGGTAATAATTTATTATGAAGCAATAAATACATGTATAATATTTGTAAATTTTGTAGATAAAGACTGTTTCATGTAACAAAGGGAGTAGTAAAACATTTACAATTCCTAGTACATTTTTATTAAAAATTACAACAAAAGTGCATCTAGAAAATATTTATAAAATTAGTACATTTTTAATATTTTATTTACATAATTAACATATTTGGTATCCCTTTAATTTAGCTACGTGTTTTAATGGGTCGCTGATATGGTCCTCTTCCCGGTTGGATGCTCATTTTGAATTGATAACTGTTGTTCCCCTTTTTTCGTTTCCCTATCTTTTTTACTGAAGCCTCTTTATTTGGAAACCCTTATTTTATAGTTTGGGAACTTAGAAGCCAAATTTTTCTTATTTTCTTTTTGATTTCTGTCGGCGGTCTCTTCGTTATTGTCAGCGTTGATTTTGCCGTTTTCGCCTCTGTCCGCTCCGTCGTTGCTGGTGCTTCGTTTGGTTTGTTTGTTGTCGGCGTCGCTCCATTGTTGTCGCCGCTCCATTTCTTTTTTTTGTTTGGTGGTTCGTTTGGTTTGTTGATTTTTGTTGAGGTCTGATTTGGTACTCATCGTCTTCAAGTTTGAGAAAACAGGACACTCAGAGAAGGTTTGGTTCTTCCTTGTTATGAACATTTTCTAATTTCTTTCTATATGTGATGGTTTATTAGTTAATTTTACTTCGTTTTCGTTTTGCGTTGATCAGCATGTGTAGATTATTCTAGGGTTTTTTGTGTAACACGGATTCATCAGTTTATTCTTATTACTTTAAAGTAGATAGTGAAAGGCATTAAATTTATTTGTGATTCTTACCTCTATATTGTTGTGTGGTAACTGTTAAAAGTTAGTATGGTCTTCAGGACTTAAGGCATCATGTGCAAAACTCTTTAAGCAAATCACCACTAAATTTGAGAGTTGTATTTAGATATTGCCACTCATATTGATTATAATAGATATGAAGTACATTATAAATCAATTTAGATGAAGTTTCTTATTCATCAACTCTATGAACTAATAATGATTTTTGGATCAAATTAGTTCATTGTCAGCAAGTATTCTTTTTATGTATTAAGTAAAAGTTGTAATGTGAAAGTACTAAAACAGTGGTGGAAATTTTGGATTTACTTGTAACAGTTTGATATAATCTTTGCAGAGTTGTAGACATATTCCATATAACAAAACAGGTTTTTGTTGCCTTTGTTTTAGTTTTTGTTTTTTTGTGCGTTTTGTTTCATATAGGAATAATTATTTTTCTTATTTTGAGGTAGTGAGTATATCTTTTATAAATAGTATATTCTTTTTAGATGTCCATGAACTTTGATTTTCAGTTGTAGAATGATATCTCTTTCTCTATGTAAAGTTAATTGTGTTGGTTACCATTGTTGGAAATCCTTGTTACCATATTGTTATTGTTGGTTAACAGTGTATACAATAAACTGTTTTTGTATATGTGAAAGTAACCAAACAAAGTTATGACAGTAACCAAATAGTAACCATAATAATTTTGCATGTATTTGGTGTTGATGTCGTTGGTTGTGATCGGAAGTGGTTTTTTGGCGGTCGTTGATTTTTATTTCCGGTTAGTAATTGGCTACTTAGTTTAATTTTGTATTTTTGCATTTATCATGTTATAATATTCATGAAACATTTGTTTATTTTGAATTTGTTTTCTTTTGTTATTTCGTTTGATTTTGTATAGGATGGTTTCTATAAGAAATAGCATTGTGTTGGTTGGTGAAAAGAAAAATATTGGGAAGGGTAAAACACGTAAAAGAAATAGGGAGGTTGATCCTTCGGTTAATCCTTCAAATAGGAGACATTTGTTAAGAAAGAGCAAGAAATTGATTGTTTCAGAATCTGATTTTGAAGTTGAGCCAGTTAGAGTTGGTAATGAAGTTCAAGATTATGAGGCAAATACTTCTTCGAATAATATTTTTAGAAGTCAGAAATATATGAAGGTGTATTTTTTTGATTGTTTGTAAAAGTCTGGTATCTTTATTTGTTGTTAGTTGTTTAATTTTTTTTATAATTCTATAGTTATTGTTGTTTGGCCATTATTGCTTATTTTTTTTGTAATGATTTGTATTTTGCAGCTTTGGGATTTATACTACGACGAGCGTCATCGAAATTTCAACGGAAAAATTGTTTATTGGTCCGATATGGAGGTCCCCAATCTGATCATGCAGAAATTGTCCGCATCTCAAATGGAGATGTTTAAGTCGTCATGTTTTGGAAATTTTTTAAATCTTGGGGAACCGATGATGTTTTCTCAATTAATACATCAGGCATTGGTGAGGGAGGTTTACCAAACCGATAAGAGGGAGATGTGGTTTATGTTTGGTGAGACACGGGTAAGATTTGGGCTACCCGAGTTTTGTTTGATTTCTGATCTGCGTGGTCAGGGGGATGAAGATATTTCAGTATTTAGGGGGAGGGAGAATCAGTTGGTTGAAAAGTTTTTTGGGGATGAGGTAGTGACCCGCAGCAGTATCGGGAGGGTGTATCGGGCTGCTGTGTTTGATGACAATAAGGAGGCGGCTAGGATGTCTGGCATATTGTTGGTCTTTAATTTTCTCCTAGCATCTGTTTCGGAAAATCATGTGGACGAGGTATTGCTCAACTACATTTGTTATGGCGACCTCAATAGTTATCCTTGGGGGAAATTTGCATATGAGATGACAAAGAGGTCATTATCCATTGCTTTGAAGGGGCAGGTAGACAAGGGCAGTAAGGGGAGTGTTGTATATAATTTTTTTAAAGATAATTATTGTAAATTGTATAATTGAACGGAGTGCCATATGTGTTTCAAGTTTTCTTGTTTGAAATCATTCCTACTCTGAAGGTTAAGGGTTTCTGCATCGATAATAGGCTCTCAGATGTTAGGTTATTCAGATGGAAGGAGTTAGGGAAGGCTCCCAATAAGGGCAATCTGCATGATTTGGTTTTTGGTTCACCACATGTATGTTGGTTACCTATTGCATTATTTTTGGTTATATGTATATATACTATTAGTTACTTATATTTATTTATTGTTATTGCTGTAGTTTTGTTTTTTTTAAATGTTCAGTATTTTTATAGATGCCTTATTTAGTGTTTTGAATTTGTTTCAGTTGATGATTCAGATAATTAGCCCTATGGATTCTGAGAAGGAGCAATTGAATTTGAATGGATTTCATTTTCATTCTGGGAATTTTACTTTTGTTAAAGTTGATGACGTTAAAGGGGGTGAAACCAAAATGGGTGGAGGTGGTTGTTTTACCCTTGATGATATTAAAAATGTTGTTGATGCACGGGTTAGGCCGGTGGAAGAAAAGGTGCTTGAAGTCAAGAAAGAAGTTGAGAATCTTAGGCCTGATTTGGTAGTCTTTCATTCTGAGATTTGTAACGACATTAGGTCAATTTTGACAAAGCATTTTGGTGTCCAAACTCATGTTGGTAAGGGTGGAAATGAGGATGATGACAGGCATGATGATGATGAAGATGAAGCTGATGACGATGCTGGTGGTATTAAAAGACATGATGATAATGATGATAGTTGTGTTGGGGATGGTGGTATCAGTGATTTTTGCAACGATGTCGAGGACGACAAGGTTGAACACATGTTTTTTTTTAATATATGTTTTTGGTTTTGTGAGTATTAATTGTATTTATTTTTACAGGATCGCAAATACAATGAGGAAACAAATTTGGATAATTTAAGCGGTGCTACGGGGAAAGAAGTTGTTGTTTATACTCCTTTTCAGGTTTGTGTTGTTTGTTAAATTTAGTTACCTTACTATGTTTGACATGTTTATTCCTTTTAATTTTTTAGTTAATGTCAGTAATTTTGGAGTTTGTAGTTGGACTTGTAATTGTATTTGTTTTTATTTTGTTGTTAGTTGCATAAGGTTGGTAACATGGAGGTAAAGAACGACTCGGCGATTGATGAGATGATTCTTACAACTCAGGATATTAATCAATGTATTAAAGTGGAAAGGACTGGTTTTAAATCTCGTGGAAGACCGGTTCGTGTTCATGTGATGGGTGTTGCTATGAGGTCTCCATACACGACAAAGTTTGGTTCTTCTGCTTCATCTTCTTCTGTTGTGGGACATTCTCAAGTACGCAGAGTTGTTTCTGCATTTCCCAATGTTTGCATGGGAATGCCATCCAAGTCTGAAGATTCACTGTTTGATCAGTGGTTCAAGATTGGTATAAATAACAGAAAAATGTATGTTATTTCTAGTTGTTGAGTAATATATTTTTTTTAAAAAAAATAATAATGTGTTTTATATTACTAATATTGAAGGATTGATAAATTTTCTGGAGCACATGATAAGATCGAGCCCCCATTCAGTTTTGGATCTTTCGTAATATCATCCAAGATGTGGTTTTACAAACTTAAGACTCCGGGACTGTGACTTGATAATGATGTGAGTTTATTACTTTTTAATTTTATATTATATAGAGGTAAATTATACATGACAAATGTCTTGGATATTTTTTATCTATATTTTTGTTTGGTTACTATATTTACCTTTTTTGGTTAATAATGTTCCCCTTGTTTGTTACCAGTGTTTTAATTTATTAGTTAGTAGTGTTGCCATTGTTGGATTATCAGTGTTTTCGTTGTTAGTTAACAGGATTGCCCTTGTTAGTTACTTTTTTTGCCATTGTTGGTTACTAGTATTGATATTGTCGGTTACAATTGTTTATATTGTTGTATTAACATATTTAATTGTGTTGGTTACCATTGTTTGAAATGCTAGTTACCATATTTTTAATGTTGGTTAATAGTGTATACAACTGTAATTACCAGTTAAATTCATATACACATTCTACACTTTTGAGTCAGGAACTCTGTTTGTAAGATTGTAACCAAATTAATATTATTAAGTAACCAAACATAAAGTAACGAAACAAATATATGAAAGGTAACCAATTTGTTTATTATACATAAACTATTTTTGTGTATGTGAAAGGTAACCAATTTATTTTGTTTTTGAGTAACAAAACAAATATATGTTGTCATGTTGATTTTGTGGTTATGGAATCCTATGTTTGGTTAATTGCAATATTGTTGGTTAATTTTTTTTTTGTTGTTGAATATCTATATCTAATGTAGTTTTTTTTTTCTAGCATATCGACATATTCTTTTACTATCTCAGAAAATTGGCTAAACACTCTAACAATATTCATATCAGAGCCACTACCATGGATAGTTGGTTTCATATGAAGGTTAATGCTTTATTTACTAAATTTCATAGACATAATCAAGATCCAAATATATTGTCTGATGATGCTGATGTTACAGAATACATTCATGGATTTATTATGGATGTGAACACACTATGGACTAACGTTGATTACATTTTGTTCCCCATTCATATGAGTGATCCTGAGCATTGGTTTTTGTTGGTATTCGATGTCCATCGTAGACGTCTAGTTGTTTACAATTCACTTCAACCAACCAGGACATTCATGCGGACAAATATTTCTGACGCTTGTGAGGCTTACATCTTTTTGCTACCTATGTTGTTAACAAAATGTGGATTTTGGAAGGCTAGGACAGATATTGATTTTTCAAGTGAACAATATATTCAAAAGGGGGAGAATGATCTTATCGAACTTGAATTCGCATAAGGGGTACCTGAACAAGTCGAGGGGTAAGGTTTATTATGTTTCAAACTAACTAATTATTTCATGTACAATGCTTGCTGGTCTGACTTTTTTTTTTAATATTTTTGACTTTTTTACAGTGATTGTGGAATGTACACAATTTGTTTTGCGGAATATGTGCTTCATCAAAAGTTTAGGAAAATTCCAAATCCTTTTCTAATTTCGCAATACAGGAAAAAATTGTGTGTAAACCTTTACATGCATGTTCGGCACAAGCAAACTGAGGGTTATGACTCCGATACAGAACATCCAGGGAGATTTGTGCAAGATGACTAGATAATTTCTATGTTTTTTCCTTGTAATTTCTTAAAATTTGTTTATACTTTAAATTGTTGCCAAACAGTTGTATGAAGGTTTCCATAATATTATTTATGTTATAATTGTTTTAACTTTCATTTGATTTATACATAATGATATAATGTCATTTATATATTTTTTTTGATGGTGCAAATTTATTTATTACAATGATTATGGCTGCATGTACTTTTTGGTTTATATTTCTAGTGGTTTTCAAATTTTTATTCAATGGTATCCAGCCTAGTATTTCTGGGTTACCATTTCATTTTTGAATGATTTTTCAACATTTACCAAGTGTTAATTGTAATTCATTTTTTTTTAATTCAAATCTGTGTAAGCCAACATTGGTTGCATTATTTTGATGAATAGGTTACCATATATGTAGTTATAGTCCAGGAAATTTAATGAGGTTATGAGCAACAAAGCAAGTCTAGCTAGTATTGTTAATGCTAATGTTTATTCTCCTTTTGTACCTTTCATTTAAACTTACTGCACTTGTGCACAGTAATATTATTTTGGTTGCAAAACAGTTATACGAAGGTAACTAAATTGTGTCATTTAGGTAACCAAATAATGTGTTAAATGAAGATACACTTTTCTTAAATATTTTATATTGTATACATTTAGTAACCAATTAAAGAGTCGTACATATGTAACCGTACTATGTTATGTGGGTAACCAGATATCCTTTACGAAAATTAAGTACATTTAACAGGAGTTAACTGTATTTGTTATCTTTATATATCGTAATGGAGTACATTTGTTTGCCCACTATTTAATATAAGAAGGAAACAATATAAGATTTTGGCTTCAGTAATGGTTTACCAACCTAAATATCAATGTGTTTGTAAACATTCAATGTGTGTGATGTACTAAGAGTCCCCGTTTTTTAAGCATAATAAAATTGGTAACCAAACAATCATACACAAGTAACCATTCTTTTTTTTGTTGGTAACCAGTATACATTTAAAATATTAATATCATGTACCAAGTTATATGTTTGTTACAATACACTTTTGTTGTTCATGTACTACTTCAGACCTGTTTTTGATCGTAAAATTGTTGGATTTTTACATGTTTTTCTATTGTGTCCTTTTTCTTGACACCTGCTGCAACTGTTTTGAATTTTGATTTCTGATCCATGCTTGTACCTCCCTATCTTCGGTCTTCCCGTCGGTCTTCGTGTATTCGGTGGGTTTACACATATGTTTCTTATTTCTTCTGGCACGTCCCAGTTATCCTTGTCATCTAATAGGAAGATAGAATTTGAATACGTGTCTACCAAAGTTGTTTTTGAGTAATATTTTGAGCAAAAATCATAACAGCTCAAATTCCTTTTGCTTATAACAGCCGCAGCGTGTGAACAGGGCATCTCGTGGTACTGGAATTTATTGCATGTGCATGTCTTTCTTTCCATGTCCACAACATATTGTTTGGTAGCATCGTAAACGGTGAAAATCACAAGGTTAGACGTCTCAACCTGCAACAAAGAGCATGGTATATATATAGTATTAGTCACCTTATATATATATATATAGGTTAGACGTTCCATGTCTACAACATACTGTTTGATATCATGTAATAAACTAAAAGTAGTATTAGTCACCATATATATATATGTACATATATATATACCAACAAGATCACCAATTCAAAGAAATATGTAAGAAAGAAATAATGTGTTAATATCAAAAGGTTATAATATGAGCTATATATGGTAAACATAAGGTAACTAACTAACATATGCAGCCCACAAATATGTATAGTGTACAAAACCTGTGTAGTGTTTGTATAAGGTAACTAAACAAACATATGATGGTAACCAAATAACATGTTAATAGTAACCAAAGTTGTTGTAATAAGAAAACATCTATCCGAAACAACAGTTCAATCATTTTGCTTATAAACTAAACAAGTTCAATCATCAAACAATGGTGACCAAATGTAATGTATACAATAACCAAATTAGTACTATAAAGTAATCAATAATTAAGTAACCAAACAATCATTTTATTATAATATGAGCTATATACGGTAAACATGAGGTAACTAACTAACATATGCAGCACACAAATCTGTATATTATACAAAACATGTGTTGTGTTTGATAAGGTAACTAAACAAACATATGATGGTAACCAAATATCATGTTTATAGTAACCAAAATTGTTGTACTAAGAAAACATCTATCCGAAACCACAGTTCAACCAATCTGCTTACAAACTAAACAAGTACAATCATCAAACAATGGTGGCCAAATGTAATGTACTATGCTATAAAATTAGTAATAATAATTAATCAATTATGAAGTTACCAAACAAACATATGAAGGATTCCAATCTGTTTAATATGCATAAATTTTCTGTGTATGTGAAGGTTACCAAACAAACATATGAATATAACCAAATAACATAAATATAGTAACCAGTGTAATTTTCCCAATAAATCATTAATCTGAAACAAATTTTCAACCATTATGGTTATTAATTAAACAAGTACAATCATCAAACATTGGTGACCAAATATACTGTGTTATGCAACATCATTACAATACAAGATTTTGGCTTCAAACTACACTTGTTAGCTCTAATAAACACGCATGTAATAAGTTAAAAATAGTATTACTCACCTTATGTTTTTTTGATTCCATGATGTTAGATTGTAGTACTCTCTCTGCTGTTGTAGACAGGGTTGTGAATGTTGATATGGCTTCTTGTTTGTGTGTGAAATACCATCTCTGTACCATACAATGGAGGCATTCGATCATTGTGGTAATTGGAAGTCCCCTGAATCCCTTGATTGCATTGTTTATAGATTCTGCAGTGTTCGAAATCATTGTTGAGTACCTGCTTACAGCCCCATGAAGCCTTGTGCATTTCTCCAACGTAACCTCTTTCTCCAAATATGTTCTTATTCTAACATCAATTGCATCAAGTACAACCATGTTTCTGTTGAATTCCTCAATAGTGTATGATCTACAAGCCCCGTTGTATGCTTTTTTGACATCTTCTCCACTTTTTTTGAATCTGTTTTTAATATTCTTCAATATATGATATGTACATGAACCGTGCATGACATTAGGGTACACAAAGTTTAGTCCTTGTACAATAGCTTCATACCTATCTGAAACAATGCATTGTCCTTCCCTAACTCCACAAACCTTTCTTAAATTGATGAAAAATCATCTCCACGATAGTTCATTTTCACCGTCAACCACTGCAAAAGCAAGCGGAATAATATTTCTGTTTGCATCCTGTGTGCTTGCTATGAGGAGTGTCCCACCGTAGGTTGACTGTAAGAATGTTCCATCAATCACAATAATTGGGAAGCAATGATGCCATGATTCAATCGATGCTCCTATGGCAAAGAATAGATACTTGAAGCGTCCATTAGTTTCTAACTCTAGGGCTGTGACTGAACCTGATATCAAATTTACAGAGATGGTGATTAGCATCTAAAAGCAGTTTGTATAATTTTGTTACAGTTCAGTTGGTAACCAACAATTAATATAGAGATAACCATTTTAGTTTTATTTGGTTACCAAACAAGTACCAAAAAGTAAAATTACCTGGATTTGTTTTCTCTAACATGTACAACCA
The DNA here is from genome assembly GCA_034770075.1 of Aralia elata. Lineage (NCBI taxonomy): Eukaryota > Viridiplantae > Streptophyta > Magnoliopsida > Apiales > Araliaceae > Aralia > Aralia elata. Next base: position 22,015,698 of record CM068384.1, read on the forward strand.
TGATGGGATCAAAGAGTAGTTATGTGGATTTCCTCTTACTGTTTCTAGAGCTTTCTCCTTTGCTCTCCAGGCTTTTTGGTAAGATATAGACACGTTATATTTTGTCATCATGTCCTCCATAATATCCGTTGGTGTGTATATCTTCTTCGGATCTGTTAATCTATGTATTATGCATTGACTAACCAAGTCACTGTTAGCTTGTCTGTGATCTCTCATAAGTATGTCGGACGAACACGTGTGTGTATCATTAAAGTATCTCACCTTCAACATACTTATCTTTCGAAGTTTTGATGCTCTCAACTTCCAATTGCAACTTCCATTTTTTATGCAGACTAGGACATAGTCTCTACTGCTACTCCTATCAACCTTGTGTTGCCGAATTTGTCTGATGGAATGTAGTTTTATTGCTTGTGATAATATTTTTTTGTCTTTGTATGTTTGATGTACTTTCACGTCAACTCCATGCGGATCGGATATAACCTCATCAGATTGTTCTTCATAATATGTTATGTCTCGTTGACTGCTTTGTCCTTGATCAATAGCTTCTATTGCAAGATGGTCAACATACTGGGTTCCAATTTGGTTATTAGATAGTGGTATAAGCTGTGAATTCAATTGTGTTGATCGTATTGGACTTTCAGCTTGGTTAATGTTTTCTTCTACATTCCTCAATGCTTGTAAGATTGCACTGCCTCTATTGATGTAGAACTTTTCAATAATGAGTGGATACTTGCCTTGTTCATCTGCTTTTCTAACCACTTCCATAAAGAATCTAACGGTTGATTCGTCTGATATACTGATTGGTGGAATGTTGCTTTTAATATGAAATTTGATTGCCAGTTTTGTTGTGTTGGTGTCTATCCTTAATGCACTGCATATCAAGTCGTGTAATTCTGCAAAACTACAAGTTGTTTGAACTAGTATGCCGGTAACTTCAAAATTTTCATATTGGATACTGTCAGACCAACTTCCGTTAAAATATAGTACAACCGGAATCATCTCCATTATGTGATAACTGAAACATTTAAAAATACTTTGTTAATGTCAAAGGTTATAATATGATTTATATACGGTAAACATGAGGTAAACTAACAAACATATGCAGTCCACAACTCTGCATATTATACATAACCTGTGTTGTGTTTGTTAAGGTAACTAAACATACATATGTTGGTTACCAAATAACATGTTTAAAGTAACCAAAGCTACTATATTAAGAAATCATCAATCAGAAACAAATTTTCAATCATTTTGCTTATAACCAAAACAGGTTCAATCATCAAACAATGGTGACCAAATGTAATGTATACATTAACCAACATAGCATTCTAATGTAATCAATAATTATGTAACCAAACAAACATTTGAATGCTACCAATCTGTTTAGTATATGTAAAATGTATTGTGTATTTGAAGTTACCAAACAAACATATAATGATAACCAAATAAAATGCATACAGTAACCAAAGTTATTCTATTAATAAATCATTAATCCGAAACAACTGTTCCATCAATTTGGTTACAAGCGAAAAAAGTATCATCATCAAACAATAGTGACCAAATGTAATGTATTCTGCAACATAATTAGTAATATTAAGTAATCAATTCTGAAGTTGCCAATCAAACATATGAAGGCCACCAATCTGTTCAATATACAAAAATTGTATATGTGTATATGAAGGTTACCAAATAAACATATGAAAATAACCAAATAACAGATATATAGTAACTAGAGTAATTTTACCAAGATATCATTAATCTGAAACAAATATTTAACCATTATGGTTATATATTAAGCAATTACAATCATCGAACTTTGGTGACAAAATATAATGTGTTATGTAACCAAATTAATATTATTTAAGTAACCAAACATAAATTGACAAAACAAACATATAAAGGTAACCAATTTGTTTATTATACATAAACTGTTTTTGTGTATGTGAAAGTAACCAAACAACGTTATGACAGTAACATGTGTATATAAAGGTTACCAAACAAACATATGAAGATAACCAAATAATAGATATATAGTAACCAAAGTAATTTTACCAAAATATCATTAATCTCAAACAAATATTTAACCATTATGGTTATATATTAAACAATTACAATCATCAAACTTTGGTGACAAATTATAATGTGTTATGTAACCAAATTAATATTATTAAGTAACCAAACATAAATTAACAAAACAAACATATAAAGGTAACCAATTTGTTTATTATACATAAACTATTTTTGTGTATGTGAAAGTAGCCAAACAAAGTTATGACAGTAACCAAATAACATGTATATAGTAACCATAAAAATTCTACTAAGAAATAATTAATCTGCAACAAGGTTTAGACCAATATGCATATAATTTAAGAACTACAATCAGTAAACAATGTGATAAAATCTACTGTGCACAGTAACCAAGATAGTACTACTAACTAACCAATTACGTGGTAAACAATTACACAAATGCAAACGAAATGATAAGATGGTATTTGAGAAAAAAAAATTATGTAACCTATCATTACTGTTATGTGGGTAACCAGACATTTTCACAAATCCATATTATGGGCTACTTACCAGATTATGAATCAAGCTTTTCGTTGTCGGCGTTTGTAATCCTTCGAACTCGCCGTCAATGGAGGTATCAGAAACTTCAAGTGTACCGTCGATGTTCGGTTCCAAATCCGTCAAGCTTGCCGTTAATAATCAGTTTTTGATTAATTGTTTTGATATCCTTGTGTCTACAATTCTGTTTCTCCGATTCAATATTGACTGATTGGATTTGGATTGATTTACGGTTATTGTGACGCCCCCAAAATAGGTCCACACAACCCATTTTGAGTCGCCAATAACATTCTACAAAAATACAAATACAAATACGAATTTTCCCATTTATAACTAATATTTGTCGTGCAAAATACGACCACACACATACTGTGACTTTCCATACAAATATCGTACCGTATGGTACTACAGTATCCAAACCCAAATTATTACAATGCCATAAAAAGACGACAACACATGTTTTAAGTCTCCAGTACAATCATTATTAAACTATGTCATAACTTGATGAGGACAACCACTAACTCGGACCATCACTCCACTCCCCGTCTAGTCCCAGCTACATTTTCCTTTCCTGAGAAGAACAATGGGACAAAACAGAAAAGGGTGAGCTCAAATAGCCCAGTAAGAAATATCATGACTAAGATAATGAAGAATAAAAATTATCTTTAGTCTTCAACAATAATAAATCAGAGATTTAAAGATTTTATATTTGTTCAACAACAACAACTGCAGCGGAACGAACAATCCATTAGAAGAGTCAAGTAGATTATAATATCTACCATCTCCTATAAGTTAAAGGATCACCACCAATATTTTATCCCTGTAACACCAATCAACAATTCCTGTTTATGAACAACCAAATCAACAATTTATTATTCAACAGCCTCTCTTTGCACTACGTGCCAAAGATATTTATTTGTAACATCACCGGTCATGATCATGCCAAACGCCAGTTCATCTTTGCACTGCGGGCCAAAGAGAACTTTCACCATACGCCTTTGTTTGTAACACCAAAAGTCATGATTATACCAATACACAGTTTGGTCAAAATCATGTCACGCCAGTTCATCTTTGCACTACGGGCCAAAGAGAACTAATACCATAATTTAAGTATGAGGATGAGGATGATGACAATGATACAGTGAGATTAAGGATAAGAAAAACTTTATAATTTACACAGTATCAAAGATTGACCAAATTGCCAACACGATGACCAAATTGTGGAGTCAAATTCAAGAATGATATTCAAGAAATTATTTCATGCTTCAACTATAACGTATAAAATGAAATAGAAAGATTCAAGTGAAAAGATATTAGATGAATCACAAACTATTAAGGATATTCTACTAATTTTTAGGGATTTTCTCCATTTAAAAATAAGGTTTTGGAAACAAACAAAGATTTCTTATCATAAATGAAGAAATGTGAAAGAAAAAGATATCCCTTAAAGAGTACAAAAGAAATGATACGTTATACGAGTATAACAGAATAGATGAAACTGCAAATGAATTTTCACCCGTCATGCGATAATTCGCGTAGACAAATTATTTCCACAAAAGATTAATAAGTAATTAATACGAAGGGTTATTCACCAGGCATGCGTCAATCCGCACGGACAGGTTATACCCACAGATTAATAAGGAATGAATACAAAGGGTTATTCACCAGGTACGACACTCGTACATACAGGTTATCCCCACAGAATAATAAGGAATGAATACAAAGGGTATTCACCAGGTACGACACTCGTACATACAGGTTATTCCCATAGAATAATAAGGAATGAATATAAAAGGATATTCACCAGGCATGCGTCATACCGCACGGACAGGTTATCCCCACAAATTAATACAGAATGAATAACAACCTTTATGAGTATAATATCACTTACGAACATGAAAGTAAATGATATTATATATGAGTATGAAAGAAATGATATTCCCTACCTTCGTTAACTGGATGTTACTTTCTATGAAGTTTACTAACTTTGGACAATACTAGTACTCTCACAAATACTCACAATAGCCTAGCACACTAAGAGAACTTAAGAAATTTAGAGAGAGAGGAAGTATAGGCAATGAAGGTGTGAAGATTTCTTAAGCAAACTCTCCCTATTTATAGGAAAATCAAGGTGAGGGCATTTTAGTCTTTTCCCTAAATTTTCTTGATTTATTACTCTTATACCCTTGGCATATTCTTTTAATATCATCCATCCATTTTTTCTTCCATTTATATCATTCATCCATTTTTTCTTCCGTTTATATCATCCATCCATTTTTTTCTTCCATTTATATCATCCATTCATTTTTTCTTCCATTATCAAAAGATAATTCCATTATCAAAAAGATAAAACCATTATAAAAAAAATAACTCCATTATCACAAAAAATCCCTTTTTCTGTATTATTGTGTTAAATGTATTAATATCACAGATAGCATATACTTGCAATACTGACAACCGTATTATTCCCAGGAAAGAGGGGGCCTTCCATAAAAATGGCGCGCAATTAAATAACCCCTTTCCTTGACAGAATTTCTAGACATTGTCAATAATGCTAAAATATCCTATCAAATGATATAAGTTACAGTGTCGTGACAAATAGTAAAATATATTATGCAGATGTTATTTAACAATTAGTGAATCAAGATACTGTGCAATTGCTACTTTATCAATTATTGAATCAATAATATAAAACATTGTGCAACATCGTGAGCTACTGTGGAATACCGTGTGCTACTGTGGAATAACGTGTGTTACTGTGGAATAACACGTTTTACTGTTCTTTTATCACCGGGTATTTCAATAGTTATCGGTTAAAGTTTTGCCGCCAATTTCTATCACTTTCTATATCCGACAGTTAACCCGTTGTGGGGCCCACTATCGTTGATAATATTGCCATTTCGGCGCCGTCGTACGGTACCGAATATAATATTCTCCGACAGAAAGAATATTCTCCGACATACTATTTATCAGATAATTTGCATATAACACCCTTAACTATCATTTATAACAATTAAACACTTCACTATTTAGAAAAATAATCATAAAGAAAATAATAAACTTTTATTTCATAAATTCGGAGTCTTACAGTTATTGGGTTTTATAAATATGTTTTTGTAACTGCCCACAATTCTCCTTGATTTTAGCAGTTTTAAATTTACAATTTTAACTAAAATATATGACGTGATTTGTGTTTGGTGTTTTTTTTGTAATTATTTTGTGGTTGTTCTGTTTTTGAAAATACTTTATAATTGTTGTATAGTAATGTAAAGAACCCTAAAGTTTACATGATCAAATCATTAGATATGGCGGACAATGGGCTACGGCCCATATTATCATGTCTATTTGAGAGAGTAATTTATTCAAATATTCTTGCTGTTTTAAAATATAAAATTATTATTGATTTTTAAAAACTTAAGAGATTTTCAAACTTAAAATTAACATGATTTTTAATAATTTTAATCAGTACAATAATAACTATTGTAAACTATCTAAAAAGTATTAATCATTATAAGATCTGTAGTTACATAATTGTTAATGAATCATCTGAATTTTGAGTTTAAAAATATTTAAAATTTATTTTTAAAAGTCAATAATGATCTTATAATCTGAAACGGAATAAGTACTATGTGAGAAATATTTTAAGTTCCCTTCTCCTTTTAAAAATCTGAATCATACTTCTTCCATTTCATTAAAAACCCCATATCCATTTTGGGTATTTATATAGTTTTATGTTTCAAAAAAATTAATGGTTTTCTAAACCTTAATTTTTTTTTAGATAAAATATCACTCATTGTGCAAGTAATTAATGAGAGGGTGATGTAAATATAAATAAATGAATTAAACATAAAATAAAATTTTGAGCCAATAAAGTATTCTTCCTTAATATATGTGTAACTATACGTTAAAAGTTTTTAACACAAACATATGACTTTCAAGCTTTGAATTGACAAATCCTTTTCTTAATTTTTGGACTTTTAAGAAAATTTTGATTACTATTATTATATTTTGTCCTTGAGACGTGCAATTATGCTTTCCTTTTTTCCTTTTTGTCCTTTTTTAATTATGTAAAAGCCAAAAGGTTATTTATTTTTTCAAGTATGCTTTCTCTTTTTTTGTGTAAAATCATATGTGGAGTCTATCGGTAACAAAAAATTGAAATTTAGCATATGTTATAAAATATTAAAAGTAATTTTTTTAAAAAAAATATCCTCTCTCTAGATTTAATCGTACTTTTATAAGTTTTTTAAAATAAGAAATAAAAAATAAAAGGCAGAAAAAAGTATGCCTTATGCAACCCAATGGAGTGATAAAGTTAAATAAATCGTGAATGAAAAATAAATAAATAAATTGGAATTTAATAGGGGGGAAAGATAGAGAGTATCTGGCCTCACCCAAATCTACCCAATCAAATTCCTCCTTTTTATTTTCCCTTCCAAACCTTTTCACAAATTTCTTATCTCCCCTCCATATCCCATCCCGCACACTTCACTCCCAACCTCTCTCACAAACTCCCAAACAACAAAACGCCCTTTATCCCTTTATCTCATGGCCACCAACTCCCTCCAATCTCTCCATCACCACACCTCCCTCCCACGGCGGCACCACCCAACAGACTGCCATCCCACCACCCTCTCCTCCACCTCCCTCTTCCTCAAACCCACCACACCCAACAACCCCACCATTTCTCTGTCCTCAAATCCCTCCCCCACCACCCCATTCTCTCTCTCCTCCACCACCTCCACCACTCCCTCCACCTCCCAACCCACCACTACCTTCGACCTCCTGCAAACCCACCTAGCCGCCCAAAACTTCCGGCAAGCTGACGAAGAAACCCGCCGCCTCCTAATCGCCCTCGCCGGCGACGCTGCCGTCAAGCGCGGCTACGTCTTCTTCTCCGAGGTCAAATTCATTACCGAATCTGACCTCAAAACAATAGACGAGCTCTGGAAACAACACAGCAACAACAAATTCGGGTACAGTGTCCAGAAAAAAATATGGAACAAAGTGAACAGAGATTTCACAAAACTGTTCATCAAAATTGGGTGGATGAAAAAGCTTGATACAGAAATTGAGCAATATAATTACAGGGCTTTTCCGACTGAGTTCATCTGGGAACTGGGCGATGACTCGCCGGAGGGACATTTGCCGTTGACGAATGCGCTCCGGGGAACCCAATTGCTGAATTGCATTTTGAATCATCCTGCTTTTGAGACGATTGGGGAAGAGGAAGAAGGGGAAGAAAATGAATTTGAAGGGAAAGGAAATTTGGGTGGGATTTTCTCAAAACCATTGGGTAAGAAATCATCGGAGTTCAAAACAGATTATAGCTTTTGAGTTTGTGAGGGAATTTATGGTGGGGAATTAAAGTGGCCGGGGCAAAGTTACATGGGTTTTGTTTTGTATTATATATTTATAATATATGCATTGTTGAAAATGGTTGATTGATTATCCTCCTTATTTTCTTTTCTTTTTCAGAAGATATTAGGAAATTTATTGTTATACTACCACTATAACAAAAAATTAAATAAATAAAATAAAAAACAGTTTTTTTTTCATGAATATTAAGATTGAATTACATTAGGTCTATCTTTCCCGATAATTTGTGTTAAAAAAATCACTTAATAAATGTATGTAAACTCTAATTAATATAAGACTCTTTTTCCCAATGCTACATTTTGTTTGTAAAAATAATAGATAGGATGTGACTATTCTATTAATTTACAGCTCAAAAGAGGATTTTATAATGTCATATTTTTATTTTAAATTAGAATATATCATCAAATGACTTTAAAATGACAAACATAATTTATAAAATTAAGTAATAGATCAATTATGGGATTATAATTCGTAGTGATAATAAATTAGAATAAACAATTTTATTCTATCAATTATATTTTGCAAAAACAAACGTAGCGCAAGAGTAATATTTCATCAAGTCCTTCTATATATTGCGAAATATTTTAGCTGAATGACGATTGCGGCGTATATCAATATATGAGATTGGATATAATTATAAAATTGACACAATATATTAAATACATCGTAAAAGTATTATCAATTAAATTTATTCACGTAACTCATAATAAAAAAATTAACGTATAAAGTTGTAATATATATCATTTTCTTATTTGATCATGCATATGGTTTACCACAACACACAAGGATTACTATATCTCCCTTTTTTTTATTTTTTTTTCTTTTATTTGACAGGCATGTACACACTCATGGTTGGTTTGTAAATTGTGATTATATCCCCTAAGAAGTAACTTGTACGTTTGGGGAGTCAGAATGATGCATTTTATAGAACTGATTTGTGATGGATCATATTTTGTTGAATTCGGTTAAGATGAAGTTGACACTAACTTTATTATAGTAAGTTTATGGAGTATAATTTTTTTATTGTATTGGGTATAGAAAATATTGCATTAACCATCGCAATAAAAAAATTATAAAATTTATCAATATAATTTTTTCTGTACCTAATGCAATAATAAGTTATATAACTTATTAGAATAAAGTTGATAATTTCACCATAACCGGATTCTATTTTATTGGGCTTTAAACATATTATTTATAGAAAAATGATATTTATATATGAAAAAAATGATATATTCATCTGACCTATCTCAATGTGAAAGCAAATTTCATATTCATTAGAAAAAAAACTCGTAAAAATATCATTTTTATGTGAAAATATTATTTTTCATATGAAAATATCAATTTTGTACTAATTGATACATTTTAAACCTTGTACGATATTGTATCATTTAAGTTAGTAAATTTTATTTTAATATAAACCTCAAATGATAAAATCTGAAGTGAATTTATCACACTCCCTTGTGTACATTGTGTATATTTACAAAAGCAATGTTACGGTCAGTGATGTATCTAGAATTTTTATCACAGGTGGTTACTCTTGTAATTAAAGATAATTAAAAAAAAATAATTGACAAAAATAATAATTAATATAATTTACTAAATATATAGTTCATTATAATTATATTAAAATCATTACAAAATTATTTTTCGGGATTCAATTTTTTGAATTTTTTTTACAATCGCCTTATTTTCAATAATATCAAATAATTATTTTTCTGTGTAAATCGTCATTTATCAACTCTTGAGCAGAATCGAATCGAGGACGTTTATTAAATTCTTCTTCTCACTTGTTATTTTATTTGTATTTTTACTGATTGAAATTTTTACAAATTCAAGAATAGTCAAATGACCACCTTTACACCCCTCTAGATCCGTCCCTGGTTATGGTGTTCGAAAATTTTATATACAAATTATTCAAAAATACTTTAACGTATTCTTTAGCTTTTCAATTACAATATATAAATTGAAAGCATTTTCAACCATTAAAGCACAAAATTTTCGAACAAATACAGATTTTCCCTATTTATAAATGTGTGCTCGGGCACATACACTACAAGTGGGGGCTCATGATTGTGTTTCTTTCTACCAGCCTCCTCCCCCCTCTAGTATTGTTTGGCTACCTTTATATTTTAGAAAAATCCAAATTACTTTTTCACTCTCAATTGTTTATAATTTTCAAGTTCATTTTATTATTAGAACTACCTTCATTTTAAAATTAGAGATATATTTTGATTTTTTAAAATTAATTTATGAAATTCTAAAACTCAAAACTGATATAATTTCGTTTAAATTTTAAAAATAACAAAGATAATAATTAGTAGTAATTTATAATTTGTTTATAACTGTTATATTTATTTGTAATAAAACTAAATAACTTCATATCAATTTTGAATTTTAAGATTTCGCAAATTGACTCTAAAAAGTCAAAATATATCTCTAATTTTGAAACAGATAGTATTTATTATTAGGACGTGAGTTGGCCACGAACAAATACAAAACGAGAATTGATATTTCCACAAATAAATTTAATAGTTCCACAAGTTTTTCCTCACATGAATAATAAATCGGGTCTACTCTTATGCGAGAGATAATCTTGTAGAACTAGCGCTTTCACTCTTGAGAATATTAATTCTCTTACAAAATATAGGATTAAAATTTTACACTTAATTTAATCGATTAAAATTAAATAAAATATTAATTATATTTCTTTGTATATGTACTTACTTTTAAAACTTCAACTTAAAAAGGGGATGGGGTACTACCGTATATACCTGAAAGCGATGACATGAAATTCTCCGCCAAAAAGATTTTACATGAGAACTTAAAAGTTGAGCATCCTCGTCGTTTTAAGTGCATTCCATTTCAAGAGATTTCACCATTTTTGTACCTCCAAAACAAGTTGTAGGAAAGATAAACTGCCAGTAGCTCATCATATTACATATCAATTAAAAAAATATTACCACTAATAATTAACAATATTATCACTAATAATTAATCACGAAACTGACAACAAAAAACAAAAGGTTAATATATAAAATCGTAAGAATATCATTTTCCTTATAAAATTTGTGATCTTTTAAATATTAATACATATTGTGTTCTATAAAAAGAATATCATTTACAAAATTCATAAATATTAAAGATATATTTTCTTTCATATTTACTCTTAATAAATTGTTAGTTCAATAGTGACGACAGATAAAGAAATTATAATGACCAAATTGAAAATGTAACATTATTTTATACTATTATAAATGGAAAAAATGATTTTTTTTGGTGAACGAAAAGAATAATAAAATTAACAAACGAAAACTTTCTTGTGAAACAAATGGGAGTAAGAAATATTTAAATTTATTAATCATAACGAGGAACAAAGTTGAATCTAAAAAAAATAAAAATAAATAAATGATAGATATTTCCAGTTTTCAACAAAGTCCACTCTCTCCAAAGGGGACCACTGTCCTACTGTTTGATCATAAAATTTCAAGGGCAATTTTATAGATATGTAATCTGCGCATTCTATGCTCTTCAGAAGAAATGACAATTTCAGTAATAGCAGTCCTGTGTAAAATTTTTTGCTTCTACTTCAATCAACTTCATCAGTAGTCTGAACTTTTACGAGCCAAGTAAATATTGAAGATCATGCTAACGCATAAAACCGTGCTAGAGCCTCCTGCACATCGAGAGATTAGAGTTAAACAACACCGAATCCCCTGTTAGCTATTGGGGACAAGACGGAACAGAAGAAGAACGAAGCCAAGTGCATGGCCGGGAAAACATAGCTGCTGCTAAACAGGATGAAAAAGCAAACTTTTTTGGAGAGGAGGGAGCAGTCAGAGAGAGTGAGCACAAATATTACTCTAGGACTTCTATATATATATATAGTTGGCCGGCCTGTAAAAGAATAGATCGTGTAGAGCGGAGAGATTACCACATAAATATACTATGCACAGGGGCAGAGCCTCCTTGTATGCTTATGCGAACCGTCGCAAGACAGTATCGAATGCTGTTTAGTGTATAAGCATGCTCCTGGATTCTGAAAACGAAAAGGAAAATAAATTACTGTAAACTTCAAAGCATACTCAGTTACTTTACAAGAGTATTAGCACACAAAAAATTAAAAAAAAAATGAAAAATTTTTAATTACGTGTTGTGGTGTAGTGGTATTCGACATTTACAGTTCTTAAGCTAGAAGAATGGATAACCGTTGATTAAGCTTACAACTTTTCTTGAAGTTTTAATAACCATCTCGAATTGTGAATATGTTGGGACAAGATGTACCCAATAAGAATGTCTTTAGATATTTGGAACCGATGTTGCATAAAGCGAAAAATTATGTAAGCCACAAGATTAGGGCAGGATGAAAGTGTGATGCAATCATAGAATCCTACCAAGATGAAGAAATCCTATACAACTGCGCTGAGGCCAGTGATGCTATATGGAGCTGAATGTTTATGTTGGGGAATAAGAAGTAATACAATAAGATGGAAGTAGCTAAAAATGAGAATATTGAGGTAGATGTGTGGCCCAACAAGGATCAGAATTGGGAATATTTGAAAGAAGTGGGAATAGTACTGACTGAGGAAAGATGAGGGACTCGGTTTAGATAGATTGGACATATCCAAATCCAACGCCAGCCTATAGATAAACTGGTGAGAAGAGGCTCCTTGTATCAGTAAGAATATTTAAACTATGGAGGGGTAAGACCGAAAATTACTTGAGGGAGTAATAAAAAGAAACTTGGTGAAGTGAAATATAACTAAGCATATGAGCTTTCATAGACATGAATAGAGTGCAATCCACATATTGGAGTTCAAGTAGGATGTTCCCTTTTTTTGTCCCTTTGTTTTTGTTTTATAATTTTTTTCAGTTTTGTTCTTTACCCACTCGTTTTTTCCCTTTGTTAGTTTTAGCTTTTCATATATTTTTATACATGTATCTATCTATATGTCGGTGTTTTTTTATATATCTCTTTCTATTTCTTTTATTTATTTACTTTATACTTTTTCTTCTTCTTTTTTTTTTATCAATTTTGTCTTTTTATTTTTCCCTTTACCTTTCTACTTTGATTCTTTTTCAAATTTCAACCAAGTAACCACCTACATTGGAATAAAATGCATTGTTGAGTTGAGTTGATTTGAGTTGAGAAGGAAATAGATGAAGTAAAGCTCATTTGTTAAAGTCATATTTTCTATAACACATGCTTGTCTCTTTTTTTGCTAAATTTATGCATGCTTGTTTCTTTCCGAAATGTTGCTTTCTACCAACACTATTTTTCCACAGATTTTGGTTTGTCCTTCCATGATGTTTTTCAACTCAGAAATATACAAGTGAAATTATCTATTGCAAAAGTTCAAGCCAAATAAGCAGGTGTACCAGATATCTAGGGGCGTCGTCAACAACTTCAGCAGGTTGGTCTGCTCCAATGCTAGCCAGACAAGCTCCTCTGCAGCTCATATATTTCTGCATACTGTTTAAAGAAAGGAAAAATGGTAGTAACAATAAGAAATCATCAAATATACAGATAAAAATGAAAAGAACAAGAATGTTCTATATAATTTCCACTGCATGTACACTACTATCTTTTTTTTCTTTCAGGATGAATCTTGCTCAACATTTCTTCTATATATAGGTTAGTTTGTCTTTCAGTGATCAATCCTACACAACATTTATTTTAAAATAGGTAAGTTCGACCCCATGTATGGGATTTGGAACCAATTTTACATAAACCATAAATATCTTGATGTCCATTAGGCCACCTGAGAGTGGAGGAACCGTCACCATTAAAGTGATTGAGAAATTTGAGGAAATTATCCAAAATATGCATTCCTTCATAAAGATTGCTAAGAATACACTTTTTTCAATACTAATACAGGTATCAGATACACAAACTAAATAACCATTTTAAGACAAGGAAAAAAAAACATAAAAGAAACTTACATTTCACATTGATTAAGCAGGACAAGTTTACTTGGTACGCACAATTGCCCATTTGACTTGCAAACAGTATCGCATGACTCCCCTTGCCTTTTACCCATGTGATGCAAAGTAAAAAATAATTTAGATCAGCCTGACTCTTAAAAATAATATAAATGTAAAAAGAACAGAAAGAATAACTAGGAGAACTTACTTTCCAACAATAACATTAATGCCACCAAGCCTTACTTCTGAGTGTGTATTGGTCACCCCTGTTGTACAAAATATTGTATTTTAGATCCTTCACAGAACAGTACACTGATCCAAAGGTACAACTCCAGGGAAGAGAAATGATTGAAATTTGAAAATGAAAGTAACATCTATATGATGTGGATAACTCAAATAGAACCGGTTGGTAGAATAGAGCCGCCAAGAACTATTACATGGTGAAGAATAGTAGTTACAGGCTTGCTGAATTAAGTTAACTTTGAGCCACACTGGAAGGTTTATTATTACTTATTTCTGTATAGTTTTTTTTTCATCAAAAAAAAAAAAAAATAGAGAACAACATGTTCCAGTCCTATGAGCTCCGTCGATAGCATATTATTATTAAGAACCTTTTATTTTGTTCCTTAATATCAAGAGTTTCAGAAGATAAAAAAAATTGAATGAAAAGTAACAATATCCATCGCTGGGTCGTCCATCAAAGTGCTGGTGGTAGTACCAGCATCTTCCGAGTTCCTCTTTCTTTCGTGGATATCTCGAGTTAGTTTCTTGCTACCCACCCATCACGGTGTGTAGTTGCATTTCACCTTACTATCCTTCTTTTATTATGTTCATTATCCTCTAGGGCTGCCTCATCCTACACCACTTTCTTTCACCATGCAAATTTTATATGTAAACACTCCTCTAGTCATTGTTAACATGATGTCATGACTACTAATGGAAGCAAGAATAGCCATTGGTGGGGGTCTAAAGGGTCAACTGAACTCAAGGTTACAAGGTCTTACGTTATCACAAATGAACCATCGGAGCTTTCAATTTATGGTTCTCCAATACTTTGAAATACGAGCATCTGTTTTTTCTCCATTTTTGGAATATGTTGCAGGATAAAAGGAATAAAGATTTGGGCCATCAGATGTATTCTGCACGAGATTAATGTAACTAGATTTAGGGATATTTCATCTAATATTAGGATGGTAGGGCTTTTAAGGAATCTAAATTGGTTTTATTGTAGTTTATATTTACTTTTTAGATAAAAGAAGAAGATTTTATTGATGAAGAGAGAAGAAATTGCAAGGCATGTGGAAGACAAAGAGTCCTCCCAAATGCAAACCAAAAGAAAACAGAAAATGAGTGGAGAAAAACATCTAGTTTTAGTGAAGCCCCGCCCACCAATTCCTATGAAATTCTAACAAAACAAACTCTTTAAAAAAACTCCCAATGCATGAGCACATAGAGAGAAAAAAAAATTAAAAATAAAAAAAGACGATATCCCAAAATAAAATTATATTGATTGCCCGACCACAAAAGATCCTAGCATTCCTCTTGATCCAAAATAGGAAATCCCCACAAAATGGCGCAACAAGCACTTATCCAAATAGTAAACCTAGTGGTGAGATTTTGCTTTAGAGGCAATACAGGTTTTTTCCTTAATAGCAAATCAAGTGACTATGGTGTCTCAGATTTTTTTCCTCTTTAGGGTGCGAGTGTTCAAATTACGTCTGGAAGAGAAAATAGACAGAAGGTGGGTTGATTGATTTGGTCTATTGAGAGAACAATATGTTATCTATTTGAGAGTGTGTTCAAATTAAGTCTCTCTCTCTCTCTCTCTCTCTCTCTCTTCTTTTAAGGGTTAGTAAAAAAAATTTAAAAAAAAAAACAGAAAGAGAAAACCTAATGTAAAGGAAGAATTCAATACTTATCTGATATGCTGAAAGTTGCCATGTTAAGAAAAAAGGGGTGGTAAGAAAAGAAAATCATGGCCACAAAAGTTAAGTGAAATTCATGCTTCATTCATTATATGAAATTGTATTAAAAGTGACAATAGCATAGGTATCCAGCTTTAATTAGATGATGCTACCCCACCCCTTTTACAACATGAGCATCGAAAAACCAAAGGAAAAGATGAGAAACTGTATTAGGGTACACTGGATGTTCTAGAAATCAATGAAAGTAGTTGATTCATAACTCAACTTAAGACTCACCTGAAATATTTGAAGGCAGAGCAAAACAATGATGGAAGTCACTAAAATAAGCATTTTCATGAACCTGAAATATAAAAACTAATTTCAGATTGTATAATGCGAAAATAGTAATTGTAAAAATATCCATACAGAATATACATTGATGCATACCATTGGAGGCCTAGGAAATTAATTAGAGAAACAAATCTTGGCTGATTTGGTCAATTTCAAAGTTGAACATAAAAAGTTTGGACGCTTATGTCTTTTGAGTCTTTCTTACATTTTGTTGAAGTTTTATGCCCAATAGAATGATACATTTAAAATTTATGTTAGGTATGTTGGTAATTTCTCTGTGGGCTAAAGTTACCGGCCGTCAATTGTCATGACGAGCTCTGTAATTCAACTCGAGCTATGTTTATATGGTTTGTTAGCAATTGATGGAAGACAGCCTGGACTTCATACTGTAAGCACGTATGAAAATGGGAATAGGAAATTAAACAAGAAGGAAATAGCAAACGATTGAATTCAAGCTCTCCAGCTCAGATTTTGTACTTATATTGCAGAAAGAAAATTTGCTAAAGCAGAACACTACCCCACTTTAGAACCAATGCTGGCACTCATCATTAATCACCAGATACTCATGCGTGCTATCCTCCCCTGCTAGTCCTAAAGGGGTTATTGTACCGCAACACGAAATTTCATCTGTCCCAAGTAAATATCTGTTCCAAGTAAATTATTTTGTGGCAATTTTTACCTCAAAATGTTTAATGAAGACCAAATGGAGCAGTAGATCAAATAATTAAGACATGTCTAAAACTTTTCTCTCCATAGTAGGTGATATTTTTTCACTGCAGAGTGCCTATCAGACATCCAACTTGCATTGGATTACTTCCTATATAAACTGCCAACATAACTAATCACAAGTAAATTCTACACCAAAATGGACGGGTAGTCCTACACTTTATTTCCAGGAGTTCTTCAGTTTCAGGATAATAAAATGCCTCAAACTTTCTGTAAGACCACCTAGGGCAGTCCTACCAGTTTCTTATGTAGCATATCTACTCACAACTTTGGTCACTAATTTTGACCAAATTAATTATGAAACGATTAACAAAAATAACTAATTTGAGTTAAGATTCTCAAGAAAATATTTTATCAATGGGCCTAAAATGGTATAGGACAACAAAATGAAAAGAGGGCAGAATAATATTCTTCCAAAACTTGCTTCATCGAGAAGAGTACCTCCATCAAGGAATACAGTGAAGGATATGAAGACTCATCCCAGTAACATGCTAACTCAGAAATTGTAATCGTTTCCAGAATTGGAACTTATACTCAAGTTTAAGACCCAGCCAAACTTCGAGATTATACCCAGAAGCGTGAACAAATATATAATGAAACAAAAACAAAAAAGAAAACTGAGAAATAATTGCATACCACACTCTCTGAATTATGACGACACCTTCCAGCACAGAAATCAAAAACACTTGAATAGGTCCCTGCAGACAATAGTGACTGAATATTATCCTCTCTCATATGCCAAATGAATAAGGGAAATTTTTCTTTTTCTATGGGCAATTTTTTATTTCCTTATTCATATCCATCCACACACATGCAGATAAGAAATTGCTTGAGCAGGATACGGAACTTGGTAGCACATAACTAAACAGGGAAATTAATAGAATAAGTGTAACTTTTAATCCTAGGTTTCATCATAACATCCTAAATTGTTCGAAATTTTCCATCTAGGAGTAAAACTCTTATTAGTTTGATATTAAACCTCAATAAACTCCAGTATGGGATTCATTGAGATATAGCTAGCTAAAATGAACACCACTAATTCTCTTCTTAAATTTGAATCTAACACGAAATAGACTTTTACCAGCAGTTAGTGGCTTTGCTATCTTCACCTTCAGTGCTAGATCCTTCTGTGTCTGCAATTGAATTTATGATGTAAGTTTGCCTCATTTTGCAGTTACGCGAGCCCACATAAATTCATAGACAGTTTTGTTCTTACAGAAAAGAAAATATCAAAATGGTGATAAAAGAAATTACCCGTGCAGGACTTAGGCAGCACGAAACACAAAATTCATACGAGTTGCAGCAGTGTGACTCGAGATTGCATCCACTGAAAACATTAAAAATCATTTTAGTAAAATTGATCATCTAAGGTCAAAAAAAGGGGGTAATTAAACAATTAGAAATAACTCACTGACAAGAGTACTGCTCTCCTTGTCCACGACAGCAGCGTGACTTTGTATCCAATGATAGTGCATCACATACATAGCCTACAATGTAAAAAACTGATCTGGATAATGCAGCAATTGGCAAAAAGTGCAGTACAACAGGCTTCTATTTGCAATTTTATATTTAGGCACAAAAGTAATAGAAGTTCGGGTTTCATAAGAACTTAAAAACACACACACGACTCCACAGCGACTGGCGCCGGTTATTCTCTGTGCGTCATAAGAAGTTCAATCCTCGGAGATTTTGCTTCAAGTAAGATTTTGGGGTTTTGGGAGGCACAAGGATGCCAAGATTATTTGGAGATTCTTGTTTTGCAATTTTATGTGGCATACAGACTGAAAGAAATGCTAGAATTTCCTATGATAACTATCACTCTCTTCCTCTTCCATGGGATATCTTAGGGACAATGATTCATTATAGCATAGCTTGGAGTTGCTGTTTCAGTTGTCCATACATATTGGTAAGCAGAATTTCGTTAGTTTGTCTTTATTTTCTCACTTTCCCTTGTACTCCTTCGTCCATAGAGTTAGTTTGTCTTTATTTTCTCACTTTCCCTTGTACTCCTTCGTCCATCTTTGTCCTACATCATACTTGTGAGATGCCTAGACTAATCCCTTGACAATATATCAGAACCTCTTACTGTTTCAACCAATAGAACCGTCAGAAACTTTGATGTTGTCCAACAGACACATCAATGTGGAAAAGGAAAAATCTTACCATTATCATCAGATAGTAAATATCTTCCCTGAACTGTAGTTCTGCAAATTTGTTTTTCTTGAAGGCTGACATCCAACCTACAATAAGAAGGCTTCTTAAAAAGGAAAACATAAGAAACAAACCATGAAGAAACAATAAATGGAAAACTTCAAAAGGGGGGGGGGGGGGAATATTCATTTTTCTATAGCACTCATTACAACTTGAGAAGGATAAATACGAACTCAAATAATTTGACATAGCAAACCACAGTAAGCTTATCATGTATAGTTATTAAGGATATGCCTGGCCAGAAGTAGGCTCAAGGCTCACCTACAGCCCCTTACCTAACTTCAAGTGCAGCGCCTTACTTCATTTTAGCTTCAAGCTCGAGGCATGGTATAGGTAACACACACATAAAAAATTTTCTTCAACTTATCAACGCTTGGTTTGGTTTGACTTTGGTTAGTTACAGTTATGCGAAATACCAAATGGCTTCCTAGCCAACCAGAGCAAAAGCAAGAAATAAAACCCTAAGGTGTCACTTGATCTATTCTCTTACTTCCTCAACAGTAAAATCTTCTTTTCTTCACATACTCTCCTATACTAACCTTATATTCACCCCTCCCCTCACCGGCGAAGCTACATACACCATGGTGGGGTCAATTGACCCCACTGAAAAAAAATAATTGCTTCATAATGTAAAGTAAATTTTAAAAATTTTAAGTATTATATATAAATTGACCCCACTAAAATTTTATAAATTTTCTATTATACGGGGTCAAATTGAAAATTTATAACTTTGTCAATCAAATTTTAACCACATATGACTCATATCCTCTCAATATATGTATATCTCTCTATAATATTTTATACATATGTGTGTGACCCGAAATTGCAAAAGTATTATAAAAAAATTGGCTCGGGGGCACTGCCCCTGAACCCCCGCCAAATTATTTATAGCTTAGTAATAATTTTGACCCCACTGAACTCCATTCCTGGCTTCGCCACTGCCTCCCCGGTAGATAACCACTCCATGTGAGCTGAATTATTTCTGGAATTCTACTCGAATTTTTATATGATGAGAATGCATATGATACTGTTTTGTACAAGTGAGATTTACAAAATGTATTTCAAAGTGTTGCCTAGACCTTGGATACCCAAGATCAACTGGTTATTAGTTTTCTTGGCACCCATCCAAGAAACTCAGAGCTAAAACCAACATCAGTGACATTCATTGGACAAGTTAATTTCTTACTTAGCATAACACCACACTCCGTTTCCCAGTAACTGTCTTACAATTAGCAAGATATTATAAGATTATCATAACATATACAATTATATGCCATGCCACAGGGTACAGATCATATAATAGGATCAAAATTACAATCTTATAACAGCACTTGGTATTATAACTGCTTTAAATTAGGAACTGAAACTATCCTTTTACTTTCATACCAAATTTTAACTCTTACTTGATAACTGCTTGGCTAAATTTCTAAATAAATCTACGTATACGAATCTTCAATAACTAAATCTTGAACAAGAATAAACTTTTTCCCATATAAAAATTATTTCTTTAAAAAAAACTAACATAACTAAATATATAATAATGAAAAGAATTAATCTTTAGTGCAATGTTTGATTTTAGAACCATAAGATTTTGTAATCAAATATTTTCAAATCTGGGGAGCAAACGAAGATTATACTACTTATCTCACCTGATAGCTGAAATTGGGGATGAGAAGTGAAGAATTTGCAATAGAAATAATATTATTAGGCTGGAATATATACGAATATAGAGCATTTTGAGTCGTATTTTTGGGAAAAGTTGGAACTTAAATTAGGGCTCGTTTCGTCGGCAATTGTATCCGCTCTCCCTCAATGGGTCGGGTTGAAGGTAACTCTAGCCGTCCAAACCGATTACAGGTATGGAGTCACTGGAGTTGTTATCCGCTCTCCCTCATTTTCTTGTTACCATCGACCCGAAAGAAATTTTTTTGATCTCAAATAACATACTATTAAATATTTTATCGATAATTTATGACATATTTAATTATATAAAATTTATTCAATTAATATCACGATGACATATTATTTTTAAAAAAAATAAGACCTAAAATTTGAGACTCCTAAATCTTAGCGTCAGTTCTAAAAATTAAAGTTTATATAAAAATAAAAACAGAAAAATTAAAATGATTGGAGTATTAAACCTCCTTAAGCTAGGATAGATGTAGAATTAAATTACAATAGTATAGATTTTAAAAAAAGACTCTTTAAAAACAAACCTAATCCGGTAATTTGTTGTTATTAACTAACCACACTCAAATAATAATGAGATAATACTCTACACCCACCTCTTATTTCTCTATTTTTTTATTTATAAATGGACTCTCATAGTTCATTTGACATCTCCAATTTTAGTTGGAGTTTCCTCCCCTCTCTCACTCTTATGTAAACTTTTGTTATGATGTTATTACTCTCTCAAGTCTCAATTCTAAAATCTTAGGATTGTTGTGTTCATTAATTGTCAATTTTCATTTAATTTGGATGTTTGTATTAAATTATGACTTTTGAATTCAGTTCAAAACTTTGAGTTGGAGTATTCGGTTACTCCAAAAAATTAAAATTTTAAAATATATTTTTTCATTCATTTTAAAGCTAATTTCTCATCTTATAATAAACAATAAAGACAATGACAAAAAAAATATAAATATAATTTTTTTTCTATATAATCATATCTATCTATAAATCTATCAATATTAATATGGGAGATATATTCTTGTCATCAGCCACTTGCTCGACCATTCATTTATTAAGCTATTTTTAGAAATGGGAAGAGTTTCTTGTTATATGATCGTGAAAGTTCAACGATCCAAAGATGCCTTCTCAGTGAGATGAGAGAAATGATACTGCATAATAAATTTTTTTCCCATTTTGCCCTTTATAAATTTGATTTTGTTACAATTTCACCTTTTTATATTTTTTATTCTATCCTCAAAATATAGTAAAACTCCTATTATATTTTGTACGATAATTACTCACACAATACATGTTGAACTAGTAATCAATAATTGTATTGAACTAGTAAACAATAATTGTATAGAAAAATGTTTTATCAAAATTATTTTGTTGGTGCATACAACTTGACAAAGCTAAAGAAAGGAAAAACTACCGAAATATAGGATAAGACCCATGGCAACTGAAACTACCTATTGATTATTGCGCGCGCGCTCTCTCTCTCTCTCTCACTTATCAAAGTCAAAATGGCAAGCACAAATCACCACCATCTTCTCCGACTGGTATTATCCTGCCGGAAAATTACAGCTCAGGTGACGAACGCTACCACCGAATCAATTGTGGCCATGGCTTCATCCTCAGAGCAAGAATTCGTGGCACAGTACCGGTCCAAGCTCAATCGATACCCTAGGTTGCACAATTACTGGGACGCCAAGATCGCTTCAAGGATCGGCGAAAAGTTAGGGTTTCGGCTCAAAGAAATGGGGGTTTCCGATGTGGCTATCGATATTGGGGAAGAGCTGTCTCGGCCGGTTCATCACCGAAAAATGGTGATCCACTTGTTTGAGTCTGTTAAACGTGCCGGAATTAGTGTAGCCGGTGCTGAGAATTTAACATTTTAGGGTTAGAGATATAAGAACTGTGCAGTTGAATTAAAGGTCATGATTTTTGTAAGATTTTATTTGAGGTAGATACATCTGAGCGATTATAGTTATAATTTCCTGTAGAGTATTTTTCAATTCTAATAATATTGAATTCTGATTTTGTTTCATTTGGTTGTTGTATATGTATTGATTTCTTTGGTTGAGTTTGTTTTGACCTAAGATTATATAGATGTTGCATTCTGAAAGTATTTACAGATTTTCGCAGTGGTGTAGGGATTTGCTGTCTCGTTGCTGGTTTTATATATATATATATATATATATATATATATATATATATATATATATATATATATGGGTTTGCCAAGGAGAAAAATGTATGTGTTCCTGCTGCAGCTGATAACTCATTTGGTGTTGTCCTCATGAGCTTTATCATTTGCACTGACCAATGTTTAGTTGGTATATCTTTACACTGGGACTCATATTGTGCCTTAACTTTGAAGAATTTGCATTTAGCATTGAATACTTAACCTTATCATTGATATTGGATAATGATAATCATTCCAAAATTTCAAAAGCTTGACTGTCAATTTATTTTTCTTTAGATGATTTAAGAGCTACAGGGTCCTTTATATTTCTGCATGTATTATTTTTTTCATTCTAATTTTTTGCTGAACAATTTTCCTGAAATATCAAGTTAATGCTTATAGCCATGAGGCATGCAATTTCCAAGTTTTTTAGACTTTTTCACTGATGATCTGCTGCCATTTTACAACTAATTGTAGGCCTAATTCTTACTAATCTGGGTGGTGGATAATCATATATATCTAGCCGAGAGACACAAATGCTTGTTTTGTTTATAAGGCAATTTATTTTTTTTTGGGTATCTTGTATGCCTACTTCTTCCGGTGAAATATGCAATACATTGTGTGACCATATTGCATGCGGAGTTCCCAATTGAGTATCCTGGAAATGAAAGTTCAGGCTCACAAATTTGCTTTTGGGATCACAAGTTTTGGAGGGAAAGTAGTGATTTAAGTGTTGATCTTTTATCCAAAACCTAGCATCCTAAATTTTATGTTTTCCATGATAGTTTGATCTGATAAAAAACAAGGCTTGGAATGCTCGAGGATTCCAATTATTAGGACGGGAATGATTTTGACACAGCTTTGACGAGGTTAGTATCTATATCTTGCATAGCATGAGTCCAAAATCTTCAATTGAACATTGTGGGAATGGGTTTGACTTTTGATGTCCTTTGGAGATATAGTTGACCTATAGCATTACATAAAAAGTTCTCTACGTATCAATCATTATGGGTAAGGTTGTTATACAAAAACACATTTCATCATAGGAACGAATGATAGTGAAAGCAGACTTCTAATGCTTGTAATACATGACCAAATATAAATAGAAAATTCTTTGTAATAGATTAAGTTTACTATCCTTGGATGTAAAAGACAGCCCAATGCTATAATGTATCTTCATGTATTATTGGTTAATATTTTGTTAGTAATCAGCATCCGTAGAACTTGAGGCTAATATAAATATATAGTATTGGAAGCTAAGGTTTTAGTTATGTTTATACTAAGAATCACTCCAGGCCTTGTCAAAAAGAGGAAATTCATCATGAATCACTCCAGGCCCTAGTCAAAAAGAGTACTTTCATCATGAATCACACCAGCCCCTAGTCAAGAAGAGTACTTTCATCATGAATCACACCAGGCACCAGTAATTTGTAGTTTCTGCAAAATATAGTTCAATCTAAATTTAATGATTTTTTTTATTATTCTTGTCTAAATGTACTTGATTACTTTTGAAAAAAGATTTAAAAAATACTGTATATTGTAGTCCAATTGTAAGCAAGAACATGTGCTTTCTTGAGGAAATTAAGGTGCAGCCTCTTCACGTTTGTAAATTGATTGAGGGCATCTTGTCGGCTGTCCTAGGAAGATAGTTTAAAGGGTTAAAAAGTTGCTAGTAATTCTTGACTATTCCCTTTTTAAAAAATCGAAATGAGATGGTAGCCTAGGAAGATAGTTTAAAGGGTTAAAAAGTTGCTAGTAATTCTTGACTATTCCCGTTTTAAAAAATCGAAATGAGCACCCACAGCTTGATTCTAAAATAAATGGGATGTGCCAGGATGCATTCTCTTTGTTCGGGTTTCAAGATGAATATGGTCTGATAAGTAACACTTGTCCTTTGGGGTTGACTGCTTAGGAGTTCCGAAGTGAATGGAAATGGATCAGGTTGTTGGGAAAAGGTAAAGGAAGTCTCTTTTCCTTGAATTAAGGTCTGATGGCTTTTAGGACTTTATAATCTATAGTCAAAACGCCAAAAATCAGATGGATGATTGAAGAAATTAACCCCCCCCCCCCCCCTTTCAGAGGGATCTGCTAGATGTAGAGATATTTGGCTTCAAATTAAGTAGCAAAAGATCAGCTGGAACATAGACTGATGTGTAAATTAAAAATAGCTATATGTCAGAAGTAGCAAATGATCTGTTTATCTTTATGTTACACAGACTAGAATGGAGTGTCCGGTTGGACACGGTATTTTGAAGAGTCCGACACGGGTACTCCTCAATTTTGTAATTTTTTACACTATAAAGTGTCTAGTACCCATGCCCTTGTACACGTATCGAGTGTCGGACACGGCTACGTTAGGGCAAAGTGAAGAGTCGTGTAACATAGGGTTATCCCCTTTAGAGAGAGATCTGCAATTTAATACTACTCTATTACAAAAGTAACAATTATTCTTTCATATAATAACTCTCCTAATTCTCAAGAGAGGTTTTTCGACTAATTAATCTCCTGATTGGGAGCTTTCTTAGTATGATTTCCCAAAGGAAGGAGTGGCATGTTTTGTTCTTTAAACAATATGCAACTCTGTTATAGGGAAGATCTGCACTGTCAGCACTGAATAAAGTTGTCAGATTAAGTGCAAACCATGCTAAGAATTTATGTCACTTTGTTCAGGTTATTTATTATGCCAATGCAGAGGAAATTTCTGTGATATCATCATCAGGAAAAGGAAAGAAGACAAGCTGCGGCTTTGTATTGAAGAAGATAGCATTGGTTTACGTCACAATAAAAAACAAAGATCAAAACATGACTAAGTGAGTAGTTCACCACGGACAAATTTCGAATTTCCTTGCAGAAAAAAATTGAAAGATGGAAGCATGAATTGCTTGGGCAGAGTATTGGATTGCCTTGGTATCGAAATGACTTTTAGTATAAAGATATTGGAGATTGCTGCTGAAATGGTACCTCTCGAGCTATTGAATCCTATATCTTAAATTTTAAAACTGTATGTGCTACCAATTCCTTGTCATACCTTACCTGCCAACAATTTGGGATGAACAAACACACGGTAGCTTATTAAATGTAGTCAACATGATGTGCATACCTTTCAACTTGTTATTAGTTAAGTTTCCAATCTCCAGTCTCTCTTGGTATGATTCCACTGATTTTGTTTCCATCAGTGACAGCACTCGGCGTATTTTGAGCATTCATGTACACCTGATGGAATAGGGCCAGACATTGTTCACAGCCAGATACAGCTCTTCAATATTCATATTTCGAAATACCGTGGAAAATCTCCCATGGAAGACTACCAGATAAGCTAATATTTGAAAGAACAACAGTTGTGCAGTGCTGAGATGTTGACAATTGTTGGTAAAATAGAGCCTTTAAGCTTTAACTAGCAATGCTAATGACTAGCCTGTAAGGTTTAACTAGCAATGCTGATAACTAGCCTGAATTAGATCTTGTAAGCTTTAATTTTCCTTGATGTTATGTGAACTAAAAGCTTTCTTGTTACGTTGTGATGTAAACCAAACGCGCCCTTATTTCTCTCCAGTGTAAATGAGATCATTTATGCCAATCACAGTCGCTTCACCGATATCATGCCGACAGTAAGGCACTGAATCTCAGTCTCCCTCTCAGTCTCATTCATTACAATTTACATGTGACATTATACTCTTAAAATTAATTTTTATTTAATATGAATATTATTATTTAAAAGAAAATAATATATATCACAAATGTTTACGTTAATTTTTTAATTGTTAAATACGTGTCTAAATATTAGTAGTAACTCATTGACCTAAATTTATCGTAATACATAGCAGTACTCTTGTTTAAATTGAGCAAATGTACGATGAGAAAATTTTGTTCACTAAGTTCACAACCGTAGTGTTACACGTAAAGATTTCTGTTGAGGGCTAAAGATGAGGTGCAATGTCACATTTGTTGAACTATTTGATTTATCTGTGGTAGATAATTTGTTCAATCCTTCCATAAAGGACTTGGACCTCCAATAACAATTGGATTGGAGCAAAATTCAATGTTAGATCGTGGTTCATGCAGTAATGGAATAAAATCATAAATGAAAAAACGGTACTCCCTCTATTTTTTTTTATTTGTCATGGTGAAATTTGTTCCTTTTAATATATTGTTTATAGATTTCAAAGAAGTACTAATGACTTAGTTTGTCAGATCATTCCTCTATCAAATATTAATTTGTATCTCTTTCATCTTTTCAATGAATTTTAGAAGGATAATATTGAAATTTTATATTCGATATGATCAATCTGACAAAACATCAATTACATTTCATATTTTTGTGTATTTTCACCTAAAACATCAATTAAAAAGGAATGAAGGGAGTACTTTTGTGGTACAGAGTAGATTTTTTTAATCGTTTAGTTGGTATAAAATACGTTTATCTGGAATGTGATATATCGGAATATCTTTTTAAAAAAATATAATTAAAATTAATCGAGTTATATCTAAACGTGGTGTCATGACATGCATATTTTCAATAAGATTATGTCAAATCATTGCTTACTCGACACTCACAAGACGCTCGTTAGGCTACATCAGTTAACAATTCCTAAAATATTCTTTTACATATTAGAATTTGTAATAGAGTGTTCTAGATTTATTAATGTGATTATTATACTTTATAAAAATTCTAGATAATTTTGAGAATTATTCTAGATAATTGATCTTAGACTTTCATTAAATTTGATCTTAGCCAACGGTTGTATGACACATGGGTGATATAAGAAGTTGTTATTCATTTTATAAATGAACATAAAGTAAAGTTGTAATATTGTTTGTGCAATAGAAATCTATACCTATATATAAAATAAGATAAAATCGTCTCTCAACTCTTAATGTTAGGAATAATCTTTCAACCATCTTAGTCACCAAATTTTATCCTTGCGATCCGTAGCCCACCAAATTCCATTCATCCTTACATACATCCGCATGTACAACCTTTAATTTTTAGCGTGAAACTTATATGTAGTCTACATCAATTGCTAGGCATATCAATTGTGAAGCCTCCTTTTTTTCTCCTCATCTCTGTTATCTGTATATCAAGCTAATCCACATTAATAGTCTCCGAGCAATTAGTTGGATGCTAGGTGGTAAAGACGTAAATTGAAAATTTCAAGAAATATTATTCAATTAGCTCTCACTAAATTATGTGTATATGAGCCTATGTAAATACGAGTGGTACATGTTCTTAAAATCCCAAAATAAATTCCAACGTGATAGGGAAAAAAAATCCTTATATTTTATGTGTTTTGAGTGTTTTATAGAAAACTGCAAGTTTTATTATTAATTATTGGTATTCGGGTTAATATTTTATCAAGTTTTGTGGGATAATACTTATTAACGTTGAAAGCTTATATCTATGGTCGGACATGGTGCGGTACTTTGTTATGATTATGCATCTATCATGTGTCTATTTAACCAAAAATAAAAAATCTCTTAGCCTCCAAATTTCATCCTTGCAATCCATAGTTTGGTCACCAAATTTCATCCTTCCTTGCATACATAACAGCAGATACCATGGTTATTCCTCTCTTTATATGGTCCCGAAAATACCCTACTAAAGTACTACTCCATAAATTATTTCTATTTAATTTTTCGACAATACCTTTAATTTTCACCATGAAACTTACATGTACTGTACATCAATGCAGTTCACCTTACACGGGAAATTAACGTGCATGGTGAATGGTACATGTCCTTTACCCTAAAATTTAGGTACAAAAACCTAAAATTTAGAAAAAGAGACTATAAATAATAAAATCTCAAATTCTAATTTTTTTTTTACATAATCTTCTCTCTTTTTCCTCTCTTACGCCAATCTTTTATTCTCTGTTTCGCCATAATTTAGAAGAAGATGTAACAATTGATTAAAAGGGCTACTAATATCAAGAACAACAATACCAGGTTTGCAAGTAAACCTTGTACAAGTTTAATTTACAACTAAATTACATTACTTTTCAATTGGCCTTATATCTTTAAGTCAATCCTTTTTTCTATTTTGTATCTTTTTTTACATTTTATAATATAATGTGATAGTTGCCCCATGATAAAATTTCCTTATATATATATATATATATATATATATATATATATAAAATATAAGGTAATCATAAAACACTAGCTACTACTTTTTAAAACTACTACTACCTTTTAAAATCATCAAGTTATTATGTGATCTATTGTATAAACACTTATTTGAAAGATTTTAATATACGTGATATCTTAAACTTTGATGTTTCCAGATTGTGAGTAATGACTTTGAATTGTTATACTATGTTTTGAGACTCTTGAGTAATGACTTTGAATGGATCTTATCAACAGAACTTATTTGCATTTTTTTCTTCTTTTTATTTCTACTTTTATTTCTTATGTGAATTTGATTTTGAAGTGAAAAGATCAAATAAAAAAAAATATTGCATGTCCAAAAAAAAATTAAAAACTATAAAAATAAAAACTAATAAATTAAACATTCACACTAAGATGGTATCTTCTTTTCTAAATATAAATTATTATTCGAACTTTGAAAATCAATTTGAGATATTTTTGAATTTAAATTATAAATTAATACATCAGTTAATTAATAGTATCTTTTTATAATTTATATTTTTTATGGTTATATTGTTTATAAAATTAAATGACTATATATCAATTTTAAGTTTAAAAACGTCTCACATTATTTTTTAAAAAGTTAATATCAATCTCATATGTTGGAACAGAGAAAGTATATAATACAAAGTATAAGATGATTGAATATTGTACAATAAATATAAAATATATGAAAATTCCCTATAAAATTAAAAATAAAAACTATAAAAAAATATTTCAAATGTAGTCTGTGCTTTGCATGAGGCCAATGTGCAAGTCTATATATCTATATATATAATTAATAAATAAGACAAAATCGTCTATCAACCCTAAAATTTAGGAATAGTCATTCAACACCAAAATCTAGGATAAATTTTTTTTTTTTCATCTTTTATTTTATTTCAAAATCTTTTTATCTACATTCTACTATCATATAATTATCTACTTACCACTATCTCTCATATCATACATTTTTTAATTCTTAACCCTAAAACAAAATCTTTTCTCAACTCTAAAATTTAGGAATACTCCTTTAACACGAGAATTTAGGATTGAAACCTAAAATCTATGAAAAGAAATTATTTTTTCATCTTTTATTTCATTTCAAAATTTTTTTATCTATATTCTACTATCATATAATTATCTACTTACCACTATCTCTTATTCTCATACATTTTTTAATTCCCAACCCTAAAGTAAAATCTTCTCTCAACTCTAAAATTTAGGAATGATCATTTAACACTAAAATTTAGGAATGGAAACCTAAAATCTAATAAAAGAAATTATTTGTTCATCTTTTATTTCGTTTCCAAATCTTTTTGTTTATATTGTATTATTATATAATTATCTACTTACCACCATCTCTTATTCTCATATATTTTTTAATTCTCAATACTAAAATTTAGGAATAGTCATTTAACACTAAAATTTAGTAATAGAAACCAAAAAATATAGGAAAAGAAATTATTTTTTTCATCTTTTATTTCGCTTCAAAATCTTTTTATCTATATTCTACTATCATATAATTATGGCCTAAATATAATTTACTACCCTAAACTATAGGCCATTTTCCACTTTGGTGATCCACTTTTAAAACTTTTCAATTAGATAATTGAACTATTAATTTTTTCCAATTGCGTTCAATTGAGTCGGTCACGTCAGAAATTGCTGACGTGGTTGTCTGGGTGGGGCTTGCAAGAGTTGATGTGTAGTTAAAAAAAATATTTTAATTTTTGATTACACATTTATTATATATGAAAGGGCAAATTCGTCAAACCACATTATATTAAACATTAAAACTAAACAAAAACAACATTAAAAGTCTAAATCGAAGAAATAAGCTTTAAATAGTCCAAATCATAAATTAAGAGAAAATAATCTCTTTGGAATCTCCTTGAATGTTGACTTTAGTTGAGTAATGATCCTCCATTGCCTCTCTCCTCCCTCTCTTACAGTATATACCGAATACCCATCTCCCTCAAACTCTAGCATCTCCTTCCTCCGCTCCTCTGCCACCGACGACATAGCCAAATCATACCCAAAGCTCAAAGCCGCCACCAGAATATCGAGCTTCGTCGTCCTGTTCCTCTTCGAAATTGTCGGCGAGGATGAAGGAGGAAGAGCGACGTCGTTGGAAGCTCTAATTAGTCTACTGGGTGGCTTCTAAAGCCGG
Organism: Aralia elata; assembly: GCA_034770075.1. NCBI lineage: Eukaryota > Viridiplantae > Streptophyta > Magnoliopsida > Apiales > Araliaceae > Aralia > Aralia elata. The sequence goes on from CM068384.1 coordinate 22,046,911, forward strand.
AGCTTCAACACCGACGACGAAGAAGACGACGAGGAAGGAGAGTCGATCAGGATTAGGGTTTCGGGAGATGAAGAGAGAGAAGAGTGTTTGCAGAAAAAGGAAGAAGAAACCCTAAAAGACGATGACGGAGAAAATACCGACGAATTCGACATTGCAACGGTACAAGACATTGTTCTGTTTCCTTCTAACATTCGAATTTTTCTTTGCATAGACTATTTTGATTTGATTTGATGTAGGGAGGAGGTGAGAGAATAGGTATTTATTTGAAACGTAGATTCAGCACATAATGCACAATTGAACTCCTTCTCGCTGTAATCGTGAGGAAATTTTTGATTTCAAGACCTAGGATTTTTTTGGATTGAAGTTGGGGCTTGTATGTGAGTGGAGAACTTTGATCGATTTCTTCTGATCTGATGGTTTTAGACTTTGTGTGATATTCTGGAATCGTGATTCTGAGACCTAAGGTTTTTTTGGATCGAAGTTGAGGTTTTTTACTAAGAGGAGAGCTTTGATCGATATCTGATGGTTGGTTTTAGCCTTTTGTTGTTTTTGATTAGTATTAATGATTAATATAATGTGGTTTGACGAATTTGCCCTTTAATATGTAATAAATGTGTAATTAAAAATTAAAATACTCCTTTTTAGTTACACATCAGCTCTCAACTATGGCCCACCCAGACAACCACGTCAACAATTTATGACGTGGCAGACTCAATTGAAACCAATTGAAAAAAATTAATAGTTCAATCATCTAATTGAAAAGTTTTAAAGATGGATCACCAAAGTGGAATATGCCTATAGTTTAGGATAGTAAATTATATTTAACCCTATAATTATCTACGTACCACTCTCTCTTATTCTCATACATTTTTTTTAATTTAGTTAGTGTTCTGTAAAATTCATATTCCTTATAACAATAATATTTAATAATATTATAATTAATATATATTAGTATAATATAATATAGAAAAGCATAAAGAATAAAATAATTTTATAATAAAAATCGTGCTTTTCACGAATTCATGAGCTAGTCTATATATATAATAAATAAGATAAAATCGTCATTTAACCCTAAAATTTAACAATAAATCATAACTATAAATAAAATTTATATATATAATAAATAGCATAAAATAGTCTTTCAACCCTAAAAATGGTTTTACTATCCTAAAATGTTGGAATAGAATCCTAAACTTTAGTAAAAAAACATTATTTTTTTCATCTGTTATTTAATTTCAAAATCTTTTTATCTATATTCTTACTATCATAATTATTTATTTACCACTATCTATTATTCTTATAAGTTTTCTAATTTAGTTAGTGTTCTTTAAAATTCATATTATTGATAACAATAATATTTTATTATTAAATTATATAAGTATAGTTATTTGAGTTTAATTAAGATTCTATTATTACATAAATAGATGAACAGAGGAATATAGAAACAAATAAATCATTTTAAAGAGGTATTATATAAGTAGAAGAATTATTATTGTAGATTTTTAAATTTATTTAATTTTTCATCAATAATTAGTTATACATTATTAGTTAAATACGATATTTCAAAAGGAAATATTTTCTTTATATCATTACACAATATTAATCCATTATTAGTAAAATTAATATATTAGTGTAGTATAATATAAAAAATATAAATAATACAATAATTTTATAACAAAACAAAGTACGTGCAAAGATCATGAGGTAGTTTAAGTAAATAAGAAGAAAATGTTTTAAATTGTAATATTTAATATTTCCAAACGAAAATATACCATAATTTAAAACGTTGATACCGAAACATAATTTTTTACCATGTTATCGCTTTTATGAGTAAGCCAATATACGCGCAAAAAAACAAAAAACTAATTTGGAGAAGAGTGGTGCCAGAGGCACAACCAATTTTACCAACTTTTTACAAATTGCTGAGGTGTCACTCCACCTCAACTTACCCATTCTCTTTCTCTCTCTTGCGTCTCTCTTTCTCTCTCCAAATTTTCTCTCTCTCTCTCAAAAAAAACTAAAATTTGGTATCTCCTTTTTTGTTTCTTTTTCTTTTACCTCCTCAGTAGTACCTTGTAGATTTTCAAACTCATAATTAATATAATTTTTATTAATTTTAGTCGATATAATGATAAATATTATAAATTATTCAAAAAATGATACTAATTTTAAAATTTAAAATTTTATAATTTTAATAAATTATTTTAATTTTAAATTAAAAATATTTATTTTAATTTTAAAAAATTAATAATAACCTTATAATTTGGAAGGAGTGAGAGTATTAAACATTTTTTTAGAGAGAGAAAGAGAGAAAATCTGGAGAGAGAAAGAGAGACACGCATGAGAGAGAGAGAATGGGTAAGGTGAGGTGGAGTGCCATCTCAGCAATTTGTAAAAAGTTTGTAAAATTGATTGTGGCTCTAGCATTATTCTTTGGAGAATTCACGACTTTAAGTTCGCCATTTTGATGAAGTAATAAGTTAAACATGTGGGAATTCACCCCCCTCAAATTATACATTATAGATTTAAGTTTGCGTTGTTGATGAAGTAATAAGTTATGTGAGAATTCACCCTCAATTTATAAATTTTAAATTTGATAATATTCATTTAATAATTTTAACACTTTCAATACAGTTTTCTTTTTGATATTGTAATTAATATGGGATATGTTAGTTTATAGTAAACATTTTGACCTAACTTAATTCTTCGAAATTATCACAACAGTACTATAGTCTATAATGAAGAGGAAAGATATACTATTTCTTATACTCATGAAAATTATACACCAAATAAAAAAGGAATCTTAAATATATTTTGACATTTAAAATCAATTCACAAAATTTTAAAGTTTAAAATTAATAAAAAATATTTTAATTTTAGTACAAACAACTATAAAAATTATAAATTATAAATTAAATATAAAAATATTATTCTATCTGTCTTCAAAAGGATATCTAATACTATGTTTGGTTCCCATTCCTTGGCATGTATGGAATGGAATGACTTAAGGAATGAAATGGCTTAAGGAATGGAATGAGAATGGGAATGGGAATGGAATGGTCATTCCCATTTTTATGTTTGGTTTGTTCATTCATTCCGTTAGAAATAGAATCACCATTCTACTTTAGGTGTTTGATTTACATGAATTACATTATGAATTGAATGAGAAATAATTTTTTTCGTTTTTTATATACTACTAACTTATAAAAATGAATGAAAAAATAGATTAAATAGAATTAAAAGAACATCTTCACTAGAATTTTTTTATTTTATATGTTTATGCATTTAAAATTCAAATAAACACCTTCATGATTTTTTTTTTAAAAACCTTGAAACCAATACAAATCATATATAGAATTAAACAAAAAACAATATTTCTGAGCATCTCATAATAGTTTATTCAATGCAGTAGTAAATTAAGATTATTGGTTTCTATGCCCAATGATGAACAATAAAGCTGTTTGCCAATAAGCTGTTTAAATAAGCCGTTTACCAATAAGTTGTTCAAATAATAAGTTGTTTACCAATAAGCTGCTTAAATAATAAGTTGTTTACCAATAATAAGTTGTTTGCCAATAAGCTGTTTACTATTAATAAGTTGTTTATCAATAATAAGCTGTTTAAATAATAAGTTGTTTACCAATAATAAGCTATTTACCAATAAGTTATTTAAATAATAAGTTGTTTGCTATTAATAAGCTGTTTACCAATAATAAGTTGTTTACTAATAAGCTGTTTAAATAATAAGTTGTTTACCAATAAACTGTTTAAATAATAAGTTGTTTACTATTAATAAGTTGTTTATCAATAATAAGCTATTTAACTAATAAGTTGTTTACCAATAAGCTGTTTAAATAATAAGTTGTTTACCAATAAGCTGTTTACCAATAATAAGCTATTTAAATAATAAGTTGTTTATCAATAATAAGCTATTTACCAATAAGTTATTTAAATAATAAGTTGTTTACCAATAATAAGTTATTTACTAATAAGCTGTTTAAATAATAAGTTGTTTACCAATAATAAGCTGTTTACCAATAATAAGTTGTTTAAATAAGTTGTTTGAATAATAAGTCAACTTATATTTTAACTTATAAGTCATTTTAAAATAAGTCATTCCCGAATAGGCCCAAAGTCAAGTGAAAAATGAACGAAGCGGAAAAGAATGAAATAAACCCACCTATTTAGAAAGGAATGAAAAATAATATTTCAGATAGGGATGAAATAACTAAAGGAATGAAATGCTCATTCCAACTAACTAACCAAACATGTTTTTAATCATTCCATTCCCAGCTCATTCCATTCCATTCTCACCAACCAAACACAGCATAATGATAGTTAATTACCTCTTTTTGGAACAACCTTTTTTTTTATTTAGTTTGATAAAAATTTATCCAACCTGATTCTTGAAAAAAAAAGCCTTTTTATAAAAAGAGCTTGGCCATTTACTTTACTACCCCAACCCCTACTTAGATGGGTTTTTCAATTTTGTTCCCCCTCCTTCCTACTGCGTGTTTTCGCGCTTGAGTAGCCGCGCGACTCCTTCAATTCCTCCATTGTTGCTTCTGTAAGTTTCTCCATTCTTCTCTTCTTCTCTCACCTCTCTCCTCTCTTCTCTTCTCTTCATCTCTCTCCTCTCTTCTCTTCTCTCCTTTTCTCTTTTATCTTATTCTCTCTCCATGCTACTAATTTGTGATTTAATTTTTTTCAGCCCAAATCGATTTTATTCAAATTGATTCTCATCCATTCTCTACCAGGTATGTATTCTAATCATCAATCTCAAGCCCTAAGTATAAAATAATTGATTTTTCTTTTTTAATTTTGAGCACTAATTGCAATAAAATTAGGGCTGAAAATATAGGCATACACTAGATTTTGTTAAATCTCTTATTTTTGAATCTATATATAGATTGGAGCCTATGTTTACTCCACAAACTGATTGCAATCTCCACATGCTCAAGTTCTAAATTCTTCTTTTCCTATAAAAAGAGTTGATTATCTCTCTGAGATAAAATAAATGCTAGGCATGGCGATCAGATCTTATCATGATATGTCTCTAAGGTCTAGGCAGAGGATTTGAATGATTAAAGACTAGTTCATAATTTATTCGCTCATGTTTGCTCCATGTGCCTATAAATAAGATCATAAAGTGGTCTTCACTCATAATATGCCTATAAATAAGATAATAAAGAGCAAATCAAATGTACTGTTATGCTAATAATTATTTCTCTTATATGTTTTATAGCCAATTAGCCAGGCCCTCATTTTGGGATTATATGGTTTTTAGTAGTTGGATTATTTATGTTTGCAATGATCCTATGTGTTTCAATTTTGTCTTATATTTTTTGTTTGATTGTATTGTGTAGGAACTAGAAAACAAAATGGCGGAAAGTTCGGGGGCCAATAGTTATGATATAACTAAGGACCCTAAAAGAAAAGCTAAATCGAACGATCCGGGTTGGAAATATGGATATTGGCCGGATATAAGTAATAAGGATGTCGTGCAATGTATACTTTGCGGGAAGAAATGTCATTCGGGCATCAAGAGGCTCAAGCAACATCTAGCTGGAAATTTTGGAGATGTAGCGAAGTGCCCTAAAACTTCAACAGAAATTATGAGGGAGATGCAAGCGGCTTTGAATAGTAAAAAGAGGAATAAGCCAGTTGAGCCAGATGACGATGATGATGATGATATAGAAGTGCAAGAAGAACAATCATATGCTCCTCCAAGCATGGCTTCCAATGCTTCCCCTAACACTATCCCAAGTTCTGGGACCGCTTCTAAAAGAAAGAAAGCTGCTTTTCAATTCCAACAACCACAAGCTCCAATAAATACGGTTGAAACACTTCTAAGGAAGACTCCCAAAGAAGTTATAGAGGAGAGGCATAGTAAGCGTTTGTGCCAAACGACTATTGAAAATTTTGTTAGGACGCCGGACGATAAGGAGAGAGTCCATATGCACATTGCCAACTTTTTCTATGAGTGTGGCATACCATTCAATGTTGCAAATGCAAGGAGCTTTGAGGTAATGATCGAGTCCATAGGGCAATATGGGTCAGGTTTAGAGCCTCCAACGTATCATGAGTTGAGGGTTCCTTTACTTGAGAAGGCAAAGAAGCAAACCGATGAGTTAAAGGCGAAACATGAAGCTTCTTGGAAGCAATATGGCTGCACACTCATGTCGGATGGTTGGACAAGTAGGAGGGGAAGACACTTGTTGAATTTCCTTGTTAATAGTCCGGAGGGGACTTACTTCATGGGTTCTGTTGATGCCTCCAGTCAGTCGCAAGATGCCATAATGTTGGCAAATCTCCTTGATAGTAAGATTGAGGAAATTGGATCTGAGTATGTTGTTCAGGTGGTCACAAACAATGTCTCTAATTACAGGGCAGCGGGACATATACTAATGGAGAGGAGGCCTACACTGTTTTGGACACCTTGCGCCGCTCACTGCCTAGACCTTATGCTAGAGGACATAGGCAAGTTGAAGCAATTCAAGCCCACAATCACAAATGCTAGAAGAATCACAATATTCATTTACAGGCATGGTCGTCTTCTTGATGCGGTGAGGGAAAAAACAAATGGGAGGGATCTTGTGAGACCCGGAGTTACTAGATTTGCTACAGTTTTTCTCACCTTGCAGAGTTTGTACAAGCATAAAAATGCATTGAGGCATTTGTTCATAAGCGAGGATTGGACAAAATCTAAGTTGTCGGCTACCGAAGCGGGAAAGAAAGTATGTGATATTGTAATTTCAATTACATTTTGGCATCATGTTGAGGATTGCATTAGAGCTTCACAACCACTTCTTGTAGCCTTGAGGATTGTTGGTGGTGATGAGAAGCCTGCTATGCCAGAAGTTTTCGTTGCGATGGAGTGTGCGAAGAAAAAAATCAAAGATTCATTTGAAAACAAACAAAGACTCTACAAGAAGGTGATTGACATTGTTGAGCGGCGATGGGAAAGCCAAATGGAGCAAAAATTATATGGGGCTGCGTTGTTTCTCAATCCGGACAAGTACTTTGATATCAAAGAGGAACGTTTGGTGTTAGCTGGCACTCTACGACAAGACTTCAATGACATTCTTGCAAAGATGGTGCCCGAGCTAGATTTGCAAGACAAGATAAGCAATCTAGCCGATGACTATGATGTTTCTCGAGATACTTTTGCAAGAGAAATGACGATTAGGCAACGGAAAGTAAAGAATCCTCGTAAGTATATTGAAATATATAAAGATATAAAAGATAAATTATAATTATATACATTCTTCTTTTCTTCCTTTTAAAAATATTTATACTTCTTTTAAATGTTTGCTAGTTGATTGGTGGAGCGCTTTTGGAGGGCAAGCTATTGAGCTTACAAAGTTTGCAAAAAGAATTCTAGGCCTTTGTTGTTCTTCATTCGGTTGTGAGCGCAATTGGAGTACATTTGAATTTGTAAGTACTTTCTATTGTTGATTCAAAAGTAATAAGTCATTCATTATTCATAATAACTATTGTTATATAATTAAAATTTTATCATTAATATTATTATTTGTTGTTTTATTTATTTTAGGTTCATACGAGGAAGAGGAATAGATTGGAACACAAACGTTTGAATGACTTGGTGTATATCCAATACAATCGAAAGATCGTTTCAAGGATCCAAAAGAGGCGTGAACTTGGAAGATTTTTTAATCCATTAGCCATTGATGACTTTGAATTGGGTAGTGAATGGATCAATAATGAGGCCGATGTTGTTCATCCCGAGGAGGATCTTACATGGAATGATGTGGATCGAGCGACCGGTGCATCCAACACGCTTGAGGGTCACAATCCTTCAAGAAAGGCTCGTGCTAATACTAGTGATAATGTCATTACATACTCTCGACGTGGTGGTGATTCAACTTCAAAGGAATCAAGGTTGATGGATTCTGACTCCGATGATGAAGTTGATGAAGAAGAGAGAATTCCAAATGATGATGAAGATGTGGAGGATGATTTTGGAGAAAGACCACCTACACCTTTGAATGAGAGTAGTTCTCATGGAGGAGATGGAGATGACTTTATTCTTGATGAGTTTGCTTGAACGATGTTTAGAGACTAGTGTAGAGAGTCTAGACATTATTTTGGCTTGCTATGTGGTGTTTTATTAGTTATTAGACTAGTAATATGTGATGGGCTGGTTGCTACTTTATTTTCTATGTGGTGTTTGTTGAATTCTTCATTTCTTCTACTAGTTTTTAATATCAAGTATTTAAGTGTTTTATTTTTGGATTGTTATTGCTAAGTATTTACATAATTGTGTTTTCAATGTTATTCCATAGTTTTATGTTTTGGGTTTTAATATATATGAAATTTTATTGCCGATATACTTGTTAAGTAAAATAAATAATATATAAATAACACATTGTAAATGACTTGTTGCCATACAGACGTCATGTTGGTCGCCTTGTCGCCTAGGCATCTTGGCAGTCGGCTACCGCCATAACTTGCCGTGGCGTCGTGACAACTATGATAATAAGGGATAATACAAAATCAAACCGGGTTTGGCGTGAGAAACTCGATCATATAAATAGCAATTGGCAACACTTTTCCCTATTATGGGTACTCTATTCCAATACAATATTTCCCCAAGTTTGAACTTCAAAGAGCAAATGTAGAGAGATTTTTGTGTACTTGAGGAGATAGGTTATGCCACCCGGAAGATTAATCTTCCACTAATTGAGGTATTTTCACATCTTTCAGTTTCACTCCCAAACCGTAACTTAATCATGAGCCTTTTCATTTCGATTTCCTTTTGATATATATGTAATTTAGTTTTTGTGAAGAACAACAGAAATAATATGCACTGCTTGTTACCAAAATTGTCTAATTTATGTTTGTATATCAATTTAAATTTAGTAATTGATGCAAGTATAGTGATTCGTAAGAGCAATTTATACACGTTACGCGTAGTGGTATTGATAAATTACCAAATTTGAGATATATTGAACAAAAAACTAAAATAATAGCTTTGACTAAGTCGTTGCAAGGAATTGTTTGAGGTATTGAAAAAAAATTGACATGAAAATTGAACAACCTTCATGCAGTTGTCAGCATATTGGAAGCTGCATGTTTGACAGTTTAAATAACTATCCCAGAAATCCGAAGTAGCGCATGTGAACTGAGAGTTAATACCTTCGTTCTATCATCGCGAGGTGCCGGACCTGCCTGGGTTCAAGCTTTCCCCAACCCCTTTGGTTCTTTCTTCCTAGCCCTATGTTGTGACTAGAGCTGCAAACGAACCGAACCGAACCGAACTTTGTCGAACTCGAACCGAACTCGAACACTTTTAGTCGAACTCGAACATGTTCGAGTAACTTGATCGAACCAACAACTATGTACGAGTTCGGATCGTTTGGTGTTCGCGAACTGTTCGCGAACATGATCGAGTTCGCGAACAGTTCGCGAACAAGTCGAACATAAGGTTGTTCGCGAACATGAACAGTTCACAAACACATTATCGAACCAAACTTATCGAACCGAACTCGAACTTATCGAACCAATTATTTGAAATAACCAATTATTTTTATTTAGAATTTTAGAAACAATTTAAACATGTAATTAAGAAATCGAACTACTCGAACCGATCTCGAACTTATTGAACCGAACTCGAACATACCAAACCGAACCGAATTCGAACTGTTCGCGAACAAAGACGAACCGAACCACATGGTTCGCGAACATGTTCGATCGAGCAATCGAACGGAACATTATGTGCGAACTCGACTCGACTAGGCGAGCAAGTCGAACTCGAACCGAACCGAACTCGAACCGAACCGAACCGGTTCGCGAACAGTTCGGTTCATTTGCAGCCCTAGTTGTGACTATGACAACAGTTGCCAATCGCGTAGGGCGACCGGGCCAGGCCGAGTCAAAAAGGCTCAATTTGTCTGGATAGGTCGAACTATTGGATTTATACGGATTTTATAAGCTTAATTCATTTTGTATGCATCTATCTATATTATAAAACGGGAGGAAATTGGGCAATTATTTTTGGTGTAAACTCTAAAGTTGAAGCTTTTTTCACTTCCAAATTTACCCTTAGACAGAAGCAGTTACTTCTTAAACTCAAAAACTTTTATTTTCTCTCTCTCCACTCCTTTATCAATCCCTATTTTCTCTCCAACATTTTCTCATTCATTCTACACACACGTAGTGTGTGCCAGAATACTAGTACACATCATTATGTAGGTTTGTAGTCTCATAATGCATCCTTGAAAATATCACACACTCTCCCACCATTTTTCTTGACAAATGTCTTTCTGGCTAGAATTTTAGACATGACAAGGACTTGTGTTTAAATATTACACCATTTCATATATATTATTTGAATTTACTTCTACTATTTTAGCATCTAAAAGGCAATTCTTGAACACTATCTTAATGTAGTAACGACATGCTTTTGGCGCATAATTTAAACATGCGGATGACACGGGTTTGAAAGTTACTTTTTTTAAATATGGATTCTTCAAACTTATTACTACTGTTCTTTTTTATGGAAAAAAAAAGAGTATTGCAAAGCAGTAGTATTATTATTGCAGCAAGGGCACATCGTTGAATCCGTTGCTCTTGAATTTCTTTGAAAGTGGATACAGGATAGTGTCAATAAAATATTAATCATCATAAGATTATTTTACATTTATAAATAAGTCGCAAGAATCAGAGGACAGTGGCAACTCTCTTGGATACCTCTATAAATTCGTCCTACCTTTGGAGATTGGGAATTTCTACTATTTGAACTATAGTTTAATCACTAGTTTGTTTAACTGATCTAATTACTTAACTAAAATACATCACATCATTCTAGATTTTATGCTAATTGTGCAGCAGATCTTATAGTTCGCGTCAGTAAAGCTTCTCACACGGCGAAGGATTGTTTAGTCCCTGTGAAAGAAGCCATCCTTAAGCTGCAACTTTGTCTCTTCAATGGCATCCATGATGAAGGCAAACTATTTGCTTCTGGATCCTTAATGTCTCAGAGCGACTACCAAGATGTTGTTACTGAGAGATCAATTGCAAACATGTGTGGCTACCCACTTTGCAACAATGCTTTGCCTTCTGAACGACCAGGAAGAAAGGGACGATACCGCATTTCGTTGAAGGAGCATAAGGTTTATGATCTTCATGAAACATACATGTACTGTTCAACCAGTTTTTGTTAATAGTCGAGCATTTGCTGGGAGTCTGCAGGAAGAAAGGTGTTCAGTTCTGCACCCATCGAAACTTGATGAAGTTCTGAGATTGTTTAAAGAAATGAGTGTAAATCCTAAAGAGGATGTGTTGGGGAGGAACGGAGATTTAGGGTTATCGGAGTTGAAGATTCGGGAAAAAGAAGATATTAAAGTAGGGGAAGTTTCAATGGAAGAGTGGATAGGACCTTCGAATGCAATTGAAGGATATGTTCCGCGGAGAGATCATAATACCAGAGTCTCGCATTCAAAAAATCGGAAAGAAGGTAGACAAGTCTTTAAAATAAATTATCTCATTTTCAATTTGAGTGGAATATCTATTGGTTTCATTAAAATTTATATTTTTCTGCTAACCGAGCTTAAAATAATATTGTTCATGGCAGAGTCAAAACCGAGGTATATCAAGCCAGACAAGGAAAAAGACATGATGTTTAATGAGTTTGACTTTATGAGTACTATAATCACTCGAGATGAGTATTGCATTTCAAAACTACCCTTGACTCTAATGGAGAATGGTTCCAGTTCAAAAGTTAAAGACTCAAAAAGAGAAGTGAGTTTTAAAGAAATAGATAATCAGTTCACCGCGGTGGACACACCATATGATCAATCCCCAAGCAGTTCTAAAATTAAACTTGAAGAACTAAATGAAGAAAAGATTGTAATCGACATGAATGACAAGCTGCATATATCAGAAGTATCTAATGGCCTTTCCGAATGCCAAAGTTGTCCTAGTGTGGATGCCACAGAAGCCGGAAAGGGATCCTATGCCGGAAAAGCAGCTCAATCTAATGCCAGTGTGCTCAGACCTTCTCTGAAATCGTCAAGTTCAAAGAAAGTAACTCACTCTATTACATGGGCAGATGGGCTGATGAGAAGACTACAGGCAATAGAAGTCTTTGCGAAATTAGCGAATCGGAAGGTTCTGCCAAGGGGTTCAGCCATTCAAACTTGAAGGAAGATGATAATTCATTGCGATTAACATCAGCAGAAGCCTGTGCACTAGCACTGAGCCAAGCAGCAGAAGCTGTTGCATCTGAAGTTTGTGATGTCCCCGATGCCGGTATTGTTCATCATTACAAACTTTGTGTTTGGAACTATGGTTCAGTTTTGAGATCCTATTCAGGTTTTTATCTATAATGTTCACTCTTCTATTTCTCGTTACATGTAATATACAGTTTCTGAAGCTGGAATCATTTTATTGCCGCAACCTCCTAATGTGGTTGAAAAGGATCCTGAGGAGGAGATGGATGTGGACATAGAACCAGCTATTATAAAGTGGCCAAGGAAACAGGGGATTTCACATTCTGATTTTTTTGACTCTGAGGATTCTTGGTATGATAATCCACCAGAGCGGTTTAGTTTAAATGTAAGTATATCGACTTTCAATTATTGACTTATTTCCCATTCAATAATTGTGTTGGAGTAGCATTACCATTTTATGTCTTTCAGTTGTCACCATTTGCAACAATGTTTATGGCACTCTTTGCCTGGATATCATCGTCTTCTTTGGCTTACATATACGGCCGGGATGAAAGTTTCCATGAAGAGTATCTAACTGTTAGTGGAAGGGAGTGCCCCCGTAAAATTGTATATATGGATGGTCGCTCTTCTGAAATTAAGCAAACTCTTGCTGGAATCTGGATGTCTTGCTTGAGCTTTGCCAGGCCTTGTAGCTGATCTTAGGCTTCCAAAACCAATATCTACTATGGAGCAAGGAATGATACCTCTTCTGAACTTGTTTGTCCCACTTTAATTCCGATTATTGTTAAACCACTTCTGTTTCTTATATTTATTTAATTGGTTTATCTCATCTCCATGTCATGTGCTAAAAAACTGCAGAAGGTCTCCTTTCCCGGCCCCCTCAAAGAGAAAGAACACTCTTACACTTGCCGAAAAGCTCCAAATTTTAATTAGACATAAGATATCTGGCTTGTTTTGGTTCAGTAATTGGCATGCGACTTGCTTTAGTTCCATAAAAAAACTACCCCTGGATCTGCCTGGTGTGTTTCCGCACTTCCCTTTACAATTTGTCTTACTCATAAGTTTTACTCCCTCCGTTTCAAAATTAGAGATAAGTTTTCCTTTTTAATCCGTTCCAAAAAAAGAGTTGCATATTTCTATTTTGAGACTATAAACTGACATGATATCCCTAATATTGCCATTACTTTGTTACTGCCATTTCTAGCATCACACCACCACTAATGAACTTTAGCTAATACTAAGGGAACATTTAGAAACTTAAATTTATCCGTAAAAGTCATCGTTTTAGAGACCTATCTCTAAGTTTGGAGCGGAGGGACTAGTTATGTTTCCCTTTATTATGAATGCAATTTAGGCACCATATTGTGAAGTGTATTGCCGAGTGCTGACCATTGAGTTATATAGTGCATATGCCTGTATCTATTTCCTTTGTTCAGAAGGCTAATCTTCTCTCCCATTTTTCTGTATTATTTAAAAGTCTATATTTTCAATGTATTCTAGTATACTTTTATTGTTTAAGCACTCCTCGCTGATTGAACAAGTTTGTATGTTTTTTCAGTCAGTTGTTTTATGTTTCTTTAGTTTAGCATGGTTAACCATCTCTCATCCCATTGGCTCACTTAATTTGACAACATAGTTGTATGATAAGCTATAAATTTAGGATTAGGAAAAGAAATGGTTGGAAGAGAGACATTTCCTAATACCTCTTGGGTTTTTGGAAGTTGACTTTGGCAATCTGTACACTGTACTGCTGCTTAGATTATTTTAATTGTGTCATTTATGAGTTTTAATAACTTGTTCCATGTTTTTGAATTCAATGGATTTGTGTGATTTCTATTTTGAAATCTATTTATTGCAATCGTTTTAAATTGGTGATTGGTTGTGTTTACAGTCCTGCTTGCTTGATACAATGTCCTTTATGGATCCACTTCCTCCATTCAGAATAAAGCAGTGGCAAGTGATTGTTCTTCTGTTTATTGATGCTCTTTCTGTTTCTCGGATCCCTTCAATCACCCCACACATGACAAGTGGGAGAAGGTTGTTTCACAAGGTGAGATCCTTAATATTGTTCATGCTTTATTGCAATTTCAGAAATCTGTCACGGATTGTTATCGTGTCAACTTTCGCATATCCAATGTGGGAAAACTCAAAATCTTAACTTTCGACTTTATTTCATATGAAATGTCTTTCAACCCCTCTCTGGAATTAGCTGCTATACATAGCAACAGAGTTGCTTTTGCATTTATACTTCGGGCTACTCCTAAACCCTTTCCCAACCCAGCCACCTGCACAGATGGATGACATATTTATATGTAGAAGCAGGTCAAAAACTGTTGACATTATGCAGTCTCACAAGCTTAATGAAGCTATTCAACATAAAAGGAAATGATATTTTGTCAGGCCCTAAATGGTTACCTGACCTGAGATTAAGAGAGAAACAGAAACAGAGAGATGGAATTAGAGAAAACAGAGAGAAAAGGAAGGAAGAAGGAGAACACAGTGAATACTCACTGTGTTCATGAGATACAGAGAGAGAGAATAGATAGGGAGGAGAAACTGAAAGCTTCAGTTCTCATTTCATTTCACAATTCATAAAATCATACTTGGGGAATACTCTTCCCTTTACACATTTATAGCTAACAAATGCTGGAAAAAGTAAATTCTACTAACCCACACCACTCTCCTTATCCATCACTCACATGCTAACAAACTATCTATGTGCTTACATGTGCACCAAAATATACCAACTCTAGAATATACAAACTATTTCAGTTATTCCCAGTTTGCCCTTTCTTGACATATTTTATAAATTTATCCTGTAGGACATGTAGTATATATACTCCCTCTGTCTCAAGACAGAAGTGTCCATTTTAAGTCAACTTCCCAGGGAAAGCCAATCCCTAAAGATATGTTCGCTTGCAATAATGATGCATGAGATTTGGACTATTTATACTTATTTTTACTACTTTAAAATCATTAAGCACTTTTTTTATCCTTGGATTAATTAGTACATGACAATCTGTGGACTATAGTTTTACTTCTAAGACCATCCAATATATCAAAAGGGGGTACTATTTAATCCCACCTATTCCCATGGGATTATATAGTCACTCATAAATGACTTTAAAAACAAAAGAAAATATTCCATGAGATTGTCATCTCAGGACTAGTTCATCAAGGATAAAAAAACTGCATAAAGGTGTTAAACTAGTATAAATTTTCCAATCTCGTGTATAGCCTCAAAGTTCTATTGATATTTTCACTTAAATAAAAACTCCAGTTTGGAACATACGAGATGGTAGCTCAGTTTTCAAAGGATATATATTTTTTGTGGGATATTTGGAGAAGGGCTCTTTAATTGGAACATAGGGATTATATGTTTTGTAAATTTAATGGTAATGGAAGACCATGGACGTTTCTGTTGTATCTAGCCTAGAGTCATAAGCACTTTTATAAGGTCATTTGTTGGAAGGAAGGAAGAGTCATCTATTGATAGATATGTTCTGCATGGAACTTTCTAAGCTTATAAACTTCTATCATTTGGTAGTGTAATTACCCGGGTCAAATCCCGAGTCCGGAACAAATCTCGGCTCAAATCCCTATTCCGGAACAAATCTTAAATCCCGAGTCCGAATCGAATCAAATTAATCCAAACAAGGCCTTAAATCACTCGTCTAATTGTATTTTCTTGGATAATCTTAGCCCACATGAAGCTTATCAAAAAGGTCATGACTGAATGTATACTGTTAATATCTTAATTCCTTATATACAGATAAATTCTTTTCACATATTTCGGTGTGAGACTGGGGTGTTACAGGTAGTTAAACTGTTTCGTAGCCAGTTGACATCTTTGAAAAAAAGTTGGTCAGCAAAAGAAACTAGAAATATGAAAAGTTACGTCAAGGTGACAAGAAATGATGAATAAAAGATGGCTGGTTTTAGAACTCATTGAAACTAAAAGATGTTATGAGATAATGCTCGAATATTGAGATCGATGATTACAAATATTTATTAGTTATTACTTATGGAACTTCTGCTTCTTTTCTATCAGAAAAGATAATTGATTTGTGTGAAGGTCTATTGATTATTATTTTCTCTAGTTTCAGGTAATCAACATCTCCAATATTCAATTCTCTTCAAATTTTGAAAATTTAACATTTAACACCATATTTGATTTTTTGCCATCTGCATAGCTGTTGGATGGTGCACAAACAAGTGCAGAAGAGTACGACGTTATGAAGGATCTTGTAATTCCACTTGGTCGCGTACCTCAATTTTCTGCACAAAGTGGAGGGTAGTAAATAAATTTGGACCTGTTTTTTTCCGTAGAATGCCTCGGTTCCGGTGAGCAAGCACATCAAAGATGTTACAAATTCAGCAACCACAGCATCATCTCATCTTTCCAACGACAAATGAGGACAAGTGATTGTGATTATGATGTTCAAAATGTTCTACGTATGAATAATAGTTGTGATTTTGATTTTATAGCAACATTCTTAAAAGTAGATGAAATAATTTAAGGCAAGGAAAATGATATATATTACGAAATGTTTATATTGACTTTTTGATTGCTAGTTACGCGTGTTAGTATCAGTGGTAATTCTTTTAATCTTACTCATGTATTGAAATTTTTCGCAATTGCAATTCGACCTATTGTTTAGCAAGATTCTTACGTCAATTTTGAAGATGAAATTGTTAACGAAGGCAACTGTAAAAGTTTGGTGCATAACAAACAATAGCATCTAACAATATAAAAAATACTATTTTATAATAAATATTTAGTGGATCTGAAGAAAAATATAATGGAGGATAACCAAGTTCATACATTAGCATGTCACAATATAAATAATAATTTCAAAATAAAATTTTAGAAAGAAAACAAGATAAAATTCACTATTAAAAGTAAGAGAGATTAACGGTCCCTATTCAAAACTAGTCAATATATATATATATATATATATATATATTCTGTAAGAAAGTACTATATTATTAGTCAATATACTTTGTTTATTGTTAATCAATGACATAAAACTAGCTCTTAAACCCGTCTAAGGCACGGATTTAGTAGACATAATAAATTAGTTACTGTAATTTTGTATTGTTGTATATTTTTATCTAATAACACGAATACATAATATAGTTTAACTTATTATTTTAGATTTGTGCGTGCTAGCTGATTCTGACCTAATCACCATTTACTCACGGAGAAAGAGAATATTTTATTTGTGTTTTATGATAATTAGTAATGTTTAGCGTGATTTTATGGATTGTGTGACTATTGATCAAAAATCTTAGAAATTTTACAAAAAGGGTAACTCAACCATGAAAATAAAATTTAGTCGAGGTACACCAGACGGTGTTCTTCCCCTACCATCTCCCCCTTCCCGCTGCATTTACTAAGTTGGTAAGAATTTGAAGTTCAACGAATTATTAAAACACAACCTATTAGTTTATGCACTAAATGCTTCTGACCTAATCACTCTTTACTCGCGAAAGAATTTTTTAATAATAATAATATTCTAAAACCAATAAATAAAATTGAGAAAAACACAACCATCATATCATATAAATTTGTGTCTCCAGCAAATTTTTTTTTATATTGTTCCCTCCATATTTATTGTATATCGTTTATTTGTGAGTCAAAAACACCAAAATCATATACAAGTAAAATGAATAAAAGTAACACGAATAATACTTTTTTACATAACGCTAGTTAGACCGCAACAATAATTAGACAACATTACGACATGAAATTCAGATGATCACGTATATTCTTATAACATAACCTACCTTAAGACATATTTTAATAGTGGTCTATTCTTCTTGCGTTCTTTCTTATCCGTGCATTATCATGTTACGTGATAGAACAAACATGACTTAGTTCGCAAAATCATATATGTCTTACAACTAAAAGTAGATAGATTGCTCGTGAAATCGCTTGTATAGTCTATCTACATCATGATTCATATTGGCAATCATTACCCTGTTTCTATAAATCACTACTCTGTTTAGTTTGGTAGGAAATTTGCAAGTGATACCCTTTGAGAATTATGGAAAGCTTTTAGAAAAGGATTTGGATGCTTTTAATTTATATTGAGGAGCACATAAGTCTAACCTATTATTTGTCCAATTATTTTTGTTTCTTGTACTTAATGTATGCTATTATTATGTCATAAATGGACCAACATAAATACTATGAATTGTAATATCTCATCATAATAAAATTTGTAACCTTCATATTTAAACACAATAAATCTCAATAAATATTTATAAATATTCTTATTTTCTTAAAATATATCCAACATAGTTCAAATTGATAGGTTCTTTCATAGTTAATTAAATATCTCTTGCTTCTATGACATCGATTCCAAACGAAATTGGTAACTATAAATTTTTAAATTTTATTCTTTTCTTAAAAGAAAATTTTAAAACACATGATAAATCTTTTAATACTTAACTTTGTTTTGGTGATGCTGTTTATATGATATTTCTTTTTAATACTTTAAATTTTGATGATTTTTAAAAATAACTTAAAAATGTTTTAATGTACGGACAAATATGAAAGAGTTTAGTTTTTATTGTAATTAATGTATGTTATTATAGTGTCATAATTGGATTAATATTAAGACACTAAATGTGTAGTTATTGTATTATATATATATATATATAGTATTTTAATAGACGAATTTATGCTATATTTAAGGTATGGACAAAGTTGAAAGAGTTAAGAACGTATGGAGAGATTAATATATAACTCCACACATTTATTTTCACAGGAAGAAATTTATTGCAGCCTATAAATTTACTGAAAATAATTTATTGCTGTCCTAAAAGGACTACCAGACCAATGATTACCTTTATTTTGTCTCTTAATATATATAGTAATATATATAGTAATAGATAGATAGATAGATTAATATCAAAACAAATATTTCTATGCCTTCATATGCAAATATTTTAAGGTACCGTTTGGCCGCAGCAATAAGCACCACACATAACACAGATTGACAAATACCAAAGAAAACTTTGAAAAATAAAAACTTGAAAATAAGAAATATAAATACAATTAAAATAAAATAATTCGAATTTTACTTTCTCTCTCATCTGTATTTATCAATCTATCTCGAGTTCTCTCTTTGGGTCCATGGTGCATCTTCGCTATCAATCATCACAACGTCACTCAGACGACAATTTCGTTCTTCATGATCCCCAATTCAATCGGTACAGATTTCTCTTCCAATTAAATCTCAGGGTACAGATTTCTCTTCCAATTAAATCTCAGGGCTTTGTATTTGAATTATGTTTCCATATTTGATCTCTCTTTTTTTCTTTTCTTTTTTTCTGATTAGTAGATCTTCAAGTTTTTCCCATGTGATTGAATGTTAGATAAAAATTATTTTTCTTTTTATATTGTGAACTCAATGTGGATAAATATGCGAGTCTAAAAATTCATTTCGGACGATACCTATTCTGCAATGACTTATATAAATCATTTGTCACTCTTAGTTGTTTGGTAAAGACTTATGTTATAACTTATAAGTTAATTTATAAGTCAAAATAAATAAATAATAATTTGTAACTTATTTAAAAATGACTTATAAATCATTCTTAATAGGTTAGTAGACCTGGCAATTGGGCTGGGCTGGCCCAAACGGGCTGGGCCATTGTTGGGCTGGGCTAAAATTGGGCTGGGCCAAAACGGCCCAGGTTTTGGTGGGCTGAAAAAGTGAAGCCCAAAGCCCATTTTTTGGTGGGCGGGCTGGGCCGGCCCGCGGGCTTGGGCCATTTTTACAAAGGATTGAGCGGGCTGGGCGCCCACGGGCTGGGCCAATATTGGGTTGGGCTAAATTTGGGCGGGCCAAAAAGGCCCAAGTTTTGGCGGGCTAAAAAAATGAAGCCCAGAGCCCAACTTTTTTTGGGCGGGCTGGGCCGGCCCGCGGGCTTGGGCCAATTTTGCCAGGTCTATAGGTTAGTTTGACTAGTTGTAATATCTATTTTGCCCGTTTCTATTTTACTAAATTACAGCTCTACCCCTGTAACGATTTCTTGATTCTCTTCTAACGTAAATTGGAGATCTGATCTGCTCCTCTCTCTCCTCGCTCGATTTTCTTGGCTTCTCCCTCCTTCCCTCCGCGGCTGTTACTCCTGCTACTCCTTCGATTGCTGCTAGGTACCAAACCCTAGACCGCATGTTTGATATATATGTGTGTATTATGTTATGTGAATCTTTGGCATGTTGTTTTTTTTTTTCTTTACCTCTTTAATTTTGGCTGTAGTTTCAGAGCCTATGGGTTTCGATTCAATTCCATTTTTGTTAATTTATGTGGTTCAAATGTTTGATTGATTGAATGAATTGTTGTATATTGGGTTGTGCTTAATTAGGAATATGTGAGCAGCTTAATTTTAGCAAATGACAGTAACTTTGGTTCTGTTTATATAGATTTAACCTCGGTTCTGCTTAACCTGAGTATTGTGTGATCTTTTCACATTTGCTGATTGGGACTTGGGGGGAGGGGAGTGTTGATACTGAGACAACATATAACAACATAGTTGATTTGTTTACTTCATCCTAGCTACACAGTTTATACCCATTTGACATTTGTAGAGAAATATTGGTGTTCAAGATATTTAGGAGAAAAATGATTGTTTTCTTTATCAGTAGCTAGTTACTTGTTTTAATTGAGGTGTTAATTGATGCTAAGGAGTATAGTCTCTACTTTTCATTAACTTTGATTATTGATTTATATGTTGTTTTTAATTAGTTGGCAGTTTATACTGTACATGTTTGATGAAATTCCTCAATGAGTATTACTGTATACTGTTCAGAAAAGAAATCACCAGTGATGATTATATTAAGTCATGAGCTAAGTAGTGTGTCCATATTGATTAATTAAAAAGTTAAAAATAACTTTATAAAAAAGTGGAAAACTGGGAGCCAAGTGGAATGATTGACAAAGCTGCCTAAAATTTGTTTGGAGTTGCATAATCTTCTGTAAGTCTAACAACAGTAGCAAGTCTACATGTGTACCACAGGGATTAGGTATATGAACATGTAGCTGGAACTACATTAACTTGATATGTTTATATGAAATGAACAAGGATTAGGTATATGAACATGTAGTTGGAACTGCATTAGGTATATGATTGTAGTTGATATGTTTAGAGAATTTGTTTAGTATTTTATTTAATGAAATTGTGGATGATTGTTATGATATGATATTGAATCAACGTATCTTTTTATTAATGTCCTTTAGTAATCTTTACATTTGATTTTAACTTATAAGTCATTATCAACCGAACACCTTCATAACTTATTTTAACTTAATTTTTGACTTATAAGTGAAATTGATGCCGAACGCTTTTACTTATAAGTCACAACTTAAAATAACTTATAAGTTAACTTATATTTTAACTTTAAGTCATATTATAAATTGATTTGAAATAAGAATGTTCAGTAATTGGAACGTTATGGAACGTTATGATTTTATGTTGTTTTTCTATTTGTAATATTTATGACGGTTAAGCTTGCCCATTTAGGGAATTTTTATTTATAGATGGTGATTTATCTAGAATTTGAAAATAGGGTGGTTTTGTTTGTTTTGTTGGGTGTTTGGGTTCTGTTTTCAAACACCATAAAAAACACAGAGGATGAACACAGTTTGGATTAGTATATAAACCGGTTTAATATACATTACCCATCTATACATGCCATGTTGATTATAACTCTTTCCCCTTACCTTCCAAGTCCAATATAACACTGGCTTACTTTTGTTCAAATTAAATTTGCTAAACATCATGTATATTGTAATTAAACATATCTTGTTTTGTCTCGTTTTGTTTTTCCGAAGTTGTATAAGTCTTCATACTTACTTGAGTGGACATGAGTAACTGCAATTGGTAAAATAGAGAGGAACTCGCAACAGTCAAGTAGAGGCTGTGACGCATCACTGCCCAGGTCATCAGGACCATGTATGGTATTGATTAGGTTCAGTTTAAGCAGACAATTCTTGTGTTTTAAAAGAATGGATATTGTCAAGAAAAAATGACTTCTATGGGGGTATAGAGTAATGTTAGGGCTCAAAGTAGTTTCATGAATATTTTAATATAATTTATTAAATGACCATTCACAATTTATATAGTCAACCAATGTAATAATGACATATTATTTGAGATCTCATATTTGTTGAAACCCTAGCCTTACTCACAAGGTATACGATTATTTGTCTGTGGTTTCCAGTTCAAGCAATTTTACTGTTGGCTCTGGACCTCTGGTTATTAATCATTAGTATTGAATTCCCTCTATCCCATATTATTTGTCCACCTTTCCATTATGGAAATCCCAAAATGCTTGAATTTTTCAAATTCCTTTATTGCCCTCACGTGTTACATTAATACAAAGGTACAAAATTTAGACGAGGGGGTAATATTGGTATACCTTATAAGCCTGATATATTGATATGAAGATGATAAAATGCAATTTTCTCAAGTGGCGTGTCTGTCATTTTGGACGTTAAATTTAGTATGGAGGGATTAATAGAAAATGTTTATGGGAGTTAACCTCCCATTTCTATCACCAAAGTTCGACAGCTGGATAGGGTGCTCAATGGGAGAGGTACTTTAGCATAGACTTAACTATAGAACGTTCAGTTGATAGAAAGGATGTGCATAATTGGGATTAAAAATTATAGTGCCAGTAATAGTAATCATATAATGGATGTTAAACTGCCTTGTTAGTTTATATTTTATAACAAGGTTCTCACAAACAACTCGAAGATAATGGAAAACACATAATATTTACTGAAGCTTAAATACCATATAAAGTGACGTTGAAAGCAATTATCAAGACTCCCTAATTGTTGTTACTTTTAACCATTCCTGTGGTTAGCTTCTCTGACGGCTAGATGATTGTGCTCATGATGTGGTTCTGCTAGCTAAGTGTGATAATTTTCCCCATACCCAACAGGTCCCTAGCCGACCTCAAATTTAGTGAGACAGGTTTGGGAGAAAAGCTGGAAATCCTATAGGGGTTGTAGTAGGGCGTTTTGGGGATGGCTCCTGTCACCCTATATAATACTTGTCCCGTTGCCATGTCTACCCCTGGTATAATAGAACTACTCCGCATGTTTTAAATTCAAATTCATTGAGGATGTCCACACTTAAGATTTTAAAAATTAATTGCAATGTTATACAAATTGCTTTTTTATAGGGAGCACTATATAACCTCTCTTTTTTTTCTTCTTGTAATTGAAATCAACTTACCTATCGTTTCTTTTGGGTATAAATTGAAGTCACTTATGTACTATGCTGCTTCATCTGGTAAATTATTTGTTTTTCGGGTTATGTGAATAAGCAGGATACTTTTCCTTAGCAAATGGCATATGCAGGATACTTTTCCTTGGCAAAATCCAAGACATATGCTCTTTTATGTGAAACTTATCAATTTCTTAAATTTTATAGTTCATAAAAATAAGTTGTGTGTTTTTTTTTTTTGGTACAAGGTCCCAAATTAAATATCAATCATTTAGTTAGTAGGGTATAAATTTGTTACTTGTAAATTAAAAGGGGCAAAATTAATTTAGTTTTTGATTAGTTAAATTTTATTTTAATTAACAAATAATTTTATTTTTAATATATATATATATATATATATTATGTAACGCCCTCAAAATCCGTATACTTGAAACAACATGTGCTCACTATTAATCATTATCCACAACAACTACCTACACCATCTATCTAATAATATAACCTTAAAAGACATAAAAGTAAATACAATAATTTACATCACACGTCTGATAGTCTTCCGAGGTTCTGAACGTTATTAACTATTATAACTTAAACAAAATATAATAAACTATTACAAAAATATTACATCATTTAATAATAAAGTTTTAATACATCAATTACTTATGAGCTTAAGTAAGTGTTAATTAGACTAATATGTAATTGATGTATTAGAACTTTATTATTAAATGGTGTAATATTTTTGAAATAGTTTATTATATTTTGTTTAAGTTGTAATAGTTACTAAGGTTAAGAACTTGGGAGGACTATAAGACATGTAATGTAAATTATTGTATTTATTTTTATGTCTTTTAAGTTTATGTTATTAGATAGATGTTGTGGATGATGATGAATAGTAAGCATCATATCTATTGTTTCAAGTACAACACGGATTTTGGGGGCGTTACAAGTTGGTATCAAACCTTTAGGTTGGAGAACCTTAGGATATAATCAGATGAAAAATAGTAGAGACGATGATATGTGATCTCTCATAGAGTTCTTAAGTAATAAGAGATGAATTGAGAATTCATCAAGTTTATTAAATTAAATGTTATGCGGAAGTTAATTAAGTTATATTATATGTTATATTATGATGGGAATTAAGTTTGTTATTTTATCCTATTGTAGGATGGCCAGCGAGGAAGAAATTAGTGACATTTATGAGATACCTAGACCGGCTCCGGCGGTAGAACTCGAGCCAGTCAGTGAACCAGAGGAGGAATCATTCATGGATCTTGAAGAAGAACTTGAGGAAGATCGTGAAGAGGATCATGCAATTCCGAAGTATGCAGCGGATGATGTCGCACTGGCCGAGGAAGAATTGGAGGGTGATCAGCGGATACCTGATCAGGACATGGGAGCCATAGGGGCTGAGTTAAAGACTGTGATGCTAGACCTGATGGAAAGAAATCAGCAGTTAGAAAACAAGGCGCAGGAGTTAGAAAACAAGGCGCAAGAGCTGAAGGATGGAAATGAGGAGCTAAAGGCCCTTTGGGAGGCAGAGAAAGCTACTCGCATTAGAGCAGAGGAAGCTACGCGCATTAGAGTAGAGGGAGTAGAGGCATTACTGAGGATAAAGAAGAGGAGGTTGGATCGAACCCTTTATACTTATTATAGGACCAACTTGTAGGGCTCCTACTAATAAATCTATGAATTGCTGCAAGGGGTTCTGATTCAGTTTCCTATCTTCATTATCTAGTTCTCGTTGCGTTCTTCTTCTTGGCGGCATTTTCTGTTTAATATAACAGTGTATTACTATAACATTATTTCTTTTAAAGCTTATGTAAATAATGCAAAAAAATGTAGTCACTCTTAAGGCACGTTTAATAAAACATATTTATATTAATATGCGGCACTTTCTGTTTAATACAACAGTGTATTACTATAACATTATTTCTTTTAAAGCATATGTAAATAATGCAAAAAAATGTAGTCACTCTTAAGGCTCGTTTAATAAAACATATTTATGTTAATATGTATCATACTAGTACATCTTACATTTCATAGCACTTGCTATTTACATATCCCGTATTAATCTTGAAAGTTGGGATTTACAAAAACTTATAAACTTCTACTATATATGTATATACACACACACATAAGTCTTATAGGCCTTCCCTTATGCCATCCAGGTACTCTACCCTATCCTGAAATCGCCCGGAAGAGGTCCTATATGTATAATGCATCCGTTCCAACCTCCTTTTCTTCAGACTCAACTACCTTTCTCTTTATCTTTAACTCTGGATCCATCTGATCCTTCTAACTTATCTGAAAATTTAAATAGAATGCAAGAATGAGCAACAAATTTGCTCATCAAGTGTTATAGCTTAATAATTAACAATTAATATGATTTATCGAACAATGTACAAAATATATCGTAACATTTTAAAATCCCGTATCCAAGGAATAATAAAAGCTTGAATCCTTGTCTCTTAGCTCAACAACCAATAAAAGAGTAAATAACTCAAAATCAAATGATTTTCATCAACTGTGGCTCAACTTTTCAATGATATGAATAATATCAAATAACTGAGTGACCATAAGGTCATGAACTCTTACACAATGTTAAGAACTTTACCAAGTGTTCATTAGTCACATAGACTGTGAAACTCTGCATGAAGTACTATTAGGTGATCAGCCTAAAACACTTATGTTACGCGTAACATCGAAACACCGTAATTTTGGGTGTATTGTCGGCGAGCCGACAAGGTTATCATTCTTTACTCCCCTAATACAAAATTAGGGTTGTTCATTTTAGTTAGTAACATCAGAAATCCGCCCCAAACAAATTTTGTTTGGAGCAGTAATATTCTCATTTAACAGATTTCCAATTCGGAATAACTTTCGATATGTGCAAATAAATTGCTTAATGAATAATAACTTCAACAATTGAGTGTAGCCGAATACAAATGACATCGACTCTTAAATTACTCTTCATGATCAACATATCAAGGGATTTGATATTAAATGACAACGAACATAAGTTCAGTTAAAAAAGTAATTTAAATGCACGTAGTGCAGAAACTTGTCTAACGTATTTGTCGTTCCTTCTTGGAATCCAATACATTGTTGTTAAGTCGTTGCCTAGGCGTCGCCTAGGCGATGCTTAGGCGTCCACTCGCTGGGTAAGGCCAAGCCGTCCAGACGACTTGCTAGAGGGGTAGAATGGCGCGCGCTCAGTTGGATACGGCCTTGGACGACTCGGAGACACCAAGACACCTTGGATGACTTGGAAGTAGATCGGGCGACTTGGCGATGCCGAGTATGGTTCGACCCAAAGTCCAATTGGGTTAAAAAAAAAAAACTAAACCCAGATTTAGATCGATCAGATCAGCCGAGCACCAGAGCCACTTTGCGAACAGACAACATGAGGGTGAGGGAGAGAAGGCGACTCACTTCAACAGTTCGGCGACACCGACGAGACGACTCCGACAAGGCGATGACCTCTAGCGACTCCGACGACGGCAGCTTGAGGTATTTTCTCTTCTTCTCGGCTTTTCTTCTCTTCTTCCCTTTAGTTCTTCTCTTTTTCTCGCCTCTATTCAGTTCTTGTTCACCTCTTCTTATTCGGTTGTTCTTCTTCACTGGTTTATTGCTTGTGTTGTGTGACTTGTGTCTCGTGTATGCTGACTGCTTATTGTTCTAAAATGACTAGCTAGGGCCTAGGGGTATTATATATAATTGTGTTGTGTATTGTGAGTTGTGAGTTGGAGGCATGTGCTGCTGCCTATACAATATCATATATAGTACATAACTTTATTACTTCTGTACTATATTATATTATAATTTGTACTATATTATATATAGTACAAGTTCTACTGCCTATACTGCTATATTATATATATATAGTACATAACATAATTTTATCCTTTCGTAAAATTAATGAAACATCTTAACGTAAAATTATAAATAGGATGTTTAATTATAAATTTATGGTATTCTATATATACAATATTAAAACTTAAGAAACTAAACATAAATTTAAAAATTATATTAAATTAAACTAAATATTGCAAATGCATCACCATTTATATAATTTGAAGTTGGTACAAGTTCAAAAGATTATTAGTTTATAACTATAATAAAATTATCCATTTTGACTTGATTTTGTTCACTTCTTGTTGTAATTTGATATGCTACAATATACATTATGAATATGGTAAATCATTAGAAAAATAAATATATCAATATTCATATAAATATTAAATATATATAATTTTATTCGTATAAAATTTACATTATTAACGACTTGTCGACTTGTGGACGACTAGTCAGGCGCCTTGTCGCCTAAGCACTTAAGCTCCCGGCTGTCGCCTCGCCTCGACTTGTCGCCTTGATAACTATGATCCAATAATGTTCGTTCCGGAACAACCTACAACATTATAGGAGTTCAATTTATTAATCCCCATTTAACTTATCCGATATTATTGGTAATTTTTTCAAATTTCGTTCCCAAGGTCGAGAACGCTTTTTAAGTTCATTTTAAGAGCGTTTTCTTTTTTACATTTCGATACTCCGAACATTATTTTTCGGAAACTTAAGCCCCATTTCTAGTTTTAACTCATCTTCATCAATAAATTTTTATTATGCAGTTTTTTGCTTACTTTAAACAACTTTTATTAATTTTTCTATTCTCTGAACCGTACACCAGCCATACTTGCAGAATTAGTTTGGCCAAACCCTTTATACCAGGGCTAGACATATTCATTTAAGAATTTCTGTGAATTTTTCAGAATTTTTGGATTACGTTTACTATTTATTTCATAGTCGTTTCTAGCCAAACTTCCAATAATTTCCATAATTTGAAATTATGTCCAAAATTCTAAATTTTGGACAGCTCCTTAGTATCATCTCAGATTATTCAATTCCAAAGTTTCATGTTTATATCATTTATGGAGAGCAAGTTATGCTCATTTTAGGGTTTTAACTTCTCGAAACTGTTTTATTTTTAATTAATTCTCTAGACCTCCGATTGAGCTCAATTTTTTTGGGCAACACATCCCTTATAATATCAGTTATCATCACCCAAAAGTTCAGGGCCAGCCGTACCCTCGAACTCCAACACAACAAGTAAATTCAGACTTTCCCTTGTTTTGGCCAGCCTCTTTACAAAAATTGTAATAAATAATCTAACTGCAGAAAAATTTTCACATTCTCAGGAAACATAGTTAACTTTCATGTCTATATCATATCCAAAAATTAAGTTCTAACTCCTTACGGTTTAGGAGATATTGAATTTATAAAAACAGGGCAACAACTGCGCTTATTTCCTCTTTTCTAGTTTTTCCAACTTTGTTCGTTTTAGGTTTTTGGTTCCTCTTTTGCTTTCCATGATCACATACCACTTCTCAAAAGAAAAGAATTTCCAAGATTTTCTATGAATTAAAATCTAGTTTAGGGTTTACCTTAGCTAGGTTTTCCTTCTTTTTCTTCTTCTCTTTTCTTTCTCTTCTCTTCTCTTCCTATTCCTTCTCCTGCTTGCTCTGCTCCAGCCGAGCCTCCTCTCTGCCCTCTCCCTTATGCGCCAAGCCACGTAGGAATTGGGGGAGTATTCTTACTCCCCTAAACATATATATATATATATATATATATATAATAAAGTTTTCACAAGTTTTAATTTAGTCCCTATTGACTTCTTTTCTTATAGTCAAACCACTCAACTTATGGTTATTATAAACTTACCCCACTGTTAGTGTGATTAATCTTACTTTACATTCCTTAATCACCCAAGTTAACTAATTAAGTAAGTTTATAAATTAAATGGTTAATCAAGGAATTAACCAAAGCTTCTAGGATAAGCTTCTCCTTCAAAATATCATGGAGGCTTCTTCCCCCCCCCCCCCAATATCTCCTAGCGGAGCATGGCATATACATATATATCTTATATTTTTTTTTTCTTTTTTCTTCCTTTCTTTAGTCAATTACTTTTGACTTTTACATTTTCTTTTTCTATTTTCCTTTCTTTCCTTTTCTTTTAGGAGCATTCTTTTAGAAGCATACTTGACTTTCTAATATATATATATATATATATATATATAACAAAATACAACTGATTTTGAATTTCCCGCTCACCCTAATAAACCATCAGGACCGTCCAAAATTTGGGATAAATCTCACCGTCCATTATATCCTCTTTAACTTCAAAGGAAAAAAAATTGCTCTCTCTCTCACTCTGAGATCCTCCTCTGTTTTTCGTCCTCCCGAGCTCGCCCTCTGCCTCCTCCATTCTCTAGCGCCGGCAATCTCTCCTCCCCCTTCCCCTTCGTACGTAGTGCCAGAGGCACGGGTAGTACGGCTAGTATATATATATTAGGTTATGGAATTTATTTCCAATTCCATTTACGTTTCCTCTTCTTTCCAGTCCAAGATAACACTTTAACCCATATTTTAAATGTGTTATAAAATAAAATTAACGTTATTAAATTCATTTACATTTTTACTTACATTTTTGTTATAAATATCCGGTGTATTACAGTAGATGTGGACATAGAACCAGCTCTTATAAAGTGGCCAAGGAAACGGGATTTAACATTCTGATTTTTTTGACTCCAAGGATTCTTGGATGATAATCCACCAGAGGGGTTTAGTTTAAATGTAAGTATATCGACTTTCAGTTATTGACTTATTTCCCATTCAATAATTGTGTTGGAGTAGCCTTTACATTTTTTGTCTTTCAGTTGTCACCATTTGCATCAATGTTTATGGCACTCTTCACCTGGATATCATCATCTTCTTTGGCTTACATATACCCGTAGGTCGCTCTTCTGAAATTAAGCAAACTCTTGCTGGGTGTCTAGCTTGAGCTTTGCCAGGACTTGTAGCTGATCTTAGGCTTCCAACACCAATATCTACTCTGGAGCAAGGAATGGTACCTCTTCTGAACTTGTTTGTCCCACTTTAATGCCGATTATTGTTAAACCACTTCTATTTCTTATATTTATTTAATTGGTTTATCTCATCTGCATGTCATGTGATAAAAAACTGCAGAAGGTCTCATTTCCCGGCCCCCTCAAAGAGAAAGAACACTCTTACACTTGCCGAAAAGCTCCAAATTTTAATTAGACATAAGATATCTGGTTTGTTTTGGTTCTGTAATTGGCATGCGACTTGCTTTAGTTCCATAAAAAACTACCCCTGGATCTGCCTGGTGTGTTTCCGCACTTCCCTTTACAATTTTTCTTACTCACAAGTTTTACTCCCTCCTTTCCAAAATTGGAGATAAGTTTTCCTTTTTAATCCGTTCCAAAAAAAAGTTGCATTTCTATTTTGAGACTATAAACTGACATGATATCCCTAATATTGCCATTACTTTGTTACTGTCATTTCTAGCATCATACCACCACTAATGAACTTTAGCTAATACTAAGGGAACATTTAGAAACTTAAATTTATCCATAAAATTCATCGTTTTAGAGATCTATCTCTAATTTTGGAACGGAGGGAGTAGTTATGTTTCCCTTTATTATGAATGCAATTTAGGCACCATATTGTGAAGTGTATTGCCGAGTGCTGACCATTGAGAGTTATATAGTGCTTATGCCTGTATTTCCTTTGTTTGGAAGGCTAATCTTCTCTCCCATTTTTCTGTATTATTTAAAAGTCTTTCATACCAAGTATGAATGTTATATCTTACTCATATTTTCAATGCATTCTAGTATACTTTTATTGTTTAAGCACTCCACGCTGATTGAACAAGCTTGTATGTTTTTTTTTTTTTTTGATATGTGGAGTATCCCGACTAGGTCAGACAAATCTCCCCACTTGGGTCAGACAAATCTCCCCACCCCGAACAAGGCTTCCGAAACAGGCTTACATCTGCGGTCCATGACCCCTATGCTGCTTCAAGTGGGAGTCGAACTCAATACCTCCGGGTTTACGGTTGAACCCAAGTTCTCCACTAAGGCAAGCGGCGGGGTCAAATTTGTATGTTTTTTGGGTCAGTTGTTTTATGTTTCTTTAGTTTAGCATGGTTAACCATCTCTCATCCCATTGGCTCACTTAATTAATTTGGCAACATAGTTGTGGCTATAAATTTAGGATTAGTAAAATAAATGGTTGGAAGAGAGACATTTCCTAATACCTCTTGGGTTTTTGGAAGTCATTTGACTTGGGCAATCTGTACACTGTACTGCTGCTTAGATTATTTTAATTGTGTCATTTATATGAGTTTTAATGGTTTAAAACTTGTTCCATGTTTTTGAATTCAGTGGATTTGTGTGATTTCTATTTTGATATCTATTTATTGTAATCGTTTTAAATTGGTGATTGGTTGTGTTTACAGTCCTGCTTGCTTGATACAATGTCCTTTATGGATCCACTTCCTCCATTCAGAATAAAGCAGTGGCAAGTGATTGTTCTTCTGTTTATTGATGCTCTTTCTGTTTCTCGGATCCCTTCAATCACCCCACACATGACAAGTGGGAGAAGGTTGTTTCACAGGGTGAGATCCTTGATATTGTTCATGCTTTATTGCGATTTCAGAAATCTGTCACGGGTTGTTATCATGTCAACTTTCGCATATCCAGTGTGGGAAAACTCAAAATCTTAACTTTCTAGTTTATTTCATATGAAATGTCTTTCAACCCCTCTGGAATTAGCTGCTATACATAGCAACACAGTTGCTTTTGCATTTATACTTCTGGCTACTTCTAAACCCTTTCCCAACCCAGCCACCCGCACATATGGATGACATATTTATATGTAGAAGCAGGTCAGAAACAGTTGACATTATGCAGTATCACAAGCTTAATGAAGCTATTCAATTCATAAAATCATACTTGGGAATACTCTTCCCTTTACACATATTTATAGCTAACAAATGCTGGAAAAAGTAAATTTTACTAACCTACACCACTCTATTATCCATCACTCATGTTAACAAACTATCCATATGCTTAAATCTACACCAAAATAAACTATTTCAGTTACGCCTATTTTTCCTTTTCTTGACATATTTTATAAATTTATCCTCGAGGACATGTAGTATATATTCTCCCTCTGTCTCAAGACAGAAGTGTCCATTTCAAGTCAACTTCCCAGGGAAACCTTTAAGATATGTTCGCTTGCAATAATGATGCATGAGATTTGGACTATTTATACTTATTTTTACTACTTTAAAATCATTAAGCACTTTTTTTATCCTTGGATTAATTAGTACATGACAATCTGTGGAGTATAGTTTTACTTCTAAGACCATCCAATATATCAAAAGGGGGTACTATTTAATCCCACCTATTCCCATGGGATTATATAGTCATTCATAAATGACTTTAAAAACAAAAGAAATATTCCATGAGATTGTCATCTCAGGACTAGTTCATCAAGGATAAAAAAGTGCATAAAGGTATTAAACTAGTATAAATTTTCCAATCCCATGCAACATCATCGCAAACAAATATAGCCTCGAAGTTCTATTGATATTTTCACTTAAATAAAAACTCCAGGTTGGAACATACGAGATGGTAGCTCAGTTTTCAAAGGATATATATTTTTTGTGGGATATTTGGAGAAGGGCTCTTTAATTGGAACATACGAGATGGTAGCTCAGTTTTCAAAGGATATATATTTTTTGTGGGATATTTGGAGAAAGGGCTCTTTAATTATATGTTTTGTAAATTTAATGGTAATGGAAGACCATGGACGTTTCTGTTGTATCTAGCCTGGAGTCATAAGCTCTTTTATAAGGTCATTTGTTGGAAGGAAGAGTCATCTATTGATAGATATGTCCTGCATGGAACTTTCTCAGCTTATAAACTTCTATCATTTGGTAGTGTAATAATCCGGGTCAAATCCCGAGTTCAGAACAAATCTCAGCTCAAATCTCGATTCTGGAACAAATCTTAGGTCAAATTTCGAGTCCGAATCGAATCAAATTAATCCAAACAAGTCCTTAAATTACTTGTCTAATAGTATTTTTTTTGGTGATCTTAGCCCACCACAGACTTATCAAAAATGTCATGACTGAATGTATACTGTTAATATCTTAATTCCTTATATACAAATAATTTTTTTTCACATATTTCGGTGTGTGACTGGAGTATTACAGGTAGTTAAACTGTTTCGTAGTCGGTTGACATCTTTGAAAAAAAGTTAGTCAGCAAAAGAAACTAGAAATATGAAAAAGTTTCGTCAAGGTGACAAGAAATGAGGAATAAAAGATGGCTGGTTTTAGAACTCATTGAAACTAAAAGATGTTATGAGATAATGCTCGAATATTGAGATCGATGATTACAAATATTTATTAGTTATTACTTATGGAACTTTTACTTCTTTTCTATCAGAAAAAATAATTGATTTGTGTGAAGGTCTATTGATTATTATTTTCTCTAGTTTCAGGTAATCGACATCCCCAATATTCAATTCTCATTCAAATTTTGAAAATTTAACATTTAACACTTAACACCATATTTGATTTTTTGCCGTCTGCATAGGTGTTGGATGGTGCACAAACAAGTGCAGAAGAGTACGAAGTTATGAAGGATCTTGTAATTCCACTTGGTCGCGTACCTCAATTTTCTGCACAAAGTGGAGGCTAGTAAACAAATTTGGATCTGCTTTTTAGCCATCTGCTTCAGTATTTTCAACTGCTTTCTTCCTAATCTGCATCGGTATGCTGGTTGTCATGGTCAATTTTGAATTTCTACATTTTCCTGCACTTATAGATGGTTTAGTTGTGCAAATTTCTGGTGTTGGACTGTTTTATGCCAATGTACTAATTTGAGAAGCTTGACCAATAAACTTTATATTTTATTGGCCAAGATTTATCTGTTCATAGTTAGAATTTAGATTAATTTGAAACACATCTTACTGAGATTGTTTGATGTACTGAGATTATTTCATCTTTCTGTTTTACACCACTCCACACAATTTGGTATCATACATAACCTAATGTAGCATGTAATTTTTATAAGGCAGGACTAAAATTACTAATATAACTGGAAAACATCATGTCTATCTTTTCATTTCTAATTTGCCTTTTTTTTTGTAGAATGCCTCGGTTCCGGTGAGCAAGCACATCAAAGATGTTACAAATTCAGCAACCACAGCATCATCTCATCTTTCCAACGACAAATGAGGACAAGTGATTGTGATTATGATGTTCAAAATGTTCTACATATGAATAATAGTTGTGATTTTGATTTTATAGCAACATTCTTAAAAGCAGATGAAATAATTTAAGACAAGGAAAATGATATATATTACGAAATGTTTATATTGACTTTTTGATTGCTAGTTACGCGTGTTGGTATTAGTGGTAATTCTTTTAATCCTACTCATGTATTGAAATTTTTCGCAATTGCAATTTGACATATTGTTGTAGCAAGACTCTTACGTTAATTTTGAAGATGAAATTGTTATGAAGGCAACTGTAAAAGTTTGGTGCATAACAAACAATAGCATCTAACAATATAAAAAATATTATTTTATAATAAATATTTAGTGGATCTGAAGAAAAATATATTGGAAGATAACCAAGTCCATACATTAACATGTCACAATATAAATAATAATTTCAAAATAAAATTTTAGAAAGAAAACAAGATAAAATTCACTATTAAAAGTAAGAGAGATTAACGGTCCCTATTCAAAACTAGTCAATATATATATATATATATATATATATATTCTGTAAGAAAGTACTATATTATTAGTCAATATACTTTGTTTATTGTTAATCAATGACATAAAATTAGCTCTTAAACCCATGTAAGACACGGATTTAGTGGACATAATAAATTAGTTACTTTAATTTTGTATTCTTGTATATTTTTATCTAATAACACGAATACATAATATAGTTTAACTTATTATTTTAGATTTGTGCGTGCTAGATGATTTTGACCTAATCACTATTTACTCACGGAGAAAGAGAATATTTTATTTGTATTTTATGATAATTAGTAATGTTTAGCGTGATTTTATGGATTGTGTGACTATGGATCAAAAATCTTAGAAATTTTACAAAAAGGGTAACTCAACTATGAAAATAAAATTTAGTCGAGGCACATCAGGCGGTGTTCTTCCCCTACCATCTCCCCCTTCCCGCTGCATTTACTAAGTTGGTAAGAATTTGAAGTTCAACAAATTATTAAAACACAACCTATTAGTTTATGTACTAAATGCTTTTGACCTAATCACTCTTTACTCGCGAAAGAATTTTTTAATAATAATAATATTCTAAAACCAATAAATAAAATTGAGAAAAACACAACCATCATATCATATAAATTTGTGTCTCCAACATTTTTTTTCTTATATTGTTCCCTCCATATTTATTGTATATCGTTTATTTGTGAGTCAAAAACACCAAAATCATATACAAGTAAAATGAATAAAAGTAACAGGAATAATACTTTTTTACATAACGCTAGTTAGACCGCAACAATAATTAAACAACATTACGACATGAAATTCAGATGACCACGTATATTCTTATAACATAACCTATCTTGAGACATATTTTGATCGTGGTCTATTCTTCTTGCATTCTTTCTTATTCGTGCATTATCATGTTACGTGATAGAACAAACATTCGACTTAGTTCACGAAACCATATGTATGTCTTACGAACTAAAAGTAGATAGATTGCTCGTGAAATCACTCGTACAGTCTATCTACATCATGATTCATATTGCAGTCTATAAATCTACTAGAAATAATTTATTGCGGTCCTAAAAGGACTACCAGACCAACAATTACCCTTATTTTGTCTCTTTATATATATAGTAAAGTAATAGATAAATAGATTAATATCAAAACAAATATTTCTATACCTTAATATGCAAATATTTTAAGGTACCGTTTGGCCGCAGCAATAAGCACCACACATAACACAAATTGACAAATACCAAAGAAAACTTTGAAAAATAAAAACTTGAAAATAAGAAATATAAATACAATTAAAATAAAATAATTCGAATTTTACTTTCTCTCCCATATGTATTTATCAATCTATCTTGAGTTTTCTCTTTGGGTCCATGGTGCATCTTCGCTATCAATCATCACAACGTCACTCAGACGACAATTTCGTTCTTCATGATCCCCAATTCAATCGGTACAGATTTCTCTTCCACTTTGATGTAAACTTATTAAATCTTAGGGCTTTGTATTTGAATTATGTTTCCATATTTGATCTCCTTTTTTTTTCTTTTTTTTATTTCCTTTTTGTGATCAGTAGATCTTCATTTAGATTGTTTTAGATGCTGTGTATTCGTTTTGCCAATTGGGTTTCTCAAGTTTTTGTCATGTGATTGAATGTTAGATAAAAATCATTTTTTTTTTGTTTCTTGTACTTAATGTATGCTATTATTATGTCATAAATGGACCAACATAAATACTATGAATTGTAATATCACATCATGTTGAAATTTGTAACCTTCATATTTAAACACAATAAATCTCAATAAATAATTGTAAATATTCTTATTTTCTTAAAATATATCCAACAGAGTCCAAACTGATAGGTTCTTTCATAGTTTTAAATATCTCTTGCTTCTATGACATCGATTTCAAACGAAATTGGTAACTATAAATTTTCAAATTTTATTTTTTTCTTTAAAGAAAATTCTAAAACACATGATAAATCTTTTAATACTTAACTTTGTTTTGGTGATGCTGTTTATATGATATTTCTTTTTAATACTTTAAATTTGATGATTTTTAAAAATAACTTTAAAATGTTTTAATGTACGGACAAATATGAAAGAGATTAGTTTTTATTGTAATTAATGTATGTTATTATAGTGTCATAATTGGATTAATATTAAGACACTAAATGTGTAGTTATTGTATTATATATATATATATATATATATTTTAATAGACGAATTTATGCTATATTTAGGGTATGGACAAAGTTGAAAGAGTTAATAACGTGTGGAGAGATTAATATATAACTCCACACATTTATTTTCACACGAAGAAATTTATTGCAACCTATAAATCTACTAGAAATAATTTACTGCGGGACCAACGATTACCCTTATTTTGTCTCTTTATATATATAGTAAAGTAATAGATAAATAGATTAATATCAAAACAAATATTTCTATAACTTAATATGCAAATATTTTAAGGTACCGTTTGGCCGCAGCAATAAGCACCACACATAACACAAATTGACAAATACCAAAGAAAACTTTGAAAAATAAAAACTTGAAAATAAGAAATATAAATACAATTAAAATAAAATAATTCGAATTTTACTTTCTCTCCTATCTGTATTTATCAATCTATCTTGAGTTTTCTCTTTGGGTCCATGGTGCATCTTCGCTATCATCACAACGTCACTTCATGATCCCCAATTCAATCGGTACAGATTTCTCTTCCACTTTGATGTATACTTATTAAATCTTAGGGCTTTGTATTTGAATTATGTTTCCATATTTGATCTCCTTTTTTTTTCTTTTTTTTATTTCCTTTTTGTGATCAGTAGATCTTCATTTAGATTGTTTTAGATGCTGTGTATTCGTTTTGCCAATTGGGTTTCTCAAGTTTTTGTCATGTGATTGAATGTTAGATAAAAATCATTTTTTTTTTTATGGTATGAACTCAATGTCTATGCGAGTCTAAAAATTCATTTCAGACAATACATGGTCTGTAATGACTTATAAGTTGATTTTAAGTTGGTGAAATCAACTTATAAATCATTTGTTACTCTTAAGTTGTTTGGTAAAAACTTATGTTATAACTTATAAGTTGATTTATAAGTCAAAATAAATAAACAATAATTTGTAACTTATTTAAAAATGACTTATAAGTCATTCTTAATAAGTTGGTTTGACCAGTTGTAATCTCCATTTTGTTAAATTACATCTCTACCCCTGTAACCTTAATAACCTGTAACCTTAATAACCTGATTTTTTTTTTTTTTTTGTTACTTTGACACACACACCCTCCTTGCTACCGCCAAGGATTGAACCCTCGATCTCATGGAAACCATGAGGCGAGTCATACCACTGGCCAAAGGCCTTCGGTTAATAACCTGATTTCTTGATTCTCTTCTAACGTAAATTGGAGATCTGATCTGCTCTCTCTCTCCGCTCGATCCGTCTATTTCTTGGCTTCTCCCTCCTTCCCTCCGCGTCTGTTACTCCTGCTACTCCTTCGATTGCTGCTAGGTACCAAACCCTAGACCGCATGTTTGATATATGTGTGTGTATTATGTTATGTGAATCTTTGGCATGTGTTTTTTTTCTTTACCTCTTTAATTTTGGCTGTAGTTTCAGAGCCTATGGGTTTCGATTCAATTCCATTTTTGTTAATTTATGTGGTTCAAATGTTTGATTGATTGAATGAATTGTTGTATATTGGGTTGTGCTTAATTAGGAATATGTGAGCAGCTTCATTTTAGCAAATGACAATAACTTTGGTTCTGTTTATATAGATTTAACATGGGTTCTGCTTAACCTGAGTATTGTGTGATCTTTTCACATTTGCTGATTGGGACTGAGACAACATATAACAACATAATTGATTTGTTTACTTCATCCTAGCTACACAGTTTATACCCATTTGACATTTGTAGAGAAATATTGGTGTTCAAGATATTTAGGAGAAAAATGATTGTTTTCTTTATCAGTAGCTAGTTACTTGTTTTAATTGAGGTGTTAATTGATGCTAAGGAGTATAGTCTCTACTTTTCATTAACTTGATTATTAATTTATATGTTGTTTTTAATTAGTTGGCAGTTTATACTGTACATGTTTGATGAAATTCCTCAATGAGTATTACTGTATACTGTTCAGAAAAGAAATCACCAGTGATGATTATATTAAGTCATGAGCTAAGTAGTGTGTCCATATTGATTAATTAAAAAATGAAAAAGAACTTTCTAAAAAAGTGGAAAACTGGGAGCCAAGTGGAATGATTGACTAAGCTGCCTTAAATTTGCTTGGAGTTGCATAATCTTCTGTGAGTCTAACAGCAGCAGCAAGTCTACATGTGTATCACAGGGATTAGGTATATGAACATGTTGCTGGAACTGCATTAACTGGGTATGTTTATATGAAATGAACACGCATTAGGTATATGAACATGTAGTTGGAACTGCATTAGGTATATGATTGTAGTTGATATGTTTAGAGAATTTGTTTAGTGTTTTATTTAATGAAATTGTGGATGATTGTTATGATATAATATTGAATCAATGTATCTTTTTATTAATGTCCTTTTTAATATTCTTTACATTTGATTTTAACTTATAAGTCATTATCAGCCGAACACCTTCATAACTTATTTTAACTTAATTTTTGACTTATAAGTGAAATTGATGCCGAACGCTTTTACTTATAAGTCACAACTTAAAATAACTTATATTTTAACTTTAAGTCATATTATAAATTGATTTGAAATAAGAATGTTCAGTAATTGGAACGTTATGATTTTATGTTGTTTTTCTATTTGTAATATATATGACGGTTAAGCTTGCCCATTCAGGGAATTTTTATTTATAGATGGTGATTTATCTAGAATTTGAAAATAGGGTGGTTTTGTTTGTTTTGTTGGGTGTTTGGGTTCTGTTTTCAAACACCATAAAAAACACAGAGGATGAACACAGTTTGGATTAGTATATAAACCGGTTTAATATACATTACCCATCTATACTACCTTCCAAGTCCAATCTAACACTGGCTTTCTTTTGTTCAAATTAAATTTGCTAAACATCATGTATATTGTAATTAAACATATCTTGTTTTGTCTCGTTTTGTTTTTCCGAAGTTGTATAAGTCTTCATACTTACTTGAGTGGACGTGAGTAACTGCAATTGGTAAAATATATAGGAACTCACAACAGTCAAGTAGAGGCTGTGACGCATCATTGCCCGGGTCATCAGGACCATG
Source organism: Aralia elata (assembly GCA_034770075.1). Classification (NCBI taxonomy): domain Eukaryota; kingdom Viridiplantae; phylum Streptophyta; class Magnoliopsida; order Apiales; family Araliaceae; genus Aralia; species Aralia elata. The sequence goes on from CM068384.1 coordinate 22,087,229, forward strand.
TATGGTATTGATTAGGTTCAGTTTAAGCAGACAATTCTTGAATTTTAAAAGAATGGATATTGTCAAGAAAAAATGACTTCTATGGGGGTATAGAGTAATGTTAGGGCTCAAAGTAGTTTCATGAATATTTTAATATAATTTATTAAATGACCATTCACAATTTATATAGTCAACCAATGTAATAATGATATATTATTTGAGATCTCATATTTGTTGAAACCCTAGCGTTACTCACAAGGTATACGATTATTTGTCTGTGTGGTTTCCAGTTCAAGCAATTTTACTGTTGGCTCTGGACCTCTGGTTATTAATTATTAGTATTGAATTCCCTCTATCCCATATTATTTGTCCACCTTTCCATTATGGAAATCCCAAAATGCTTGAATTTTTCAAATTCCTTTATTGCCCTCACGTGTTACATTAATACAAAGGTACAAAATTTAGACGAGGGGGTAATATTGGTATACCTTATAAGCCTGATATATTGATATGAAGATGATAAAATGCAATTTTCTCAAGTGGCGTGTCTATCATTTTGGACGTTAAATTTAGTATGGAGGGATTAATAGAAAATGTTTATGGGAGTTAACCTCTCATTTCTATCACCAAAGTTCGACAGCTGGATAGGGTGCTCAATGGGAGAGGTACTTTAGCATAGACTTAACTATAGAAAGGATGTGCATAATTGGGATTAAAAATTATAGTGCCAGTAATAGTAATCATATAATGGATGTTAAACTGCCTTGTTAGTTTATATTTTATAACAAGGTTCTCACAAACAACTCGAAGATAATGGAAAACACATAATATTTACTGAAGCTTAAATACCATATAAAGTGACGTTGAAAGCAATTATCAAGACTCCCTAATTGTTGTTACCTTTAACCATTCCTGTGGTTAGCTTCTCTGACGGCTAGATGATTGTGCTCATGATGTGGTTCTGCTAGCTAAGTGTGATAATTTTCCCCATACCCAACAGGTCCCTAGCCGACCTCAAAATTAGTGAGACAGGTTTGGGAGAAAAGCTGGAAATCCTATAGGGGTTGTAGTAGGGCGTTTTGGGGATGGCTCCTGTCACCCTATATAATACTTGTCCCGTTGCCATGTCTACCCCTGGTATAATAGAACTACTCCGCATGTTTTAAATTCAAATTCATTGAGGATGTCCACACTTAAGATTTTAAAAATTAATTGCAATGTTATACAAATTGCTTTTTTATATAACCTCTCTTTTTTTTCTTCTTGTAATTGAAATCAACTTACCTATCGTTTCTTTTGGGTATAAATTGAAGTCACTTATGTACTATGCTGCTTCATCTGGTAAATTATTTGTTTTTCGGGTTATGTGAATAAGCAGGATACTTTTCCTTAGCAAATGGCATATGCAGGATACTTTTCCTTGGCAAAATCCAAGACATATGCTCTTTTATGTGAAACTTATCAATTTCTTAAATTTTATAGTTCATAAAAATAAGTTGTGTGTTTTTTTTTTTTTGGTACAAGGTACCAAATTAAATATCAATCATTTAGTTAGTAGGGTATAAATTTGTTACTTGTAAATTAAAATGGGCAAAATTAATTTAGTTTTTGATTAGTTAAATTTTATTTTAATTAACAAATAATTTTATTTTTAATATATATATATATATTATGTAACGCCCTCAAAATCCGTATACTTGAAACATGTGCTCACTATTAATCATTATCCACAACAACTACCTACACCATCTATCTAATAATATAACCTTAAAAGACATAAAAGTAAATACAATAATTTACATCACACGTCTGATAGTCTTCCGAGGTTCTGAACGTTATTAACTATTATAACTTAAACAAAATATAATAAACTATTACAAAAATATTACATCATTTAATAATAAAGTTTTAATACATCAATTACTTATGAGCTTAAGTAAGTGTTAATTAGACTAATATGTAATTGATGTATTAGAACTTTATTATTAAATGGTGTAATATTTTTGAAATAGTTTATTATATTTTGTTTAAGTTGTAATAGTTACTAAGGTTAAGAATTTGGGAGGACTATAAGACATGTAATGTAAATTATTGTATTTATTTTTATGTCTTTTAAGTTTATGTTATTAGATAGATGTTGTGGATGATGATGAATAGTAAGCATCATATCTATTGTTTCAAGTACACGGATTTTGGGGGCGTTACAAGTTGGTATCAAACCTTTAGGTTGGAGAACCTTAGGATATAATCAGATGAAAAATAGTAGAGACGATGATATGTGATCTCTCATAGAGTTCTTAAGTAATAAGAGATGAATTGAGAATTCATCAAGTTTATTAAATTAAATGTTATGCGGAAGTTAATTAAGTTATATTATATGTTATATTATGATGGGAATTAAGTTTGTTATTTTATCCTATTGTAGGTTGGCCAGCGAGGAAGAAATTAGTGACATTTATGAGATACCTAGACCGGCTCCGGCGGTAGAACTCGAGCCAGTCAGTGAACCAGAGGAGGAATCATTCATGGATCTTGAAGAAGAACTTGAGGAAGATCGTGAAGAGGATCATGCAATTCCGAAGTATGCAACGGATGATGTCGCACTGGCCGAGGAAGAATTGGAGGGTGATCGGCGGATACCTGATCAGGACATGGGAGCCATAGGGGCTGAGTTAAAGACTGTGATGCTAGACCTGATGGAAAGAAATCAGCAGTTAGAAAACAAGGTGCAGGAGTTAGAAAACAAGGCGCAAGAGCTGAAGGATGGAAATGAGGAGCTAAAGGCCCTTTGGGAGGCAGAGAAAGCTACTCGCATTAGAGCAAAGGAAGCTACGCGCATTAGAGTAGAGGGAGTAGAGGCATTACTGAGGATAAAGAAGAGGAGGTTGGATCGAACCCTTTATACTTATTATAGGACCAACTTGTAGGGCTCCTACTAATAAATCTATGAATTGCTGCAAGGGGTTCTGATTCAGTTTCCTATCTTCATTATCTAGTTCTCGTTGCGTTCTTCTTCTTGGCGGCATTTTCTGTTTAATATAACAGTGTATTACTATAACATTATTTCTTTTAAAGCTTATGTAAATAATGCAAAAAAATGTAGTCACCCTTAAGGCACGTTTAATAAAACATATTTATATTAATATGCGGCACTTTCTGTTTAATATAACAGTGTATTACTATAACATTATTTCTTTTAAAGCATATGTAAATAATTGAAAAAAATGTAGTCACTCTTAAGGCTCGTTTAATAAAACATATTTATGTTAATATGTATCATACTAGTACATCTTACATTTCATATCACTTGCTATTTACATATCCCGTATTAATCTTAAAAGTTGGGATTTACAAAAACTTATAAACTTCTACTATATATGTATATACACACACATAAGTCTTATAGGCCTTCCCTTATGCCATCCAGGTACTCTTCTGGACTCAAACGCAAAGTTAAACCTCCGTTGATAGTGTAACTTGTCTGACCTATCTGCTAGGTAGTGCTCTACCCTATCCTGAAATCGCCCGGAAGAGGTCCTATAAGTATAATGCATCCGTTCCAACCTCCTTTTCTTCAGACTCAACTACCTTTCTCTTTATCTTTAACTCTGGATCCATCTGATCCTTCAAACTTATCTGAAAATTTAAATAGAATGCAAGAATGAGCAACAAATTTGCTCATCAAGTGTTATAGCTCAATAATTAACAATTAATATGATTTATCGAACAATGTACAAAATATATCGTAACATTTTAAAATCCCGTATCCAAGGAATAATAAAAGCTTAAATCCTTGTCTCTTAGCTCAACAACCAATAAAAGAGTAAATAACTCAAAATCAAATGATTTTCATCAACTGTGGCTCAACTTTTCAATGATATGAATAATATCAAATAACTGAGTGACCATAAGGTCATGAACTCTTACACAATGTTAAGAACTTTACCAAGTGTTCATTAGTCACATAGACTGTGAAACTCTGCATGAAGTACTATTAGGTGATCAGCCTAAAACACTTATGTTACGCGTAACATCGAAACACCGTAATTTTGGGTGTATTGTCGGCGAGCCGACAAGGTTATCATTCTTTACTCCCCTAATACAAAATTAGGGTTGTTCATTTTAGTTAGTAACATCAGAAATCCGCCCCAAACAAATTTTGTTTGGAGCAGTAATATTCTCATTTAACAGATTTCCAATTCGGAATAACTTTCGATATGTGCAAATAAATTGCTTAATGAATAATAACTTCAACAATTGAGTGTAGCCGAATACAAATGACATCGACTCTTAAATTACTCTTCATGATCAACATATCAAGGGATTTGATATTAAATGACAACGAACATAAGTTCAGTTAAAAAAGTAATTTAAATGCACGTAGTGCAGAAACTTGTCTAACGTATTTGTCGTTCCTTCTTGGAATCCAATACATTGTTGTTAAGTCGTTGCCTAGGCGATGCTTAGGCGTCCACTCGCTGGGTAAGGCCAAGCCGTCCAGACGACTTGCTAGAGGGGTAGAATGGCGCGCGCTCAGTTGGATACGGCCTTGGACGACTCGGAGACACCAAGACACCTTGGATGACTTGGAAGTAGATCGGGCGACTTGGCGATGCCGAGTATGGTTCAACCCAAAGTCCAATTGGGTTAAAAAAAAAACTAAACCCAGATTTAGATCGATCAGATCAGCCGAGCACCAGAGCCACTTTGCGAACAGACAACATGAGGGTGAGGGAGAGAAGGCGACTCACTTCAACAGTTCGGCGACACCGATGAGACGACTCCGACAAGGCGATGACCTCTAGCGACTCCGACGACGGCGGCTTGAGGTATTTTCTCTTCTTCTCGGCTTTTCTTCTCTTCTTCCCTTTAGTTCTTCTCTTTTTCTCGCCTCTATTCAGTTCTTGTTCACCTCTTCTTATTCGGTTGTTCTTCTTCACTGGTTTATTGCTTGTGTTGTGTGACTTGTGTCTCGTGTATGCTGACTGCTTATTGTTCTAAAATGACTAGCTAGGGCCTAGGAGTATTATATATAATTGTGTTGTGTATTGTGAGTTGTGAGTTGGAGGCATGTACTGCTGCCTATACAATATCATATATAGTACATAACTTTATTACTTCTGTACTATATTATATTATAATTTGTACTATATTATATATAGTACAAGTTCTACTGCCTATACTGCTATATTATATATATATAGTACATAACATAATTTTATCCTTTCGTAAAATTAATGAAACATCTTAACGTAAAATTATAAATAGGATGTTTAATTATAAATTTATGGTATTCTATATATACAATATTAAAACTTAAGAAACTAAACATAAATTTAAAAATTATATTAAATTAAACTAAATATTGCAAATGTATCACCATTTATATAATTTGAAGTTGGTACAAGTTCAAAAGATTATTAGTTTATAACTATAATAAAATTATCCATTTTGACTTGATTTTGTTCACTTCTTGTTGTAATTTGATATGCTACAATATACATTATGAATATGGTAAATAATTAGAAAAATAAATATATCAATATTCATATAAATATTAAATATATATAATTTTATTCGTATAAAATTTACATTATTAACGACTTGTCGACTTGTGGACGACTAGTCAGGCGCCTTGTCGCCTAAGCACTTAAGCTCCCGGATGTCGCCTCGCCTCGACTTGTCGCCTTGATAACTATGATCCAATAATGTTCGTTCCGGAACAACCTACAACATTATAGGAGTTCAATTTATTAATCCTCATTTAACTTGTCCGATATTATTGGTAATTTTTTCAAATTTCGTTCCCAAGGTCGAGAACGCTTTTTAAGTTCATTTTAAGAGCATTTTTTTTTTTATATTTCGATACTCCGAACATTATTTTTCGGAAACTTAAGCCCCATTTCTAGTTTTAACTCATCTTCATCAATAAATTTTTATTATGCAGTTTTTTGCTTACATTAAACAACTTTTATTAATTTTTCTATTCTCTGAACCGTACACCAGCCATACTTGCAGAATTAGTTTGGCCAAACCCTTTATACCAGGGCTAGACATATTCATTTAAGAATTTCTGTGAATTTTTCAGAATTTTTGGATTACGTTTACTATTTATTTCATAGTCGTTTCTAGCCAAACTTCCAATAATTTCCATAATTTGAAATTATGTCCAAAATTCTAAATTTTGGACAGCTCCTTAGTATCATCTCATATTATTCAATTCCAAAGTTTCATGTTTATATCATTTATGGAGAGCAAGTTATGCTCATTTTAGGGTTTTAACTTCTCGAAACTGTTTTATTTTTAATTAATTCTCTAGACCTCCGATTGAGCTCAATTTTTTTGGGCAACACATCCCTTATAATATCAGTTATCATCACCCAAAAGTTCAGGGCCAGCTGTACCCTCGAACTCCAACACAACAAGTAAATTCAGACTTTCCCTTGTTTTGGCCAGCCTCTTTACAAAAAATGTAATAAATAATCTAACTGCAGAAAAATTCTCACATTCTCAGGAAACATAGTTAACTTTCATGTCTATATCATATCCAAAAATTAAGTTCTAACTCTTTACGGTTTAGGAGATATTGAATTTATAAAAACAGGGCAACAACTGCGCTTATTTCCTCTTTTCTAGTTTTTCCAACTTTGTTCGTTTTAGGTTTTTGGTTCCTCTTTTGCTTTCCATGATCACATACCACTTCTCAAAAGAAAAGAATTTCCAAGATTTTCTATGAATTAAAATCTAGTTTAGGGTTTACCTTAGCTAGGTTTTCCTTCTTTTTCTTCTTCTCTTTTCTTTCTCTTCTCTTCCCTTCCTCTTCCTTCTCCTCCTTGCTCTGCTCCAGCCAAGCCTCCTCTCTGCCCTCTCCCTTATGTGCCGAGCCTTGTAGGAATTGGGAGAGTAGTCTTACTCCCTTAAACATATATATATATATATATATATATATATAATAAGGTTTTCGCTAGTTTTAATTTAGTCCCTATTGACTTCTTTTCTTATAGTCAAACCACTCAACTTATGGTTATTATAAACTTACCCCACTGTTAGTGTGATTAATCTTACTTTACATTCCTTATTCACCCAAGTTAACTAATTAAGTAAGTTTATAAATTAAATGGTTAATTAAGGAATTAACCAAAGCTTCTAGGATAAGCTTCTCCTGCAAAATATCATGGGAGGCTTCTTGAGGAAGCCTCCCCCTCCTCCCCATATCTCCTAGCCGAGCATGGCATATACATATATATCTTATATATTTTTTTTCTTTTTTCTTCCTTTCTTTAGTCAATTACTTTTGACTTTTATATTTTCTTTTTCTATTTTCCTTTCTTTCCTCTTCTTTTAGGAGCATTCTTTTAGAAGCATACTTGACTTTCTAAAATATATATATATATATATATAACAAAATACAACTGATTTTGAATTTCCCGCTCACCCTAATAAACCATCAGGACCGTCCAAAATTTGGGATAAATCTCACCGTCCATTATATCCTCTTTAACTTCAAAGGAAAAAAATTGCTCTTTCTCTCACTCTGAGATCCTCCTCTGTTTTTCGTCCTCCCGAGCTCGCCCTCTGCCTCCTCCATTCTCTAGCGCCGGCAATCTCTCCTCTCCCTTCCCCTTCGTACGTAGTGCCAGAGGCACGGGTAGTACGGCTAGTATATATATATTAGGTTATGGAATTTATTTCCAATTCCATTTACGTTTCCTCTTCTTTCCAGTCCAAGATACCACTTTAACCCATATTTTAAATGTGTTATAAAATAAAATTAACGTTATTAAATTCATTTACATTTTTACTTACATTTTTGTTATAAATATCCGGTGTATTACAGTAGATGTGGACATAGAACCAGCTCTTATAAAGTGGCCAAGGAAACGGGATTTCACATTCTGATTTTTTTGACTCCAAGGATTCTTGGTATGATAATCCACCAGAGGGGTTTAGTTTAAATGTAAGTATATCGACTTTCAGTTATTGACTTATTTCCCATTCAATAATTGTGTTGGAGTAGCCTTTACATTTTATGTCTTTCAGTTAGTCACCATTTGCATCAATGTTTATGGCACTCTTCACCTGGATATCATCATCTTCTTTGGCTTACATATACCCGTAGGTCGCTCTTCTGAAATTAAGCAAACTCTTGCTGGGTGTCTAGCTTGAGCTTTGCCAGGACTTGTAGCTGATCTTAGGCTTCCAACACCAATATCTACTCTGGAGCAAGGAATGGTACCTCTTCTGAACTTGTTTAATGCCGATTATTGTTAAACCACTTCTATTTCTTATATTTATTTAATTGGTTTATCTCATCTCCATGTCATGTGGTAAAAAACTGCAGAAGGTCTCCTTTCCCGGCCCCCTCAAAGAAAAAGAACATTCTTACACTTACCGAAAAGCTCCAAATTTTATTTAGATATAAGATATCTGGTTTGTTTTGGTTCTGTAATTGGCATGCGACTTGCTTTAGTTCCATAAAAAACTACCCCTGGATCTGCCTGGTGTGCTTCCACACTTCCCTTTACAATTTGTCTTACTCGCAAGTTTTACTCCCTCCTTTCCAAAATTAGAGATAAGTTTTTCCTTTTTAATCCGTTCCAAAAAAAAGTTGCATTTCTATTTTGAGACTATAAACTGACATGATATCCCTAATATTGCCATTACTTTGTTACTGTCATTTCTAGCATCATACCACCACTAATGAACTTTAGCTAATACTAAGGGAACATTTAGAAACTTAAATTTATCCATAAAATTCATCGTTTTAGAGATCTATCTCTAATTTTGGAACGGAGGGAGTAGTTATGTTTCCCTTTATTATGAATGCAATTTAGGCACCATATTGTGAAGTGTATTGCCGAGTGCTGACCATTGAGAGTTATATAGTGCTTATGCCTGTATTTCCTTTGTTCGGAAGGCTAATCTTCTCTCCCATTTTTCTGTATTATTTAAAAGTCTTTCATACCAAGTATGAATGTTATATCTTACTCATATTTTCAATGCATTCTAGTATACTTTTATTGTTTAAGCACTCCACGCTGATTGAACAAGCTTGTATGTTTTTTTTTTTTGATATGTGGAGTATCCCGACTAGGTCAGACAAATCTCCCCACTTGGGTCAGACAAATCTCCCCACCCCGAACAAGGCTTCCGAAACAGGCTTACATCTGCGGTCCATGACCCCTATGCTGCTTCAAGTGGGAGTCGAACTCAATACCTCCGGGTTTACGGTTGAACCCAAGTTCTCCACTAAGGCAAGCGGCGGGGTCAAATTTGTATGTTTTTGGGGTCAGTTGTTTTATGTTTCTTTAGTTTAGCATGGTTAACCATCTCTCATCCCATTGGCTCACTTAATTAATTTGGCAACATAGTTGTGGCTATAAATTTAGGATTAGGAAAATAAATGGTTGGAAGAGAGACATTTCCTAATACCTCTTGGGTTTTTGGAAGTCATTTGACTTGGGCAATCTGTACACTGTACTGCTGCTTAGATTATTTTAATTGTGTCATTTATATGAGTTTTAATGGTTTAAAACTTGTTCCATGTTTTTGAATTCAGTGGATTAGTGTGATTTCTATTTTGATATCTATTTATTGTAATCGTTTTAAATTGGTGATTGGTTGTGTTTACAGTCCTGTTTGCTTGATACAATGTCCTTTATGGATCCACTTCCTCCATTCAGAATAAAGCAGTGGCAAGTGATTGTTCTTCTGTTTATTGATGCTCTTTCTGTTTCTCGGATCCCTTCAATCACCCCACACATGACAAGTGGGAGAAGGTTGTTTCACAGGGTGAGATCCTTGATATTGTTCATGCTTTATTGCGATTTCAGAAATCTGTCACGGGTTGTTATCATGTCAACTTTCGCATATCCAGTGTGGGAAAACTCAAAATCTTAACTCAAAATGTCTTTCAACCCCTCTGGAATTAGCTGCTATACATAGCAAAACAGTTGCTTTTGCATTTATACTTCTGGCTACTCCTAAACCCTTTCCCAACCCAGCCACCCGCACATATGGATGACATATTTATATGTAGAAGCAGGTCAGAAACAGTTGACATTATGCAGTATCACAAGCTTAATGAAGCTATTCAACATAAAAGGAAATCATATTTTGTCAGGCCCTAAATGGTTACCTGACCTGAGATCAAGAGAAACAGAAACAGGGAGATAGAATTAGAGAAAACAGAGAGAAAAGGGAAGAAACTAGAAATATGGAAACTTACGTCAAGGTGACAAGAAATGATGAATAAAAGATGGCTAATTTTAGAACTCATTGAAACTAAAAGATGTTATGAGATAATTTTAGAATATTACTTATGGAACTTCTGCTTCTTTTCTATCAGAAAAGATAATTGATTTGTGTGATGGTTTGTTTAACTGTTTTATGCCAATGTACTAATTTGAGAAGCTTGACCAATAAACTTTATATTTTATTGGCCAAGATTTATCTGTTCATAGTTAGAATTTAGATTAATTTGAAACACATCTTACTGAGATTGTTTGATGTACTGAGATTATTTCATCTTTCAGTTTTACACCACTCCACACAATTTGGTATCATATTTATCTGCTTTTTAACAAACTTTTTTTTTTGAATATCAAACTTAAATATTTGCATCTGACAATATAAAAAATACTATTTTATAATAACTATTTAGTGGATGTGAAAAAAAAATAATGAAGGATAACCAAGTCCATACATTAACATGTCACAATATAAACAATAATATCAAAACAAAATTTTAGAAAGAAAACAAGATAAAATTAACTATTAAAAGTAAGAGAGATTAACGGTCGGTCCCTATTCAAAACAAGTCAAAATTATTAGTCAATATACTTTGTTTAGGGAATTGATATTTTCATAAATAAAAATGTTAGTTTCATAAAATCCTCCTCACATGAATAGTAAGTGGGGTTCACTCTCATGTGAGAGAAGACTTTGTGGATCTAACATTTTCACTCGTGGAAATATCAATTCTCTTTGTTTATTATTAATTAATGACATAAAACTAGCTCTTAAACCTGTATAAAGCACGGATTTAGTAGACATAATAAATTAGTTACTTTAATTTTGTATTGCTGTATATTTATATCTAATAATACAAATACATAATATAGTTTAACTTATGAAAAAATTAGTGCCACAAATACATACATATTTGTGTGTTAGATGCTTCTGACCTAATCACTATTTACTCATAGAGAAAGAGAATGTTTTTTTTGTGTGTTTTATGATAATTAGTAATGTTTAGCGTGATTTTATGGATTGTGTGACTATGGATCAAAAATCTTAGTAGTTTTACAAAAAGAATAACTCAACCATGAAACTAAAATTTAGTCGAGGCACATCGGACGGTGTTCTTTCCCTACCATCTCCCCATTTCCGCTGTGTTTTCTAAGTCGGTAAGAATTTGAAGCTCAACTAATTATTAAAACACAACATATTAGCTTTTGTACTAAATGCTTCTGACCTAATCACTCTTTACTCATGTAGAAATTTTTTAATAATAGTAATATTCTAAAACCAATAAATAAATGCAATAAATAAAATTGAGAAAAAATACAACCATCATAGCATATAAAATTGTAATATTTTTTCTTATATTGTTCCCTCCATATTTGTTGCATATCATCTGTGAATCAAAAACACCAAACTCATATATAAGTAAAATGATTAAAAGTAGCATGAATGATACTTTTTTACATAACGCTAATTAGACCACAATAATAATTAGACAACGTTACAACATGGAATTTAGATGACCACATATATACTTATAATACAACTTATCTTGAGACATATTTTGATAGCAGTCCATTCTTCTTACGTTCCTTCTTATTCGTGCATTATCATGTTATGTGAAAGAATAAACAGTCGACTTAGTTCGCAAAACCATATGTATGTCTTACAAACTAAAAGTAGATAGATTGCTCGTGAAATCACTCGTATAATCTATCTATATCATGATTCATAGTGGCAATATGTTGGCATGATGTTAGCTTTACTTGTGTGTTGGACTTACTCCATGTCTCCACTACTTTGTTTTTATCAACCACTACTCTGTTTAGTTTGGTAGGAAATTTGCAAGTGATAAGCTTTGAGAATTATGGGAAGTTTTTAGGAAAGAATTTGGATGTTTTAGTTTATATCGAGGAACACCTGAGTTTAACCTATTATTTGTCTAATTATTTTTATTTATTGTACTTAATGTATGTTATTATTATGTCATAAATTGGCCAACATAAATACTATGAATTGTAATGTCTCATCATAAAGAAAATTTATAACCTTCATATTTAAACAGAATAAATCTTAATAGATATTCTTATTTTCTTAAAATATATCCAGCATAGGTTAAATTGATATGTGTAGACATACAAATTTTGCGCTTCGTACACTAACCGTGACAGGAGGGCAAAATCGTCAATTGAACCGGCTTACGGGAGCGAAGGAATGGGCACAAGTGCGAACACTCGACGCCACCGCAACGATTTGCAAATCAAAACCGACGTGACAGCAGGGTCGTCCGAAATGAGCATGCCCGAATGATGTGGCACGTCTCCCAGTGATTCCCGGACTGTAAAATACAAGCCTGTCGGCGAAAACCGACGTCACGACATGAGAATCGAGGTATAGCACGAAATTCGAGAAAATCAACCCACTCAGCCGCGGATTGATCTGCGGCCAAACGATTAAAATAATGGTGGTGCGCACGGGACTCGAAACCAGGAAACCAGCTGAGTGCGATGGGGGGTGGGCCAGCCAGCCGCAGATCAATCTGCGGCCAGGCCGCAGATCAATCTGCGGCTGCCCTAGGCCAGCTTATTTCAGCTCAGTTTCTTCATTTCATCCAGGGGGTTAGCAGCAGCAGCAGCGGCGGAAAAAAGAAAGAAAAAGAAGGAGAAAACAGCAAGAAAAATAGAGAGAAAAGAGAGAAAAGAAGTGAGAAATTGTACCCATTTTGTGAGATTACATCTCATATTTTCTATTCTATTCAATACACAAATTCATACATATTGTGGGGATTATTTGCAAGGTGAAAAATCCTTTGTTTTAGCATTTTGTTTTACCATTTTTTTGTTAGGCTTTTGTCATCCAAATTATATTAAATGTAGTTTCCTTGTGTATTGTTGTGGATCTATGGATTGAGGGCTATTAGTGAGGGTTCCCAAATGGAACGAAATTCCTCCTAATGGCCCGATGATATCCATTTGGTGAATTTTACCTCGTTGTAATGATGTATTATGCATAGTTTATTTAGATTGTTATTTTTTGGATCTTGTGGGTGTGTAGCGATTTTGGATGTGAGCCTAGGAAAGCGACCCCGTGGTCCAAATCCAATGATGGACATCTTTTGATATATGTAATAAATTCGATGTACCTTTCATTGTAAATATGTAATCGTCGGGCCTTAAAACGACGCCAAGGCGAGAATCGTGTTTAAGGCCCCGAAATAGTGAAACTTGTGATTGTAGGCGTTTGGGGTTATTTTGATGGCTTACATGCCCATGAATAGCCCCGACGCGTGTTTATGCTCGATTTGATTTATGAGATGAAATTGATTTCAAAGCTAAACGATAAGATTTTCATAAAATCAATCAAACTAGGTTATTAGAGTCACGAGGCTAAAATTTGGGAATGCTAATGAATGTCGATTCCTATTTAACGAGAAGGCTAAAGAAAAATCGCTTTCAAACATCACCCAAAATGGTTTTATAAAATAAGTAATGTTTTATTAAACCGTTGTGCATAGGGTTAAAGAGATTCTAGAAATTGCCCATCATTTGAGTTACGAAAGCAACGTATAGATCTCGATTCCTATTTTGACGAAGGTTTAAAACTCTTGATTTGCCAAAACAACACCTAAAGAAAAATCTCATAGCTTTTGACAATTAAAATCAAACCTTCCTAATAAAGAATAAAGCTTTCCCGTAGAAGCCGAAGGACATTCCAAAGCACTCTCAAATTAAAGCACGATTTTCCCTAAAAATCCAAATGATCTTTCATACAAACTCACCACAACATTCACATAGGCACACACACACACACGCGCGCGTACATACACACTTCATGAATTAAGGGATAGGAAAGCATCGAGATTGCGGTAACCGTGTTTCACGGAAGTCGGGGGGTGCCTAACACCTTCCCCTCGCTTAAGCAAGCCCCCGAACTCTATGAATCTCGGTTCGCAGACCAATTAATTCGGAGTCACATATGAGCCATCGATTTATAAAAAATGAAAACCCGGATGAGTTGGTACATCCATTTCAAATATACCAACTGGCGACTCTGGTTAATTGGCTCATCATAAAAGAACGATCTTTCAAAACCCCGTCGACATCAATGCCGACCTTTTCCAAGAATCTTCTAAACCAAAAGGCTAAAATAGGAAAAGGACCAGAGACGAAAAAAACCCGGCGTCGACAGCTGTCGACGCCGGGTTTTTCTCGCTTCTTTTTGGTCCTTTCCAATTTTAGCCTTTTGATTAGATGATTTTTGGAAAAGGTCGGCATTGATGTCGACGGGGTTTTGAAAGATCCTTTTTATGATGAGCCAATTAACCAGAGTCGCCAGTTGGTATATTTGAAATGGATGTACCAACTCATCCGAGTTTCGTTTTCGTAATCGCTGGCTCATATGTGACTCCGAATTAATTGGTCTGCGAACCGAGATTCATAGAGTTCGGGGGCTTGCTTAAGCGAGGGGAAGGTGTTAGGCACCCCCCGACTTCCGGGAAAACACGGTTACCGCAACCTTGATGTTTTCCTATCCTTTAATTCATGAAATGTGTATGTGTGCGTGTGTGTATGTGTGTGTGCCTATGTGAATGTTGTGGTGAGTTTGTATGAAAGAATCATTTGGATTTTTAGGGAAAGTCGTGCTTTAATTTGAAAATGCTTCGGAATGTCTTTTCGGCTTATACGAGAAAGCTTTATGAGAAAGGTTAGATTTTAAATATCAAAACTATGAGATTTTCATTAGGTGTCGTTTTGGCAAATCAAGAGTTTTTAAACCTTCGTCAAAATAGGAATCGAGATCTATACGTTGCCTTGTGAATGTAATGACGGGCAATTTCTAGGATCTCTTTAACCCTATGCACAACGGTTTAATAAAACGTCACTTTATTTATAAAATCATTTTTGCGTGATGTTTGGAAACAACTTCTCTTTAGCTTTCTCGTAAAATAGGAGTCGACTTTCATTAGCATTTCCAATTCTTAGCCTCGTGATGCTAATATCCTACTTTGATTGATTTTAGAAAATCTTATCATTTAGCTTTGAAATCAATTTCGTGTCATAAATCAAATCAAGCTTTAAAATGCATTGGGGCTATTCATGGGCATGTAAGCCATCCAAATAACCCCAACGCCCACAATCACATACTTCACTATTACGGGGCCTTAAACCCGTTTCTCGCCTTGGCGTCGTTTTAAGGCCCGACGATTACATATTTACAATGAAAGGTACATCGAGTTTATTACATATATCAAAAGATGTCCATCATCGGATTTGGACCACGGGGTCGCGCTCCTAGGCTCACATCCAAAATCGCTACACACCCACAAGGTCCTAAAATAGCCTATCTAACCAATCTAT
This sequence comes from Aralia elata, assembly GCA_034770075.1. Classification (NCBI taxonomy): domain Eukaryota; kingdom Viridiplantae; phylum Streptophyta; class Magnoliopsida; order Apiales; family Araliaceae; genus Aralia; species Aralia elata. Next base: position 22,102,810 of record CM068384.1, read on the forward strand.
GCACGATACATCGTTACAACGAGCTAAAAATTCACCAAATGGATATCATCGGGCCATTAAGAGGAATTTCGTTCCATTTGGAACCCTCACTAATAGCCCTCAATCCACGGATTCACAACAATATACAAGAACAACTACATTTAATATAATTCGGATGACAAAAAAATTTCAACAAAAATGGTAAAACAAAATGCTAAAACAAAGGATTTTTCACTTTGCAAATAATCCACACAATATATATGAATTTGTGTATTGAATAGAGTAGAAATATATGATATATAGTCTCACAAAATGGATACAATTCCTCACTATTTTCTCTCTTTTCTCTCTTAATTGTTGCTGATTTTGCTGTTCTTCCCGAGCTGCTCCCGCCGCTGCCTTCTCTCCTCTCCTCTCTTTTTTCTGTATGCAAAAATGGCCTGATAAGGGGCTGCCCTAGGCAGCCGCAGATAGATCCGCGGCTGGCCGCAGATTGATCTGCGGCTGGCCTCGGTTTCTCCGCGCCCGCCGCGCACTTCAGCCGTCTCGCGCACTACCATTATTTTAATCGTTTGGCCGCAGATCAATCCGCGGCTGGGTGGGCTGATTTTCTCATTTTCCGAACCGCACCTCGACTCTCGTGTCGGATCATCGGTTTCTGCTGAAAGGCTTGCATTTTGCAGTCCGGGAACCGCTTGGAAACGTGCCACGTCATTCGGGAATGCCCATTTCGGACGAGCCTGCTGTCACGTCGGTTTTGATTTGCAAATCGTTGCGGTGGCGTCGAGTGTTCGCACTTGTGCCCATTCCTTCGCTCCCGTAAGCCGGTTCAATTGACGATTTTGCCCTCCTATCACGGTTAGTGTACGAAGCGCAAAATTTGGGTGTCTACAGCTGCCCCTCTTTATCATGTTTATGAAATGTTAAATGAAATGAACATGATAAAGAAGTAGACACACGATGCATGAATGACAGTGCATAAGAATGACAGTGCGTACATGATGCAACACATACCACTTATGATGCAACGCAAGATGTAAGGCATGCGACACATTCGTAAAGGTGTCAATGCATCAATCCTTAACCTGTCGCTCGTCTTGTAATCGCCGGGTCTCGTATCCGGTCGATTGTCCTGTGAGTGTCGGGTGATGTATCCGGTCGCTCGTCTGGTCGGGGCCGGGTCTCGTATCCGGTCACCCATCTCGTAATCACCTTACTCCATCGCATTGTCATCAGAGGAAGTTATTCTTCTTGACACCTAACCTGCATGGATCGCGTACAGAGTTATCATCTATTCAATGCATGTGAAACAACATTTAAAATGCAAATTTGATGAAATATGACCCCTGTACAGTCTCTTGATACTGTTCTACAGATGTCATATACGAATTTATGCTGGATTTAAGGTATGGACAAAGTTGAAAGAGTTCATAATATATATTGTATTTTAATACACAAATTGACAAATACAAAAGAAAACTTTGAAAATTAGAAATATAAATACAATTAAAATAAATAATTCGAATTTTACTTTATCTCTCGTATGTATTTATCAATCTATCTTGAGTTTTCTCTTTGGGTCCATAGTGCATCTTCGCTATCAATCATCACAACGTCACTCGGACGACAATTTCGTTCTTCATGATCCACAATTCAAAAGAATTACTCATAAGGTTTGGGTGCATGAGATCTTGGAATCCATTTCTGTCAAAGGTAAGAATGTTAAAATTTCAGCTAAACTAAAAAAAAAATCCACAATTCAATCGATACAATTTTCTCTTCCACTTTGATGTATACTTATTAAATCTTAGGGCTTTGTATTTGAATTATGTTTCCATATTTGATCTTTCTTTTTTTTTTAATTTCCTTTTTCTGATCACTAGATCTTCATTTAGATTGTTTTAGATGCTGTGTATTCGTTTTACCAATTGGATTTCCCAAGTTTTTTCCATGTGATTGAATGTTAGATAAAAATCATTTTTTTTTGATGTTATAAACTTAATGTCGATAACTCCGCAAGTCTAGAAATTCATTTGGGACAATACCATGTTTTACAATGACTTATAAATAAATCATTTGTCACTCTTAAGTTATTTGTTAAAGACTTATTTTTTAACTTATAAGTTGATTTATAAGTTAAAATAAATAAATAATAATTTATAATTTATTTAAAAATGACTTATAAATCATTCTTAATAAATTGGTTTGATCAATTATAATGTCTATTTTACCCCTTCTCTATTTTACTAAATTACATCACTACCCCTTTAACCTAAATAACCTGATATCTTGATTCTCTTCTAACGTAAATTGGAGATCTCTCTCTCTCCCCCCGCTCGATCCGTCAATTTCTTGGCTTCTCCCTCCTTCCCTCCGCGGCTGTTACTCCTGCTACTCCTTCTACTCCTTCGATTGCTGCTAGGTACCAAACCCTAGACCACATGTTTGATATATGTATGTGTATTATGTTATGTGAATCTTTGGCATGTGGTTTTTCTTTTACTTTACCTCTTTAATTTTGACTGTAGTTTCAGAGCCTGTGGGTTTCGATTCAATTCCATTTTTGTTAATTTATGTGGTTCAAATGTTTGATTGATTAAATGAATTGTTGTATACTGGGTTGTGCTTAATTAGGAATATGTGAGCAGCTTAATTTTAGCAAATGACAGTAACTTTGGTTCTGTTTATATAGATTTAACCTGGGTTCTGCTTAACCTGAGTACTGTGTGATCTATTAACATTTGCTGATTGGGTCTTGGGGGGAGGGGAGTGTTGATACTGAGACAACATATAACAACATAATTGATTTGTTTACTTCATCCTAGCTACACAGTTTATACCCATTTGACATTTGTAGAGAAATATTGGTGTTCAAGATATGTAGGAGAAAACTGATTGTTTTCTTTATCAGTAGCTAGTTACTTGTTTGAATTGAGGTGTTAATTGATGCTAAGGATTATAGTCTCTACTTTTCATTAACTTTGATTATTGATTTATATGTTGTTTTTAATTAGTTGGCAGTTTATACTGTACATGTTTGATGAAATTCCTCAATGAGTATTACTGTATACTGTTCAGAAAAGAAATCACCAGTGATGATTATATTAAGTCATGAGCTAAGTAGTGTGTCCATATTGATTAATTAAAAAATGAAAAAGAACTTTCTAAAAAAGTGGAAAACTGGGAGCCAAGTGGAATGATTGACTAAGCTGCCTAAAATTTGTTTGGAGTTGCATAATCTTCTATGAGTCTAACAGCAGCAGCAAGTCTACATGTGTATCACAGGGATTAGGTATATGAACATGTTGCTGGAACTGCATTAACTGGATATGTTTATATGAAATGAACACGGATTAGGTATATGAACATGTAGTTGGAACTGCATTAGGTATATGATTGTAGTTGATATGTTTAGAGAATTTGTTTAGTGTTTTATTTAATGAAATTGTGGATGATTGTTATGATATAATATTGAATCAATGTATCTTTTTATTAATGTCCTTTTAAATAATCTTTACATTTGATTTTAACTTATAAGTTATTATCAGCCGAACACCTTCATAACTTATTTTAACTTAATTTTTGACTTATAAGTGAAATTGATGCTGAACGCTTTTACTTATAAGTCACAACTTAAAATAACTTATAAGTCAACTTATATTTTAACTTTAAGTCATTATAAATTAATTTGAAATAAGAATGTTCAGTAATTGGAACGTTATGGAATGTTATAATTTTATGTTGTTTTTCTATTTGTAATATATATGACGGTTAAGCTTGCCCATTCAGGGAATTTTTATTTATAGATGGTGATTTATCTAGAATTTGAAAATAGGGTGGTTTTGTTTGTTTTGTTGGGTGTTTGGGTTCTGTTTTCAAACACCATAAAAAACATAGAGGATGAACACAGTTTGGATTAGTATATAAACCGGTTTAATATACATTACCCATCTATACATGCATGTTGATTATAACTCTTTTCCCTTACCTTCCAAGTCCAATCTAACACTGGCTTACTTTTGTTCAAATTAAATTTGCTAAACATCATGTATATTATAATTAAACATATCTTGTTTTGTCTCGTTTTGTTTTTCCGAAGTTGTATAAGTCTTCATACTTACTTGAGTGGACATGAGTAACTACAATTGGTAAAATACAGAGGAACTCGCAACAGTCAAGTAGAGGTTGTGACGCATCATTGCCCAGGTCATCAGGACCAAGTATGGTATTGATTAGGTTCAGTTTAAGCAGACAATTCTTGTGTTTTAAAAGAATGGATATTGTCAAGAAAAAATGACTTCTATGGGGGTATAGAGTAATGTTAGGGCTCAAAGTAGTTTCATGAATATTTTAATATAATTTAATAATTTATTAAATGACCATTCACAATTTATATAGTCAACCAATGTAATAATGACATATTATTTGAGATGTCATATTTGTTGAAACCCTAGCCTTACTCACAAGGTATACGATTATTTGTCTGTGTGGTTTCTTCCAGTTCAAGCAATTTTACTGTTGGCTCTGGACCTCTGGTTATTAATCATTAGTATTGAATTCCCTCTATCCCATATTATTTGTCCACCTTTCCATTATGGAAATCCCAAAATGCTTGAATTTTTCAAATTCCTTTATTGCCCTCATGTGTTACATTAATCCAACGGTACAAAATTTAGACGAGGGGTAATATTGGTATACCTTATAAGCCTGATATTGATATGAAGATGATAAAATGCAATTTTCTCAAGTGGCATGTCTATCATTTTGGACGTTAAATTTAGTATGGAGGTATTAATAGAAAATGTTTATGGGAGTTAAGCTCTCATTTCTATCACCAAAGTTCGACAGTTGGATAGGGTGCTCAATGGGAGAGGTACTTTAGCATAGACTTAACTATAAAACGTTCAGTTGATAGAAAGGATGTGCATAATTGGGATTAAAAATTGTAGTGCCAGTAATAGTCATCATGTAATGGATGTTAAACTGCCATGTTAGTTTATATTTTATAACTAGGTTCTCACAAGCAACACGACGATAATGGAAAACACATAATATTTACTGAAGTTTAAATACCATATAAAGTGACGTTGAAAACAATTATCAAGACTCCCTCATTGTTGTTACCTTTAACCATTCCTGTGGTTAGCTTCTCTGACGGCTAGATGATTGTGCTCATGATGTGGTTTCGCTAGCTAAGTGTGATAATTTTCCCCATTCCTAACAAGTCCCTGGTGATGGGGACATGGTTTTGGGACAAAGGGTTAAATATCGCACGAATAATCTTTAACAAAACTTAAACAATTCTAATCATTCAATATATCAGAATAATGAAGTACATCAGTATTTATAATATTCCTAGACAAGTTTCCTAACCTGAATTGGACTCTAATAAGATAACCACAAATTAAATAGGATAATTGCAAATAAAAGAAATTAATTAAAATACAACTTCTATCCCATAGGTTTCCAAAGCCGCTTATATTGTTCTAACCAACTTTCATGGACTCGTCCTACATCATTTCTCCTTCGTTGAAAAAAACTTAACTCCGTCGAGTTATCAACACAAGAAAAATCACGTCGGATCACCAAGGAAGTCTTTGCAAGCTTCAACTTTGGCATGTCGAGAGCGCAAGTAAGAGTGAATTTGGTATTGCCTTTGATAATCGAATAAATATTAGCACGCGCATCATGTTGCGCATGACGATCCCATAGCCATTTACGCCCTAAGATAATGTGGCAAACCTTAAGGGGTAGAACATCACACATAACGGTATCCTTAAGCTTGCCAACGAAAATGTAAACAAAAACCTCTGGGTAACCTGCAATTTTGTATTGGTAATCCATGCAACATCATATGGTTCCGAGTGTGGCTCAACTTTTAGCCCAAGTTTCTTAACTGCTTCTTCAGAGATAACATCTGTACAACTCCCAGTATCAATCACAAGAGAGCACACGACTCTCGTCTGAAAAATTCGCCCACGATGAATTTTAGGATCATCCTCATGTTTCTGGGCAACAGGTAAAGGGCGAAGAACACTTAAATATCCTTTCAAATGAGCATTAGCTTCTAAATCTTGCTCATCAGGCTCATATTCGTCGTCTATTGGCTTGCAAACCTCTTCGTTTAAGTCGGCTTTTCCGCGCGCTTTGGCAACAATAGCAAGTTGCCTAGAGGGAGAAGAGGCAACATTCATCTTCGGAGGACACTCAAAAGACATGTGACCAAAACCACGACAGTTATAGCATCTAGATGTATGGTTGTTGCTAGCATTAGAAGAATCTGGGGTACGACTAAGCCTACTAGTAGCTGAAGGGCTTGCTGAAGATCGTTCCACCAGCCTATTTAAAGTATGCTCCACAAAAGTACGATCCCTCTGAGTTTGGATTTGTATTGGTGGCCTAACAGAATTCTTTTTCAAATTATCCTCGACTTGGGTGGCAACTTGAACAACATTATTCAAGAGCAAGAGTTTACCTGTAGCTACACCACCTGCAATCTCTAGATTCAATCCTTGACGGTACATGGAGATTAAAACTTTTTCAACCTAAGGAAATTCAGACCGTGTAACGAAATTGTAGAACATTGAAGTATACTTGGCCACAGATTTACTTCCTTGTACCAGCTCAGTTAACTGCAAATATGCTCGCTAATTATAATCCGAAGGTACAAAACGTCGTGTCAATGCAGCTTTCATATCTTCCCATCTTCTCGCAGCTGTATATAAATTTCGCTGATGTTGATCCTACCAAATACGAGTTGTTCCTTTCAACTTCGCTTCAACAAAGAAAAGTTTCCTTTTATCGGATAATTCATACCAACGAAAGAAACTCTCCAAACTATGAATCCAATCGAAGAATGCTTCGGGACCATTATCGCCATTGAAGTCTCCAACATCTAATTTCGCTCCTCTATCCACTGCATTCATCTTAGGATCTGGAACATGAGGATTAACTCTTGGATTAGGGTCATGTTGCTGTAGTCTCAAATGATTAAGATCCGGGATGGGATCTTCAAAATTCTTACGAGCATCTTCTTGTCCCTTGTCTACGCGTTCCGTGAGTACATCAACTTTTACTGTAAGTGTTGTAATAGAAGCTTGAACATTTGCAGTAAGTGTTGTGATTGAATCTTCAATCCTTTTGAGACGCTCATCTTGTTGTAACATATAATTTTCAAGCTTGGTGTTGATTTCTCCGGCATTTCCTGCAAATAAAATTTTTTTTTTTTGAAGTTGCTCTAGGGGCTTAAGTGTAAAAGTATAAAGGAACATGGGCAGAACTAAAACTACTGAAACTTCAGGGGCTGAAATGGAAGAAAATGAAACTATAGGGACAGATATGTAAATTTTTAGGGGTATTTTGAAATTTTATTAACCTTGGGGGACTAAACTAGAAAGTTATAAAAACTATGGGGTACATAACTGTAATTTTTCCAAGAGATATTATTTCCCTGATCAGATCTCTCTTTTTATTCTTACGGGTCTTCTCTCTCTCCCCACTTCACTGTTTCACGCGAGTCTAAGGACAGCAGCGAGCTTGAGGCGCCAACGCCTTAAAATTTTCATAACAAAAAATGAGGATGGTGGCGGCGGGACGCAGCTGCGGGGATGGTGGTGCTCCTTTCTACTTCTCTCTCTCTTCTCCTACCTTTCTCTTCTTTTACCTTTCTTTTTGTCGGGTTTTGAAACTGAAATGGTGGGCTGCAATCTAGGGTTCTTTGATTTGGATGGAGGCTGAAATTTGGGGATGAAGGTTAACGATGGTATACGCGGTAGGCGATGATGTGATGTTATGTTTTGGGTTTGGATAAGGCTGCGTTTGGCTGGGCAGTTTTTTTTTCTTTTTTTTTCTGGTGGTTGGAGTATGTGGCAGCGAGGTACGGTATTGTAAAATTGTTTAAGAAGTGGACAGAACTTTGGGATAGGATTAGTATGGCTCTGATACCAAAATGATGAGGACAGGGTTTTGGGACAAAAGGTTAAATATCACACAGATAATCTTCAACAAAACTAACAATTCTAATCATTCAATGTATAAGAATAATGAAGTACATCACTATTTATACTATTCCTAGACAATTTTTCTAACCTAAATTGGATTCTAATAAGATAACCACAAATTAAATAAGATAACTGCAAATAAAAGAAACTAATTAAAATACAACTTCTATCCCATAGATTTCTATATTGTTCTAACCAACTTTCACGGACTCGTCCTACATCACTTGGCCGACCTCAAATTTAGTGAGATAGGTTTGGTAGAAAAGCTGGAAATCCTATAGGGGTTGTAGTAGGGTGATTTGGGGACGGCTCCGGTCACCCTATATAATACTTGTCCCGTTTCCATGTCTACCCCTGGTATAATAGAACTACTCCGCATGTTTTAAATTCAAATTCATCGAGGATGTCCACACTTAAGATTTTAAAAATTAATTGCAATGTTAAACAAATTGCCTTTTTATAGGGAGCACTATATAACCTCTCTTTTTTTGGGGGTGGGGGGGGGGTGGGGGGTGGGGAGTGGGAGTAAGTGTCATTTTCTAACTTATTATTTTTGTTGCTTTCCGTTAAACCACCTCAAGGTAGAAAAAGACTTTTTTTTTCTTCTTGTAATTGAAATCAACTTAACGTTTCTTTTGGGTATAAATTGAAGTCACTTATGTACTATGTTGGTTCATCTGGTAAATTATTTGTTTATCGGGTTATGTGAATAAGCAGGATACTTTTCCTTAGCAAATGGCATATGCAGGATACTTTTCCTCGGCAAAATCCAAGACATATGCTCTTTTATGAGAAACTTATCAATTTCTTAAATTTTATAGTTCATAAAAATAAGTTGTTGTTTTTTTTCTTTTTTTGGTACAAGGTCTCAAATTAAATATCAATCATTTAGTTAGTAGGGTGTAAATTTGTTACTTGTAAATTAAAAGGGAAAAATTAATTTAGTTTTTTATTAGTTAAATTTTATTTTAATTAACAAATAATTTTATTGTTAACATATATATATATTATGTAACGCCCTCAAAATCCGTTTACTTGAAACAACAGGTGCTCACTATTAATCATTATCCACAACATCTATCTAATAATATAAACTTAAAAGACATAAAAGTAAATACAATAATTTACATCACACGTCCTGATAGTCTTCCGAGGTTCTTAACGTTATTAACTATTATAACTTAAACAAAATATAATAAACTATTACAAAAATATTACATCATTTAATAATAAAGTTTTAATACATCAATTACTTATGAGCTTAAGTAAGTGTTAATTAGACTAATATGTAATTGATATATTATAACTTTATTATTAAATGGTGTAATATTTTTGAAATAGTTTATTATATTTTGTTTAAGTTGTAATAGTTAGTAAGGTTAAGAACTTGGGAGGACTATAAGACATGTAATGTAAATTATTGTATTTATTTTTATGTCTTTTAAGTTTATGTTATTAGATAGATGTGGATGATGATGAATAGTAAGCATCATATCTATTGTTTCAAGTATACGGATTTTGGGGGCGTTACAAGTTGGTATCAAAGCTATAGGTTATAACCTTTAGGTTGGAGAATCTTAGGATATAATCAGATGAAAAATAGTAGAGACGATGATATGTGATCTCTCATAGAGTTCTTAAGTAATAAGAGATGAATTGAGAATTCATCAAGTTTATTAAATTAAATGTTATGTGGAAGTTAATTAAGTTATATTATATGTTATATTATGATGGGAATTAAGTTTGTTATTTTATCCTATTCTAGGATGGCCAGCGAGGAAGAAATTAGTGACATTTATGAGATACCTAGACGTGAGGCGGCAGTAGAACTCGAGCCAGTCAGTGAACCAGAGGAGGAGGAACCGTTCATGGATCTTGAAGAAGAACCTGAAGAGGATCATGCAATTCCGGAGAATGCAGCGGATGATGTCGCACTGGCTGAGGAAGAACTGGAGGGTGATCAGCGGATACCTGATCAAGACATGGGAGCCGTAGAGGCTGAGTTAAAGACTGTGATGCTAGACCTGATGGAAAGAAATCAGCAGTTAGAAAACAAGGTGTGGGTGTTAGAAAACAAGGCACAGCAGCTGAGGGATGGAAATGAGGAGCTAAAGGCTCTTTGGAAGGCAGAGAGAGCTAATCGCATTAGAGTAGAGGGAATAGAGGGAGTAGAGTTATCACTGAGGATAAAGAAGAGGAGGTTGGATCGGATCCTTAATACTTGTAGGGCACCTACTAATAAATCTATGAATTGCCGCAAGGGGTTTTGATTCGGTTCCCTATCTTCATTATCCGGTACTCGTTGCGTTCTTCTCCTTGGCGGCATTTTCTATTTAATATAACAGTGTATTACTATAACATTATTTATAACTTGTTCCATGTTTTTGAATTCAGTGGATTTGTGTGATTTCTATTTCGAAATTTATTTATTGCAATCGTTTTAAATTGGTGATTGGTTGTGTTTACAGTCCTGCTTGCTTGATACAATGTCCTTCTGTTTATTGATTCTTTCTGTTTCTCGGATCCCTTCAATCACCCCACACATGATGACATGACAAGTGGGAGAAGGTCATTTCACAAGGTGAGATCCTTACTTAATATTGTTCATGCTTTATTGCGATTTCAGAAATCTGTCACAGATTGTTATCATGTCAACTTTTGCATATCCAATGTGGGAAAAACTCAAAATCTTAGCTTTCTACACAGTTGCTTTTGCATTTATACTTCTGGCTACTCCTAAACCCTTTCCCAACCCAGCCACCCGCACATATGGATGCCATATTTATATGTAGAAGCAGGTCAGAAACTGTTGACATTATGCAGTATCACAAGCTTAATGAAGCTATTCAACATAAAAGGAAATGATATTTTGTCAGGCCCTAAATGGTTGCCTGACCTGAGATTAAGAGAGAAACAGAAACAGGGAGATAGAATTCGAGAAAACAGAGAGAAAAGGGAGGAAGAAGGAGAAGAACACAGTGAATACTCACTGTGTTCGTGAGATAGAGAGAGAGAGAATAGATAGGGAGGAGAAATTGAAAGCTTCAGTTCTAATTTCATTTCACAATTCATAAAATCATACTTGGGAATACTCTTCCCTTTACACATTTATAGCTAACAAATGTTGGAAAAAGTAAATTCTACTAACCTATACCACTCTCTTATCCATCACTCACATGCTAACAAACTATTCATGTACTTACATGTGCACCAAAATATATTAACTCTAGAATATACTAACTATTTCGGTTATGCCCATTTTTCCCTTTCTTGACATATTTTATAAATTTATCCTCGAGGACATGTAGTATATATACTACCTCTGTCTCAAGACAGAAGTGTCCATTTTAAGTCAACTTCCCAGGGAAAGCCAATTCCTTAACATATGTTGGCTTGCAATAATGATGCATGAGATTTGGACTATTTATACTTGTTTTTACTACTTTAAAATCATTAAGCACATTTTTATCCTTGGATTAATTAGTACATGACAATCTGTGGACTATAGTTTTACTTCTAAGACCATCCAATATATCAAAAGGGGGTACTATTTAGTCCCATACATTCCCATGGGATTATATAGTCACTCATAAATGACTTTAAAAACAAAAGAAATATTCCGTGAGATTGTCATCTTAGGACTAGTTCATCAAGGATAAAAAAGTGCATAAAGGTATTAAATTAGTATAAATTTTCCAATCTCACGCAACATCATTGCAAACAAATATAGCCTCGAAGTTCTATTGATATTTTCACTTAAATAAAAACTCTACTTTGGAACATACGAGATGGTAGCTCAGTTTTCAAAGGATATATATTTTTTGTGGGATATTTGGAGAAGGGCTCTTTAATTGGAACATACGAGATGGTAGCTCAGTTTTCAAAGGATATATATTTTTTGTGGGATATTTGGAGAAAGGGCTCTTTAATTATATGTTTTGTAAATTTAATGGTAATGGAAGACCATGGACGTTTCTGTTGTATCTAGCCTGGAGTCATAAGCTCTTTTATAAGGTCATTTGTTGGAAGGAAGAGTCATCTATTGATAGATATGTCCTGCATGGAACTTTCTCAGCTTATAAACTTCTATCATTTGGTAGTGTAATAATCCGGGTCAAATCCCGAGTTCAGAACAAATCTCAGCTCAAATCTCGATTCTGGAACAAATCTTAGGTCAAATTTCGAGTCCGAATCGAATCAAATTAATCCAAACAAGTCCTTAAATTACTTGTCTAATAGTATTTTTTTTGGTGATCTTAGCCCACCACAGACTTATCAAAAATGTCATGACTGAATGTATACTGTTAATATCTTAATTCCTTATATACAAATAATTTTTTTTCACATATTTCGGTGTGTGACTGGAGTATTACAGGTAGTTAAACTGTTTCGTAGTCGGTTGACATCTTTGAAAAAAAGTTAGTCAGCAAAAGAAACTAGAAATATGAAAAGTTTCGTCAAGGTGACAAGAAATGAGGAATAAAAGATGGCTGGTTTTAGAACTCATTGAAACTAAAAGATGTTCTGAGATGATGCTTGAATATTGAGATCAATGATTACAAATATTTATTAGTTATTACTTATGGAACTTCTGCTTCTTTTCTATCAGAAAAGATAATTGATTTGTGTGAAGGTCTATTGATTATTATTTTCTCTCGTTTCAGGTAATCGACATCCACAATATTCAATTCTCATTCAAATTTTGAAAATTTAACATTTAACACTATATTTGAGTTTTTGCCGACTGCATAGGTGTTGGATGGTGCACAAACAAGTGCAGAAGAGTACGAAGTTAGGAAGGATCTTGTAATTCCACTTGGTCGGGTACCTCAATTGTCTGCACGAAGTGGAGGCTAATAAACAAATTTGGACCTGCTTTTTAGCTATCCGCTTCAGTATTTTCAACTGCTTTCTTCCATAATCTGCATCGGTATGCTGGTTGTCATGGTCAATTTTGAATTTCTACGTTTTCCTGCACTTATAGATGGTTGAGTTGTGCAAATTTCTGGTGTTGGACTGTTTTATGCCAATGTACTAATTTGAGAAGCTTTACCAATAAACTTTATATTTTATTGGCCAAGATTTATCTGTTCATAGTTAGAATTTAGATTAATTTGAAACACATCTTACTGAGATTGTTTGATGAACTGAGATTATTTCATCTTTCTGTTTTACACCACTCGACACAATTTGGCATCATACATAACCTAATGTAGCATGTAATTTTTATGAGCCAGGACTAAAATTACTAATATAACTGGAAAACATCATGTCTATCTTTTCATTTCTAATTTGCCTTTTTTTTTGTAGAATGCCTCGGTTCCGGTGAGCAAGCACATCAAAGATGTTACAAATTCAGCAACCACAGCATCATCTCATCTTTCCAACGACAAATGAGGACAAGTGATTGTGATTATGATGTTCAAAAATGTTCAACATATGAATAATAGTTGTGATTTTGATTTTATAGCAACATTCATAAAGTAGATGAAATAATTTAAGGCAAGGAAAATAATATATATTACGAAATATTTATATTGATTTTTTGATTGCTAGTTATGTGTGTTAGTATTAGTGGTAATCCTTTTAGAAGGATATATAATAAGTGAGATCCTTTTAAATTATACGTAGTCCCATGTATTGAAATTGTTCGCAATTGTAATTCGGCATAAATTTATCGCAATATGTAGTGGACTTTTAAGTCAATTGTCAAATTTTAAGATGAAATTGTTATGAAGGCAACTGTAAAGTTTGGTGTATAACAAACTTTTTTTTTCTTGCATATCAAACTTAAACATTAGCATCTGACCATATAAAAAAAATACTATTTTATAATAAATATTTAGTGGATATGAAGAAAAATATAATGGAGGATAACCAAGTCCATACATTAACATGTCACAATATAAATAATAATTTCAAAATAAAATTTTAAAAAGAAAATAAGATAAAATTCACTATTGAAAGTAAGAGAGATTAACGGACCTATTCGAAACAAGACAAAATATATTAGTATAATATATGCACAATTACAATAAAGACGGTTGGCCATTCTGATTAAGAACTCTGCGCTCTCATGGTGCTTAAAAATAACCGAGTAGTATTTCTTATGTCTAAGATTTTTATTTTTTATTTTTAAATACATGCATTTCGCTGGTGTCCCCTACTAATTGGATTTATTATAACAAAAAGTATTTAATGCACATGTTTCAAGTGCTAATTTTTATGCATATATATGGCTATGGCGACGGTTCGAACCGTCGCCATAGACACCAAAGACGACGGTTCGTCTTTGGTTCGCTCTTTAAGATTCGCTTTAGAGCCGTGTGTATATATATATATATAAAAGAAAGTACTATATTATTAGTCAATATACTTTGTTTATTGTTAATCAATGACATAAAACTAGCTCGTAAACCTGTATAAGGCATAGATTTAGTAGACATAATAAATTAGTTACTTTAATTTTGTATTGCTGTGTATTTTTATCTAATAACACAAATACATGATATAGTTTAACTTATAAAAAAATTAATGTCACAAATACATACATATTTGTGCATGCTAGATGCTTTTGCCCTAATCATCATTTACTCATGGAGAAAAAGAATGTTTTATGATAATTAGTAATGTTAAGTGTGATTTTATGGATCATGTCACTATGGATAAAAAATCTTAGTAGTTTTATAAAAAAGATAACTCAACCATGAAACTAAAATTTAGTTGAGGCACATCGGACGGTGTTCTTCTCCTACCGTCTCCCCCTTCCCGATGTGTTTTCTAAGTATGCAAGAATTTGAAGCTCAACGAATTATTAAAACACAACATATTAGTTTTTGTACTAAATACTTTTGATCTAATCACTCTTTACTCACGTAAGAATTTTTTCAATAATAATAATATTCTAAAACCAATAAATAAATGCAATAAATAAAATTGAGAAAAACACAACCATCATAACATATAAAATTGTGTCTAACATTTTTTTTCTTATATTGTTCCCTCCATATTTGTCGCATATCTTTCACCTGTGAGTTAAAAACACCAAAATCATATATAAGTAAAATGAATAAAAGTAGCATGAATAATATTTTTTTACATATCGCTATTTAAACCACAACAATAATTAGATAACATTACGATATGAAATTAAGATGACCACATATATACTTATAACACAACTTATCTTGAGACATATTTTGATAGTGGTCCATTCTTCTTATGTTCTTACTTATCCGTGCATTGTTATGTTACGTGAAAGAACAAACATTTGACTTAGTTCACGAAACCATATGTATGTCTTACAAACTAAAAGTAGATAGATTGCTTGTAAAATCATTCATATAGTCTATCTACATCATGATTCATAGTGACAATATGTTGGCATGTTGTTAGTTTTACTTGTGTGTTGGACTTACTCCACTACCTTGTTTCTATCAACCACTATCCCTTTTTAGTTTGGTAGGAAATTTGCAAGTGATCTACTTTGAGAATTATGGGAAGCTTTTAGAAAAGGATTTGAATGTTTTAGTTTATATTGAGGAACACATGAGTCTAACCTATTATTTGTTCAATTATTTTTGTTTATTATACTTAGAGCCGACACTGAAACTAACTTATAAGTCATTTGCCTCTGTTAAATTATTTGACAATGACTTATTTTTAATTTATAAGTAAAAAAAAAGACAATAATTTATAACTTATTTAAAAATAATTCATAAGTCATTCTTAATAAGTTGGTTTGATCAAATGTAATATCTATTTTATTTTGGACTATTTTGCTAAATTACATCTCTCGTACCCCTTGCAACCTAAAAAGCCTGATCTCCTTCTCTTCTAACGCAAACAAAGTACACAACGGCTAAAATTGAAGCTCTATGCTCTGCTCTGATCTCTCTCTGCGCTAAATCCGTCAATTTCTCCGCTTCTCCCTCCTTCCCTCCGCGGCTGTTACTCCTGCTACTGATTTTACTCTTTCGATTGCTGCTACTCCTTCGATTTCTTGAGAGGTACCAAACCCCAGACCAAATATTTGATATGTATATACATGTGTATTATTTTATGTTTGAATATTTGGCACGTGGTTTTTCTTTCTTCTTTACCTCTTTAATTTTGACTCTAGTTTCAGAGCCTGTGGGTTTCGATTCAATTCCATTTTTTTGTTAATTTATGTGGTTCAAATGTTTGATTGATTGATTGAATGAATTGTTGTATACGGGGTTGTGTTTAATTAGGAATATGTGAGCAGCTTAATTTTAGTAATTTTCAGTAACTTGTGATGATGATGATGTTGTGTGATACTTTTGCTGTGTAATCTAGATATTAAAATATAATTTTAGTATTTGAACCAAACTCTGTTTGAAACAAGATTTGTGTGTTCAAAATGTTAAGTATGTGACAAAATTTAATGTTTCGACTATCATTTGTTTGCATGGTTGATTAAGATTTTTCTTCTTCAAATTTGATTTAACTGACACATATTATGTTTCGACTTAGTAATAATTAAAGTGATTGGTCCTTAAGCGATAAGGTTGCATCTTTTTAAGCATAGTTGGTGCAAATATATGTTAAAAAAATTTTGTTTGTTAATGGTTGTTAATGTTATACTATGTATGTTGGTAGTGTGAGTATCATGTTACATGTTATATTATTGTTTGGTGTTTATGAATTAGATGGAAAGTGAAGCAATAAGGGGATCAGAAAAACTTCAAACAAGGGGTAGGGGGAGGGGAGTTTCTCTCATTTGCATCTGCCTTTCTCTCATTCTTGGCGAGAGTTTTGGATGTATGTGATGTTTCACTGAATGATTGCTGCTGGATAATTTTTTCACATAGTTGTGCTAATTAAATCATTTTCCATATATTTTACAAGAGCAAGATGCCAAGAATAAAATTAGAAGTCATGGTTTTCAAAAAACTACTGTACTAACCAGGAAAGAATTTGATGTTCTGTCGTATAAAAGGACTATTCCTCTCTTTTCCAGTTCAAACTGTCATTATGGGCAAGGAAGGTTGACATTATTTGTAGTCTCTACTTTTCATTAACTTTGGAATAGATATTTTACATTGACTGGGTACTTTTACTGCCCTCCTCAACCTTCACTCATCAAGGTTGTCAATTGACAATTCTGTTTGTTTGTTAAGATACTATCCTTATGTCTGCCAACTACTTAAACATTTATGAAAGAAGCTGTGAAGCTATATTAATATTTAAGTCATGCTTCTGTTCTCGCTTTGGGATTCCACCGTGTGAGCGTTCCGGGGCGTCTGGTTCAGATTATGCAGGGATTGTAGAGCTGAACTTTTCTAGATGAATAACTTTATTTTTGTTTTTCTCCCCCCACTTATTCTAATCAGTGGACTTCTTATCAGTTCAAATTTTATCAATAATACTTTTAAAGTAGTTAGACTTTACACTTGCCCAGCCGTATCTTTCTTCCTGAACCCTTGGCAGCTTGTGTATTCCCTTTCAATATGTTCTAGATGATATTCATTATAGGAAATGAGACTATAATGCACTGTTGCATACATTTCCCTTAACATAATACTATTATCTGCAGATAGAAGAATTCAGTGTATCTTTTTATTAATGTCTTTTTTTTAATAATTTTTACATTTCATTTTAACTTATAAGTTATTAGCCGAACATCTTCACAACTTGTTTTAACTTAATTTCTAACTTATAAGTCAAATTGATGCCAAACGCGTTTACTTATAAGTCACAATTTAAAATAACTTATAAGTCAGCTTATATTTTAACTTTAAGTCATTTTAAAATAAGTCGTTGCCGAACGGGCTCTAAATGTATGCTACTATTATGTCATAAATGGACCAACATAAATACTATGAATTGTAATGTCTAATCATAATGAAATTTGTAACCTGCATATTTAAACACAATAAATCTCAATAAATAATTATAAATATTCTTATTTTCTTAAAATATATCCAACATAGTCCAAATTGATAGTTTCTTTCATAGTTAATTAAATATCTCTAGCGGTTGATTATATGACATCGATTTCAAACGAAATTGGTAACCATAAATTTTCAAATTTTATTTTTTTCTTAAAAGAAAATTTTGAAGCACATGATAAATCTTTTAATACTTAACTTTGTTTTGGTGATGTTGTTTATATGATATTTCTTTTTAATACTTTAAATTTTGATGATTTTTTAAAATAACTTTAAAATGTTTTAACATACGGACAAATATGAAAGAGTTTAGTTTTTATTGTAATTAATGTATGTTATTATAGTGTCATAATTGGATTAATATTAGGACACTAAATGTGTAGTTATTGTATTATATATATATATATGTATGTATATTGTATTTTAATAGATGAATATATGCTGGATTTAAGGTATGGACAAAGTTGAAAGAGTTCATAACCTATGGAGAGATTAATATATAACTCCATACATTTATTTTCACCGGAAGAAATTTATTGCGGCCTATAAATTCATTGGAAGTAATTTATTGTGGCCCTAAAAAAACTATCAAACCAGTGATGACCCTTATTTTGTCTCTTTATATATAGTAATAGATTAATATCAAAACAAATATTTCTATACCTTAATATGCAAATATTATAAGGTACCGTTTGACCGCAGCAATAAGCACCACACATAACACAAATTGACAAATACAAAAGAAAACTTTGAAAAATAAAAACTTGAAAATTAGAAATATAAATACAATTAAAATAAAATAATTCGAATTTTGCTTTCTCTCTCATCTGTATTTGTCAATCTATCTTGAGTTTTCTCTTTGGGTCCGTGGTGCATCTTCGCTATCAATCATCACAACGTCACTCAGATGACAATTTCGTTCTTCATGATCCCCAATTCAATCGGTGCAGTTTTTTCTTCCATTTTGATGTATACTTATTAAATCTTAGGGCTTTGTATTTGAATTATGTTTCCATATTTGATCTCTTATTTTATTTCCTTTTTCTGATCAGTAGATCTTCATTTAGATTGTTTTAGATGCTGTGCATTCGTTTTGCCAATTGGGTTTCTCAAGTTTTTGCCATGTGAATGTTCCGTAATTGGAACGTTATGATTTTTTGTTTCCATGTTTGTAATATATATGACGGTTAAGCTTGCCCATTCAGGAATTTTTATTTATAGATGGTGATTTATCTAGAATTTGAAAATAGGGTGGTTTTGTTTGTTTTGTTGGGTTTTTGGGTTCTGTTTTCAAACACCATAAAAAACACAGAGGATGAACACAGTTTGGATTAGTATATAAACCGGTTATATATACATTACCCATCTATACATGCCATGTTGATTATAACTCTTTCCCCTTACCTTCCAAGTCCAATCCAACACTGGCTTACTTTTGTTCAAATTAAATTTCCTAAACATCATGTATATTGTAATTAAGCATATCTTGTTTTGTCTCGTTGTGTTTTTCCGAAGTTGTATAAATCTTCATACTTACTTGAGTGGGCGTGAGTAACTGCACTTGGTATACAGAGGAACTCGCAACAGTCAAGTAGAGGCTGTGACACATCATTGCCCAGGTCATCAGGACCATGTATGGTATTGATTAGGTTCAGTTTAAGCAGATAATTCTTGTGTTTTAAAAGAATGGATATTGTCAAGAAAAAATGACTTCTATGTGGTATAGAGTAATGTTAGGGCTCAAATGAGTTTCATTAATATTTTAATATAATTTATTAAATGACCATTCACAATTTATATAGTCAACCAATGTAATAAGGACATATTTTTTGAGATCTCATATTTGTTGAAACCCTAGCGTTACTCACAGGGTATACGATTATTTTGTCTGTGCGGTTTTCAGTTCAAGCAATTTTTCTGTTGGCTCTGGAACTCTGGTTATTAATCATTAGTATTGAATTCCCTCTATCCCATATTATTTGTCCACCTTTCCATTTTGGAAATCCCAAAATGCTTGAAATTTTCAAATTCCTTTATTGCCCTCATGTGTTACATTAATACAAAGGTACAAAATTTAGATGAGGGGGTACTATTGGTATACCTTATTAGCCTGATATATTGATATGAAGATGATAAAATCCAATTTTCTCAAGTGGCGTGTCTATCATTTTGGACGTTAAATTTAGTATGGAGGGATTAATAGAAAATGTTTTTGGGAGTTAACCTCTCATTTCTATCGCCAAAGTTCGACAGCTGGATAGGGTGCTCAATGGGAGAGGCACTTTAGCATAGACCTAACTATAGGACGTTCAGTTGATAGAAAGGATGTGCATAATTGGGATTAAAAATTATAGTGCCAGTAATAGTCATCATATAATGGATGTTAAACAGCCATGTTGGTTTATAATTTATTGCCCTCATGTGTTGCATTAATACAAAGGTACAAAATTTAGTTGAGGGGGTACTATTGGTATACCTTATAAGCCTGATATATTGTTATGAAGATGATAAAATGCAATTTTCTCAATTGGCGTGTTTATCATTTTGGACGTTAATTTTAGTATGGAGGGATTAATAGAAAATGTTTATGGGAGTTAACCTCTCATTTCTATCAATGGGAGAGGCACTTTAGCATAGACCTAACTATAGAACGTTCAGTTGATAGAAAGGATGTGCATAATTGGGATTAAAAATTATAGTGCCAGTAATAGTCATCATATAATGGATGTTAAACTGCCATGTTAGTTTATAATTTATAACTAGGTTCTCACAAACAACTCGAAGATAATGGAAAACAGATAATATTTACTGAAGTTTAAATACCATATAAAGTGATATTGAAAGCAATTATCAAGACTCCCTCATTGTTGTTACCCTTAACCATTCCTGTGGTTAGCTTCTCTGATGGCTAGATGATTGTGCTCATGATGTGGTTCAGCTAGCTAAGTGTGATAATTTTCCCCATTCCCAACAGGTCCTTGGCCGACCTCAAATTTAGTGAGACAGGCTTGGGAGGAAAGCTGGAAATCCTATAGGGGTTGTAGTAAGGCGTTTTGGGGACGGCTCCGGTCACCCTGTATAATACTCGTCCCATTGCCATGTCTACCCCTAGTATAATAGAACTACTCCGCATGTTTTAAATTCAAATTCATTGAGGATGTCCACACTTGTGATTTTAAAAATTAATTGCAATGTTATACAAATTGCTTTTTTTTTTATCTATATAACCCTTTTTTTTGGGGGGGGGGTAAGTGTCATTTTCTAACTTATTATTTTTGTTGCTTTCGGTTAAACCACCTCAAGGTAGAAAAAGACATTTTTTCTTCTTGTAATTGAAATCAACTTACCTATCATTTCTTTTGGGTATAAATGGAAGTCATTAAGTACTATGCTGGTTCATCTGGTAAATTATTTGTTTATTGGGTTGTGAATAAGCAGGATACTTTTCCTTAGCAAATGGCATATGCAGGATACTTTTCCTTAGCAAAATCCTAGACAATATGCTCTTTTATGAAAAACTTATCAATTTCTTAAATTTTATTGTTCATAAAAATAAGTAGTTGTGTTTTTTTTTCCTCTATTGGTTTAAGGTCTCAAATTAAATATCAATCATTTAGTTAGTAGGGTATAAATTAGTCACTTGTAAATTAAAAGGGGCAAAATTGATATAGTTTTTGATTAGTTAAATTTTATTTTAATTAACAAATAATTTTATTATTAACATATATATATATTATGTAACTCTCCCAAAATCCGTGTACTTGAAACAACAGATATGGTGCTCACTATTCATCTATCATCCACAACATCTATCTAATACAATAAACTTAAAGACATAAAAGTAAATACAATAATTTACATTACATGTTTGATAGTCCTCCGAGGCTCTTAACCTTATTAACTATTACAACTTAAACAAAATATAATAAACTATTACAAAAATATTACATCATTTAATAATAACATCAGTTACATATTAGTCTTTATTCTTTCCTTTTCCCTTATCTTTTCCCGACCCTTCGAGACCTTCTACTTTAGTTGAAAAACATTTGATATAGCAAGAATGAGCAACTACTTTGCTCAGCAAGTATAAAGAATACAATAAAAATATTTATATCATATTTGTTGAATAACATTTCGAATGAATGAACAAAGAAGAGTTCAATAACATTTTCACAAGATAGGAACTTGTAATCTCAAAAGCTTAACATGATTTTAAAATCATTTGAATGACAACTGAGTGGTAAAAAAAGACCATGAACTAATAAAATTTGTTCATTAGTCGTGGACTAAGAACTCTCCAAAACCGTTCAACAATCACAAAGAATGTGAACTCTCCATAGAAGTATCATCTCCGCAGTGTATTTTTGACAGCTATGGAGAGTTCACATTCTTTGTGATTGTTGAACGGTTTTGGAGAGTTCTCAGTCCACGACTGAAGAACAAATTTTATTAGTTCATGGTCCTTTTTGACCACTCAGTTGTCATTCAAATAATTTTAAAATCATGTTAAGCTTTTGAGATTACAAGTTCCTATCTTGTGAAAATGTTATTGAACTCTTATTTGTTCATTCATTCGAAATGTTATCCAACAAATATAATATAAATATTTTTATTGTATTCTTTATACTTGCTGAGCAAAGTAATTGCATACTCTTGCTATATCAAATGTTTTTCAGCTAAAACAGGTCCCGAAGGGTCGGGAAAAGGAAAGGCCAAAGACTAATATGTAATTGATGTATTAGAACTTTATTATTAAAGGGTGTAATAGTTTATTATATTTTGTTTAAGTTGTAATAGTTTATAAGGTTAAGAACCTGGGAGGACTATAAGACATGTAATGTAAATTATTGTATTTATTAAGTTTATGTTATTAGATAGATGTTGTTGATGATGATGAATAGTGAGCACCATATCTGTTGTTTCAAGTACACGGGGGCATTACAAGTTGGTATCAGAGTTATAGGTTATAATCCTTAGGTTGGAGAACCTTAATATATAATCAGATGAAAAATAGTAGAGACAGTGTGAACTCTCATAGAGTTCTTAAGTAATAAGAAATGAATTGAGAATTCATCAAGTGTATTAAATTAAATGTTGTGGTTAAGTTATATTATATGTTATATTATGATGGGAATTAAGTTTGTTATTTTATCCTATTGTAGGATGGCCAGCGATGAAGAAATTAGTGACATTTATGAGGTACCTAGACCTGAGCCGGTAGTAGAACCCGAGCTAGTCAATGAACCAGAGGAGGAACCATTCATGGATCCTGAAGAAGAACCTAAGGAGGATCCTGAGGAAGATCGTGAAGAGGATCGTGCAATTTTGGAGTATGCAGCGGATGATGTCGCACTGGCTGAGGAAGAACTGGAGGGTGATCAACGGATACCTGATCAGGGCATGGGAGCCGTAGTGGCTGCGATAAAAACTGTGATAGACCTGATGGAAAGAAATCAGCAGTTAGAAAACAAGTTGCAGGAGGTAGAAAACAAGGCGCAACAGCTAGAAAAGAAGGCGCAACAGCTGAAGGATGGAAATGAGGAGCTAAAGGCTCTTTGCAAGGCAGAGATAGCTACTCGCATTAGATTAGAGGGAGTAGCGGCAGAACTGAGGATAAAGAAGAGGAGGTTGGATCGGATGCTATACTTGTAGGACCAACTTGTAGGGCTCCTACTAATAAATCTATGAATTGCCGCACGGGGTTTTGATTCGGTTCCCTATCTTCATTATCTGGTTCTCGTTGCGTTCTTCTCCTTAGTGGCATTTTCTGTTTAATATAACAGTGTATTACTATAACATTATTTATAACTTGTTCCATGTTTTTGAATTCAGTGGATTTGTGTGATTTCTATTTTGAAATCTATTTATTGCAATCGTTTTAAATTGGTGATTGGTTGTGTTTACACTCCTGCTTGCTTGATACAATGTCCTTTATGGATCCACTTCCTCCATTCAGGATAAAGCAGTGGCAAGTGATTGTTCTTCTGTTTATTGGTTCTCTTTCTGTTTCTCGGATCCCTTCAATCACCCCACACATGACAAGTGGGAGAAGGTCGTTTCACAAGGTGAGATCCTTACTTAATATTGTTCATGCTTTATTGCGATTTCAGAAATCTGTCAACAGATTGTTATCATGTCAACTTTTGCATATCCAATGTGGGAGAAACTCAAAATCTTAGCTTTCTACTTTATTTCATATGAAATGTCTTTCAACCCCTCTCTGGAATTAGCTGCCACACATAGAAACACTGTTGCTTTTGCATTTATACTTCAGGCTACTCCTAAACCCTTTCCTAACCCAGCCACCCGCAGTGCGCACAGATGGATAACATAGTTATATGTAGAAGCAGGTCAGAAACTGTTGACATTATGCAGTATCACAATCTTAACGAAGCTATTCAACATAAAAGGAAATGATATTTTGTAAATTTATCCTTGAGGACATGTAGTATATATACTCCCTCTGTCTCAAGACCAAAGTGTCCATTTTAAAGTCAACTTGGCAGGGAAAGCCAATTCCTTTAAGATATGTTCGCTTGCAATAATGATGCAGGAGATTTGGAGCATTTCTACTTATTTTTTCTATTTTAAAATCATTAAGCACGTTTTTGTCCTTGGATTAATTAGTACATGGCAATCTATGGGCACTTCTAATGCATCCGATACATCAAAAGGGACATGAGAACATAAATGACTTTAGAAACAAAAGAACTATTCCATGAGATTGCTAGTCCTAATTCAAGGATAAGAAAGTGCGTAAAGGTATTAAACTAGTAATTATAAATTTTCCAATCTCATGCAACATATTCGCAAACAAATATAGTGCCAATGATAGTCATCATATAATGGTATCATATATAACCTAATGTAGCATGTAATTTTTATGATGGACTAAAATTACAAGTATAACTTGAAAACATGAAGTCATGTCTATATTTTTTGGACATGAAATCATGTCTATCTATACCTCTTTTCATTTCTAAATTGTTTTTCTCCAACGAAATTTAGAATTCCTTTGTTGATTTAGTCAAAATATCTTCACAACAGATTAATTCACCAAAAGAAAAAATAAATAAATTTATTTTTCCGTAAAATGCCTCGGTTCCGGCGAGCAAGCACATCAGAGATGTTACAAATTCGGCAACCACATCATCTCATATTCCAACAACAAATGAGGACAAGTGATTGTGATTATGATGTTCAACATATGAATAATAGTTGTGATTATGATTTTATAGCGACATTCTTAAAGTAGATGAAATAATTATCAAATTTGAAGATGAAATTGTTATGAAGGCAATTGTCAGGTTTGGTGCGTGTGGTTTGGGGCATAACAAACTTTTTTTTTTTTTTTTTGGCATATCAAACTTAAACATTAGCATCTAACAATATAAAAAATATTTTATATTCCCTCCGTCCCAAATTAATTGCATTTCTAGGACTTTTTAAAGTCAAATTGACTATTTTTAAAACTAATCTTTTTACTATTTTTGCTAACATATAGGTGAAGATATTATAACCAAAAGAAAGTATATACAATTATTACTAATTTCAATTTTTATAATTTTAGAAATATATTTATATATGCTTAATTATTAATTTTAAAAATAGTTAATTTGACTTAAAAAAATCCTAGAAAAGTAATTAATTTGGGACGGAGGGAGTAATAAATACTTAGTGGATCAGAAGAAAAATATAATGGAGGATAATCAAGTCCATACATTAACATGTCACAATATAAATAATAATTTCAAAATAATATTTTAAGGAAAAAAACAAGGTAAAATTCACTATTAAAA
The DNA here is from genome assembly GCA_034770075.1 of Aralia elata. Classification (NCBI taxonomy): domain Eukaryota; kingdom Viridiplantae; phylum Streptophyta; class Magnoliopsida; order Apiales; family Araliaceae; genus Aralia; species Aralia elata. The sequence goes on from CM068384.1 coordinate 22,128,505, forward strand.
GTAAGATTAACAGTCCCTATTCAAAGCAAGTCAAAGTATATTATAATATATGCACAATTACAATAAAGACTATTGGCCGTTCTGATTAAGAACTCCGCGCTTCCATGGTACTTAAAAATAATTATTTCTTATTACTCTGTCATTAGTAATATAATGTTCATTTGTTTTTTTATTTTATTTAACTGCTTATTTGATAAAGTCATAAAATTGAATGAAGTGGTCTGAATAATTAAGAACGTCTGAATGAACTGAATAAAGAAGTAACACTGATCACTGAATGAATAAATATATTTGATAATCTATATTTGAAATATATATAAATGAATGCATTTTTACTTTAACCCTTTAAACTATATTCAACATGTTTATTTTTGTAGATATAATTATACATTTGCAATCTTATCATTAATACTACTGTATAAACTTCTGTATATTTGTTACTATAATAATTTTAAGGGGTACACAAAAATAGAAATATCATTCCCCAAATGTTATACCCCTCGTTCTAAAATATAAGACTATTATTGACTTTAAAAAAATAAATTTAAAATATTTTTTTATCTCAAAATTGATATGAATTCATTTAATTGTAGTTACAAAAAAAAAAATTTAAAAATACTACTTATTGTAAGATTTATTGTTCTATAATTTTTTAAAAATAATATTAATTTTAAAATTTAAAATGTTTGAATTAGCTTTCAAAAATCAATAAAGATCTAATAATTTAGAACCCAATGAATATTAAAATTTGCATTCATAAAGCTTCTAATAGTAAAGTGTTAAATAACTCCAGTGGTTTCTTCCCACAAAGTGAGGTACAAAATTTTTACATTTTGAAGTTTAACATGGAAGTGAAAAAAGAAAAGAATAGGAACAATCTAAAATCAAATTTTGATATGTTAAAAGTTCAATTGACTAAAAGCTTTATTTTATTTTTTTCATATTCCTCCTGTCTGTGTACGTAGTACCCAAGTCAGGACTCAAGAGCACCAACTTGTTGGACGTGCCGAGTGTACACTGTAAGGACAATTTAGTACTGATTAGAAAAGTGAGCTTTGAGTCACTGACCGAAAAAACAACTTTGCTTCCGATAAGCTTGTTTGATAACAGTTCATTTGGACATGACAGCTGACCGAACAAGAGAAATCTTTATTAAGTTGTCAATAAGATTTATGAATCAGCCCCTTAGTAGTCTTTGTTGGGATATTTCACATGATCCCACATTGTATATATTCAAAAATATAGGTGGATTAATAAGTACGGTGAAACATTAACCTAATAAATTAATTTTTTAAGTAAGAAGTTGATACAAGATACTTGTTGAGTTAATTTACACAATTAGAGTCCATGATTACAACATACAGATACAAAAAAATGTCTTATGATAAAGGAAAAACAAATACTCCATTTGTTTCAAAATTAGAGATATATATTTCTTTTTAGTCTGTTTCAATATTAGAGATACATTTTTATTTTAGGACTATAAAGTGACATGATGTTCTTAATTCGTCATTATTTTTTAACTATTATTTTCAATATCAAAACACCAATGTTGAATTCGTAGCTAATACTAAGATTATATTTGAGAATATAAAATTATCCTTAAAAATCGTCGTTTATGAATGTATCTCTAATTTTGAAACGAATAGAATAATAAGAATTGAATTTATAACTTAATAGTTACGGAGTATGCATGTCCAGGAGCGGACTTACACCGGGGGCAGTGGGATTCGCGCCCCCCCCAGTGGATTTTTGAATAATCTTCTATATATATATATGGGGTACCTATTTGAATATTAAAATTTATACGTTATAATAATTAATATTTTATTCATCTCACTAAATAAGTTTTATTTTGATTTTTTAAAGTTGATTTTCAAATTTTGAAAATTTAAAATTATGAGAATTAATTTAATTTAAACAATACAACCATAAATGTTACTTTTTCTATTTCACAAAAAGAATCTTCCTTGTAAATTTTATGAATTTTAAAGATATATTTTTTGTTTCATATTAACTCTTACATTATTGAGTGCTTAGTTTTATATTGATGGTATAAATTGTTATGATGAATTTAAGAATATGGTATAGTTTTATCTTACCAATAAAAATGCTGCATTTTTTTTTTGTGCTTCGGTCTCTTTATATTTAAAATACTCCCTCCGTTCTCAAAAAAATAACTTAAATGAAAGAAAAAAAAAATTTATCCTCAAAAGCATGTCTAAAAAATCCAATATTTCTCGGCATTTTAAGTGCCCGTATTGTTTGTGGGATACATTAATTGTCTGACCATATTGCACGTAAAGTTCCTGATTTGAGTATCCTGGAAATGAAAGTTCAGGCTTCTGTTGGCTTGGAATGCTCGATGATTTCAAGTATAAGGACGTACGGGCATGCATGATTTTGACACAGCTTTGACGAGGTTGGTACGTATATATCTCCTGCATATATATATATATATATATATATATATATATGGAAGATAATCCACAGCAACCGGTTGCTGGGAGCAACCAGTTTTTTGTGAACTGCCGCTACAGCCTGTAGCCGCTACAGCCTGTAGCGGCAGTGCCACAAAAACCGGTTGCTCCCAGCAACCGGTTGCTGTGTATTGCACCCCTATATATATATATATATATATATATATATATATATATATAAGGGAGCTACTCTGTGGCAACCGGTTGCCACGGCACTATTCCAGCAACCAAGCTATCATCCGTTGATTTAAAAGATTAAAGGAATGAGATCAAAAAAAAAGAGGGCTGCCGCTACATGTTGTAGCGGCACTGCCAAATTACCAAAAAGTCACGGATTTCTAATATAATAATAGGCAAACATCACATCACATCACATCATATATATATATAATAATAATTTTTTATCCTCCTTGCCGCTACAACATGTAGCGGCTGGAATTTTTTTCTTTCCCTTTTGTTCATCCCACATCGATAGTCATTCTCCATTTAACTAATTGTCCCACATTGATAGTCATTCTCCATTTAACTAATATATATTAATATTATTAATAATAACTAATTTTATTAATATTAATATTATTAACTAATTTTATTATTATTATTATTTTATAATGATATTATTTTATTAAAATTAATATAATCAATATTATTTTATTAATTTAATATTACTAACTTTATTTTGACTAATATTTGTTATTTTTGTCTTGAAAAATATAAAATATTAAATATTAAGAGTAACAAATATTAACAAATATTAGTTATTAATATTAATATTAACTACATTTTAATATTTTAATATTTTTCAAGACAAAAATAACAAATATTAGTCAAAATAAAATTAGTAATATTAAATTAATAAAATAATATTGATTATATTAATTTTAATAAAATAATAATAATAATAAAATTAGTTAATAATATTAATATTAATAAAATTAGTTATTATTAATAATATTAATATATATTAGTTAAATGGAGAATGACTATCAATGTGGGACAATTAGTTAAATGGAGAATGACTATCGATGTGGGACGAACAAAAGGGAAAGAAAAAAACTCCAGCCGCTACAACATGTAGCGGCAAGGGGGATAAAAAATTATATATATATATATATATATATATATATATGATGTGAGATGTTTGCCTATTATTATATTAGAAATCCGTGGCTTTTGGGTAATTTGGCAGTGCCGCTACAACATGTAGCGGCAGCCCTTTTTTTTTTTTCATCACAGCCTTTTAATCTTTTAAATCAACGGATGATAGCTTGGTTGCTGGAATAGTGCCGTGGCAACCGGTTGCCACGGATTAGCTTCCTATATATATATATATATATATGTATATATATTGTTGTCCAATTGTAAGCAGGAACATCAATCAATTAATACAAGTAGATAATAAGTTAAAAAGCTATTTACTTCTCAATTGAATTAGATTAATTTGATTGGTCGAGTTAACTCAAAATAAGTTATTATCGTTGTACTATTCCCTTTTTAAAGTCAAAATGCATGTGAGTTGCATACAATCCACAATTAAGCACCCACATCTTAATTAATTCTTAATGCATGTGTAATTAATTCTTTGCATAATATTGTTTCTGGAACTTGAGTTGCTTGATTCTGAGAGAATCGAGCTTAAATGTACCAGGATGAATGCCCTTTCTTCGGGGGTTGAAGATGAATATGTTAGAATATTTTGTTTTCTCACGTGCCTCTACTATTTATGTAATTATTAGGCTTACATATTATATTAATTTAATCATTTTATTTATGAGTTTGATAATTAATTAGTGGCCTATAAATAATATTGCTGATAGTACTTGCAATAATGGGCCCTATGATTTCATAATTTTGATGGACGATTTTGACCCATAATTATTTTATAAATAAAATCATTAGCTTTTGATCTCAATTGTCGTCTCAAGAATTTTTTTAATGTGACATTTTCAAGCTTAAAATTAACTTGAATTTCTTTAATTTTAGTTAGTGTAATGATAAATATTATTGTAAATTATCTAAAAAGTATTTAATTATAAAATTTACTGTTTAATAATTTTTAATGAATCTTCTCAATTTTAAATTTGAAAATGTATCACGTTGACTTTAAAAAATTAATAATGATCTTATAATTTGAAACAACTGAAGTACTAAATGAGTAATTTTATGTGCATAAAATGTGTACAAATAATTGTACCCAAACACTATTAGCCAATGTATTGAATAGTAAAAACCTAATGTAAAAATGGTTGAATAATTTTTCCCCACTAAAGTGAACCCTAATTTACATTTACATCACTAAACTGATTTTTTTTTCCAATCAACTCATTGAACTACAATAATTTTACAAAAAATTAGAAAAATCGTTTAAATGGATTATTCAACACATTAAAATATGATGCGGCGAAAATAATGTGTATTAAAGTTGAGAAATATCTTTTTTTTGGTTTAGCCGATTTACATTATTGTCCTTCCTTCGTATTTCCAGGGAAAAAAAAATAAAAAAACTCATCTTCCTCACATGCCCCATCAGACCTCCATCCGCCACCACCATCATCCATAACCACCACCCCAAACATCTACACCACAAGATCTACGGCGTGGACGCCCAATCTATCTTCTCATGATCTCATCTTCTAGTTTAATTATGAGTAAGAGTCTCTTTTGTTTTTAATAAATCTGATATATATATATATATATGAGTACCAATCCACAGCAAACGGTTACTGGGGCAACCAATTTCTTCCTTGCCGCTACAAGCTGTAGCGGCAGTGGTTGGCGTATGTTTGGCTTATCTGCCGCTACAGGCTGTAGCGGCAGGGGAAATTTTTTTTTTTTGCAGCAAAGGGGCTTATAATACGTATTAGTTTTTTGGTCTCATTATTCTCCTTATTCTTATGTATTTTCATACACAACCCAATTGTCATTTATTATCACAAAGTATATTATAAAAACATACAAAATTTTAGTTTCCTCCAATATATTAAAAACTTATAGATATATTTTATTTTTAAGTTAATTTATGAAATACTAAAATATAAAATATTAAAAATTTAAAATTAACAAATATAATAATAAATAGTATCATATTAATTAATAATTATATACTATTTATTATTATATTTGTTAATTTTAAATTTTTAATATTTTATATTTTAGTATTTCATAAATTAACTTAAAAATAAAATATATCTATAAGTTTTTAATATATTGGAGGAAACTAAAATTTTGTATGTTTTTATAATATACTTTATGATAATAAATGATAATTGGGTTGGGTATGGAAGTACATAAGAATAAGGAGAATAAGGAGACCAAAAAACTAATACGTATTATAAGCCCTTTGCCGCAAAAAAAAATTCTTCCCTGCCGCTACAGCCTGTAGCGGCAAATAAGCCAAACATAAGCCAACCACTGCCACTACAGCTTGTAGCGGCAATATATTCTCACTAACTAATAATTATTTTGATTTTTGACTTTTTCTACAACATTCAGATCTACCGTGATAACTATAATTATTCTTTAAATCATCCCTAATAATCAATTGATTCATTCAACCCATTTCGCAGACACTAATTTGAGAAAGGGCTGAAGCAAATGAGTTGATTTGAGTGAGAATGAATTCATTCTCAGAATTATTTTTTTTTTGTTTGGGTCTACTTAGCGAAGGGGCTTATTTAATTGAAAAGGTAATTAACTTTTCATTCTTGTTTCATTAAATATTTTAACTTTTAATTTAATTTTTTAGCAATATATATATATATATAATATCACATTTAAGTTATTAATTTTTTTCTATTTGTGAAGTTAAAAGATTTTATTTGGTTGTTTTTTTATATTGTTTTATTTGGTTAACTTGTTGTAATTGTTGGCTTTTGGGTATTTTATTTTATTTTCACCATGACTTAATTTTTTTTCCACGGAGACATGCCACGTAAACATATATATGATAGGTACAAAGTCTATCTCCCATGTGCTACTCATTCTGTTAAAAGTCAAACAATTTAACGAAATTTGTAACGGCTTGTAAAAAATTATAATTCAGTGAATTGAATGGAAAAAAAATCAATTCAATGATGTAAATATAAATTGAGGTTCAATTCAATGGGTAAAAATAATTTAACCCAATATAAAAAATTAATAAATTATATATATATATATATATTAAATGGTAAGACTCACATATTACTGTTATTATTTGTTTATGAACAATTGTTTGTACACATAAAACTACTCGTATTAAACATATATCATTTCTTGTAAGGATTAAAAATCATCAAATAAATAATGGAACTCATTTACATCATCCAACCCAAGAATAAAGATATATTTTGAATATTAAAGTTATTTCGCAAAATTTTGAAGTTTAAAATTAGTTAAAAAATTATTATAATACAAACAACTATAAAAATAATTAAAAATTTTGTTTGTTAAATCCCACATGATATGTACAGAATTAACTAATTTTGATTAAAATTGACTAGAGGGTACGATTTTGTAAAAAAATTAAACATTAGCTACGATTATTTTAAAAATTAACACATTAAGTTAAAATTGTAAATTTAATATAAACATAAGCGGATAATTTTGAAATTTATCTAATTTATATAATTAAATATATTGAAGAAATATGGTGTAAAGTATAATACAGAGAATTCAAACCCAAAATTATTTAAGAGAAAGTCAACGACGGGGGGATAGGGGGATTTCGAGACTTATAAGTTGACGCCCTAATGATAGCTAATTTCTAGCACGTGCAGCCGTGCTCTTCAGCAGCCGCCCCATGCCACTTGCTGTCATTATTTCAAAGAACTTTCAACCCTCTAAAATAAATAAAGATAAAAAGGTCAATCTCCGTTAGTTTGATATTTTTATTGAAGGAGAATTAGTCTCGCAACTAACATATCTTCGTTGAATTAACCATAATTCATATTTGAAATTTATTTATTTATTTAATTATTTTTGAGTTCATAAAAGTTAACAAGTAAAAAAAGATTAATCTCTCACAAACAGACCTAACAAATATAAAAAAATTGGTGGATTCAACTTGTTTAGAGAAACAAGTCGAGTCAAGTTTTATTTATTTATTTTATTATTTTTTTCTTTTTGCGAGCTAGGAGCCAATTAAATGACTTAGAATTATATATTTAACGGTGTCAGATTATAGATGTATGAATTTCATTGTTATTTATTTTTTACCATTAAGATATTGTAAAATATCAATGTCAGGTTATGAACCGCCCATAATACTACATTTATTAAGATATTGTAACATAAACCTATTCATCTGTATGGTATCCAGTGTCTATCTTTTGATAACAAAATATTTTCTTCCTATATACTCCCTCCGTCCCAAATTAATTGCTTTTCTAGAACTTTTTAAAGTCAAATTGACTATTTTTCAAATTAATAATTAAACATATATAAATATATTTCTAAAATTATAAAAATTGAAATTAGTAATAAATTGTATATACTTTCTTTTGGTTATAATATCTTTACCGATATGTTAGCAAAAATAGTAAAAAAATTAGTTTTAAAAATAGTCAATTTGACTTTAAAAAGTCCTAGAAATGCAATTAATTTGGGACGGAGGGAATATTATTATTTGGTAAACTTCTGCAAGAATTGCTGTCTTTTCATGGTAAATCAAAACCCGGTTTCTTAAGTCAAATACTACTAAATAAAAACGTAGCAATACCGCACTCTTAATAGAACAAGAAAGAAGTTATTGTTTCTTTTTATTTTAAAAAAATCTAGTATATACTAAGACCGGGTCTTATCTTTTTGTAGATGAAACTTCGACAACAACTAAGTTGAAAGGGAAGTTATGAAGATTACGTTCATGCATAACTTTCATACCAAGGTTAGTACGGTTAATGATATCAACCCAACTATTAATTATACGGCCTGACTATCAACTACAGATTGGTTGAAATTGAAACTATTTAGGTTGAAAGTCAAATGATATTTGGTCAAAGTAAATCTATTATATATTCCCTCCGTCTCAAATTAATTGCTTTTCTAGGACTTTTTAAGTTAAATTGACTATTTTTAAAATTAATAATTAAGAATATATAAATATATTTTTAAAATTATAAAAATTAAAATTAGTAATAAATTGTATATACTTTCTTTTGGTTATAATATCTTCACCTATATGTTAGCAAAAATAGTAAAAAGATTAGTTTTAAAAATAGTCAATTTGACTTTAAAAAGTCCTAGAAATGCAATTAATTTGGGACGGAGGGAATATAAAATAAGAGATAAATAAATTAAAATCTTTCATAACTTTATTGATCTAACAAAAAAAAAGTCACTCTATTTTTTTATGAGACTTCTTAATTATTAATTCATTATTAATTGAATGAAATTTGAACAGATGAGGATGTAACTTATTTAAAAATTAAAAATAAAACTCAGTATTTAATATTCACATTAAATAAGAAAATTAGGGAAGCCTTATCTTCATTTTTTGTCCTTTCTTAGTTCCATTTTCTAGGAAGCACATGAGATTATATATATAGCTTTTCATATATATAAAAATTGAATTACAAATTATCCTTCCAAGTTTCACATGCGCTTTCTACTTTTTTATATTGATTTTTTATTTTTCTTAATTTCCTCGGTCAAAGCTTTTATACAAGTGATAACATAGCATTTTCTCTTGTATCATATCTTTATATTTAAATAGTCTCCTTCAATAAATGAGACTAGGATCTGGGACACACACCTTGCATGTATAATTATATTTTGTATATAATTAATTTTAAAAATTATAAATTTATATTAAAAAATAAATAAAAGTAAAAATAAATTTTGAGGGTAAAATACGAAGGCAAATAAACTTAGGAGCTGAATTTCAGGAAAAAAAAAGTTATGTAAGACCAAAGAGACTTGGCGGGTGCTCCCGCATTATATAGATAAATAAATACTTTTAAATTTTAAAATAAACATTTCACTTCATGCTATCAATTCACTTAATATTTATATCCCCATTAATCAAATGTTATTTTCTAAAAACTACCTACAACTTCTTTTCCTTTTCAATTTAAATAGCTACTAAAATCCATACTTAAACTTTCGAAAATAAAGACTCTTTGTGTGTCTTTAAGAAGGACTAACCTAACACATTTATAAAACTTGTGGGACCAAAAATTAAGTTTAGCGAATTAGCCATAATCATGTATAAATTCGGGTTTAGTAATAAAAATACAGCGACTTGCTCCATAAAGTAAGCAAGAATATTCTGGTCAAACTCATCCATTGCAAGTTGTCGGCCTTTATTATATTCATGAATCTTTATTTAAGCACGAGTTAGAGAGAGAAAGAGCATCTTCTTCTATTTAGAGACAGAAAGTCAAAAGGGTATGCATTTGAACTTGTTAGTTGTGGCAAACAATTACTCACATTCATAATCATGTAAAGTTGTCATTTTTCAACATATTTCTTTGACTTAGATGGAATGTTAAACTTTTATTTGATGTATACTAAAGTAAGTTTATGTACAATGCACTTAATTTTTTTGAATATCTTTTCAAGATTAAATTTTAAATTATAATGGTGAAAAAATATATATATTAAAATAATACTATTTATGTGTTTTCAAATTAAATCCTAGTTATTGATAATACAGATCAATAGTTGTGCGCTGTCAGAACAATAAGTGTTATTAAAAATTTAAAATATTGTTGAAATAAGTGTATGAGTATCACTAAATATATATTTGCTATAACAACATAAAAATTATTATGACATTTATTAATAGCCTAAATCTTGTATTAAGAGTCCTAATACGTATTACAATTTTTTTTAAAATTATAATTGCAAAAGTCTCCAATACGAGATGTAATAATAATATAAAAGTAACTTATATATTTTTTAAAAAGAGAGTTATTGTTCATATTTATGAGTAAAAAATTTATATATAAAATCGCAAAATATATATTATTTTCCTTTATTTAACTCGAGATTTTTTTTGTTTTTATTTTCAAAGATCCATTTTAAAAATATATTAAAACTTAACACATTTCACAACTCACAACTTTCGATCTTATTATCTTCTCGTTCACTCTCATAAGCACGCCACTTTATTCAAGTTAAATAGGCTATTTATTTAATGACTACCTATGCTTCTAAATAAATAAATCCAAAAAATAATAATAATAATAATAATAATAAAATATAAAATGTCGTCTGTCTCGCCTAAAGTGGAATATACTTTTTCAATTTTAAGGAAAGTCAGCCCTCCCACCTCCCATCTCCCACCTCCCCCCTCTCTTCATACACTCTCAAAACACTTCATTTTTAATTTTCCGTGTTTTGACTTTGACAATTGAATTTCTCTCTCCTCCCCCATATAAAACCAAACCAAATTCCTCCACTCCAAGCATCTTCAAACCAATCCAAAACTCTCCAATTCCAATCAAATTTTCTTCAAATCTTTCTGGGTTTTCCATATTTGATCCTTTTGTCATCTGGGTTCTCTTCAATTCCTCCAAATTTTCAAAATTCAAATGGAAGAAATTGAAGTTCCATCACTTTTCCTCTGCCCCATTTCTCTAGAGATCATGAAAGACCCTGTAATTCTCTCCACAGGTATAACTTACGATCGCCAAACAATCGAAAAATGGATATTTTCCAAGAAAAACAGCACTTGTCCTGTCACCAAACAAGTTCTTACAGATTTAGAAATAACTCCAAACCACACCCTCCGCCGTTTGATCCAGTCATGGTGCACACTCAATGCCTCGTTTGGCATCGATAGAATTCCAACACCAAAATCCCCCATTACCAGATCTCAGCTGGTAAAAATTTTCAACGATTCCAGATCCCCACATTTGTTAATGAAATGCCTCAACCAGCTAAAATCCATAGCTTTTGAGAGCGAAACCAACAAGCGTTACATGGAAGAAGCCGGCGCTGCGGCAATTTTAGCTTCAATCATATCATCAAAAGATGGACTAGAATCATGCAATACACGGGCGAGTGATGAAGCATTAAGCATTCTTTATCATCTTAAGTTATCCGAATCCCGCCTTAAATCACTCCTCTTGACGAACCATCATTTTATTCCGTCCTTAATCACTGTCATGCAGGGGGGAAACTACGAATCACGTACTTATTCCGTGTTGATATTAAAATCAATCATGCAAGTTGCTGATCCCATGGAAATGATATCTTTAAAACAAGAGCTATTTGTCGAATTAGTTCAAGTTTTGAAGGATCAGATATCACAACAGGCTACAAAAGCTACGTTGCAACTACTAATCAATATTTGTCCATGGGGAAGAAACAGGATTAAGGCAGTTGAGGCCGGATTAGTACCTGAATTGGTTGATTTTTTGCTTGATAATTCTTTGGAAAAGAGGGTTATTGAAATGGTGCTAATGGTGTTGGATCAGTTGTGCAAATGTGCGGAAGGGAGAGCGGAGTTTTTGAAGCACGGGGCCGGATTGGCGGTGGTGTCAAAGAAGATACTTAGGGTTTCTCCGGGGGCAAGTGAGAATGGTGTGAGGATTTTGGTTTCAATTGCGCGGTTTTCGGGGAGCTGTCCTAGTGTTGTGCAAGAGATGTTGCAGCTTGGAGTGGTGGCAAAGTTGTGTTTGGTGGTGCAAGTGGATTGTGGGAGTAAGACAAAGGAGAAAGCTAGAGAGATTCTTAGATTGCATTCTAGGGTTTGGAAGAAATCTTCATGTTTGCCCATGAATCTACTTTTTTCATATCCATCTTGACCATGATGGAGAATATTTTGTACATAATTTAATGATTAGTATTTTCTTACACGATTGTGAGACTAGTAATTTTTATATAATGATATTTCTCCAAAGTGGGGGCATTTGGAAAAGGAATATATGTATTGACATATATTGACCAAAAAAATAGTCTAAATAAACATGCACGTTTTCTTGAACGAAGACATATCAAATTTGTATTTAGGAATATACTTTGGCTATCCCAAGTCTTTTGGCAATTGTTGAACGTAACGAATTAATTGCATGCTCTCCAGTTACAATACGATAAGTTTCTGGTCTCTTCAAACTTGAAGTTCTTAATGTATAAACAACACCTTCTTCAAACACATCTTTGTACTTAGTCATTTGATTCCTTTCAGCGTAAGAAGCATATGGTCACCCTTGCAAAAAAAAAGGGCTTTCATTTTAGGAGATTATTAATTGATTGTTAGTTCTAAATGAAACGAACATAAATTTAAAAACGTAATGATTTTTAATCAAAAATCAACTTATCCCTCCATCAAGTATAATCATGTTTGTGCACATAACCTGATCTGTTTTTTGGTTAATTGCATCCCATTTCTGAGTTACACGAACCTTGATCATAGAAGTTTGATATTCTCCGGAGTTTTCAAATAGTATGTTTCGGTCATGAGCGCAGATATTGTCTATTCTGAGAAAAATAATAATTTTAAATGTGCTGAAACATGTTTATTGGTGAGATCTGATGAATATAAAGTGGTAATTAGTCATTTGTAATTAATATTTAGCTTCTCGTTGTGATATGAATGTGGGACATTCATGTATGTTATTTACTGAATTCAATGGTGCTTAATTAAAGCAAAAAGTCCATGCAGATAATATTTTATTTTTGTCCACTAAATTTTGATATAGAATTGTTTTGAATTTAATGTTAATTTATTACTGTCAATGTAATCATCCGAGTTAGATCATGAACTACTCGAGAAAGTTTATTTCCATCTGAGTTCATCTTTTATTGATCAATAATTAACTTAACTACAATTGTGATAGACAAATCGTCATAAAAAAAAGTTAACCATTCAAGTCAATTCATAATTATTTTTAATTAATTATAAGTTGACTAGGCGTGGCCCATCAACCTATTATATTGATGGCTGTTTTAATGTGTAATTAAATTCATAACAGTATTATATTTCTTTTATGCACGTTTGCATTAATTTACAATTCTTGTATATTCATTCAAATCATGCATGTGAACCGCATGGGAATTATTTGTCTTCTTCATGTGCACATGGATTAGTTAAATTGTACAAATTTCCCATGTGCGCTGTATCAAGAAATTTTAGATACTATTAAAAAATCAACTTCCCCATGTGTTCTTAAGCAAGATTATAAATTAATAATTTTCATGTTTTGAATAAAAAAATAATAATATATATATATATATATATATATATATATACACACACACACACATATATTTTATAAAGGTATCTCAAATTTTAGTTGGCAGCAGTCTATCGGAGATTAATGGCAGCAATTATGATGGATGGGCTCATCCTGGCATGGGATAAAGGCTATAGGAAAATAGTAATATATTGTTGAATTAGATGCAGCCATTGTTTACCCAAATGCTCTACCAATCATTTAATTATCCGCCATGCTCACTAACATGTTGGATTAAATGCAGGAACTCTTAAAAAGGGACAGAAATGTTAAATTGCAGAATATTTATAGGATTACTTGAGCAAAAGCTTATTGTAGACAAAGTGAAGTTTTTGTTATCTTTGAATATTATCTCTCTTGTGTGTTCTGTAGCTATTTTAGGGACCATGGGTATTTCATTCGAAGAAATGTACCTAAACTCATTATATATATACTCCCATTCTGTTCTAAAATTAGCGATATAATTTAACTTTGGAGGTCAAACAGCGACATATTAAACTTTAAATTTAAATGAATTTATTTAATTTTAATTTATACGATTATTATAATTGTAAAATATATAACAAAAACTATATATTAATTACAAAATTTATTTCATTATAAATTTTTATGAGTCATACTAATTTTGAAGTTTAATATACCGTCGTTTGATCTCAAAAATCAAATTGTATCTCTAATTTTAGAACGAATGTAGTATAAAACAAGAAAACGCGAGCTCAATCGTTCCTGACAAGAAAAAATGTAAGTACTTTTGTACATGATATTTACATCATTATATAGACTATCTCGAAACCCCGTGCCAAGCACGATGATGTTTCTAAGAAACAAAATTCAATTCAATAAACTTTAAAATTCTTTTGAAAAAAATATATAAATAAAAGAAGTTGATTCTTATATTTTTCATCTACACATATATTAAGCTTATAATGTAATTGGTGTCATAAGGTCTAGAGCTTCTTCTTTTTTTTTTTTTTAACAAAGTTCTTCAATTGTTTAGTTTTCAACCATGAAATAGTAATATCTTTATTCCAAAATATGAAACTATTGTTGAGTTTTTAGAGTAAATTTAAGAAATTTTTAAACTCAAAATTGAAACAAATTCATGTAATATTAGTCGATATAGTGATAATATTATAAATTTTCTAAGAAGTACTACTTATTATAAAAATTATTGCTTCATAATTGTTAATAAATTATATCAATTTAAAATTTGATAATATCTCAAATTGACTTTCAAAAGTCAATAATGATCTTAAAATAAAACGGAAAAAATATATTATATATATTTCTAGATATAAATCTTGAAAACCTATTTCCTTAACTTTTTCGTGAAAAAATTAATAGAAAGCTAATTAAATATAGCTAAAATTGCACCTCCTTTTGACTCCTAAAAAGAAATAAATTACCCTCATACCAATTAGTATGAACAAGAGGCAACACATTTTCTAATTCAAGAAAGGACACTTAAAATAAATGATGTGTTTTAAGTAAATAAGTCATACCTCCTAGACTTCGAACTTCATACAGCACCAATCACAAATTGATGAATACAAATTCTAGCGATATATATCACCAAAACTATTGTTCATGGGACATCCCACATCATATATAGTTCGGTTCCTCAAAAATAAAATATTCTTTTTAATTTGTAGATTTTTTATGTTAATCTTATAGCTAGGTCTCCATTTAAAATCAACTTCTTAAAACTATTTGAATAATAATAACAAAAAAGTAAAAAAATAATATTTTTTTAAAAAAACAATTATAAACCAATGACATTCAAGATATATTTGGGATATTATCAATAAAAAAGAAGAAGAATTAAAAAAAGGATTTTAAATGGATATATTTAATGGATACTTCATAATTAAATATAATAATACATATGCAAAATATAAATAAATAAATATCAATCAATCAAATTTATGAGTTAATTTAGTTCGGCACCGACCAAAATTAAACTTCTCAGTTAACTCATATACTTTATGTTATTATAATAAGTATAGATTCATGAATGCATATATTATTATTATATTGATTGCTCAATATTATGATGCGTCTTTAAAAACTAGTGTAATAATAATATGCGTGTTGAGATATATCCAAGTACCTTAATGTTATTTTACAATTATACAAAATATAAAAAATATAATTATGCGTACAATGTACAACATAATAAAATAAAATAAAAAAATTGCTGACCATTCTTTGATTATAAAATGTTGAGCTTTTACGGACCCATACTTAAAATCTCTTCATTTTGGACAAGTCCTCCTTTCTATTAATATTTATTTTAGTAAAATTTGCGTATCATACATTTTAATACTTAATTTGTTCTAAAATTAGAGATATATTTTCTTTTTAATTCATTCTAAAATTAGAGATACATTTTTATTTTAAAACTATAAAGTGTCAAGATATTTCTAATTTGTTATTATTTTTTTACTATAATTTTCAATATTAAACCACCAATTGAATTCTTAACTAAACTAAGATTTTATTTGAGAACATAAAATTATTCTTAAAAAGTCGTCGTCTTACAAATGTATCTCTAATTTTGAAACAGATGGAGTATAATTCTTTCATATGATAATTTCTTAAATTCTTAGATTAAAAAGAGAAATGATACATATTGCGTGTTTAAATCGATTTTTTGATTGTCAGTTTCGTGAATAAGTATAAGTGGTAACTTTTTTAGAAAAATATGTAATAAATAGGGTATTCTTATAATTTTTACTAATCTCATATATTAATAAATTTCGTAATTATATTTTGACATCAATTTATCGTAATATATATCTGACAAAAAAAACAAAGGAAAAAAAAGAGAGTATGCTAACAATTAACATGGTCGAACATGGCAAGAGTATGAGAATAGGACAACCCTATTTTCTAAGGAATAAATTGAGATAGTTGAACCCCACAATCCTAATACCTAACCGTATATCATGACCTCATTGGCAACTACAATTGTTATTAATTGTTTATTTAACTCAAAGTATGTTATTATTTTCTATACCCTAGTTAGTGTCTAGACAAGCGTGCACTTTTTGATATGTGGGTTTGTTCTTATTAGGGACATTTGAAGTTTATTCACGTATTGACTTTTATTAATAGTTGTTTTTTCATTTTCTCTATATGTTTTTGGTTGTCCCTTGTGATTATTGCTTTTATAAATTGTTTGCTAGGAATAATGGGACATTTACATTTAGTAGTACATTTTTAGAAATAATTACAATAATAGTGCATAGATAAAATAATGACAAAAATAATACACTTTTTCATATTTATTTACAATATTAGTGCAATTATGATTCCTTAATTTAGGGGATAGTATCACTTTCTCTCTCCTCCATTCTATCCCTTTAATTTAGTTTCACTTTTTCATATTTATTTACAATATTAGTGCAATTAGAATTCCTTAATTTAGGGGATAATATCACTTTCTCTTTCTTCCATTCTATTCCTTTAATTTAGTTTCCATATCAGTTTTAAAAAAAAATAAAATACTCATTCTCTCTCTCCCCTCCCTCCCTCCCACCGCCCCACCACCTCTCCCCGCCGCCCCCCGCCTCCCTCCCTCCCTCCCGCCGCAAGGTAACCAAACCTTCATAGCAAGGTAACCAAACATTCATACTAAGGTAATTAAACCTTTATACTAAGGTAACCAATATTATGAATATTTACCAACTCAACATTATAGAGTAACCAAATTTAATCTAATTAGTAACCATAATTTTTTCATATTGCAGTTGGTAACCAAACATTTATAGCAAGGTAACCAAACATTCATACCAAGGTAATTAAACCTTTATACCAAGGTAACCAATATTATGAATGGTTACCAACTCAACATTATACAGTAACCAAATTTAATCTAATTAGTAACCATAAATCTGAAACACACCCAAATTCATTTCAACTCATTAATTTAAACCTAAGTAACCAAAGGTGGATTGATTACTTTGGTATGAAAGTTTGATTACCTTGGTATGAATGTTTGGTTATCAACTGCATTATAAAAAAACTACAGTTGTAGAGGTGGATTGGTTACCTTGGTATGAAGGATTGGTTACCTTGACATGTGAAGACTCTATTGACGCCACCATGAACTTGAAGACTCTATTGACGCCACCATGGCGGGGGAGGGAGGCAGTGGAGGGAGGCGGTGGGGGAAGGGAGGCGGAGGAGGGAGGAGGGAGGGAGGCGGAAGGAGGGGGAGGGAGGAGGGAGGCGGTGGTGGGAGGAGACGGTGGAGGAAGGTGCCATTAAATAGAGAGGAGTAAATAGGGTGGTTATAGTTCTCCTTAATTTAAGGGATAATGATTTAATGGGTTTATTCTTGTTGCACTCTTTTTGTAATTATTTTATTAGTGCATGAAATTATTTTGTTAGTGCACTATTCTTGTAATTTTTTACTAATTGTTGTATACTTATGTAAAGAACCCTTTCGGGGCTGATTTCGATATGGCCGAGGCTTTGGGGTGCAAGGAGGCTTTGTGTTGGTTGAAGGCTCAGGCTGCCCGTCGGGTGATTATGGAGTTGGATTCTCTGAATTTAGTTCTGAATCTTCGACAGCAGGTTTCTTTCCCTAGTCTTCTTGGTGATGTTATGGATGAATGTAAACAACTCCTCCAGGATATTGAGGATAGTCGTGTGTGTTTTGTTCGTAGGTCAGCGAATTCGGTTGCTCATGTCTTGGCACGTGCGTCGATTTCTATGTCTGATGTGCATATCTGGGAAGGTTCTCCTCCTCAGTTTATTTGTAATGCTTTGAGCTTGGATATTTAATGGAATTCCCATTTTTTTGTCAAAAAAAAAAATGTAAAGAACCCTAATATATTTGATATTTCTATCTATTATAAAATACAAAGAGAACTTATTATTATTGAAAGGTTGAATGATTTTATTTTTTATAAGACTGTTATGGCTATTTTAATGCCTAATTAAAAATTTATAATAATATTATGATTGTTTATTTTAGGGTAATGTTTGCATTAATTTACGATTTTTGTTTTCATTCAAATCATACCATGTGAACCGCATGAGAATTGTTTGTCGTGTTCAAGTGCATATGGATTAGATTGTACAACTTCCCCATGTGTGTTTTATTATTAGGTGTATATTTATTTATTTATTTTGGTACTATTAAAAAATCAACTTCCCCATGTGTTCTTAAGCAAGATAAATTAATGATTTTCACGTCTTGAATAACAAAATAAAATTATAGTATTTAAAATTCGTTATTTTAAGTAACAAATTTTAGTTGGCAACAATCTCTCGGATATTAATGGCAGTTGATGACGACCTAATCCTCGAAAAAGTCTCCAAGTGTTGGGCCCTTGTCCATCTCCAACCTATACAAACATCACATTTAGGACTCCGGTTGGTGCCTCCGTGGGACGTCTCTAGTGTGAAAGGTTAGTGGATATGATCAAGAAATAGATCTCAAAAATATATCGGGTTTCAAGTGTCATTAGTGTCTAATCTTTCTTACCTTTTTACAGACCTTGATTTCATCCCCTCATCTTGTCATGTCAAGCACGTGGGTGAGAGATTTGGTAGTTGTCTCATCGTCTGACAATTGTGTTACTCAGAGAGTGTCCCTGAGGCTTCCTCAGCAAACTTCGCCCGAGCGGGCAGATGCCTAACAGCCTTTGGGCCTAGCTGATTTGGGTCTGGTTTCTTGCACTTGGCCTTATATCCTAACATTATCCCCTCCCTTATTCTACTTTAGTAAGACGGGGGAGTAGTAGTAATGTTTACAATGTACCCGGGTAAGAAATGTGCCAAGATTAGACTCAAGACTGATGGCGTCTAAAACACGCTAGTTAATAAAGCTGCCAACAACTCATAGTAAATGCTCAGTCGTGGGATTGTGCGCTCCATTATTACGCCGCGTGTGACGGTCCATTACCCAATGAATTTTGAAAATTCATCTAATCTCCATCATTGATTTTAAGTTGGGCTTCTCAATTCATGATGGTTGGGGGAGGGGCTATAAATAGAGAGAGAACCCCCAAATCATTACTTTTGGCTTTTCTCTTTCCAGCAATCGCCATTGAAGCTCTCGATTCTCTTGCCAAAACCTCCGCTTTCTGTCGAGTTTGAGCCTCTTGCCGGCTATTTCTTCCAAAAAAGTTTGAACGAACGTGCTCTTGTATTTCAATAGTCTTTTTTCCCTTTAATTGGTTGCAATTTCTGCATTTAACATCTGTTAGGTACCTTTTAGATTCGTCTCTGTGTTTTTTGGGATGACAACCTAGCCCTCGAGGAAGTCTCTAAGTGGTGGGCCCTCGTCCAGCTCCGATCTGTACAAACATTCACACTTAAGACGGCCTTAAAAGGTCTCATGTAGCTCTTGTCTTAAGGGTATGCTCAGTTTCGCTGACCACTAACACAAACAACACTACCCAAGGCTTTCGATACATTTCGAAATCGAGAAATTTCTACTGGAGCAGGTGCTATTCGAGAACAATTAGGGACACTTCCAGTGTGAAGGGTTAGTGGACAGGGTCAAGAGATATATCTCAAAAATGTCTTAGGGTTTCAAGTGTTATTAGTGTCTAACCTTTCTTACCTTTAATACCTTGAATTATAGTCTCTGTGCTTCTATTCCCTCGTTTTGGTAATTGTCCCATCGTCTGACAATTGCGCTACTCAAAGAATGACTATACGGACCCCTCGGCCAAAGAGTGTCCCTGAAACTTCCTCAACAAATTTCGCCCAAGCAGACTTATGCCTAACAACCTTTGGACCTAGCTGATTTGAGTCTGATTTCCTGCATTTGTACCTATATCCTAACAACATCAATTATGATGGATGGGCTCATCCCGGCATGGGATAATTGGCTATGGGAAAATTATAGTGTTGAATCAAAAGCATGCCGACATTGGTTACCCAAATGCTTTAGCAATCATTGTATTATCCGCCCATGCTCGCTAGCATGTTAGATTAAATGCAAGAACTCCCTTAGAAAGGGACATAAATGCAATAAAACGCGAACTCCACAGTTCTTGACAAAAAAGTTGTAAATACATTTGTACATGATATTTACATAATTATATATATATTGATAAATACATATCATCCATAAATTATAACTATATAATGTACAATATATAAAGTAAAATTATTGACCATTTTTTGAACCCAACGTGTTGAGCTTTTGTGAAGCCATATCTAATACACCCTCCATATTGAATAAGAGTCCTCCTTTCTATTACTCCTTCCGTCCCAAATTAATTGCTTTTCTAGAATTTTTTTAAGTCAAATTGACTATTTTTAAAATTAATAATTAAGCATATATAAATATATTTCTAAAATTATAAAAATTGAAATTAGTAATAAATTGTATATACTTTCTTTTGGTTATAATATCTTCACCTATATGTTAGCAAAAATAGTAAAAAGATTAGTTTTAAAAATAGTCAATTTGATTTTAAAAAGTCCTAAAAATACAATTAATTTGAGACGGAGGGAATACTATTTATTTTAATAACATTTGCATATCATATATTTTAATATAATTATTCCGTATGACCATTTCTTAAAAATTCTTTAATAAAAAGGGGATAATATATTAACATGGAGTATGAGAATTGGACAACCCTATTTTCAAAGGAAAATTGAGAGAGTTGAACCCCTCAATCCTAAGTCCTAACCATCATGACCTCATTGGCAACTACATGTCTACATTTGTCATTAATTCAATAATTGTCTATTCAACTCAAAGTATGTTTTTTTCTATATACCCCACCTTAGAGGAATATAAATAAAAATGCAAATTAATTTCATAATGAATATTAATTATGATTTTAGTCAAGTTTATGCTATATGAGTGAAAATACAAGCTCAAAACCGGTGAAATGATATTATAATTTATACAATAACATTTGTAAAATGATAAAAATATAAAGAAAAGGATTTTTAACATTTATAAAATAATAAAAATAGAAAATTGATATTTTTACATATAAAAATAATATTTTCACATAAATTTCTCTCACATAGAAGTGACCTGTTCACTATTCATGTGAGAGGGATCAAAATTTCATGTGAAAATATCAGTTTTTTAAAAATAAATGAGTTTAATTGATTATTCTTCAGCAAATTATTTTCAATAGTCAGTCTCCATTTTTTTTATTATCGAATTTCATTATTAGATTATTGGATAAGAGGAGTTTTACTCCCTACTTTATTATCTTTGTAATTCGAATTTATTCTTAATAATATTATTTTCCCTAGTCAGGGTTTTCAAAAAAATAAATAAAAAATAAATGATAATATTCAAGTCAAAGAATTTGTGAGGATAGTTCAGTCATTTAATATAAACCAAAAACAGTACAACACCCCTTAATTACCGGGACCGTTTGGGCTTTTCGGCATTAAAGAATGAGTCACCAAAAAAGGCAAGCCATAACACCATTAAGCTACACTCACGTATTTCCCCCAATTACTTGTGTCACAGCCGCAATCGAAACCGTCCACGTATCAACATCTGATTCCCGCGCTGGTACTGACCGTCCAGATCACCAGGTTGTGACTAGTGAAAATGTTACTGCTCGTCTCTTTCGTATTACTCCGTATCATATTCTAATTTATTTATTTTTTTCATTATTGTAATTTTCTTTGGAAAATACGGAGTAACCATTTTTTTTCATCCAATTAAATGTTCGAAAGAAAGAGGAAAACTACGAGGAAGAGATTTTCAAGCCTCTGCCTCTCCATTTGGCTCTTTAAATGTAAGGCAAGAATTTAAACTCTGTGTATTTAATTCAATTCAAATTTTCGAAATTCATATGATTGATATGTTTATGATAATTATGACAAAGAAATTTTGTATTCATTTTGTAATTGTTGAAAATTTTACCGTTATTCCAGATCGAGATCTCTCAAGAGCTAGATTGAGTCAATAAATTGGAATTTTACCATTTGAATTGGTGTTTGTGGTTTAATTTCGTTATAATTTGGTTGTATTATAGATAATAACTTGACTTGTTCTATGTAGATCATTGACCTTAAATTTTTTTTCTGGATTTTGAAAATTTTGTTCAAACCAGCTATGAAATTCACCTGAAGATCATATGTTTCAAAACTTTTGTTGAACTGTTGCTCATTTTTAAAATTGGGGCAATGTGTTTTAGGTGAATTGTTAGCTCATTTTTCTTCAGAAATAAGAAGTTTGCATAATCTAGCTCTTTATATCACCTTAAGATTATAATTCTCTAAATTTTTTGAACTGTAGTATAATACTCTTGGGTTAGCTCAATATTGATTTTTTTTTTGTTTTTTCCAGAGGGGCTTGAATATCCTTCAGAAATGGGGGTTATGTCAAGGCGGGTTTTGCCCGTCTGTAGCAACATGTGCTTTTTCTGTCCTTCACTTCGGGCAAGGTCGAGACATCCTGTAAAACGGTACAAGAAGCTTTTAGCCGACATCTTCCCTCGGTCTCAGGTGAACTTTTAGGCTTAATCAGATTACTTGCCATCATGATAATGTGGTTAAATTTTCTTGCTGTCAGCTGAAAATTGGGTAGTTTAGGATAATTACACTATGAATTGAATACTTTGTCAAAGACTGCTGATTCGCGGAATATGATGTTTGATATTATTAATTTTGTTCAGTTTAGTTTGATAAAACTTCCATACGTAAAGTTTTCCAGATTAAATTCCCACGTTTAAGATTCTCATATTGTTGTTCTTGTAGTTGTTTGCATTAGGGGTTTGAGTAAGAGTAGTATACTAGTAGATAGTGCTGGTGTTTAGGCCCTAGAACTTATTGGTAAATACTTGGAAGATTTTTCCTTACTGTAGCTGTTGGTTTCAAAAATTTGCCTAAGCTGTATTTATAAATAATTGCACTTATCAGTTTGGGAGATTTATTATTCGTGGGCATGGTTCTTGTATTTCATAATCCTCCTGAAGGCTTCTGATTTGTTATCAATATCAAATGGCAGGATGCTGAACCAAAAGATCGAAAGATTGGAAAGCTTTGTGAATATGCTTCAAAAAATCCATTACGAATACCTAAGGTAAGGCTTATCTTCCTATTCATTTTTAATTTGGTAATTTTGAATACACTGTGTATTAATTCTACAACTTTGCACCCACAACATTTTAACTCAATTAATTTCAAGCATCCTGAGTTTTGTAAGCACCTAGAATTTAATAGCTTGCCATGTTCTGTTTATGGGCACTTCCAAAATTACATATCCCTTAATCTGATGCTTATGGTACATTATGATCCAAGAAAACCAATCTTTTTGAAATGGTATTAGTCTATGTGAAAGTTATTAGATACTCTTATAGACCTCGTGAATTGTATTTTGGTCCTTCTGATTTCAAACATAGTTCTCTAAACATTTTAATTTTAGAACTTTAAATTTAGAGACCCAATATTTCTTTGTTTTCTACTCCTATTTGCTCAAATATCAATACTCTAAATTAGTATTGGATGCTCAAACATCACATTTGTACTAAATTATTTATAGAACAATCAATTTGTTAATGTGACTCTCTAAAATTTAACTTTATTGAACTTAGATTCTAAAGAATTCCTAACTTTAAGCATCCATATAAAGCTACCCCTAAATTACCATGTTTTAGCCTATATTTCATACTTCATACCTATCTATCTCTAAAATATGAAAATTCAGTTTTGTTAAGTTGAATCTTCTTTCTCTAAAATCCTATAAGGACATTAAAATTGCCTAAATTTTGAAAATTGTAATTTGTTTTGATGTCTTGAATACTTTCTTCATGATTTCCAATATCCCATTGGTAGTTTTAACTATTAAGAAGCCTGCTCCATGGTTCAATATATATGAAATTTGTTATCATGTCGCCAATGTTTATCTTATACAGATTACTGATTACCTAGAGCAAAGATTTTACAAGGATTTGCGGAATGAGCAATTTGGATCCGTTAAAGTTGTAATACAGATTTATAGGAAATTGCTATCTTCATGTAAGGAGCAGATGTAAGTTCAATCATGTCAGATTAATTGATCAAATTGGATTTCCTGTCCATGTTGAGTGATTTTCCTTTTCCATTTTTCCCTTTTTTCTTTCTGTTCCCCTTTTGAATAACTGTTTTACATAATTAATCATCACGATAAGAAAAATAATGTCTGTTATGGTTTCATACTGTGTCTACCTAGTTTAGATTTTTTTTTAAATTGTGCTGGAAGTTATCCTGGATGGTATATACAATGTCGGAGCAAGTAGCCAAGTACTGGATACATGTCCTTTTTTGCTCTCGTACAAGTCATTTTCCATTTGATTTGTTACACTTAAGCTATGGGTAGTATTCCTTTTATAGCTTTGAATAGCATACATGATAAAAGAAATTCGAAATTCAATTGGATCATCCCTTTGTGTGTGTGTATATAATGTTTCTTTCATTTATCATGTTACCATCAGAGCCCAAAGATAATTGAATATAATTATTTTTATGAAGAAAATGACGAGTGTTTAAGACTTGCACTATATATCTATGACATACTGACATGTCAAGTTGTCATGCCCTTCACCAGAACTACTTGATAAAGTTTAGTCACTCAACTAACTGGATTATTGAGCGAAAAAGAATTATAATGAAATTCACTATATTAACAAGTTTCAGTTCTGTACAAACTCATTTTGCATGTCATTATAGTTAAGAATAAAGTGTCATATTATGATGCAGGAAATTTTAACAAGTTGTCGACCCACATGAAAGTTTTCACTTTATTTTGGACTGAAAAACATAATTTCGTCTTACCTCGAATTGGTGAAATATCTTCATAAATTAGTAAATTAAATAATTAATTAGTGTAATTAATTATGTTCATTTGAAGTAATGGTTGTGAACTTGTGATGTCATTAAATTCAAATACTCAACTAAACAGCTCATTAATCACAAACAAACTAATTGAGATAGACTGAAAATGAATTCATATAAAATTGTAAATGTAGAAAGACAGAGAGAAAACTAAAGTATAAAACAGATGAACATATCATCCCCGTTTCTCAAAGCTCGCTAGAGTCAACATCATCATTCCAGTTTATCGAAGTCCCTTAGAGAATAGACATCCGCAACTACCGTCCAATAAAAGAATAAAAGAAAAGGCGGCTGATTCTTGAAAATTTATTGTGAAATTACAGTTAGGTATTCTCTAGTTTCACAAATTTGTATTTCTATCCTTGAACTTTTTGTTTTGACAATTTAGTCCTTGAACTATTATATTTTGATACTTTACCTGATTTTTTTTTGTTTTTACAGATAAGTCCGTAAACTTCTTGTTTTTTTGAATTACCACTTAATTTATCTTTTGTTATTTAATTAGAGTGATAAAAAAGTGAAAATAAATAAATAAATACATAGTCATAAAAAGGTTGAAATAAAAGAGTGGCAAAGTTATAGAGTGATTATTTTATAATCTAACAATCACTGATTTAAATATCCCAAAGCTTCAGAAGGAGTATTGCTCAAATTGTAACACTACTTTTCATACTTTTTTCATTGCGGAGAAAGAGTATGCAATAATTGTCATCGAAGAGAAATACACCATGAATGTTGTTTTCCTATGTCCAACTGAAAGATTGAAGCTTAGTGTTGAACCACATCTAAAACCTTAAAATATCCGTTAGTTAGGCTGCACTTGTATTTATGTTTCAGAAAGGTATTTGGTATTAATCAAGGTGTTTTTATATTTTTTAAAATATTTGTTGTGATGTTATATCCATGAATGTTGCACATATTTTACTTGGTCAACCTTGGATTGAACATCTAGATGTGGATCATGAAGAAGGTGATATCTATTCTTTTATACATGGGGACTATATTGTCAAATTACTATGTTATAAGTCAAGGGAGAAAGTTAAGCTTTTTCAATGACTCGAAGAGTTCCCAAAGAAGTTACATGAAGATAAGGTTGAAGTAGAGAGTACAAATAATGTTATTAAACAAACAGCTGATTATATTTCTTCGAAGCAACTTGATATTCTCCATAAAGAGCCCATTACTCAATTTTGTTGATTTCATTATTAGTGGTAGCTTTCATGGTGCAACTGCAAATATCCAGATGAAGATGTCTCTTTCCTTAATATCATGGTTGTTTCAAAAGAATACTCCAAGTTCAAACGATTTCGAGATTTTATCCTTTCAATATCCCAAGATTGGAGTTTAGTGATGTTCATTATTCCACACTTTAAAACTCAAAGAAGAGTTTTTCTCAATGAAGTGAAGAATGATGCGGAATAGAATAAAGTTAAGAGATTATTTGTTAATTATTTTTTATTATTATACAGAGATAAATCTATTGTAACTAATGTTGATCTATTAATTATAGTAGGTAGTAATTAGTAGATCTTCTTATTATAATGGGTATTAATTAGGATCTTATTTATTGGTATAACTGTAGTAGGTAACCGTTAGGACTTTATTTCAAGTTTATTTCCTTGACTAGAGTTTTACATGGAATATTTCCTTAGGCTATGTTTGTTTACAAAAAAACATACTTGGGATTGAACTATATCTCTTAATTTAATACTACTTTGGACAATTTAATCCTTTGACGAGGGACTATTAATCCCTTAATGTGAGACTATTAGTCCCATAAAGCCATTTGATAGCTTAAAATGAGAGGGACTATTAATCCCACATTCATTATTGGATTATATAATCGCTCATAAATAGCCTTATGAATGACAAAAAATAGTCCATGAGACTATTTAAAGGACTATTAATCCTCCGTCATGGGATAAAATAGTCCGAAATAGTGTTGAATTAAGACAAATAGTCCAATCCCAAACATGTTTTTTACAAACAAACATGAGGTTAGAGTTTATTTTGTTGATTAGAGTTACATGTGGAATATTTCTTGTTTATTTTCTTGATTAGTCTTACTTGAACCCCAAGTTTACTTGGCCTAAGTTTTCTATATAAATATTGTAATCCCCACAAGTTCATACACAGTTAATTAATTATATGTATTTCAAGTGTTGTGCTTTTGTGACTTTTGTCTCCATATTGTTCTTATTTCTCTTTATTCCTTAGTTCCACCCTTATTCTCCATCATGTTACTTTTTTGTCGCCATTCAGCTCCATATAGCATCGCTTGCCTCACCGTTGTTTTATGAAATTTTCCCTTCAACTTGGCTGGGACTTTACAATTGTACGACACTGATGTACCATGCCATTTCACCAACTTGTAGCTTACATCCTGATCAACACCTCCCTTTTTCTGCAATATTGATCCCAAGTGTTTAATGACGTACTTCTTTGGCATCTCCTATCAGGCATATTTACAATGCTTGCATCTCTTCTTGTTACATGGCTGAACTCACACTCCGTATATTCTTTATTTGTTTCTAACTCCGACTTAATTTAAATCCTGTAAATTCTAATTTACTTCATCATAACTCCAATAGTCAAACTTAACATTTACACCTGCCTAATCTTGTCGACTAACACAATGATGTCATTAAACCAAATAACATTGAAATTCCCAAGATGTTGACTCGATGACATGTGCTCCACTTTAACAAGGGAAGATCACATGATCAAACCTCTTAACTTAAAAAGGCACATGCTTGTGTTAGGACTTGTCGGGTGCAAAATTCTTGTGGGGTTTGGTTTGCTGTCTGATCCTTTAAGAGGTCTCGATACACTTCACTTCAAAAATAAAAATAAGAATAAACAGCTGTAGAAAGAGTTTGGGAACTTGCAATGTCTATGAATATGAGAAGTTATGGAAAGTCAAAACTTATGGGGGTGTGGATGGCTTTCTACTCAATTTTTTCTAAATATGACTACGAGGTAGGAAAGATAGAATGTGGTGGCAGTGATTTGGAGAAATTTAAGTTTGGGAGACTTGATTCAGTACATAATTTAGGTAAAAAGGGAGGCATGTATTTTGCTGAATACTCTTTTACCATTTTTTATGGTGTAAACAACCCTTTTTATACTAATCTCTTTCACAATATTAGTAAAATCTGCATGTGCTTAACACATTAATTACTACTGTATGCCATGTGTATCCTTTCGTTTCTGTAGGTATGCCAAATAAAATTCTGACTTTCATTACTGTTATATTGTTAATTTAAGAAATAGAGATACTGTGTTTAATTTCTCTGTAGGGTTTTTAACCCTTTTTTTAATTTCTAGTTTATTTATAATTTGTTATTCTATTTGAAGTCTGAAATAGTAAATACTTTATAGTATTAACCAGAGTCTGTTGATATTGGCAGGACACTTTTTGCTAGTAGTTTGCTGGGTATTGTTCGGACTCTTTTGGAACAAACACAACAAGATGAAATGCAAATTTTGGGTTGCAGCATTCTGGTCGAGTTTGTAGACAGTCAGGTAAATGCTAGCATAAGGTTTGTTTGAATGACTAATAAATAAGCATTATTTTTTACGTGGGTTCATGCACATAAACTAGGTGGTGACTGGTGAGATAACTTCTATAATGGTTCCCAGAGAGAAATTTCTGAGTTCATCGCATCTTTTAGATTTTATGGGCATACAATTTAAGGACATTGAGGAGAAAAATATTGAAGTGGTTAGCAAATAAGTGATGTACTAATTTTAGGATTGTTCATATATTTGAGATGCCTCAGCCCCCACCCCCTCCCCTCCTTAAATGCTTGTTCCTAATTGTATTAGTGTTTGTTCCACACAGTATTCCCATAAAAAAAACGAATTAAGTTTCTACAAATAAGCAGTAGATCAACTGTACATATTCATTTTCTTTTTCGTTAAAGTGAAATTGACTTCTAATAAAAGCAGGTGGATAGCACATATATGTTCAACCTAGAAGGCCTCATCCCGAAACTTTGTCATTTGGCTCAAGAAGTTGGGGATGATGAAAAAACATTACGTTTACGGTCAGCTGGACTTCAGGCTTTAGCTTTCATGGTACACTTTGGTTTCTTTGCCCTTCATTCTTGTTATTTATGTGATAATTTGCCAATAAAATTGCCTGGTTCATTTATATTTTATACATGTACAAAAATATACTTTGTTAGATTTCGGTGTGTATAATCTATTTCCCTGAGATCAATTTTGTTCTTTCAAGTTTCTGTTATTGTAGAAGGTATTGCAAGTAAGGTGACAAATGTACAAATAACCATATGTTTCAAGTGTTCAATGAAGCTATGCTGTCTTACCAAAAATGGATACCTTGTTGCGACAACACGAAGCCCTGACCAACACATGTAGTATATGAGTCCACAAAAAATTGTTTCATCGTATATTTGATGTAGTTGGTTGTGAAAATTTTGAGTAATTGCAAGTGCACAATATCAAATTGATGAACTGGCTAATTCAGATTGATTCAACAGAGACTAGTTAATTTTATGAACCTTAGTTTCAATTCTAGCAAACTAAAAATTAAGATGGAGAAGATGATTAACTAAAATTGAAAAGAAAAATAGAATAACAATTAAACTAGTTAAAGATGAAACTAGTAAGAGTAACAATCTAGGAATTTGAATTCACTAAGCAATATTCATAACAAATAATCTCTCATCTTCTATAAAACTATGCCACTGGTTTAGTGTACAATGTTCGGAATATCAATCAATTAAAGTCAAATTAAATTAAGTATACATTAGATATCCCTTCCTTTAATTTAGCAAGTTTTATAATTAACTTGGGCAAGCATAGTTTATGAAAATTTAAGGATTAAAAATAATCCATCAAAATTTCTCGAGCACGCATGGATCATGAGAACTTCATATATTAACAATTATCTATCAAGACCTCTTCATTAATTTAAAATCACATAAAAACTAATCATGAATGTATTCCATGAATGAAACGTGAAGGCGAATCATTAATTCATTAAACCACAAATAGAAGAGATAGAGAATATTCACAGTTAGATATAGCTTCATCATCATCCTAGATCTAACAATTTAGCTAGACATAAACACAATTAAATAATTACTGCTATTTGATATTACACTTTGACATCCCTCAAGTGTTGAGAGATTTCATTTGCTACTATTATTGGGTGTCAATCTATTTTGATACTTCATGTCTTCATCACTGATATAGTTGCCATCAAGGTCATCGGTTTTATATGGTTAATATGATATCATTTTTTGGTTAACAATATCTATATCTATTCTTAGTTCCTCTTTGTTTTCTCTATATGTTTCTGTAGGTGCAATTTATGGGGGAGCACTCCCATATCTCAATGGATTTTGACAAAGTAAGTTTCCTTTACGTTTTTTACTGTTCTTGTAAATATTTTATGCATGAAAAATATCAACCTATCTCATTGCAAATTTTATTCCTGCTACATAAATGATGATTTGGAAAAGTATGTTATTACTTGTAACTAGATCATGACAGTGACTGACAAATTGGTAACTGTTTGAATTTGGGGTCAATTTGATGCTTGTATTCTGAAATAGATTATATCAGTGACTTTGGAGAATTACATGGATCTCCTGATGAACCCAGAAAATACCAAACAAGATGGACACGATGTTCAATCACAGGAACAATGGGTTCAAGAAGTTCTCAAAGTGGAGAATAATGGCTCATCGTTCCCCAATATTAGCAAGAAGGTGTCATCCATATCGAACCTCGTTAGTACTAAACTAGAATTGGCTCCCACAATGTAAGGTCCTATGTTCTACATTAAAATTTATTTCCATTCTTAGGTATAATATACACTTAACATTCGTGGTTCTTTTAATAGGGATACGTCCAAAAGCCCATCTTACTGGTCTAGGATTTGCTTGCATAATATAGCCCAATTGGCAAAGGAAGCAACAACAGTGCGGCGTGTACTTGAACCTCTTTTTCATAGTTTTGACACTGAAAATCACTGGTCCCCTACTGGGCTTGCGTCTTCTCTGTTGACATATTTGCAATCACTGCTGGAGGAATCAGGTACACATGGAATTAAAGCTTTTCCTTTTCCTTTTCGTTTCAAATGAATATTTCAACTATTTTTTTTCTGCCTTTAATTAATAAATAATATATTTTTCGGACTGCCAGGTGGAAACTCCCATTTGTTATTGTCAATCTTGGTCAAGCACTTAGAGCATAAGAATGTTGTCAAACAGCCCATTATACAGATAGACATTGTTAATGTTGCCACACAGCTTGCGCAGAATGTGAAGCAGCAGGCTTCAGTTGCAATTATTGGTGCAATAGCTGATCTAATGAAGCATTTACGGAAATGCATACAAAATTCAGTAGAAGCATCAAGTTCTGGAGATGGTTCAGATGAATGGAATTCTGATCTTCAGTCTGCCTTGGAAAATTGCATCGTGCAGCTCTCAAATAAGGTTTGTGATAACGCATCCAATTTGGTTTCTTGATGTGGTGCAAAATTTATTTTTCAAGTTCACCTAAAAAAATATCGAACTCAGACCTAAGCCAGAGATCATGTTTTAGATGCTAGTGCAGAGGTTGGTATCAAGAAAGGGGCACATTAGAGGTTCACAAGAGCATTGTTCACAATTAATGTAATTTTGATTAGCATTATTGGAGGCAGCCTTATATCTGTTGAACTCAAGAGTTAGTATGTTGGTCAAAGTTATTAACATTTAAATCGGGTTCAGGGATACTTCAAACTTGATATTTATCTGGCTCGAGCATCACTTATTGTCTGTCATACATGGATCATTGTATGATACTTTGGTCATAGTATAGTATGGACTTTTGTGGTGGAAGTGTCAAAGTATTCCGAGATCTTAATTCTAGTCGCAGTAGAAATAGAGTTGCTCCAGCGTCCTATAATTACATATATAATCTTTCTATCAGATAGAGTGCTGAATCAATAATTCCAAAATTGTCATGGGTTTGACTTGGAATTACATGTTGGCATACTCAATTTGCTAAGCTCATCCCTCTTCCAGCTCCACTCTCCCTTGCCTTTCTTGCTTTGGTGGTCCTTCTCTAACAGAGTATTTTCTTGCAACATTGGTGCACCTTCTAATGGTAGGATCAGTCAAAATCTAAGAAAACTGATTCTTTGCCTGGAAACTTAATATAAACACTTTCTTAATGTCGCAATTATTTCGGGTGAGTCATAACTGGTCCAACAATCCAACAATCTATATTAGTAGGCTACTGTTTTGATCGTTTTTCTCTTATACCGGAGAGCTTAAGGAAATTGAGAACCTTCCTAACAAATTCTGGTTTAGTGGTGCGTTAAGGTCATGAAGAGCTTGTATCTTGTTTTACCTTTCCTTTCCTTTCCTTTCTTTTCTTTATTACTCCCTTCATCCCTTTTTATTTGTCTTTGTAGAGAGAGATTTTTGTTCCTTTTTATTTGTCATTTGTAGATTTCAAGGAAGCATTAAATGCGTAATTTCCCATATTATCCTTTATGATTAAAGGCTAATTTGTTTTTCTCTCATCTTTCCAATAAATTTTAGAAGGTTAATATTGAAATTTTATACTCAATTTAGTCAATCAGACAAAGCATTAATTTCATTTCTTAATCTATGTGCATAAACTTAAAACGTCAATTAAAAAGGGACGGAGGGAGTATTAGTTAACGTTATTTTAAAAAAGTAAAACTTGTAACTTTGTGTTTGTAAAAGGTTAAGCTTTGAAGAAAGGCTCCTATATTGATAAGCTTGATCTAAAAAGTGATTATATGCTTTACTTGCACGGAATTGGTTGATGGAAGTTTTGCATGGTATCTAGTTAAGGTTTTTTGTTTTAAATGGATGGCAATAATTTATCCAACAATTAGGGTTTGATTTGGGTAATTTGAGAGGCAGAGATGGGGACTGTTCTGGGATTCTGAACTACCATGATCAGTACCCAAGTCCCAAGAGCAGAATAGGAGAAGAAGAATCCTGTCGTAAATGCACATAGAATCCTTGGATCACACACTAGTTCAGATTACATAAGCCATATAGATACAAGGTTTTTCTTGAAAGTTTGAAACTCTTAATTAAATGGGAGCTTGCAATAAGAAAAATATGTTTAGGCTCACTTATCAAACAAGAGAAAGGAAATATGCATGTTGAGGGAATAAACCTAATTCTGCTAGAAGCACTGCCTAAATTTGTAACCACCATTTGCCGAGGAATATTGTTACTCTAATGACTAATAAAGACTGATAAGAGCCATTAACCAATTTATGACCCATTCTAGAAATTCCTGGAAATACCATTTACTATAAAGCTTATGGACAAGATTGTACCTGCAGCTTAGTTACCTAGGGGCTAGGAATACAAATGACTCAAACATGAGTTGTTCCAGTGTTTGAGTAGATAAGTTCGAAATATGCTCCTGCCAAAATTTCTAAATTGGTCTGTTCCTTGTTTGAATATTCAGTGCATTTTTTTTAATGCTTTTACTGATGTCCTCTTCATCTCCTTTCTTCATTCTTTGGCTACTAAGTATCAGGCCATCATCAAACTTTGAATCACTTCAGCTGGCTCCCATTGTCCTTCACTAAGATCTCAAATATTTATGGATATATGCCTAGACATGAACTTCACTGGAGAATTGGATTGACAAATAAATATTAGAGGCATGATGATGTTTCTAATTGTTCATTTGATAATGTGTATAATTTCATGAATAGATTGTACTAAAATTTATGTTGAATTGGCAGGTTGGGGATGTGGGACCAGTTCTTGATATGATGGCTGTGGTGTTAGAGAACATTCCAGCAACTGGTGTTTTAGCTAGGACAACAGTTTATGCTGTTTATCGGACGGCACAAATTATCTCTTCCATTCCTAATATTTCATATTACAGAATGGCAAGTACAATTCCTTTGCTGAGAAATATATTTAGTGATTAGTTAATATAACCTTTGATGTTGCCATTTTCTGCTTCAGGCCTTTCCTGATGCCCTCTTTCACCACTTGATCTTGGCAATGGCTCACCCGGATCATGAAACACGAGTAGGGGCACACCATGTCTTTTCCACAGTGCTTATACCATCTCTCATTTATCCTTGGTCAGTCCATGGTGGAACACATTCACAAGCCCTCTCGGGCCTGGCGTTACAGAAGATAAAAAGTGGAACTCTCTCCATTCAGGATGCAAGCAAAGACAACACTGAGCTCATAGATGGAATTTTGACGATGGAAGAAAGTGAAGCTGTTGATCAACATCTGAATAAAACTAGAAAAAACCCATCTTTTGGTCAATCATATAGCTTCAAGAGTGCTTTGATTGATGGAAAAGCGGTATCATAGAACTTTTATATCTGAAATTATTTTCTTTTGTAAAAATATGATAAAATATTATCTTTATGTAACACTTTCCTTTTTTTAAATGACAACTTTCCAGGAACTGACTTCCCTTCGATTGAGTAGTCACCAAGTGAGTTTTCTGCTCTCATCAATCTGGGTTCAGGCGACATCCATGGATAATACCCCCACAAATTTTGAAGCAATGGCACATACATATAATCTCGCCTTGTTGTTTACTCTATCTAAGGTGAGTTCCCTGTGCTTTACACATCATTAGGTATTTTTCTACAACCCTTCTGTTGTTGATCTTTATGAGATTCTATACTTTCAAATTTTCAAGCTTCTTTTATTTTGTGGTTAAGAATTATTGGCCAAACAAACAAAGATTATAGTGCCCTGGAAAAGATAACTCATCGAGATGCAATAGTTAGAATTCACATGTATACTATATTTCCTGGTACACATGATTCGTTCTTAAGTCTGTACATTGTTCTCACAATTAATACCCTTGTCTCTGGATCTAAGTTATTTAACCCAACAAGACGAAGGGTCGAATAGAATTTTTTGTTACGTATGTATAAATTTGTATTTGTTGTCCTAATTGATTTATTTGCTACTAGAAGTCTATGGACTATGTTGACAAAGACAAGTCACTTGTGGTTTTGATCAGCCTGTGACACAGAACATACAATAAGTGGTTGAATTAATATATTCATTAATTAGTGGTTAGCTTACGGAAATACATTTCAAATTGTAGACTGGCTCTCAACATACTGACAAGAATTTGTCATTTGAATTTTGGGAAACCACTTCTGCACGTCACAAAATTTTTCATCACCGGTACCCACTCAAATAGCAATAAATCAAATTAAAACCTAAATCTCAATGAGTTTTTCCATACAAATTCATTTGAATTCTGAAGATAATTCTACTACTTCATTTTTAATTGATCTATGCTAAATTATCAATTGCTCCAAAGTTTAAGCTTTAAGAAAGAGGGCCCAAGAATGTACATCATGCATAACACTCCCCCTCACGTGCAACCTCCATTACATGGAGAGTCAAACAAAAGTGCATCATAGTGAACAAACCAAACATAATGCAATTGTACTTGAACCCAAGACCTTGCAGCATGTTTAGTTGCCAACTACTGTAAAGCTGTTAGAGAATAGAGAGAGGTCCCAAAAAGGTAGATCATGCCTTGGCAGTTTCTAACAAGCTTGTGTTGTAAGGAAACAATTATGTCACCAAAGAGATTTTGGATTCTGTCAGGGGCAGGTTAATCCTATCATTTGTTGGATAACAAGCTTATGTTGTAAGGAAACAATTATGTCATCAAAGAGATTTTGGATTCTGTCTGGGGAAGATTAATCCTATCGTTTGTTGGAGATTCTTTTTTTATTAATGTTTTATTTTATAATAGTTATCCTTCATTTGGACGATATTCTTATGTTTTGTCAAAGCCCACATGTGATAGAAGCCTTAATTGTTGTTGCTTGTCAACTATAATTAGCTTCAACTTCTGATACAATCCCCGTCCCCCATTACATGCTGCATCTTTTGAATATGGTTACTACATACTGTTACCTTCACTTTATAATGACTGATCTTGCACAATGCAGAACTCCAGTCACATGGCTCTAGCCCGTTGTTTTCAGTTGGCATTTTCCCTTAGGAGCATCTCTCTGGATCAAGAAGGTAAGCTAAATTCTGACATAATTTTTGGGAAATTTTTTTTTAACTATTGACGAGTAACTAGCTGCAATGCACGTGCTTGTACGTGACTGTTACAACTTACAACCATTGTTTTGAAAAATATTATAGAACCAATATTTGGGTTTATTCAAAGCAGTTAGCAAATACCAAGGTTTGGTATTAACATGCCTATACAAGGTAAACATGATGCAGACTAGAGTTAATGTAGGTAATGCACTTCTACAAAATAAATGCAGGTAACTAAACCACAATAGGCAAACATGTCCACAATTTCACAATATTCTTGTTTGGTGATGATTTACGATATTTTCATTTGTTAATGATTTCATACTATCATTTCAAGAGATATTGAAGTAGCCAGCTCTGTCTCAACAGTAATATATATATATATATATATATATATGTATGTATGTATGAATTGCATAAGTAGTTATGAATTATAAACATTCAGATATGTAATATCTGTAATATTCCGAACTTCTAAGAATTTGTAATCCAACTTTATATGAATACTAAATATTGAATTATGATTCAAAGAATGTGTTGTGTGGTTTCATGTGTATGATTGTTTGTTTTGGTACATGTATTCAACCTTAACACTTATTTTTTATTTTAGAAATGAAACCTAAACCCTAAGGGTTATAAACTAGAAAACACTATTCATAAATACGCTTATAATACAGAAATTATACGATGATAATACGAAAATTATACCGTATGAATAGTAAAAGTCAACAAATACGGTCATCTTAGTTACATTTGCTAACTAGTAAACCAATCCATGTGGAAAGGTGATTAAACCAATCAAAGCCAAGGATCTAACCAATCCATGTGATCCTAAATCAACCAATCATAGGAGAGATGATACAAGCATGATATCACCTTAAAAGAAGACCAAAATGGTCAGCCATTTGGTTGAGGAAGCAAAGTTTGTTACTTCATTGTTAGATATTTTGTGGCCTAAAAGACTACTATGCCCTAAAACCTTGCCTAGCCTATAAATACAAGCCTTCTCCTTCATTAAAATTCTTACCATTTCACCAAGTAATTTTCTGCAACAAAGATATTGAGAGAAGATATTGAGAGTTATTGTGAGAATAGTCTTATACTCAAGTATTGAAGCCTTGCACTAATTTTCTGCAACAAAGATATTGAGAGAAGATATTGAGAGTTATTGTGAGAATAGTCTTATACTCAAGTATTGAAGCCTTGCACTAATTCTCTGCATCAAAGATATTGAGAGAAGATATTGAGAATAGTCTTATACTCAAGTATTGAAGTCTTGAACAACTGTGGTTAAAGCTTGCACTCCAAGAGGTAGAGTCCCAGTTGTTATTATGCTTAATTTCGATTAATAACTAAAGTAGAAATATGCATAATCATAGTAGTTACCATGCTCAATTCAATTTATGTTTAGAGTAGAAGTATGATAATCCTTAGTTGTTATCATACTCAACTCAAAACAAGTATAGAGTAGAAAAGATCAAAAACACTAGTTGGTACTATGTTT
This sequence comes from Aralia elata, assembly GCA_034770075.1. Classification (NCBI taxonomy): domain Eukaryota; kingdom Viridiplantae; phylum Streptophyta; class Magnoliopsida; order Apiales; family Araliaceae; genus Aralia; species Aralia elata. The sequence continues at coordinate 22,166,543 of CM068384.1, forward strand.
AAATTATTTAAATATTCTTGAGTAAAATCATGGATTTTATGCATAAATAGTTTTATGATAGGTTTATGATTTTGTTATTTGATGTTATAAAGTGGTAGAACATGGTAGCCTAGCTAATTAATGCTTGTGGCATCAAGTTTTACCAATTAGATCAAAGATTTATAAAACAATGTTTGTGCAGTCCACTGTTTAGTGATTTCTGTACAGTTCTGTTGGGAATCAGCTTTGGGTTCCTAAATGGAAGTTGTAGAGGGGGGAAATTCTGATAAGAATGGACTTAAGAATCACACAAAAATGTTTTTTTTATAAAAGAGTTATGACTGTTTTAGTGATGTTGGGTCAGACTGCCAAATAATCTGCCACCATTCAGGATTTAAGCCTAAGAATAAGGATTTTGTTAGAGAATTTTGGTGCTTATGCCACCTATAAAAATAGTCATACCATGCATTTATAAGACTTATAACTAATCCGCGTATACACTTAAAATTGTGTAGGATTTACGAAACAAGTTAAGCTTATTGTTTAAATACGCATCGAGGCAAGTCTTCTATCCTAAGTTGATATCTACTTGCTTTAAACTTGATTTATGCACTTTGTGCAACGTGTTATAAATCTTTGATATGAAAGTTATTGCTATTTGTTTCGGCATAACTTGAGAAATGAATGTTTATTCGTGAAATATTGAACTGTGTTCCTTATTAAAGCTTTTGGTCAAACCAAATTGTTTTGGGGCGATTTCAGTATGATAAAGTAAATTGAGATGAACAAACCCTTACTCATTGGGGAAAATATGATGTGTCGGGTAACCGATTTAAACACTGTCATTGAATTGTTGGTGTTGTATGATATGCATAACATAGGATGTCGTTAGGCTGATCCCCTATAGATATCCACGGTATGTGGTTCTAAATCGAAAGACAGACGAACAGTTCTTGGTTTAATTACCACTCAGCCTTACTATGTCAATACAATTGTTATATCTTCTATTGTGCTTTAAAGCTTTTAAATTCTTTTTCGTTGTGAGTGCACTTATATGCCAATTGTTTTAGACTTGTTGAGCAACTTTGCTCACTCTTGCAAATAAATCCCCATTTGCAGCTAAAGAGGATAGACCCGAGAGCTCTGGCTCTAAGAAGAAGGGAAAGAAGAAATGCGTAGACTAGTTTACATGTTTTTCGCTTGTCTTTTGTTGTAGTCATAACGACTTCTGTAATATGAATAAGTAAACCTTGTAATCGAATCTTATATCAATAATATCATGTTATCATCAAACGTTGTTAAATTCACTTTGATAGAATTTGGAATAATCAAACATTAATACAATATTGATACAGAACTATACATCTGAATGAGGATATTAAATAACATTGTGAGTTCTGTACGCACAGAGATTTAGCACCGGTAAAGAGAAATCTTTATCGTAAGGTTCCTCTGTTCCAAGAACAAGCTTGTTATTAATATTGTGAATGTCAGATATATAGTAAATATCAATATAAAGAGGTATCTCTATAAAGATATGTATCTAGTGAGGGTATTGAATATTATGGGGAGTCCTATTCCAAGAACAATCCTATTATTAATACTCTGAACCTTGGATATATATAGTAGTATAGAATATCTAAAACTTAAGGTTAAAAATAGTAAAGTGAGCACCAGATTCATTGTAGCAAGTACAGGGATTTGGGGGCGTCACAATATCTATGCACATTTCTTTCTTAATCTTTTTAGTTCAAAATTGTATTACAATCTGATATAGTAAACTAGAAAAGCTTGACCTAGATCTCAATAATTAGAACATCTAAGTAGTATTTTGCTTTCAAAGGATAAATTTTATACATGTAATTTCACAGTCTGATCCCTAATCCTTGTAGAGATTAAAGTTTATGTTCTATCTGTATTAAAATTATCCAGTATACTTGCAAGTAGGTCTCTTTTTTTTTTCCCCTAATCATGTCAACTTTTCCAATTTCAATGTGATGAAAGTGAGAAATCTCTAGTATAAACAATGCAAAATTTGCCTGTATCACACGAACCTTGTATATTTGATACAGCCAAAGGACATAGGTCCCCTAATAAAAGTAGTATGAATTGTGTAATGTGCATCACATGGCAGTTCATATATCACCTTGAAATGATAACGATTTTATTTTTTGGTTGCTACCATTTATAATTTGTATAACATAATGTTATTGTCATACAATCTCCATAAGAATAACATCAATAAAACAGTTGATTAGGACTTATATGAAATAAGAAAGGACTCAGATAAATAACTACAAAGTATTAGAAAACTTATTTTTTTTAAAAGACTATATTGATGGTAAGTAGGCTAGAACTTTGGAAAGATTTAGAGGTGGCAGGCGAAAACAAAAACATAAAGAGATGGGAAACTATATAAGTGTACATCAGATATACACTATAAAATGTATAACTTGATCTAATCACTGGAACTTGATTTAGAATAGAAGGAGACGAGGTATGAGACTGGGTCTAGCTAAGACAAAATGTTCTTTAGAAACCTACAGTTGTGGTGCTCAATATTGTGTAGGAGGACAAGTTCTAGGGTACTCATATATCCTAGGGTAGCATTATTTATTCAACACCGATATGCCCACAAGAACCAATAATAAGAAAGAAGCTGCAAACGAAAGTATGCTAATATGATAAATGTTGATTCTGTATTACATAAAAGCTAAAATCTAAAACAATTAATTTACTTTTGTCGTTTTGATTTGCTTAAAAATTATAAATCACAGATATTCAATTGGAATTTTCTAATATACAATTCTCTTCACTTAATATTGAAGGAGGTATGCAGCCGTCTCGCAAAAGGTCTCTCTTTAGTTTGGCATCATACATGCTTATAGTCTCAGCTCGGGCAGCAAAACTTCCAGAGCTAATTCCTATTGTTAAATCATATTTGGCAGATGAAACAGTAAGTGTCTACTCCTTATACTTCAGATATGGGTTGGTTCTACCTTAGTTGAATTTTTATACAACATTGTAATTGAATATTGTGTTTGAGTCCATTTATCTGTTCTTTTTATCCTTTTTATTTGGTTTAGTGGTTATCATAAGAAATATCTCACTCGACAGGTTGATCCTTTTCTTGAGTTGGTTGAAGATATCAGGCTCCAAGCTGTATGTGCACAACCTGGTGAAACAAAGAATGGGTATGGATCACAGGAAGATGAAGTTGCTGCTCTGAAGTCCCTCTCTGCTGTGGAATTAGGAGATCGGGAGTTGAAAGAAACAGTTATAACCCACTTTATGACTACATGTGAACATTTGTCTGAGGTAATAAATCAATTGCTGCTTCTTAAATTTCCTTATCTATGTACATAATAGAGTTCCAGTTTAGGCCAAAGATCCATTGTGAAAGCAGTTAAAGCAATTCTCAAGGAGGAGACAGTGGTTTGGTGTCATCACCCCAAACAAGTCACGTCCTCTCATAGTTTAACCATTTTGGAGCAGTGTAGTGCTCTTCCAATTTTAATCACTAGGAGAAAATGAATTGGACTGAAGTGAATGTTGTATCATAAGTTGAAGCCACTTCCGCACATCACAAAGTTTTTCATCACCGGTACCAACTCACATACCAATAAATCAAATTAAAACCTAAATGTACAATATTTAATATAAGGGGTTTCTTCACTTTCAATAAGACTTAAGATAAGAATTGGACGTCAGTGAATGTACTATATTTAATACAAGGGGTTTCTAGGTCATGTGGTGCCAGTTAAATTCACAAAATCTGAGTTTAAAATTTTGACTACATAGAACAATATACTCATATACTATATCCGTCCTGTTTTATATTACCAACTTTCCATTTTTGGATGTCCTAATAATTTACTTTTACACAACCATTGCAATTATATTGGGTGTGGTCTATGTGGACTACATTAACATTTTACAAACTAGTGAACAAATGTTGCAGACTCTATCATGTATTACACTTACAGAGGGGGGTATTTATGATACAAGTTGATCAAACTTTTTGATATTCTATGTTCCAAGTACCCAATATATAAAGTGGGAGAAAAGGAGGACTAAGAACTTAGTGTTGATCTTGTGACTAATATGCGTTCACCAACCAGTTAGTCATGGTCATTGGCCCTTACGGTTTAAATATTACGCTTCAAACTTTTCGGCTCACTAAAAAAGGTATTTAATATCACTTAGGCTGAACTGTCATCTTTCAGAGATTCTGCAGAGCTTCCACAGAAGAAATGCCTTCCAATTTCTGGCATTTGATCCTATTATGTAATTAGTTGAAACTTCTTGAGAGGTGTGATACATTACAAGATCCAATAATGTAACAAAGGATTTGTAGCCTTGTAGGTTATTTGGAGCATAATCCATTTGAAAGGAGTTTGAAACTCTGCTTTATCTGTTTTATTTTTAGTTCAGTTTTTAAAGTACTTCAAAAATTTCAACATATTACTAGACCTAGCAGTATTTGTGTTAAACACTCTTGTGTATATGTTCTGTCAGGAGGAGTTATCAAGCATAAAGAAGCAAGTTTTACAAGGATTTTCACCAGATGATGACTACCCATTAGGGGGTCCATTATTTATGGAGACACCACGCCCATGTTCTCCACTTGCCCGGATGGAGTTTCAAGCATTTGATGAGGTCATACATAAGTTATTAATCCCATTTTATTTATTCTTTATTCCATCGTTGATTACTCAATTTAGCAACCATAATTGGTTTCTGCCAGGTCATGCCAACTGCATTAACGGATGAGGAAGCTTTTCCTGATCTAAATGGAAGCCAATCAGCTCGCAAAACATCTCTCTCCATCAATTCACTTGACATTCTAAGCGTTAACCAGCTCTTAGAATCGGTAATTTGACCACATTTTTCATATTCTTGTAGTTCTGCTATTGTCTACGACTCTAAGCTGAGTGAAGTGAAACATTTACTTTAGTCACTCTGGTTGATATGTTTCCAGTGTTAAATGTTTTAATTGTAAATGATAATGTGAAGATTTGTTTGTCCTATTATTCGAGTGACGAAAAACAAAAATATTATGTTTCTCGAGAGTGCTGGCTGCGAAAATGTCGAAGCACTATCACCAGTCTGTGAATTCTTGTTAGTAGATTGATTTACATATTTACCAGAGGAGAACATGACAAAAGGAGCTGAAATTTCGAATTTCAGTTTGTTTTTTTGGTGCTATATCTAACTTCATTATGTTCTCATTGGTGAATTTTAAAATACAAAGTTCAATTTATCAATCCATCGTCCCTGTTTGTTTTCAACATGAAATATTGGTATCATTTTTTCGTTTTCCATAGCATGACTTGGTTTGTATCACCAATAGGTTCTGGAAACAGCACGTCATGTTGCAAGCTTTCCAATTTCCTCAACACCCGTACCATATGATCAAGTGAAGAATCAGTGTGAAGCCCTTGTAACTGGTAAACAGCAGAAGATGTCAGCCCTTCAAAGTTTTAAATTGCAGCAGGAAGCGAAGGCAATACTTCTTTCCAGTGATATTGACAGGAAAAGCCCCTTCTTTGCGAACGGGGTGAGACTTCTTTTTCCACTAATGAGTTTTTAATTTCTTTTATTTTCTTTAAAGATGTCCCTAACATATTATTTTAATTGACCCCTTGAACCTTTATATACTTAAATGATGTTATCAGACTTACTAAACTAAAGGCTGTACATAGGTTTGAATACATTGGTGAGCTCCCGTGGTTTCTAAAAAATTGGTGACCTTCTCTGACATTACAATTGAGTTAGGTGATAACTGCATGGGTGGTTTCAGATATAAAGGATTAAATTAAAAAATAAAAATTTCCCCAATCATATAATTCTATGTGCGTCCAGGTTGAAGGCCACTTAGTCGAACTGTGCTATCCCAAATTTTCCGGACTACAGGAATGTGTTGTCTGTGATACTTAGATGCACAATATGACACTTTGGTTTCTTTATATTTCTATAAATACTTGCTGAATTGTTGGTCTGGCCTTTATTTCAGACTATGGAGCTTTCAGAATTGGATATTAAAACGGCCAGTAAGGAGCAACCGGATCAGCTCGTTGTCTTTTCACATGAGCCCGTGCAACAACAATCTTTCAGGTTACCACCTTCAAGCCCCTATGATAAATTCTTGAAAGCAGCTGGATGCTAAAGAGTTTTGACACGCTGTATACATCTATGTAACTATGAGAGTTTGTTTGTTCCCCTCAAACCACCCCACCCCAAGAAGAAAGAAATTAAGAGATGACAAAAAAAAAAGTAAAAAAGAAAAAGAAAGTTGCTATTGTTTCATTCTTTATGTTAGAAGCTGTTTTCTTTAGTAGTAGTTAATATGGTTTTTGTATTATATTATAATTCTACTTTTCATGATAATTTGTGAAACAAATGAACATGGAAGATATAGTGAAATGGGGAATTTTTTTGTTGTCATTTATATATTTGGAGAAAGACAGGTACTTGTCATTTCTTTTATTGAGAGAATGAGATTGTATTTTAATTTATCAAATACGGTGTAGCTAAGCTATGGGGATTGTTAACATGGATTACTCAACCCCCCCCCCCCCCCCGGGTATATATCCACAGGTGCTATGAAGAATGTAGTAACCAATTCATCTTGATTTACGAGCACGGTTTAAAATATTTCTCCTTATTGTGATGGGTAGTATGCATCTCAATGGACACCATCATAGTGGATACGATGATTTTTATTTTTGAAATTGTCTTTCGAATCTAAGAATGAATGGTACAAAATGAGTTAGCTATAACACTCTTGTTGCAACTAATTATTTCTACTAACTACAATCGACTAAATGTAACAAGTGCAATCAATTAACTTTAATAACCACAACCATGATATTCCCTATGCAAAGCCGATCATGAATAAGCATAGTGTTTTTCTTTTTTCTGGTTTAACACTCTATTACTTAGTTTTAAAATGTTATTGAGTTTTAAAACAGATGAAAAAAAAAATTAAGAAATGCATGTCAAATTCTTTTGTTATTGAGTTTTTTAACGAAAGGAAAAGCAAAGAAATGGATGGAAAATTTAATCACTTTTTTTGTCAAATTTTTTCGTCAAAAAATAGACGGATTTGGACCGAAAACTAAGTAATAGAAGATCACCTTTTATGATTCCTATTATACTCTCTAGATTATAAACAAAACAAATGAACACTCGAATTCTGATAAGTCAGATTCCTACGAGGAGGAAATAGAGAGCACTCCAATTCTAGTAAGGAAGAAAGGCAAAAAGAAAGACAAAAATCAAAAGAATTGGAAGTTTATCAGTAGCATTAATGAACCATCTGGAGGCGGCAGCAGAGAATATAAGAAGAAAATAGGCAGGCAACCGAAAGTGGCAAATGACTCTCTATCTCAAGGGGATTTTCAGGCAAAGAATTGTATTATAAGGAGGGCTATAGAAGATGGTAAGCTTATGGGACTGATTAAAGATTGTGTTGAAGAAGAACAAAAAATTCAAGAGAGATTGGAGAAATTATATAGTAGTGATCAGGTAGCGGTATAAAATGAAAATGCTCTCATGGAATGTGGGGGTGGGGGTGGGAATCTATGGTTAAGGAAGTGACGACCACAGAAAAAGTAGATTTTATGTGTATTCAAGAGACTAGGCAACAACTTATAAGTTGGTCAAAACCAATTTATAAGTTGTTTTTTTACTGTTGAAATGTTTGAGAGTGACTTATTTTTTGACTTACTTTTTGACTTATAAGTCATTTTTGATAAGTAACAAATTCTGACTTATTAAAAAATGACTTATAAGTCATTTTAAAATAAGTAAGTTTGACCAAATATAAAGATTGTTTTGTCCTTATTTTAATAGTGTTTACATCTTATTTTAACCTATAAGTCATTTTAGCCAAACACCTTCACATTTTATTTTAACTTAATTTTTGACTTATAAGACAAAAGAGTGCCAAATACTTTTATTTATAAGTTACCACTTAATATAACTTATAAGTCATTTTAAAATAAGTCATCCCCGAACAAGCCATAAGTGTTCTAAGATGTTGGGGGTGAAAATTAGGTCTCTTTGGAATTTTGATAATTATGATTTTATCCATATGGAAGCTGAAAATAAAGCAGGTGGGCTGTTATCATCATGGTGCACCAGCGACTTTAAGTTTGAGAGATCAGAATCTGGAGCTTCTTGGCAGGCTATTTGGGGTGTAATACTAAAATGGGATCAAAGAGTTTTGATTCTAAATGTTTATGGACCGCAAGAGCACAAAGCTAAGAAGATGTTGTGGAAAGATTTACGCGATATTATTATTGCTGAAGATGCACCAGTTTTGTCTTATGGGGGATTTTAATGCTGTAAGAAGCAAGAAAGAAAGAAGAGGTTGTTCCACAAAAGCTAAGGAGAGATGCCAGTTTAATAAATTCATTGAGGTAGCTGGGTTGATGGAAATTTCGGTTAAAGGGAAATCAGTTACATGTAGAAGAAGTAAATTGGATAGGGTTTTGGTGTCAGCAGTCTGGTTTGAAATGTATGGTAACACGGGGGCAAAGACTTTAAATAGGAAGCTCTCTGATCACTGTCCCATTGTAGCATTCCAGAATGATATAAATTGGGGTCCCAAATCTTTCAAATGTTTAAATAGTTGGCTTGATCAGGAGGGGTTTGTAACAATGTGTAAAAAATGGTGGTCAAGTTACAAAGTTGATCATGTTTTAGTGTCTTGTAGTTGGGTTTGGCAGGTATGGATAGACTCAAATTCATAATTTGGTGGCAATTGCCTTTTGTTTCCCTAGGCTCAATTATTGGTATTCTTCACGAATGTATGTTTTGGAGAAAAAAGATAAGGAAAGGTTGGTTTATAGTCTCAGCTTTTACAACTTGGTAAAATTGGGAAGCAAGGAACAAGTTGTTTTTTGAAAAAAAAAAAGAAAGAAAAAGTTCTCTGTTGAAAAGGGTGGTGGAAAAGGTAAAGTTAAGATCATTCGAATGGGCCTTGTATCATGGGGTTATTCAATCATCGGAGGCATCTTTGGATCTATGGAAACTAAATCCTCGGGCAATTTTGTCTTCATCTTCTAGGTAATCTTGGTATTGGGTTGCTTCTCGGGTTTCATGGTGGTGGATGCTTTTGTTTTTGAGGGAGCTTGTGGTTGGTATATTTTTGTTTTGGCAAGGCTGTGTGGTTTTTCCTCCCTTGTTCTATTGGGCTTTTATGGTATTGGGGAACCCATCTTTTGTGGGTTTTTTTTTTTTTTTTTTTTGGGGTCTTAATGGTTGGTGTTTTTGTTAGGTTGAGTGGATTCTCTATTTTTGTTATTCTTTTTTTTTACTTTTTGTCTATTGGTTAAGGAAAGTTTTCAGCTGTTCAGGGTGTTCTTTGGGACCTTCTTTATCTTGTAGTGAGATTTTGGTGGGTGCTGTTTGTACAGGTGGGGTCTTTTATGCTTAGAGTTTTTGGTTCGCTATCTTGCTAATTAGGGGGTGCAAGTTTAGGTGGTTTTGGTTTTTTTGGGCGAGGTGCATGGATGCAGAGGTGTTGGGTTTTTGGTTTTTTATTAATTACGATGCTTGGATGTAGAGACGTTCTATCAAGTTTATTTTAGAAATGGAAGGCCCTTTGAAATTATTTGATGCACTATTTCTACTCTGATGCTCTGTTTTATCCCTGTTCTTGTTGCTTTTGGGACATTGTATTGCCTTGGATTGAATCTTGTTTTATAATATATTTTCTTTTATCAAAAAAAATAAAAAATACTCGCCATCACAATTATATCATGTCATTTTAATGATGTCTTATCTGATACTCAAATAAAATAAGAGAATATAAAATATACGAGACATTGTTCGATCAATAATAGAAAATAAGAAATAATAACATCCATTTTTTATTTTTATTTTTATTTTTATGTGAGTGTCGAATATTGCGTTACCGTGATAATTCGATATCACCATTATATTTAATATTTATTTGTTTTAGTCTATCAATACACAATTACACATTTGGCATGTAGAGAACTACGATTTTACATGTATATGAAGTCTCTGTCTGACAATTAACTGTTCCAATAAATAAGAGTAATACATTTTGAGTTTAATCAGTTCTAGAATTAATTATCAAAATAACTTTTGGAAGTATAAGTGTATAAGTGAGTGCCTTATTTTCAAGAAATAATTTTTTTTCTTTATTTCTTAGATTTTAGTGAGTTACTCCCCCCTGTTTCACAAAAACAAAATCTCATTTATAAAAGTTATAATATTGCTAAATTTTACAAATATTAAGAATGTATTTTTATTTCATGTATATCTATTTAATCACTATATATAATAATTTGATAATTTAGCCGTGGTGACATAATATTAAAATTATGATGATAAACTTAAAAATATTGTGTTAGTTATACAAGAAAATTGTAATTTTTATATGAAAATATTTTCACAACTTCTTACTTAGATGGAATTTTTACGTACTCCTTCCGTCCCCAAAAGGATTAGCAAACTAAAATTTATACACATTAAAAAAAGTAAATGTAGAGAAAAGAGAATAAGAAATTTTTAAATTTATCCTTAATAGTCCCACAAGATTATATAAAGTGATGAATACTTTTAATTTTTTATATTAATGAACCCCACTAAATGACATATTTACCTTTCATTTTGTGTACTTTCATCCTTTTAAGAACAAAAAAAATTGTACCTTTAGCTAGTTGGTGAGGATGGCTCATTTGCTCCACTAGCAACTCACAAGGCTCGCAGGAGCAAGTGATAATCAAATTGATTGCCTGCCCAGCTCTATAAGGTATTCAAAAGGGGGTTTTCTAGGAGTGTCATGAGTGAGATTAGGAGTTGATAGAATTTTTCCTCTAGTTGACAATACTTCTTATCCACAAATTGTTCCTAGTGTGGCACGCCTTCGCAGCTTTATCTGCTGTTACAGGAGTATTTATTCATATTCAAGGAATGCATGGATTCCATCACCTTCCCTGTTGAAAGAAAGTTTGCGGTAATCGTTTTAGGAAGCACTCTATCCAAGGAGGGAATGAAGAAAGACAACATCCTTTTTTAGAAGACAAGATTTCTAATTTGATTGACCATGACCAGACAAAGAGCGAAGAGAAGTCTTACTCGGGAATATGACACTTTCTTTCTCCTATCAAGTAGAGTTGTCAATGAGTCAAATATTGACTCTGATTTGATCTGCTTCAACCTAATTTATTAGATTAAATCTTTAACTCATTTATTTACTGATTCGTGATAATTTGATTCATTGAATCAATATTTTAAATGAGTCAAATCATGTATCAGATTTAATTTGACCCACTGATCCACCAAAACAAAAAAAATAATCCCTTGTGTTCCAATTTAATCGATCGGAGCAGAGCTTGGCTGCGGTTGTTGATGAAGTGGAGGAAATATTTAAATTGAATGATGTGATTGAAAGTAATATGCCCTCAAGCCAATTATATTTGATGTAATAAGCATTTACTTTGTAATCTTATTCAAATATTAATAATAGAATAAAAGGCATATTTTATCCATGTTAATTGGTTGAATTAATAAATGTGATGAACCCATAGTTTTCGAGCAATGCTTTTAGAATCATGATGAGATCATGCTAGTGAGATATAAATTCAAGAAAGCTCAAAACTAAAATGTTCCTAATCGTTGGATCACTAATATTGGGATTACTGATCCGGATAGATTAGTACATACTATGCTTGATCTTTAGAAGATAATGATTGATCTCATAATCATTTGTGTGAAGACACTAAAGCAAGTATGTAGGTGCTTATTAGAGAATAAGTTCACTGAACGTGACTCGCTTAAAGAACCCTAATGGAGTTTTATTCACCTGTCAATAGGGAAGTTCTTAAGTGATAGTTGTACAAGTGATCCTTGGACTTGAGATCATCATAGTACCTTGTGTATGTTAAGTTATACTTTGTCATATTCCTTAATACCTTAGGGTATGTCATAGGGTATGTACGGGTATAATAAAGTATACACGGAGGTAGGTGAATGATCGACAAAGGATCTACCACTTCTGATAAAGGGAGAGAATGTCCTATGCGATTTGATAAATGACAGCTCAAAAATTCCCTGGCCAGGGTTAAATGAAAATTAGAAAGGAGTTTCTAATTTACATTAATCGGAGTTGTGCATTTTTAAATCGAAATGCATATGATTAAATAAAATAAGACTTGTCAGTAATTCCATGTCTTATATTTAATCGGGACATTGTATGGTAGAAGGATTGAATTGTACGGTAACTACTGCTGAATAGGTTCAATGTGATTAAACGTTGATTTCATATTATACGGATAGTCATGATACATTATTGTAAGGTGTCCCTCATGATGTAAAATAAATATTATTTATTTATATATGAATTAAAGGAGTTTAATTCATTATAAATAATATTAGAATAGTTCTAATTTATTTATTCTACGACCGGCATAATATTGAACCTAAAGGGTCACACCGCAAAAGAATAATTTTGTATTGGAAACAATTGGCTAAATAATAATAAATTAAGTATTTAATTTATTATTTGAATAAATTGAAATGCTTAATATTTATAATGATATATTTGGAGAAATATTGAATTATAAATTAATGAGAGAAATCTTATTATTATTATTATTATTTAATTCTTAATTAGATTGAGAATTAAATTAAATGAAAATGCAAATTAAATAAAATGGTAGTATACTTGCTTAATGTTGATTAAGCAAGTAACACATGTTAATTGCTTAAATGAATAACATGTGGGTTAGGAGAAAATGTATACTTACATTTTGTGTAAGTATTATTTTTGTAAGTATCCTAATAAGATTAGGGTTTCCTAATTAACCTAGCATATTCATTAGCCTCCATCTTAAGAGTTAAGAGAGAAATAGTGTTCTTGTTATTCTTAAGAGTTAGGAATAAAATTAATGGGATTAGCCATCCAAGATTTCTAGGAAATCAAAATATTGTTTCTTGTATAATTGTTCTTGGTGGATTACCTCTAGAGTGCTACATACACTTTGTAGCTAGTGTTTAATCCAAGGAACAAAAATTGGAGGAGCTTGAAGAAATCAACAAAGGGTTGTAGATTGGAAGATCTTGAAAAATCAAGAGAGGAGTAGATCTTGTAGCGGTTCAAGAGTTGAATCATCAAAGGTATTATCTCTTGTTAATCTTCATCAATTAATAGTTATGCATAAGGTGATTCATGGATAAGTTGCAAAAATTTTAATTTCCATTTTCCGTTGCGTATTACAATTAGATTGTGATTTTGCAAACTTACAGTGGTATGCGTACTATTAATTGTATCAATCATATATATGTTGATATGTGTTTAGAACAATTTTTTGGGTATAATTGTTAGTATGAAATTATGTTTTTTGGAAAAACATCAAAAGCAAAAAAAAAAAAAAAAAAAAAAGGACACTGTTCATCGCCGGGAACTGTTCACCGCCGGAACTGTTCACGCCGGACACTGTTCATGCCGGAAACTGTTTAACGGCACTGTTCGCTGGTATTGTTCATCGGGCAGCGGGAACTGTTCACCGGGCAGCGGGCAGCGGAACTGTTCACCGGGCAGCCCGAACACTGTTCATCGGGCAGCCCGGGCACTGTTCACAAAAAAAAAAAATGATTTTCCAATTTTAAAATTTCAATGTTGAAAAATAAAGATGTTTATTTTAGACTTGAAATTGGTTTAAAATAAAGGAGTTTATTTTAATTAATATTGGATTTCAATTTTGAACAAAGATTCTAAATTTTATAAAGGAGTTTATATTAATTTGGAATGGATTAAAATAAAGGAGTTTATTTTAATTGGATTTTGGATTTCTACTAGTCAATTGCCCATTAAATGATATCAATATATATTGAATGGTTTATTATTCATGAGATGAATGGTATTTATATATGTTGATATATATATATAGGGGATGATTAAGGACTATTGACCAATGTGATTGGATTTAATTTGAATGGATGCTTGAATGAATGGTTTTATTCATAATGGGGTCTGCGTACCTCGCCTATCTAAATTTCTAAATGTAATTTCTATCTCTCTCCTATGTACTTTCCCTTGACTGTTGATCAAGGTTTCTATTTTGTTAAAATGAATGTAATAGGATTTAATAGAGTTACTAGAGAAATTGGAACCGAAGAGCAAGAGCATTGAAGACCCATTTGTAATGAAGCCTGGGTTGAATGTAATAGTTATATTCAAATTTATTCTTGCACCCTAGGTTTGACCTATTGATTTACTCGGTGGCTCGAGTGAATCAAATTAGATTAAGTCCATAATCATCCCATATAGAATATAGTATTCTATGAATGCATGCTTATAATATATATATTAAATATATTATTATTCATGTTGATGAATGTTTAATATGACGCGTATTTATATATATATACTTGCATGCGCGCTAAACAAGATGAGACCATTAATAACAAAACCCTCATTACAAAATATTAAGTTGAATACGTTTAAAGGTATTTCAAAAATATCAAACGTAGCCTTCTAGCATGATAAAGCAATAGAGTATTAATTATTTAATATTAGTTTGTTGTGCACACACAAGACTCATATTAAAATTTTAAGATGTTGGCTTTATTACATTAAAAATGTTTTATAAGGAATTGAACAATACTAGTTTTGTTGTGCACACACAAGGACTATATTTTTCTATTCGCTTATATGGAAATGCTAGGTGAAACTTAACTTGGATTATTTTAGTTCGGATGTGCACACACTTGACTATTATAATCTAAGAGGCAAAATACAAGGAGTTACATAGTTGATGTAATTGACAAGAGTTGTCTACCCTTTGAATAAATATATGGTTTGTTGTGCACACACAAGGCTGCATATTTATGTCAATAGGATCCTTACTCACTAAACAGATTTTGAAAATTTGTCGAACTATATATGGAGGGTCATATAGTTTGTATAAAATAGTGGGAGACACCCTTTTAATAAAGTCCTATATTAAATTGGTGATTAATAAAATGAATATATGCTAATGTTGTTTAAATAAAAATTCATTTACAGATTTTTACAAATGGCCCATTCACTATCACTGCGGAGCATATTGGATGCTAATAAACTAACCGGACCGAACTACACGGATTGGTTAAGGAATTTGAGAATTGTTCTCACCGCTGAAAAATTATCTTATGTCCTTAATTCGCCTGTTCCTGCAACTGTTACATAAACTGCCTCTGAGGAAGAGATTGCTACTTTTAAAAAGTGGCAAGATGATGCTATGGTAGCTCAATGCATCATGCTCGCATCCATGAGTAACGAGTTACAACGTCAACATGAGAAAATGGATGCACCTGCTATATTGCTTCACCTACAAGAGTTGTATGGTGAACAAAGTAGGTCTGCAAGATATGAGATATCTAAGGAGCTCTTCCGATCTAGAATGACCGATGGCCCTACAGTATAGGCACATGTCCTCAAAATGATCAATTTGATTGAACAATTGGGACAACTGGGTTTTGTAATGGATGGAGAGTTGAGCCAAGATTTGATCTTGCAGTCACTCCCGGACTCCTACTCACAATTTGTTGTGAATTTTCACATGAACAAGCTTGATGTCAGCTTGCCTGAATTGCTTAACATGTTGAAAACTGCAGAGAGTCACTTTCCATCCAAGAAAGACCAAGTCTTACTGATAGGTGACGCTTCCAAGAAAAGGAAGTGGCCCAAAGGATCTTCTGCTAAGAAGAAAAATTCTAAGAAGGCAAAAGGAAAGGTAACTGATAAAGGTAATAAGAATAAAACTAATGCGGATAGCAAAGGAGTTTGCTTCCACTGCAATAAGCCTGGACATTGGAAGAGAAACTGTAAGGATTACCTTGCAGAGGCAAAGCAGAAAAAGCTTGTTGAAGCTTCAGCTACGGATACAGGTTTATTCATGATTGAAATAAATCTTTCTGTAAGTCAAAATTCTACTTGGGTATTAGATACCGGTTGTGGTTCTCACATATGCAATTCATTGCAGGGAATAAGCAGAAGTAGAAGGCTAAACAAAGGAGAAGTAACTCTACGAGTGGGAAATGGAGCAAAAGTTGCTGCATTAGCTGTGGGGACTTATTGTTTAGCACTGCCTACGGGAAAATCTATCAATTTAATAAATTGTTATTATGTACCTGTTCTCATCAGAAACATTATATCTATTTCTATGTTGGACAAAGAAGGATTCGCTGTTATATTTAAGAACAATGGTTGTTCTATTTATAATAATAATGTTTTGTTTGGAACTGGTAGCTTAATTGATGGACTTTACTTACTTGACTTACATGAAAATATTTTTCAAATTGAACAAACTTGTAAAAGAAAAAGAGATGAAGTAAATCATACTTTCATTTGGCACTGTAGACTCGGTCACATCAATGAAACAAGATTAAACAAGTTGCATATTGATGGTCTTTTAGAACCATTCGATTTTGAATCATATCCAACTTGTGAATCATGTCTCATGGGTAAAATGACTAAATCTCCATTTAGTGGACATGGAGAGAGGGTTACAGGATTGTTAGAGTTGGTACACACAAATGTATGTGGACCTATGACAACAGATGCTAGAGGAGGGTATTCGTATTTCATTACATTCACTGATGATCATTCAAGATTTGGATATGTGTATTTAATGAAATATAAATCCGAATCATTTGAAAAATTCAAAGAATTCAGAAGTGAAGTAGAGAAACAAACTGGCAAAAGTGTTAAGATTCTTCGATCAGATCGAGGAGGAGAATACTTGAGCAATGAGTTTCTTAATCATCTCAAAGAAAATGGTATTCTCTCTCAATGGACGCCTCCTGGTACGCCACAATTAAATGGTGTATCTGAAAGAAGGAATCGTACCTTGTTAGACATGGTGCGGTCCATGATGAGTTTCACCGACCTTCCAATATCATTCTGGGGTCATGCCCTAGAAACAGCTGCATATCTACTTAACAAAATTCCCTCAAAATCCGTCCCTAAGACTCCATATGAGATGTGGACAGGGAGGAAACCCAGTCTTAAGCATGTTAAGATTTGGGGTTGTAACGCTTATGTAAAGAAGTTACAAAGTGACAAACTTGAGGCTAGATCTGACAAGTGCAAATTTGTGAGGTATCCTAAAGAAAGTTTAGGATATTATTTCTATAATCCTACCGAGCAAAAGGTGTTTGTTGCCAAACACGCTACCTTCTTGGAAAAAGAGTTTATCCTTGAAGGGGCTGGTGGGAGGAAAATAGATCTTGAAGAAATTCAAGAACCACAAATTACTACAGATCAAGTGGATGAACATGTTCAAGTAGATATAACTTCTGTACCACAACCGAGTCGTAAATCTGGAAGAGTGCCGAAAATACCTAAAAGGTATACACTTATCATAGAAGATGATGATGAGGTACGCATCATAACTGATGATGATCCAGTAACATACGATGAGGCTATGAGTAGTAAACACTCTGAGAAATGGCAAATAGCCATGAAATCCGAAATGGACTCCATGTATGAAAACCAAGTATGGACTTTGGTTACTACACCTGAAGGCATTGTGCCTATAGGGTGTAAATGGGTCTTTAAGAAAAAGACTGGAGCAGATGGCAAGGTGGAGACCTATAAGGCCAGACTGGTTGCAAAAGGTTTCAAACAAAGACAAGGAGTTGACTATGATGAAACCTTCTCACCAGTAGCCATGCTCAAGTCCATCCGGATTTTACTTGCGATTGCAGCTTACTATGACTACGAAATCTGGCAAATGGACGTGAAAACGGCCTTCCTCAATGGGAAACTAGATGAGGATGTATATATGATACAGCCAGAGGGTTTTGTTTCAAATGTTGGAACAAATCAAGTGTGTAAGTTACAAAGATCCATTTATGGATTGAAGCAAGCTTCTCGAAGTTGGAACATCCGTTTTGATGAGACAATCAAAGAGTTTGATTTTATCAAAAATGAGGATGAACCATGTGTGTACAAGAAAGTTAGTGGGAGTGCTGTGACATTCCTGGTATTATATGTTGATGATATATTACTTATAGGGAATGACATACCGATGCTACAATCAGTTAAAATTTGGTTATCTAAACACTTCTCCATGAAGGACTTGGGAGAAGCATCCTACATATTGGGGATAAAGATCTATAGAGATAGATCAAAGAGGATGCTCGGCTTGACCCAATGTGCATACATTGATTCGATGCTAAAGAGGTTTAGCATGCAAGACTCCAAGAGAGGACTCATACCGATGAGTCATGGAGTAAATCTCTCTAAGAAATTGTCCCCAAAGACACCTGAAGAGAGAGAACGCATGAATCAAATACCTTATGCTTCGGCAATAGGATCCATAATGTATGGAATGATATGTACCAGACCAGATGTTGCTTATGCACTTAGTGTAACAAGTAGATATCAGTCTAATCCTGGAGAAGAACACTGGAAAGCTTGTGAAAAACATCTTGAAGTACTTGAGAAGAACTAAAGATGTGTTTCTAGTATATGGTGGGTCTGATTTGAAACTAGAGGGCTTTACAGACTCAAGTTTTCAAACTGACCAAGATGACAGTAAATCCATGTCAGGGTATGTATTTACCTTGAACGGTGGAGCAGTGAGTTGGAAGAGTTCCAAACAGCAAACAGTTGCTGACTCAGTGACAGAGGCAGAGTATATAGCTGCAAGTGAAGCTGCAAAGGAAGCTGTTTGGATGAAGAAGTTCATTTCTGAACTCGGGGTAGTTCCTAGCATTACTGGACCCGTTCCGGTTCATTGTGACAACACTGGAGCTGTTGCACAGGCTAAGGAACCCAGGTCTCATCAGAGATCCAAACACGTGTTGCGGCGATTTCATTTAATTAGAGAAATAATTGAAAGAGGAGATGTCACCTTAGAAAGAGTGGACTCCCAGAACAACATTGCAGATCCATTTACTAAAGCATTATCGCAAGATCAATTCAATCGCCATTTCGATAAAATGGGTATTAGATACCAAGGTGATTGGCTTTAGTGCAAGTGGGAGATTGAAAGTAATATGCCCTCAAGCCAATTATATTTGATGTAATAAGCATTTACTTTGTAATCTTATTCAAATATTAATAATAGAATAAAAGGCATATTTTATCCATGTTAATTGGTTGAATTAATAAATGTGATGAACCCATAGTTTTCGAGCAATGCTTTTAGAATCATGATGAGATCATGCTAGTGAGATATAAATTCAAGAAAGCTCAAAACTAAAATGTTCCTAATCGTTGGATCACTAATATTGGGATTACTGATCCGGATAGATTAGTACATACTATGCTTGATCTTTAGAAGATAATGATTGATCTCATAATCATTTGTGTGAAGACACTAAAGCAAGTATGTAGGTGCTTATTAGAGAATAAGTTCACTGAACGTGACTCGCTTAAAGAACCCTAATGGAGTTTTATTCACCTGTCAATAGGGAAGTTCTTAAGTGATAGTTGTACAAGTGATCCTTGGACTTGAGATCATCATAGTACCTTGTGTATGTTAAGTTATACTTTGTCATATTCCTTAATACCTTAGGGTATGTCATAGGGTATGTACGGGTATAATAAAGTATACACGGAGGTAGGTGAATGATCGACAAAGGATCTACCACTTCTGATAAAGGGAGAGAATGTCCTATGCGATTTGATAAATGACAGCTCAAAAATTCCCTGGCCAGGGTTAAATGAAAATTAGAAAGGAGTTTCTAATTTACATTAATCGGAGTTGTGCATTTTTAAATCGAAATGCATATGATTAAATAAAATAAGACTTGTCAGTAATTCCATGTCTTATATTTAATCGGGACATTGTATGGTAGAAGGATTGAATTGTACGGTAACTACTGCTGAATAGGTTCAATGTGATTAAACGTTGATTTCATATTATACGGATAGTCATGATACATTATCGTAAGGTGTCCCTCATGATGTAAAATAAATATTATTTATTTATATATGAATTAAAGGAGTTTAATTCATTATAAATAATATTAGAATAGTTCTAATTTATTTATTCTACGACCGGCATAATATTGAACCTAAAGGGTCACACCGCAAAAGAATAATTTTGTATTGGAAACAATTGGCTAAATAATAATAAATTAAGTATTTAATTTATTATTTGAATAAATTGAAATGCTTAATATTTATAATGATATATTTGGAGAAATATTGAATTATAAATTAATGAGAGAAATCTTATTATTATTATTATTATTTAATTCTTAATTAGATTGAGAATTAAATTAAATGAAAATGCAAATTAAATAAAATGGTAGTATACTTGCTTAATGTTGATTAAGCAAGTAACACATGTTAATTGCTTAAATGAATAACATGTGGGTTAGGAGAAAATGTATACTTACATTTTGTGTAAGTATTATTTTTGTAAGTATCCTAATAAGATTAGGGTTTCCTAATTAACCTAGCATATTCATTAGCCTCCATCTTAAGAGTTAAGAGAGAAATAGTGTTCTTGTTATTCTTAAGAGTTAGGAATAAAATTAATGGGATTAGCCATCCAAGATTTCTAGGAAATCAAAATATTGTTTCTTGTATAATTGTTCTTGGTGGATTACCTCTAGAGTGCTACATACACTTTGTAGCTAGTGTTTAATCCAAGGAACAAAAATTGGAGGAGCTTGAAGAAATCAACAAAGGGTTGTAGATTGGAAGATCTTGAAGAAATCAAGAGAGGAGTAGATCTTGTAGCGGTTCAAGAGTTGAATCATCAAAGGTATTATCTCTTGTTAATCTTCATCAATTAATAGTTATGCATAAGGTGATTCATGGATAAGTTGCAAAAATTTTAATTTCCATTTTCCGTTGCGTATTACAATTAGATTGTGATTTTGCAAACTTATAATGATTGCATATATTTGGAGTTCCTGCCATTTAATTCTCCTCCTGCTTGTACAACATCATCAATTCATCAAATTAAGGGGTAAACATCGAATATTGTTTAAATGCTTATCTCTGTGTATTATAATTGAGATAATTTGTGTAATGAATTACAGAGAAATAATATGTAGCACTGTAATAGTAACCGAAAAATAGAATATTCGTTCGTATTCGTATTCGTTTAAAGCGGATATTATTTGTGTTCGATTTAAACGGATATTATTCGTTTTCAATTAGAGATATTCGCAAATAAACGGATACGAATACGAATACTTGTATATTCGTATCTGTTTAACATCCGTTCGTCAACATATTTATCGCATCAGATATGTGGTTATAATAAACCCGAGCAACGAACGGGTCTTATTATAAAATTATAATATTTTTTAATATCTTCCATAAAGATATTTTATTAAATAGAGTGATTAATCTTTTTCATTCTGAATTTTATAATTTAATCATATGGTTGATGATTGTGTTATGTTATATTAGTATCATAATAGTAATTTTTAAAATTTTAAATTATTTATTTACTAATTTTAATTAATTATGCTAATGAATTCAGATAGTTATTCAGAAACGGTTAATATTCGAATTCGAATAGTTTTTCGAATATCGAATTTGAATGGTACCTTAAGAAATCTGTCGAATATCAGATACGAATAAGGATAAAATATTTTTTTTGGATACGGATATTACTGTATTCGGATTCAAATATGTCCGCGAAGGATTAACAAATTAAAAGAATTTAATTACGTTAATTACTTCAAATCGTATCGACGCCTGTAATTGAGAGCTTGAACTCAAGAGAACTGGAGGAAACAGTAATGACATAATAGTATTATAGTAAAAAAAAAATACAGAAGAAATAGGTAGTTGGATTTGATAAAATTAATATGTATTTTATGTGTTTGTTAAAATGCTTGAAAGAACGTGCCTTGATAATTTTTTTGGGTACTACTAAATCCTTTATCCTTTCCTTTTTTTTCCCTCACACACACTTTTCTTATTGTGAAATTGTAATAATGGGACGGTTGATTTTCGAAATGAAAATATTGAACTTTTTTTTCACTAGAAAGTGAAAAAATTTAGTGAGTGAAAGTTCAAATAAAATAAAGTGAGAAAGAAAAAAGTTTAAATAGATTAAGTGATATTGTGTCATAAGTTAATATAACTTTATAAATAATACTCCTTTCGTCCAACTTTATTTGTCCTAATTGATTTTTTATGGTCAAATTAACCAATTTTAAATTAATAATTAAACAAATATATTAAAATTTTTGAAATCAAATAGTTGACTTTGATAGTATATTCGATGTACTTTCTTATGATAATAATTTTGTGGTTATATCTAATAAATTTTAATTCTAAATATGGTTAATTTGATCATAAAAAATCAATCAAGACAAATAAAGTTGGACGAAATGAGTAACATTTTATAAATAAATTATACAATTGTACAAATATATATTTTTTAAATGAATCGATTTGGATTATGATTCGTATTGTTGAATCAAGTGAATCATGGGACATATCAATGATCAATTATATTATGAATCAGATCATTGATCCACTATCACAATTAGTGGATCATATATGAATTTATTCTGATCTAACTTATTGACAAACCTACTATCAAGCAATTAGCGTGTACGTTCTTCTTGCGAAAGAACTAAGAAATGAGTTAACCTTTTAGAGACAGAGAATAATATTTATGTGAGGGGTCATATGAAATTGTCAATTTTTTTGTAAAAATATTAATTTTTTTAAATATTTTTATCTAAATTTTATTTTAGTAAAGGAAACTATTTTTATAAAAAAACTATAAACAGATGGAGTGAATTAATATCACAAAAATAAAAATCAATAAAATCGGCTACATCACTATTTAAGGGCATAAAATGAATTCCCTGGTGTTTGGCGTCAATCGAAGGCAATTACTTTCATGGATAATGTAATTCAGGTTAGTCTATTTTTCATTCTCTCTTTCTTCCACTTTACAGTTCTTTCTTAATTAGTATCAGAATTTCTACGTAGCAGCAATACTATGTATCCATTAAAGTAGGCTTAGATTTTCATAGGGATGTTCATTTGGGTTGTTTATGGTCAATCCGGCAATCAGAAATGGGAAATTGCATTAGGCAAAATAATTTTGGCAATTAACAATTATAAACAAATGGTACTGACTGGCCAAGCAAATTTCAAGCACTTTCATGGGTGAAAATTACCCCAAAACACAAAATTCTCAGTCAAAAGTGGTGGTAAATTTGAGATTTGCATAGTCTTAAAGTTCTTTTGGCAGTATTTTGAATTATTTTATTTAAAATACTTTGTCATATGTGACAATTAAGATTTCTTTTGATAGCCTCTTGTGGTGAATATATTTAGGAAATAGATATTAACATGGCAAAAATTATTGGCACAGGGTAAATTTTTTTTTCTTTTCTTAATGTGAAAAATGTGTCCTTGTCATTCAAATAGTTGAGCCACCAAAGTCATCATATACAAAGTTGATTGGCAAGGGCATATTTGTTCGAATAAAAAAAAATTGCCCTTCACCCGAAAGTATTGCCTTGTTAATATCAATTCGTTGTATTTATGTGAAATGATTTTGATTATCATGCTATTATTAGTTGCTATGTGCATTAATGTTGTCAGGGGCGGATCCAGAAATCAAACCCAGCAGGGGCGAATTTTGGTCTTAGAGCGAATTTTGTGGAGGTTCGGGGGCTGCGCCCCCGAGCCAATTTTTTTTAGAGAATTTTGTATTTTTCAACCGGTTACATATGTAAAATATGTATTTGGTTACAATATTGTTAATATAACAAGTAATAACATTATATATAAACAAGTCAACAACCCCTTTGAGACCAATTATTTTATGCAACGTACATAGAATTCATCGACTTGGATAGATTGTGATGTTGATGATTCATTTTTAGAACGTTTGAATTTTGACCGCATGTCATGAATCCCTAAATCAATCAAAATACAAATATACAACAACTCAAATTGAGACCAAATATTTTATGCAACATAAATAGAATTTTATAATATACAACAAATAAATATTCATAATTCAATCTAAAAAAGGAATTTCTAAAAAAAATATTTAGATACATTTTAGAAACTTACTTCAATTACTTGTCATGATATTTCTCAAATGTTCAAAGCCTTAAACCAAATTCACTTGCGGAATGAAAGGAGGATGAGTGGGGCGGACTTGTCTTGTAATTATAATTAGTTTATGAAATTGTTTATTTTCTCTTTCAAGTTTAACTCTTCTATTAATCTGCCCTCTTAAGTTTATGAAGTTATATATTTGTCCCTGTACCTATACTTATAAAAAAAAAAAAAATTAAGCCTAGGCAAAAAATTTGAGCATGGGCAGATGCCTATGCTGCCCATACATAAGTCCGCCCCTGAATGTTGTCAAGACATTTATAATTTTTTTTTTGTTACTAAGCACGACATTGTTTATGTGTATATGTCAAGTCATCACTGCAGATAGATTGTAATTGGTTATTGGATTTTTTCATGTGTACATTCTTCGCATATAGTTTTAATTTAGATTTTCTCCCAATATGATATTGCTCTATATGGAAAATTTACCATCTCAAATCAGAAGAACCGTGACTATTTATAGAGTTTGAACAACTAAATGTATGGATCTCGAGGGTAGCTTTGACACTTATGAAGACTGAAGGATGGCATCCTCACAATGCTACAAACTGGAGGGTCAGTTTTATATTTTAATCTTTAGATTTCTCCAAATATAATATTAGTCCATATGGAAAATATACCAAGGTTAATGCATTTAAATTGATAATAAGACTATACTGTGTTAGAATACTAATATGAGGAGACAAAATTTCCCCAAATTTTAGCCGTTGGAGCTAACTTAAAGAAGATGATATGGTTAGTTTTTGCACATCAATTCCCTAGGTTTGTTTTTGTAAGAACAATGAAGGAGAAGCCTTTATGGAGTCCCTATCTTGGTGGTTCAACAATTAAGAATCGAATTATCATTGCCTCGGAGTTAATGTTATCCTTATTTTATTAGAAAAAACAGTTTTAATAATGTCTCTCAAAGTCGCAGATATAGGAAACCACTGTTAGAATTTGAGTAATTTTTAAATAGGTACTCAACTTCATGAAATAATGAATGTGAAATTAACTCTCAAAGAATTGTGTGTTCACGGGTTAAAGACCGAACGGTTACGTCGTTTCAAGTCCGAATGATTACATCGTTTCAAGTCCGAACGGTTACGTCGTTTCAAGTTCGAACGGTTATGTCGTTTCAAGCCGAACGGTTGCGTCGTTTTAAACCCGAACGGACGCATCTCATCTCATGCTTTTTCAATGGCATCCAAACCTTTTCAAAAGGTTGTGATTAATATGAAGGGTCACTTAATTCACCTATAAATAGATGATGAGGGTTGTCATTCAGTTCATTCAATTTTTCAAATATTCTAGTATTCTAGTCTTCATGATAACATAAATATACATAGTTTTATTTGAGAGAGATAAAAGCATATACTTTGATTCG
The DNA here is from genome assembly GCA_034770075.1 of Aralia elata. Classification (NCBI taxonomy): domain Eukaryota; kingdom Viridiplantae; phylum Streptophyta; class Magnoliopsida; order Apiales; family Araliaceae; genus Aralia; species Aralia elata. The sequence goes on from CM068384.1 coordinate 22,191,985, forward strand.
TTGTGTATACTATTTGGAGTGCTACTATAGTATACGTTGTCATTGTATCCTGCAAGACAAGTGCTATTAACTCTGAGCACCGTAAGGAGGGTATAATTGTCTTAAGGACATAGTACTGAGTACTAGCCTTGACATACAATTTCTGCGTTTATAAGTTTGGTTCAACAGATAAGTTTATATGTGTGTGTGTGTATATATATATATATTAAATATATATATCAGTTTCAATTATTATTAATTTTTGGTTGCAAATATATATTATTATATATATATATATATCCGTTGCAAATATATCTTTCATAACAATCTTAAGGCAATTACTGTATATATTTATTTTATATTTGTAATAAATGACTACTGAATCTGTAACCATAATCGGTTCATCTTCTACAACAATGATGCCTAATGTGGCTATAAATCATAAAGAAGGAAATGCAAAATCATTGTAAGTGGTTAAAAATGTATATTTATTTTCTTCCAAGTATAATATATGTGATTATATTATTCAAGAGGAAAAAGGAATACATATTATATATGAGAATTTGAGTTCATAATTTAATATAGTATATATATATGGTTGTTAATTTATTCTTGAAATTGTTGCATAAGAATAACTTGCATATATGTCTATATATATATATATTGATTAATCATGCCATGAAAATGTGTACTAAGTTATGTGCTTTAAAATTTATGAATATTAAATTTGCACATTTATAAAATTTGGTATGATAAGTAATTTTTATGGTTGATAACCATATCATATGATCATGGATTATGGATTATGGTGAATGATCAATGCTATCTAATGTGCTTGTAAATCATTGTATGGAGAAATTATCAAAGCGGTAACATGAATTTTACATTCATGAGAGGTATGCAATTTCAAGTAAAATTGTATATGTATGATATATTTTGTGCATTATGTAAATACAATATGTATATGATGATTTGTGAATGAAAAGAAAATTGTGATTTTTCTTTTTTGTTGCATTCATAAGTTTAAAAATGTTAGAGTCATTCTCTAAATTTTGGTGTTTCAATGTGTATTAATTATAATATGTTGAGATATATGTATTCCAAAAATTTAGTTAAGAAATGAGAAAGTTATGATTGTTTAAACCAAAAGGTTGGTTGTCTAATTAAGCAATTATTTGGATTTAAGTTTGAACATGTAACATCCATAATAAATATGGAATGTGAATTGTAGAGTATGCTATATATCATAATTATGATTATTTTCATACTTAGAAAGATGCATGTTTTTAAGAGACATAAAATTAATTATGTCAATTTTGTGATATAGAAATTGCATTATTTCCGAGGCATAAAATAATTTAGGCTGGATCATTATTTTGTGAAAATAATCTAGTTAAATTATTTGTATGTTAGTCTTGCGAAATATAACAATATATTTATGTTATAAATAAGTGGTAATATTTTAAAGTGTGTAGTGCACATGCATGTATAAATTTACATGATGAGGATAATATGTTAAAAGTATGTTACTATTTTGTAGCATGTAAATTATTAGTGTATTAACTAATATTTTGTGACAAGTGTCTTTATTTGTCAAAAATATGGTGACACTTGAAATGCATATTATATACATGGAATAATTTCTTAATGAAATTACTTATTTCTGCTTATATGGTCGAGTCATATAATTTATGGCATGGTAGATTTGGACATGTTAATTATAATATTATACGTAGATTAATTAATATGAACTGTTTGCCAAAATATGAGATTAACTCACATTATAAATGTGAAGTTTGCGTTGAGGCAAAGCGTAGGAAATATTTTTCTGTTTACTTGTTGAAAAGTAAAGAATGAAGTCTTGAAAATGTTTATACATTATAAGAACGAGATTAAAAATCAACTTGATAAAAGGTGGGGAATATGAGTCACTTTTTGCTGTAATCTGTTAACAAAATGTTGTTGCTGAAAGAAATAATAGAACTTTAAAAAGAAGTTCTGGGCTACCTCAGAATTGTAGGAGAAGAAATACTTTCAGTAAATTAGATTTTTAATCGAATACCTCAAAAGAAGTCTAATGTATCACCCTATGAATTATGAAAAAGACGAAAATCGTCCTATAAACACTTAAAAGTGTGGGGGTGAAAGCGATCATAATAGAAACAAAACTTTAGATTTCACTACTTAAGATATCCAGCAGTACTTGAAAGATACTGTGATGCGAACTGGATATCGGATACAAAAGACTCTAAATCCACAAGTGGTTTTGTGTTTACACTAGGTGGATGAGCAATATCATAGAAATCTTCTAAACAAACATGCATTGCTCGATCAACGATGGAATCTGAGTTTATTGCATTAGATAAGACTGGAGAAGAAGCTGAGTGACTTCGTCATTTTCTAGAAGATCTTCCTATGTGGCCTAAACCTATGCCTCCGATTTGTATCCTTTGTGATAGTCAATCAGCAATTGGAAGGGCACAAAGTCATATGTATAATGGTAAGGCTAGACATATTCGTCGTATACACAATACCATAGAATAATTGCTCTCTAATGACATTATGTCTATTGAGTACATAAAGTCGAAAGACAAATATAGCGGATCCGTTAACTAAAGGTTTTACTAGAGAGCACGTAAAAAATTACATCGAGGGGAATGAGTTTAAAAGCCTATAAATAAGGATCGTCATGGTGGATACCCAACCTAAGTTGACTGGAGATCCCAAGATCTAGGTTCAAAGGGACAACTAAATTGTGAATGATTCAACCAAATCACTATGAAAAATTAATTTCTTTTGCTCATTCCTATGATACAAAATAGTGATACCTGCAACAGTTTTAGGATAAGCTATGCTTTTAATGATTCTTATATCTTGATAAACAAGTGGAGTATGGCTGGATACTCTTAATAAGGATCACCTATGTGAGTGTGAACTGGGCCAATTCTATAAGAATGATAAAGGTTGTACTTCTCTAGAGCACTCATAAATCCGGGATTGTTCAGGGCCAAAATGAAGAAAATCATGAGAACCAAATAATGTCTGGAAAGATTCTGTGTGAATTTTTATTGTCTCGGTTTACACAAACGGTTAGACAGTTCAAGACATCATGTTCACTGGACAACCAGTAAACCCGATAGTCTTTCATACGAGAAGGTTCAAAGCCAAAAACTAGCTCTCTCTATACAGATGATTTCCAATTTTGTTTCTCTCAGTGTCTGCATAATATTTGCATAAGGTTGACAGTCAATTTCATTCATGTGGGGGATTGTTAGAATTTGAATAATTTTTAAATAGGTACTCAACTCCATGAAGTAATGAATGAGAAATTAACTCCCAAAGAATTGTGTGTTCACGGGTTAAAGACCGAACGGTTACGTCGTTTCAAGTCCGAATGGTTACATCGTTTTAAGTCCGAACGGTTACGTCGTTTCAAGCCCGAACAGTTACGTCGTTTCAAGTTCGAACGGTTATGTCGTTTCAAGCCGAACGGTTGCGTCGTTTCAAACCCGAACGGACGCATCCCATGCCTTTTCAATGGCATCCAAACCTTTTCAAAAGGTTGTGATCAATCTGAAGGGTCACTTAATTCACCTATAAATAGATGGTGAGGGTTGTCATTCAGTTCATTCAATTTTTCAAGTATTCTAGCATTCTAGTATTCATGATAACATAAATATACATAGTTTTATTTGAGAGAGATAAAAGCATATATTTTGGTTCGTTGTGTATACTATTTGGAGTGCTACTATAGTATACGTTGTCATTGTATCCTGGAAGACAAGTGCTATTAACTCTGAGTACCATAAGGAGAGCATAATTGTCTTAAGGACATAGTACTGAGTACTAGCCTTGACATACAATTTCTGCGTTTATAAGTTTGGTTCAACAGATAAGTTTATATGTGTGTATATATATATATATATATTAAATATATATATCAGTTTCAATTATTATTAATTTTTGGTTGCAAATATATATTATTATATATATATATATATATATCCGTTGCAAATATATCTTTCATAACAGCCACCACTCACTTGTATAAGTTGTTAGTCTCTCATTTGGTGTTTGTCCATAGCTTCGAACTTTAGCACCCTTTATCATTGTTCTAATCATCCTCCCAGCTGCATTTTAAATATTTTATTGAGTAGACTAAGGTTGGTACTTTTATATTATTAATTTTTTAGATAAACAAGTCTGGCTCCAAGTTTGGAGATGAATCCGGTGAAAATTAGAAGTTTTATTTTCAAAACTTGACCATGAAAAGAACTTAACATTGAGAATCTTTTTGTTCGAACTTGACAAGAGAGAAAATGATCACGCGATGAGAACAAATAAAAAAAAAATATTAGTTCCATTTGATGATGTTGTCCAATGTGTTCCTCGGTTAATACAACCTTATGGGCTTTGTTGCATTCCCCATGATCTATCTGTTACCAGCCTGACAAGAGAGAGAGATGCCAAAAGTTCAATTATTTAGCTGTGTATGTATGTATATAGAGTCACATTTACTCTATTTCGGCTGTGAGAAAACCTCTCTTCAAACAGCCATTTGAGCACATTTCTCAGCTGTTATCCTCCCTATCTCTCTCTCTCTCTCTATCCATATTTCTTGTTCTCCCATTTATTTTCAATCTTGTTTTCCTTCTGATCATCTTCAAATCCACCTATCTATGGCTTATAGAAGCGATCAAACTGACTCTTCTTGCTTTCCTTCTTCATCTTCAACTCCTAATTGGAACGTTTTTTTGAGCTTCAGAGGCGAAGACACGCGTCGGAACTTTACTGGTCATCTATACACAGCTTTGAATCAGGCTGGAATCCGAACCTTTATGGATGATTCTGAACTCCAAAGAGGAGAAGAAATTTCATCGGCATTGCTAAGAGCAATGCAAGAATCGAAGATTTTCATAGTCATTTTCTCCACAAACTATGCTTCTTCTAAATGGTGCTTGAATGAGCTTGTAAAGATCCTCGAATGCAAGAGAACAACGGGACAATTGGTTCTTCCTATATTTTACAAAGTTGATCCAATAGATGTACGTCAACAAACTGGGAGTTTTGCAGAAGCTTTCGTTAGCCATAAGGAACATTTTGTGAGTCACATGGCTACGGTGGAGAAGTGGCGGGCCGCGCTAAGTGAAGTTGCAAATTTATCAGGATACCATCTTGATGCAAATGGGTAAAACTATAAATGCCTTGGTCCCTCTGCTTTTGCTTTAATTAATCTTCTTTTAATTAATAAATGGAGCCTAGATCTCTTTTTCAAAGGTTAGACATGAAGGGGTAATGTTAAACACCAAGAAAAATTACTACCTACGAAATATAGGAAGTGCAATTACTGTTAACGTGATTGATTTTGTATTACCTAAAACACAATGTTTTTTTCAAGGTAAATTTTTTCTACATACAATAAAAACTCAGCTCTAAAGTACTTGGTTTACCTTACCTACATATACTCTGATTATACATCATAAGGATCTAACTTAGTTTAGATAAAAAGAAATTATTTGAAGTCTTGTAATATTCTTCTTTTCTGTTATAGCACACTTAATAGGTTATAACATTATAGGCTAAAAGTAAGTCCAGCTGTAAATCAACACACACACCCCACACCCCCACCCCCCCTCCCCCAAAAAAAAAAAGAAAAAAAGAAAAAAAAAAAGAGGTTGTTAACATCTATAATGAAGCTAACAATATCTTTCTACAACTATACCTTTTATAGAAAAGTAACCTAAATCCGAAAACACTAGTCCCTCGGCCTCCGAGTCCATTTCATAAAAAGAGTTGATTTGCAAAATTTTAAATTTTAAAATTGATATGAATTTATATATTTAATTAATATAATCATAATTATTGTAAATTAAAAGTTACTATACTACAATTTTAATTTACTAAAATTGTAGTTTTCAAAACTACCATGAATAACAATATCAATTTTAGAATATTAGGATCTTACCCAACGGATAGTCCATGCCTTTAATTCCCTAACAAGGAGGTGCAGGTTCCAATCCCAAGGCACTTGCTCCATAGCCCCTCAAGGGTCCAGATCTTGTAGGGTTGAGGTTTTCTTCTGTCTCCTCATCCACCTTGATAGTCATAAATTTATAAAGTATAAATAAATAAAAAATAGAATATTATAAAGTGACTTTAAAAAGTCAAAATAAGACTCCTTTTATGGAACATACGTGGTACTATAGATAAATGATTAAGAAGATAGAAAGACTCTTATTATAACTTTTCCACCTTTAAGGTGACTATATTTCCATGGAACCATTTATCTTTTACATATCACATTATATCATGTAGTCAGTTTTCAATAAAAAATTGCAGGCATGAAGATAAGCTTATTCAGGGGATTGTTGAAAAGGTTCTACTTGAAGTACGCCCCATATACCTAAACGTTGCCAAACATCCAGTTGGAATAAAATCTCGTGTTAAAGCCTTAACAACATTACTTAGCCTTGGAACGGATGATATCCGTATGATTGGGATTTACGGGATGGGTGGAATTGGCAAAACAACTATTGCCAAAGCTGTCTATAATAAGACATACCGATGCTTTGAAGGATACTGCTTTCTTGCAAATGTTAGAGAAGTTTCTAAACAAACCAATGGATTAATTCGTTTACAAGAGCAAATTCTTTCTGATGTTCTGAAAATAAAGAATCAGGTCAGCAATGTTGAAAGAGGAATCAACTTAATGGAAGAAAGATTTCGTTGCAAGAAAGTTCTCATTGTGCTTGATGATATGGACGAAGTCATCCAATTAGATTCTTTAGCAGGACAAACGAATTGGTTTGCTCCAGGAAGTAGAATCATTATAACGACAAGGGATGTGCGCCTACTGGATCAAGTTCAAGTAAATGTGAGATACCAAGTAGAAGAACTAGACAACAACGAGTCTTTGGAGCTCTTCAACCAGCATGCCTTCAGAGAAACCATCCCATTGGAAGATTATATAGATCTTTCGAATGGAATTGTAAGATATGCTGGAGGGCTTCCATTAGCTCTTGAGGTTTTAGGGTCTTATTTGTTTAAGAGAAACATAGTAGAATGGAGAAGTTCCTTTGAGAAATTGCAACAAATACCCCATCATCAAATTCAGGAAAAACTTATGATAAGCTTTGATGCACTAGATGATGATAACCTGAAGGATATCTTCCTTGATATTGCATGTTTTTTCATTGGAATGGACAAAGATGAAGTAATTATAATATTGAATGCTTCTGGTTTCTTTTCAGAAAATGAAATCAGCATTCTTAGAGAAAGATGCTTACTAACAATTGATAAGAGTAATAAGTTAGGGATGCATGATCTTCTTCGAGATATGGGAAGGGAAATTATTCGTAAAGAGTCCCCAAAAGAGCCTGGGAAGCGGAGTAGATTGTGGTGTTTTGAAGATATAAATGATGTGCTGAAAAAACACAAGGTAACTATGTGTCATATTCTCATATTGTTTTTCCACTATTTGAAATAGTTGCAGCTGAAATTGTTACTTTTATTTATATCAAGTCTAAAATTTATTGTGGACTCTCTCTCTCTCTCTCACACACACACACACACACATGCTTTATGGGAATATGTTCAAATTGTAGTTAAAGCTATTTTTTGATTTATATTAGGGAACAGAAGCAATTGAAGCTATCATTCCTAAGAACACAGAAAAATGGGTATTTGAGCGAGTATCTTTGAATACCAAAACTTTTGAAAGGATGCATAAATTAAGATTGCTTCGTCTTGGTAACATACATCTCACTGGAAGTTTTGGACATTTATTTAAAGAGTTAAGGTGGCTGTGCTGGAAACACTGCCCTCTGGAGTATTTCCCGTCTGATTTTAATGCAGAAAAACTAGTTATTCTTGACTTGAGTTGTAGCCAAATCAAAATATTGTGGGAGGGTATCAAGGTATGACATAACTCAAAACTTCAATCTTCTATATGATATGGACTGTATTTTCAATAATTCTTGTGATAAATGCATAGAACGCGTCTAATTTCGCAATTTTCTCATTTCAACAGTTTCTGGAAAACTTGAAGACCCTAAATCTCGATTGGTCCCATAATTTGATAGCCACTCCGGACTTCACAGGAGTTCCAAGGCTCGAAAGATTACATCTTAATTGGTGTAGTAGTCTGATTGAGATCCACCCATCAATTGGCCTTTTGGGCAGGCTGGTTTACTTGGACTTACAATTTTGCACAAACCTTAAAATTCTCCCAAGCAGAATTTGCAATCTCAGATTACTTGAAGAACTAAATCTTGACTGCTGCAAGAGCCTAGAAAATTTACCTGAGGAGTTGGGGAATATGGAAAGCTTAAGGAAACTTTGTGCAGCTGGAACTAGAATTCATGAAGTACCGGATTCTATTGGATATTTGAGTAGGTTGGTTGACTTGGATTTGGAGCGCTGTCATAATCTTAGAAGTCTTCCAAGCAACATATGCAATTTGAGAGCATTAGAACGACTAAATCTTCAATGGAGCTCAAATTTCGAAGGATTGCCAGAGGATTTCGGGAACATTGAATGCTTAAGGGAGCTTTTTGCAGCTGAAACCGCAATTGAAAAAATACCAAATTCAATTGGACGTATGAGAAGGTTGGTGGAGTTGGACTTGGGAAATTGCATGAACCTCAAAAATCTTCCAACCAGCATATGCAATATGAGATCACTCGAGCGTCTAAATCTCTCAGGCTGCTCAGATTTGGAAGGATTGCCAGACAAATTGGGGGATATGGAAAGCTTAAGGGAGCTTTTTGCCCATGATACCACTTTTACACATTTACCTGATTCCATCGGACTTCTGACGAATCTTAAAAATCTATCTATGGGATCAACAGATGAAGATGAATTTGATATAAACGAACTTTCACCGTTAATTTTTGCCAAAGGATTTCTACCTCCTTCTATATCTGGTTTATGTTCCTTGGAAAGTTTATATCTAAGTAACTGCGATCTGTGGAACCAAGATATACCAGCTGAGATTGGATGCTTATCCTCACTGTCAAATTTGGATTTATCTGGCAACAAATTTCATATCCTACCATACAGTTTGAGTCAGCTTATCAGTCTAAAATCTCTTAATGTGGGCAACTGCACTAATCTTCAGTCACTCCCAAAACTTCCTCCTTCCTTAGGAGCTCTATATGCATATGATTGTACGTCATTGCAAAAACTACCAAATTTATCGAACTTGAAAAACTTGGAATACTTGTATCTGAGAAATTCTAGGAGTTTGGTAAAGATTCAGGGCTTAGAGGACCTCAACTCGGTACATAAAATCGATGCTAGAGGCTGCATTGTTCTGACAATTACTTTTTTAAGTAGCTTAATTCAGGTTGGTCTTGTTTCTTTCTTTTTGTCCCTCTTTTCCATTTTCCCCCCTTACAAATATCATTATTTCTTTGTAACAGAAATACTCTGAATCCGGTACTGCTGTTGATATTTACCTTCCAAGGCTGGAGATTCCGGAGTGGTTCACTCATCAAAGAACAGGATCATCTATCTGTTTTGACATTCCACTAAATGTGCCTGGCATTTTCACAGGTATGGCCATTTGGGTTGGTTATGGTCATTCCAGCAATGAGAGATGGGAAACTCCATCTCCATCACCCAAAACTATATGGGCAGTTATCAAGAATAAGACAAATGGTACTGAATGGACGCGCCATGAACTCCCGATCATAGTTGAAGTACATTCATGGGTGCACATTATACCCAAAACAGAATTTGCAGTGGAAAGTGGTGATAAAATCGAGGTTTCCATCACAGAATATCGATGTCTGACTGTGGAGAGGTGCGCTATTCATCTCATTTACAAGCCAGAAATCACAGATATTCATGTTGCTTCTAAAAGGATGAAAGTTTCTTGAGTATTGAATTCAACACTGCAATGCTATTGGAAACTGCTGAAGCAAATTTGAGAACTACAATCGATTCTGAAATGTCTAATTATTGTGATTATTTCAGCCGAGTATTTTCAGGATGGTTTTATTTAGTTGTTTCTTTGAGAGTATATACATACATGTGTCTAACCATTAAGTTTTTGAGGTTATATCTTTATGTATTTTCGCTCAAAGATTATCAATTTTCAGCTATGGTATGTTGATAACCTCTCTGTTTGTGTATACATGAATTATTTGGTTTGGTTGATACAACAAGAAGACAAGTGCAAATTTTTCATTTTAGTTCTAAAAACAATAAATCTCGCATAACTAATACTTTTGTATTGATCAAAATTAAACGAATTTATATTCATTTTGAATTTAAAAATATTTTAGATTGATTTCTAAAAAACCAACATCAATCGAATATTTTGAACATTGGGAGTAATTTATTCCCTCTTTGTACATCAAAGATGATCTGCGCAAGGAGAATGAAAAAGTTAAAAGAGTCTGACAAGATATTATACACAACATATTACAGGAAAATCTGTAAACCAACAAAAATACAATAGCAATTACAACAGATAAGTCATTGATACAAGAGTCGAGTGACTTAAATTGGTTCTCAAAACCTTCCCAGTGATTGAAAAAAAGAGGACTTTGTCAAAATGTAATTTTCAATTTTTTTTTTCTATCAATGAAAAAGAGAAAAAATAAAACAAATTAAAAAGGAATGGTACAAAATTAAAGTACCATGCTCAAGACAACTCCCCACAGAGAGTTGGAAGTAACCATTTTAATTAGCTGATTTCTTTTCTCTATTCAAAACACAGATTCTTTACCCACACCAGTTAGTCGAAACCAGTCTGTTTAAACAGCTTGTGCGGGTAGGGAGCTCTTTCGCCATTTCCAGTAATTTACTCGCATCATATCCACCCTTTCCAAAACAGAACAAACCGTTTTTGCCATTTCTGAGTCTGGCGTATTCGTCTCTGAAGTCAGATTTGAAGTCAGAGCATCTACTGCCTGTTTCAATTCACGGGTTGGTTTGAAACCATTGCACAAAAGATCCAAAAGCATGCTAAGAGCAAAAACACAGTTGTTGTTGGTAGTCAAAACTTTCAAACATACTGAAGAGACTTGAGGATCATTTACTAAAGATTGTGTGTCGCCTTTGTAGAGACCTCTAAGATATCTCCACGGGCTTTCATTCTCAGGTTTGGCTATAATGGCTTCAATTGTATAACTGACTTCTGACTCTCTCATGGCCTCCAGGCCCCCCAGGTGGGGTGAATTCGTCACAACAAAATACCTCTGCAAATGATAAGAATAAAGGGAATTAAGAAAAACACTTGACCTTCACATGGAGGAGAAATTTTATTCTGAAACTGCTCCACATTTTGATTGCATAATATACCAATTATTCAACCAAGGAGGTCTAAGCAAACGGTGCATATACCTTCATTCTTGTTTAGAATCAAGGAGTAAGATATTGGATTACAGGCTGAAAAGTGTCTTGTCATTTTGTAAAATTTTGTGCATGTGTAGTTATTTCTAGTAATGAGAAATAAGATGGACTGAATCAGTCTGAAAAGTGGCCTACCATTTTGCATGAAAATGGTTACCAGACCAATAATAAAAACCAGTGAGCCTCCCCACAGCATACATGCACAAAAACCACCATTGCCATTGGCCTATAAGATCTGGGAGGTGTAAATTACTACCAATCGGGAATACCTGATTCCAAGCAGAATTGTTAAAAATGTCCTCTTCAAGGAGTTCCTGACAATAGGCAAGTTCATCTTCCCACCCTCCAAGATTTTGAAGAACCCACTGCAGAGGGAAAAAAACTGTTTTCAATCCCAATATCACTAAATTATAGTAGAAAGTCAAGCAAGTTGTTGCCCCTAGTAAGAAAATTACATTCTAGGAAAAAATCACAGTAGGATTTCATCAACTGGACGAATGATGATAGGTTTCTTTCTGGGATAAGAGTAAAAATGGAAACCAGAGTTTACCTGTCGATGGGACCAGGCATGATAGTTCTTAGCATCATGGAGGAAAATCTTCTTTGTGAACTCCAATTCTCTACTAGAAGCTTTAGTTTCCAGTTTCTCAGCCACCCACCGCCTGTGATGCCTAACATTAAGTGCATTGAAGGATATATTGTAAGTTTAGTAATGAAGTGAAACCTTAAACTTTTGAATAACAGATGTGGAAACAAAAAAATTGTGTGTGGGTGTGGGTGTGAGAGAGAGAGAGATGGTTGTGATCAACAAATAGCAATTTTCCGGGGAGGACCATGTTATGACACCAAAATTAACCACCAATGATGGTAATGAACAATGAATTAGAGAGGGAAAAAACAGGATGCCTGATGTATACATTATATTGCTTGTCAAGTAATCTAGATAGCTAGTCAAGAACATTCATGTGTTCGCGCAAATGCAGATATGACCTAGGTAAAATCTATGTTCAGCTAAAACCATTGCTAAGGTTTGTTCTTTTCTTAGGCTGCCAGTTGACGTATTGCCTTTATTTTTTAAAATTCAGATTATTTTTAAACCACCTTTGTGCTGTAAGAGCAAGAAGTCTTCAATCTGTTTCGTCTTTAAATTTCTAGAAAAATATAAGTCTTATCAGTTCAAGGAATCCTTACACCAATCAAACTCAGATACAATGACATTTACTGTGCTATATGCTCCATCATCTATTCCTACACCTAGGTAGTTACATATATCACCAGTGCTGCACCGAGTAGCCGCCAAGCTTCTTTTTCAAACTACGAACAACTTGTTAGTGACTAAACCTTTTCCAATACATCCACATAGATCCAGCTTTCAGCGCATTGACGGGTTGTTGCCATGATACGGAGAAAGTTTAGAGGGCAGCCTCAAATAATCCTCACTTTCAAGGACATTATAATACTCATTTTGAGGAAAGAGATATCTGCAAATAAAATTTCTTTTTCCTAAAAAACTCTTACAAATTTATTTCAGTTTTTTATGAAATTACCAAGTACAGAACTATATATATTGACAACAGTTTTGCTGCGGTACCATTACTTATGCATCAACCAACAGAAGGGAGCGTCTAAAAAGAAAAAGAAATGAATATATCTTTATCATTGCTCACCATATTTGATAGTTTTTGGGATTGTTGCTGGAAACATGATCAACAAAATCCAATTCCTCATTCAAGTCAACGCTGAGTGCCTCCAGTATCAGACGCCTAAATTGCCATACCTGCAAAAGAAGAATAAACTATTTGTCTGACTCTGTGACATCCATGAAATAAAACCCATATGAAGATGACTTTCTTATTGCTTTAAAGATCATCAAAAAATTACAATAACATCACTAAAAGGATATTGGGAACTTAAAAAAGGGAACTTAAAAAAGAAAAAAGACTCGTACTTTGGAACCAAGGGACAAACCAATTTGAAACCAAAATTCCCAAAAGAAAAGGTCAATTAAAATGGGAGAGATATATAAATATATATTAGACCTACAAAGTTTCCAACATAAAAATTCCCACAAAAATTGATCTTTTATAACTTTTGATCTTCACTGAAATCAGAAACTTAATCATAATTACAACAATAAAAATTCCAAATTAGATAATTCCCACAAAATTTTATCATCTCTACAAACAATTATATTTATAGAGAGGGAAGAGAGAGAGAATTACAGTGTAATTGCCGGCGTTGAGGCGAATTGCTTCGGCGGTGAGTTTAAGAGCGCGAGGTGAGCGCTCATCAGCTAAGTATATGGCTCGGAAGTAGTCCATAGTCTCAGTGAACTCCTCTGTGTACGAGATTGGAACGATCGGGTTCGGACCGTCGTTTTGCCGGACGGGAATCACGTCCGACCATTCCGGTTGTTCACTCAGCGGTATCCGCTCGTCTTCGTCCGAGTCCATACTGATACCGTGTTTCACTAGCACCTTGTTCGTAAGTTTTAAAAACAGAGGAAAATTATAGAAAACTAAAGAAAATTATAATTTTTTAAGTCTTTGTTTGTAAGTTATTTTAGTTAAGAAAGTTTCGGAGAAGTAAGAGAAATTAGATCCAATTTTTCTTATAAATTTTAGCAAAATCATAAGAAAGTTAAGAATTAAAAAAATTAATTTAGTAAATTTATTTTTTACTTTTAAATTGTCCCTAATATCAGTCTAGAAAAATTAATTAGGATATTTTATATCCTATGCATGACACTTTCTTAAATAGACTTACAAATAGAATTAGGAAAAATAAATTTTCTCTCATTTTCTATTCTATCATTTCCTTACCTAAAAATAGTTAGCATTCCTTACCCCTAAAATTTACAAATAAGGTGTAGATTTTCAATTTTAATTTTAAATGGACGGAAAGGAATTGGAAAGAAAAGGACGAATCAATTCAATTTTACATCCGCTCGTATTACTTAACATACAAAAAATTATTTAAATTAATAATAAAAACTCTCAAGTATTTTTTGATAAGTAAAAATGATGCTATAACTATTTGTTATTATAATTTTGGCCGAAATGCTGACATGTAACGAGAAAAACTCAAAAAGTATCATTTAACATATTACTAGTAATAAGTTTGATTATCCGTGCAAAGCACGGATAAATTTAAAAATGACTTATCTGAAGTATGAGATGTATTAGAATACCAAAATCTGAAATGCATGAATCAGGAAGCCAAGTTAAATTAAAAAAACTTTTGAGTTGAGCTCTTAAAACTTTTTGAGAATTAAAAAAAAAAATTTGAATTGTCGAATCATTCAAGTTAAATTAGTTAACTCAGAATCAACAAAAATAACTCAATATTTGTCTTGTTATATTTTAATATAGATAGATTTTATGATATAAAAAAATAGGTTTTTAACTTTAGGGTGTAACAAATCTATGACAAATAAACTCTAAAAGGTGCAATATATATTTCAGTCAAGAAAACAAAGAGAAAATTAAGCCTATTTTTCTTTTATTCTTTTATTGTTTTAAATTTATTATTTCTCTCACTTCTCCGCTATTCTTTTCCTCTCCCTTCCTTCTCATTAGTCATTACAGCCCTAGAGCGTTGGAAGAAAAACTAGTTTGTAGACTCTGTACGGGTATGTTAAACCAGTAATAAATCCCCAAACATTTCTATTTGGGATTATTTGCTTTGCACCATAAAGACAGAGGCATAGATAATCATCGAGAGAGATGACAGTGGCAGCCGGGATCGGCTATGCATTGATAGCCTTAGGCCCTTCTCTCTCCCTTTTCATTGCCGTAATCTCCAAAAAGCCTTTCTTGATCCTCACCCTTCTCTCCAGGTATGTAATATTCCTTTTGAATTTCGTGCACTTTCATCACATACATATTCATACCCATTTGTAGTTTTAGATTTCTTTACTTTTTTCTTTGAATTTCCCATTTCCTCCATTTCCAATTTCTCAAATTTACATGAAATTAGCTGTTTTTCGTTTCTGAATACCTTGATGTAAATGGGTATTTCAATTCTATGGAGTATTTAGTTCGGATTGCAGTAGTTTATTTTTCCGTAAAAGGGCCATATCTGTATGCGTGTATTACTTATACAAATGCAAAATTACATAAAGTTGGTTTTATTCTATTTATAGTTTCCACATTTCATATCTCTCAGCTATTTGTGTACTTGGTAGAGTCTGTGGAACTTGATGTTTAATAGGTCTTTCATTTCTATTAAGTTTGTTGGTAAGATCATCTAGTTAATTTCTTCATAAATGGTCTCTCTCTGTAGTATATAATTGTGTATTTACATAAATAAACCCACTCATACTCAAATTTGTTTATGCCCTATTACAGTGTTTCTACTGGGTTCTCTGATACAGTATTAATTATTCATGATATTACCTGTTTAGTCAGTACATCTTCCTTTGTCCATATTTCAGTGTTAAGATTTCCCTAGTAAATTTCTTAGAAGGGTATCTCCATTTTTCTATATGTAGTTTATATATATATATATAGGAAAATTTTCTAAAGCGAACCTTAAAAAGCGAACTAAAGACGAATCGTCGTCTTTAGTGTCTATGATGACGATTTGACCCGTCGCCGTAGCCATATAATCTTTGGCGATGGGTCGAATCGTCGTCATAGACACCAAAGACGACGGTTCGTTTTTGGTTCGTTTTTTAAAGGTTCGCTTTAGAAGATTACCGTGTATATATATATATATATATATATATTTATATATATATATATATATACACATACATACCTGAAGTTTGTAGATTTTATTGCCGGGTTTTAATGGCATTTGTTTGATCAATCGTTGTAGTACATTGGTGTGGCTGATTAGTCTGATCGTGCTATCGGGAGTGTGGAGGGCCTTTCTTCCACTTAAAACAACAGCATGGTGGCCATATTTCATTCTTATACTCACTTCTATCGCTTTTCAAGAAGGCGTTCGCATCCTTTTTTGGAGAGCTTACAAGTATGTTTTACGTTTTCTTGGTACTTAACACATTCTTTCTTCACTTTGATTAGTTAAAAGAACTTGAGAATCCTTAGGTGTGGGAAATAGTATAACTTTTAATTTTAGTATTCAGTTGGGAATGTTAACTCAATTGAGTAAATTAGAAATCTAAAAAGATTAATAAACTGATGAAAGTAATTAAATAAATATTCCATTTTAGGGGAGCTAACCTCCAAACAATTAATATGAAAATTGTAACGCCATTTCGTTTGTACTCATTGCAACCAGTCCAACTGACAGCAAGGCCTCCCCACAACTAAAGATGTTGTACCTACACATAATTCTTAACATGATGGATGTTGAAGAAGAGTATCAACCAGTACACATTAAGTTTCTCAACAACCTACATCTCTTGAACTTAATTATAAGTGATACAGTGCAGTTCGAGTATCTATTAGAATTTATGTGGGCTATTATAATAGCCACTTCATGAGAAAGTGGAATAAATTATATGCTAAAACTGCATGCAATTAACACAATGTAATTTCGAGAAAGAGAAAGCGTTTATAAAATTCTTACTGTGTCATAATTATCTGATTTTTGTGCCATATAAGGGTTTGAACCCTCAATCCGCATTTATTGTTTTAAATTTCACATCTCTTTTGGTCAATAGGTCAGTTGAATTCAAAGGGATAGCATGGTTAATTTTGAGTCATAATTTTTTTGTCTTTTGAGATAAAGTTACTTATTAATTTAATTTAATTTATTTTTTTGAGATAAAATTTCTAGTTGACATTTTTAATGGCCATTTTATTCATAAGCATTGTTTCTTTTTATTATTTTAATTTTAGAAGGCTGGAAGATATATTGGACGCTTTTGCTGACAGAGTCTCTAAACCTCGCCTCTATCTAACGGATAAGATGCAAATTGCTCTTGGTACGTTTTAAAGAACTCTCTCACCTTCTTATCAACTGACTGAAGGAGTTCATAATTATCCCTTGTGCCCGAGTACTTGCCGCTGTGGTGATATTGCCTGTTCATTGTTGACCGTGTTGCTCAATCATTAGGCATATTTATTTGTTAGTTTCTTAAGAAAAATCCTTCTGATTACATTTTCTTATGTTTCCCAACTTCTAAATTGACTACAGATTCAGATTCCTTAAAAGTTTAGAGCACTAGCTTTGAGTTCTCATGAATACCAATAACTTACATTGGTGTAGATAATCTGTCATTGATGGGTTTGGATCATAATCAATCTGATTTTAATGAGCTCAAATGTCTATCTACATCTTTCTGCCTATATGTAGGATATCCTAAAGACGTGTTCAGTTACTCTAGAGGTATTGTATTATTGTTTAAGCTTGGTTTAGTAGTCTGTTCCTCTAATGTAACTGGCTATCGATGATAACTTAGTCTGTCCTATAATGTAACTGGCTATCGAGGAAAACAGGGTTATCATGCATTGCTATAACTGACTCTATGATTTGTGATTTGGAACACACAATCCCAACCGCTGATTGTTCCGGATTGTGCTATTTAGCATCAGGAACTTAATATTCTGCTTATTCCAAACTTTACTCCAAATTGTATTCCAAATTCATTGACGTATAAATCCCTCCTACTCCTCTATTCCCTCCCAACCTCCATGCCTTGTCATGCCATACCTCCAGAAAGTTCCATTCCACCTCACTGTGAAAAAGCAAATGATTCATCATATCTTCCGTCCTTGGCACATACTAAACTAATTCACAATAAATTCCCTATTTATTGAATACAGAACATAAAGACATACCTACATGGCTGCATACGTACATAAATATATAAAAAGCTAAAATAGAAACAAAGAAAAAAGCAGAAAACACCACTAAAAGGTGAAATAATATGGATTCATTTTCGTGAGAGATGGTTATGTTCCATACCCAGCTTGCAATGCTTGATTGGACTCCAGTACAAGAAAGTGCACGAGAGCCACATATAAGACTCACCTTTGGCTGCTTCATAGTTTAAAGTCGCAGTAGTGGCCAATATTTCGGAAGGTTATTTTTTGACTATGTATCAATATTGGTTTCTGGTGATACGCACCGTTAGCTAGTTTGGAGCTTCAAAAAAAAAGTAAAAAAAATTATGAAAGATTTTGAAATAATAAGAACAACAAGATGAATCAATTAACTTCAAAAATTTTAGTGAACATAACATTGTCTAAATGATAAAACAAACATTCACAGATATGTTTAATCAATTTTATATTTGAATAAAGTTGATATTAATGTTGTCTTAGCTCAAATGGTTAAGCATACATGTTTTGTAGAGCACACATATTTTGTATAATTTAAGTACAGTTTAACATAACTAAGTATATTGAGACGTGTAGATGGTGTAGAAAATCTATACACAATGTTATGATTTCATATTGCAAGAGTTTACAATTTATACAAGTTTGGTGCTCTATTCTAGGAGTAAAACAAGGAGCATAAAATAGGGAGAGGAAAACAAGGAACATGTTTTCCTCCTTAGTGCAGCACTTCTAACACTCCCCCTCAAGTTGGTGTATAGATATCTCGCATACCCAACTTGAAACACAAGGGATGAAACATCTTAGCACTAAGACCCTTAGTCAGAACATCAGCTAGCTGATGTTCTGTTTTTACAAAAGATAAGCAAATAAGACCACTGACTAATTTTTCTTTGATGAAGTATCGGTCAATCTCAATGTGCTTCGTTCTATCATGTTGTACCGGATCATTTGCAATACTAATGGCTGCCTTGTTGTCACAAAACAACTGCATAGGCCCTTTAGTTGTAACACCCAAATCTTCTAGCAAGGTTCGAAGCCACATTAGTTCACATATACCCAAGGCGATAGCTCGATATTCAGCCTCAGCACTAGATCTTGCCACCACAGACTGTTTTTTACTACGCCAAGTAACAAGATTACCTCCAACAAATGAACAGTAACCTGATGTAGATCGACGATCCTCTATAGAGCCAGCCCAATCTGAGTCGGAAAAAGCTTCAACTCTCATATGACCATTTGGTGCAAACAATAAACCTTTGCCAGGAGTAGACTTGAGATACCCCAAAATTCTGTACACGGTTTCCATATGACTTTGTCGAGGATCATGCATATATTGACTGACTATACCAACAACATAAGATATATCAGGTCTAGTATGAGAAAGGTATATCAATCGTCCCACCAAACGTTGATATCTTTCTCTATCAACCGTAGGTCCTGTGCCACCTACTAGATGATGATTAACTTCAATAGGAGAATCAGCAGGCTTACATCCCAACATGCCAGTTTCTGTTAAAAGATCAAGTACATACTTCCTTTGAGATAGAAAAATTCCACTGGAAGATCTTGCAACTTCAATACCAAGGAAATATTTCAAAGGACCAAGATCCTTGATCTCAAACTCTTTGGCTAGTCTTGCTTTGAGGTTAACTGTTTCTTCTCTATTATCCCCTGTCACCACAATGTCATCAACATAAACAATAAGAATGGTAGTCTTACCCTTTATTTGTTTGACAAATAGAGTATGATCTGCTCGACTCTGTTTGTACCCAAACCTTATCATTGCCTTGTGGAATTTACCAAACCAGGCTCTAGGAGATTGCTTCAAACCATACAGAGCCTTTCGCAGCTTACAGACCTTACCCTCAGTTGCAGATGAAGCAAAACCAGGGGGTATTTCCATATATACCTCTTCTTCTAGGTCACCATAAAGAAATGCATTTTTCACATCCAATTGCTGAATATCCCAGCCAAAGTTTGCTGCACATGAGATTATGGTACGAACAGAGTTCATCTTTGCCACGGGAGCAAAAGTCTCCTGGTAATCAATCCCGTGAGTCTGAGTGTACCCTTTTGCAACTAACCTGGCTTTGAGTCTTTCAACTGTCCCATCTGCCTTTTGTTTCACTGTATATACCCATTTGCAACCAACTGGTCTTTTCCCATAAGGAAGAGTAACTAGGTCCCAAGTATCATTTTTTTTCAGGGCATTCATCTCTTCTATCATAGCATGTTTCCATTTCTCGTTGCTAATTGCTTCTTTCCACCCCTGAGGAATAGATATAGAGGACAGAGAAGAAACAAAGGAATGGTAGGATGCAGATAATTTATCATATGAAACAAAGTTCGAGATATGATGTTGTGTACAAGACCTGACACCTTTTCTAAGAGCAATAGGAATGTCAGTATCATCAGAAGAACAAATAGGATCAGGATTCATACCATTAGTATTACCAAGACTCGGTTCAGGGCAAGGTTGGTGTAATGGTTCAGCAATGGTGACCTTATTCTTCCCTTTTCGAGTATAGGTCCTCAACTCAGGCTCGGACTGTAACTGTAACTCCCCCTGTGTAGCATTATCAGAAACAACAGGAGTAGAGGAAGATGGCTCGAACTCCCCCTGTGTAGTATTATCAGAAACAACAACAGGAGTAGAAGAAGATGGTATAATAATACCTGTACTTGTACTAGTTTCAAAAGACGTCTCCTCATCAATAACATGTTCCTCCCCCTGAGGAGACGGTGAAGAAGAATAAAAAGGTTCAGACTCCCAAAAAGTTACATCCCGAGTGACAAACACTTTGTGAGAAGAGGGGTGATAACATTTATAACCTTTTTGGGTTGGAGAATAACCAATGAAAACACACCGAAGAGCTTTGGGATCTAATTTACCCCGAGTGGGAGATTTTTCATGAACATAACACACACACCCAAAAACTCGAGGTGAAGGAGAAGGACTTGTCATGTGTTGGAGGAAAGAAATGGGACTTCTATTCCCAAGAATTCTAGAAGGAAGCCGATTTATAAGAAATGTAGCAGTTAAAACGGCATCTCCCCATAGAAATTTAGGTGTGTTCATAGTGAACATAAGAGTGCGTGCTACCTCTAGTAAGTGTCGATTTTTCCTTTCTGCCACCCCATTTTGTTCTGGGGTTGTGACACAGGAGGTTTGAAGTATGATGCCATGCTGAGAGAGATAGGATGCAAAAGTATTATTATTACTATATTCTCGACCATTATCGCTATGGAGAATCTTGACTTTAGCTTCAAATTGGGTTTGGATCATCTTATGAAAATTTTGAAAACAGTCAAACACTTCATTTTTGGAATGAAGAAGATAAATCCAAGTTGTACGAGAATAGCAATCAATAAAACTAACAAACCATCTATGACCAAAACGAGAGATAACCCGAGAGGGTCCCCACACATCAGTATGTATAATAGCAAAAGGTTCAGAATGTCGACTGTTAATAGCAGAATAAGTAGAACGTTTGTGTTTACCTAATTCACATGGTTCACATAAAAACGGAGTTTTGTGACACTGCTTAACTAAAGAAGGGAATAAAGACCCTAGTATTGATAAAGGAGGATGTCCCAAACGTCGATGCCATTGATGAAGAGAAGTCAGGTTAGATTCAAAAGTAGATTGAAGAGCCTGAGTAGCAGTTCCATCTGTAATCAAAGGCATGTTAGATGTGACACCATCCAAATAATATAGGCCACCAACTGCACTACCACTACCAATCTTTTGCCCTGTCACCAAGTCCTGAAAAATACAATGAGTTGGAAAAAAAATGACTGAGCAATGTAAGGATTCAGTAAGACGTTGGATAGATAATAGGTTTGCGGTAAACGAAGGAATATGAAGAACGGATGATAATGTTAATAAAGGAGTACAAACTACTGAACCTCTCCCAGAGATAGGAGAAAGAAAATCATCAGCTACTCGGACCTTGTCTTTGCCAGAACAAGGCGTGTATGAGGTAAAGAGATTGGAGGACCCAGTCATATGCTCGGAAGCACCTGTGTCAATGATCCAACTAGGACCAGTAGATGAGACATTAAGAGCACAAGAGTGTATACCTGATTGTGCATAATGAGAAATAGATTTGGAACCTTGTTGTCCCATGCTACTGTTATGAACCCTACTGCTAGCACCACTTTGTTCCGCTATGTAAAAGATGAGTACAATATATATCCGAAGAGAATAAACTTTCCAAAGGATATCAAATAATTGCACTACACTTAGAGACAGAATTCCCTGGGAAAAACACGCTTGAAAAATTTGCCGGAAAAAGCTGCCGGAAAAAGTCGCCGGAAAAAGTCGACTGATAAATGATCAGAACCACGCCGGTAAAAAACTGTCGGAAAAAGTCGCCGGAAAAACTGCCGGAAAAAGTCGCCGGAAAAAGTCGTCGGAAAAAATCGCCTGATAAAGGATCAGAGCTCTGATACCATGTAGATGGTGTAGAAAATCTATACACAATGTTATGATTTCATATTGCAAGAGTTTACAATTTATACAAGTTTGGTGCTCTATTCTAGGAGTAAAACAAGGAGCATAAAATAGGGAGAGGAAAACGAGGAACATGTTTTCCTCCTTAGTGCAGCACTTCTAACAAGACGTGATCTGTTTCCTTTGCTTAGCGGCTTTCTTATTTCATTCTGGACCATTCAAATAAGATTATGCCTATAGCTGTATGGAGGTCTAATCCAACCCGGAATGTGGGACCCATTGAGAACGAACTAAAGCAAGTTTCATACCATCAGGATAACAGCAAGGGAAGGGCCGGCAATATGCCCAATGTTCCTGCTGCAATATGATGCGGGGCTATTTCCCCTCAACAAAAGGATCAAAACCAACTGCAACACTCCTTCTTTGTGCTGTATTGCTGTCTTGGACAGGCTATGCAAGAAGCATATGCAAAGTTAGTTAATTTTCTAATTGTTACAAGATGAAATTTTGGCTAGCGTTAATGGGGCGGTGGTGGGGAAGTGTGACCCCGTACCATCCCCACCCTGTTGCCATCTTTACAAATTTGTGTATATCAGGCTTCGATAGTGTGCTGAAACTCTGTTTTACTGGATTTTACTTTGACAGAATCAGGGCAGTTGTTTTGTTCACCATAAAAAAATTAAAAAGGAAAGCAAAAAAAGAAGAAAAGAAAAAATTTAGGCCAGTTAATTTTGAAAAATGAATCTGCAGTTTCCTCAACCTCCTTAATTATATCGGTCATGTTGATTATGTAGTTGTGCTGCCATTATTGAGTGAAGTCAACATATCTAGTTATGTTATTATCCCTTGTATTTGACTTTTTTTAACTGCTAATCTAATAAACTTTATGTCAATTGTGTGCAGCTGGTGGTTTGGGTCATGGTGTCTCCCATGCTGTCTTTTTCTGCCTTAGCCTCTTAACACCTGCATTTGGCCCAGCAACTTTTTATGTAGAGAAGTGCTCACAAATGCCATTTTTCCTTGTTTCTGGTGAGTTGAATCCGTATTATTAGTACCTCATACTTCTGCACACACAGATTATTTCTAATTTCAGCTATTTATCTCATACAAACTTTAGATCATGATGATGTAGGTGTTACACGAGATGGAATCTTCTGTTGCTACACATTCTAGCTTTATTGATTAAGTCGATGCTCATTTTCAATTGATACGCATTTTCATGTTTCAATTGATTTTGGAGATATGGACTTATCCTTTTGACTGCATGTCTTCTGTCTGCAGCAATAATTGCTCTCGCATTTGTAACGATCCATACTTTCTCGATGGTCATTGCTTTCAATGGATATGCAGAAGGGTCTAAAGTGGATCAATTGTTTGTTCCAATAGTTCACCTGGTTGCAGGAATGCTGGTAATTACCTCTTCTCTTTTATTTAAAAACTGTATCTAACATGAATCTAGTAGGCTTATGCAACCTTGTCTTTGGCAATGACTGCTATGAATTGGTGATTGTTTCATTTGGATATGAAATGTCCTCGAATATAAATACTTACTCAAATAATCAAGTTAGAATATTTCAACATTCAAAAAAAAGTTAGATTATTTCAGAACATCCTCTATGTAGAGTGCTTTTGACAATGTATACCTTGCTTATCAGGCCAAGGCATCCTTATGTTTCCTGCTCTTACTTATTGTCTCTCTTTCTCTTACTGTAGTGGAAGGATTTAGCATCTTGGTGTGTTGCCAATGTGAACTTGTAATTGTTAAGTCAGAAGGGACTATTGGCATAATGTGTAGTCATTATCTGTAAATTATAAATGGTTAGATTGCAAATCATTGTCTTATTATGATATTTTATTGACTGTAAAGTGGAAATTTAGTTATTTCTGGTGGTTGTTAGTTTGTTCAGAGCGATATATATTTAGCTAACAAAACAGTGTGCAGGACCAATTAGTTACCTCTCCAAAGAAATGAGAAAATAAAGAACGAATACAAAAGAAAGTAAATAGCTGAAATGGTGAAGTCATTTTTTTTTAATATTGAAGTCATAATTGTAAAATAGGTCATCATTAGTGAGAAACCATAATTCGATTGGTTTTCTTAAATTTTCTTTCTTTTGCAGACACTAATTAATCTTGCATCCGGAGGTTGTGTCATCGGAATTCCTGTACTCTATTTCGTGGCAAGCTTAACATTGGTACATTGTGGAAAGATGGTTTGCAGGAGATTGACAGAAATCCAAAGCAGGCCGGGAAATTCGTAGTGGCAGCTCACTAATGTAATGTTAGTTTCCTCGTTCACTTTCCATCCCATATGTAATCAGAAACTTCAAATTAGGCAGTGAACGCTTCTGTATCATGAAGTCCTTAAAGAAGCAGAACATTTCCTGTAAATGCATTACTGTTTTTGCCCATGCTGTGGCTAATGTAATACTTGTACCTTTTCTTCTCCTTTATCGACCACACTACGAAACATGAGCTTCAACTTATGTGTGTTGTGTGTGTGTGAATATAAAATTTTTAACCTATTTTTATTTATTTATAAATTTCAAATAATTTGTGCATGACATTTTGTAGCAGCTAATTTGTAATGCATACTCACAGTACAAATTTGTGTCTACAGTATCTACACAAGCAGTTCTCTTTGACCAGGAAAAAAAAGGTTCACTATAATAAGAAATATAATTATACAAATGGAATCATAAATAGGATTGTGAACCTTTTTAAAGGCAGAGAGTTTGGAGGAAAGAGTAAATGAAGTAAGCTTCATATGTGCACCAAAACTTGTTACATTTAATTGTTTAGAACAATTTAGAGATTAGAGAAAGAGCAACTGAACTAATTAAGCTCCATATGCATTGTAGTCCTTCAACAGAGGGGTGTCTATGTCTTGGGTGGATGGTTCTACTTTACAAGTACTGAATTTGGCTTCCTCCTTTTCTTTGGCTTGTCCCCATAAGACGGTATAAAATCCCGCAGCTATCATAATTGTTCCAATCAAACTGCAAAAAGACATAATACAAAGCCAAAATTTATTTCCTTTTTTCCCCTTTTTTCTTATGTGGAGAGGTATCGACGGTTAGGGTTTGTTCAGATACCAACGTTTGCAGCATTTACAGTAATAACGTTTGCAGTGTTTAGACTTTCAAACGCATCAAATATTTGCAAATGTCAAATAACCAAACATACACTTACTACCTTTCGGTGTGCGTCGAATACCCTTGTCCCCAAATTATGTCTACAGAAAATGAATCCATGAGATATACAATTATGTCTAAAGAAAATGAATCCATGACATACCTACTAGAGGTACTTATCACGATACCCACTCTCGCTAGAGAAATCACTCCGGGAACAATATGTTGTTTGATTTTTGACCACTATCTTGAACATGTGTTAACTTGGGGACCGGGCTAACCTTCATCACAACTACCCAGTTCTTCTCGGTACACATTTAGTAATAAAAAAAAGCTATTGATAATACCAGAGTAACAATTTTGTTACCATAATAAATATGCAATTAACGACAATTTTATATTTGTTTTAACATTATTTTGAACTTTTAGCGACATTTATTGGTCTAACAGTAAAATTATTTCTTTGGCATTATCAATAGCCATACAAAATTATATTCAGCGACACAATAATAATTGTCAAAAATAATAATATCGTCGGTGTCATCGCTAAAGTAATTTGTAACTAAATGTTTATCAGAAGAAATTGGTTGAAAACTATAGTTGATGGGATCCTATGGTTTAGTTCAATTTTCGAAAGACGATAAAAATACGATAACCACTATTTTCTCCACCACATTATCAATGAAAAAATGAGTTTAATTGTACCTGCCAAGATGAAGTTTGTCACCAAGGAAGATGATGGCACAGAGATCTGTGAGGACCACCCCTAGAGGCTTGAACATGGCAACATATAGCGGCCCCCTCGCTTTCAGGCACCAAGTAATAAGAATGTAGCTAATACCAGTCCCAAATATTGCCTAAATGAACAAATAACTAGTGTTAATATAGTTAATAAATACTCCCTCCGTCCCAAATTAATTGCTCAGTTTTGACTTTTTTAAAGTCAAATTGACTATTTTTAGAATTAATAATTAAGCATATATAAATATATTTCTAAAATTATAAAAATTGGGGTTAGTAATAAATTGTATATACTTTCTTTTGGTTATAATCTCTTCACCTATATTTTAGCAAAAATAGTAAAAAGATTAGTTTTAAAAATGGTCAATTTGACTTTAAAAAGTCAAAACTGAGCAATTAATTTGGGACGGAGGGAGTATTATAAGATGCACTTATCCTTTTATCCTTTTTTTATAGTGTCCAAATTAGTGATATAAACAAACAAAAATATAAGAATATGCATGCGTTTGTAGTTTCCTTACCGAATATATAACAGCAATTATCTGAATTCCAGGATGCAATTTCCAAGCACTTGGATTCCTTTCAACAGTGGCAGAGACAATTGCACATTGCATTGACCCAAATAAGAGGAAGAAAAATAGTATAGTTGTCTCTTGTGGATACTTCTTCACAGTCGATGTCTGCAAGGAGAAATCCAAATTAATTATCTTTTTAACTCCTTTATAGATTTAAAATTCTGTAAGGTGAATACTAGCGATAGTTGAAAATAAACTTTTATCTGTCAATAGGAACTCAACACTACTTGACAAAAAATAAATGTTATTCTTTCACTTTGTAGGTTATAATTCGTGCATATAAAATTGTACTATAAAAGAAAAAATGTCAATTATCCTGCTTTGCAAGTTATATTTCGTACATGAACAATTGTACTAAATGTAAGAAAATATTTGAGTATGCGTCTTTTGTCGGAAATTTTTTAGCCCTCATTTTCTCAACTTTCAAGTTTTTATATTGAAAATTGTTATCTATATTAATTAATTTGATCTCTCCGTTATGGCGTGAAGGACATGTCAAAAGAGACCAAGGGAGTTATTGGAACTAGCATACTTCATTGTGAAATTTGTATTCACCAAATTAGAAGTTCTCATGTGGCCAAAAAAAGTAATTGCCATCTCTCTCTTTACTGGATAAAACAAAAAAAAGACAAAAAAGGAGGTGAGAATTACTTACGTCACGTAGCCCTTACAACAACGTTGTTTTGTATAATTAAATACACACTCTCTCTCATATTATGTATAAAAAGGTATTCTTATAATTTTTTAAAATATTGTTGATGTGGGTAAAAATAACTCACCAATAGCTAGTGGCCACATCTTATTTATAGAATCATATTAATAAAAGGTAATATAATAATATTGCTCACTGAGTATTCTAAAAACATATTAAATTCAATAAATGATAGAATGCTCAAGAAGTTTAACCAACTAAGGATTGGTAACCTGGAAGGTCTCTAAAGCCATGTAGCATTCTAATTCCCAACTCCTAAAGAAAGATTTTCATGCTATAAATAAGGGATATTCTAACACATTCAAGATATACTATATTTACTCTAATAATAATTATATGCCTCTATATCAGTGTTTTGACTAAAGTATCGGAGAGTTCTCCTGGAGCTCCCCAACTCCGGTGAACTTTTTGTAAGTTTTTCAACGAAGTTAAAGCGGTGATCAAAGTCAAAATTTGTGAGTTGACCAAAACCTTAGTTTGCAGGTTACTGATTGACGTATCAGATTGGCGCCGTATGTGGAAAACGAACAAAAAGTCATATTCTGATCATTATCACAATTCAAAAAATCATGGGGAATTCTCGCGTTTCAGTACCAAAGTAATCCACCACTATGATCACTTTTTGGTTGTGAAAGCCCTTTAATCATACAACATAATCCTTGATAGGATACAACTGAATAAATTTAAAGTTATCCCCTCTACATATCATATGAAAATTGAAGTTTCCAATAACAAGTGGAATAGAGAAAGTCAATGGTGATCAAAAAGTGGTTGGGGAGCAAGTTTTGCCAATTGATTCTTTAGATGTGAGGGAGGAGGATAATTATAAAGAGCAAATAGGAGAGCCTGCAGAGGAACTAGTCTTAATTTTATTGGAAGATGTAAACCCGAAAAAGATACCCATAATATAAAAAAAGAGAAGTTTTGCACCGGAAAGACATTAGGTCATCAATAAAGAAGTGGAGAAGCTATTCGAGACCATAATTAAGGCCAAAAAGTTCAAAATTAAGGCCTAGAATTAAGGCTATGGGTGCCAAAAATTAAGACAATAGAGGCCCAAAATTTAAGCCATGGAGGCCAAGAATTAAGGTCATGGATGCCCAGAATTAAGGCTATGTTGGCCATAATCAAGGCCATCAAGGCTCTTAATTAAGACCATGTAGAATTAAAGTCATGGAGGCCAAAATCAAGGCTATGGAGGTCCATAATCAAAGTTATGGAGCCCATAATCAAGGCCATGGAAATTTAGAATTAAGGTCATGAACACCCAAAATTAAGGCTATGGAGGTAGAATTAAGTTCATACCAAAATTAAGACCATGGATGCTAGAATTAAGTCCATATCAAAATTTACCTCCATGGACGCTAAAAATTAAGGTAATATTAGCCCAAAATTAAGGTCATAGAGGCCAAGAATTAACATCATGAGCATTAAGAATTAAGGCTATGGAGACCCAAAATTAAGGTCATGCATGGAGGCCCAACATCAAGACTCTGGCGCCTAGAATTAAGGTTATAGAGACAAAAAAATTATGCCATGGGCTCCAAGAATTAAGGCCATAGAGGCCCAAAATTAACGCCATGAGCGGCAAAAAATAAAAAATAATTAACTACTTTAAAAATATATTTTTAAAGGAGTAGGGTGACAAATGATGTGGATAAAAATAACTAACTAATGACTAGTGGCCACATTTTATTTCTAGAACCCTATCAATAAAGGATAATATAATAAATTCGCTCACTGAGTATTCTAGAAGTATATTAAATTCAGAAAAGGATAGAATTCCTAGGAAGTTTAACCAACTACGGATTAGTAACCTGCACCTTGACGGCGAAAGAAGCAATCCATAGAAAGATTTGGTGCCGCTCATTAAATTTTGTGGTTAATGATATTTATAAATCGGTGATAATTCAGAAGAATATATGAGTGATTCATACACAACATCTCTTTCTTTTATCAACGGTTCTACTAAGTGATATGTTTCCACAAATAATTGAAATTCAATTTCTTGATTTCTCTAAAACCATGTAGGATTCTATCTGGAAGGATAGAATAAGAGATATTTCAACACATTCAAGGTACGCTATTTGCTCTAACAATAATTCTCTTCCTTCATATAAGTATTCTGACTTAAGAATCAGAGAGTTCTCCTGGAGCCCCCAACTCCGATGAACTTTTTGTAGGTTTTTCGACGAAGTTAAGGCGGTCAAGCAGTGGTCAAAATCAAAGTTAGTAGATTGACCAAAACCCTAATTTGCAAGTTACTGATTGACGTATCAAGTATTATTATAAAGGAATATCTCACCTCCCGTAACCTCAAAAAAATTAAAAAAAATTGAACAACTAATCAATAAAACCCAACCGAGTTATTGATTTATTTGTGGATGTGTTTATTTACCTGTACAACACTCCAAGCTGAGCAAAAGAAATAATTGATGGTGAGGAGAAGGCCTCCAAGTGCCCATCTGTTGGGCTGGGCCGAAAGAAGAAGATGAGGTAATAAAGTATTGGAGGGGGATTCATCCTTCATGGCCATCAGAGGTGGGCCTTTATAAAGAGTCATAACCAATGCTCCGGATACAGCTACTGTGCTGCCCAAAGACTTGGCTTGACTACTTGACTTTCGAAGATCCAGCTTCTCCATTCTACAAAAATGCAACATATATTTTCAGTAATAAATGGCATTATGGGTTTACCCCTATTTTTTTATTTCTTAAAAAAAACAAATTAGAAAATATCATCAAAGTGGGTAAGCGGGAGATTGACCCTTTCTTTACTATTTTGTGTGTGTGTCAGTGTGTGTGGTTATTTCAAGAAACATTACTTCTGTTTTTTTTGGCAAACTGCAAAGAGAGTTTTGTTTTTGACAAAACTTTATTCCAGATGTTTGGATAGTTAAAAGATCAGTACAAAATTAAAAATAAGAAACTTGTTCTGAAAGAATTCTGTATCACTCTCCTTTCTTGTTGATTAATTATTATTATTATTAGTTTGAATATTAAGGTTTATATTAATATATATGAGACAATCACATACAATTTTTTGATGATTTTTTTTAAAAAAAATTAAACTTTAGGGAATAAATCTGTTATTGGAAATTATGTCCCAACAAAATGCTTGTCAAAAAATATATAGAATTAGTACTATTTCTTTCTTTTAAATGTGGTAGTATACCATGCATAAGGTCTTTTTTTTTTCTTTTTTTTAAGGCCAATTAGGTTTTAAATTTGATTCTTATCTTTGTATGAATTTGTATTTTCTTTTGTGTATGAATTAACTATATTATTATATTATTCACATTGTTTATGAAATTCATTCAAACTTGTATTGATATTCCCCCCCCCCCCCTTCCGGGATCGAGCATTGAATTAACTAAGCTTTAGACTAAAGATATAAATATTCCCGGAGAAATCGTATGAAATCAAATTGTACATCAAGTACGAAAAAGTATATAAAATGAAGCCATGATTTCATAGCACTAATGGCACAGATCTTACTTGAAAATCACCGCCAACAAGAACGTAAATGTTACTGTAAGGTTGCCCAGAGCAGCTGACATATCTGGGGAGCTATAATCAAGACCCACAAGTCCTAGTAATGGAACGCATTTCCTGCATTAAAATTAGGGCAACTAATTTAGTATTAAAACCATGCATGATATCATTTTTAATGAACATCGTGTAAAATTCGTGCACAAATTAATTTAACTTAATCAAATGGAAACATCTTCAACCAATTAACTTATTGAGCTACGATTTAATTACATGCCTACATAGGCAAAAATGATGTCATGCATGCAACCCTAATGACTTGGTACATTTACTTTGGAAATAGATTCCCGTTTTGGAAGGTTTTAAAGAACGAAAATGAAGTCCGATTAAAGGGAGTGAATTCTTAAGTTTAATATTAGAGCTTGATCTTTAGATTATGTGCACTAACGCAACGTTTAAGATTCAACGTAACACACTAAATTTGGTGTGCATGCCTTTGAATTTCTTATGGCTTGTTTGGTTTGAGGGGAATGGAATGAACATTCCAAAAGGAATGCTCATTCTTATGTTTGGTTACTTAAAAGGGAAGAGAATGAACATTCCAATGGAATGTCCTATCATATGTTTAAAGAAATGCTTATTCCATCAGAATAAAGATTGACCATTCCATTCTAACCGACAAACTTAAAAAAAACTCAATCGATCGAAATCGTATAGTTTCTCGTTCTGACCATATGAATAGAAATTAATGTTCATTCCATTCCATTCCCATTTCGATTCCAATATTGTTGTAACCAAACAGACTATTAATGCATTAAACACTATAACTGCAAATGTTGTAAATGGTGGCGAAACATATATATATATATATATATATATATATATATATCCAAAGAATGCTACTATATATTGTAGACTTGAGTACAGAAAAATTGTTAGGGGCTTTATAAACTCTTCATGATCCTCTTTGGTGTCTTTAATTAATGCCCTAGTTTCCATTTTCGACCTATTTTTAAATCAATAAAAGATATAAAGGTAAGAAAAATTTTGAGAGTAAGCACTAAGAATTGCTCAATTAATTTTGTGGTAGTTATTAAGAATAATTAAACCGATCAGCTGTTGACAAACTGGATGTAGATCTGAAGCATACCTGGCTAAAGCAAAGTCAATGATAATTTAATTTAGACCGAAGGTACTCAATAATAAATTAAATCCACTACTCTATCAAATTATATTCACTACACCAAGATTATATATATCATACTACTATTAATTGCTCTCTTCGTTCCAAAATTAGAGATATAATTTAACTTTTAAGATCAAACGACGGCATATTAAACTTTAAAATTGATACAACTCATAAAAGTTTATGATGAAATAAGTCTTGTGATTAATAATTTTTTTTATATACTATACAATTATAATAATTATATCAACTAAAATTAGATAAATTCACATCAATTTGAAGTTTAATATGCCGTTGTTTGATCTTAAAAGTCAAGTTATATCTCTATTTTTGAAACAGATGGAGTATTTGTATATCGTTATGTACGTACCCGACTAAACCGAGGATGAAGCATCTGAAAAGGAGGGGCAAAGTGAGTGGAGATGGCCTGCTTCTGTGAAAATAAACATGGAAATTGCATGTTTTATTTTATTAGTGTTTATATAGCCATTAAAATTTGTTACATATGAGAAAAAAAATAGAAAAAGATTTATAGTCCAACTTTCGAGTCCTAAATGTTATTTTACACTAGATCACAATAACAATAGCTTGTGTTACAAAAATAATTGAATCTTTAAAGCATTACAAATGCAATTGATAAACGTTGGTGCATGATTCGCCAAATAATCTAAATACTAACTAATATGATTAATGTTTTTGTCTGATTGATTAAATTAAGTATAAAATCTAAATATTACACTTTTAAAATTTATTAGAAGGATGAGAGAAAAATAAAATACTATTTAATGTAAGGATAATATGAAAAATTAAGTCATTAATGTTTTCTTGAAATTTACAAATTACAGATAAAATGAAACAGATAGATAAAAAGTAACGGAGGGGGAATATATCTAGTGTTTGTTAATTTTTGATTGAAAAAATTAAGCAAGCAATTAAACCTGTAGTATTGGAAGAAGAAATATGGAAGAAAGAGGATGAAGCCAAGAACATTATAGTAAACAAGGTAAGAGAAGTTGCTAATCCCACTGTTCATGGCTGCTTTAGCTAGTATTGTCATTAGCACCTTTCCAAACTCGTACAATACCATCACTCCAAAGGGAGCTAAAGACTTCAATTCCATCTCAATCTCTCTCTCTCTCTCTCTCTCACACACACACACACAAACCTAACCTACAGCCGACACAGGTGGAAGGAGATGAAGAAGAATATTGGAAGCTTTACATATACTGTTGGTGAAGCAATATATATATATATAGAGAGAGAGATCTAGAGAGAGAGAGTGTTAAGTTTTACATATCAATAGTTTAGTCTATTTAGAATGGGTATTGTGTCAGTAGTAAGAGTAATTCAAGGGTTGAGATTACTCTGCTCTTCACCCCCACACCCCCTGCCCTCCAAACTAGCCTAGCACCCCCTTCTAAAACAAATCTAATGACCTGCCACCACTCACTAGTGTCATCTTGAGAGGTTTTGATGGTCCAACTTCATGGATACCATGGGTTGGTTACCACACTAGACCAAAGGTGTGGCTAGGATGAATTGTGTTGAAGCTTATATAAGGTTAATTTTGTACTTTAAAGGAATCATCAAATATTATTAAACCAATTTTCTAATCTCTCTTTAAATTCTTCTTCTTCGATCTCTTTAATTTCTGGAGTTTAATCCGAACTTAAATTAAATCACTTGGAGTTTGTACAATGACTCAAAAATCCTTAACATTAAGACTATAATTGTACTTGCATTAACAAAATACATGGAAGTCAACTGGTCATAAACATTTTTTTTGGTGACAAATCTTGAGAATAATATATACCATAAAAGTTCTAATTCTTTAATAGAACCGAATTACATGTATGATATAATTGAGAGAATAATTTTTCTAAACATGTATGATAAAGTTAAGAGAATACTTACTCTATTTAAAAATGAAATCCACTAAAAAAACGGTTGAAAATACCTCCTATAAGAGTGGAGAAAGAATTAAGATCTAACTCCAAAGCAAGAGAAAACAAAATTCCACAATAGGAAAACAAACTCCACAAAATAAAAAATAAAAATAAAACAAAAAATTAATGATAACAAGAAGATCTAGACGAGATCCTCCCGAAATCTGAATTTGAAGCAATTGAAATTAGAGTTTTTGACTAGTGACGTATAAACATGTTTTTACTTGCTTTGAGCATATATAAAATACGCGATGGATGAGACCATGAGAAGTTACCAACATATATACACACACACACACACACACACCCGATCATAAGTATTTCTCTTAAATGACATTACTCTCTTAACTAGCATACCTATTTAAGGGGTCCTTATTTTTCTTTCTAGTTTCTCTCTCCTCACTTGTTTCTCTCCAAAACAAAACCATTTTTGCGATGAACATCCCCCTATTTCTCTCCAAAACAAAACCAGCCTAGCTTGCAAAATTCGAATCAAGCAACACGGAGACCAAAAATCAACATTTATGTCCAGATCTCGACTTCGATTCGATAAACCCTTAACTATTTATGTAATTTCGATAAGAATTAACTAGGTTAGCATTAATATCCATCATTCTGTTCGTATCGATCTTCCTTGTTGCTGTTGAATCAATAAAACTTGACCCTTACAACGTAATATGTTCTTTTTTTGAATGTCGGAGTTTGTTTTTTTACATAGATTAGAGATATTTATACATGTAATTGATCAAAAATTAGTCTTAATTATATATATATATATATGAATAATTTTATGCGTATTAATTATATATAAACAGAGAAAAAAGTTTGTATATGAGTTCTATTTTCTGAATAAGACTTATGTACTGTTTACTCCTTTTTAAGTACAATATATATATATATATATATATATATATATATATATATATATATATGGTATCAATTCATGGCAACCGGTTGCCATGGGTACTATTTGAGCAACCAATATCTCCATCGTTGATCACCAGAATGGATGACTTGGATTGATAGAAAATTCCCCTCTGCCGCTACAGGCTGTAGCGGTAGTAATATGGCTTGTAGCGACACGAGAAATTACTCATTTGCCCCTCATTTGCCCATGTGCTACACTGCCTACCGCTACAATCAAAACCTAGTTGAGACATAAAATTTTTGCTATATTTTTTGTGTATTAGATAAATTCATGTGCTATTCCTTTTTAAATTTCTTGTCAAACTAAATAAAATACTAAACAAATCTTAACATTAAACTAAATATTTACCCATGTGTTATTGGGCCATTGAGCTACTGCTGCGCCACTCTAACTTATTAATTTACTACACTACCGTCAGAGCTGGTAGCGGCAGACAGTGCAACACATGGGCAAATGAGGGGCAAATGAGTAATTTCTCGTGCCGCTACAACCTGTAGCGGCAGGGAAAAATTTTCTATCAATCCAAGCCATCCATTCTGGTGATTAACGGTGGAGATATTGGTTACTCAAATAGTACCCATGACAACCGGTTGCCATGGATTGATACCCGTATATATATATATATATATATATAATATATATATATATATATATATATATATATATATATATATATATATATATATATATATATATAAGGGGACCGATCCATAACTAACATTGTCAACTTAAGGATAGCCTTATTACACATCGTGACCGCTCACCCGAAGATCGAACGGTTAAATAGAGCCCCCGTCCTCAGTTTAGTTTTTAGTATTCCGTAGTTTAATACTGCGGACGGGATAAATGTTCAAAATAGCCCTCCTTGTACGAGGCCCGTCTGCAATATTTGTGACAACTCGAATTTGTAGAAATTATTTTAATGAAAATTAAATAAGAATTTTGTAAATAAAATTCTTATAATGTGATGGAGAGAATAAATATATTTAATATGTATATTGGTACCAAGCCAATGAATTAAATTAATATTGAATAATGGTTAAGTATATTAAATAAATATACCTAATATATCAATAAATTGTTTGGAAGATAATTTTTGAAAGGAACAATGAAATTGAATTTAATTGTACAATATAAATTGTATAAATTATAAAAGTTATTATTAAATGTAACGTTCGTTACACAAAAGGTATTAAATTAATTATGGAATAATTTCATAATTGGTGGGATAATTTTTATACATGTTGTAAGTGTATAATTACCTAATTTTGGAATTTCATGTGATGATAATACATGATATAAGTAAATATGTTTTAGATGGGAATATAATATGAATATACAAAATGTACATTATGTGTGTATATAATAAGAATCTGGTGCAATATGTAACATTATACAATATGAAAGTGCTGAGAATGCAAGCCACATGATGCTGAGAATTTTAAAGTAAGTGCATATAGCTGAGTCACTTGGACAAAGCATGAGCTGTTGGATAATTAAGTTAGTGCAGAGCCACTAATCAAGCATAAGGCTGAGAAGTTTGCTAAACCCAATCCCATTCTCAGTACTCTCAATTCTCTTCATTCTTCTCTTCAAATTCGTTCCATATCAAATCTCATTCCCAATTCTCTACACTCTAATACTACTAAGAATACAAATATTCATCAAATTGGTGATAAAACTCCACCAAATTCCTCAGAAATTGAAGCTAATAACTAAGATTAAGGAAGAATTGGAGCTAAGTGATGTCCAAAAGAGAAAGTTAAAACGAATTTGGAGCAAGGATTCAAAGGATTGCATTAAATTAAACATGAATTGAAGGTACGCCTTGTGTTTCTCAACTAAGTTATGAATGGAGATAGATAATACTTTATTATTACTATATATTGATGAAAATACCATGTTTGGTTGTGAAATTGGTTGGGTAATGGGATTGTATGAGCTCTGAAGTAATAAGGAAGGATTTTCATGGAAAATCTTTGGCTAGACTATGCTTAAATACATATGAAAGTTTGAATTTGAACCTATGCATGTAGGGTGTTTGATATAATACCTCAAAGAGGCTAAGGTGCTAAAAATTGAGAATTTGCTGTAGTTATGAGCAAGATAGCATACATACATGTAATTTAAGATAACTCCAGTCATTTAGATGTATCAAATCAAGTGCTAATTATAATTTAAAGAATTTGGAAAGTATTAGATATTTTTGGTAGACTCGTTTATTAGTTAGCTCTGCCTTTGATTTTCTCTCTTAAAAATAAAATAAGTACAAAAGCAGATGCTAATCCTCAAATCATTATTGATGTTGTTATTGAACAAATTTTAATGAGTGACCCAATTCAGAAAACAACTTGTTCTGATATGGGTATTTGTTGACTTTGCAAGTCTTAACTTTCATTATTAATTTGGTTGTTATTTTTCAAGATTAGGTTAATATATTAAGCTAACCTTATGGCCTGGACAGCTCAATACATATCCTCTGTTCCAACACTTGTCATTATGTACAGTTAATATGTAATGTATGAATAAAATGTGTAATGTATAGCTCATTACATATGAAATTTATTATACAATACGGGGTACACATTTTAAAATTTTAAAATGTGTCATGGTACCGAAAAATATTACAATTAAAATGTAATTTATAAGTCCTAATTATTTTTTTTGGAATATATAATGAACCCAAGATTCAGAATGTTCTGTTATATTAAGCTCTTAATTGTTTCTTGTATTCACTCTTGTTGCGAAGATGAGTGGCATATTAGCTGCAGTTCTATGTTCTTAGTATCCAAGTATATCATATTGGAGAACCTTTTCAAAATTTCAAGAATAGTTTGATTAAGTAGCGTAACTTTGATGCACATGTATGTAACCTTTTCATGAAATATAATTCTAATCATATGAAGGTTAAATTAACCTATATACATAGACGGGTGGAACAAGTTTGGAGGTTGATTAAAGATTGATTATACAAGAATGATTGGAGTTCGGATGGGGTAAATCGACAACTGAGGTTATGCGCAAGATATTCGATAAATGTATATCGATAAACGCAAACTGAGGCAAGTTTTTTAGTTTTGATTGTTATATGGGAACTTGATATTGTTTACATGTAAACTGTTTTATATCATAATAAAGCCTTTGTGAACATGTTGAAATATGTGTTTGGCACTACAATGCTATATGAATTGTCAAAGTCAAGTTATGACTGAAGTTAGTTGAGTTATGGAAACTCAACCTATTTGTGGTATGTGATATGTAAGAAATAGAATGTATATTTGAAAAATGTCAGGCATGAACTATTTGATGCATGGATATAATACGCAGCATGAAAAGTATATAGCACGAATATACTGTAAAACATGTATGTTATGTGAGGAATGAAATGTGTTAACTGTTAATCTTGCTGAGCCATCGCGCTAGTTCTTACAAATATTTCATTTGCAGATAGAAGTTGAACAATCAGATGATATTGGCGATAGAGATTTGAAATATGTTTATAAAGACAATAATTATTGTTTAGATAGTTGAATTTGTATTAAAGGTGATTATTGGGTACATCATGAATTGTGTGAGCAATATGAGTGATCTAGATGAAATTTAACTCTCCTATATATTAGGGGTGATATCCATAGGCCTCTTGATTGAGTAGGACTATGAAATGCATGGTCATGCTCAAATAGTAATTTGTTTGATATAGTCTACTCATTGATCAAGAAAACTCAGATTAAATTGTGAAGAGTATGACACATTCCATGACTTGAGTTTAATCTAGGATGTCAAGGTTAAAAAGATTAAATTACATTGAAACATTGGTCACGAAAAGGTTACATCGAATCATCGATCTTATTATTATTTGGGTAACAGTGATGCATTACTAGATGTCACTCACTGTTTATAATTTTATAATATAATTTTAAAATTATTGCCAATATAATAATAACCTATAAGGTCACACAATTAGAACGTAATTAAAAGAGAATTAATTTAAATTGTAAGGATTTAAATATGTCAATATGATTGATAGTATTTAAATTACGAATTTAAATTAACAAGATAATTTGTATATATGTATATTAATTAAGTAAGACTTAATTAAAATATAATATATATATATATATATATATAATCGGATTTTACTTTTCTAATAGGATTATGGTTTTGCTTAACTTTTTGGACGCTATATATATCTGATATATCAACACTCTTTTTTACGTGAAACCAAAAAGAAAACAAAACCTAGCCATTTTAGAAAAGAGAGTTGAGAGCAACACTTGGGAAAATCCAGATCTTGGCGGCTAGTACCGGAGTTCTCTTTGCTGCAGATCGTGTGATGATTTGTGGGACGTTCGTGTGGATACCGTAGAGACGCAGTTCCGTTGGAGATTCGAAGCCGTTCCAGAATTTCATCGTTCCATTCAAGCTCGGATAATCGGTAAAACAAATATAGACCTCTGAATTAATTTATTTTTCGCATGAATCCTGTTTTAGGGTTTCGAAATAGTTTTAAAAATTTTAAATTCTGCTGCCTTTATCTGTGCGAAACGATTAATTCAGATTACGTGTTTTAATTGTATTCGATATATATATATATATATATATATGATATTTGATGATGCATGTTTACCGATCTGAAAATTGAATATACCCTATTCTGCATGTATGCGAATAATTGTGACACATTTAATTTTGCACTTTATTTATGCTTGTATACGATATGATATGATAAATAATGTGCATGCTTAATGAGATTAAAAATTGGTGAGATCTAAATTAATTAATAAAATCCCTCATAAAATTATTAAGTCTAAATCAGATGCCTTCCAATGAATAACACTCATCAAGACCTTGATCGATGGATGTAGGTTTGCCAAAGCAAAGTACCCTATTTATCTTGGTAAGATGTGATAGGATAATTGTGATATCCAAATTGTTAAAATCATTGGGCCTGACTTAACTAAGTTATCTCAATAGGATTGTGGACTTAAAGGCATAAAGTTTGGTAGGTACCATTAGATGGACTTAGAACAAATGTTGTTCACCAAACTATCTAAGAGTTATATACGATATAATTGACAAAGGGTTGTCTACCTAAATAATTATGTTTTGAGAGAATAACCAAAGCTAACTTAAGGCATAATGAAATATGGATCTTGGCTCACTAGAAAGATTTAAATAAAAATGCTTTCCGAATTAATGGTGAGGGCTATTAATTTGAATAAAATAGTGGGAGGTATATTTTGAATGTACTATTATCAATTTTATAATATCAAAAACTCTGCAATTTGACTTATTATTTTTGCACTTATAAATTGTAGAGATCAATGACAAACAACAACACAAATAGTCTTTCACTACGATCAGTCCTTGAGAAGGAAAAACTGAGTGGAATTAATTTCCTAGATTGGCATAGGAACTTGAGGATTGTCCTCAAACAAGAGCGCAATCTATATGTCCTTGATGGGCCCATTCCTGCAGCACCAGTTAATACTGCACCACGTGCAGAGCATAATGCTTACAAGAAGCATCAAGATGATGCTCTGGACGTGAGTTGTCTCATGCTAGCAACTATGAACTCTGAGCTTCAGAAGCAACATGAGTTAATGGATGCTTATGAGATGATCGAGCATCTCAAGAAATTGTTCGAAGGGCATGCTCGACAAGAGAGGTATGATACAAGCAAAGCGTTGTATCACTGCAAGATGGGTGATCGTGATCCAGTTGGTCCACATGTTCTGAAAATGATTGGGTATATTAAGTACCTTGATAGGTTGGGTTTTCCAATTACTCAGGAAGCCCAAACTGATCTTGTTTTGCAATCTTTGAACAACAGCTACTCTCAATTTGTTATGAATTATCTCATGAATGAAATTGAGAAACCACTTACTGAGTTATTGAGCATGTTAAGAACTGCCGAGAACAACATGAAAAAGGTAGGACCCGATCCCATAATGATGGTGCAAAAGGGGAATGCTAAGGGAAAAGGGAAAGGCAAGAAAAAGATAAGATCTAAATCTGGTGCCAAACCCAATTTCAAAAATAAACGGGCTTTAAAGCCTACAGGTGGGGTGGCTAAAGAAGGTGATTGTCACTTCTATGGAAAACCTGGACACTGGAAGAGAAATTGTCATGCTTATTTGGAAGAGCTGAAGAAAAAGAAAGGAAGTGTGACTTCTGATTCAGGTATATATGTTATAGAAGTCAATTTGTCTACTTCTACATCATGGGTATTGGATACTGGATGTGGTTCTCACATTTGTGTTAATGTGCAGGAACTCCGAAGGAGTAGGACTTTGGCGAAAGGAGAAGTTGACCTACGAGTTGGGAATGGAGCAAAAGTTGCTGCACTAGCCGTAGGGACTTATCATTTATCATTGCCCACTGGGCTAGTATTAGAATTAGAGGATTGTCATTATGTGCCTGCTATGAGCAAAAACATTATTTCTGTTTCTTGTTTGGACAAGAAAGGTTTTTCATTTTTAATAAAGAACAACAGTTGTTCGTTTTACTTAAATGAAATATGTTATGGTGTTGCACAATTGTTTAATGGTCTTTATATTCTTGATTTTGAAATGCCTATCTATAACATAATACAAAACGATTTAAATCAAATGATTTAAATTCGACATATATCTGGCACTGTCGTTTAGGCCATATAAATGAGAAACGCATATCCAAACTCCATAAAGATGGGTTTTTGGATTCATTTGATTTTGAATCATATGAGAAATGCGAGTCTTGTTTATTAGGCAAGATGACTAAAGCCCCTTTCACTGGTCATAGTGAACGGGCGAGCGATGCATTGTGACTTATACATAGTGATGTATGTGGACCCATGAGTTCGTTAGCAAGAGGTAGGTTCTATTACTTCATTACATTTACTGACGACTTCAGTAGATATGTATATGTGTATCTTATGAGACACAAATCCGAATCCTTTGAAAAGTTCAAGGAATTCAAGAATGAAGTTCAAAACCAATTTGGCAAAAGCATAAAAGCCCTTCGATCCGATCGAGGAGGTGAATACTTAAACCAAGACTTTGATGACCTTCTAAAGGAGTGTGGTATTATATCACAGCTCACTCCACCTGGAACACCACAATGGAATGGTGTGTCTGAGAGGAGAAATCGCACCTTGTTGGACATGGTACGATCAATGATGAGTCATACAGATATTCCAATAAGCTTTTGGGGTCATGCCATAGAGACAGCTGCATTCACACTTAACCGTGTTCCTATAAAGACGGTTCAAAAGACACCATATGAGATGTGGACTGGAAAACGTCCTAGTTTGTCTTTCATGAAGATTTGGGGTTGCGAGGCATTTGTGAAACGTCTTGCTTCTGACAAGCTAGGACCCAAATCTGAGAAATGTAATTTTGTGGGATACCCTAAGGAAACAAAAGGGTATTATTTCTACAAATCTTCTGAGAACAAAGTGGTTGTTGCTCGAACTGGTATTTTTCTAGAAAGAGAATTTGTCTCTGAAGGAAACAGTGGGAGGAAAGTAGAACTCGAAGAAATTCGAGAACCACAAAATATCATTAAACCTGAGTTGGAACATGAGCAGGGACCACAAGATGTTGTGGAAAGTGAACCTGCTCAAATTACACAAGGCATTCGTAGATCTGGTAGGACACGCCAAGAGCCCGAGAGATATTATGGATTTCTTGTGACTCAAAACGGCGATGTGATGCTCATAGATCAGGATGAGCCTGCTTCCTACCAAGAAGCTATGAATGGACCAGATTCTGAGAGATGGCTTGAAGCCATGAAATCTGAGATGGACTCTATGTATACTAACCAAGTATGGACTTTGGTTGATCCACCCGAAGGGATAAAACCAATCGGGTGCAAATGAGTTTTTAAGAAGAAAACCGACATGGATGGTAATGTACAAACCTATAAAGGCCGACTGGTAGCAAAAGGTTTCAAACAAGTTCAAGGTGTTGACTATGATGAAACCTTCTCTTCAGTGACAATGGTTAAATCCATCAGGATCTTACTTGCTATTACAGCCTTTTATGATTACGAAATCTGACAGATGGATGTCAAAACTGCTTTCCTTAACGGAAATCTCCTTGAGGATGTGTATATGACACAACCTGAGGGTTTTGTCACTCCAAAGGATACTTGAAAGGTATGTAAGCTGCAGCGATCCATTTATAGATTGAAGCAAGCTTCTCGGAGTTGGAATCTTCGTTTTGATGAAGCAGTAAAAAAATTTGGCTTTATAAAAAATGAAGATGAACCTTGTGTATATAAGAAGGTTAGTGAGAGTCACATTGTATTCCTGGTATTATATGTTGACGACATATTAATTATTGGGAATGACATTCCTTCCTTACAGGCTGTAAAAACATAGCTAGGAAAATGTTTCTCCATGAAAGATTTGGGCGATGCAACCTACATTTTAGGTATCAACATCTATCGTGATAGATCGAGAAAAATGCTCGGCCTAAGTCAAAGTACATATATTGATAAAGTGCTGAAACGGTTCAGCATGCAAGAGGCAAAAAGAGGATACTTACCCATGTCTCATGGTG
Source organism: Aralia elata (assembly GCA_034770075.1). Lineage (NCBI taxonomy): Eukaryota > Viridiplantae > Streptophyta > Magnoliopsida > Apiales > Araliaceae > Aralia > Aralia elata. The sequence goes on from CM068384.1 coordinate 22,235,795, forward strand.
TAAAGATCTCTAAAGCCCAATGTCCTAAATCGCAAGATGATGAGGAGCGTATGAGAAAGATCCCTTATGCTTCAGCAATTGGATCTATCATATATGCAATGATATGTACTCGTCTGGATGTCTCGTATGCTTTGAGCATGACGAGCAGATACCAGTCGAATCCAGGTGAAGGTCACTGGACAACAGTCAAGAATATCCTCAAGTACCTGAAAAGGACTAAGGATTCATTCTTGGTATATGGAGGTGAAGACGAACTGGCAGTAAAGGCTTACACAGATACGTACTAGTTTCCAGACTGATATGGATGACTATAAGTCTCACGGTGGTGCTGTTAGCTGGAAAAGTTCGAAGCAAGAGATAGTAGTCGATTCTACAACAGAGGCTGAGTATATTGCTGCTTCTAGTGCGGCCAAGGAGGCTGTATGGATTAAAAAGTTCGTCACTGAACTTGGTGTTGTTCCAACTATTGTTGATCCAGTTGAGCTATACTATGATAATGATGGGAGCTATTGCACAAGTTAAGGAACCTAGATCTCACCAACGATCCAAGCATATACTTAGGCGGTACCATCTCATTTATAAAATCATTGGTAGAGGAGATGTACATATATGCAGAGTGCCAACAGATGATAATATTGCAGATCCACTGACCAAGGCTTTGTCACAGCAGAAGCATGAAGGTCACACTAGTTCCATGGGTATTAGATACATGAGTGATTGGCTCTAGTGCAAGTGGGAGATTGTTAGAGTTTATGCCCTAGAGGCCAATTCTTTGATGTAATTGCTTAACATTTCTTTTGATATTTGATTGAATAAATGAATTATTTTATTATGGTTTTATTTACTGTGTTATATAAATGTTAGCATAATAAAAGTCCTTAGAATAATGATACAAATTATATAGCTTCAAGTATGTGACTTGAACATGAGATTATATAATTACAATTAGTATCATTACTCTTAAATATCCCTAGTTGAGTATCATTGAGAATGGGACAACAATGATACATTGAGACTAGTATGTGGATTGACTGATGACCAAATCTCATTGGTCATTAATATATGAGATATTAAGTCAATGCATATGTACATGTTAGAGAACAATGTACTGGACAGACCCATCATGAGAATTCTATGTGGAGCATTATGCAAAGTGTCATAAGCAATTCTCATAGTGACAATGATGTAATGGTCCTCCGACCTGAAATCACTATATTACTACACGAGAATTCATGTACTTTGATATCATCAAATGTCACCTTTAATAGGGTCGATAATAAAGGTGATTATTTGGTACATCATGGATCGTGTGGGCAATATGAGTGATCTAGATGGAATTTAACCCTCCTATATATTAGGGGTGATATCCATAGGACTCTTGATTGAGTAGGACTATGAAATGCATGGTCATGCTCAAATAGTGATTTAATTTGTTTGATATAGTCTACTCATTGATCAAGAAAACTCAGATTAATTTATGAAGAGTATGACACATTCCATGGCTAGAGTTTAATCTAGGATGTCAAGGTTAAAAGGATTAAATTACATTGAAACATTGGTCACGAAAAGGTTGCATCGAATCATCGATCTTATTATTATTTGGGTAACAGTGATGCATTACTAGATGCCACTCACTGTTTATAATTTTATAATATGATTTTAAAATTATTGTCAATATAATAATAACCTATAGGGTCACACACTTAGAACGTAATTAAAAGAGAATTAATTTAAATTGTAAGGATTTAAATATGTCAATATGATTGATAGTATTTAAATTATGAATTTAAATTAACAGGATAATTTGTATATATGTATATTAATTAAGTAAGACTTAATTAAAATATAATATATATATATATATATATAAATTCGGATTTTACTTTTCTAATAGAATTAGGGTTTTGCTTAACTTTTTGGACGCTATATATATCTGATATATCAGCACTCTTGTTTACGTGAAACCAAAAAGAAAACAAAACCCTAGCCGTTTTAGAAAAGAGAGTTGAGAGCAACACTTGAGAAAATCCAGATCTTGGCGGCTAGTACCGGAGTTCTCTTTGCTACAGATCATGTGACAATTTGTTGGACGTTCGTGTGGATACCGTAGAGACGCAGTTCCGTTGGAGATTCGAAGCCGTTCCAGAATTTCATCGTTCCATTCAAGCTCGGATAATCGGTAAAACAAATCTAAACTTCTGAATTAATTTGTTTTTCGCATGGATCCTGTTTTAGGGTTTCGAAATAGTTTTAAAAATTTTAAATTCTGTTGCCTTTATCTGTCGGAAACCCTACAATGACTTCTTCAATCATTTGACTGATCTGATTTTTTTCTGGCTATTAAACAAAATTAAGATTTTTTTAAAGTTAATTTGAAATATTTTTAAACACAAAATTAAGATGACTCATTAAAAATTATGAAATAATAAAATTTATAATAAATAATATTTTTTAAATGTTTTATAATATTCATCATTTTATTGATTAAAATTAAAAAAAATTATCTTAATTCTGAATTTAAAAATATTTTAAATTAATTTTTAAAAAATCAACAATGATTTTATAATTTGGGTCGGGAGAAGTAGAACAAAATATCATCCCTCAAGTAGTTACGTGGGCCCGTGGCCGACCAAAAATACATATTTCAAGTGCAAACAATATTCGACAAGAAAGATAAAAGATAAAAGACTTTTTTTTTAGAATGCAAAATTACACATTCAAGTTTCTGCTTAACAAGAAGTTAAAATTCAACGCGCTCACGTTACACAAGGGTAAAAAAAAATTAAATTTTTGCCTAAATTTTCTCTAATTTCCTTCTTAACCCCTTTCTCTAAGGCTGCTTCCTTTTTTCTCTCCGGTTTCAACTGCTTTAAAAGCCCTTGCTCATTAGTCTATTCTCTTTAGCTACTTGTTAAAGGCCGTTACTCATAAGTCTATTCTCTTTAGCTACTTGCGCAAGCTCACGTGTTTGATTCCAATTTCCGCCAGCTTGCCTTGATTATTCTTTTTTTTTTTAAAAAAATAATAATTTAATTTTAACTTTCTTCCATTCAATTTACAACAACTATCTTTTCTATTATCCATTACAGTACTATTACTTCAATTAATATACTAAAAATTTGTTCTCTTCGTTTTGAAGAGTTTATATAATCTTATTGCATACTCCCTCCATTCCCTAATAATTAATATATATGATTTATATTAACTTTTTAAATTCAATTTAAAATATTTTTATAATTCAACATTAACATGAATAATTTTAATATTATCTTACTAAAAGTACATAAGGTGTAAGGAAAATGAGTCATCCACCCTTAAATTCTAAAATATAAGTTCAATATTAATTTTTTAAGATTAGTTTGAGATATTTTAAATTTAAGACATTTATAAAAATTAGAAACTATGTATATAGAACTACAGATAAATTATTTACCCCATTTGTGTCAAAATATATCAGTGAAGTGAATTTTGATATTTTTAAATTTAAAATTAATATAAATTATTTTAGTTTTAAATATTACAATTAGAAAGACTATAAACTATCTAAATAGTGGTACTAACTTCAAGATTTGTTATTTTCAAATATTTAATTACTCATGATTAAACTTGAATTATAAAACATTTCAAATTAACTTTGAAGAGTAAAACTTAATCTTATATTTTGATGCATGTAATTTTAATTTTAATATTTCAATGAAATAAAAGTTATATTTATATTTTACGTAGCTATTCTTTTTTATAAAAAAATTGTGCTATGTTTTGGACACATCTATTAATAAATTAATTAGGAACCCCTGTTTGAGGCAAATGATGTAATATGTAGTTTCATCAAAATCTCAAAATCATATTCTCTCCATTCAAAAACGAATGTCATATATTTTTCAAAAGGAAAAAAAAAAGAGTGGTGGGCATATAACCATATTATGGTTTACTTATATGAACTTCGATTTCCATCATGATTTTATACTTATCAATGTTATTGACTTTTTTAGTTCATTTAACACTTTTTTAAGATCAAAATTAATATAAATTAATTTAATTTCTAATATACAATTACAAAAATAATAAACTATGCATATAATAAAACACTAAAACTACTTATATTATTTACTCCTTCATTTCAAAATATAAAATCAATAAGGGGGGTTTCACAATTGATATGCCCTATCAATTGATGTAGAGTAAAAGGCACACCCACGTACCATGTCCATGTACCATGGACGTTAAATTCAAACAAAGCATACATATATTCGGTGATTCAAAAATCACAATTGATATGCCTAGCAATTAATGTAGAGTACATAAAAGTTTCATGCTAAAAATAAAAGGTAGTACATGCAGATGTGTATGTAAAGATGAATGGAATTTGGTGGGCTGCAGATCGCAAGAATGAAATTTGGTGGCTAAAAGGGTTGAACGACCATTTCTAAAATTTAGGGTTGAGAGACGATTTCGTTTTATTTTATATATACATAGGTATAGATTTCTATTGCACAAACAATATCACAACTTTACTTTTTGATCATTTATAAAATGAAGAACAACTTCTTATATCACTCATGTGTCATGCAACCGTTGGCTAACATCAAATTTAATGAAAGTCTAGGATCAATTATCTAGAATAATTCTCAAAATTATCTAGATTTTTATAAAGTATAATAATCACATTAATATATCTAGAACACTCTGTTACAAATCCTAATATGTAAAAGAAGATTCTAAGAATTATTAATTGATGTAGCCAAACCAGCGTCTTGCGAGTGTTGAGTAAACAATGACTTGACATAATCTTATTGAAAATATGCATGTCACGATACCATGCTTAAAAATAACTCAATTAATTTTAATTATATTTCTTTAAAAAGATATTCCGACGTATCACATTCTAGATAAACATATTTCATACCAACTAAACAATTAAAAAAAACTACTCTTACAATACTATGTACCACAAAAGTACTCCCTCCATTCCTTTTTAATTGATGTTTTTGGTGAAAATACAAAAATTATGAAATGTAATTAATGTTTTGTTGGATTGATCAAATCGAATATAAAATCTCAATATTACTCTTCTAAAATTCATTAAAAAGATGAAAGAGATGCAAATTAATATTTCTTTAAAATCTATAAATAACATATTAAAAGGAACAAATTTCACCATGACAAAAAAAAATGGAGGGAGTAACGTTTTTTCATTTATGATTTTATTCCACATACTGCAGGAACCACGATCTAACGTTAAATTTTGCTCCAATCCAATTGTTATTGGAGGTCCAAGTCCTTTATGGAAGGATTGAACAAATTATCTACCACAGAGAAATCAAATAGTTCAACAAATGTGATATTTGCACCTCATCTTTAGCCCTCAACAGAAATCTTTGCGTAACATTACGGTTATGAAAAAGTTTTCTCATCGTACATTTGTTTAATTTAAACAAGAGTGATGCTATATATTGCGATAAATTTATATCGATAGATTACTATTAATACTTAGACACGTAATTGACAATTAAAAATCAACGTAAACATTTGTGATATATATAATTTTCCTTTAAATAATAATATTCATATTAAATAAAAATTAATTTTAAGAGTATAATGTCACATGTAAATTGTAATGAATGAGACCGAGAGGGAGACTGAGATTTAGTGCCTTACTGTCGGCATGATATCGGTGAAGCGACTGTGATTGGCATAAATTATCTCATTTACACCGGAGAGAAATAAGGGCGCGTTTGGTTTACATCACAACGTAACAAGAAAGCTTTTAGTTCACATAACATCAAGGAAAATTAAAGATTACAAGATCTAATTCAGGCTAGTTATCAGCATTCAAGGGCGGAGCCAGGAATTAAGAGTGTCATGGGCTAACAAGCAATGGCGAAGCCAGAAAATGGCGGGGGTTCGGGGGCAGTGCCCCCGAGCCAATATTTTTTAATACTTTTATACTTTCGGGTCTCACACACACACACTATATTACAACGACAATATAATAAATAATAATATATGGTATATATACACTATGTTAACTCATAATAGACTTTTTGTTAGTATATGTTTATCTAGTTTTTTAAAACCACAAACTTTTTGTTAGTAGTAATTTCTATATTAACTTAACTTATTATAGTCCTGGTCTCTATACATATGTTTTTAAACAATAACACAATTTATTAATTAAAAAAATTAATTTGACCATAGTAAATTAAAAGACAATCAAATGGGATGAGGTAAAATTTTATGACACAGCATCCGAGTGTTATGTTGGAAACTGTACATTGAACAGAACCTCTATTCCCGAGTGAAAGTAAAACCCACAAGCAGATAATAAAAAAAGAAAGAAAAAAAAAACTCCCAACAAGAAAATAACAAGTATAGAGCACGTGAACACCTAAAATGAATTTGCACCAAGGACAAAAAAAAATGCTTGACAAAGTTTTATAAACAATTAACATCACATACTCTAGAATAAGAAAAGAATGAAACAACAGATTAAAAAAAAACGCACCATAGCAGACTAGCAATGGAATCATGTTAAACGCGAGAGATAGTACCGTAGCAATGGACAGTGGTATTAAAAAATAAATAAATAAGTAAAAATCAGAGATTGTACCTTGTTGCCTAAAGAAAGGAAGATGAGATGGCTCCTCCGAAATCAAGTTCTTCTGCTTCTTCACATGAATCTGCAGATCCCCTTTTTCTTCAGATAGACTATGACGATTTTCAAAATCTATTTCTCTCTTGGGATAACTTAGTTAGGTCTTATGTTATGGGTGTTATGGACCGGGCTATTAGTATTGTGTATGGGCTGAAATATTGAAGAAGATATAGTACTAATTTTTTTCCAAAAATTTACTCCAGCCCATACATAGCTCTGCCCCTGTCAGCATTGCTAGTTAAACCTTAGAGGCTAGTCATTAGCATTGCTAGTTAAAGCTTAAAAGGCTCTATTTTACCAACAATTGTCAACATCTCAGCACTGCACAACTGTTGTTCTTTCAAATATTAGCTTATCTGGTAATCTTCCATGGGAGATTTTCCACGGTATTTCGAAATATGAATAATGAAGAGCTTTATCTGGCTGTGAACAATGTCTGGCCCTATTCCATCAGGTCTACACGAATGCTCAAAATACGCCGAGTGCTGTCACTGATGGAAACAAAATCAGTGGAATCATACCAAGAGAGATTGGAGATTGGAAACTTAACTAATAACAAGGTGAAAGGTATGCACATGATGTTGACTACATTTAACAAGCTACTAACTGTATGTTTGTTCATCCCAAATTGTTGGCAGGTAAGGTATGACAAGGAATTGGTAGCACATACAGCTTTAAAATTTAAGATATAGGATTCAATAGCTCGAGAGGTACCATTTCAGCAGCAATCTCCAATATCTTTATACTAAAAGTCATTTCAATACCAAGGCAATCCAATACTCTGCCCAAGCAATTCATGCTTCCATCTTTCAATTTTTTTTCTGCAAGGAAATTCGAAATTTGTCTGCGGTGAACTACTCACGTAGCCATGTTTTGCTCTTTGTTTTTTATTGTGCCGTAAACCAATGCTATCTTCTTCAATACAAAGCCGCAGCTTGTCTTCTGTCCTTTTCCTGATGATGATATCACAGAAAATTCCTCTGCATTGGCATAATAAATAACCTGAACAAAGTGACATAAATTCTTAGCATGGTTTGCACTTAATCTGACAACTTTATTCAGTGCAGATCTTCCCTATAACAGAGTTGCATATTGTTTAAAGAACAAAACATGTCACTCCTTCCTTTGGGAAATCATACTAAGAAAGCTCCCGATCAGGAGATTAATTAGTCGAAAAACCTCTCTTGGGAATTAGGAGAGTTATTATATGAAAGAATCATTGTTATTTTTGTAGTAGAGTAGTATTAAATTGCAGATCTCTCTCTAAAGGGGATAAACCTATGTTACACGACTCATTACTTTGCCCTAACGTAGCCGTGTCCGACACTCGATACTCGGACAAGGATATGGATACTGGACATTTTATAGTGTAAAAAATTGCAAAATTGAGGAGTGCTCGTGTCGAACATAAAGATAAACAGATCATTTGCTACTTCTTACATATAGCTATTTTTAATTTACACATCAGTCTATGTTGCAGCTGATCTTTTGCTACTTAATTTGAAACTAAGTATCTCTACATCTAGCAGATCCCTCTGACCCCGGGGGGGGGGGGGGGATTGTGTGTTTTAATTTCTTCAATCATCTGATTTTTACTGTTTTGACTATAGATTAGAAAGTCCTAAAAGCCATCAGACCTTAATTCAACGAAAAGAGACTTCCTTTACCTTTTCCCAACCACCTGATCCATTTCCATTCACTTCGGAACTCCTAAGCAGTCAACCCCAAAGACGAGTGTTACTTATCAGACCATCTTGAACGCCGAACAAAGAGAATGCATCTAGGGCCTGGAGTGATTCATGATGAATTTCCTCTTTTTGACAAGGCCTGGAGTGATTCTTAGTATAAACATAACTAAAACCTTAGCTTCCAATACTATATATTTATATTAGCCTCAAGTTCTACGGATGCTGATTACTAACAAAATATTAACCAATAATATAGGAAGATACATTATAGCATTGGGCTGTCTTTTACATCCCAGGATAGTTAACTTGATCTATTACAAAGAATTTTCTATTTATATTTGGCCATGTATTACAAGCATTAGAAGTCTGCTTTCACTATCATTCGTTCCTATGATGAAATGTGTTTTTGTATAACAGCCTTACCCATAATGATTAATAAGTAGAGAACTTTTTATGTAATGCTATAGGTCAACTATATCTCCAAAGGACATCAAAAGTCAAACCCTTTCCCACAATGTTCAATTGAAGATTTTGGACTCATGCTATGCAAGATATAGATACTAACCTCGTCCAAGCTGTGTCAAAATCATGCCCGTCCTAATAATTGGAATCCTCGAGCAATCCAAGCTTGTTGTTTATCAGATCAAACTATTTCGGAAAACAGAAAATTTAGGATGCTAGGTTTTGGATAAGATCAACACTTAAATCACTACTTTCCCTCCAAAACTTGTGATTCCAAAAGCAAATTCATAAGCCTGAACTTTCATTTCCAGGATATTCAATTGGGAATTCCGCATGCAATATGGTCACACAATGTATGGCACAAACAATACAGGCACGTAAATGCTGAGAAAAATTGCATATTCACTGGAAGAAGTAGGCATACAAAATACCCAAAAAAGTAAAATGAACAAAACAAGCATTTGTGTCTCTTGGCTAGATATATATGATTATCCACCACCCAGATTAGTAAGAATTAGGCCTACAATTAGTCGTTGTAAAATGGCAGCAGATCATAAGTGAAAAAGTCTAAAAGCTTGGAAATTGCATACCCCATGGCTATAAGCATTAACTTGATATTTCAGGAAAATTGTTCAGCAAAACATTAGAACGAAAAAAATAATACATGCAGAAATATAAAGGACCCTGTAGCTCTTTAATCATCTAAAGAAAAATAAATTGACAGTCAAGCTTTGAAATTTTGGAATGATTATCATTATACAATATCAATGATAAGGTTAAGTTTTCCATGATAAATGCAAATTCTTCAAATTTAAGGCACAATATGAGTCCAGTGTAAAGATATACCAACTAAACATTGGTCAGTGCAAATGATAAAGCTCATGAGACCTCACCTTTTCTTTCTTTACTCCCTTTGCTTTTCCCCCTCATTTCCCAACAACAAGAAACAATTTTGCAGAAAACACCAAATGAGTTATCAGCTGCAGCAGGAACAAATACATTTTTCTCCTTGAAAAATCCATACACAACATTTATATATATATATATATATATATATATATTGGAAAAATGTATATACACTGCTGTGTAGGACACAGTTGCCTATGTCGACGGTTTTTTAGGCTATAGCAACCGTCGCTATAGATATTCTGGTCTATGGCAAAGGATGAACCGTCGCGTACACTACTGTGTACCTACATATAGCCCTATATATATATATATATATATATATATATATATATATATATATATATATATATATATATATATACAGCACGGATCAAGAGCATACTCCCTTATCTGACATACAGGGGCGGATCCAGACCCATAATTCAGGGGGGGCAAATTCTAAAAAAAAATCCTCCGTCGGAGATAAGTCCTCGAAATTCCCGTACAATTCCTCTGCCGTCCAAAAATCACTCCGCTTCAGCCGCTTTGTCGTTGCCAATATTAGCCGGTTCAGTGTCCGGCAACTCCTCATCTCCCTCGCCATTGACTTCTTCCTGTTTCTTGCTTTTGCGTTGTTCTGCCTCTACAGTTTCTTCCGAATCTCTATTGCTATCGATTTCCAAGCTCGGCACAAATTCTCTCTCCTCAGCTATTCCCGACTCTTCTCCTTCCGAACAGTTCTTCTCTCTCGCCTCCGGGGCTTCGGCGAATCAGTATTCGTTTTCTGCAATGAACTCCGCCGCAGACGGCGGAAGAATTTCCTTGACTTACGGTGGAGGAGTCTATGTGCCTCACTGCCTGACTACCTCTGCTGCGAATTTGGAGACTTCCAACTTGGAGGCTTGTAGTTGTTGTTGCTCTGTTGCCGCTTGAACAGATGAAAAACTAAGAAATTAAGATTTAAGATTATTAGTGGAGTAATCAGACGAGAATATGGGAATGGGATAATGGGATTGCACTACTTTTGGAGTAATCAATTATAGAATATGAGATAATGGGTATTTTTTGAGTAATAAGTAATGGGATTATGGGAAGATGGGATAATGGGATTGCTTTTGGGTTTTTTTATGTTAAATATAATTATTTCATTGATCAACACCTGCTTAATTTTTTTATTTTTTTTAAGATGCCCCGCATGACTTCTAAAATTTCAGTGGGGGCAGGTGCCCCCCTTGCCGTTGCCTTAGGTCCGCCCCTGTTGACATACCAAGCATACCCCTTTAGCGACGGACCAAAGCGTCGCCCGGTCCGTCGCTAAAGGGGGTATGCTTGGTATGTCAGATAAGGGGGTATGCTCTTGATCCGTTCTCTCTCTCTCTCTCTCTCTCTATATATATATATATATATATATATATATATATATATATATATATATATATATATATATAAACAGGGTGGATCAGAAGCATTACTCTTAAGTGGCATACCTATTTAAAGTCTCCATGTTTATTTTTTAGTTTCTCTCTCCTCAATTCTCTCTAATCACCATCTCCAAAATCTCCAATTCACCTCACAAGTCTGAAAATTCCCTCCTCCAAACTCTCCTCCCAAACTCATCGTCACCCTCCACCGTGTCCAAACCCTCTCCGATCAACGTACCAACCCATCTTCCCCGCCAACAAACAAACTGCTCATTCAAACCCATCTCAAAATCATCTTAATTTGAAGAGCGAGGACAGGGGAATCATCCCCACAAATTGACACCTTCAAGTTCTAGAGGGGAATTGAACGCAACAACACGGAGACCAAGAATCAACATCTACGCCCAGATCTCGACTTCGATTCGGTAAACCCTTAACTATTTTTCGATTTCGGTAAGAATTAACTAGGTTTCGATTTTATTTTTTGATTCGGTAAACCTTAAGCTAGACGCTCCAAATTTTCTCATCTGGGAATTAGCCCAAATTTTTCTGTTTCATTAATTGTAGTTTTGTTGTTTTGGTTTGAAAAACAGAGGCTAATTGGGAGAGAATGAGGTTGTTCAGGGTCCAGTGAGAGACTTTGCTGCTTTTAGATAACAATCTAAGAACACATGTAATTTAATTTCTTATTTTATTTATTTATTTAATTTTTTTTTTGAAGATGAACATGAGAATTACTAGAATTTAAGTCCACGCACTTGGCTTCGTTCTTCTTCTATTCCGTCTTGGTCCCCGATGGCTAGCAGGGGATGTTGTTTAACTCTAATCTCTCGATGCGCAGGAGGCTCTACCACGGTTTTATGCGTTAGTGTTAGAATCGGATCACACACACGCACACGACAGTAAAGAATCAACACAGAGATTTACGTGGTTCCCCAAAACTTGAGTACGTCCACGGGAGCGGCGACTATTTTTTTAATTAATTTATTTCGTGTTACATATGATTATACAATAAAAGATTATTTATCTAACTCTAATCCACATTATAGTCTGAATACCCATAATGCCCTTATAACACAGTACCATACCGCCGGGGAGGGGGTCCAAACCCGATGGCGTCGCGAAGCTCCGCTCCACACTTGGCCTTTTTCAAGAATTTCTTAGTTATAAGTCACAAGTTCCAACAGTTAGCATGATCTACAATATTTACTTGGCTCGTAAAAGTTCAAACTACTAATGAAGTTGATTGAAGTAGAAGGAAAACTTTTTACAAAAATATAGTTTTAAACTTTAACTAACCTAGCTCCTATAAAATAGTTAACCAACCCAATAGTTCTAATTAAATTTGGGTTCAACCCAAATTTAATTAGAACTATTGGGTTGGTTAACTATTTTATAAGAGCTGGGTTGGTTAAAATTTGAAATTATATTTTTGAAATGAAAAATAGGTCTAAATTGGATAACCATATTTTAACTCATTTTCATGTTATTCTAATTTTTCAAATTGAAAGAGACCCATTTCTAGCTCGATGGTGGTGCCTTCCTGACTTCTGGAAATGGATCCTCTCCATTTCACTTTCCCTCCATTTCCATCAAGTTCATCAATTTGGATTAATAATGATTTTGTTAGTAATGATCCAAATATGTTAATAGATAATTAATGATATTAAGATCAATTCTAAAAAAAAAATAGTAATCCGACATTTTTTCACCGTTAAAAGTCTAAAAGAATTTTCACCGTTGAAATTAACGGTGAAAATTCTTTTAGACTTTTAACGGTGAAAAAGTGTCGAATTACTAAATTTTTTTTAGGATTGATCTCAATATCATTAACTATCTATTAACATATTTGGATCATTACTAACAAAATCATTATTAACCCAAATTGGTGAACTTGATGGAAATGGAGGGAAAGTGAAATGGAGAGGATCCATTTCCCTAACTTCTAGTATGTGGCTATCGCGGAAGCAATTGGATACACTCGGGATGTTTTTTATATTAATGTTGTCCTTTTTAAAATATAAAGTCACTTGTTTCTTTTTCTTTTTCTTTTTTTTAAATTTTAAAGTGACTTAGAAGAACTATTACGTATGAGATTAGTATTCAAAATTTCGCCAGTTATATTTCATGTTTTTTAGTAAATGTCAAAAGAAATTTTATTTGTGAAAATCTTTAACCCAAAACTCTTTGATTGCGATATTATTTCAACTGATTATAAATAAAAAGGCTGGAATTTTGGCTAGGTCATTGTAATATTTTATTCGTTCTAAAATATATTTAAAATAAAATATTGATATTTTGAAGTCACTTTGAGTCATTTTTAATTTAAAATTGACACATAATCATTTAATCTTAGTTAATACAATGATTATTATTGTAAATTATGTAATAAGTACTACTAATGATTAGATTTATGGTTTCATAATTATTAATAAGTTATATCATTTTTGTGCATGTTTATAATATATATATATATATATATATATATATATATATATATGTGTGTGTGTGTGTGTGTGTGTGTGTGTGTATGAAATTATTTTTTAAAAGTCGATATATTTTTTTTCATAATTTGAAACGGAATGATTATTATATATATCCATGAAACAAGTTAATTCGTGTGAATTGGGTACATAAATGATATATATAAATTTTGATCTCCCAGAAAGTTGCAGAAGGATAAGAACTGAACCCTCTCATTACTTGCACAATGAGTGATATTTTATCTGAAAAAAATTAAGTTTTAGAAAACCATTAATTATTTGAAACATAAAACTATATAAATACCCAAAATGAATATGTTTTTTTTAATGAAATGGAAGAAGTATGATTCAGATTTTTAAAAGGAGAAGGGAACTTAAAATATTTCTTGGTTAAGCTTTGTTTGCATAAAGATATTTTGTCCTATCACTAATTATCATTAGTTTGCTGACAAATTTAAATCTAAAGTACAAAATAAATTCTCTTTATGTTCCACAATTTTTTTTTGAAGTTGTCCATTTTTCCACAATAAGAGGTTTGAAAATGGTAGTACTACAAAATGACATGTTATCTTTAAATTTATAATTAATTAATATTTTATTATTATACCACCACAAGCAAAACGACACATTTTAAAGAGTAAATATAACGTAAAAAACTAAAACCACGTCATTAATGTTTAAAATTTTTACAAAAATATACAAAATCAATTGCAAGCTTTTGAGAATAATATAAAAGCTGAATGGTAGATATTAATTAAACACAATAAAAAGATACGATGATAATACTTTATTATATAATTATTAAGTGAATATTTCATACTCTCGTATTATCTTACATAGTACTTCTTTCGTTTCAAATTATAAGATCATTATTGATTTTTGAAAGTCAATTTTAAATATTTTTAAACTCAAAATTCAGATGATTTATTAACAATTATGAAACTACAGATCTTAGAATGTGTAGTACTTTTTTGATAGTTTACAATAATCATTATTATACTGATTAAAATTATTAAAAACCATGTTAATTTTAAGTTTGAAAATCTTTTAAATTTTAAAAAATTAATAATAAACTTATATTTTGAAACAGAGAGAATATTTGAATAAATTACTCTCTCAAATAGACATGATAATATGGGCTGCAGCCCATTGTCCGCCATATCTAATGGTTTGATCATGTAAACTTTAATACTCCCTTTGTTACATAAAAGAGTTACAAATATGTATTTATCGTTTCATGTTTACCCTTTAAAAGAATAAATTGTTTCATGTTTACCCTTTAAAAGAATAAATTGTTACTTTAATAACACTAACATGATAGTAAAATTATGACAAAAAACTTAAACATATTTTATCAATAAAAAGAGAATAATTTATCTAAAAATAATTTGTTTGACAAATAAAACTTATTTTATGAAACAGAGAGGGTATATATTGTGACAACCTGATAAATTGTATAGCCTTGTAATTAGGTTGTCGATATAAATATCTAATAAAACAAAATTTTATGGATGTTATTATGTGTAAATGTGATTGTATGTGATTTAAGGTCGTATTATAACATAGATAATGTGTATGTAAGTGAATATGTGTGTTGTGATTTGAAATAAGAAAATAAATTTTTTTCAAAAAAAAGACGCTAAAACACTATTCACACTAAAAACGCTTTTTTGTTTTTTCGACTTTTCAAATTACGTCATAACGTTTATTCGAGAAAGGGAGATGAAATCTCTAATAAAATGTATAAATAAATAAAATTCGCGATTTTGGCTAAGGAACGAGTTAGGAAAACCTAACTAGAAGAAAAACGAACGAGTTACGAAACGTAACTAAAAGTGTAGCGATAAGCTAATCGGATGACAAAAGCCAAAAGAGGGCTTGGGATGGGGGGAGGTACCCGGCCACTTGGCCATGGAGAGGGGCCAAGGGGCAACCTTCTACGAAGAGGTAAGAAGAATGAGCAAGCAAGGCATTTAATGCAAGCTAAAAGAAGTCTTTGTTGTAATCATTTTAATCTAACGTTGATTACCCTATGTGTGGGTTGATTAAAGATGACTAAGGAGTGGTTAGTAAGGATTTGGAGAGTTGAGGGGAATGACTATGGAAGACTTTAGTTGGATGACCAACTCATAATTTAAGCAAACTATGTTTTATATATGCACCCAAAAGCTATCATCTTTTCATTCCATCTCATTTCACCTAATTAAGTAAAATTGAGAGAGAAATAAAAGCAAGAAAGAAATATATAGAGAGAGGGAGCCACGGCTAGAAGAGGAGGAAGAAGGGATAGCAAACTTTGATCATCCAAGTTAAGCTAAGCAAGAACAAAGAAGAAAGAAACCAAAGAAGGTAACTCCAAAACCCTAGCTTCATCCATCTTTTTCTAAGCTTGTTAAATACTTTGTTGGTGGTTGTTGTTGCTTGTGGTGGATCATGAAGGATCCTAGAGATATAAGGTAGTTGTTATAGTATTCATACTTGTAAACTACCGATAAATAACATGTAAAGTAGAACAAAAATAAAAATACAAACCCAAGCATAAAGGATGGAAATTGACTAATTAGTGAGCTGTTTTAGGGCCAATTTTTTGTAGTGTTCCAAAACTGAAAATTAAGTTCCAAGGTAATGCGTTATGCTCTTGTGAGTTACGAACATCACCCAATTAGAATGATGGTAAAAACTTGTGTAACGAAGTCATTGCGAATTTTTTTATAAAACTAGTTAAAAAACTGAAAAACCTAGTGTGTACACTGTGACGCCCCCAAATCCGGGGTCTCTTTACCCACAGACTTGGTGCTCACGGTATTACACATTCATCGTCTATTCTACCCATTCATCATTAACATAAGGACATAAATATAATTACTAAATATTACACAACGTCTTACTCTACGAATCCTAGGTTCTAAGACCTTGACATAAGTACATAACATCTTAACATAATTAATACAATCCAGAATGATCACACATTCCTAGCATAAACTATTACAAAAGCGGATATGATATAATATCCTCTACTCGGTACCTTTTCCCTTGCCCTTAGCCTTGCGGGAACTCTCTACCTGTTCTGCCTTAGCTGAAAGCATGTAATTAAAGCAAGAATGAGCATTTGATTGTTAAGCAAGTATAACATGTAAATAATAACATCAGGAATCATGCTTCCAATTCTACAACTGAACAATAGTTGAGAACACATTTTGAATAATTAGGAACAATGATAAGGTATTCCTTTACATTACGAACATTTCTAAACAACGTACTGAGTGGTCAAATGACCTTGAACTTTCTTCTTTCATCAAAGGGTTTAATAGTGTTATAACTATAAACCGAACATTTTTCCTCTGGGAACTTTAGGGGATCAGCCTATCGTACCCTATATTGTACAACACCTATGTAAACGTCTAAGCGTTTGTTTATCACCCGTATAGGGTCAATCGGTATCACCGACCAAAAATAATTCCCCAATAGTAGGGTTGTTCTTCTCAGCTTTACATTAAAGAAATCCAAGTCAAACAATTTGATTGGATAGCTATAATAATTATCAACAATATCTTGATGAATCCTTCTCAGATCAACAAAGTAATTCAATATAAGTCTAGCCGAAACAATTGGCTTGACAACCATCTCAATAGTTCATGAAATATAGAACTTTAAAGCTTCAATAACATGCATTATAGCATAACTAGATATCTCGAATAAAAGTAAGAATACTTGCACAATAATAATTTGTGAAGGCTTAGAATTTATATAACATCGGAAATTCGCGCAATATATAAAAGTTGTGCGGGTTAGGAAACTTGCTCAAATATAAATTGAGTTAAGTTAGAAAACTT
The DNA here is from genome assembly GCA_034770075.1 of Aralia elata. NCBI lineage: Eukaryota > Viridiplantae > Streptophyta > Magnoliopsida > Apiales > Araliaceae > Aralia > Aralia elata. The sequence goes on from CM068384.1 coordinate 22,253,225, forward strand.
GCATTCAATATATAGAAATAATAAAGTTAGGGAACTTGCATATTCATAATAAACTCGCACAATATGTGAAAGTTGTACGGGTTAGGAAACTTGCCTCAAGCGTCTGGTACAATATTATAACACACGTTCCTTAATATCCTACACATGTAAATACATATACACATAACAATTAGTCACATAAGGACTAGGTTCATTACAGACATCACATCATTAAAACACATTGATTGCCACTACGACTACCCAATCGGGGGTCTCGCTCACCGGTTATGCAATTTACGCCTTAAGACAACACCACTTTGGTTGACACTTGATATACAATTAAGCATTTAAGGCTTAACAAAAATAATTACTAATGTGTCCAATCATTTTGTGCAAAAATATAAGTTTTGGACTTGCTGGAAAAATTCACTGGGTCCGACCCGACCCGGTCTGACCAGCCTGACCCAGTCCTGACATGGCACTGGCGCTGCGGCGTCAAGCTTACTACTTGGATCTCACGCTGCGGCGTGAGTCCCGTTCTTCTCCCCGGCTTGACGCTGCAGCGTCAAGTTTACTACTTGCATCTCACGATGCGGCATGAGTCCCGTTCTCTTCTCCCCTAACAGGCTTCACACTGCGGCGTGAGGCTCAATACTTGACCCCACGCTGCAGCGTGAACCATCTAGTGGCCGGATTCTGGGCTTTTGCCCAGTTCGCGACCTCGACCTCCTTCGACTCCAACCTTCATAACTCCTTCTATACACATGCAAATTAGTCCATTTCGGACTCTATGGACTCTTAACTTATGGGGCTACAACATACCAAAAATTCAGATGCACCCACAAACGTTAACAAGTCCAAATCTTTGATCAAAGTACAAGGTAGTACTCTGTTCTGGAGTTCTTGGTGTTCTTCACCAAAATTAACACCATGAACTCGTTTATACACCTTTTAACTCCATTCCAACTGGGTTATGAAGATAACCCATGGAATTACAACTTCAATACATCAATTAAACACAACCAACACAGAACACAACATTATAGTCCTCTAAACTCGTCCAAAAGTCCATTTGTCCAAAAATTTCCAAAGTTTCATCCATTACGCAAAGGTTCGGATTTCTCTTCGTTTTTGTTCCTCTTTAAGGGTATTAATGGTTTACAGAGTGTCTTGGTAACAATATTAAGCAACCACAACCATCAATCATAACAAAAATTGCAAGAAAAGCTTAAACCCATCGGTTTGAGCTCAAGAACACCAAAAATGGAAAACAATGGAGAGGAAGAGGATTGAGGCTTGATTACCTCTAGCTCTTGCTTCTGTGGGTGTTATGGAAGCTCTTCTAGTCCCTTCCTTCTTTCTTCTTCCACCCGCACGTCTTCCTCTTCTCCTCTTCTTCCACCCGCACGCTTCCTTCTTCTTCTTTAAATTTCCCTTCTTTCTCCCGCTCTCTCTGTATCTCACACACTGTCACTGCAATCTCTCTAAATTTCTCTGTAAATCCTCTAATGATAGCAACAAGGAAGAACAATGGAATGGGAGGAGAATGTAGAGAAGTTGGTTAATGGCTTCGGGAGAGGAAATTGTGAGGTGCCCGAGCTCGATGGTTTACTCCTTTGAGGAGAATGTTTGTGAAGTTAAAAACTCAATGCATTGTGTTTTGTATTACACAACACATTGCCGCATAAAGCCTCCTAGCAAATTCCCATTGGCCGCATGAAATACTTGGAAAATTATGAGTGGTTGAAGCTTAATTGCCTCTCTAATTAACCCGAATATACAGATAAATATACCCGAATACTCTCACTTTTGTACCAAATTTGGTAAATAACTTTACCCAAAATTAAAATGGGTACTCCCATAAAATATTGGGATGCGTAAAAATAATTATTATGAGATTTGTTCAATTATTCGGAATACCCATATAATACATTTCAGATACGGATTAAATCACATATCAGCTCAAATAAAATTTTTGACACTTGGAAAATTATTCCTTCGCATACACATCTTATAAAAACTAATAGAAATCGAAAAAGATACAAAAATATTCGGGCGTGAATAATGCCTCGGGAAACGTGCCCAATGAATAGTGATTTTGTAAACTTTCGCGAATTCAATTTATTCACTCCCACGAGACACAACACATAAAAATCATACATTCACATCATCTAGGTTATTAAATAACCTTAAAACACATCACATAAAAATAAAAATTTAATCCATTCATTTAATAATAATAAATAAATATACATGATTCGCGATCGTTACATACACTGACTTTTGAGTTAGTTTTCTAGGTAGTTAGAGTTTCTAAATTTTTATTTTACTAAGGATTGTGTAGTACGTAGAACAAGGAAGCCGCAAGTTTAAGAACGAACTCATTCCGACTTCGGATGAGGGAGTTGTGTCATTTGAAAAAAGGTGCGTCAAATCTGCCTAAGTAGGAAACTAGTCAACGAAGGTATTTCGAGCCACTGTTTTGGCTTAATAATAAGTCTAGAAAATTTTTTCACTCAGGGAGATTTGTAGATGATGTTACGAGCAAGAAAATGGCTCAAGAATAAACTCATTCCGACTTCGGATGAGCTGAGTGAGTTATGAAGTTTGGAGAAAAGGTGCGTCAAATCTGCCTAAGCAGGAAACTAGTCAACGAAGGTATTTTGAGCCACTATTTTGGCTTAATAATAAGTTTGGAAAAAATTCCACTCGGGGGATTTGTAAAGGATATTACGAGCAAGAAAATGGCTCGAGAACGAACTCATTCCGACTTCGGATGAGTGAGTTATGAAGTTTGGAAAAAGGTGCGTCATATCTGCCTAAGCAGAAACTAGTCAACGAAGGTATTTCGAGCCACTGTTTTGGCTTGATAATAAGTCTGAAATTTTTTTCCACTTGGGAGAATTTGTAGAGCTCAAGAACGGACTCATTCTAACTTGGAATGAGCGAGTTATGAGGTCCTGAAGTAGGTATGTCAGAGCTAAAAATTAATGCACTGCTAGGCAACGCGCGGCGTGCGTGGGCTGCTGCTAGGTAGTGGGGCGCAGGGCATGGGCACTGGGCGCATGGCCTGGGCTGGTTGTGCGTGGGACATGTCACGGGAGTGTCGTCGTGCCGTTTTGCGACGCCGTGCAACATTTTTGACATTGTTCTAAAATAATGAATATAGACCATCGTTAGGGGTCGTTAAGAGGGTCGTGGTGTTCCCGAATGTCGCGATGTCGTGAGACGTTTTTGAAGAGTTGTCACGTTACTTAAATTTTAAAATGCGGGCAACTTAAAATGAGAAATATTATAATGTAAACCAATAATTTGCATCATTATGTGGCTAATTGGTGTATCGTCATACATGTAAATGTGAAGGACGTTCGAAGGGCGCAATAGCGTAAAGTTATAAGCAGTGCTTAAGGCAAGTTTCTAACTCTTGTCTAAACTTTATGTTATGGAAGATTCCTATCTATGTGGAAATGTTTTATATTTGTACAAGATGTTTAGCTATTGATTGTGTTGTGTGCCAATATCTGCACTTATGTGCTATTGAGATGATTGTTATTGAACTGTTCAAGTTGTTAAAGTTTGTTATTCACGAACTGTGTAAGAAGGGTGTCGATGTCATTTATTTTCGGTTAGACAAATGTAGAGGTGAGTTATTTAATTATTCAAAATTTATTGAAGTTAAGGAAACTGGTGTAAGTATGAGAGGAGAAAACCAAATATACGGGAGTTAGGAGTCAAGAGATGAAGTAGACACAGGTTGTGTCATAATAATGAAGTAAAGACAAGTTGTGTCAAAATAATGAAGTAGACACGAGTGTTGTCAAATCTAAAGAAAGAACATAGAAAAAAGTTAAGGTCTTGAGGATTGATCAATATGTTGTTTTAAAAATGATAAACAAAAGGAAATTGTTGTTCCTATTTATTCGAAACTGCTTCACAACTATTATTCAGTTGTTGAAGTTTTCAGAAAATATGTCAATATTCATTATGTTGTTGATTATTTATTCAAACTGTTATACTTGTTGAGCAATTGAATGATCACCCTTGCTTTAAATAAAATATTTTCAGCAAAGCTAGAACGAACTAAGGAATTCGGTGAAGATTAACGAAAGGATCAAATAATTGATTAGAAGAATTACATGTTAAAAGATGTGTATGTAACGACCCCAAATTCGGGTTACCTTAACCTTGGGTTCGGTTCGTCACGATATAACTTATACAATCCAATTCTTACAACAAAAATGTAATTTTTATAATAAAACAACACATCTTAGTCTAATCTCAGGTTTTCTAACCTTTAATCATACAAAACATTTTACCTCAGAGTATGTAATACATCAACCATTATAAATAATATTACAACATCAAAATAATATTATAACGTAACATAGACTTTAATTCTTCCTCCTTAACAATTTTCTTTCTACCATTTTCTTCTGACCTTTTAGGTCCTTCGATGATAGCTGCAAAAATTTGTTTGGAGCAAGGTTGAGTAACCACGTTACCCAGCAAGTTTAACAGTTATCACATAACACATAATTCATATAGCATGCATACTTCACAATATATCCATGTATGACAGTTATACATGTGTACATATTAACACGTAACTCATGATTCATATTATCATACTTTTCATTTCACAGTATAAAGTTCAAATTGAACAACTCAACTGAATATAACAGCTAACAACAACAGTTCATAGCATATTATAACATAACAGTGCATTAGCATATAATATCATTTCACACATAGGAGCAATTAGTTCTGAAAAACTTGCCTTAAGCGCCCCTTATAACTTTACGTTAATTCGCCATTCAGATAACCTGACTGATAATTCAATTCTCTTGAATAGATGACCAACTTTCTTTTTCTTCTAGAATGAACGGATAGTGTCTTGATATTTTTCAAATACCTTATCCATGCTTAAATGTGAATCGTTTATCAGTACCTCGTTGAACACAAAAATAAGCATAAATATCTACACCTCGAATTTAAACGAGACTAGTTTTATGCTACAAACTTTCATTTCAAAATAAATTATAAAACTCGTTCTAATCATTAACAAGCGCTGTTTTTATTTATCGTAATCCCTTCGTTACTTAACCGTTCATGTTCATTAGTTAGTCAACACACAATCCATAATGCCCCAACATCTCATGAGCCTACTAATACTTTTAAAGCCTTTAGAATATTATTTTAGACTTTCCAACTAATTTTCACATTTTTCGAATTTTCTGACAATTTTCTGTAACTATTTCTATTTATAAAAACTATCATTTAATAGCTTCAAAATAAAAATAATTATTCCACATTCTTTTATATCCTCAAAACACCACAAATAATTATCTTATATTATTATAAGATTTTTTCACCAAGTTTCATAATTTTTCACTATTCACATAATTTTTTGTGAATTTTCACTATTTTTAAACTAGCTTTAAATAGTTTAAAACCACAATACATAATTATGTTTTTCAATAATTCACCAAAAAAATTCGGTAATTCATAACTAATATCATAAGATTACAGTAACAATATTTCGGCTCAAAACAATTTTTCTGATAACTCATCATTTAAGCATATTAACAATAATTTATATATTAATATTATGATTACATAGTACTTATATATATATATATATATATATATATAATACTAGCTTGTTTACTTAGATATAATACTAGCTTGTTTACTGAGTTTAAAATCAATACACATCTTTAATCCTAATTTCTGAATTTGACTTATAATATCACCGTAGGTTAAATTGTCATAGTCAATAAAACCTAAATCTTTACTAAGAGCTTCTCTAACTTTATGAGCAAATAAATTAGGTAAACCATTTACAAATTTTTCTTTCCAAAATGGTTTATTACTATCATTTCTCATCATGACTCGAGAAGTAAAAACATCTTTGTACCACCTAAAATCACTTAGAGTGGGACAAGTAAGTTTACTTAACTGATCATGAATTCTTTCAGTAATATTACTAGGGGTTCCAATAAAATGTTTTATTACTGTATAAATCAAAGTGTTTACTCCATCAGGAAGACCTATACCTAAATCCTCGTTAAATATAGGGTTTCCTTCCTCATCTCTTTGAATAGCATAAATAATAGTAGTTCGGGCATCTTCTGTAAGGTGTTTTTCCCACCAAGACCTAAGAATACCTGTGAAACCACTAACTAGTAATTCAACAATATCAGTTTGAGCAAGATTGCTGTAATTAGTGACATAACTATTAGCTACCATGGACATATGATTAAGTTTGTTAAGTATTTCTTGTTCACTTAATCCATCAATATTCCATTCATAAATTTTATTTGAGGATACAGAAAATTGATTATTTAGATTTCTCTCTTCAAATTGTAGATCTGGAGGAGTGGGTCTAGTATACCAATTTCTTGTAATGCTCGAATGATTAAAAGTTAGCTTGTTTAACTGATCAATAATGGTTTGATTACTATTTGTGCTTGAATTGGAATTTGAGTCAGAGTCTGACTCAGAGCTAACATTATTGCTAACCTGATCAATAGTGGCAAGGGTACTAGGCCCACCACTATCATGCATTTTCTTAAACATTTTATCTAACTGTCTGGTAATTAAGTCGTCTTTACTAGGTAGACCTAAACTTGACCTATTTTCAGCGAGTTTAAGTAAAGGTTGCTTAATTTTACTAGTTGGATTCTTAACAATTGTTTCATCAAATTTTTCTTCAATTTTATCTAACTGTTTACCTATAATAGCTAGGCACTGGTTAGTAAAATTGTTTTGTTCAATAATTTTCTTTTCATCCTTATTGCAATCCGAGATCTTAAAAGGACTGGCAACAACAGATGTGTTCTTAACAGGAATAATGACTGTTTCAAGAGGAGGATGATAAGAAAATACCTTTGACTTATCTTCTTTAGTCCACTTATTTTTTGTTAAAATATTACATTTACCATGATATTTTTCATACCAATTAAAAAATGTAATATTTATTTTCTCATCACGAATAAATCTTTTCCAACGATTAACTATTTTATCTCGTTCTTTTTCCGGGTGATTAGCTCGGAAAATATGTCTATTACTCTTATTTTCTTTAGAATTGAAATCATCTGCAAGACAATCCCAATCTAAATTAAATTCTTTAGTGATGACCCTTAGTTGATGACAAATAGGGGCTTCAAAATCAGTTTGAGTAGGCGATGATTGCTCATCATCTACTGATTCATTAGCGACATAGCACGGATGACTAGTTTGACCTTCATTTAAAATACCTTTCATTTTAATATCTTGGACAGAGATATTACTAGTCGTTTCAGCATCTCTTCTAGAAGATGTTTCTGAAGGAGCTGTGGTACTATTATAATCTTCAATTATTAGCGGTTTCCTGGTACGCTCAAAGTTGATTTGTACTGTACCGTCAGAAAATTACCTAACATTTTCAATATTTAATAAATAATTAGTGACTGGCCTTTGGGGCACTTCAGTGGGCAAAGTCCACCTATTTGGTAAAGTAATATCCTTCCATAGAATTGTTCTAGGAATTTGGATATTGGCGTCACTAGTACTGCTTTGAATTAAAACAGTTTGACCTTTAAGACTTTTATTAAGAGCATGAACATTTAAATTGGTCTTCATAGTTTTATAATAAATACGGTAAATTAATGCGATGGCTTGAGAGCCTTCCATCATCTGGGTAATTTCACCAGAAGTTTTAATATTCAAAGTTAATGCTTTCAATAAATTGGGATCACTTAAACTTAAAGTGAAATCTGGAAAACAATTAAAATGTATAGGACCATTATGCAGACTCGATTCCATAATGCCTATAATGCTTGGAAAATAATTTAGAAATCTCGCATCACGAAGACACAAGTAAATGCTTGAATTAATACCCTTAATATTTAATGGTTTAACTGCAACTTGAATTAATCCTAAATGAATGAAATTGTAACCCCTTTTCCTATGTTTTTTAATAACATCTGGAGATAAAAGACTACAAGTTTCATATTCTTTATTAATAGCATAAACATTTTCAACAGTTTTAATGTTATAGTCTGACTTGAAATTGTTAATAAAGGTTGACTTATAAATCTCTCTAGGAGATACACTGGGTAACTTCCAATTACTAAGCGCTTGACTTATGTTTTCATAACTGTGTTCTTCTTGATTAACTATATCTGGGACAGGCGATATTGCTGCCTTAGAGTCGTCTGATGAACCAGACCCAAATAACCTATTCATCTTATTAATCCTAGATTTGTAACTATTTACTATGTTCGTTCATTCATACCCTCATACCTTAAGTAGACTCATACCTATGACCCTTTGTCTACAGTCATACACTGCCCTACCCTGGGACTTACCTCGACTTTTGACCCGATCACGGTGCACTACAGTATGTTAGGTGATTTCGGAACAAAGTGAATAGTAAAAATCTTTGAAGAAGAAGGTGAATAGTTTACTATTTGTGCTTGAATTGGAATCTGAGTCAGAGTCTGACTCAGAGCTAACATTATTGCTAACCTGATCAATAGTGGCAAGGGTACTAGGCCCACCACTATCCTGCATCATTATCTGAATATGAACCAAGCATGATTGCATGCAGGGGCGGAGCTATGTATGGGCTGGGTTGGGCTTCAGCCCGGAGTAAATTTTTGGAAAAAAATTAGTACTATATCTTCTTCAATATTTCAGCCCATACACAATACTAATAGCCCGGTCCATAACACCCATAACATAAGACCTAACTAAGTTATCCCAAGAGAGAAATAGATTTTGAAAATCGTTATAGTCTATCTGAAGAAAAAGGGGATCTGCAGATTCATGTGAAGAAGCAGAAGAACTTGATTTCGGAGGAGCCATCTCATCTTCCTTTCTTTAGGCAACACGGTACAATCTCTGATTTTTACTTATTTATTTATTTTTTAATACCACTGTCCATTGCTACGGTACTATCTCTCGCGTTTAACATGATTCCATTGCTAGTCTGCTATGGTGCGTTTTTTTTAATCTGTTGTTTCATTCTTTTCTTATTCTAGAGTATGTGATGTTAATTGTTTATAAAACTTTGTCAGGCATTTTTTTTTGTCCTTGGTGCAAATTCATTTTAGATGTTCATGTGCTCTATACTTGTTATTTTCTTGTTGGGAGTTTTTTTTTTCTTTCTTTTTTTATTATCTGCTTGTGGGTTTTACTTTCACTCGGGAATAGAGGTTCTGTTCAATGTACAGTTTCCAACATAACACTCGGATGCTGTGTCATAAAATTTTACCTCATCCCATTTGATTGTCTTTTAATTTACTATGGTCAAATTAATTTTTTTAATTAATAAATTGTGTTATTGTTTAAAAACATATGTATAGAGACCAGGACTATAATAAGTTAAGTTAATATAGAAATTACTACTAACAAAAAGTTTGTGGTTTTAAAAAACTAGATAAACATATACTAACAAAAAGTCTATTATGAGTTAACATAGTGTATATATACCATATATTATTATTTATTATATTGTCGTTGTAATATAGTGTGTGTGTGAGACCCGAAAGTATAAAAATATTAAAAAATATTGGCTCGGGGGCAGTGCCCCCGAACCCCCGCCATTTTCTGGCTTCGCCATTGCTTGTTAGCCCATGACACTCTTAATTCCTGGCTCCGCCCTTGATTGCATGAACTCTTACAACTTCAAAAGAATAATAGAGATTTGTGAACTTGATCCACTATTTCCATTACTGTTTTCATTCATTTTTATCTAGTTTTTCATTCATTTTTATCTAGTTTTTTTTTTCTTTCTAGTATATCAAGCAATGTTTTAAAACCAGTTTCATAGTTTGGAGTTTTTTATTTATTTTGCAAACCCATAACTTCCACCGTGGCTATTGTCGGCCATTGTTATAGTAACCATTATAATAGGTGGTTTAAGCCACCATTAACCTCTTAAGAACTCTTCAAAGTTACTGAAATTATCAACACAAAGGAACAAGAGTTTAAATACAAGATTCTTACCCACCTTAAGTTTTAAGGTCATGAATCATTGTTTACGATACTTTAAAGCCAACTGAGCAGCTTCGAAAGAGGAAACAATTGGAATCAGTGGTTATTGAATTTGAATCACCACCACACAGTCTCCACAAAGGTATGCCGATGCGGTTAGTAAGTATTAACTGCATCAATCAAGGCCATCTCCACTCCCGCTCCAACAGAAGCAAACTCGTGTCCATTAATAATCCCACCAATCTCCCCCATCCAGTTCATAAGCAGCTAACAAACTCAAAAACCCCAACCTTTCCAACGAATCCTCATCCGCCATTTTCACTTTCTCTCTCTAGAAAACTCTCTCTAAAAAAATGTATCTTTCCACTCAAGGTCATTCTTTTTAGTACTAAATCGAAGAGCAGCTTTTGTAAGTGGAGTGTAGAGTTAGAGAGAGAAAGATGAGAGATTAATTGGGTCGGTGAAATTTCATGATAGTAGGATTTTGTAATGCTTTATTTTTGCGAAGTGGAGTTAACAGTACTCCCATGTATTTCATTTTCCCTATGTTTGTCGTGAATGTTTCCTATATCATCACATGGATGCTTACCCGTGAATGACTAGTACCTTCTTTCTCCTCACTCTATTGCCTTTATACAACTTGTAGCCTTTCGGTGCTCCAATAGTCCAATTTCAATTACTTTTCTCTCTTTTCCTCTAGCTAGGATTTAATTTGATCAGCTTCCCACTTATTTAATCAGCTTCCCACATGCATGCACTTTAGGACGACTAATTGGTGGGTGACCCATCCCCTTATTTATCTAAGCTTGCTCGTGGGTGGAATAATACAAAAATGATTATATTCTATTTGGGATGTAAATAATCCACTCGAGAGGGCTGTAAATGATAACCGAAAAATTCGTATTCGTTCGCATTCATATTCGAAAAAAAACGGATATTATTTGTATTAAAAAAAACGGATATATCCGTATTCGGTTTAAAAGTATCTGTAAATAAACGGATACAAATACGGATATAGGCGTATTCGTATTCGTTTAACATCCGACCGTAAATATATTCGGCGGATAGCGGATATCCGGAATCCGATATCCGGATTCGGATCCGTATCCGGAATTCGTATCCGAATAACTTATATATATATATATATATTAATTACTTACATAAATAATTATATATGTATATATATAAGTTTTATATATATGTATATATTAATAACTTTTATATGTATATATTTATATATATTAATAACTTATATATATGTATATAAGTTATTAATATTATATATATATATATATATATATATATACACACACACGTATATATTAATAACTTACATTCATTCATTAATAATTTACATTCATTAATAACTCACACATTAATTAATAACTTACACACATATATATATACACACACACGTATATATTAATAACTTACATTCATTAACAACTTATATTCATTAATTTAACTATACAGGTATTAGTCAACACATAAATACTTAAATATATTAAAACTATATAATAGTTAATTAAAATATACATATATATATGAGATTAAGTTAATAACTTAAAATTTATTTATATTAAATACGGCAAAATTTAATAATTAGGTTAAATATAATATTAGTAATTGTTATTTATATAATGTATATATATACCGTATATAAACTATATATATATATATATATAATTTCTGTAAATATAAAAACAAATATCGTATAAAAATAGTATATATCAAAATCTGGCGTCATCTGGGCCATTGAAGTCAAAAACCCAAAGTAATCCTACGGTCAGAAACCTTGATCCTACACTATCCGTGAGAAGCAATCAAAGTGCGACACCTGGATTCCACTAATTTCCCTTCCCATTTCCTAACCATCCGATCAATTTCTCAAACCTTCCAGCCCGTTCGATCAGCCAACAAGAGGAGAAATATAAACCTAGAATAAACAAAATGTCATTCATTTATTCTCCTCTCTCATATCAGAACACAGAAGCACCTTTCTCTCTCATCTTCGTCTGCTCTCAAAACTCAAGCTAACCATGTACCAGAATCAACATTTCTAAGTGTTTTTCTCAAAATCTACTCCGATTAAACAATATTAATCCACCTGATTAACATAGTTACCAATTGATTTTTCAAAAATCTGTAGTCTAAAAGTCTTTGTGTCTAATCTAGTTCTTTTTTGGGTTTATATGAAGTATTTATATAAGCCATTTTTAATTTTCAAAAAGTTTAAATATAAAAACTTGTGATTTAAAGCCCAAGGTTGGCCTTTTCTGGGTTAAAGTGCTTTGATTTCCTCTGTTTGGATGATTGGGATTTCCTCTGTTTTTTTGAGTTTTTAACTGCTAGATCCCAATTTTTGGGAAAAATTGCTAGAAAGAAATTCATGCCATGTTGGACTCATAGATTGCTTACACCATTTGATTTACAGTTGGTCAAATGTGTGCTACTTGATTGCATGCCTATTAGCTTGCCATATTTCCTATTAACTTACTTTGAGTACTGTTGACTTCTGTGTTTAAGTACTTGAGTTAAATGATTCTAAGTGTCAGTTGGTTCAAAATAGAAGTGTTGCGAGTCATTTGACTTTACCTCCAATACCTCTATTTTTGTTTAAGTTGTCTGGTAAGTAGAAAAAGGCTGGTGGTAGTAACCTTGATGATCAGTTAGAGATTATGAGCAATATGCAACAAATGTTAGTGGAAAATCAGGCTGTTTTGCTTGAACATGGGATTTCCTCTGTTCAGTAGACTGATAATTTATGGGTTAAAGTGCTTGATTTCCTCTGTTTGGATGATTGGGATTTCCTCTGTTTAGTAGACTGATAAACGAATTTGGATACCGGATATTATCCGTATTCAGATAACATTTTAAAATCCGTCGGATACCGGATACGAATACGGATACAGAATTAATATTTTGGATACGGATACAGTGGTATTCGGATTCGTATATATCCGTTTACGTCCTTAAGTTAAAATAAGTCCCTTCCTTCATGTCCCACAAAATTTTATAATTATAATTGGTAGTGGAAGGAAGCTAGGGAATTTTGTCATTGTTGTTCACGGTTGTTTTGCTATTCCAAATTAGTGGGGAGATGCTATTAAGTGTAAATAGTATAATGAAATAGAAGATTAGAGTCATTCTCAAACTTGGATGCTTCAGTGTTTAGTCATTCTCCAAACTCAATTATTCTCAAGAAATGACAAAGAGTTGGTGCTCTATTTTATAAGTAATTAGTCTTTTACGTAATTGTCATGGGCACCACACAAGAATAATTATCTTCTAATAATATGACCAAAACTTTCTTACTTTGAAAATTAAATCAGTGACTCTACTTTCCCTTATAATATGTGTTTCCTATTATACTAGCATTGCTATTCACCAAGAATCATGCAACCATACATGTACTTTAAATTATTTGGCTAAGCATCTTGTATGGAACTGTATATGTTAAAATGGCCCATTCAAAATTTCGGAGGAATAAGATTGGAGAGAATACTTTTCAAGGTATCTCTTTTCAACACAAGTTGTTGCACCCTTGATTAAAGTGAAGCCTTTCTGCCACAATAACATTTTATATTCCTAGTGCTAGACAAAAATGAAGGAATTTGGAGAATGCTTGGAATTAGTTGGGGAATGGAAATCCTTTATCCCATTATTTCAGGCTTTCAGCCGACTTATCCCTCCTAAATCCCACTTTTTCATTTAGCCAACATACTCCTATTATGAGATAGAAATTAAATTGCCAACTTAATACTTTAGAAAATAGAGGGTACGTGTACTTATATAATAGCTCATTTAATTCATAGAATTAATATTGTATACTTAAACTTAACTTCTTCCCTTCTTCCATAAATTATTTTCAAACAATCAATTTATACATTAAATATATTTATTTAATATATTACCTCATTATTTAAATATGAATTTAATTTACTAATTTAGTTTCAATATATATATTTTATATATTGAATCATTCGATATTTAATTATATCAATTTGGCATAATATTATATACTAAGTCATCACAATAATATATTACATTTATATGTAATCTATTAGAAAATGAGTTTAATTAGCAAAATGCATACATTAATTCACAAATTTTAAGTAAGTGAATTAATTAGCTCGTACATGAAATTTAATTCATCATAATTTAATCGGTTGCCACAAGGCATATTAACTATATTAACTTATAATATAATTTATCTTATCCTCAATTAATTAATATAAATTAATTAACCCTCTTGGCTTCTTTATTACATTTCTTAGCTAATTTAAACTATTAACTTAAATGTTTAAATTGACTATTAAATATTAAATCCATCCCAAATCACATAATATATATAACACATATATATTTATACATTAATTCAAATCGATACGTCTCATAATAAGAATTTTATTTATTAAATTCTTATTTTACTTTTATTAAAATAATTTTCGAAAACTCCGGGATATCACAATGTATTTGTTGTGGCGGATAAAAGTCATGAATGTATTGTTGTAATAGATAAATTATGTAATATTCATTATTTGTATGTTATGAAGATGTAAATGTATTAGAACTTGGGATTAGAATGTGACATATTGTAATATATTGAAATTACATTTATATCTTAAGATTATATAGGTGTTTATATTGAATGAATAGTACCATGATGCATCGGACCCGGGTTTGAATTAAAGGTAGACCTGAATTTCGGGGGCGTTACATATATGACAACAAATTTATTTCGATACCAAATACCGACACATGTGGATACATAAGATAACAGGTACAAAAGAAAGAATCCATACATTATTATTCTATTTTATCATTTTCAATTTCACAGTAATCGCAATCTATTTATTCGACAAAAAATTAGTTAACATACATTTTTGTACGTGTATTTGATGAATTTTGTGAGATGATAGTGTGATCCATTGGTAACCCATTATTGTTCACATACCTTAAGCCCATAGAAGAAACACCAAGTGCTACCCACAGGCCACAACCCAACTATGACTCACCAAATTTACCCAACCGGCCCATTTTACAAGGTCCAATTTATATATATTTAATGGGGCTCCTGGTTGGGTTAAAACACAAGGCAGAACCCAATCTAATCCAATTATTAATTGGGTTCAGCTGAACTTAAAGCCCAATCCTATTATAGTCAAAGGCTTAAACCTTAATTTTGGGTCAACTTTGCACTTGTCTTCCTTTGCTTCATAGAAAAATCATTAGGCATATCCAACAAGGCCAGAAATAAAAGCTCATACATATTGTTTTTAGTAAATTATTGTTCAAGCAAGAGGAACATGAAATAAAGAGGGGGTGAAATGAATTAGATAAAAGAAAGAAACACCCAATTATGCATGTATATGTAATCAGCCGAATAAAACTTCTCTTGCATGGCAAGAAGGGTCATTATGCCATAACCTATAAACCATAATGTAATGAAACAAGAATTTTAAGGCATAACCTATAAACTATAGTGTAATGAAATAAGAATTTTAATTTAAGATAGTAAGTCGCAATAAATTTATAAAAAACTAGCTGAAGAAATAAGAAATACAAAATCCATACAAGGAAGGGCATGTCATAGACTCATAGGGACCAAAACAAAAGGTTCATAGCATATTAGCATTACATAGTTTTACAAGAATATTGTTGTTCTGGCTATTGGATTCCCTCCCTACAAGTTCTTCAGCTTTTGTTGCAAAAGTAAGATATAAGTCCATCAAACCAAAGTAAAAACTCAATAACTAGCGGTTTATATGTTTTGTTTTAAAAATAACAACATATTTTGTATGAAGGTGTTTTGTGCTTTATAGGTTTGGACTTTAGGTTGATCATATATGGCTGCTAAATGAATACTAGATTTCAAGAGGCTTATCGTGGAGAAAGAGCCCATAGAGACATTACTGGATTAGGTCTCCAGGAAATCGCTTAGGAAATTTTGTAAGAATTTCTAGCCTAAGTTTTTAATTGCAAGACAATTTGTATTTTGCTGGAAAAGTCTTTTAAAAAGGTTCGTGGGCTTAAAATTCTAATCCGTTGAGATTTTGTATCAAATTGGAAACTAAATCAGTTGAGCATATTTGCATATATGATTTCTAAAGATTTATCAAAATCAAAATCTTTCCTAAAAAGTTGGATGGGCTAATTTTGTGTGATTAGATTTTTTCGCTATCTCAAATCAGCTGAGATCTTATCTATGATTGTCCTAATTTCAAGCTGTCAGTTTTCAAAAATCAAAATCCTTCCTTATCAGTTTGAAATTAATTTCTGTTGGGATTGCTAATTTTGAGCAATCTGTTTTTCCCTTCCAACGTATTTCTCTTTGTGTCGTTGGACTTCACCTCTATATATTCTTATTGGCTAAAGCTTCAGAAGAGATAACAAATCAAGAAAAACCACAGTGCTTTCACATAAAAGTTTTCTAGCAAATTATTCTTGCCTTGTTCTTAAATTCTTATTATTGGAAATTCATAGTTATATCTTATAATCATATTTGTTCTTGTTAAAACTTGTATACAAGCCTATATTAGTTTGTGATTGATCCAGTGGTGGATAGGTTTGTACAAATGAAGCTCTAAAGTTGCAGTGGTGCAAACAGTTATAGTGGTGCAAGCAGTTGTAGTGGTGCAAAAGGGGCAGTGGTGTCCAACAGTGTTCAGAGCTTATTTGTACATGGAGTCTTGTAATTAATTGAATAATTTATTAATAAAAGAGTCTCCAATACCTGTTGGTATTGGACGTGGGTTAGGCCACTAGAATAGAGGTTAGAGGTCGAACCACGTAAAAATCTCGGTGTGTTTGTGCTTTGCTGATTATGTTATTTATCTTGCTTAATTCTGCATTAGAACACTATCCATACATCTGCATACTTTGCACTATTAAATCCGAAGTAATATAAAGAAGGTTCTGCTTAGCAGTTTAATACATACATCAAAGTAGACATGTCCTACTTGTCTGATTCTTAGTAATAGTTTAATACAGACACCAAAACAGACAGGTCATACATGTCCGGATTACTTCTGTAGCAGAAAAATTTAAATTTGTCATTTTTAATCAATTCAATCACATACACCTATTCAACCCCCCTCTTCGAAGTGTTCGCAAGGAATTTCAATAACAAGTTGCTGAATAATATTGGTAGGTTTTTCTTCTTTCTTGGGCCTAAGAATGCTACGACCATATGTGGATTCCATCATATTTAGGAGGGGAGGAAATTGTAGCATAACAAATAAGGTCACTGGTAGAAGAGCCAATCCGACGATTGGAATAAGAATCCGATTGTTATTTTGGGCAAAAACAAGATAGAGCGTTGCACTGAAAGATATAATCATGGATGTTATCGAAAAGAAAAAGGCAACCAGACCGATTATTAATCTGTTTGGCAAGGAATAGAGATAATCAATCGTTGCATAGCGCGAGGTGAGGATGGATAAGAATATCAACAAGGTGCAAATAGATGAGAATAACGCAAATGCATTTGATATTGCAAATATAATAAAGGCTGCTCCACCAGAGAATATTGGGGTTCCGTCACCTTTATTACCTCCCGGTACTGTGATGGCTGCTGCAAATGCTATTGTACCAATGATTGTTGTTGCAACTATACATGAATTTGCCATGCCAATCATCCATTGCCCTTCGTATACCTCCATATCCTTGTGCTCCTTTTGAAATAGCTGTAAAGGCGTCATCCCTTCACAATTCTTCTTCTTCTTTTTTTATGTTCAGGCAGCACAAGCCTTTCCACTTCCTGTATTAAATCAAGTGCATTTTGAATAAGAGTTCTAGCTGTTATGGCTCAAGAAACATATGGGGAATTACCAAAAAAAAATGACAGAAAAGAGTAGTATTAGTTTCATCTTCAATTGAATCATCCTTTGTGTAACAATCTTCCGCTTGTCTGTTAGATTGTTTAACAAATTCAATAAAGTATAGTACGACTTTGGAACAGAAAGATACGTATTTCTTGTGGTCTAGTAAGCTATTAATTACATGAAACCACTTCAACTCACGCTGCATCTGTAGAACTTCACTAGAAACAAGATCGAGTTGGTATTGCTGCGCTCTATATCCAGCCAAATGCAAGATGTTGTTACCAATGCTGTAGTCAAAGGACGTTGATAAGAAGCCAAAGGATTCTCCATTTAGATCATTAATGACATTGAACACATTTTCATGACGGTACATAACTGCAAGATGGAGAGCAGAGTGGTTCTCTTCATCAACAGAATTAATTACACTGGGAAATGACTTCAAAATCTCTTCTACAACTTCCGAAATTCCATATTGTGCAGCTAAGAGCAGGGCCGGCCCTGAGTTTTTAAGGGCTTAAAGCGGAAACAAAAAAATGGGCCTTTTACGAATTGCTATTAAGATAAACATAAAAAAACTAAGAAAATACCAAATATAATAACCGACTCTTTCAATATTTCGAAAGCATCATTTACATATCACATTATCACTAAATCAAAAAAGTAATCAGTTTAAAGACATCACTGTAATATCATCCATCTTGCAGTTTTAGCAGCAAAAGTATTAATAATATTCGCACAATCAATCTTATCCGTCATCTCATGTTCAATGGATAGGATGGATAATCCATTCAACCTTTCTTGTGACATAGTTGAGCGGAGGTAGTTCTTAATTAGCTTCAACTTCGAAAACCTTCTTTCTCCGGAAGCAACCGTAACAGGAATAGTCAATAATATTCGATAGGCAATCCACACATTTGGATAACAATCCTCCATCAATTTCAATTGATTGAGCACTTCAATTGGTTTCGTCATCTCTTTTGGTAAACCTTCTCTGAAGACTTTCAATTCCGAAAACAACTCATTTCCGTTGATATCAGAAGTTCCTTCATGTTTCAAAGCATCTTCTAACTTGGTACATCTTCAAACGTTCATCGGTTGTAGACTTTAACTTGTTCACATCAAACAAAAAACCCCAAATTTCCTCATATTTCTCAAACTGTTCAAACCGGCTCTTAAGTGATGAAAGAGCTTGATCTACTATAGATAAGAAGTAGTTAACTCTAAATGAGTCTTCAGCCGAAAGGGTCACCTCTTCACTCCCATTCTCATCAAAATGTTTCCTTCTATGAATGACATGCTTCTCATGAAATACGGGCTCAACTCCTATTTCGGATGCAATTGCCTTAGCTTCATCAATAGCCTCCGCCAAACCACTTTCTCTATATTTCTCAAGAAAGGAAACACGCCCTTTTAACTGATCAATGGCAACATCAATATGCATATCTTCTTTTTGCAAGGTCTTGCTGACAACGTTAACTGCAAACAAAATAGTATGCCAAACAACCATGCTAACTAAAAATCCAAAATCCTCAATTTCATATCTTACTAAGGCATCAGCTTCACTCTTTGCACCAACATCGTCACGAGAATCAGCCAATTCAAGTAAAGCCTCTTTGATTTCTGGAGTTTGATCTTGCACACTTTTGTCGATTGTTTCATTCTTTTTCAATCTCATCTCTAATTCAATCCATTTGCTCATGCAAGCAATATGCTCGTAACTACCTTCATGACTTTTGAGTCTTTGACCAATATTTCTCCAATTTCTCAAGCCATTAGTAGCCAACAAAGTATTGTTTTCACCTTGCGCAAACAATTTACAACAAAAGCAAAATACTTTGTCGGAAGCACTTGAATATACAAGCCACCTCCTATCTTTCTTCTCTCCGTTTGACAAACGACGGATGTAGTGAAAGGAAGTGAAATGCCTACCCTTTGCATCCTTAGGAAATTGATCCCCATCTCTTCTTAAAGGCTCTCTTTCTATTACAAAGTCAATAAAATTTTGATCAATCTTGTCCCAATTGCTCGGATCATCAATGTTTGTAGGTCCATATTCACAATCCAAGCCTTCATTTTGACCCTCATGATTCATATCTTCATGGTCACTCTCATTCAAGCATTCATTTGGTTCCTTTGCAAGGACATCCGTATCTTCCACTAAATTTTCTTGTTGTTCATTCTCTGTATCTACTATTTGTTCTTCAACCACACTAGAACTCTCCTTTTGTTTCTTACTACCAAAAAATTTATCGAGTGAACCCGCTTGAGATTGAACTAATTCATCCGCTTTTTTCTTTCTTTTTCTTTTTTCAGATCCAGACATATACTTTTTAGGAGCCATTGTGAATTAAAAATCTGCAAAATTCCAGCATAATCTCGTGATTATCTATATAATATAGTCCTACATTAAGTCCAACTATACCAAAAAAATTATATATATTATCAAACAAATAGCAAATTACCACCAGATTAATTACTAAAAAAAAGTAAATCAACACCAAATCTATTATCTAAACATATTTGTTCCTTTAAAAGTACACCAAACGGTCCAAACTCAATTCTAATAACAAGGCTGCCTGTAAGCCTGTTTATCACCATTCACCCACTTTAAAAATTAAAAGTACACTAAACTCAATTCCTTATTTATTTAGGTTTCCAATAACAATAAAAATTTGCTAAAATATTACTCAAAATTCAAAAACAACTCATTCAGCTTTCAACAACAACAATAGAAAAAAACAAAAAACAAAAAACAAAAACAAATGGCAACACGACAATATACACTCTAGTCCCTTATTTATTCAAGTTTCAAAGAAAAAAAATCTGCGAAATAGGAAAATGAGGGTTATTATATTACCACACATCTAAACTGATTATACTATGAAGTTCGCAAAATCATGATAGTCAATAAGAGCAATACAAGATTTCTAAACGGTAAACGTACCGGGAACAGGAGCCAGGAGAGGAGGAGAAATACCTTTCTTCCTTCAGTTCTCTGTTCTCCAATTTTTGCCTTTCTTGAGCACTCAGCAGATTACTTTTCAAATGGAGGCAAGCAAAAAACGAATTTCTGCCTGACTGCCTTTCTTGAGCACGTGTAAACCTAGTTCATTTGGGTAAAATTTTTGGGCCCTAAAAATTTATTAATTCTAGTGGGCCTAAAGCCCGGGCACCTTGGGCTTTAGCCCAGGGCCGGTGCTGGCTAAGAGGAAGGAATGACTAAATATTACTGAAGTTTCTGAGGAAGATAAGCGCATGCCTTCCTCGCACAAGCATCTCAGGAGTTCCATTGCTTGAAGATGCAACACTTTTGTCCTTCTAATATTCTTCAATTGTGGCACTGTAATGATAATGAACTCAAGAATTACTGAAAATTATAATCAATGTCTGTGTTATAAGTGGCAACGTCAGCATTTTGTACCTATGATGTCAAGGACTTTGGAAAAAAATCTCCTGCACACTACAAAAGAAAGCAAACTAGCCAGTGAGTGATTGAAAGAAAATGAAAATAGTGAAATAGAATAATTCCTGACAGTAGCAAATACAACCGCATGACTAGGGTGCGTTAAAAATTAATATTATGAATTTGTCGTTACCTTTTATTGCTATCACACCACCAATACTAAATTCTTAGCAAATATAAAGGGTATAATTGAAAACATAAAATAATCCTCAAAAGCTATAGTTTTAAAAATGTATGTTTTTAATTTAGGGATTGAGGGAGTATTTTGATCTGTGGTCTTTGTTGTTTTTTATTTTAATTTTTGAAAAAAAAACTCTTATAGCACTATATAGGAACCAATTCCTTTCCTTCGACAGCTTAAGCTGTTGGAGAATGAGCTAGAAGTATAGTGTGAGCTTGGAGGTAAGTTAATTTGCAAGAGCGAGATGTGAGATGGCCTGTAACAGTCCAAGGAGAGATTCTGGTATTTGGGAATCAACCGTCTTCGAGAATGTTAGAGTATTCAGTGAGCTCCGATAGCTTTACGTACTGTGTTTGTGAGTTTTGAGAGAATAAAAGAAAAGAATTTAATATTTATAAGAGAAAAGAGAGCGAAGAAAATGAAATTTACTTTCTTTCTTGTGTTTGTGAGTTTTGAAAGGAAATTTTAACTTAAAATAATATATTACTATCTTACCCTTGTAAGATTATATTTTAAAAATTATTCTAAAGATAGTTTTGGTATTTTAGTATGTCATCTAAGTCTTTAGTAAATTTCCTTTCAAATCTTTATAACTTTGGGAAGAAATTTTTAGAAAATCTCCCTGCTCTTTTTTTTTTCTCTCTTTCAAAAACTCACAAATACGAGATTTTTAATCTTCATTTTCTAAATTTCCCTTCGTCTCCTTTCTTTTGTCTCCTTTTAAAAACTCAAAAACACAGTATAACTGGTGAATATTGACTATTATTAATAGTAACAGGTTTGGTAACGCCTCAAATCTGGTTCTATAATTGAAGCACATTTTAATAGGAGTATTATTATGGATCCTATTTTAATAATAATAATAGGAAAGGAGCACTATTTTTAATAATCCCCAAATTTATTCGTTGAATGAAAGATTTGATCAGTGCTAGCATCTATAAAGAATTCTTATGTTTAGTTGTTAAATAATATACAAATTACTGGAAAAATCTTATGTTGCATTTAGATTGAAAGAAATCATGGTGATGATGATTGTGAAGATGATTATGATGATAAGGAGGATAACCACCATGAATAATGATGATGAAAAGGAGTAGACGTCGATAATTAATTAACAATGACAATACGAAGTTGAGTATTTAAAGTTTCAAGTTAATGGAGGAATTATTGGATATCTTTTCGAATCGTATGTAGAAAAGGAGATGCATATTATTGGGATTTGCTCATATTAATTTCAACAAGACTAGTTACAATTAGGCGAACATGAGTACATAGTGTGTTTTTTATTTTTTATCATTCATATAATCTCTGTGTGATTGGGTCAAATATTAGATCTTACATCTAGCATTATCATAGGAGCAAATATGATAGTTTAAACTTATAGAGCAATTGATAGCTAAATAGTTTCTTTAAGTTATGCACATCCGCTTTCAAGAAACTGCACACACTGCATCGCAAATAATTTAAATAGGATAAATGTCTTATAACATACCAAATACTGGGTCCTGCTTATTTAGTTGCATAAAATTTGGTGTGGGGGAATTTTTCTTCGCCCCAAGAAAACCTGGCAAACAAAAATATTGATGAAATTACATAATAGAATATATATATATATATATACCCTTCTCAAGTAATCAATTAATTGCATCAATTCAAGTTAGTTCTTTGCCATTGCAAATTGAGGGTGGGAAGCCAGGTTTATCATATGGGAAATGTTAAATAAAACTACTATGGCAATAGACAATAAGTTGACCTTTTTAAAATTATTTTTAGTACTGCGGTGCATTTGAATCTCAAGTATTGTATTTGTGCCTCAAACGCTGCGTTTTTGAATTAAATAAATTGTGTTTAAAATAAACTGCTTTTCGGCAAGATTCTAAAGTGTTTTTGAACTCCTAAACACACCAAACACACTAAATGAACTAGACGCCACTAACAAAACAAGCACACGATATCTTATGTCAACAGCCTATTAAGAGCTTCAATCAAGAAATATACAGAGCTCTACTATAAGTTCTCTAGGCTTGCATTTTTATATGGATTGTGACATGCTTGAGATACTTGCCTCCAACCATTTCATCAATTAAAAGGCAAACTAATGGAGTATATATATTAGTTACTCAAGAAAGAGCGATATAAAAGTGTGCAGCAAAAGTTAAAATTAGGGTTTTGACTGGAGAGGTTAAGAATCTCTAATAGGTTATCAAAGAAAAAATGTTAGAAGTTGGAATAAGGGGGAAGAGAAAACAAGCTAAAATTATGGACTAAGACCATGGCAGAATATTTTCCATCATGTTACTAGCTAATCTTCAAGAGTCCCAAAAATGAGCCTCCCCCTCTCTCTATATAGCCATAATTTGGGCTCAATGTCTTAATAGGGGCACAAGTATA
This sequence comes from Aralia elata, assembly GCA_034770075.1. Taxonomy (NCBI): domain Eukaryota; kingdom Viridiplantae; phylum Streptophyta; class Magnoliopsida; order Apiales; family Araliaceae; genus Aralia; species Aralia elata. The sequence continues at coordinate 22,277,046 of CM068384.1, forward strand.
TATAATAACAAGTACACAATCTCAACTAGGCTTTAGGTTTGTCCATATAATATGGATAACTCTCAGTAAACTCTACTCTTCAACCACCAAACCATAACCCTTAACACGTTTCCAAATTATGAAAAATTGGACCCCAGACCTCCACGAGCCTTCTGCCTTTAGTCCAAAAAGGTTAACACAATAAATATAATGGTGGGCTAAGTTCATCTCGAGATGGGTCCACAATATTTGTGAGTCTTAAATTGTCGTATCAGGTCTAAATTGGGCTTTTACGGCCTAATTCTAAATAAATTTTTTACTTTATTTTATGATGAGCAACACGTATCATGACATTCTTCGCGCCTTATTCATATTTTAAGGGTCGACAAAAAGCATATGGATTATAATATTTTTTTGTCGGTAACAATGGATTATAAAATTTTAAATTACTAGTAATATATGTTTAGATTCCGAAGAATATTCAAAGAGTCTTTTGTCTCCTGTTATGCAAGTGCATTACATCGTCTCACGCAGTAAGTTTTTTAATCACTGTCAAGCTATCTGGTGATTAAATATGTTAGATAATCTAATTGCATCTATGTTTTCCAATTTTAGTGTAGCAATTAATAAATGTTATACTCCAATATCAAACAAAATCAGATGCAGAAAAACCTCCCTTTGAACATTTGGAATATCAATTTATTTAGAAGTTTTTTTTTTCTTTTTTTTAAAGTACTCTCTGTTTCACAAAAAAAAAATCTTACTCATCAAAAGAATTATTCCAAAAAAGGTTTTTTTTTGTTTTTTTTTAAATTTATTTATGATGGTAGTAAAAAATGTTAATTGTAATTCACTCAAAGAACAAGAACACAAAACTATCTGGGAATGACTTGTTTATTGAAAGGACCAACAATGGCTTATATAGCCTTACAAAGAGAATAGAAAAAACAGAACAACCCACGTTCAGTGAGAAACGTGGTAACAAACTGGAAGAGTAAAAATAGCAACAGTCCCTAAAGACCAGGACACTTACAAAACAGAATAACAAACAATTAAATCTTATCATTCCCTCCCTTAAACTAGACTGCATGAACAACTAGTTTAACTTTAATTTTGGCGCCTCATAGACTCTCAACTTGCTCCTCAGCTTCTGAAATGATTCCAGCTTAAGAGGTTTAGTTAGTATGTCCGCCACCTGCTCCTGTGTTCCACAAAACTTCAACTGAACAACTCCTTCATTCACCAGATCACGTCGAAAGTGAAAACGCACATCAATGTGCTTGCTTCTGCCATGCATTAAAGGGTTCTTAGATAGTTTGATGGTTGAACTATTATCATAGAAAATAATAGCACTCTCACTGCCTCCATAACCAAGCTTCTTCAGCACCCTTTTCATCCATACTTCTTGACATATGCATGCTGCAGCAGCAACAAATTCAGCTTCTGTTGTACTAAGTGTGACTATTGGTTGCTTTCGTGAAGACCAAGCCACTGCTGCATCACTTAGAATAAAAGCATACCCCGACGTGCTCTTCTTATCCTCCACAGAACCAGCATAATCACTATCAGTGAAGCCAATAGGTCCTTATTCCCTCCCTTCTTGTAGAGAATCCCAAAGTCAGTAGTTCCTTGCAAATAGCGCAGAACCCTCTTGGCTGCTACAAGATGAAGTTCTGTTGGCTCTGACATGTACCTGCTAATCAAGCTAACTACATACATTATATCTGGCCTTGTGGTTGTAAGATATATCATACTTCCCACCAACTGCTTATAGAATGAGCCATTCACTTCTATTCCATTCTCATCCTTAAAAATTTTGAACCCTGGAATTATCGGATTCTGGACTGAGTTACTATGCTCCATTCCAAATCTTCTTAGAACTTCTAACACATACTTTTTTTGACTTATAAATATCCCTCCATCAAACTGCATTACTTCAATGCCGAGGAAGTACCTCATTTTACCCAAGTCCGACATATCAAACTCATTCATCATTGAGTTCTTAAACTCACACATCATACCCTCATCATCTCCAGTATAAATATATACAAGCTAATGATCAAAAGTTTACCTTGTTTGCTGATTTTGGTAAAGAGGGTCTGCTCACTGTCACTCTTCTCGAAGCCTTCTTTCAAGAAATATGATTCAATTCTGCTGAACCACGCTCTTGGTGCCTGCTTGAGTCCGTATAATGCTTTGTTGAGTTTGTACACTTTAAGTTCCTCATTCTTCACTTCATATCCTTTTGGCTGCTCAACATAGACATTTTCAATTAGCTCTCCATGAAGGAAGGCTGACTTAACGTCAAGCTGGAACACACTCCAAGAGTTTTGTGCCGCAAGAGCTAGGATCATTCGTATCGTATCCATACGAGCTACTGGAGCATAAACCTCTTCATAATCAACTATGTGTTCCTGTGCATAACCTTTTGCAACCAAGCGAGCCTTATGCTTCTCCACTTCTCCAAGTTCATTGAGTTTTGTTTTGTAGACCCATTTAACCCCAATCTTTTTAGCTCCCTTCGGCAAATCAGTTAGAACCCATGTCCCATTCTTATCAATGGACCGCATCTCTGAATCAATAGCAAGCTTCCACTTTTCATCTTTTATTGCCTCCTCATAAGAGACCGGATCAGAGTTTGCAAATAGGACTCTATTAACTTCAATATCCTCATCGGAGTGTCCTTCACCAGAGAAGTAATCTCCCATCCATGCAGACGGTCGTATTATCCTAACTGCTTATATATTTAAAGGTTCAGGAGCTTCAACAACAGTCGGACGACCTTCATCGTCTGAATGTGGCACTGACACGTCCGCTTCACCGCTTTTTTCTGCGTCAGGCTCAGCATCACCCTCGAGTTCATCTTCACCATGCTCCTTTTCATCTCCCCATTTGAGGTCCAGTAGAGTCTGTTCTTGATAACTTTCATCCCAGTTCCACTTCTTGTCCTCCTCAAACACAACATCACGACTAACTACAATTTTCTTTGACACTGGATCGAAGAGTCTGTACCCCTTTGATTCTTCACTTACCCCAAAGAAAATACAGCTATGACTTTTATCATCAAGCTTCGTCCTTTGAACATCAGGAACATGAGCGTGTACAATACTGCCAAAGACTCTGAAATGCTCAACAGAAGGTTTAATTCCACTCCAAGCTTTTTGTGGTGTCATATCTTTGACTGCCAATGTTGGACATCTATTGACCACATAGAAAGTCCAATTTACCGCTTCAGGCTAGAAAGTTTTTGGAATATCCTTCTCGGACAGTAAACTCCTCACCATGTTCGTGACAATCCTGTTCTTTCTCTCCGCAACACCGTTTTGTTGCGGTGTATAAGCGGCAGTCAACTGTCTCTTAATCACATTCTTTCTACAAAAATCATTGAATTCTTTGGATGTGAACTCCCCTCCACGATCTGTTCTTAAACACTTAATAGACAAACCAGTTTCCTTTTCCACACAACTCTTAAACAGTTTAAAGTAGGCAAAAGCATCTGCTTTATTAACAAGAAAGTTCACCCAAGCCTTTCTACTGAAATCATCGATGAAACAAATCAAATACCTCTTGTGACTATTAGAGGTGGGTGATATTGGTCCACAAATGTCAGCGTGAACTAGCTCCAGCTTTTTTGATGCTCTCCATGTACTCCTCTTAGGAATGGAATCTCGATTTTGTTTTCCCTTCAAACAATCAGCACAAACTATATTGGACTCAGCAAAGTGCGGCAAAACTCTCACCATTTCTTTGTTGTGCAGAGTCTTGAGACCTGAATAACTGAGATGTCCATACCTACGGTGCCAAAGATGAGCTAGATCCTGAGTAGTTGCTTGAAGACACACTATTGCAGTCTCCTGCCTGATGGGTTGTGTATTGGAGATCAGGACAAACATCCTATTAGTTGTCATGTTGGATTGGATAATCAAACCTTTCGAAGGATGATAGATTTTGCACTGATTTGAATGAAGTAGGACTACTAACCCCTTTTCTTGTAGCTGGCCGATGCTAAGAAGGTTATTTCTTAGTGCTGGCACGTAGAACACCTCTGTGACAAGATGATTAACACTTCTAGAGACAGCCGCACATTTCCCTTCCCAACAACACTCAGTTTAGTATGGTTACCGAGTTTGACCATCTATGTAAACTCCTCATCCAGTTCATAGAACAACGATCGATCACCACACATATGGTTACTACAACCTGAGTCAAGAAACCATACATCATCACGAGTAACTCCATGTGACTCAACATAGGCCATAAGAAGCATCTCATCTGACTTATCCAGCTCCACATAATTTGCTTATTTTCCTAAAGTTGGACACTCATATTGATAATGTTCAAGTTGATGGCATTTGTAGCATTTAATAGTTGCCTTGTTGTAGGTCTGGCGAGCCCTACCTCTGCCTCGTCCGCCTCTGAACGCTGCTCTCCCACGTCCTTTTCCATTGTATTTGTGACGCCCCCAAATCCGGGTACCTTCAAACCCGTATTCAGTGCTACACGATACTAATCATTCACACGTATCTATCTATAAAGTGATAACCAACATGAAAGTAACTAACATTATTACAAACTTATTCATTACAATCCCAGGTTCTAAGACCTTTAGAAATCTTCATTACATGATACTAATAATAATTCAAGTATTATTACATAACATTCGTTTATTACAATAAACACTTGTCGACTACTCGTTCAGCTTTCCTTTCCCTTTGTTTGTTCCTGAGCCTTCTACACGTTCGGGTTTCACTGAAAACATTTAATTTCAACCAAGAGTGAGCATTTAATTGCTCAGCAAGTATTAACAGTTAATAAACAACATATCGCAAGGATTAAATGCTTTCTTTAAGATATGCTTTTACAGTGGAACAAAACTGTAAAGCCTTTGAAACATTTATAAATAACATGACTCACTTGCATTTTTGAAATGACATATTGACTTTAGCTGAGCGGTCAAAGGACCACGAACTTTTTCTTTTTAAAAAGGTTCTAATAGATATTCATCTACGAACCGTCTGGTCTTACGGGCACGGTGGGTGATCAGCCTGTTATGCCCTGCGTTGATCAACACTCTCTTATCATAACGACATTGCGTTCTGCGTAACTGCCTTTCAACAAAATTAAAACTTTCCCAAATAAGGGATGTTCATGCTCAGTCTTGAGTTCAAACTAAAGCAATTTAGTTGAACAGCTCTATCTAGCATCAAAAATATTTTAAAGACTTAAATTGAAAGCAACGAAACATGTGTCTAGCCGATTCAAATGACATAGACTTCTTCTTAAACAGATTATGCATATATTCATGCTTTAGAGAGGTGCATTATAGCACAATCATTGAACAACTCAAGATATTTGCATTCGATATATAAGTAGAATGAAATGTAGAACATTTGCATAGTCATGAGACATGCACATAACCAATTATTGAGCAAGGATAAAGAACTTGTATCAAGTAGAGAAACTTGCATGTAAACAAGTATTTCACAAGGATAGAGAACTTGCCTTTAGCGTTCTTTAAGATTGGCGTTAACCGTTCTTGATAATTTCCTACACATGTACATAGCCAACTGTTGTCCGATTTATATAATGACAATTACGTGCAAGTATACACGGTCAATCAAGTAATAAAGAAGTAAGAAGGATGTCGAACCCACAGGGAACAGTCACTAACAATTATTCTAATTATCAATAATACTACCAATTCAATTTAATTTAAACGGTCACCAATGTTGTTTTTGAGAATAGATTAATTTAAAACTAAAATTAAACTAAACTAACAAGAATTAATTACCAGATGTATTAAAGTATAGGAATACAACTTCCCCAATTGCGTTGCAATAATCGCCTTATCCAATTTCCACTTTATTAATTCAATGAATTGTTAACTAGGATTGCCTATCAATTTATTAACATCTTTCAATGATTAACAAAAAGACCTATTCCAGTTATATTGCTATTTTCATGCAAGACACTTAAAATAGATTCATTAAGCACAAACTCCTAACAAAGTTACACATGGCATATAAGTACTTTCGTCTCATACACTATTTTGTTATCCTTATCAAGAATCAACAAATTCATGCGTTATCACATCCAGATCTAATCATAGATTTCCTCTTTCAATTCCATCTAAGATATCAGATTAATTGCTAGCTAGACAATTAATAAATAAACACAAGATATGACAAACAACTCAATTAGAATCAACAAGTGAAAATATGGATAAATAAGTTAAAGCATCACAAAAGGTTTCATTGAATTCCTAATTAATAGTTTAGTTCATGATCCTAATAAAAACCATCATCTCGAATAATAAGAACATTCAAAGTTACAGATAAAGGAAATAAAGAGAAGAAGAAAAACTCTTGTGAGAATCTTTAATCTCCTTAGTCTTCAATGTCTGACTTCTCTTGCTCCCCAATCCAATCTCCAAGCCTCCATATTAGATAATCAAGTCTTGTCGTCCAAAAAAGTCTCTTAAATTCAAGTTATAATCAAGTATTTATAGCCCTAATGGAAACCCTAGTACATAAGGTAAGTTAAAATCCTTTTCTAAGTCAACTTCTGCATTATAGAAACCAAATCAGCATCAAATTCGTCAGATCAGCATGCCCCGCGCCACCTTCCTTTGTAAACTAGCGTGCCCCGCGCTACGTATGCAGATTTTCAGCCCAGTATGGCGCGGCCCGCGCCGGTTATAGGCCAAAATTGGCGCGCCCCGCGCTGGTCATTTTTCTGCTGCGACGTCCCTTGGTAAAACAGTCATAACTTTTGATCCGAGAAGAGTTACGGGATGTGCGACCTATCAAAACGAAGCTCTCGACGAGATCTACAACTTTGATTCTTTAAGAATTGAGAGATTCGGGCTGGATCAAGGTCGAAATTGGGCTCTAAGTGGATGCTATGCAAATTCAACATGAAAACTTCAACCTTTGATCTCTTTTCGATTCCAATTATCTATTTTTGCCCCCTCCTTAGCCTTTCCTACACAATAAATATAAATATATCAAAAGTAACATAAAAACACTCAAGTATAAACAATATTTCAAGATAAAGAATACCAGATTCGTAAGTATTAAACCCATTTATCAAATACCCCCAAACTTGAACCTTTGCTTGTCCTCAAGCAAAACACTAAGAACAAAACTAAAAAAAAAAAAAAAATACTATAAAACTATGACTCTAACAATTAACTACTCAAACAATGAATTAATACGAAGTTGAACAATGGCCTCAAAAAAATTTAAACAATAACTCACAAAATTTTTTAAAAACATGCAAAGCTTAAAATTTCAACCTATTCATCAGTTTCACATCTATTCGTGACCCTTAAAGTGTGTGTGTGTATATCCAAATATTCAACTAGTCATAATTCACATAAGATCATGAAATCAAATGCTCATAAAATAATTCAAATCAACTCTATAAACTTATTTTTCACATCAAACTCCACTAATGAAGGCAACACATAATTTTAGAGGATCAAAAAGGATATTTTAACATTTAAGCACACATGAACCCTTCCCAAGTATTTCAAACACAATATTTTTTTCTTCTTTTTAGTGAGTGCATTTTATGCTCCTTCTCACTCTCTTTTGAACGAGTGCGTTTTACGCTCCATCTCGCTTTCTCTCCCACGAGTGCGTTTTACGCTCCATCTCGTGCATGTGTTTATGGATGAGTGCGTTTTACGCTCCATCTCAACCCACCACATGATCCATTTTTTTTTCCTCGGGAAGGTTCAAAATTTCAAAAACACCACAAGATTTCCCCCAAACTTATATTAATGCCTAAATTACGCTTTGAATGATGGTCAGATAAGATTTCTAGAATTTCAATGATATCTCCCACAAGTATTTAACCAAATTTTTTTTAAAAATGGATATGTGAATATAAGTGCAACAAGATCACAAACAATGTAATACCGACTCATAAGTTAAGGTTTAAACTAAGCATGTTTCTTAATTTCACAAGAGTTAGACATTAAACTCATTTTTTCCTTTTATCATCGGCCATCTCAATTACAATCAATCCATTGTTCATCTATCCTAAAAACATACTATCTAACATGCAAACCTAATAAACTAAAACAAATAAAATAAAATAAGACGACACCCCCAAACTTAAACTAGACATTGTCCTCAATGGCTAAAATAGGAAAAAGTAAAGCAGAGGACTTCCCTGAAAATATAGCAATCTTCCTCCTTGTCTGCTAAGTCTGAAGAATAGGCTAGGCACATTGAAATGAATACGGCACTACACTTGACTTGGACTTGAATAACCTGTAAACATCATGAAAGCAAGTTTATTAAATCCTAATAAATGCAAATTTATTAACTATTATGAAACTTAATAAAATAAAAAACTAAAACTAAAAATTAAACTTGGGTTGCCTCCCAATAAGCGCTTGGTTTATAGTCGTCAGCCCGACTTCACCATCTACTATCCAATTCCCCTTCGAAAATTGAGGAACCCTCCATCCATCAGTAGTAATGTAACTTTTGAGGGCTTCTCTTGAGTAGGGGTCATTTTTTCAAGTTCACCTAGCTGGTTACTCTTGGATAAAAACTCCTTTATGAGTTGTAAATAGCTAGGCGTTTGCTCCGTTGTGTATGTGATTGGAATATTGAATTGAAGCTTCTTGAATACAACTGGATCTTCATCCATCTTCTTATCCCACCATGGCTCAAAAGATATACTAGCTCGCATGTCACATAGAGCTTTGTCGATGACATGACTACCAACTTGGCATGGGATTGCAAAGCTACTCGGATCCTTGAGCTTTAATGGAGAAGGCACATGAGGCACTATCAAAATTGGCTCATCTGCGTTGGAACTCAAAGCTAGATCTTCCTCGGCTGTATTTTCTTGATCCCCACTTGTCTCCTCCATATCAGCATCTATGACTATTGGCACGCGTGCTCCATCAATTTTAGAAACCATGTTACTTGGCAATTCACGTTGAGGGCGATTGTTAACGACATTTACCAACTGCCCCAATTGATTCTCTATATTTCTAAGAGTCACTTCATGATTGTTTTTCCACGTCTCATTCTCTTTTATGTACTTAATCAGAAGCTCCTCTAAATCTGATTTCTTTTCTTGTTGTGGGTGTGGTTGTTGGCCAGAAAAATTCGAATGATATTCCCAATCCTGTTGATAGTTGTTGGGATAGGCATAATTGTTGGAGTAGTCACCGAAGTTGCCACCATACTGAATTGACTCGAAACTGATGGCGCATTGATGACTCGGATGGGGTCCAGCACAATAATCACAAATCACCGAAAGTGTATCCATCTGTGCCGACAACTCATCGAATTCGTATATCCCTGTCGCGTTTGGCTGAGTCATGCTCGTGTAAGGCCATTGATAATTATAATGAGCCATGATGTACCTCGCAAAGACGAAGAAAAAAAAGAATTAAAACAAAAAGGAAAAATGTTTAAATAAACTAAATTGATAAAAACTAATAATAAAAATTATTATTAGAACCGTTCCCCGGCAACGGCGCCAAAAACTTGTTGTCCGATTTATATAATGACAATTACGTGCAAGTATACACGGTCAATCAAGTAATAAAGAAGTAAGAAGGATGTCGAACCCACAGGGAACAGTCACTAACAATTATTCTAATTATCAATAATACTACCAATTCAATTTAATTTAAACGGTCACCAATGTTGTTTTTGAGAATAGATTAATTTAAAACTAAAATTAAACTAAACTAACAAGAATTAATTACCAGATGTATTAAAGTATAGGAATACAACTTCCCCAATTGCGTTGCAATAATCGCCTTATCCAATTTCCACTTTATTAATTCAATGAATTGTTAACTAGGATTGCCTATCAATTTATTAACATCTTTCAATGATTAACAAAAAGACCTATTCCAGTTATATTGCTATTTTCATGCAAGACACTTAAAATAGATTCATTAAGCACAAACTCCTAACAAAGTTACACATGGCATATAAGTACTTTCGTCTCATACACTATTTTGTTATCCTTATTAAGAATCAACAAATTCATGCGTTATCACATCCAGATCTAATCATAGATTTCCTCTTTCAATTCCATCTAAGATATCAGATTAATTGCTAGCTAGACAATTAATAAATAAACACAAGATATGACAAACAACTCAATTAGAATCAACAAGTGAAAATATGGATAAATAAGTTAAAGCATCACAAAAGGTTTCATTGAATTCCTAATTAATAGTTTAGTTCATGATCCTAATAAAAACCATCATCTCGAATAATAAGAACATTCAAAGTTACAGATAAAGGAAATAAAGAGAAGAAGAAAAACTCTTGTGAGAATCTTTAATCTCCTTAGTCTTCAATGTCTGACTTCTCTTGCTCCCCAATCCAATCTCCAAGCCTCCATATTAGATAATCAAGTCTTGTCGTCCAAAAAAGTCTCTTAAATTCAAGTTATAATCAAGTATTTATAGCCCTAATGGAAACCCTAGTACATAAGGTAAGTTAAAATCCTTTTCTAAGTCAACTTCTGCATTATAGAAACCAAATCAGCATCAAATTCGTCAGATCAGCGTGCCCCGCGCCACCTTCCTTTGTAAACTAGCGTGCCCCGCGCTACGTATGCAGATTTTCAGCCCAGTATGGCGCGGCCCGCGCCGGTTATAGGCCAAAATTGGCGCGCCCCGCGCTGGTCATTTTTCTGCTGCGACGTCCCTTGGTAAAACAGTCATAACTTTTGATCCGAGAAGAGTTACGGGATGTGCGACCTATCAAAACGAAGCTCTCGACGAGATCTACAACTTTGATTCTTTAAGAATTGAGAGATTCGGGCTGGATCAAGGTCGAAATTGGGCTCTAAGTGGATGTTATGCAAATTCAACATGAAAACTTCAACCTTTGATCTCTTTTCGATTCCAATTATCTATTTTTGCCCCCTCCTTAGCCTTTCCTACACAATAAATATAAATATATCAAAAGTAACATAAAAACACTCAAGTATAAACAATATTTCAAGATAAAGAATACCAGATTCGTAAGTATTAAACCCATTTATCACCAACACACAATTGATTTGCATTAGCTTTTATTCATTATTTATAATGTTTCCTTTATAACTTTATTTAAGTCTTTTAGCATTTGTCATGGCATCGACGCTTGAACGTCACGTGTTTATCTTGGTTCGTGTGAGTGCTTGAGTGTTACGTTCGTGCGTACGCTCAACATCTCAATACATGCAACAAATCATTATTATGTTCTTTACATTAAATTTGAAACCTTCTTTGAGTTTTATATCAATTGATATTGTGTTCAGATGTTTATACGTTGAACTCCCGCATCATACCCATATGAACGTTAATGTTCTATTTCTTATATTTGTTATTAGTCATTTCTTATAGTTTTTTCACCTTATTAGAAATAAAATATCATTTACAGTACTATCTCTTACCACGACGTTTTGACATTTAACCATTACGTTCATTTTGATTTCCATGAGTTCGTTGAACTATACATTTGAATGTATGCTCATTACCTCGTTATTTCATTACGTATTTTAGTCGGTAAATTTTTAAATCAATGTTTTAATAACTTCTCGATAACTTCTCGATTGACTCAAATCACTCTATAATGGAGTTATTTTAACTTTAGTGTGCTTAAAGGTTTAATCTATGCTTACCGTATAAGATTGCATTACATTTGTTTTATACTTAAAATAAACCATTCTTGGAAAGTCCGAAGCCTGGCGCCCGATTAAACCTACACACAGGCGCTGCAGTGCCAGTGCCCTGCGATCGAGAGGGCATTTTTTTTTGTAACTTCAGTTCCTTCGAGCTTCCTATCGGTTAACATATCTTTTGCTACACAAGTCCAAATGACTTGAGGTTTGTTTCTACTTCGAGTTTTTGCTACAAGGAAGGATTTCCACTTTTGTTTGGTCTCTAATAACGTCATTAAGGCACCTAATTTTTTGTCCCAAAAATCAGTGTTCATCTCTGTTTTAAAAGTGAAATTCACACTTTGTTTACATTTTTCATTCCTTTTCGCTTGATTTGGTTCCTATAAATTACCTGGGAAACCCTATTACACATATTCAAATGTATTCTAATCCAAAGTCTTAGTTAATTATTGATTTTAAACTTAAAAACTTCTTTGACGCATTTTATCGAATACATTGTGAGCGTTCTTCGTTTTTCCAGATTTCTTAACCATTTGTTTGTTGTTTCACTAGAATTCCATATAGAAATCCTCCACCCTTATTCCTCCGCACATCAACAACTAATCACCCATGTTTTAGGTTTGTTATTCACAACTCAATTACAAACAAATAAAACAACTGGAACGCAAACTAACTAATTTACTAATTTACTATGTATACAAAAATGCATGGTTTACCTTAGAATTTCTTGAATTCAATTATACTTTGACTGAAAATGGACAACTCTAATACTTCCTTGATGTCCTCAAGTCCTTCCCAATTCAAAATTATAACTTCAACATCTCAGTACACTTGAAAGTGCAGCCGAAACTGAAGGATTTGGACAAGGTTTAGAAATAGTAGAACTCGGCAATTTGAAGAGAAAGAAAGTAGGTTTTGGGACGGGTAAATTGTTAACGAACTGATTATGATTTTGATTTCATCAATAGAAACTATAGTGGCTGCCCTGTTTCTTCAATTTCTTTTTTTGCCAGCTCCAACTTACATTGTCTTGGTCATTGATTAAGTATTCTATCAGCTGCCACCTCCTACTTGCTAAACAAAATGACTCATCAAACCCACTTAACTGACTCTCCCTCTCTCTCTCTCTCTCTCTCTACATTTACTTAAGTCCCATAACTTAGTCCCATTACATGTAATTCAAATAGGTTCTAGCGTATATATACAAACATTACATATTACGTGCATACATATTATATAAAATATATTATATAATATATACCATACTTTTAATACATGTACCGATTAATGTATTAATATTAATTAACTCTTTCAATAAAAATAGAATTAATACATTAATTAAATAAAATAACATATTTAATGTAACGAACAAACTATATTAAAATAATTTAATATTTATTAACTATTTTAATTTACTTACTTAATGTAACGAATCAATTAAAATAATTAATATTCAATTAATTATTTTAACTCATTTATTCAAGATATACAACTAATTTTGTATAATTAAAATAATCATCTCATTTCTTTCATAATTTGTCTTCAAACAAGTTAAATATATAAATTTAATATATTCAGCTAATTAAAATTAAATATCTCTTTCGTTCCATAAATTGTTTTCACCAATTTATAAAATATATAATTTAATAAATTTTATCCTTTATTCACATCATAAATGTTATTGACAAACTTGATGCCAATATACATATAGTATATATATTGCACCTCATATTATTAATATACATTCATTTGAAATAATATTAAATATTATTCTATTATTTCTTTATTATAACATAAATATAACTACCATTATTAATTAAATAAATTTTATTATTTAATTAATACAACAAACATTTAGCTCTCTAACTTTGAATTAGTAAATTAATGTTACCCGTTTAATAATGCAGCTAATTCAAACGAATATATTTAATAGTTTTATTTACTATTAAATATAACTTATATAACTTTTCAAATACATGCATATTCCCTATATTTATTTAAATATTTAAATATTCACATACAAAATTTCACATAATTCACAGCACCCATACATTTATACAGTCAAACTCAGTGTATAAATTAAATAAAATATATAATTTAATATATTTTATTTATTAATAATTTCCGAAAAATTCGGATTGTCACAGTATTCTTCATCATGTGTCATTTTAAGCGTCTGTTCTTCTCCACTACTTCGATTGAATTTCTGTTCATGGACAAGAAGGGAGCTCTGCAACTCATCAATGGTGATAAAGTCTATATCTTTAGACTCTTCAATGGAGACGACAACGTAGTTGAACTTGTCGGTCAACATTCGAAAGATCTTCTCCACAATTGTCACATCTCGCATTTGCTCACCATTGCTTCTCATCTTGTTGGCAATTGTCATGACTCGAGCAAAGTAATCAGTGATGGTTTCCCCGACTTTCATCTCCAAAACCTCAAAGTCCCTCCTCAAGGTTTGAAGAAGCGATCGCTTAACCTTGGCGTTGCCCTCGAATTTCCTCTTCATGGAATCCCAAATCTGTTTCGAGGTGCGCTTCTCCAAGATCTGCTCAAGAATTACCCTATCAATTGACTGGAATAGGTAATTTTTCACCTTGAGATCGTTAACCTTAGCATTCTCCAACCGCGTCTGCTGCGCAGCAGTCAACACAGTTGCTTCTCTTGGTTCTTCAAAACCATTCTCGACCAGACTCCAGAGGCCCTTTAATCTCAGCAGATTCTCCATCAACATACTCCAGTGGTCATACTGACCATCGAAGCGTGGAATGCATGGCAGGTTGCAGGAACTCCTTCTCTTCACTCATGCTTCTCTTTTCCTCTCTTGTGTTTAAGTCACTCAAAGCTGCGCCTTCTCTCTTATCTCAGGGCCAGTGTGGCTCTGATACCAGAATGTTAATTGTAATTGACTCAAAGAACAAGAACACAAAACTATCTGGGAATGACTTGTTTATTGAAAGGACCAACAGTGGCTTATATAGCCTTACAAAGAGAATAGAAAAAACAGAACAGCCCACGTTCAATGAGAAACGTGATAACAAACTGGAAGAGTAAAAACAGCAACAGTCTTTAAAGACCAGGACACTTACAAAAGAGAATAACAAACAATTAAATCTTATCAAAAATGGCAAAACATTGTGAAGTCTGCATCATAATTTTATTACTGAAAATATGTATATAGCAACAAAACAATATCGATTTTTAATAACCATGTTCATCAATCAATTATCTGTTCATTTATATTAATGGGAAAAATGTATATACACAGCTGTGTAGTACACAGTCGCCTATGGTACGATTTTTTTGGGCTATGGCGGCGGTTGTGTATATACATATAGCCTTGTATTAATTTACATATTATATAAATCATAAAATTTACAAATTAATATAATTTATAGATTTATATTAATTTACAGATCAAAATAAAATTTGTAAATGAAACGTAAACTAACTAGAACCAATACCAGTACCAATACTATGTATATGATAAAAAAAGATAAGGAAGACTAACCGGGGTAGATCACACGATTCCAAAAGCCCAACTTTACTCCACTCGGAAAGGCAGTAGGTTCTTGGGCTATTGCTTTCAAAGGGGAAAAGTCTGGATCCCAAGCCGGCGTGGGGTACCTTTGGATTAGTACTAGAGCAACATCTGAAAGATCAAGTAAAAATATTAATTAATTAGAAGAGGAAAAAAACAAGTTGTTTCAATCGGATTTGATAATCAGTAAATTATCTGAAATTTTATGGTTGGCTAAAAAAATTCGACATTGGTGGTATGGGGCTAAGCTGTTTGATGATTTCAATTAGAATTCGTTTCTTCAAATCGAAGCTAATTAATTTTAATTAACGTTGCTCCGGATTTCGATTTCAAAATGTTTAAAATAGATAGTTTATTTGGACAATTTACCAAAAAAAAAAGAAAAAAAGAAGAAGAAGAAGTTGAACTTGTATAGCTTAGAGTTAGAATAATGATATATTATTTATATAATCAATGTCATTTAAAATGCAACTTTATGCTAGACAAATACAACTTCTTTCTATATACGATCCAAATAAACTATTAATTTTGGACCATTTGTAATAAAGATCCAATTGCTTCACGTAATTACCGGATTTAAATTTTAGAGCAGTTTAAAATAAGTCGTCCATGAGACGATCTATAAATTGAGCTGCATTGGTTAAGCATAAAGTCGTAATATATATGTAACTCAATTTTTACAATACAAAAGCAATTTATTTTTATATATTGTTCATACAAAATGTTTATTTTGAACGACATAGAATCAGAATCCGACTGCTTCAAATAATTATTTAACTCACCATAGAATCCTGAATATATTAAAGAACAGATAAGCTTAGCACCAGGTTGGCCCGCAAACGGGTTTGGCTCCACATTATCTGTTGTCACGTTCAACAGGAAAAGCATTAGATCCCTATGGACATGAGTAGCAGCAACATGGAGCGGCAGATGGCCGTCGACATTGGAAATGTTGGCCAAATCTGGTTTTTTGCTCACAAGTATAGTGGCCCCAACAACATTGCCGACCACTGCAGCTGCGTGGAGGGCTGTGTTCCTTCTGTGGTCGCGCCGAGTTAGTGCCTCATCAGGCATCATTCCCATTAACCTCCTCAATATTAAATTTGATTTCTTCCCTTGTTTAGCCACTAAAATTAGTACCGTCTCTCCATCATCCGTAATTGGGTCTGTTTGAGCTGCTGGGAATTTATGCAAAAGTTGTCTGAGATTGTACCAGTCGTTCCTGCGTATTGCTTGCTGAAGTTGCACCTTGTGGTCTGAATTTCCATCCCCTGAGTTTTTAAAATTTGGAAACACAAAAACAGCGCTAACATTACTAATAGTATAATGCCTCAATTTTTTTTATTATAAAAATAACAATAGCAGAAATTGTTTTGTCAATCAGCTTAAAAATACCAGGTACTTCGGTTATACCATGTGATGAGGAGCACGCCATTGTAACGTGGAACTCTTTATTTAGCAAAAGAAAAAAGGAGAGGATGCAATTGTTTGTTTAAATTAAAACTTCACAATTTATTCTTTTTATTGAAGACTTCTACTTTTCTAGAAGACTCCTCTTTTCCAAATTATATCCGCAAACAATAACCGTACACTGTCTAAAAGGAGTACTATTAATCATATATATATATATATATTATCTTTCAAATTGATTATAAAAAGTCAAAAATATTATCTCTAATTTTAAAATCAAAGAATATTATAATTGGAGTATCCCCACAGGGAAAATATGCCCAACACAATCCTGTTTGGTGGTCCTCAAGCTTTTTGTTCTTTTGCTTTTAGTCCATCTCTCAGTAGTCAGAATTGTATCAAAAAATGATAGGCTAAAAACATATTCTGCTCTGTCATGGGCCTACATTTCGGAAGGCTTTTTATTATTCGGTCTCGATTTTGGTGTCAGAGCACCGTTATGCTAGGAAGGAGTTTTAAAATTTTTAATAAAAATTATGAAAGAATTTCTAAATAATAAGAAAAATAAGATGGATCAATTATATAAATATAAAATTACCATCTAGTATATATATAGCATTGTCCAAATGATAATACATACATCTTTGTATAATATTATATTACAGAATAATTAAACAATAGATTTTTAAGACACTCTAATAAATACATAAACACAACAAAAGTTTTAAATCAATCATTTTCCTACTCTACATTATCATCCTTTTCTTGAAATTCTTTAGTAATAGGGAGTATTATTTTTTGTTAAGGTAGTATGTACATATATATTTTTATGGAAAATGATATACATGACGACAAATATTTGACGAAATTGGATTGCGACCAATATGAAAGTGTTTGCGATTAGATAGAATAAATTAAATTGAGATTCTTCTTAATTCCTACCTATCACATGTATGCACATACGTAACAATCATAATTCGGCTCAAAACTTTCGCAATGTATAACAGGACTATATTTTTATTTTTCAATATTTTTATACTATTATTATTATTATTATTATTATTGTTGTTGTTGTTGTTGTTGTTATTATTTGATGTTAATATATGTAAATAACATATTTTATTTATTATTATTATTATTAAATCCTTTGTCCCATAAAAAGAGTCCCATTTTTTAATATTATTACTCCATCAGTTACATTGTTACTACGTTACACCGTTATTTCTCTTGCAATGTCATTTTTTTGCCCGTTATGCCAATATTTTTTCCCGTTACGGAGAAAATCAACCTTTACAATAATTATTATTGTTATTCTTTTTTCTTGTGGTAGCATTTTATTCCCCATTTATAGAAGACTTGTTTTTTCTTGTGTGGAATTTTGTTTCCACCATGAGTATTGATTTTATCTATTTTGTAGGAGAGTTTCATTATAGTCTTTTGTGAGATATTATTTTCTCCATTTTGAAAACTAGTTATTCTTGTGTGTAACTATTTTCCATTGTGAGACTGATGTCGATAAATCTTTTTAGATTTGTATGTAAGATTATCACGTCGGCTTGTTATTCCTTTGATCGTGTTAGATAATTGCTTAAGATATGTATATTCAATTGACTTTTTAGAAAGTTGATTCGATTTTAAATTTTTGTGGTATTCATTAGGTATTGCTATGATTTGTCTTTTTTTCTGATATAAAATATATTATTTATTTAAAAAGAATACCATTTGATTTTGTCCTATATACCATTATAATCCTTTTATCATCTATTAGGGGAGAGTAAAAAATCGCATTTGTAACCGCAACTACATAAATCCGCACAATTTGTAGATGCGGTGCGATGCGGTTATGCGATGTGGTTTTTATTTTTTTACTAACCGTACATTGTGGCTCCGGTTGCGGATACACTCCACAAACCGCACCGCACTTTATAATAAATTATATATGTTTTATATATACTAAATATCAAGTTATAGTGCATTTAATAAAGTTGGAAGTGAACAATGTAATTTATTTTGTTTCTTATGAGTTTTAGTCACTTGTACGTATAGTATTACATTTAATCTATATTAATTTAGTTTCCTAAAAATTCATTAGTTCCCTTTAACTTTATACAAATTAATATGAAAAACAAGATAATCCATAATAATCACTACTAGTATAAGAAAAATAAATGAGGGGTTCGAACTTTATTTGTGGTAAGTTATTAAAAGCTCTTTAATTAATGTAATTAAGTCCACGACTTTATTTTTTTAAGTTTAACATATGTAATAGTTGTTCCTTCCATATTATTCATGTATAGCAACAATTTGTAAATTGAACTTTTTATTATTTATGTTATACATAAGATTTTTAAATAGGTATGTGTTGAAGTGAAAATAATTTTCATAATATGAATTAGTAGTATAAAAATTATATATTATAATTTTTAAAACATATATGAAAGTGGTTATGCACCCGCATGGATCCACAATCTCAAATAACTGCATAGTTATGGTTCTTAATATTAATAATTACATATTGTGATTGCGGTTAGTACCTATAACCGCACCACATTCATCCCTGTCATCTATACCTGATGTTGTTTCAAAATGTTTCAATTGTTCGAGTTGTTTTAAAAAAAACAAAACAAAAAGCAGCAACGTCATTATAATTTTTTAGTCTATAACTTGCTAGCCTAAGGTTGGGTTCAGTGAAATTTAGATAAACCTCATATGAAAATTGAAAAATTGAGAGTTTTTTACATTACACTGAAAAATGATGTGTCGAATTATAACAATGGAAGATGGTGGATCAAATGGTATATACATTACACTGGAAGCTCACGAGTGAATTATGGCAGTAGATTTTTCATAGACGAACGACTTCGAAATTCGTGTGCAAAAAATAATTTCATTTAATTTAGGAATCTAGGAATGAGAGAGAAAATAAGAGATAAAATAGAAATAAAATAATAATTAGTGTTTTTGTAATTCCTTAAGGAAAATGTGACACAGATTCAAGAAGCTGTTTTTTTTTTCTCCACTAATATATATATATATATATATATATATATATATATATATATATATATATATATATATATATGCCTGCTTGCATTTAATCATTTATGATTGATCTATGTAGTATTTTTATATAATTATTTCCCAGATGTCAAAAAATTTAAAGAAAAAAAAACAATTTCAGTTGATGTTTATGCATTAAATATAAAATGTTTAATTTTTTAAAAATCCAGTACAACTTGGGTATGACGATTAATAACTTTCATAAGAATATTAATCACAACTTCTCACTTTTTTAAAGTATGAGAAATTTCTCTGGCCCTCAATAAACTAGATTAGAGAATAAGGCAGACTGACAAGTCTTTGCTCTAGAATCTATTGCCATTTTTTTTCTTTCCGTTTATTACAATCTTGATTCCCTTCCAATCATTTTATCTCGTTGTTTCAATGACTTCTACAAGTAACCAAATTGATTCCTCTTATTATGTTTCTTTCTCATCTTCACACCTTGTTGGAACTTTAGAGATAAAGATACACGCAAGAGATAAAGATACAACATTAATTCCTCTTATTATGTTTCTTTTTTCATCTTCACTCCTTGTCGGAAATAAAACCCTAAGCCTTAATAAAAACTATATTTTGTGTTATTTGAATGACAAATACTTATCTAGGGTCTAAATCTTAAGATAAGCATATGCATATGAATATCTGCCCAATGCCCCCCCCCCCCTCTTAACAAAAAACTTCAATTCATTTGTCAGAGATAACTAATGACAAATATTTTGTGTTATTTGAATGATAACTAATTATGCTAACTTCAATTCATCTGTTTTCCTAAATAAGTTTAGCGCTTTCAATTCTTTGTATTGTAATATTTTCATCATTTATAACAATTTACAGTTTTAATATATTTCAATCGATTTGATTGTTTAATTAAAAAAAAATTAAGTCCAATGCTATATGAATATGAATAATTAATTTACTTTTTTTTTTCTACTTTTCAAAATAATATTCTGTCCAATCTCTAAAAGAGTATCGGTTTAACTTTAAAAGTCCATATAAATTACAAAATCACTACTATTGATCTTGACCATTGATAATACTACTGTGGCAATCAATTTTTATTTTTATTTTTTAATTTTAAATCTTTAACTTTTGAAAATACACTCTCATTTGGTTCGAGGGAGTAATGTTCTAGCTACAAATGAATTGACGATCTATGAAATAATTCATCTATCAAATTTAGATATTTGATTCATCATTTCTTGAAAAATTTTGAAGTTTTTTGTTAAGATTGCGTATTCATTCTTAACAAGGAACTAATTGAACTTTTGAACTGAGCATATACATACCATTTGAACTTTTTATACGAACATAGAGAGTTAAAACGGGTATTAGAGGATTTTCATAAAATAAAAATAAAAACATTGATATTTAAAATATGAGTATGAAAAACTAGAAATGATGTAGTACATAGAACCAGATATGCAAAACAAAGAAAACAGTTAAAAAGGTAATGTCGGAGTTTGAATTCCGGAGACTCTTCGATTTTAAATAAGCAAATTAAAGATGATATAAAAGATGGGAAAAATAATAATAGTGAGTGTATACGTTAGAATGAGAATGAATGTATCTTCGACCAACCAAAGTGCCTTATAGTGTTACTTTTTGTTGAACTGATATAGGCTTAGTTGAATAAAATTATCGTTATTAAAATCAAGATAAAATTGTATTCCTTAGTAGATATATCTGATAACAACTTTACCCTATACATATTGATGCTTTCAATATGCTTCTATATTACTCCATGTTAATTGTGAAAATACTAGTCATCATCATGCGGTAAAGATACAGGCAATTTTGTATTATAATTAGTTCAATTAGTTCCTTGTTTTGAAGAATGAATTGAAGTTTTTTGTTAAGATTTCGAATTTGTTTTGAAGAATTTTGAAGTTTTTTGTAAAGCCACAACTCCAATTAGTTCCTTGTTGTATTAGAGATAAAGATACACGCAAGAGATAACGATACAAGCAAGAAATTTGATTATATATCAAGGGAAGTGATGCTATGGTGACAAAAGAAAATTATAATGAGTTAGAAACAAAATAATATTTGTCGGATTATAATTAGTTTATATCCCATTATATATGGGTGAATTTAATGGTTGTAACCAATTACCATCGTACACACTATTTTATATTTAATTTTTTGTTATCAAAATATTATTGTATATTAGTTAGACAAAAAAGAAGGTGAGGGCTACCTCACGCTCTTGCGTGAGACAGCCATCAAAACGACGCCATTTTATATATTTAAATACACCCCCTCCCATATTATATACAAAAAAGTATTTTTATAATTTTTCAAAACATTGTTCTTACAAAAGAATACCTCATGCAAAAGCGTATGAGCGGATCTAGTATTAGGCTAACTATGGCATTTGCCATAGCTGGATTTTTGAGAATTTATTTTTGTTATTTATATACATTACATATTTTTCTAATTGTAACCACTTTTTTAAATATATTACAATATTAGAAGATATTTTCCATATAATAGGAAGTGTTTAAAAATACATGAGATATATTACAAGTTTTTGGAGTGATTGAATCCTAAAATTATGAATATGATTTACATGATTATAGGAAAATGCTAGATTGACAGATTTAAGCCTACAGATTAACAAGTAATTGAAAGGGATCATCTCCTTAAAATTTTCTCTTCTCCTTCAATGTTTTGTATATGAAAAGTCTAGCATATATTTTTAGTATTTTTAATATAACAAATGTTCTATTAACAATATAATAAAAAATTATAAAACTTATCAATACAACATTTATAATAACTAATATAATAAAAAGTTATAAAAACTAATTATATACCGTAAAATTAGTGACAATTTTATCGTAATAATACGACCTTAGGACAATTGATTGGCGGGTGACCCATGTTATAAAAGCACACAGAACGATGCGGTAAAAGGTTTGAATTATTGCAACCATGAGGGACCACATAATGACCGACTATTTGTTGTGTGAACTGTAAAGTTTCCTAAACTTTCATAAGTAAATTAAGCACAGCTTCTCACACTCTGAAAAGTATGAGAAATTTCTGCGTCCCTCAATAAACTAGACTAGAAAATAAGGTAGACTCACAAGTCTTTGCTCTAAATTTATTGACTCGTATTCAGGTGTTATCATTCTGTTCTAATAATTTAACAAAATAAAGTAATTAACTCTACTTACGCTGATCAAGAGTAATTTACAAAATTGTAGCTCTTGAAGTCAACATTCCTTACAAAATCATCATTAGAACATATAATTATCTCACCTGGATTCAATTTAATTGTTAATTAGTTGGATCAATCTTGTAGTATTCTGTTTAAAGTTTTAGCAAATATAAAATTCTTTTACGTTTAATATAGGGAAAGTGTAATGGAGGTTTAGCCAAATGTGTCTTTTCTCGAGTCCAATTCTATTGTCTCATTCTGTATCTCATTTGTGATTTGTGGTCCCAATCTTATATATTGTTGTCACCTAATACATATATATTTATTTACAATTAACTTTGTAACCGAATACAAATACGTGGAGAGTAATACATGGAGTGAGACAACAGATGAGACAGAAAATGAGACAATAAATATGAATTTATCTTTTCTTGTGTAAATACTCCTTTTCCATCGAAGTGGATGCCAAAGTCCTTGCACAACTTAGGATTACGAGGATGGAAAAATCGCCCGCTTTAACTCGTCATCTTAAAATTTTCTATTCAATTATATTTGACAAGTACGAAGCAGATCTTATTGAGAAATTTGTTGATATGGTTCTACTTGAAGTAAACCCCATGTATTTGAATGTTGTCAAGGAACCAGTCGGAATAGATTCTCGTGTTAAAGATATAATACAATTGTTGAGCATTGGTACCAATGGTGTCCATGGGATTGGGATTTATGGTATGTGTGACAATCCGGAATTTTTGGGAAATTATTAATAAATAAAATATATTAAGTTATATATTTTATTTAAAATATAAATGAGATATGATGGGTTTGACTGCATAAGTGTGTATGCGCGATTAAGTGTGTATGTGCGGTGAAGTGTGTGATTTTTGTGTGAATGTTTAAATGTTTAAATAGATGTGGCGAATATGCATTTATTTGAAAAGATATATTTGATAGTCAATTTAAACTATTAAATAAAATTATTTGAATAAATAATTAATTCACTAAGTGAAAGATTAGTGAGTTAATATGTTTGTTTTAATTAATTGAATAATGAAATTTATTTAATTTAGTATGATATAACATGAATAACGAAATAATATTTAATATTATTTCAAATGGAGGTATATGAATAATAGGAGGTCCAATATATATCATATGTATATTGGCATCAAGTTTATGAATTACAATTTATAATGTGAGTAAAGGATAAAATATATTAAATTATATATTTAATATATATTTAAATTGTTTAAAAATAATTTATGGAAGAAATGGAATTATTAGATTTAATTATACAAAAATTAGTTGTATATATTAAATAAGTAAATTAAAATAATCAATTAAATATTAAATATTTTAATATAATTAATTTGTTCTACCAAATGTGTTATTTTATTAAACGCATTAGTTCCATTTCTATTTATCGGAAGGAATATGCAATTTTAATATATACACAAATGTATATGTGTATTGGAAGTATTATGTACAAAGGGTATACACTTAGTAATATATGAATTAAGCATGAGGTGGGAGTTATTAATTAAGCCGAGTCAGGTAGCCAAGCAAGAGCTGTAACCATATTAGACCATTAGCAGATACTAAAGCAGTCAGTATAAGAAATGAAAGAAGCTAAACATATCAGCTCTCCCATTATTCATTCCCTCACATCCGTTCCAAAGCAAAGCAAGTATTCATACCTTCATAAAGCCAAGACAAGAAAGTGTCAAATTCTTGCTAAAGCTATCATCTAATCCTCTAAAAAAATGGAAGTATAAACTGGAATTGAAGATAATCAAGCAAAAGAAGAATCCAAGCAACCAAATTAAGCATTGAAATAAGAATTCTAAACTTCCACCAAATAAGAGGTAATTTACGATTATTTGTCAATTCATGGATAATAAGGATAGATGATTGCTATAATTGCTTTGTTGTTTGTAAATTTGTGTGTTGTGATGGAAGTATGTGATGTATGGAGTAATAAGGATGAAGGATTATGAAAATCCTAGCTAAAACCATGTTCAAATAGTTATGAAAATCTGGAAATTAGGAGATGCACACAACGTGTTTGACAAAATGCGTAAATGAGGTCCCAAGCTTAAAAACCAGTAATTTCTAATGACTTGGGATTAGATGACCTTTAGGTATATGTCATAATGTTACCTAAGTTAATTAGAAGAACCAAAACAAGTTTAAAAGCAATGGAATGAAATTTGAATCAAATAGAATTCCAATATAAAGTGTATAATCCCAGACTTTTGAGCTTTATGTTAGATGTCATAATAATGTTGTTAGAGACCAAAGATTTGTGACAATTGTACCTTGTAGCATAATTTAGAAGTAGAAACAATTTTCAAGACATTTGGATTTGTGGTGTGGAAGTTATGCCAATAGGTAGGATGTTAGAAAGTATGGAATGTCTGCAGAAAACAAAGCTGAGAATGGCCTCTGCCTGTGTGGCGCGGCCGCGCCACTCCCAAGCTTAATTTCAGGAAAAACAAAGAAATAGGCACGGCGTTGTCGCGCCACTTCCAAGGCTATTCACGGCACTACCGAGCCGATGCTACTGAGTTTCAGCATCAATTTATTTAATAGAGGGACTTGATGCAAATGTTTATTAACCTTTAAGACTTAATGTATCAAGCATAAGGAAGTCTAAATTACCCTAGCTATATAATGATGGAATCAATTAAAAAGTTTATTAAAAACTTGAATGAAAGTCTAGGATCAAAATGAAGTTTTGAAACAAGAAACCGTATATGGTTATAAAAGTTGAACACAAGATTTATAATTCAACTTAAAATATTTAAAGATGTTATGAATAACCTTTCATGAGTTAATGTACTAAATACCATGAACTCTAACCTAAACTAATTATGATTTGATTAAATCAATTGAGAAAGAATTTAAATGAAAATCCAAAAGAATGAACAAGGTTTTGAAAACAAGATTGTAAAAAGTTGCGTGTTAATAATGTAAGTGGTAAAGTTTAACTTGAAATATTATATATAACTTAGCTATTAAATAACTAAAACAAATTGGAAAGTGATAGGTGCAAAATATTCTATATTTTAGTTCTTTTATGTTTAGTATTATTATATGTTTTTTGTGTTTATGAACTTAATTAAGGTGTTTATAGATTTTATGAAGAATTTGAATGAGTTTGCAAAATGTGGGTTTAATGTCAAGTTTTATGCTGTTTTGCAGAATACTCTACGATCGTTGGGTGAGAGCTCTATGTTCGTAGTGTTAAGGTGCAGTCTGACAGCTCTACGATCGCAGGAAGGCTAGGAGGAGTTGTTCGACGATTCCTAGTTGCACTCTACGATTGCGAGATTCACTTTACGACCAGGCTCACAGCATTCTACGTTTTCAGTCCAGCGGCGAAGTCTACTCTACGATTGGCAAGTTTACTCGGCAGCTAGTTACTCTACGATTCCGAGGTTTAGTCTACAATCGCGATAAGTGCTGGTGCGGAGTATACTCTACGTTTTGTTGAGAGAGTGTTACTCTACAATTTTGGTCGACATGCAGATTTTCGATTCTGAATAGGATTTGAATTGCTGGGATGTTAGAGTTAGATTCCTAACAGGATTTGGAGATGGAATTACAATCATAGAAGGAAACTACATCTGATTATGGGAAGTAGAGTCTGATATGGAATCTGATCAAATATGGAAACTAAATCTGAGCTAGAATTGGAAAAGGAAACTGAAGAAGACTTGGATTTGGAAACTAAATCTAAATTGATAAGGAAGTTGCTTAAAGCTGGATTTCAGAGATTGACAAGGATTTAAAAGCCTACCATATCTGCAGAGTGAAGACTTCTGAAGTAGAGTTGGATTAGAATTTTTCTAGGGTTTCAAAGCATCTATAAATACATTTCACTTGTAATCAGTTGAGAACATCTTGGACATCCTGGATCATCATCTTAGATCATATTTTATTTTATCAGCATGTTAGCTTAGTTTATTTTATTCAGTTCTAAGGGGATGTGGAACCTTATTTTCAGTTAATAGTATAATTGAGTTTTATTATTGATCCCTTCGTACATGAGATTTATTCTGATAATCTGTTTTAACTGATTATATGTTATTTATCTGATTGATTTAATGTGGCCAGTTAGATTAATCTGATGAATATCATCTGCTAGATTAAGGTATAATATTAAGCAAACGATGTATCTGATTACAGGTAGTACTTAATAATATTTGATTGTGGACAAGCTTTTGGGTATTATTAAGATTATCAGAAGGCAAGTTAAATAATCCATGATAGTGTGATTGTTGCTTGGAACAACCTAATTCTCTAATTCTTAATACTTCTGTCATATTAAATCTAAACTGATAGTTTTGGGTTATATAACAGTTAGAGTCTAGTGGGGGCGATTGTTACATTAGATTTAAAACCTAAGGAGAATTTCGGATAATTGAGTGATTGCTGATCATCTAGGGTTGTTAATTTCATTGAAGGAAGAAATAATATTAACTTGATTATTCTATTACTGTAAATTGGTGAAACTGAACTGAAGAACTGAAACTTTAATTTATTTGATTATCTTTATTATTTTAATATTGTTTTCTTTAGTTAATCATAATTCAAAACCCCCCAAATATTTTAATTACTGTTTTTAGTTAGAAACATTAGAATAAATTCAACACAATATCATTCTCTGTGGGATCGATCCTTACTTGCTATTGTGCTCATTATTTAAATTTGTAGAGTAAAAGTGAGGCTTATTTTTGGATTGCTTAACGACAACTTCCCAGAAAGTTAATTGAAAAATTAATCAAATAAGTTATAATGTTATGAAAAATGAATAAGAATGAGTGTAAACCAAGATGTGCATTGAGTATGTGGCTAATTGGTACATAAATATGAATTTAATTGTGTAGGACTTTTATCGGACGAATAACATTAAGTATCTAAAGAACACGAAAGGCAAGTATCCTAACTTGTTGCAAATTCTTTAACATGTTTCGATTTATACATTGAATGCAAATATTCTAAATTTCCTAATTACATTCAACGTATTTGTTGATAAGCTTGGCTATAAGAAATATCTTTCAGTCCTACTGAACATGAACTGTTAAGAAACAAGTCTATGCTATTGTTTCGGCTAGACTAGAGTAAAATAATTCTTCATTTTTCCATTGCAAGTCTTGAAATATTATTGATGATAAATAGAGTTATCCAATTGAATTGTTTTGGTTTGGACTCAAGTCTGAGATGAACATCCCTTATTTGGAAAAATTTTTATTTGTGCCAAAAGGCATTGAGAGTAAGTAAGAAGTGTTGATCAACGCACTGTATCCGTAAGTTAGATGGTTTATAGTTGAATTACTGTTAGACATTTTCAAAAGTAAGAAAAACAAAGTTCATGGTCTTGTGACCGCTCAGCATGATTAGTTAGTACGTCGTTTCAAATATAATAAACGAGAAGCTATGTATTCAGAATTGATTTAATGACTTCACAACTGTTATTTCGTTGTAGAAGTATTCTTCAATGAAAATGTTTAATTCTGATATATATTGTTTTTATTATTTGTTATTACTTATTGAGCAATTAAACATTCACCCTTGCTTGAAATTAAATGTTTTCAGTGAACCCCGAACGTATAGAAGGGTCTGACAAAGACAAAGGAAAAGAGAAGTTGGATGAGTAATTGAAGACCACTATCTGTAATAGTTAGGTGTTTTGTAATAATATCTTATTATCATGTAATGAAGATTTTAAAGGTTCGAGAACTTGAGATTAACAAGTTAAATATATTGTAATAATTTAGTAATTACTTTTATGATAATGTTAATATGTTAATGAATAGCACCGTGTAGCACTAAATACAAGTTTGAAAGTACCCGGATTTGGAGGCGTCACATTATGGGTGGAGTAGGCAAAACAATTATTGCCAAAGCTGTGTATAATGAAAACTTTAACTACTTTTATGACAGTTGTTTTTTTGCAAACATTAGAGAGGCTTCAGGACAACCAAATAGTCTAGTTCGTGTACAAGAGCAACTTATTTCCGAAGTTCTTAAGATGAAGAATATTACCATTGGTATAGTTGATAGAAGAATTAGTCTAATACAAGAAAGACTTCATTCTAAAAAGGGTTAAATACACTTCCGCTACACGAAGTATCATCGAATTCATAATTTGGTCCTTAAAGTACTTGGGCTTACAAATTAATACATGAAGGTCCAAATTTGATAGAATGTTGACCCCAAAATCAATTTCTGATGGAAATTGACCGGAAGACCTATTTTGCCGGCTACTAGTTTTGTTTTATACGGTTTGACCGTATTTAGATACGGTATGATTTCATTTAAAAATTAAAATACTTTTAAACATTAAAAATTATGTTAATTACTAAAGAAAATAGTTCTAAAAATTATTGTTGTTGTTGCTAATTACTAAAGCAAATCACTAGAAAGTATAGATGATATTTCGTCGATGCTCCTAAATTCGAGCTAGAGTTTCCCTTCCTCATATGTAAGCTCTTGCAATTAACAAAATTCAAAATTCATTCAAACCAAACTCTAAACAAACTCATAAAATCTCATTCATCAAACCAAAATAGAAATTTATTCATTCAAACCAAACTAAAAAACAAATCCAAAAATCTCACCCACCAAACCAAAATAAAAATTTATTCACCTTAAACAAAACTCAAAAATCTCATTCAGATGCATAAAAAATGAACAAATCTAAAAGTACGGAACCTATTATACCACAAATCTGTGTAGAAATTACAATTAAAACTAAAGTAGAAATCAATCCCTTGTAAATTCAACACAACCCAGGACAAATCAAAATAACAAAAAAGTAACAATTTGCAACCATGGGTCGCGCATAGACGTCTTCAACAATATTGCTTAAGCTTTCAACGATTGGTTGCATACAGAGGTCTTCAATGACGTGATTACAATCTTCAATTAGTAATGGGTCTTCAACGAGAACTGGACATGGAAGAAAGAAATAGTTAAGGGGAGAGAGAGAGGAAGGATAAGATTTCAAGGAGTAAGGGGAAGGAAGGTTAATTAAAGGAGAAGAGAAGGGTTTAGGAGAGAGAGGAAGGCTAATTAATTTTTTAATTAAGTCAAACTATGTTTTTATACCGTCAAACCATATAAAACAAAATTGGTAGCCAGAAAAATGGGTATTCCGTTCAATTTTCGCCGGAAATTGATTTTGGGGCCGACAGTGTAATAAATTTGGAACTTCATATATCGATTTGTAAGCTAAATTCTTTTAAGGGCTAAATTATGAATTTGGTGATATTTCGTGTAACGGAATTGTATTTAACCCTTCTAAAAAATAACTAATTGTTTTTGATGATTTGGACCACTTAAAACAATTTAATTTGTTAACGGGACAGTGGAATCAGTTTGCTTCGGGGAGTGTAATCATCATAACAACAAGTCTTACAATTTTTTATTACATTGGTAATAATAAATGTTGTATTAACAATACAACAAAAAGTTATAAAATTTATCAATACAACATCTGTTACAACTAATTTAATAAGAAGTTATAAGCAGGGGTGTAAACGGATATATACGGATCCGGATACAGTAATATTCGTATCCGTTTATTTGCGGATACCTTTAAACCGAATACGGATAATATCCGCTTTTTTTCGAATACGAATAATATCCGTTTTTTCTTGAATACGGATGCGGACGAATACGAATTTTTCGGTTACCATTTACAGTCCTAACTATAACTAGAATAAGAAAAAAAAATAATGAGTTTAAAAGTATATTTTATTAATGAATGAATGTTAATTTATTTATTTTTAATAAATAGTTAAATATAATAATCAATCTTCTAAATTACAATTCAATAAGTTTTTATTATTTTTGAAATCCTAAATTTTAAAATGAATGCTCTACTTATTAATATTTAAATGTCCATTAATAAGTAGATGTCTATTTTATGTGTGTGGAGTAATACTGTAGTGTGTATGAATATTTATAATTAGATTCAAAAGTTTACATTGAATATTTATTATTTTTCTCAAATACTTGACTAAAACTTTAATAATATATTTATTGAGACTTTTATTTATAATTTATCCTCAATACATAGATTACAATTTACATAGACTAGCGCATATGTGTGTGAATATTTCTTTATTATATAAGGAATGCCACTTAAAAAAAATTATTTTGCTTATATATATATATATATATAAGTTATTTAGATACGAATTCTGGATACGGATTCAAATCCGGATATCCGCTATCTGTCGGATATATTTACGGTCGGATGTTAAATGAATACGAATACGCCTATATCCGTATTCGTATCCGTTTATTTGCGGATACCTTTAAACCGAATACGGATATATCCGTTTTTTTCGAATACGAATAATATTCGCTTTTTTCCGAATACGAATGCGGACGAATACGAATTTTCCAGTTACCATTTACAGCCCTAGTTATAAGAACTATGGTATCATAATAATCCGAGTAATTGATACGATCTGGTCATCACCACTGAACCCGGAAAGCAGACGACCTTAGGACAATTGATTGGCGGGTGACCCATGTTATAAAAGCACACAGAACCATGCGGTAAAAGCTTTGAATTATTGCAACCATGAGGGACCACATATTGACCGACTATTTGTTGTGTGAACTGTAAAGTTTCCTAGACTTTCATAAGTAAATTAAGCACAGCTTCTCACACTTTCAAAAAGTATATATGTGAAATTTCTGCGTCCCTCAATAAACTAGACTAGAAAATAAGGTAAACTCACAAGTCTTTGCTCTAAATTTAATTCCATGTATTGACTCGTATTAAGGTGTTATCATTCTGTTCTATATATTGTAATGATCTCATATTCCTAGTAACAAAGTTTTTTATTTCCCCGTTTATTCCAATCTTGATTCCCTTCTAATCATTTTCTTCTCCTTATTTCAATGGCTTCTACAAGTAACCAAATTGATTCTTCATCATCTTTAACTCCTCGTTGGAACGTCTTCTTGAGCTTCAGAGGTAAAGATACACGTAAAAACTTTACTGGTCATCTATACTCGGCTCTAGACCGGGCTGGAATCCAAACCTTTATGGATGATCCTGAACTACCAAGAGGAGAAGAAATTTCACTACAACTGCTAAAAGCAATCGAAGAATCAAAGGTTTCTATTGTTGTTTTCTCGGAAAACTATGCTTCTTCGAGATGGTGCCTCGATGAGCTAGTGAAGATCCTCGAATGCAAGCGAATAATGGGGCAATTAGTTCTTCCTGTATTTTATAACGTTGATCCAATGGTTGTACGTCATAAGACTAGAAGCTTTGCAGAAGCTTTTGAACGTCATAAAAAGAGATTTGGGAATAACATGGAAATAGTGGAGAAATGGGAAGGTGCACTAACTGACGCTGCGAATCTATCGGGATATGATTTGGATAATGATGCAAATGGGTAAAAACTACACAACCTTTCTCCTTTTCCTTATTTATTTTAGTTAGAAATTGTTTACTATGACCAATGGTGTGCCTATATCTTTTATTTACGCCGACACTTTGGTGACACTTTTATAATTGTTGTAGACTTGATACTTTAAGTTACACATATTGATTAATTTGACAATTACATCATTTTTGTTTTGACAATTTCAATTGCCCTTATTAAGGGTAATGGGTACCAACGTTTCATAGGAGAAAAGATCATTACTTTAACGAAATATTCATACTATTGGCCTAGTGAATATCGCTTATTCGGATGTTTCTAGTGTTTTTTTTAATCATGAACAGAATCTTTGTTGGAAACCCATCACAACCTTTATAATTAACTAGCTCTGCAACACATAGTAAGAATTGTAGCCCTTACTAAGTTTACCACTGTACACTTAGGTTGATTAGATAATACAAAGATCTTACTTAAATTCATTAATTTATGATACGGTATGAAAGTTTTTTTGATGGACAAATGGTTCTAGTTATTTGCTGCGTAAATCTTGTAATATATATCAACTTCCAGCTTTGCACACTTTATGGATTCCACAACTTTATTATGTGAAAGCATCTGCTTAATCTATTCTCCTTTAAGAGCCTAGTTTTTTTTTTTTTTGGTAATTTCATAGCTTGGAAGATAACAAATCTATTAGTGGGTAAATCTTTGCAGTTTGAAAGCTAACTTACCAAAGTCAGAGATACAAAACAATTAGTCACATTGTATTATGAAAAGTTTAAGCATCTATATTTAGTTAGTGTTGGAAGCTCCTAAATGTAAAAATTTCTTTTAAATGGAATAACATTTTATAAATGATTGATTTTCGTATTTCTGATTCAACCATTTTGCTTCAACTTATCGTGTTCTGTTTTAATAATAATTGGCAGGCATGAGGCAAAGTTGATCCAGATAATTGTGCAGAAGGTCCTCCTTGAAGTAAACCTCGTTTGTTTGCATATTGCCAAACAACCAGTAGGAATAGAATCTCGTGTAGAATATGT
The DNA here is from genome assembly GCA_034770075.1 of Aralia elata. NCBI lineage: Eukaryota > Viridiplantae > Streptophyta > Magnoliopsida > Apiales > Araliaceae > Aralia > Aralia elata. The sequence goes on from CM068384.1 coordinate 22,310,322, forward strand.
AACACCATTGTTGAGCATTGGTACTAATGATATCCGCAGGATTGGGATATATGGTATGGGTGGAATCGGCAAAACAACCATCGCCAAAGCTCTCTTTAATAAGAACTTTGAGTACTTTGAAGGTAGCTGCTTTCTTGCAAACATCAGAGAAGCTTCTGAAGAACGCAATGGTATACTTTGTTTACAAGGGCAACTTCTTTCTGACATTTTAAAAGTAAAGGACATTCAGGTTGAAAATGTTGATATAGGAATCAGTTTACTGAAAGAAAGGCTTCGTTTTAAAAAAGTTCTCATTGTTCTTGATGATTTGAACCACTTAAGCCAATCAGATCAACTAGCAGGACAATGGAACCAATTTGCTTTAGGAAGTAGAATTATTATAACAACAAGGGATGCAGGTTTACTTGATCAAATTGAAGTAGAAGAGAGATATAATGTAGAGGAACTGGACGATGAGGAGTCTTTGGAGCTTTTTAGTCAACATGCCTTTAAAAAACCCATACCATCAGAAGATTATGTGGAAATATCAAAAGGCGTTGTACACCAAGCTAGAGGGCTTCCCTTGGCTCTTGAGGTTCTAGGATCATATTTGTTTAAAAGAACCATGGTAGAATGGAGAAGTTCCCTCGATAAATTGCAACAAATTCCGCAACATGAGATTCAGAAAAAACTCATAATAAGCTATCATGCATTAGGTGATGGTAACTTAAAGGATGTTTTCCTTGATATTGTATGTTTTTTTATCGGAAAGGATAAAGAAATGGCAATTAGTATCTTAGACTCTTGTGGTTTCAACTCAGAGAATGCAATTATCATTCTAATCGAAAGATGTTTACTATCAGTTAATGATAAAAACGAGTTGAGAATGCATGATATTCTTCGGGACATGGGAAGGGAAATTGTCAATAATGAGTCCCCAAAGGAGCCAGGAAAGCGCAGTCGATTGTGGTCTAGTGAAGATATCTGCAACGTGCTGGAAAAACAAAAGGTAACTAAATATAATCAACTTTTTATTATTTCAATAAGGTTTTAGATGAAATTATGGGGTTCATTAGCTCATCAATTTATTCTTATTTTTTTTTATTTATTTTAGGGAACAGAAGCAATTGAAGGTATCATCCCATGCAAAGGGAAGCTACAACAAGTAACATTAAATACCAAAACATTTGAAAGGATGCACAAATTAAGATTGCTTGACATCAATGGTGTACATCTCACCGGAAACTTCGAACACATATTTGAAGAGTTAAGGTGGCTATCTTGGCAGAGATGTCATTTACAGAGTTTACCATCTGATTTTCATCCAGAAAAGCTTGTTATCCTCGACTTAAAGTACAGCAAAATCAATATATTATGGCATGGTATCTTGGTATGACATTACTCATGCCTCATTGTTTATCTTAAATTTTGAAAACGCATACAAGTTGTACATATTTTACTTTATTGATTCAGGTTGTCTAATGTCTAATTTTTCTTATTTCTACAGTTTCTAGAACAATTGAAGATCCTAAATCTCGATTGCTGTGAATTCCTGACGACAACTCCAAACTTTACAGGAGTACCAAACCTCGAGAAATTATTTCTTGGTTGTTGTATACGTTTGGCTGAGATTCACCCATCGATTGGACAGTTGAGTAGGTTGGCTTACTTAAAATTGAGCGACTGCCAAATACTGAGACATATTCCAAACAGCATATGCAATCTGAGAGCACTAGAAACTCTAATTATTTATATTTGCCCAAATCTGAAAGAATTGCCAGAGGAACTTGGGAATATTGAAAGCTTAAGGGAGCTCTTGGCATCTCACTCGGGAATTTTTAAGCTACCAGATTTAATTGGAAGGCTTAGGAGGTTGGTTAACTTGGATTTGGAATATTGTAGAAATCTTAGAACTCTTCCAAATAGCTTATGCAACTTGAGGGTATTGGAAAGTCTCCGTCTTACTCGTTGCGAAAATCTAAAAGGATTGCCCGAGGAATTGGGGAACATTGAATCCTTAAGGGTGCTTAGGGCAGGCAACACAGCGATTACAAAATTACCAAATTCAATCGGACGTTTAACTAAATTGTTCGAGTTGAATTTATTTTATTGTGAGAGGCTAAAAAATATTCCAAGTAGCATTTGCAAGTTACCCTTGAGAAAGTTGGATCTCGGCTCGTGCAATCTCAGTGACAACTATCCTTTTGATGGAGATCTCTTAGATAATATCGGGAGTTTATCATCACTAGAATCATTGAGTTTATGTGCAAACTTTTTTAGTACCTTGCCATCCAGCCTTAGTCAACTGTCCAATCTAAAATCGCTTGATTTGCAACATTGCCGGAATCTTCGGTCACTTTCAAAACTTCCTCCAAATTTAGAAGACCTAAATGCATTGGGATGTACATCAATGGAAAGACTACCAAATCTATCAAACTTGAAACACTTAAGGGTGTTGTATCTTGCAAATTGTAGTAGATTGGCTGAGATTCAAGGCTTGGAAAATCTGAATTCTATTCAAGAAATTCACTTGGAAGGCTGCAACAATCTACCAATCACCTTTAAAGAGACGTTCCTTCAGGTTACTCTCTCTCTCTCTCATCATATTTAATTACTAGCTCCATCCCATTTTTGTTGACAAAATTGACTTTTCAAAGTTCCCATTTTTGTTGACAAAATTGACTTTTCAAAGTTATATTGACCCATTTTAAAATTAAAATATTATTTTTTAATAATTTTTTGGTCAATAGACTATAATCGTAATAAAGTACACGGTAGAATTTGCTACTAATATCATGCTTCGAAATTTTAAAATTTTAAATAAATTTATTTAATTATTAATTTTAAAAATAACCAATCTGACGAGTAAAGTTAAAATTTGTCAAATAAAATGGGATGGAGAGAGTAAATTATTTATGTACTTATCTAATTATGTAACAGGTATACTCTGGTTTTGGGAAGCAAATTGACATTTACCTACCAACCAGGGATTTTCCAGATTGGTTTGGTCATCAAATTTTGGGACCAAAATCGAAATATTCTACAATTTGTTTTGACGTGCCACAAAATAGTGAAAACGAATTCTTAGGGATGATACTTTGGGTGGTTTCTAGTGGTCTTCCTGGGACAGATGCTGTTGTTGAAAATAAAACAAATGGTAATACATGGTTTCATCACCATAATCTAGGGAACTATGAAGCGCGTTCGTGGGTGAGCTTTATACCAAAAACACAAATTGCACTGAAATTTGGTGACAAAATTGAGGCTTACATACATGGTTATGATTTGATAATGGAGAGATTTGGTGTTCATTGTGTATACAAAACTGACACCATAGAAAATTAGTAGAGATAGGGGCTCTGCTAGTCATCTGTCATTTCTTTGCCTTGTTAAATATTTTGTCTTTAAGTGAAGGTGGAAGTTTGAATTTTGAAGCAAATGGTTAAGTTTGTTGTTTATCTGTTTTCTTAAATTCTCCATCTAATTTGCTTCCCATGCACCAAGAAGTTAAGAAAATGCACTAGGTTAGAAATGTGATTGTAACACAGTTCAAGAATGGTTAGAAAGGTAAAATTTAAGTAGGTAAGTAATCTAAGAAGACTTCTTTAATCCTCCCAACATTTTGGTAAAAGAGTTTCATTTACAAAATTTGCAAATATTAAGGATATATTTTTGTTTCATATTTATCCTTAAAAATTTAAGTTGCTTGGTTAGTAGAGGTGGTGATGTGATATGAAATTAGGATGACAAAATGGAGGATATGGTGTAATTTATAGTATTATAAATATTAAGTGTTGTTAATGTTGACGGAATAAAAATGATGTTGTCAAAGTATTAATATATTTAATAATATTTTTTTAATCGTTCAAACGATACTTAACATTTCAAACTACATTATTCTACAAAGAGTACACGTATGTGGAACAAATATTTGAGAGAGATATGCAATGGACATTTATTCCACAAAGAGTACTCTAAAAGTACTACCATATTAAAATTTAAATAGACCATCTAAATCATCCAAATCAATGCAGATCACTCGGATAAAATTCTTTAATTCTTATGAAGAATTCAAGTACATGAGATATCAACATCAAGTGAACCATATGAGGAGTAACATTACATGCAACCAATTCTATTTCTCTCCAGCTAGATACAAGAACAAGAAAATTTTATCCTTACGCAGAATACAAAAATACAAATCACAGGAGGGTCGTATTTTTTGTCATAATTGGTTACAATGATCGTAGACAAGTTTTGCCCATAATTTAATGAAACTTAATAAAAAGATAGCAGGTCAAATTAATTGGGTCCCTAACCAGATTATCAGGAACATTATAAGTCCCAAAATACAAGCAAATATGCCTGATTAAGACGATACTTATAGCTATGCTATATGGCACAACACATCCAGAATATGAAAAGGAAAGAGATTTGGAAGCATATAATGAAGAACCCAAAAAATCAAAAACCCAAAAATAATTAACAAACAAAAACCTAAATCTAATCTAGAAATACAATAGAGCCACCTTTTCACAGTTATATCTGTAGGTAAGGAAATTTACACCTTGTTAGGGTTAGGGTTTCGTATTGGCTGGAGAGGAGAGAAATCCACGAAGAGTACGGAACTGATTGATTGATTGAAGAGGGGAGAAGAACAGGTGGGCAATTACTCCAATGACACGTGGCAGAACTCCTAGAATCCGGAAACCGGGTTAGGGTAGCAGGGATTCCAAGAGCCTTCTAGAGTCTTCGAGTTGTGAGCGAGTTTCTAGTGTGATGAGCTTCCAAGAGTCTTAGTGTAATGTCTTGAAAGCCATCCCCTTTTCTCAGAATAAATGGGCTATTTATAGAGTTTTCCTGGGAAATAGTCACATGCCAGGCACATGTTTTAAGGGAAATTCCCGAAATACCCTTTAATTATGTTTTAAAGGAGAAATTCCAGAAATGCCCTTTAATCATCAAAGTAATGCCCAAAATTGCCCTGTTCTTCTAGCCGCCAATCCAATCCCTCAATCAATTCCCAAAATAGGTCGCATCCACGAGTCTTCTGCCTTGGAACACGTGGAGACTTCCCCGGGTCTAACGCATTTAATTAGGTTTTTGTAAACCCTAATTTGTACATTTAATTAGGTCACATGAACCCTAATTTGCACATGGGCCCACATTTGCCCCCTGCGCGAGAGTCACGATTCCTGAGAGACGCTCGTGCAAAATACTCCAAGCTTTCGAATGATTTTGTGTGACTCCCCTTGTTCAAGTCTTGAAGTTTAGAGTTCTAGAAGAGGGAACCCCTAGGGGCCAAACCATTAGGGTTAAACCCTAAGGAGGCAAGACCTAGAAGGGCTCTTCCTGGAAAACTCTTGGTAGATCATCTGAAATCTTCCTTATTTTGCTCAATATTTATTTCCTTATTTTCTGAGAATTAAAACAAGGAAGATCATCAGATATCATTAAATAAAATCCAATAATCAAATCGTATTTTATTATTTAGAAACAAAAATCTTCCTTTATTAAAATTTTATAAAGCAAGATCTTTTCCTTAAGAAAATCAAACATTCAATATATATATAATTTCGAAATTGTCCTACTGTTAGAATAAATATCAGATATCGAATATATATATATATATATATATATATATATATATATATATATATATATTTTGAAATTCTATTAGAACACAAGTCTAAACAAATTTTCGAAAAATATAAATGTTTATTTAAAAAATAAGCTCAAATAAACTTATCTTTATATTTCGAAATCTTCCTTAAGAGGAAAATAAAGGTTGCTTCTCTCCTCCATCAAGTCCGAAGATCACCAAGAAGTCGTCAAGCAATCGTTCCTCATCTTAGAAAAGAGGTAAAAAAAACAATTCCACCCTATAAGGCCAAATCCTAAGGGTTGAACCATATAGGATCATTCTTCCTTCTTCTTTTTTCTTTCAAGTTTTTAGTTTATTTGAGTACTTTCTTCCGAACTTCATCTTGACTTGCTTCTCCTACGTTTCTTCTCAGGTCATTGTAGCTTTTCTTTTGTCTTCCGAGCCCCCGTTACTTGGATCATATCTCGGTAGGGTTCCCCTCGGATAATAAAGAAAAATACAATATTTATTATTGTGACAAAGAAGCATTCGTTCCGAAAACATTGATTTGTGGAGCGTCAGAATTTCCAAGGTACACAATAGAAGTCCCCTTAGGGGGACGAACCCTATAGGGGAAATTGAGCCAAGCCTTTTTTTTTTTTTTTTTTTTTTTTTTTTTTGGCGAACCCAAGGGGGGCCCAACCCATGGGGGCCCAACCCATGGGGCCGAACCCAACCCAGCCTCGTTTTTTTTTTTTTTTTTTTTTTTTTTTTTTTTTTTTTTTTTTTTGTGCAGGAGACCAATCCCTAGGGGGGCCGAATCCTAAGGGAGCCGAATCCTAGGGGCCGAACCCTAGGGGGCCGAACCCTAGGAGAAAATGTATCAAAATTTGCACATTGGGAAGCGTGATCACTGTTTTGACCATAACTTTTGTTCCGTTTGGAGTCTCAGGGCCCATAATATATCAAAACGACCGTATCGACGAGCCCTTCAAAAGTCATCGCCAACGGCCATGATATATATCAAAATAATCCAAAAAAATGGCTCCGAAGGATGCATTTTGGCTGTCCGAAGTTTTTTGGAAAAATCTCAAATCTTATTTTTCTTCCATAATTGTAATTTTGATACTTACCTGACTTCATTTCTTCTTCCTTTCAGGTATTTTCAAGTGAAAATCTCAGATTCTCCTTTTGTTATGGTAAGCCTCCTCAGGCGCATATGCTTTACTTGACATCCTTAGTATCCTCATGTGGGGTCTTCCTTACTTGCAGGCCTCGTGTACGGATGCTCTGAAGACTTGAAGACTTCTAGGGTAACTCCCTTCGGCAATGATTGTGGAAAGGCAAAAAAGCTTGTTTCTTTATGTCGCGGCTTGCGAAGGTTTGGGACGACTTTCCCCCATTCCGATCGCATTCCCCGCATGTGCATAGAGATACCAAGTGCGTTGCATGCTTGATAGAAGCTTTCAGGCGGACTGACCATTATACTTCATGATTTCATGATGACACAATCCTTTCAGACTTCATCTCGGGTACCTCCTCGAGTTCCTCCCCAGGATCCTCTGCTGTCGGGGAGATGAGATGTACTTGCTCTAGAGTAAAGCCGAGGATCCTTGTTTTTAAATTGTCAAGGATGATGATGATGATGAGGATGATAATGATATTCCCATTGGATTTCGCATGGATACGGCAAGTGAGGTGGCGACCTCCACTACTGGTGAACCTCGCTGACATAACATGATTGTTGTCAAGTCCTCCTCACCTCATGATGATCGTGTCAGCCTTAATGTTGACGATTTCATGTCTGATGTAGGCTTAGGTCCTGCTATGGTTAGTTCAGTTCCATCGTCACGCCCACATTATAACGTCTTCTCATGACAGCTTGGAGGGTACCGGTGACACCCATGTTGATGCTGATGCTATTATGACAGTTAATCCTCCTCCCCCGAGGGGGAATCCTGCGAAACCTATGGTTGATTTCCATCCTCCCCAGAAGGATTCTCCCGAGGCTTCACCTAAAAGGGAGGGTATAGTTGCGAGTTCTTTGGGTGGGGCATCGATGCTTTACTTTCTTTGCCCGTTAAGGAGCTCGCTTTCTTCATCTTGATGCTGCCACCTCGCCTTTTAGTGACCTCGACTATCCACCCAATAACAAAGATGTCGTGGAGCTACATGCATTCTCTAAGCCCGTGATTTGTGCAGCTCCTCTCCCGATGAATATTTTCTCGTGCGGGGCTGGATTTCCTCACTTCTAGGTATGGCTTTTTGTAGCTTTTTTGTTATTTCCTGTATCAAAGAACTCATTTTTTATGTCATTTATCATAGTAGAGTTTCTTTATCATTAGTGATTGTCTTTAACTTGAATTTTTTCCTTAAGACCCAATGTTAAGTATTGAATCATAAGTTATTCAAATTTAATACTCCAAGACAAACAATATTCATAATAATGAGAGGTAAACATGCAATTTTTCGATTTCTCGCAAACTAACACTTGAATCCATACTTTTAAAATCAAAGAATATCCAAGGATAAGTGAAAGTTTGACATTTTTTATTAATAATCATATTGAAAAGCACAATGTTTCAAAAAATTTCATAATAATAATAGATTTTGCTTTTGTCGGATAAAGCATAACGTTCGCCACTTTTAGAGATAAAGTGTAACTTTCTCGGGTTTGAGGGCTTATAGTCAGGTGCCTCGATTACTTTTAGAGTTGAAAGTATAACTTTGAGGACTTATAGTCAGGTGCCCTCGATTACTTTTAAAATTGAAAGTATAACTTTGAGGACTTATACTCAGGTGCCTCGATTACTTTTAAAGTTGAAAGTATAACTTTGAGGACTTATAATCAGGTGCCTCGATTACTTTTAAAGTTGAAAGTATAACTTTGAGGACTTATAATCAGGTGCCTCGATTACTTTTAAAGTTGAAAGTATAACTTTGAGGACTTATAATCAGGTGCCTCGATTACTTTTAAAGTTGAAAGTATAACTTTGTGCCTTATCCCTTGGTACGTCGTGCCAATTGTTTGGCGTATAGGGTTTCATAAGGGCTTAAGTTGCATGCCTCGTCACTTGGTCATCCAATTTCTTGGCAAGTGCAATCCACGAGGACTTGACCACCATCGTGGGTGGATTTTTAATTCGTCAATTCTTGTGTCTCCTCCCTTGGTCATCAATTTTCTTGGCTAGGGATTACTCTTGAGTTTTTTTTTTTTTTTTTTTTTTTTTTTTTTTTTTTTTTTCTTTCGTCCTCTTGGGCTACACCCTGGGTAATAATGTTGCATGTTTCTTTTCCTTTGTGGTTTGGAAGTGGCTTTTCATACATGGTGCTTTTCTTTTCACAGTTCGATTTCTCCGGCTGCCAGCTTCTCATGATATATCCTCCGCATACTGTAACAGTCCATAGTGGAATGTCCTGCGTACTGGTGGTACACACAGAAATCTGGTCTTCTTTTCATCTCTTCCGTCACCACAAATTTAGGCGTTGGGGGTTTCACCACTCCGTGCTCAACCCATTGTTCGTACAGGCCCCTGAATGCCTTCTCACTGCATGTGATAGCCTCTGGAACTGACATCCTGGTATACTTGCCCCCAAAAGTTTTTCTTTACTTTGTTCAAAATTTCGCTCATTCTTCTCCCTCTTGCCCCCTTGTGGGTTTGACTGAGAGTCAGCCAAAGCCACAGTTGCTGTTCTCTTACCCTTCCATGTAACCATCGCATGGTTGATGGGAACTGTCACGATTCCTCCCAAATCCTGTGCGAAGGATGAGAGGGTTGCAAATGAATCACAGGCCTTTGTAATGAGATGGGGCTTGAAGGAGTCTAGAGCACCATTGTTGCATATGCTAACCAAGTTCTTCTCTTCAATTGGCTCGGCACACTTTTGTGCTTGGGCCCTGAATCTGTCCACATAATCTGACAGCTCCTCATTCGGCTTCTGCTCAAATCGCATCAGTTCTACAATAGTTACCTGTTTTTGCACATAGAAAAATTTCTTAAAAAATTGCAATTTCAGATCATCCCAATCATGGACTGATCCCTTCTCCAAATTGTAGTACCAACTGAAGGCACTATCCGTCAAAGTCTTGTTAAATTCCCTCATCAACAAATTATGGTTATTCACCTCATCATAACCCAACCATGGAGACATCGAACTCCACGAACCTGGCAATATGCTCCCTGGCATTCCCTTTCTCCCCGTTATACTTTGGGAACTGCGGGGGGTGCTCAATATACCCTGACGGTACGGTTGTCTCCGCACATGTGCCGGATAGGGTGGAGTAAAGTCCAACACTGAAGGTCGGGATGTCTGCTTGCGAAATTGATTGATCACATCGATCATATCATCCTTTGTCACATACTGGCTCGTGGTATGGACTCTTTGAGGGGCTGTAATATATTGATGCATAGGTGGTACGTATGGTAAGGAAACTGGCTGGTGTACACTTGCCATCCTGCACAGTTTGCATCGGCGGTGTTTGTCGACTTGTTCGTTGGATGTGACTCGGGATGGTCGGTATCTGCACTTGTGAAAAATGCTGGGAGAGTGGGCGGGACGATGTTGGGCTGAGGTTGACTCACTTCCAATCTGAGTTGTGGCACATCACCGCTGTTTTGGAGCTCCAAGTGGATGATTGGAATCGGCTGACTCTCCGTTGTTGGAGAGGCCCAGTCGGATTCTCTTTGTTGTTGCTGTTGTCCTCCACTTTGCTCGTTCCCCCTGCGAACTTCCTGGGAACATAGCCCTGAAAGTGGGGATTTGCATCAATTGCTGGCGGAAATTCTCCATCTCTTCTGCTTCCTTTGCATTTCCAACATCATGGCCATCATCATCCCTTGGCCTTCTCGTGCCTCCTGTAATGCCTTGAGCATCTCCATCTGCACAGCATTCGCAGTCGTTTGCGCTCCAGTTACTTCCTCACCTTGCCTTCCTGCGTTTGTCTGTCTAGCGCTGGGTTTGTTGTTGATCAGCCATTTGGGGTGATGTTGAGCTTCCTTCTGAAACGTCTTCTAGGATGGGTTGATCAAAATCCAGATTCGCGCTTTGGAGCACTGGATTCACTTGTCTTGAAATTGGATCCGGTGATCGGTGAAGTGATGCTTGTTGTCGGGTGAAACTCTTCCTGTAATTCTCCCACTTCGATGTTGTGGGCATACCCTTCACGAATTCTACACCTCCCAACAGAGTCGCCAAATAAATGTAGGTAAGGAAATTTACACCTTGTTAGGGTTAGGGTTTCGTAATTGGCTGGAGAGGAGAGAAATCCACGAAGAGTACGGAAATGATTGATTGATTGAAGAGGGGGAGAAGAACAGGTGGGCAATTACACCAATGACACGTGGCAGAACTCTAGAATCCGAAAACCGGGTTAGGGTAGCAGGGATTCCAAGAGCCTTCTAGAGTCTTCGAGTTGTGAGCGAGTTTCTAGTGTGATGAGCTTCCAAGAGTCTTAGTGTAATGTCTTGAAAGCCATCCCCTTTTCTCAGAATAAATGGGCTATTTATAGAGTTTTCCTGGGAAATAGTCACATGCCAGGCACATGTTTTAAGGGAAATTCCCGAAATACCCTTTAATTATGTTTTAAAGGAGAAATTCCAGAAATGCCCTTTAATCATCAAAGTAATGCCCAAATTGCCCTGTTCTTCTAGCCGCCAATCCAATCCCTCAATCAATTCCCAAAATAGGTCGCATCCACGAGTCTTCTGCCTTGGAACACGTGGAGACTTCCCCGGGTCTAACGCATTTAATTAGGTTTTTGTAAACCCTAATTTGTACATTTAATTAGGTCACATGAACCCTAATTTGCACATGGGCCCACAATATCAAAGTCAAGGATTACTGAAATACCCAGCCAAAATTTTCCTACTTGTGGCTAACCCTTAATTCTTAACCACACGATATCACTTCATGGTGTAAAATTGTAGATTATAAATACTTGGGTCATATAGTTCAGTGGTGACATTACTTTTCTTTTTGTTTAACTAGGGGTCACCCATGTTATAAAATAAAAGAACACACCACCATGTGCTAAAAGTAATAAAATTTGAATTATTGCACCCCTTAGGGACCACTTGATGATCAACTCTTTTTGTACTGCAGACTTTATTATTTGTGTGAAGTTTCCTCTTAACTTTAATTTCATAAGAAATTAAGAACAACTTCTCTACTGCTTTTCTGTTTATCTCAAATCTAGCTACCCTTCTGATCATTTTACAACTTGTGTCAATGTCCTCTACAAGCAACCAAACTACTCATTGGAATGTCTTTTTGAGCATTAGAGGTGAAGATATACGTAAAAATTTTACTGGTCATCTATACAAGGCTCCAGATCGGGTTGGAATTCAAACTTTTATAGATGATCCCGAGCTATCAAGAAGAGAAAAAATATTATATGGACTGCTAAAGGCTGTGACACCTCCAAATCCGTGTACTCGTTACAGTAGACTTGGTGCTCACTATTCATCCACATTCATAATAACTAGCTACTATAAACTAAGTTACACATACATTTTATTAATTACATAATTTAGTCTTACAATCCTAAGACTTAATTACATCACAAGAACTATTACATCAGTTCCAAAGTAGTATACTATTAATTATTGTTAACTAATACATTATTATTTATTTATTTTCTTCGCTTGTTTTGCCTTTTCTATATATCCTTTATGCCTGGCCCCTCGAGTCCCTCTGTTTTAGCTGTAAAAATATACGGTTTTGCAAGGGTAAGCAACTAATTTGCTTAGCAAGTATAACAGTTTAAACAAAATAGAAATAACTGGAAATGAATCAATATTTAATGATTTAGAAAAGATTAATATTAATTGCAAATCAAGGAAATCAACGAAATATTTTTATCGATTGTTGAACTTCAAATTTCAAATATAATTAAATTGTAGAATCTCAGAACTCGTTATATTCACAAGGAAAATTGAAAATCACTGAGTGGTCGTAAGGACCATGAACTATCTTAAATGTTCTTTAGTCGTGGACTAAGAACTCTCCAATAATGTTCAACAGTCATAAAGACTGCGAACTCTCCATAAAGTATTATCAGGTGATCAACCTAACAATACTCCATGTTACGCGTAACATCATTTCAACACGGTATTTCTACAGCGTATGTCGGTTACCCGACCATAACACAATATCCCCTATTTCTAGGGTTGTTCTACTTGGTCATAATCTCAAAGTTCGCACCAAAACAATTTGGATGGAATTAAATTTAAATATCTCCAACTATCATAAACAATTTAACAATTGATAGAAACATATCAACAGAGTTTAGCCGAATAAATGACATAAACTTCTTTTATAAACAGCTTAGGAAGCAACAAGAACTTTACGGAATAAATTATAGCTCAATGAAGAATAAATTGTAAATGCACATAAGTGTAGAAACTTGCATGGTTTCGGCGTACTTTGCTCATTTAAGTTATTTTCTGTCTCCAAACTGTAACCATCCATAAAGACTTATTTAATCAATTCATCTAATATTGTTAATATATAGTTTCTGTCGGTAACTATTTGTAACTCCGCCTCGGTAATTTCGATTTTCATAAATTTATCTTTGAACACTTTCTTATACAATTTATAATCTCATTACAATATTCATTTATCACTCACGTAACCTTATATGTTCCATTTTAATAAAATTTAACTGGTAAAATATATTTCATATTTCCTGGTTTTTTTTAATTAACTTTTCATAAAATTTTATACTTTATTTTGTTCATTAAAGCACTTTAACCATTTTATTATTATTTTTCCTTCCGACCTTACCCAGGTAATTATATTTTAGACAATTTTAATTTTCCAGATTTTTTCCAACATTATTAATATTTATTTCAAACCCGTTTCTGTCCAAATTTATTAAATTCTTTAAAATTTGAAATTAAGTCCAAATATTATGAAATGTGGAAAGTATCTTCCTTACATCAAAATACACACTTTCCCAAAATTTCATCTCAAATGGAGTTAATAGAACTCAAGTTATAGCTGTTTTAATTTTAAAAACCCTAATCTTATTTTGATCATAACTCATTCATTACAAGTCAGTTTATGTTTATTCTTAGGCTGAAATATACCTTATACTATCATGTTTCAAAACCCAAAAGTCCTGATTTTATTTTCCTTGTTAACTATCCAGAACTTTCTTTCGAAAAACTAGGTCAGAAAGTTACTCAATCTGCCATGTTTTGCTAGAAAATTCACTAAAATTAATTTACAAGGAATTTAAGTCTCAAACCTATGCAGGAATTTAGCTGACTTACAGAGTTATCCATCCTAATAAACCTTACTCAAAATTTTGAAATATACTAAAAGTTCTGATCATTACCAAATCAGGCTCTATTTTAGGGTACTTTTTGCCATATTTTGCTAAAAATTTCAACAAAGTTTGTTTAAAATTTTCTTTTCTTATAGGATTTTGATTTTTTTTGTCATAGTTCATGTTATCACACCTTAACATGTTATTATTTACTCTTAGCATATACAAGTTCATATACATACATATTTACTCCATAAAAATATTTTTGAGGAAGGGTTTTATAACTAGTTTATGCTTCTTCCTTATTTTGTTCTTTGTATTTTTAACTTTTCATCCATGATCCATGGTATTACAATATATAGATCTTCAAAATAAGCTTAAGTATATATAGGGCCTAATTATTTTCATAAAAAAAAGACTTTAAATTTCTAAATGGATTAGGGTTTATACCTAGTTGTTATGTTTGCTCCTCTTGGTTTTGATCTTCTTATTCCTCCTTCTTTGTTAGCTTGAGCTCACTTTCCTTCTCTCTATATGGCTACCGATTCTCTCTCTCTCTCTCTCTCTCTCCTTTCTTGGCTTTTGATTTTTGTTGGTAAAGTGAAGCAAATGAAGAATGGCTTTGTTATTTTTCAGATGCACAAAAGAGATCTAGAAGGGGGGTTGAATGGATCTCTTAAAACTTTCAAGATTATTAATGATGTATTACTAAGTAGATCATTTAATCACAAATGATTTGCACAGCGGAATATAGGTTTGTAAAACTCCCCTTAAAGATTTGGTAAGATCTCAGTTCTGAGTTTAGTTCATATTGAAGTTAACTATTCATCTCATCGATTAGATACATTAAATAAATGACAGAATGTAAAAGACATAAAGTAAATGACACAAGAGAGTTTAACGTGGTTAGGAGACTAAACAACTCTTACTCCACTCTTTTACTTCGACAAGTAAAAAATCCACTAAGAATTTGGTAGCCTCGACCAGGACACTCTTGCCCTCTTCAAGCCCAACATACTTGGATATTTAGTTCCTCGGATAAGGACACTCTTGCCCTCTTCAAGCCTAATAGACTTGGATATTTGGTCCCTCGGACAAGGACTCTTGCCATATGAATCCCTAGGATTCTTTCGAGCCACTAAGTCTCAGAATGTTGGTTTGTTATTGATAGATGTTGGAGGTGCTGTTGAGGTGCTATTTAAGATCCGTTGTCTTCAGGTAGTTAACAGCTTGATATGATCATCCTTGAGATGTGATTGAGTGTTGCAATGATGCTCAACTTCTTCAGGTACTCAAACATCTTCTTGTGATCATTTGTTGTGCTGCTAAGCTTAGCAATTCAGTTCCTTTTTATCCTTGGTACTTGACAGCTGCTCATGATGGGCTTCTGAGATGACTATAAAGCTCATTCCTTTTGTTATTCAATAGCTTCTCATGATTGATGTCAAGTTAGCATTTATGCTCCTTTTCTTCTTATGCTTAGTAGCTTTGAACACTTCTCTCGTAGTAGAGTTAATCTTTTCTACGTCTTCTTCTTTTCAGCTCTCAGTGTTCTTGGTGGATTATAAAGTGTTCTTCTGCATATTCTTTCTTGATCTTTCACTCTACAATTTTCTATATCCATCCACCATTTCTCCAACCTTTTTTATTTTTTGAAACTAGTGCTCTTTTATAGTTTGTTACTAATTTACCCGTTAGAAAGTGTCCGTTGGAAGCATTCAATGTGCAGATTATTTTATATCGTTGATGTTGACTTTCTAGAGCTTTTGTGTCAACGTACTCTTTCTGGTCCATTACCTGTTATATCAACCTGCAACTTTACTTGTTCATTTGACAAGTTTTGCAAACTAGCCGTTAAACACATCTTTGCTTTCTATAAAGGATATATGGTTGGACACTTTGTGATCTTCTAATTTGTAATGTTTCTCTGTCAGACCTGACTTTACTCTTCGATCCTGCTGACTTGGTAGAGTAGTAAAAGTCGTAGAGTTGAGCTCTACAATTTGCTCAACTATCTGCTCTACGAATGAGTGCATTACGAACCTTGGGCAAACGTAACAGCTCTACGATGTTGAAGACAGTTTTTGCGATCTTACTGTCTCTTTGAAGCTTTATGATGTAAACTGCTGCTCTACAATCTCTGAGTGACTCTGTGACCTTACTTATCCATTACGGCCATGTAGAGTATCTTTACTTGCTTATTCTTTATCTTATCTTCTTTATATATAAAAGAGCTTTACGATTCTCTTCTCGTTTAGTTCTACAATCAGCTCTTCATATCCATAATTATTTCTTTATCTTGATGGTTCTACGATCTTCCATGTTACTCTGCAATGCTGGCTTTACATTATGTATGGGCAGAGTAATTTACGAACCATTCTTTATCCAGCAACCCTTTACTTTTCTGAAGGATCCTTGAGTTATTTCAACGATTGATTGAACTGCTTTACGTTCAGTCTTTGCTCCAGCAATGTGACGCCCCCAAATCCAGGTACTTGAAACCCGTATTTGGTGCATCACGATACCATTTCTTTGAGCTGTTTAATATATTACAAACTTAAAATTATATCAGAGTTGTCTAATCCCAGGTACAACAACCTTTAAGCATGTTCATTACATGATAGATAATAAATATTATCATCTTAATAAAGTCTAACTATTACAAATAACATCTTATACTTAATCCTTCAGCTTTCCCTTTCCATTGTCCTTGCCAGAGCCTTCTGGTCGATCACACTTAGCTGAAAACATTTAATTTAAAGCAAGAATGAGCATTCAATTGCTCAGTAAGTAATAACAATTATGATAATGCGCTGAAGAAATAAATGTTTTCTTTGAGGACTATTTCTACTACGAATCAATAGTGGTGAAGTCATTTGAAATCATTATTAACAACATATCAAATCATTTTAGGATTTTTGACACAATATACTGACTTTTGAATACTGAGTGGTCAAAAGACCATGAACTGTCATTTTTCATTTTTTGAAAAGGTTTAAACAAAAATTCATCTGCAAACCGCTCTGGTCTTACGGACATGTAGGGTGATCAGCCCCATTATGTCCTGTATTGATCAATACTATCTGTTTGAACGCTAATTGCGTTCACTCTGTTCGCCCAAAACATATTCCCCATTACGGGTTGTTCATACTCAGTCTGGAGTCCTAACTAAACAATTCAGTTGGATGACTTTATCATAACCAACACTATTCAACAATACATTTCAAACTATGTCTAGCCGAGTCAAATAGCTTAGACAATATTTAAACCATAAATACGTACCGAAGTTTAATATGTAACAGGATTTGTCGTATCAAAGAATTTTAAGTTCAAGAGTTCTTGTGTAAATACATTAGTTTATACAAGTGGGGACACTTGTATAATAAAAGACAATAATGAGATATTAATAAACAATAATCGAATTGAATAAATTTCATAGTATAATAATAATTGCACAACCGAATCATAGATATCATTACGGATATGAATAATTAATAATAATTATTCACGAGCATGCTTTGAAATTGATAACTCATATTGAGTTAGGAAATAACATAACATATACCTGTTTGCACAAAATAAAAGTATTGCATAAGGTTTAGATACTTGCCTTGTTTGCTGCTTACAGCTACGCAATATAGTTTTATCTTTAATACAAAGACCTATCATCAATAAAATTATTCATTTAATTAGAATAATACAACTTAACACATAACACTGCTTATTTGCAGTCATTATATAGCTTAAACACGTTGTCACATATTCATATCAGTTATTAAAATATTTACGAACAGTTATCAAGTCAAACTCTATCCATTTGGTTTGAGTTCGGTACTATTTCGGTGTCCCGATTGTATTATCGGATAATCAACGAGTTTTTTTTAATGAAACTTTGTTCAAGAACTTAAATATTATATTAGATAATTTAATTATCAATTATAACATTTTTTCACACATTAAAATCATTTATAATGATTTTTCAATCATTAATATCATTTATAATAATTTAAATAATAAATAATTTCATTATCATTAATATTCAAATAATTTAAAATATTAATGAACTACATGTCAACACATTAAAGGTTATTTATTATAACTTAAACACATTTTTAAAACATTATTATCGCTTTTAAATGATTTTTTAAAGTATTAAAATCATTTTTAAATAATTACCATTAATATTAAAATATTAATGTAATTCATGTCAAATATTAAACGCCATTAATTATAACTAAAAAAATATTTTTAAAACATTTTTATTGCCTTTAAATAATTTTTAAAGTATTAAAATCATTTTTAAATAATTACCTTTAATATTAAAATATTAATGTAATTCATGTCAAATATTTAAAGTTATTAAATATAACTTTAAAATATTTTTAAAATATTTTTATTCCCTCTAAATGATTTTTTTAAAACATTAAAACCATTTTTAGATAATTTATTTAATATAAATATTAAATAAATTAATTATCATTAACATTAAATATTAATGAAATTTCTATTAAAATATTAAAAGTTATTTAATATAACTTAAATACTTTTTAAAATATTAATATCATTTTTAAATGATTCTTGAAATATTAAAATCATTTTTATCTAATTTATTTAATATACGTATTAAATAAATTAATTAACATTAATAATTAAATAAATTCAATTTTTAATGAAATTTATGTCAAAATATTAAAAATTAATTTTTATAACTTAAAATAATTTTTAAAACCATTTTATGAATTTTTAATATTTATTTTCCATTTATTTAATTAATATAATTAATTTTTATTAAAAACCGTCGTTAAAGACTTTTAGCGACGAAAAGTGTCGCTATAGGTGTTCTTCAGTTCATGAAGAACACCAAGAACAGCCCAGTCCATGTCGAGGAGGCTACTTTGACCATTAATAACTTGGAATCTGGACATGCTATGATTGTGATTCCACTTCTAGATTGTTAACCTACTGGCATACTACTACTATAAAGCTTTAAACACATCAAACTTTTTACAGATCAAGATCTATGGCCTCTGACATTTGACTGTCAGACCATGTTTTTAACTTAGAAAATTTTTTGGGTTTTTCAGAAACAGCTTTCGTGATCGGCCAAGGATTTTTGACCTTGAATAACTTTCGATATAGACATGCTATTATCGTGATTCCACTTCCAGTGTACTAACCACATAACATACTACATATAAGAACCTTTAAACACAACAAATGATTAACAGGTAAAGATCTACGACGTCTGACATTTGACTGTCAGACCATTTTTTTACACTTTGAACAATTTTCTTAAATCTTCAATTTCGTGCATCTAGATGTTATGGATTCATGATATAACAACCCAGATCACTAAATAACATAATGTAAAACATATTTAAATACAAAAACATAAAATTTATCTAAGCATACAAGATCTAGCTTTGGGTTAGGGTTTTATACCTTCTTGAGAAATTTTTGATTTTCACTTTTTGATTCTGACCTTGGCTTGCTATGGGGTGTTTTTGGTTAATCTTAGGACTTAGTTTGAGAGAGAAATTTCGTATCTTAGAGAGAGAGAGTATTGGCTTATAAAAATTAAAGTGAGAGTTTTCTTTCCTTTTCTCTTTCTTTAATTTTTATCCCATTTGATTCAATGTATCTTGCCTTGCTAGCTGTCAAAAATTCGGCTGAATGAAAGAGATTTCAGCACATGGGAGATCTTAGAGTGATGAGTCATGAGATCTAGGAAGGATTTGGCAAGATTTGCAAGCTATCCAATTAAAATAACACAAAAAGGTTATTTTAGTAAACTAACAAATAATTTTAAGGGTATTCTAGTCTATGATGCATAATTCTAGGGTTTAATCAATATATTTGAACCCTTAATGCTTACCCAATAATTCTTGGATTTAAAAAAAAATTTATCTTAGGAATTAAATAAATATTTAATTAAGACATAATAATTCAAAGTTAGGGTTTTTAATGTAATTAGGGTTTTGTAGTTTGAAAATTAGGGTTTCTTGATATTGTTAGGGTTTCCAAATTATAAATTAGGGTTTCCTAATCATTTTTCTTAATCACATATTATCCACATAATCATTTAAATACAAATATAATTAATTACTATATTTAATATTTAAATTACTTAAACAAAACAAATTCTTAATATCCAAAATACATATTCCTTTATTTTAAATATAATTATATCATTAATTATACTTAAAACTAATATCCATAATATACATTCACACATACACATATAAATATAATCAATAGCATATTTAGTATTCGAATTTACATAAGAAAATAAATTCTTATTATTCATATATTCATTATATAAACATAAATCCTTTTAAATATAATTACAACAATAATTATATTTAAAATTAAAATACATGACCATAGATCAAATTAAGGTTTTGATTTGTAATGTCATTTTACCACATGTACCATACTTAGTCAATTTAAAATAATTTGACTAATCTTACAAATTCATATTATAAAGAAATAATCCAAGTAATAATAATAATAATATTAATAATCATTCTTAAAACACACATTTATCATTTAAATAATATAATAATCATATTTTTATGAAAAATAAATAATAATATATCTTTTAATATAAAAATTAATTTATTAAAAGAATATAATTTATAAATACCAACTATTTCTTTAATAAGAAATTTATTTGAAACCATATATGAAAATATATATATATATATATATATATATATATATATATATGTGTGTGTGTGTGTGTGTGTGTGTGTGTGTGTGTGTATATATATATATATATATATATATATATATATATATATATATATATATATATATATAGACATACACACACACATACATATTACATATTCACATTCTTTTACTTGTACGCATTCCCATACTTGCTTTAATATATAATAAAAATAATTTGATTATATAAAAAAAATTTATACGCAAAATTTCTTATTTAAATATACCCAAAATCTTGGGCTATTACATTCACCCCTCCTTATAAGGATTCCGTCCCCGGAATCACCGTTCAACACTTACACCCATGAGGGTAAATATCATACACATTCCTTGCAAGTAGATCTCGATCAAATTTGATCGAACTGATCTTTAACTATTCAGCATAAAACTTGTCTTTCTGATTAAACGAAATCTGATTTCTAATAGAACTCAAATTCCTCCTTCAAAAGTTCTTAGTAAAACGATTTAGTATTAAATTATGTATTATTTATTTATTAATCTAGGTCCTTTCCTATAGTTCCGATGTTTTCAAACGTAAACGTACCCCACGGTATATATATAAGAATAAATTATTATTCGAATAATACCTGGACTTCCATCCCCGACTGCTAACGTATCTTGAATCGTCATATTGAAGGTCCTCGCAGTTGGCTTGCTTGTCGGAGTTGGATAAGTTATTGCCAGCGTTCCACTGCTTTTCCCAGCATTCGCATTTCCCCCATCGACCTTTCTTTTCGGACAATCCCTTGCCATATGATCAGTTGATCCGCAGATAAAACAACCACTATTCTTTCTTTGATTGGGGCAGTTAGGAGATATGTGTCCCTCCTTCGCGCACTTGTAGCACACAAACTTTCCTTTAAGACACTCACCTGAGTGATTCCTCCCGCAATTTTCACATGGTTCAACCTTTTTCCTTATTTCTCCCTGGCTATTATCAGTACTTCCAGAATTTGTCCACTTTCTTTTCCTACTTGCACTGCCACTGTTTCCTTCAACCTTTCCTTTATTCTTCTTTTCCTTATTATAGAGGCTCATGGCCTCACTTCCTCCTTCGGCAATGATAGCCTTTTCCAATAACGATCCAAACGAGTTAATCTGCAGCACTGCAACCTTGTTGTAGAGCCAGGGTTTTAGGCCCTGCTCAAACTTTCGTGCCTTCCTTGCTTCAGTATCCACTTGGTGTGGAGCGAACCTAGCCAATTCGTTAAACTTGGCGGCGTATTCCGAGACGGTCATATTATCCTGCTTTAATTCTAGAAATTTAATTTCCATCCTAGCCTGCATCCCAGTCGAGAAGTAATTCTCGTTGAACAATTCTTTGAACCTTGTCCATGTGACGACTTCTGTTCTGGCCCTTGATTGATTAGTCTCCCACCAGAAGTTCGCTTCCCCTTTCATCATGTATGTAGCAAAGGCGGTCTTTTGTTCCTCCGCCACCCTAGCAATTACAAACGCTTTTTCGATTTCCTTTACCCAAGTTTGGGCTTCTATCGGGTTAGTTGTTCCTTTAAATTCAGGCGGTCCTACTGCCTTGAAGTCTTTAAAGTTAGCTAACTGATTCCCTGGCTGATTTTCTGCGACTGGTGTTCGATTCTGAATTGCCTCTGCTAACATGTTAATAAAATACTGCATCGGGTCTGCTTGACCTCCTTCATTATTATTGAATTCATCTTCCCTTCGGTGTCGTTGTTCTCTTCTTGGCGGCATTGTCTGAATAAACAAAACCTTAAATTATTATTTTGTTTTACATTTACCATTATGCCACATATTATTAGTAGTATCATAACAGTTTAAACACAAATTTCTAAACTCAGACCAATTCAGCTTGCTATATTCCTGAATTCAGCTAGCTGAATTACCCAATCCAACTTGCTGGATTCATGAATTCGGCTGGTTACCTAAATCAATTCGGCTTGCTGGATTCAAGAACTCAGCTTGCTAAATTCCTAAATGCAGCTTATCGAATTATGAATTATTAGTCAGTCAATATTCAATATTCACTATTTAAAAACACACAATCATATTCATATTCTTTTAAACAGTATAAAGTACTTTTCTTTACACAACATATACTGCCAAAATTACTTACTATCCCTCAGTGACAACAAAAGTCGGGATTAGTACATTACACACATACCATATCATTTACCATACATAATCCTAAAATACTCATCCTATTCGTTTCCTACACCTTTCCTAGATCCTAGGCAAACCTTTGCCTGGTGACCTACTATTCCACATACAAAACATGCGCATTGCTTCGGTTTGGGACAATGAGAATAGACATGTCCTTCACGTCCACAATTGTAGCATACGTTCTGCCCTTTTATACACACGCCTTCATGCTTTCTGTTGCACTTTACACACCTTACCACTTTCTTAAAGTTTTCTTGATCACGGTCATTCATCTTTCTTTTTCCTTTCTGGCTTGGAGTTGCAGACGATTTTGTGACAATCCGAAATTTTCAAAAATTATTAATAAATAAAATATATTAAATTATATATTTTATTTAATTTATATATTGGGATACGCTGAGTTTGACTGTATAAATGTATTTGTGGTGTGAATTATGTGAAATTTTGTGTGTGAATATTTAAATGTTTAAATAAATGTAGAGAATATGCATGTATTTGAAAAGTATATAAGTTATATTTAATAGTAAATAAAACTATTAAATATATTCGTTTGAATTAGCTGCGTTATTAAACGGGTAACATCAATTCACTAATTGAAAGTTAGTGAGTTAAATGTTTGTTTTAATTAATTAAATAATGAAATTTATTTTATTAATAATGATAGTTATATTTATGTTATAATAAAGGAATAATATTTAATATTATTTCAAATGAATGTATATTAATAATACGAGGTGCAATATTTATATTATATGTATATTGGCATCAAGTTTGTGAATAACATTTATAATGTGAATAAAAAATAAAATATATTAAGTTATATATTTTGTTGAAAACAATTTATGGTACGAAAGAGATATTTGATTTTAATTAGTTGAAAATATTAAATTTACATATCTAAATTGTTTGAAGATAGTTTATGAAAGGAATGAGATAATTATTTTAATTATACAAAATTAGTTGTATATTTTAAATAAGAGAGTTAAAATAATTAATTGAATATTAATTATTTTAATTGGTTCGTTACATTAAATAAGTGAATTAAAATAAAATAGTTAATTTAATATTAATTATTTTAATCGGTTCGTTACATTAAATGTGTTATGTTATTTAAAGTATTACTTACATTGTTATTGGAAGAATTAAGTAATTTTAATACATTAATTAGTATACGTATTATATGTATTATATAATACATATTATATGATATGTATGGGAATATGTAAATTTGTAAATATATGTAATAAGCATGACGTGGGTTATGTATGCTGAGTATTTAGAGTAGAGTGGGTGAGTCATGAATCATAAGCATGAGCTGGGAGCTTGCTAAGTTTGTGAGGACACTAAGCATACATTGGATAATCTAGAGAAAGATGAGCAATCATAAACTGGACAACAACCATTCCCAGTTTTCTTTTCTCCTTAGTCCATCCGTCCCATAACATTCTCCCAAATTCCTGTTGGAAATCACCAAGCTCACAAAAGAATTGAAGTTGAAGAAAACTTGAAATAACGAATTAGTAAAGGAGGAAGTCAACCTAGTATAATCAAAGTGAAAACTAGTGCTCAACCAATCCAATATCAAATCAAAGGTAATTGTATTTCCTTCTTGGTTGATGTATGAGATTTGAGTAAAGGAAGAAAGATATTAAATTATATATTTTGTAAATTGTTGAAAATAATTTATGGAACGATACAATGAATAATTAAATTAGAATAATTAATTTGATATTAACTATTTTAATATAATTGATCCGTCCTACTAAATGTGTTATTTTATTAAACACATTAATTCTATTTTTATTTATTGGAAGGAATATGTAATTTTAATACATAAGTGTATAGGTGTATTGGGGACATAATGTACAGAGAGTATACATTAAGTAACATTATGCGATATGTACGGAGGGAATTAATTAAGCATGAGCTGCAAGTCATTAACCTACCTATATACTGAGTCTTCTAATTATCACTCATGAGAAGGATTAGAGAGAGAGCAGGAGGTGCATGTTTCATATGCCTTTGTAGGATACTGAGCAAAGCTAAGAGGCTTGGTAATCCTTATTAATGCTCAGCTCTCTCATCTACTCCTCCATACGTACTAAAATCAGTTTTCATAACTCCATAAAGCCAAGATAAGAAATCCTCATATATTTTCCAAAATAATCACCGAAGCTCTCAAAGATTGAAGCGAAGTTAATATCTACATTAGAAGAAGAATTAGAGCAGCTAGTTAGCATTGTTGTGCACTGTTTTGATGACTTTGAGTCTATAGCTCATGAAAAATGGAATTAAATTAATACATATACATAAAATAATATATATATATATATATATGTATATATAATTATAAATACAATCAATACTTGTAATTAATTGAAAATACGCTATGTAAACTTGAATATATGTATGAATGCATGATGTATTCATGTATTGATATTACTAAAGCTATTTAGAAGCATTTTGAGCATGAAATTATTTAAAATATAGTAAATCATGAAATAATTTAGTAAAGGAATGAAATCTATAGACATACTTTATTCGATAAATGTATCGTGACATTGAGATATAATGTATATAAAAACAAGAAAAGGAAATAAAACCGTAAGGTAAGTCAAGTAATATATTTGGACTTTTCAAACATATAATGATTATATAAAGCCAAGATTTTAAAGAATTCCAAAAGAGATTTTTAAAAGACAATAAAACTTTCAAAATGAAAGCAAAAGTAAGAAATGAAATCATATGGTTTAATGGTATGGCGAAGTGTATGTGTAATAAATATATAGCTTATTGGCTTATGTGTATATTATGTGTGTATAACTAATATGTGTATACATGTGATCATAACTGTGTAGGATTTGTGAAGTGACGTTAAACTAAAACTATAAGCGTAATCTACGAGCAAGGCAAGTTTCCGTAACCTGTATAATGTTTTCATATTATACAAGTTATCTATGTTTGTATGTTCGCACAAGTTCCCTAACTTGTGCAATTCAATTATTGTTGCAAGTATCTCAAATTCATTTACTTTCAAACAAGTTCTTTCACTTTGAGCAAGTATCTCTACCCTATGTACTACTTTTATATTATGCTAACAAGCATCGTAGTTCGTTGCAAGTTTCTTTCAACTTTGTATTAAAACTCATGACGGTGCAAGTGTTCTAGCCTTGCATCGTATACCTGTGCAAGTATCTTGAACTCATGAGCAAGTTTCATTTATTAAATCCAAGTGTTCTAGCTTTTGTACTTCGTATTGCGCAAGCTATCTATAATTTGCAAAGTTTTCTATATGACCTTCAAGGTATATGTTGATAAGCTATGTTAAAAGATATGTCTTTCGTTCTTATTAAATATGAACTGTTTAAACAACCAGTCTAAGCTTTTTTTACGGCTAGACTAATGTCCTTTCTTAGTTGCAAGTCTTTATACATTATTGAGAATAGGTAGAGCTTTCCAATCAGATTGTTTTGATTTGGAACTCAAGTCTGAGAATGAACATCCCTTATTTGGGAAAACTTTTAATTGTGCCTAAAGGCAGTGAGAATAACGCAAGTATTGTTGATCAACGCAGGGCATAAAGGGCTGATCACCCACCGTGCCCGTAAGTTCAGTCGGTTCACGGATGAATTTCTGATAGAACCTTTTCAGCAAATGAAAATAAAGTTCATGGTCTTTTGACCACTCAACATCTATAGTTAGTATGTCGTTTCAAAAAGATAAACGATTTGATAGAATATTTAGAATTGTTGCAGTTACTTCACAACTATCTATTCGTTGTAGAAGTATAACTCAAAGAAAACATTTATTCCTTTCATGCGATACTTATTGTTTGTTATTACTTGTTGAGCACTTGAATGCTCATTCTTGCTTTGAAATTAAATGTTTTCAGTTAAACCTGGGCGAGTAGAAGGGTCCGGCAAGGACAAGGGCAAAGGAAAGCTGCAGGAGTAACTAGAAGTCGTTATCTGTATTAGTTGTAGTGTTATTATGTGATAACACATTATCTATCATGTAATAAAGTACTTTAAGGTCTTCGTACCTGGGATAGTAAACTCTAATGTAATATCTTGAATTATTTAATATATTAAACAGTTTGAATGAGTGTATCGTGTAGCACCAAGTACGGGTTTCAAGTACCCGGATTTGGGGGCGTCACAGATGTGCTGCATTTGTCTCCCATTACATCAATTTGACTTTTCAACTTATCTTGTTCTTCCATTATTTTGATTAAGGCTTTTTGCATCCGACTATTCAGTAGTCTTTCCATTTCCAATAACTTTTCTAGACATAACACCTTATTATTCAGATTCTGTACTTCCGTTGATGTTTGGTCAGCTCCAACTTCAGCGTCCGAATCACTATCTGCCAGTATTACCATTTCTGGTTCCGGTTCTATGATTTCCAAAATAATGACCTCATCTTGGTTGCTTTCAGGCGGAGTAATTTGCTCTTTCTTTATGATATGAGAGGTTCATAGTACTTTCCTTCCTGACATCTATACACAAACAGTCTTGATTAGTACATAGTATATAGACATAGTAAACAAAATTTATATAAATTAGTTTTTATTTCATTTTACGATGAATTTCCTTAATTCATCTCCTTTAAACTCTATTTGAGTTATTCGTTTTTCAACGTTTCTATCTAGCTTAAGGTTATAGCCTAAGGTAATCCCTCACCTAAGGTTTCTAACCTATAGCTCTGATACCAACCTGTGACGCCCCCAAATCCAGGTACTTGAAACCCGTATTTG
The DNA here is from genome assembly GCA_034770075.1 of Aralia elata. Lineage (NCBI taxonomy): Eukaryota > Viridiplantae > Streptophyta > Magnoliopsida > Apiales > Araliaceae > Aralia > Aralia elata. The sequence continues at coordinate 22,337,784 of CM068384.1, forward strand.
GTGCATCACGATACCATTTCTTTGAGTTGTTTAATATATTACAAACTTAAAATTATATCAGAGTTGTCTAATACCAGGTACAACAACCTTTAAGCATGTTCATTACATGATAGATAATAAATATTATCATCTTAATAAAGTCTAACTATTACAAATAACATCTTATACTTAATCATTCAGCTTTCCCTTTCCATTGTCCTTGCCAGAGCCTTCTGGTCGATCACACTTAGCTGAAAACATTTAATTTAAAGCAAGAATGAGCATTCAATTGCTCAGTAAGTAATAACAATTATGATAATGCGCTGAAGAAGTAAATATTTTCTTTGAGGAATATTTCTACTACGAATCAATAGTGGTGAAGTCATTTGAAATCATTATTAACAACATATCAAATCATTTTAGGATTTTTGACACAATATACTGACTTTTGAATACTGAGTGGTCAAAAGACCATGAACTGTCATTTTTCATTTTTTTAAAAGGTTTAAACAGAAATTCATCTGCAAACCGCTCTGGTCTTACGGACATGTAGGGTGATCAGCCTCGTTATGTCCTCTATTGATCAATACTATCTATTTGAATGCTAATTGCGTTCACTCTGTTCGCCTTGGGCACAAAATATATTCCCCATTACGGGTTGTTCATACTCAGTCTGGAGTCCTAACTAAACAATTCAGTTGGATGACTTTATCATAACCAACACTATTCAACAATACATTTCAAACTATGTCTAGCCGAGTCAAATAGCTTAGACAATATTTAAACCATAAATACGTACCGAAATTTAATATGTAACAGGATTTGTCGTATCAAAGAATTTTAAGTTCAAGAGTTCTTGTGTAAATACATTAGTTTATACAAGTGGGGACACTTGTATAATAAAAGACAATAATGAGATATTAATAAACAATAATCGAATTGAATAAATTTCATAGTATAATAATAATTGCACAACCGAATCATAGATATCATTACGGATATGAATAATTAATAATAATTATTCACGAGCATGCTTTGAAATTGATAACTCATATTGAGTTAGGAAATAGCATAACATATACCTGTTTGCACAAAATAAAAGTATTGCATAAGGTTTAGATACTTGCCTTGTTTGCTGCTTACAGCTACGCAATATAGTTTTATCTTTAATACAAAGACCTATTATCAATAAAATTATTCATTTAATTAGAATAATACAACTTAACACATAACACTGCTTATTTGCAGTCATTATATAGCTTAAACACGTTGTCACATATTCATATCAGTTATTAAAACATTTACGAACAGTTATCAAGTCAAACTCTGTCCATTTGGTTTGAGTTCGGTACTATTTCGGTGTCCCGATTGCATTATCGGATAATCAACGAGTTTCTTTTTAATGAAACTTTGTTCAAGAACTTAAATATTATATTAGATAATTTAATTATCAATTATAACATTTTTCCACACATTAAAATCATTTATAATGATTTTTCAATCATTAATATCATTTATAATGATTTAAATAATAAATAATTTCATTATCATTAATATTCAAATAATTTAAAATATTAATGAATTACATGTCAACACATTAAAGGTTATTTATTATAACTTAAAAATATTTTTAAAACATTATTCTCGCTTTTAAATAATTTTTTAAAGTATTAAAATTATTTTTAAATAATTACCGTTAATATTAAAATATTAATGTAATTCATGTCAAATATTAAACGTTATTAATTATAACTAAAAAAATATTTTTAAAACATTTTTATTGCCTTTAAATGATTTTTAAAGTATTAAAATCATTTTTAAATAATTACCTTTAATATTAAAATATTAATGTAATTCATGTCAAATATTTAAAGTTATTAACTATAACTTAAAAATATTTTTAAAACATTTTTATTCCATCTAAATAATTTTTTTAAAACATTAAAACCATTTTTAGATAATTTATTTAATATAAATATTAAATAAATTAATTATCATTAACATTAAATATTAATGAAATTTCTATTAAAATATTAAAAGTTATTTAATATAACTTAAATACTTTTTAAAACATTAATATCATTTTTAAATGATTCTTGAAATATTATAATCATTTTTATCTAATTTATTTAATATACATATTAAATAAATTAATTACCATTAATAATTAAATAAATTAAATTTTTAATGAAATTTATGTCAAAATATTAAAAATTAATTTTTATAACTTAAAATAATTTTTAAAACCATTTTATGAATTGTTAATATTTATTTTCTATTTATTTAATTAATATAATTAATTTTTATTAAAACCGTCGCTAAAGACTTTTAGCGACGAAAAGTGTCGCTATAGGTGTTCTTCAGTTCATGAAGAACACCAAGAACATCCCAGTCCATGTCGAGGAGGCTACTTTGACCATTAATAACTTGGAATCTGGACATGTTATGATCGTGTAGATTGTTAACCTACTCGCATACTACAACTATAAAGCTTTAAACACATCAAACCTTTTACAGATCAAGATCTATGGCCTCTGACATTTGACTGTCAGACCATGTTTTTAACTTAGAAAATTTTCTGGGTTTTTCAGAAACAGCTTTCGTGATCGGCCAAGGACTTTTGACCTTGAATAACTTTCGATCTAGACATGCTATTATTGTGATTCCACTTCCAGTGTACTAACCACATAACATACTACATATAAGAACCTTTAAACACAACAAATCATTAACATGTAAAGATCTACGGCGTCTGACATTTGACTGTTAGACCATGTTTTTACACTTTGAACAGTTTTCTTAAATCTTCAATTTCGTGCATTTAGATGTTATGGATTCATGATATAACAACCCAGATCACTAAATAACATAATATACAATATATTTAAACACAAAAACATAAAATTTATCTAAGCATACAAGATCTAGCTTAGGGTTAGGGTTTTATACCTTTTTGAGAAATTTTTGATTTTCACTTTTTGATTCTGACCTTGGCTTGCAATGGGGTGTTTTTGGTTAATCTTAGGACTTAGTTTGAGAGAGAAATTTCGTATCTTAGAGAGAGAGAGAGTATTGGCTTATAAAAATTAAAGTGAGAGTTTTCTTTCCTTTTCTCTTTCTTTAATTCTTATCCCATTTGATTCAATGTATCTTGCCTTGCTAGCTGTCAAAAATTCGGCTGAATGAAAGAGATTTCAGCACATGGGAGATCTTAGAGTGATGAGTCATGAGATCTAGGAAGAATTTGGCAAGATTTGCAAGCTATCCAATTAAAATAACACAAAAAGGTTATTTTAGTAAGCTAACAAATAATTTTAAGGGTATTCTAGTCTATGATGCATAATTCTAGGGTTTAATCAATATATTTGAACCCTTAATGCTTACCCAATAATTCTTGGATTTTAAAAATTTTTATCTTAGGAATTAAATAAATATTTAATTAAGACATAATAATTCAAAGTTAGGGTTTTTAATGTAATTAGGGTTTTGTAGTTTGAAAATTAGGGTTTCTTGATATTGTTAGGGTTTCCAAATTATAAATTAGGGTTTCCTAATCATTTTTCTTTACCACATATTATCCACATAATCATTTAAATACAAATATAATTAATTACTATATTTAATATTTAAATTACTTAAACAAAACAAATTCCTAATATCCAAAATACATATTCCTTTATTTTAAATACAATTATATCATTAATTATACTTAAAACTAATATCCATAATATACATTCACACATACACATATAAATATAATCAATAGCATATTTAGTATTCGAATTTACATAAGAAAATAAATTCTTATTATTCATATATTCATTATATAAACATAAATCCTTTTAAATATAATTACAACAATAATTATATTTAAAATTAAAATACATGACCATAGATCAAATTAAGGTTTTGATTTGTAATGTCATTTTACCACATGTACCATACTTAGTCAATTTAAAATAATTTGACTAATCTTACAAATTCATATTATAAAGAAATAATCCAAGTAATAATAATAATAATAAGAATCATTCTTAAAACACACATTTATCATTTAAATAATATAGTAATCATATTTTTATGAAAAATAAATAATAATATATCTTTTAATATAAAAATTAATTTATTAAAAGAATATAATTTATAAATACCACCTATTTCTTTAATAAGAAATTTATTTGAAACCATATATGAATATATATATATATATATATATATATATATAGAGGGAGAGAGAGACACACACACACACACATACATATTACATATTCACATTCTTTTACTTGTACGCATTCCCATACTTGTTTTAATATATAATAAAAATAATTTGATTATATAAAAAAAAATTTATACGTAAAATTTCTTATTTAAATATACCCAAAATCTTGGGTTATTACAAGCAATCTTCGACTTGCTTAGTTATTCCTCTGTCACCTTATAACCTGATTTGTACTATGAAAAATGAGGTGATATTTATGTCAAGAGCATAATCTATGTGATGTATTGTTCTATGATTTGCAAAGGAAGCCTTTGTTGACTTCTCTCTATTTTTCTATCTTCTAATTACGATTTAAAACAATCTCAGAGTTGCTTTATGATTTGACTTTTACTCTACAACTCCTTAAAACACTCTTCGTTCAGTCTTCACTTGGTGAGCTTTGCTTGACTTTACGATCCAGTTTGTTGAGAATCAGCATGCGATCGTTAAGCTCATTATCATAGGGGGAGAATGTTATAAGATCTGCATGTGATTACTTTTATTCATTATATGTGATTTGATTGATGACAAAATGATAAGAAGAACATTCATATTGGTAAAGCCCTGTAAAGTCCTTAATGAAATATATGTATAAGGACTTATAAGATCAAATATGTTAGGTTGATCTAAGCTAAGTTAATATCTATCTGATCAAAGCATGTTTGTAACATTAGGTTTTGTAAAGTCCTTAAATGAATTTGATGTACAATGACTTAGAATAGAAGAAGATCAAACTTGTTAGGTTGATCTTATGGGCTGAAATATTATATGTTTAAGCATGGGCCAGACTGAACGTAGAGCACTGCACAAACCAAGTGAAGGATCATAGTGTAGTCAGCCAACCTCGCAGAGTCAAGTATGTCATCACAGAGTTTGCCAAACAGACGTAAAGCAAAGCCCAACAGGTCGTAGAGCTCTCTCGGTAGGACGTAGAGTTCTCTCGACAGGACGTAGAGTTCTCTCGGCAAATTGTAGAGCTCACTAGGCGGCACGCTCTTGGCATCATAAAGTTGCACATGTCAACGTAAAGCTTATAAGTCAATCGTAGAGTATGGCTCGGCAAAACAATGAGCATACTCAGGATCGTAGAGTGCGCATTGCAAATAGTAGATCGTTGTGCTAACATGGGCTCATAGAGTCAGTCTAAAGTGAGCCACTCTATGACTCCCATGAACAATCTGCAATCAAGCAACAACGTAGAGCAGTCGCTGCTGAAGCACTTAAAGATAAAGTGACAACCTTCATAAAGACTTCTAAGTAAGCTGAGCATGAGCCATCAGACATAGAAAGATCTCTGAGCACAACCAAAGTATCAAGCCATAACAGCGATCACAGGACAAGCTCAAGTAATCACTCTACGATCGATCAAGACTCTAGACCTGCATCAAAGACAGAGGTCATAGAGTAGGAAAGTAACAACAAGATCAAGTGATCGTAGAGTTGAGCCTAAGACAACAGAGGCACTTTAGCAGTCTCAGCAAAGCAACAAGAAGATCATAGAGTAGTACTCTATGACAAGGCATAAGAGAGAATGTCTGAAGATTAAAGTAGAGCAGTCCTTTACATCAAAGGTGCTACAACAACAGAACATCATAGAGCAGTCTTCTGTGACACAGCAACAGAACCAACACCTAAAGAACATAGAGCAGTCCTCTATGACACAACAGCAGAGCCAATACCTAAAGAACATAGAGCAATCCTCTATGATAAGCACAATGCAGCAATGGCTCAACGAAGATCATAATGCTATGCTCTGAGAACGAAAAACCAAATAGAGATCACAGAGCATCAAAGCGTAATGCAAGTACAGTCAACCACTCTATGAATTGCAAGGCAGCACAAGGCCACACTGAAGTTAGCAGTTAACTCTACGATCAGAGGCAACCGAATTAAGTTTGAAGTAAGTAGTTAATTCTACGATCAGAAGTTATAGGCTACAGCTAAGATGATCGTAGAGTAAGTAAGTGCCAACATGGATTAAAAATATTAGAGCACTTAGGGTTACTATCCCAAGATGAGCGGCTGAGTAGATAAAGGAGTATAATAAGAAACCAATCTGAGTGGAGCTCAAATAGCCATATTTGCAGCAGTCAACAAACAGCTCATGTGACTCCACTATCTTAGTACCAAATAATGGATGCTGACTCAGCCATCACTAGCAGACTTAAGGAAGTAAAATATTCAGTAGTACAATAAACAAGTCTGCAGAAAAAAAGTCTCCAACAAAACGAAGTGCAACGAGAAGATATCAACGTCAAGCTTCCAACGGGAAGAAAATGGAGATCTACAAAATAGAAAACTGCATTCGGATTGGAAAGTGGGTGGTGAACGAGAGCAAGAACACTGATTGTACAAATAGCTATAAGTTTCACTCCAACATAAGAGGTATGCCAAAGGGCTAACATATGAGCTAAGAGTCGAATGACTAAGAAGCCAAGATCAAGAGTGACCAGAGCTGAAGGCAGACTTAGAAGATCAACTCTAAGATCAAGAAATGAACACACTGAGCTGAAGAGATAAAGAACTGACTTAAACAAGTTAACCTGTGTTAATCTAGAGTGATCATTTGTATCTGCTATGTACTAGAAGAAGGAAGGGCTTCAACGACCATCATTAGCAGCATCTAGAAGAAGATCACAACCAGCTGCCAAGTACTAGAAGATGAAGGAGATCAAAGTTCATCTTGGCAGCACAACCCAACAAGCAATCAACACACCAAAGAGGGCGGAACGTCCTTATCTTAAATAACTAAACAAAGCCAAGTCTGCTGGACTTGTTGAGTACCAAAGGGTATAAGAGATTCTAAGTCTGCTGGGCTTAGTCTACAGGTTCCAAGTCTGTTGAACTTGAAGAGGGTCATAGGATCCTTGTCCAAGGGACTAAAAATAACTCATGTCTGCGGGACTCAAGAGGGGTCAGAGGATCCGTGTCTGCGGGACTTGAGGAGGGTCATAAGATCCTTGCCTTAGTGGCTAAAAACAACTCTTGTCTGCTGGACTTGAGGAGGGCGGAGAGTCCTTGTCTTTGTGACTAAAATATTTAGTAGATTCCTACTCGTTGAAGTAGAAGAGTGGAGTAGAAGTTATTCAGTCTTCGAACTACTTAAAGTCTCTTGTGTTATTTACTTTATGTTATTTACATTATGTACAATAACTACAATATCTGCTGTTAATCATATCGAATATTTATTCATTGAACTGAGATTGTGTTTGTATCTCTGAAAGGGGCTTTAAAGTATATTCCGCTGTGCATAAATTGATTCTCTAATCTTAACTGTTCTATTTTTATTAAAATAATGAAAATGTTTTTAGAGATCTATTCAACCCCCCTTCTAGATCTCTATTATGTCCCCGGGAACCAATAATTGGTATCAGAGTAGGTTCTCATGAATATGATAAAGCTAACGCTTTGAGTATATCTAAGACACAAATTTAGATCTAAATCTCGGTATTGGTTGATAAGACATAAATGCAAATAAGTTAACAAGTTAAAAATTGTATGTGCAGGTAAACTGTCCTTAGCCATCCAGGCAGTTCCATGGGCTTAAATGAAAAAATCATCATCATCAGGCATGCTAATGTCAATGAGCAGATCGATCGTCTCATGAAGAAGAAATAGTTCAGATACAGTAAGAACGAAGATATTCTCCATTAAAAAGGGAATCTGCATCTCCACCTAAGAAGTTGTGAAGTCCTACAAATGATGATCAAGAAGATATCTAAATGATAATGCGTCATCATCAATGCACTTACAACGATGACGACTCCATGAGCTTCTCAAACTACATATGATAGTCAATACAATACAATGAAGGAACAAATGATGATACTGGCAATGGCCTGAGGAATTTCAAATCATCAACAAGGAAGTGCATCATCGCTAGCAGCACCAGTGAATGTTAAGAAATTGACATCAGTGAGGTATCTATCTCTATTTCCTTAAAATGCAAATGTCTTTGACTGCTAGAATTTATTGCATAGTCGCATGTCCTAATTGCATAACTTCATACTTCTGTAGCATATCAAGAAATCATTTTTCACCCTAAAAGGAAAAAGAAAGAAAATGAGAATAATGGTTTAATAATCACTTTGCTTTCTATCTATATTTGAGGCTGAAAATAAAGATCTTGAGAAAAATATCTGAAGTCTTCAGAAATAGAGTCATCTCCTATCTTGTTCTTAAAAGAGTAAAAATGTGCTTAAACTATTTTGCAATTGCTGTTGTGTGTACTGATAAAGACTCATAATTATTTATCTTGATATTGAGAGTTTATTCTTAGATGTGGAAAACCAAGTTTTCAGGGATTGTAATCTGAAATATCACCTCACGCTATTTAACTCTGTTGTTTAATAGGTGACTGTGCTTGATGAGCTATTTACATCCTACCTTAGTTCTCACACCTTATTTGATGAGTAATGCATTACTTCACGATCTAAGTCTTTGATAAAGTCGTAGAGTGTAGTCATGTCTGCTAGTGTACATTGAAGGGTTGTAGAGACTGATCAACTCTACGAACCATCTATGTACAACTCACAGAACTAACCACCACTATACTAAGGTTCAAACACTTAGAACAAGATGCAAGCAATAACTCATCTAAGGAGAAGGCTTGAGGACCCACATCCGTTTTAGTCATGTTTTCTTTCACACACACACTGTCATGCAGCATGTTTAATTATCATCTCATATAAGCTGTATAATACAAAATTGTGAAACCATAGTCTGGAAAAGACTTGAGCTTTCAAAAGAACTAACCCAGCAGGACCCAAAGAATATTGGGTACCAAGTTAGAAATTTATTTAATCTGCATGTATCATGATTGCTCTATCCTCACTCAAGCACATTCAAGGAAGAAGTTAGAGACGGATGATCCTCATCAACAAACTTCTGGTAAGCGCCAAAGGCATGGCTCTCCAGTAAATCTCTCTCAGAAGTTGGAGCTCCACTCAGCATAATACAACTCCTCAAGAAGCGTACAAGAACTAAGTCTTCATCAACTCTACGAACGCTTCAGATGAAAGGATCGTAAAGTAACCAGTGCTAAATCGAACATATCACATATGTGACTTAATAGTTCCAGACTTCCAGGTCTCAGTCTTAGTTATCATGAGGCTTAGATATTGACTTGCGCCCTCTATTTAATGGATGTAATAGCCTGTAATTAGTTGATGTGATACTTTCTGTTATAATTTGTTTGATTTAATACATTACATAGTGAACCAAACACAATATAAGATATAATGTAATGATATTATAATTGCTATACGAATATCAAGTATGAACTAAACAAATCAATTTTAAGAGCTTATTACTACTGCATTACACAACTACTTTATTACATTACATAGTTTATCACATTTCATCAAATTTCTTATCACATTTCATCAAATTTCTATTTAGCTAAGTCACACTTGTTAGCACTATTCCTTTGGAATTTTCGATGGATAATGAAAGAACAAGGTTCTTCATATTATCAGAAGTAGATAATACACCTATAGTGTGCCGGTTGGGACTTTAAAACTTGTATACATTTTTTTTCTTACAAATTAATCAGTTACTGCCTCCCTTTACAACTTTGGGCAAAGAGGGTGATGTGGATATGTTATGAATAAAATTTGCTTCTTCTCAAAATCAACTAAAAGGATTTATACTTTATAGGAGTCTGTTGTAGCAGAATTCTGAACCTCTTCTGTCATTTTAACTATAAATCCACTAGTTGATATGGGATTTTTTATTTTATTTTTTTTTTGTAATTGAGATATTTGTGATGCTTAGCTGGTCTTTGGCCTTCTAATAATTGTCACTCATGTAGAGCAGTAGAGGCAAGGTGACAGATCTTATAGGACTTCTGTACATGATAAATGAGAAGGAGAAACCCCAAGGGATGGGAAAAATTGCAATCGCCTTGAGAAAAGAACTTATAATATAATTATTTAAGCAGGTGAACTTATGTTAGAGTAAGATATAATTTTGGTGAAACCTAACTTATGGTTGATCACGTATACTGCGTTTAGATTGACGGAATGAAATAGTTTTAAAGTATTTCTAGTGTAAGTTTAGTTGTTGGTGGTGGTGGATAGTGTAATATGATGACAAAATTATAATATATATCTATTCCATTGGAATGAATTTTATTCCACTACCTCATATATGGAATAAAAAACAAGGAGATGGAATGAATGTTTATTCCATTTGAATGATTTATTCTCTAAACTGATCATTAAATATTTTCATTTCACTTATTCCTTCATTCCATTCCTTCAATACGTTACGCAGCAGTAGATGGTATAGTTGTTGACTGCCAGAATCAATTCTATAATGGTTTGTTTTCTAGGTCTCCCATTTAGTTCACTCTCTTCCCCAAACCCTTCCCCTTTTACTGTTGTGAGCTTCTATATGTTTTATTTATCTTTTGCAATTGAAAGATTGCATTATATTAGTTTATTATTTAAGTTTTAACGTAGTGACTTTACAATAGCAACTCCCTTGTGCATAATTTTGTGCAATTCAGACAAAAATTAAGGAGGGCTTGCTGCTTGAAATACTTGAACGGTTTGAACTTCCTAAACTTTCTGGGCCCTTTGGTGAAGCCACATGAACTGACTGGCAAAGAACATTTTTACATGAAGAAGATGGCTTAAATTAGTTTATTGTTTAAGATTAATACTCCCAAGTCTAAACAAAACTCTAACTAAAATATTTTATTTTTTTCAACTTAAGAAAAACAAAAGAGGTCTGTTGTATTATTTCCATTACCCTATGTATGGTGAGATATTATTTCTTAAATTGCTTCAACTTTTTAAAGCGGCAGGGTGGTTCTTCGACATCGACCTCACGAACTCTCTTGAGGTCAAGATGAACCCCACACATGTCCACAGTCACATCCTCAGTTCCTGTGAAGGAGACCTCAATTCTATCTCCACTTTTCATTGAGATTGGTTTTCCTATAGATCTCACCCATGAATGAACTCCAGTGGCCTGTACAGAGCCCATATACTTGAATCGAGTACCATTCGTTTCATTAGTGATGACAGCTTCTATCTGAGAATGAAGTTTGCCTCCAAAAACAACCCAGAAAGTCATCCCCAAGAAATTGTTTTTATCATCCCCCGGCATCTGAAATGAGATTGAAGATGCCATGCTTTTTTGATGAAGAAACCTATCTTGAATCACTCTGCTCGGGAGGTAAACATCACAAGCACCAAGTCCAGAGGAATCCTGTTACACAAAGAACAATTTAAGAAACAGAAAAAAAAATTACAAAAAAAAGAAGAAAAAGATAAAAGAAAAAAAGAAAAGAAAAGGAAAACCTTTACCCGTAAGAAACTCCATATGAAATTCGATATCAAATTGCTGCAATCTATGAGAAGTAATCTACGCAGGTTCGTTAAATTTGATAGATCTGGCAATTTTTGCAGTGACTTGCAACCGCTTGCATTTAGAGAGTAAAGATGACAAGGAAGTTCATGGAGTGATTCAAGGCTGCTACAGTCAGTCAAGTCTAGGTACCCTAAATTTGAATGAAATTTTGGCAGTGATCGAAGATTGCTGCACCCAGTCAAGTCAAGGTACTCTAACTTGCAAGGAAGTTTTGGAAGTGATTGAAGACTTGTGCAGTTAATCAACCTGAGGTCTTCTAAATTAGAGGGAAGTTTTGGCAGTGATAAAAGTTTGTTACAATTAGTCAAGTCTAGCTTGTCTAAATCAGGAGGAAGCTTTGGGAGTGATTTAAGCCTAACGCAGTTGGTCAAGTCTAGTTTGCCTGGATTAGCAGTAGGAATCTCTGGGAGTGATTCAAGACTGGTGCAATTGTTCAAGTACAGTTCGCCTAGATCAGGAGGAAGCTCCGGGAGTGATTCAAGACTGGTGCAATTGCTCAACTCTAGTTTGATTAAATCTGGAGGAAACTCCGGGAGTGATTCAAGACTGATGCAATTACTCAACTCTAGTTTGATTAAATCTGGAGGAAGCTCCGGGAGTGATTCAAGACTGGTGCAATTGCTCAACTCCAATTTGATTAAATTAGGAGGAAGCTGTGGCAGTGATTCGAGACTCGTGCAATGGGTCAAGTCTAGTTCGACTAAATCAGGAGGAAGCTCTGGGAGTGATTTAAGACTGGTGCAATTTTTCAAGTCTAGATATTTTAAACTAAGATGAAGTTCAGGGAGGAATTGAAGACTCCTACAACCTATCAAGAATAGGTAGACTATATTAGGAGGAAGTTCTGGTAGTGATTGAAGAATTCTGCAGTAATTAAGAAGCAGCGACCTCAAGTTATTCATCTTTGACAAATTTGGCAATTTAACTAGTGATGTACAATCTCTTACAACTAGCCGTTCTAGATTAGGAGGAAGTTCTAGTAGTGACTGAAGACTCGAGCAGCTGGTCACTTCGAATTGTTTTAAATTGAGTAACCGACTAAGATTGGATGGTAGGCTATAAAAGTGTTTGTTAGTTAAATACAACCGTTTCAACGAGGATAACCTCTCAATCCCATATAAATTGTCTCCATCATCAGACCAATCACGAAGAACTAGAGTTTCAAGAGAACTCAAATTGTAAATGCTGCTTGGAATATTCCTTAACCTTTTGCAAGGTGACATAGTCAATGTTTTTAACCTTGTTAAACATCCGATGGAATCTGGCAATTGCATAATATTCGATTCAGTTAGAGCAAGATTCGTTAAACCTTGCATATTTCCCAAATTCTCAGGCAAGCTTTCAAGGTTTGAACAGGAATATAGATCAAGATGCATGAGTGAAGTTAGATCGCAAATGCTACTTGGAAGGCTTCTAAGGTTCTCACAACATTCCAAATCCAACATTTCTAACTTACCTAGATGTCCGATGGAATCTGGTAATTGTTCAATAGTTGTACCACTTGCATTAAGCTCCCTTAAGCATCCAATGTACCCCAATTGCTCGGGCAATTGATTCAAACTGTTGCATTCACTCAAATCCAAGTGAATCAAATTATGTGAAAGCCCAATCGATGGGTGAATCTGCGACAAACTTGAACAACGTTGAAGTATTAATTTCTCAAGGCTTTCCAATCCGTTGAAATCAGGGGTGCTTTTGAGGAAATGAGAATGGCTAGCATTTAGGATTTTCAAGCTCTGTAATTGCTGTTTAAAAGAATAAAAATTATGGAATTAGATTATATCTGTATATTTTTTTTATAAACCTGCTGAACCATGTAACTTTGGACTATACATATTCGATGAGAGAGATGGAGTTGCCACTAATATCATACCTTGGTGCCATTCCACAATATGTTGACTTTGCTGTGTTGCATGTCAAGGAGAACTAGTTTTGGTGCTTGAAAACTTGAAGGTAAACAATCCAAAGAGCTATAATACCAACAAAACCACCTTAATTCTCCAAATAAATTTTCAAAGCTTCCAGTGAGATTCACATTGCTAATCTGAAGCAATCTCAAGTTTGGTAAGCTATGAAACGCTCTGGTACTTATATCTACTTCCTTTTGCATAGGCATGACTAGCCTGATACCTTCAATGTTATCATCTCCCTAAGATATAAAAGGAGAAAATATCATTAATTATAATAATAATGACGTTGAAAAAGCTTAGGAGCTTATTAGAGAGTTGAGATTAATTTTTTCCTATGGGGAAGAGGGGTATTCAGAATTGAGGAAGTATTTGTCTTGGAGATAAAGAACTGAGTAATGGATTTTGTAACTCCATATCAGAAGTAAGGGTGAACAAGTGAATATATATCAATTAAGGATAAGGTCATTGACAGCCAGGGGAATGCATGATGGAGCTTCTGTATTTTTTTTAAACCTTTATCCAAAAATCTTTAGATAAGATGAAGATCTATAATTCAATAAATAATTTTTTTCCTTTTGCTAAATTACATAGCTTCCATAATATTTACAAGAGAGTGTGTGTACAAAACTGCATGAAACTAATTTTTTGAGCAGTAGATTTTTTGGAATAGTCAAAAGAGAAAGTGTTAGTCTTGTACCTTGAATTTTTTGAGAACATCATATGCATCCTCATGAAACCACAATCGACTACGCTTTCTTGGATTCTTAACGGATTCTTCACGAACAATTTCCCTTCCCATATCCCGAATCAAATTATGCATCCTCAACTTGTTGCTCCAGTCAATTGATAGTAAACATCTTTCCCTTAAAATGCTAATTCCAATTTCTGGGTACAAACCACAAGCATCTAGAATCTTGATAGCATCGTCTTTGTCCATTCCAATGAAAAAGCATGCAATATCGAGGAAGATATCCCCCATTTTATCATCATCAAGTGCATCATAGCTTATTCTAAGTTTTTTCTGAATATGCTTGTGGGGAATTTCTTTTAATTTCCCAAAGATACTTTTCCACTCTACCATGGTTCTCTTGAACAAACTTGAACCCAAAACTTGAAGAGCTAATGGAAGCCCTCCAACATATTTTACAATATATTTTGAAAGCTCCATCAAATTTTTTGAGGGGGTTGTATTTTTAAAGGCATGCCGTTTAAAGAGCTCCAAAGACTCATTGTCATCCAATTCCTCCACCTCGTGCCTCAGATCTACTTGAAATTCATCTAGCACACGCACATTGTTTGTTGTGACGATGATTCTACTTCCCGAACCAAACCAGTTCCAATTTCCTGCTAATGATTCCAATTGTTTTATTTCGTCTAAATCATCAAGAACTATGAGGACTTTTTTTGAACGAAGTCTTTGTTTCACAAAACTTATTCCTGTATCAACACTGGTAACCTTAAAATCCTTTATTTTCAGAAGTTGAAAAATAAGTTGCTCTAGTAAATAATGTAGACCACGAAATTCCTCAAAAGCTTCTCTAACATTTTCAAGAAAGCAACTACCTTCAAATTCCTTGTAAATTTTATTATAGAGAGCTTTGATAATTGTAGTTTTGCCGATTCCGGCCATCCCATATATCCCAATGAAACGAACATCATTCGACCCAATGCTTAATTTTTGACATATTTCTTTGACACGAGAATCGATTCCAACTTGATGCTCAGTAACATTCAAGTATTTGGGGCATAATTTCATTAGAACATCATTGACAATTTTTTGGATGAGATCTGCTTCATGCCTGCCAATTTTACACCAATTTTAATTTGAAAAGTTAAACACAAATTAAAAGGCAATGATGCATGGATTCTGCTACGTACTGCGACTGAATTACAATTATGCATATACAAATACATAATGTTGGATAGACTTATAAGTCTCTCACCATAAATATGACATACTTCTGACAAAATTAGCAATAATAGTTATCTACATCTAAAAAATGAATACATAAAGTCGTAATATATATAATTTTCATGATACATTGAGCGGGAATTTGGGCAAATGCGCATTTAAGTGTTGTACTGGACAACTATCTAACGCACTTTCGAGTGATTTGGGCATCAAATTTCTAGGTATCATAAATTTTTTGAAAACAAAATGATTACATTGCAAGTCAATAAGCAATTAATTTGTGGATCTATATTAATTTGTGGATATTTTTTGCAATCCTAAGACATTTTCTGAACGTGTGTTGTTATGAACATGTATTCTCTTTCCTGATCAATTCACCTTTATCCATGTCTACCAAGAACGCTATGTGCATATACGAGATCTCTTACACAGTACTTGTCAGTTTGAGAAGAAAAGAAAGGATGAAGGGGAATAAAGAATTGTGACAAATAGGAAAAGAGCATAAATGAAAAGAAAGATTCATTTTGTTTTGAAGTAGGAAAGGGATAAAATAGGGAGAGGGACCTATATATGATTGAATATTTTGCACATTTTTATTAATATGTAAAATACATGGGTCATACTCTTTGAGTATAATTTTTTATATATAGTTTGTGTATATAATAGGGAACTGTTAAATCCACACTCTTTTTTGTTATTTCCACACTGTGGTCTCCACATATTTGCCAAATTTATTTTATATGTCTAATTTACCCTTGCTTGACCACAACTCAGTCTCTTCCTCTCCCACAAACCTAGTCTCCAGTTCACCGCCTCCGATTCTTCACTCCTTCAAATCCACTTTTCTCTCTCCTCCAAAATGGCGGTGGTGTTTTGTTTCTGTTTGCCATAAATTGCTTCAACCTAATCCAATTTAGCTGTTTGCATTTAATGTCCTCCAATTTCAACATCTTTCCTTCCTATTTTTGGGTTTCTATTATTTTCTCCATCTTGTTTTGGCTACAACTAAAACAAGAAATTATTTTTCTAAAAAGAATCCCTAATATCTCTCTCCCATATCAAATTCTGCATCAAGTCGGGAAAGCAGTTATAATAATCATGGTTTGCAAGTGTTAGGGTTTTCAAGATTTGATTCTTTTTTGTGACTCTGTTATTCAATAAAGGGAAAATCCCATGGGTAATGTCGGCAGTAGTAGCATAAATGGCCAACGGAGACAAGGAAGCCGACGGAGCCACCCCCTCCGCCACCACAATCACCGCAGCTTCCGTATTCAACGCCCAACAACACCATCGCCATCGCCTCCGCCATCGTCCTCGATTCGTGTGCTTGTTCAAACTGGGTCCAGTGATGTGTGGGAAGATGGATCTGCTCCAGATCCGGTTGAATGTGCAATATTGCTTATATTGACCATTAATCAGATTTGTGTTATTTCTCCTTTGTTTGCGGCTGTGAAATCTTAGGTTTAATTTAGTTTATCTGAAGTAATTTCTAATGCTCTGTTCTTGCTCGCTTGATCTGGTAATGGATCCTATATTCCCGGTGGGTATGGATTTGGGGTTCTTCACTTTGGCTTAGTTTTGATCTGTTGGTATGACTAGATTTGGGTTTGTTAAAATATTTTGTTGTATCACAATCAAAAAATTTATAAAATGGCAGCTTACTATGGAGTGCTGGTATCGGATCCATGGCTACAAAATCAAAATCCATGGCTTACTATGGATTGCAATGAACTGGAGACTAGGTTTGTGGGAGAGGAAGAGACTGAGTTGGGGTCAAGCAAGGGTAAATTAGACATATAAAATAAATTTGGCAAATATGTGGGGACCACAGTGCGGAAATAACAAAAAATGGTGTGGATTTAACAGTTCCCATATAATATTATTTATTAATTTTTTATCTTTCTATTTTACTCTCTTATCCCTATTCTTGCTCCATTACCCTCTCATAACCTCTTTTCCTTGAATTCTTTTTTTAACTATTTTTTTCTTATAAGCATAGTATATGCATATCAAAGGACTAGTAATTCATAAGATTTATCACCTCTGATCACCTCTCTTAGTTTATTAAATAATACTTTCCCCTGCCCATAATTATTACAACACATTTTTTAGAAAGTTCTAAGAAAATGTGTTGAGTATTTTGATACGAATAATTAAACGATTAGTATTAGTGCTAACATAATAAGTGTAATATCTAAAACGTAACACGGCAAGAATTTGCCTAACACGATATGATTGTCTACAATAGTTCCACCGACTAAAAATTTTATCGCTGATATCATTGGAGTAGTTCTAACCATAAACTTTAAAGGGACTAATCAAAAAATTAAACGAAATATTAAAAGTTTTTTAAAAGTTGTATAAAAAATTGTGTTGCAGTAATTATGGGAGGAAGGGCATAATCAGTATCCCTCCCAGGAATAAAATGTAACCCATACTAAGTTACTACTATATTCAACTTTCTGTGATAGATCAACTAATATAATTTTGTTTAAAAGAAAATTCTTAACATCCATAAAAGTAAATATTAACCAAAAGAAAAAAAAATTGTTGATTTTTATTCCTAAAAATTAAATTTTACATAAAACAAACTTACTCAAAACTTTATACGGCGAGAAAACAAATCTTACTATTCATATAAGAAAGTTAATTAAACTATGTTAATTATTTTTCTTAAACATTAAAATTAATATAAATCACACTTGGGCATAATTTTTTACCATAGAAAATGACAAATGTTCATAATCAGAGAAAAGAAAAAATTAAAAACAAAAAATATTGAAAATAAAAACTCTTTTTACAGGAAAGAGGTAATATAATGAAATAACATTACAATTTTCTAATTCTATTCCACATTGTTATATACTCCCTCCATCTCTTTTTAATTGACGTTTTAAAGTTATGCATATAGATTCAATTAAATTTTACATAAAACAAACGTACTCCAAACTTTATACGGTTTTAAAAAATCTTACTATTCATATAAGAAAGTTAATTAAACTATGCTAATAATTTTTCTTAAACATTAAAATTAACATAAATCAGACTTGGGCATAATTTTTTACAGTAGAAAATGACAAATGTTCATAATCAGAGAAAAGAAAAAATTAAAAACAAAAAAATATTGAAAATAAAGACTCTTTTTACAGGAAAGAGGTAATATAATAAAATAAAATTACATTTTTCTCTTCTAATCCACATTATTATATACTCCCTCAGTCCCTTTTTAATTGACGTTTTAAGGTTTTGCATATAAATTAAGAAATGTAATTAATGATTTGTCTAATTGATTAAATTGAGTATAAAATTTCAATATTAATCTTCTAAAATTTGTTAGAAAGATGAGAGAGAAGCAAATTAGCTTTCAATCATAAAGGATAATATGAAAAATTAAGTATTTAATGCTTCCTTGAAATCTACAAATGACAAATAAAAAGGAACAAAAATATCTCTCTAAAAAAACAAATAAAAAGGGACAAAGGGAGTAATGAAAATTAGAAATGACAATTTATTCCGTCTCCACGGTGATCCCCATGCTACGCACCGAATGGGGTGGTAATTTTTACTCTGATTGGAAATGGGGACAGAGATGAAGAATCACTGAACAGTTATACATGAGGATGGGGAAGGAATGGTATTTGCTTCCCTCGCTTTAATCCCAGCTCCATACTCTTGAATAGTTATATATTAATTAAATTAATATTTATGCTTTTATATATTTCATATTAAAATATGTCTTTGTGTGTGCGTATATATATATATACATATTATTCAATAATATATTATTATTATTATTATTTTACTTTTATTATGTATATGTTAACATATGATTTATGTTCACATTTGTATTATTGTAAACATAATTAAAACTTGAGTTTTTAAAATAAAAATTTACAAAGCATTAATTCCCATGGTGATTTAAATTCTAAGTAGAGATGGAGATGGTTATTAAGGTTTATTTCATAAAAAATGAAATGAATATATGGAAAATATTTATAAGATAGATGAAGGAAGGTAGGATACTCCCTGTCCCGCGCGGGCCCCTGCTGACATTCCTAATGAAGGCTAACATAGTAACATGCACCAACAAAAGTCAAAAACATCACATTTCGTAGTGTGTGTATATATATAAGGCAAACAAAGTCAAATTGGTCAAGGATCTAGAGAGCTCCACAAGTTGCCAAATAAGCAAGGAAAAAAAAGTTCCTACTCAAATTTTGGCCAAAGGAAGAAGACAAGGAAGAGGATGCTTCGTGAAGGGGAAAAAATTTATCCAAAGCTTGACCAAGGTTGACCTAATTAACCTAACAAGTGCATAATTAACCAAAAACTATAATTAACTAAAGTAAAACATGATTAACCTTATAATGATGGGGCAAGATTATAATAAAAGTAAATTTGATGGCTTGACTAAGAAAGAAAAGTCTCGAGGGACTAACTTACAAACTTGTAAAACCTTTGCCTATAAATAGCAAACTCTTTTCATTTGTCTTCATTTTACCAACAAAGATCAAAAGCCGAGAAAGGAGAAGAGAGAGAGAGACTGATCGGCAGCCTATAGAGGGAGAAAATGAGTGAGTTCAACCAACAGGAAGGAAGAAATAAGAAGATCCAAACCAAAAAGAGCAACCACAACAATTAGGTATAAACCCTAATCTATTTAGAAGTTTAAAAATCTTTCTTTTATGAAAATAATTAGGCTCTATGTATGCTTAAACTTATTTTGAAGATAAATATATTGTAATACCATGGATCAAGGAGGAAAAGTTGAAAATACAAAGAAAAATAAAGAGAAAGTATGAACTAGTTAAGAAAACCCTAAACTAATTCTTAGAAAATATTTTTATGGAATAAATATATATGTATATGAATTTTTTCATGCTAAGAGTAAATAATAACATGTTATAGTGTGATAACATAAACAATAACAAAAAAATCAAAGATCCTACAAGAAACAAGAAAAGAAAAAGTGAAACAAACTTTGTTGAAATTTTTAGCAAAATAGGGCAAAAACCCTAAAACCGAGTCTAATTTTGTAATGATCAGAACTTTTAGTGTATTTTGAATTTTTGAGTAAAGTTTATGGGGATGGATATATTTGTAAGTTAGCTAAAATCCTACATAGGTTTGATGTCTAAATTCTTTGTAAATTATTTTTTGTGAATTTTCTAGCAAAACATGGCAGACTGGGTAACTTTTTGACCTAATTTTTCAAAAGATGGTTCTGGACAGTTATAAAGAAGATAAAATCAGGGCTTTTGGGATATGAAATGTGGTAGTATAAAGTGTATTTCGACCCAATAAAGAACATAAACGGACTTGTGATGAATGAGTTATGACCAAAATAATATCAGAATTTTTTAAATTAAAATAGTTATAACTTGAGTTCTACAACTCCATTTAAGATAAAATTTTGGATAAAAATGTATTTTGATGTAAGGAAGATGCTGTCCAAAATTCATAATTTTTTGACTTAAATTTTGAATTTTAAAGAATTTTACAAAATTCAAATAGAAACAAGTTTAAAATAAAAATTAATAATGCTGGAAAAAATTTAGAAAAATTAAAAATTATCTAACATATAATTAACTAGGTAGAGTCGGAAGGAGAAAAAAATGGTTAAAGTGGTTTAATGGACAAAATAAAGTATAAAACTTTATGAAAAATTAATTAAAGAAAAATCGGGAAATATGTAATATATTTGTCTGGCTAAATTCTGTCAAAATGAAACGTATAAGGTTATGTAAACGATAAATAAACATCGTAATGAGATTATAAATTATATAAGAAGGTACTCGAGGTTAAATTTCGATATCCGAAAATACTGAAGTAGAGTTACAAATATTTACCGACGGGAACTATTAATAATATTTGGTGAATTAATTTAATAAATTCTTATGGATGGTGTAGTTACTGTTTGAAAATGAAAAATAATGTGAATGAGAGAAGTACACCCAAAACAGGTAAGTTTCCGCACTTCTGTGCATTTACAATTCGTTTTTCATTGAACTATAATTTATTCCATAATGCTTCTTGGACCGTCTATAAAAGAAGTTTATGACATTTGTTCAACTAAACTCAGTTGATATGCTTCTATCAATTATTGAATTGTTTATGATTCTTTGAAGATATTTAAATTTAATCCAATCTAAATTATTTTGGTGCGGACTCTGATGTTATGACTGAGTAAGAACAACCCTAGAAATAGGGGATCTTATTTTATGATCGGGTGACCGACATACGCTGTAGAAATATAGCGTAAAGATGATGCATAACATGGAGTATGTTAAGCTGATCACATGATAATACTCTGTGGAGAGTTCACAGTCTTTGTGACTATTGATATTATTGGAGAGTTCACAATCTTTGTGACTGTTGAACATTATTGGAAAGTTCTCAGTCTACGACTGAAGAACATGTAAGATAGTTCATGGTCCCTACGACCACTCAATGACTTTTAATTTCCATTGTGAACATAACGAGCTTTGAGATTTCAAAATTTTAATTTTATTCAGAAATTTGAAGTTCAATAACTTGTAAAAATATTTTGTTGATTTCTTTGATTTACAATTAATAATAATCCGTTCTAAGTCACTGAGTATTGATTCATTCCCAATTATTTATGTTTTATTTAAACTATTATATTTGCTAAGCAAATTAGTTGCTTACTCTTGAAAAAACTTCATGTTTACAGCTAAGACAGAGGAACCCGAGGGGACCGGTATAAAGGATAATGAGAAAGGCAAGCGAAGAAGATAAATAAATAATAATATATTAGTTAATATATAATTAATAATATAATATTTTGGAACTAATGTAATAGTTCTTGTTATGTAATTAAGACAAGGGCTTGTAAGACTAAATAATATAATTAATAAAATATAAATGTGTAACTTAGCTTATATTAATAGCTAGTTATCATGAATATGAAAGAATAGTGAACACCAAGTCTGCTGTAGCGAGTATATAAATTTGAAAGCGTCACAAACACACTATTAGAGTATATAGCAAATGATTCATTTGTGATATCTAAGTGCCCGTTTGGTGTAGCTGTGCGGTGTGGTGAGACGAGATGAAATGCTTTCAAGTGTAGATTTTTTGACAGAAATAATTTTTTAAGAAAGATAAAATAGTGTTTGACTACATAATTGTAAAAATATTTTTTAAATAATAATGAAAAATGTAAGGTAATTGTATGGTGTGAAATTTTATTTTCTTTAACAATATAGGAATAATTTTGTATTTTGTACTTTTGCCAAATACAAATTTTATACTTCAACTAAAAGTTACTCTCTAAAAGTATTTTTAGAAAATTATCAAACATTAAAATATTTCCATTTTTAATTTAGGAGTACTTTGGAAACTAGCTTTTTTCATTAAGCTGAACAAAAGGCAAAAGGAGTTGAGGTTTGTAATAATTGATGCTGTCATTTGAAAAGCTAAGGTTTGATGTAAGTTTGTAGTTGTTTTGTTGCTTCTAATCACTAGACGGTGTAAGTTATTGGTTCTTTGCTCCCTCAGAACAATACAATCATTCCTTTTATTCATCAAATAACTAAATTTAGATAAGGGGAAAAAAATTAAGAAAAGGCAAGTGAAAAGGTTACCCATTTGCATCATTTTTCATATCATATCCTGATATATTTGCAGCTTTGGTTAGTGCGGCTCTCCATGTCTCTACCTTTACTGCATCACGTATTCTATGTTTTGCAAAAGCTTCTGCGTAACTCTCACTTTGGTGACGTACATTTAATGGATCAACATCGTAAAATACAGGAAGTACTATATGTTCCTTTGTTCTCTTGCATTCGAGGATCTCTACAAGCTCATTAAGACACCATTTCGAAGAAGCATAATTTTTCGAGAAAACAACAATACTCATCTTCGAATCATGGATTGCTTTTATCAATTGTGATGCGATTTCTTCTCCCCTTTCTAATCCAAGTTCATCTTTAAAGGTTCGTATTCCTGCCTGATCTAAAGCACAATATAGATTATCAATAAAGTTTTTTCGTGTATCTTTACCTCCAAAACTCAAGAAAATGTCCCAAAATTGAGATGAGGATGAAGAAGGAAAGCAAGAAGAATCAGTAATTTGTTTACTTGTACCGGCCATGAAAGTAGGGTTGGAAGATAAAAAGGAAAGGATGATTAAGAGTCTTAGATGAAATGGTAGGATGATCAAGGTTCTTTTTGTAGAATTTATCTTGTTTGTCAAATGGTTTATTAGATGTGGTACTGGTGTTCGTCATAGTGTCACGTGGTCAACTTTATAGTATATGAAATTCATATAGCTAATTTTCTTCCTAAAAAATATTTAATTAATGGAGTAATTGAAATGTCTCTCTCACTATATGTGAACACACTATTAAATATTTCACCTGTAACTTTGAAAAACCATGCAAAAAATATTACTCTCTCCGTCTCTAAAAAGATGATTAAAAGAATAAAAAAAATTATTTTCAAAATAATGAGATAAAATATATAAAATAAATAGTAATCAAGTCATTTAATAAGTTCATTAATATAAAAAAATAAAAATACTTATTATTTTGTATAATCTACTTGGTTCTTCTCCCGTGGGATGCCAAGGCTATTAAGATGCATATTCCTAACACTCTGGATGTACTTGTTCTAGGATATCACGCAAGAAAAAGTATAAATTTGGATTTTATATATTTCCCCTTTTCTCTCACGAGATATATTATTCAACCTACGATTTTAATTTGGATTTTGAAAGTTTTACCTGTCCTCACGGGGTTTGTACCAATGTCCTTTGCTGAATAGTCATACCTGCCCCGGCTGACGCGGTGTTTATTCTTTTTTTTTTTTGAATAATACTAGAGACACAAACTATTTTACAAATATTTTACAAACTGGCTGATGTGACAGTGTTGTATTGGTGATAGTGTTGTATTGGAGAGGTGTTTTTTATTAAAAAAAAAAAAAAAAAACCAATACAACACTGCCACATCAGCCAGTTTGTAAAATATTTGTAAAATAGTTTGTGTCTTTAACATTACTCTTTTTTTTTTTTTGAAGGTGGATCAACAAGTAAAGATTAGTTTTAGATTTTTGGACTCTAACTTCATTATCCACTATTCCTAATGTTAGATTTTTGGTCTCTACCTTCATTATTTCAATTTCTTAATTTATGTACAGATTTATTATTTTTAGCTTTTAAATTACACAAACAAATGTGCGAGAAAAGAAATTATAAATGTAAAAGAATGGGTGAGGGTTTTAGCTGAGCATCCCATTTAGGCGAGGACATAAACACATTGGTTAGCTAATTGTAATTAATTTGCTCTACCTTCTGTCGCTTCATAAGGCATCTACAATCTATATCTATATCGACTACATAACTGAAAGCACAAAGTTGTTTTGTTTGGTTTGGTTTCATCAATTTTTGGTTCAACTTTCTTAATTCATATTAGCACGAGTACTATTCAAATTTGTATCAATTAAATATTATCCAAATTTAAAAATATTTCTATTTCTGAGAGGAAAAGAAAAAAAAAGAAGATTTTTTTCTTTCCTATTCAATTTAGTAGAAGTACTATACAAATTTATAACAATTAATAATTAAATATATATTATCTTAATTTATAAAGTATTCAAAAGAAACACAAACAATCTTTAATAGAAAAAGTAATTTGTAAAATAATTTTTATTTTTGATTTTACTAATTTTATTACAAAATTGATAAAACATGTTTCACTAAAAAAAATCACATGCAAAACAATTATAAACAATCAATTAAACACACTAAAGAGATATATCACGCAATTTAATTATACTAATATTAGTCATGAATTTCAATATTAAATTAATATTCTAACTAATTTAATTAATATAAACTTGAAATTTTATCAAATCACATGATTAATTGTCGAATTCTAATCGTTTTTACGCAAGAAAGGGGGAACATGCTGGAAGTAGGCACTCGAATATGCCAAAGAAGCTAGCCACTATCATCGTATAATAAGGCAGAAACTAAACAGAAAATCGATGAGCTAAGAAGAGGATCCCTACTTGATACGAAAGAGAAAGAGGAACTTCACTCGTACGGAAAGACTTCAATCGATGAAGTCCTTGCTGCATCGATGCTCGAGAAAGTAAGGGGCTTCAATCTATACTTTCAGTAAGCAGTTTAAGTAAGAAAATGAAAGAGAGCCAACTAGCTCTTATAGTCGTAAACCCGAAGCAGTAGGAAGACCATGAGCGATGAAGTTTTTTTCCCAAGCCGACGAATAAAGGCCTAGCCGAAGGAGAGGTACTTATGGCAGAACGGGGCGATCAAAGAAGCATGCATTTACAAACAGGAATACCATAACCTGCTTTAATAGGCTAATAAAGAAAGATATGAAATTCCCAATTGTGAGACAAAAGAACTCTTGTTCCAGCAACTTCGAGTTCAACTGTCTGTCCTAGTTAAATAGGTAAAGGGAGTGGAAAGGGACAACCCCAATAAACCGGCATCTAATTTAATGGATTCTTTATAACTTGTTTTGCCTTAACTAACCCATCCTTAATAATATCTTTGAATTTGAAACATAATAACTATAGTTGAAAAATTATAGTGAATTCATTCATAACTAATTGTCATAATTAAATTAGAAGTTATTGAAACATGAGTTTCATAATTCTATTTGGATTAGAATTTCAAGCAAATTTTGTCAATATAAACGTTAATATAGAATTCCATTATATACAAACTTAAATAAAATTAAAATAATTATTTTCACATAATCATAACTAAATAAATCTATAATAATCCATTCAAATATTTAGCCTAATAATTAATTAAAAGAACCTGAAATATATAATTCAATCATTAGTTATTAATTTGAATAAATATTTAACTATTTAATAACTACAACTATGTTTCTCGAAACCACAATTAATTATTTTTAATTATTAATATAATATATTATTATTCATGTCGCTCGTATTTCGCATAGGTTGGTGAACTTGTATATATAATAAATAAGACAAAATCGACAATCAACCCTACCTTTTAGGAGTAGTCATTCAACCTTATTTTTTTAAGAGTAACCCCTTAAAATTAAAATAATAAATTCTTACTATAAATAAAATTCTACTTAACCCTAATAGAAAATTATATTTAATCAATTTCACCACAACCAATCTTTCAACATATTGAGGCATATCTATATATCTATATATCTAATAAATAAGATAAAATTGTCGTTCAACCCTACCTTTTAGAAGTAGTTGTTCAACCCTATTTTTTAAGAGTGTACCCCTACAATTTAACAATAATAAATCCTAACTATAAATAAAATTCTATTTCATTAATTTCACCACATCTGATCTTTCAACATATTGATATATATATATATATTAAATAAGACAAAATCATTGTTCAACCTTAAATTTTAGAAATGTCCCTTCAACCCTAAAATTTAGCAATAAATCTTAACTATAAATATATATACTACCTCTGTCCCCAAAAGGATGAGATAAAGTACATAAATTTTTTTACTCTCTTTTCTCTACTTTTACTTTTCTTAATATATGTACACATTATACTTTGATCATTCTTTTAGGGACGAAGAAAGCATATATATATATATATATATATATATATATATATATATATATAATATATATATATATATATATATATATAACAACAACAACAATAATAATAATAATAATAAATAGCACAAAATAGTCTTTCAACCCTAAAACGTCAGAATGGTCCTACCACTCTAGACTTGGATCTCTTCCATTATATATTCCCTCTAATTTCATCCAATACACCATATTTTTATAGTTGTGGATAGTATAATTGAAATCAATATTGGTCAACTAATTTATTATATTGAATAGTATAATTGTTTAAAAAATGAAAGTAATCCAATATTTTTTACCATTTGATGAACATGTGAATTTTTTATCAAAATTTTAACAATTGAAAATTATTTTAAACTTTTAATGGTGAAAATATTTTTTATGATTCTAATTTTTTGCAGAATTGATCTTAATATCATTAACTATCTATTAACATATTTTTATCATTGCTAACAAAATTATTAAGATCAAATAATTGGTGTATTAGATGAAATTAGATGGAAAGTGTAATGGAGGGAAGCCAAATCCTACAACCCTATACTGTTGGAATAGAAACCTAAATTTTATTAAAACAAACTATTTTTTTCATCTGTTATTTAATTTCAAAAAAATTTCATCTACATTTTTACTATCATATATATCTACTTAACACTATCTCTTATTCTTATACATTTTCTAATTTAGTTAATTATTTGAGTTTAATTAAGATGTTATTATTACATAAATAGATGAACATAGGAATATAGAAATAAATAAATCATTTTAAAGAGGAATACTATCATTTATATTGTAAAAGTAGAAGAATTATCATTGTAGATTTCTAAATTTATTTAATTTTTCATCAATAATTAGTTATACACTATTAGTTAAATAGGATATTTCAAAAGAAAATATTTTCTTTATATAAAACTTATTGCACACAATATTAATCTAATAATTACAATTAATATACTAGTATAGTATAATATAAAAAATATAAATAATACAATAATTTTATAAGAAAACAAAGCTCGTGCTTCGTACAGGATCATGAGCTAGTATATAATAAATAGCACAAAATCATCTCTCAACTTTAAAATTTAGAAATGGTCCTTTAACACTACACTTATATAAATATATATATATATATATATATATATATATATATATATATATAATAATAATAATAATAATAATAATAATAATAATAATAAATAGCAAAAAATCATCTATCAATCCTAAAATTTAAGAATGCTCCTTTAACACTAGAATTTAAGAATAGCAAATTAAAATCTAGGAAAAGAAACTATCTTTTCATTTTTTATTTCAAATTTTTTTTATCTATATTCTACTATCATATACAATTATATACTTATTACTATCTCTTATTCCTGTACATATTTTTTATTTAGTTAGTGTAATTTAAAATTTATTTTCTTGATAATAATAATATTTAATGATATTGTAATTAATATATTGGTATAGTATAATATAAAAAATATAAAATAATTTTATAACAAAACCCGTGCTTCGCACAGGATCATGTGCTAGTTATGGAAAATAAGAGATTTCAAGAGATCAGATTAATATTGGATTAACAATTTGAATGCAAATTTATATTGTTTGAATTTTAAAATTAAAAATATATTTTTAAAATAACAATTTTTTCAAAAGAATTATTTTTCTAAACATATCGCTAATATATGCTAGACATGCAATAGTGGTAACATGATGATAGTCAATCAATAATAGAAGTAGTGTGACATATTAGAAATGTTAAAAAATTTATGCCACTTTATAGTTTAAAATTGATATAATGACCAAACAAACCATTAAACTTTTGGTTTGTTTTCATTTAAATCAATAAAAGATTATTTTTTAACACTTATACCCATAACATTTCTAAATAGACTACAAAAGTAACCACAAATTAACTTACTTCCAACAATGGTTAACCAATGCTTATGTGTCAAACAATGTGGCATCTAACGTGGGAAATAAAAAAAATTGTTTATATTTTTATTGTTAACATAATAAAACATAAATTAAGAAAAATAATTACATTTTTAAAATATAATAATAGGAGGCAAATTTTATCAATTAATAATATAAAAGGGCAATTAATAGAGAAACAATTAATAAAGTAAAACAACAATTAAGAAAAACTCCATTTTTTTAAAGAAAAAGCAACCCAAAGCTGCAACAGTGCAACGGCTCAAAAGGTTCCTATGAAAATTAAGGTGGTCAACACTACTCCTATATAATTTTTTCTTTAATACAAAAATTTGTTTTATCAAACAATTTTTTTCCCCTCCCCAAATATAAGATGAGGATTCCAGCTTTATTAAACAATTTTTCCCCTCCCTAAATTTCACAGAGAATGGAGCAACAAGTTACAAGAAGCTTGTTTTAACGGATTAACCCCATAACATGACTAAAGTAATTTGCAAGCCAAAACAAGCTCAACAGTACATATTTGGTGGGTATTTAGGGGGAGAATTAACCAAACGGGCCTTATACCGTTAAATAGTATTTCTGCGTTATCAAAAGGGCGTCTTAAGATATAATTTTTTTTGTCTTGAAATAATTGGCCTAAGATACATAAATTAAATGACAAATATATCATTTAGTGGAGTCTATTAATATAAATAAAAAAAAACTCATCATTTTTTTAATAACGAAGAGACCACCATCAGAATGACGTGAAAGGAACATCTAGACTCAGATTAACACATAAAATGTTTGGAAAGTACTAACATATCACTAACACGAGTCACTAGCGGTTGCTTGGAGACAAATCAATGTAATAGTTGTTTTGTATGTGTTAACGCCAAGATCCACCCACGCACTTCAATCACTAAGAATGCGTTAATCCTGCACAATAACGAGACCACGCTCAGAGTTCCGGGCGGTTTTGCCGCTGGAGGATAGCTCAGGCGTGATAATTAATACAGACTGTTTCAAGGTTTTGATAACAATGGAGGTTTGCAGTTTAGTGTTGAGTTTTGCATTACCTTCGAATTAGAGAAGGAAACCTTGTGTATATACCTCCATATATCATCATCACACTTGGTCCCACTGGACAACATAAAACATATGTCTCCATCAACCAAATCACAATAAATACTCCAGTCAAAATATAAGTCAACCCAGTTAGGAAGTAACTTCCTTAACTAGATCACTCCTTCCAACTCCAAATCCACACGCCGGGTCGGATCTACCAAGTCGAGTCAGGGATCCTGAACCCAGGACCCAACATTGCCCCCTACTCTTTAATTATAAAAGGGATTATAATAAAAGAGTATAAAGAATGAATTCAATTTCAATCAATGAACCAAACAGCCCCTTAAAAATATAACCGCCCCAAACCATCACAGCCATTATTACCCCTTGTTTTCACGTGCCAATAACGGCCCCACCACATTTATTAAAATAGTGCCGTTTATGGGAAAACGTGCCGGATCCCAAGGGTCACCCCCAATAAAGATAGATCACTTCCAAATTCAACCGCCACTTTTTCCCCTAAATTTCAAATTCTTCAATCTCTTCTCTGCAACTTCCCCCGCGATTTCCATCCTTCTCCGACCAACTGATTCCTGCACCTTGCCGTTCTACTCATCAATGGCAACCAACGACGCTTCAAGCTCCTCTAACCCTTCCAAAACTAGCGCCTCTGCAGCTGCCGCTAACGAAATCCCACCTCCTATCACAGCAATAACAACAGAAGTCACCACAGTCACTACCACTGCCATCCCCACAATCATCACCACCGCCGCTGGAACCAGCTCCACCTCCCTGGGACCCAGTATCTCATCTCAAAACCCCATCACCAACTCAGACTTCCCTAGCAACCCCTTCTCTACTCCATCACCTCGAACCGAAGCCGAACTTCAAAATATAAAGATGCTAGAGGAATATTCTTCAGATAAGTCCTTTACCCACATAAACACCAGATCCTCTATCCTGACCAAAGACCTTGCGGCCATCCGGGAACTGTATCAGATCCCCATCTCTTACCAGATACGCACAGCCGACCTCAACGAGAAGATGTACCAGTGCCCCAATGGCTGAACCGTCGTATCCGTCCAAGCCCTAAAATATGGGCTCAGATTTCCCCTTAACCCCTTCATGCTCACGTTCCTTAGCGTGGTCGGGGTCGGGCTCGCCCAGCTTGTCCCCAATTCCTTCATCCACCTAGTCTGCTTCATCGCCTTCTGCCATGATTGCCAGGTCGAGCCGACCATGGACTTCTTCTTTGCCCTATTCACTGTCATCCGATCTCGCGAGTCAGGGTTTCGGCAGATCAGCAAGCTGCCTGTCAAAGGGGCTCAGAAACGATCTTTGATGAAGACCCCGACTAGCAATAAAGGCTGGCACTCCCAGTGGTTCTACATCAAGGGGCCTGATACCAGCTTGATATCGGATTGGATCGGCTTTACCAAGAATACTAACAACATCGAAGCGTTTCCAGCCCATCGCATGGACGAATTCAAACAGTTCATCAGCAAGATGCCCGATGAGGAGTGGGACTTCGAGCTCCTCGGCAACTATACTTGGCTGTACGAACACGGATGTAAGAACTAATTTCCGATCCACAACTTATAACTTTACTGCTTATAATTCCCTTTTAACTCAAAATGACTTCTAACGTTCATCTTTTTCAGTAACTCTCATCAAGCCCGTCGCCCCTGCCGATATCGGCCGAACTGGCCTTCGGATCACCGAGCCAAACCTAGTCGATCCCGAAGAGATTCTGGACGATGAGCCATTAAACCAAGTGCCGATAGCTGCCCGCCCGATCACAGCCATTCCAATGGCTCAAGCCTTGAAGAAGAACACCTTGGAGATGAGCAGGTCGGAAAAGATAGCCTTGATGAAGAAAAAACAACTCAAGAAGAAGGTGCCGCCCAAACCAGCAAAGGCCCCCGCGATGATTCCCGACCCGACTCCTTTGGGAATTATCGACGAAGAAGATACCGATGACGAAGTACTGGAGCCTTTAGCCAAAAGACCTCGTAAAGAGGCTTCGTCCACTTCGGTACCCCCGCCTGCACCCACACATCAGATCAAATCCCATCCAGGCGGGGCCCGCTCATCCGAACCCCCGGCTTCGGCTCCTTCTTCCAGCAACCAGTCCAAACCACGAACCCTTTGGCCTCAAAGCTCTTCTGATCCATTCCCCTATGACCTTCTGGAACGCTTCGTCATGCCAGCCGATGACGATCGGTTCAAGAATCATACCCCAGATCTATTCTTAGAAGACTTCATCAAACTTTAATTTCAGGTAATTCTGCTTTCATTATTATTGTAGAAAGTTACTTTATTACTTGATCTCCCAACTAACACACAATTTTTACAGTCCAGCGCGGTGTTTGCCCGATCTCTCCCCTCCTTACTCAGATTAACAAAAAATAACAAGGAGATCGAGGCAGCAAATGAAGTCTTGAAAGGTGACATTCAGACTTTGAAGTCCGATCTGGAGAAGGAGAGGGAGCTTCACGCCAATACGCAGGATAAGCTCACCGAAGCCAGCCGGGAGAACTATCAGCTTCGGAACCAGATAGGCATTCTCCGTCATGAAATTACTGAACATGAGAAACAGAACGATCGTCTGATGGAGGAGCGGGTTCTACTGAAAGAAAACGATGCCGACCAGAAAGAGGCAATCGCGGCTCTCGAAGAACAAATGGAGCAAACACATTCCAAGATGGCCGACTTAGTCCACGCCCTCAATTCTTTGGAAGAAGAGCACGCCCAACTGAAGAATCAGGGGCCTCCATTGATCGAAGAGACCAAACTCCAAATAATAGAGGAGTATAAGGTATCTCCTGAACTGGCAGATAAGGTCATCCTTCAGTTCTCTGAAAGATACCAAAGCCACAAAGAAAAGATCAAGGAGAAGATGATGGCGGCAGGATTAGATACCTCCATCCTCGACTCTTCGGACGATGAAGAAGAATCAGAAGAACACCCTCCTCCCCCGACCCAATAGGACTATTTCTGTGTTATTTGCTTTTCTTTTTCGAATGTAAATGGTACCACTTGTAATGTCAATGAATATCAATGAAACATTTCAATATCTTCGACTATACAATCCGATATTATTTTATTTCAATAAACATAAAAATTTACATTGTCGGTAATAAGAAATGGCCATGACTTACTGGTAATATCTCCTAAGTCTCCCAGCATGCCACGTATTCTTAATGTCGGAACCGTCTATAGCCCGAAGTCGATAAGTTCCTGGCTTGGGTACCTCAACAACTTCATAGGGCCCTTCCCAGTTCGGCATAAGTTTGCCTGAATTTTGGGGAGTTGATGTTGCGGCTTCTCGAAGCACCAAATCACCCACCTCAAACTTTCTAACTTTCACCCCTTTGTTGTAGTGCTTAGCGGTTCTTCTTTGATAAGCTGCCAACTTTATCAGAGCTGACTCCCTAACCTCATCTAACAGATCCAGGTTGAGGCGAAGCCCATCATCATTATACAACTCCTGATATTGACTGACCTGAAGCGAAGGAGATCCGATCTCAACAGGGACAAGGGCATCGGTCCCATAAGCGAGACGAAAAGGCGAATCTCCTGTCGTCGTTCGGGTTGTCGTCTGATAAGCCCATAATACACTAAGCAGTTCTTCGGGCCATCTCCCTTTGACGTCATCCAATCTCCTTTTTATTCCATTCAGGAGGGTTCTATTAGTGACTTCTACCTGCCCGTTTGACTGAGGATGGGCTACCGAAGTCTTCCGGTGCTGAATCCCCAAATCTGTGAGAAATTCTTCAAACTTCGCACCTACAAACTGCCTCCCATTGTCCGATACGAGCACCATTGGAATACCGAAGTGATATACAACAAATTCTTTGAGAAATTTCAAACACTCCTACTCTGTGATTGTTTTGAGAGGTTTGGCTTTTACCCACTTCGTCATATAGTCGATCGCCACTATGACAAAATAGACCTACCCCTTAGCTTTCGGCAATGGTCCTAGAATATCAATTCCCCATATAGCAAACGGAATGGGTGATAAAACTGAGAACAACTCTTCGGGAGGTCGGTGAGGGATTGTTCCATTCAGCTGACATTTAGGACACTTCTTAACATATTCTTTAGCTTCTTAGAAGATGGTTGGCCAATAGTAGCCCTGTCTCAGAATCTTATACACTAATGCCTTAGCGCCCATATGGTCTCCACATATACCCTCATGAACTTCCCGAAGTGCATAATCCGCTTCGGAAGGAGTCAAACATTTCTGCAACGGAGAAGATAACGCCCTTCGGTATAAGTCTCCATCGATCAAGATGAAGAACAAACTTCGATGTTTGATTTTCTTAGCTTCTATCCGATCCAAAGGAAGGACGCCATCCGCCAGATAGGAAATATATGGCACGAGCCAACAGTCCATCCTTTCTATTGGGAACACTTCTGACCTGCGAATACTCGAGTCCCCCAAAACTTCCAGGTATACCGACCCGCTAAAAGAGGTAGCCTCTGTCGTTGCCAATTTTGCCAAGGCATCGGCTATGGTGTTGTTTTCTCAACCAACTCCTTGCACACGATACGATTCAAAATAATGTAGTCGGTCTTTAACTGCGGCTAAGTACTTCGTCATCCTATCCCCACGAGCTTCATACTCTCCCACTATCTGCTTGACCACCAATTGGGAATCACTGAAGCTGACCAAGTGTTTTACTTCCAGACTTCTTGCTAACCACAATCCGGCCAAAATGGCTTCATATTCTGCCTCATTATTGGTCGCCTTAAACGCAAAGCGAATGGCTTGTTGGACCTTAAATCCCTCCGGGCTAATCAAAATAACTCCTGCCCCACTGATATCCGAAGTCGAAGAGCCATCCACATATAGCGTCCACGATGTATGACCTGTCTGAGTATCCGATACCGAACTCACAATCAGTTCACTATTATCCGCATCGGGTTCGGTAAACGAACATTCCACAATGAAGTCGGCCAACGCCTGACCCTTTATAGCAGTTCGAGGATGGTACTCTATGATGAATTGAGTCAACTCCATCGCCCAAGCAGAGAGGCGTCCCGACAAATCCGGCTTATTCATAACCTTCTTCAAAGGCTGATCAGTATATACTACCACCAATCTTCCTTGGAAATGATGCCTAAGTTTCCTGCTAGCTATCACATGTGCATAGGCGAATTTCTCCAAGTTGGGGTATCTGGTTTCAGCATCCCAAAGCACACATGGCTGACATAATAGACGGGGCATTGCCTGCCCCCTATCTCCCGAACTAATACCGCTCCTACTGGCAATGAGCTTGTCGCCATATATAAATACAGGGGTTCCGAAGGAATAGGTTTTACCAGAAGCGGAGCTGAGGAGAGATACCTTTTTATCCCTTGGAACACCTTTTCACACTCTGAAGTCCATTGGAAGGTCTTTTCATTCTTTGGTCCTTTCAAAGTGTTGAAGAAGGGTAGACACCGTTCCGCCGATTTTGACATGAATCTCTGAAGTGCAGCAATCCTACCGGTCAATCGTTGAACGTCTTTGAAAGATTGGGTAGACTTCATGTCCAAAATGGCTCTGATCTTTTCCTGGTTAGCTTCAATCCCCCTCTTGCTGAGCAAATACCCCAGAAATTCACCCGAACCGAGGCTAAAAGTACACTTGGTCGGGTTCAGCCGAAGCTTGTACTTTCTTACCGTCTCAAAGCAGTTTTCTAAGTCATACAGGTGGTTCCGAACTCCCATGCTTTTGACGATCATGTCGTCCACATACACCTCCATGCTTCAGCCCAATAACTTGGAGAACACATAGTTCATCATCCTTTGATATGTAGCTCCCGCATTCAGCAATCCAAACGTCATTTTCTTGTAAGTGTATATTGCTCGATGCGTAATGAACGCCGTCTTCGGCATGTCTTTCTTATCCATAGAAATCTGGTGATATCCAGAAAAAGCGTCCATAAAGCTAAGCATGTCGAACCCGAAGTAGCATCAATCAACTGGTCGATGTGCGGGAGGGGGTAAAAATCCTTCGGGCAAGCTTTATTCAGATCAGTGTAGTTTATGCAGACCCACCATTTACCATTTTGCTTCTGCACCAGCACCACATTTGCTAACCACTCCGGGTAATCAATTTCGTAGATGAAATCCGCCTTTAGCAGCTTGGCAATCTCATCGTCAATGATCTTTTGTCTATCAGGAGTGAAGATCCTCCTCTTCTGACGGATAGGCTTCTTAGAAGAGTCAATACACAACTTATGAACCGCCACCAATTTATCAACTCCGGGCATATCAGAAGGCTCCCACGAAAAAATGTCCGCATATACCCGAAGCAGCTCTATCAGATTAGTCCGAAATGGCTCTACCAGTCCCGAGCCTATTTTGATCAACTTATCACTCTTACCTACAATCAGTTCTACCTCCTCAGTCTCTTCGACATGCAACGCTAGGGGTTCATAATTTCCCTTAGTGAATGACTCGACCTCTATAGCCATTGTTTGTTTCTGTTTGCTGACCCCAACCACCGAGGATATTAATGAATTCCGATAGCACCTACGTGCCATGTCTAGATCACCTTTTACTTCGCCGACTCCCTCTAAAGTCGGGAACTTCATCTTGAAGTGACATATTGAGGTAACCGCCTGTAGTGCTGCCAAAGTGGGTCTACCCAAGATGGCGTTGTAGGCTGAATCTATTTGGACCACAAAAAATCTGATTTTAACTTCTACCTACCTCGGTGCCGTGCCGAAGATGACCGGTAGCTCAACGGTTCCAGCCACGCGAACAGGATCGTTGCTGAAGCCATACAACGGAGATTCCTGACCCACTTCCATCTTTGCTCCCCCCAGGTCTAACTTATTGTATGCATGAGTAAACAATATGTCGACCGAAGATCCATTATCGATCATTATTCGCTTCATATCCATGGATCCGACCTGGGCTATGATGGCTAACGCCCCTTCATGTGGATCAATTGGTTCCGAGGGGTAATCCTCCTCGGTAAACGATATCACTGTGTTGGGAAATTGTCGATCCCTCACCGAGGGTCGTTCCGAAACCGATAACACGGCATCCATCAGTCCCCTCCTCTTCTTCCCGACTTTCTTTCTGAACGTTCCCCCAGTGATGACATCAACACAATTTCGTGGAGGGTTTGGTGGGGGTGGTGCCTCGAGACGTCTTTCTCGGTTCGACCCTCTTCGGCCATCCGAACCGGAATCCTGCCGACCCACAACATACTGCACCAGTTCACCACTTTGGATTTTCTTCTCGATCAGGTCTTTCAGGTTATAGCAATCTTCTGTATCATGACCAGAAGTCTGATGATATTTATAATAACGGTTGGGGTTGCCCCGGTGGGATCGAGTTGTGGTCGGACAGGGTTCAAACGAGGACTGATTTCTAATCTCTTCAAGAATTCTCGCCCGATCCTTAATGAGAGGGGTATATACTTTATTCACATTCTTCTTCGGGAAAGGCGGCCTGCCACCTCCGGAGTTAACCCCTCCCTGACCATTTCCCGACCCGGCTCCACCATAGAAGTTGCCCTTCGACTGGTTGCCGGGTCGAGGAATATAGTTCCTATCTCTTCCTTTTGTATTATCCTCATACCGATCCTGAGGATTTAAGCTTTTGTAGGCTTCTTCTATGGTAATGAGTCCTTCAGCTCGACCATAGGTTTCAGCCAAGTCCGTTGGGGGATTAAGAATAAGATCTTTCCACAAATCTTTCGACTTTGTGGCATCCAGACCCGTTGTAAAGAACCCAACTGCTTGCTGTACATTCAGATTAGTCATAGTACCAGCCATGTCGCGGAATCTTTTCACGTACTCACCCAAACTTTCCCCTGATCTCTGTTTTACTTGGGTCAGAGCTGTAGTTAGCTTTCCTCTCTTCTTGTTGCTCCCGAATCGTGCATGAAACTTGTCACTCAAGTCTTGCCACGATCCGATAGAGTTCGAGGGAAGGGACGTCATCCATTCGCGAACTGCCAGCTTCAGGGTGGTGACGAACATGTGGCACTTGGCGGCATCCGGATGATCATAATAATTCATCACTTGATTGTACCCGTGAGTATGATCATAGGGATCGCCAGTGCCGTCGTAGGAGTCCAAGGGAGGCATTTTCTTAGTCTTGTCTGCTTTGACCTGCTCGATCTCCCTGGTGAAAGGTGAATTTGATATGTTCGGCAACTCCTTGGCCTGAACCACATCGGCTAGTTTCTCTCCCAACTCAGCTAATCGTCTGACAACGGGATCGGTTTCATTCCTTCGAGGTGGCGACTGAAGCCTGCCATCCTGTCTGGATCCCCTTCTTCCAATAACATTACCGTCCCGAGAACGGCCTACCCGCCTATTCTGGTCCGAAATGCAACTACTGGGCCTGCTTCGGTCCTGTGAGCGGCTTTTATGCCTTCTGCGGTCGGGGGAGTGGCTCTGACGCCTGCTCGTCTGCCGCAAAGGGCTCTGATGCCTGCTGCGGATCGGGGAGCGACTATTTAGCCTGCTCCCGTCCTGCGAGCGGCTTCAGCGCCTGCTTTGGACGGGGGAGCGGCTCTGTCGCCTGCTCCGGACTGGGGAACGGCTCTGTCGCCTGCTCCGGACTAGGGAACGGCTTTGTTGCTTGCTCCGGACTGGGGAGCGGCTCTGTCGCCTGCTCCGAACTGGTTCAGAACCATCTGAACGATTAGTCTTGGACAGGTTCCGATCAGTGTACTGTCGGTCAGGGGGTCAGCTCGAAGAAACGTCCTCCTGTACTTCCAACCTAGCCAAATGCTCAGCTATTTCACATTGTTGCTGGCGTAAGGCCTCCATTATTTCTTGGTCCTTAGCCCTACGTTGGGTCAGGATCCATTGTCGTTTATCCCCGTGATCGGCATTACTGCCTGAATAGACAAAGGTTCAAGGCGGGTCGGCAGCCATATGAGTTGACGGTTCTGGCGTCTTTTGGTTAGTATGAAACAGACGATGACGAACCGGGGCAGACTGGACTTGTAAAGGAGCCCTAGGCTGGCCCCTTGGCCCCAACCTCTCCCTAGCCGATGATCTGAGTCGGTCCAGCACCGACCTACGCGTCGGCGTGTGAGAATCGGCTGATCCATCACCTCCATTATGGGCTGTATTCACTATATCTATTTTCTAGCTTTAACAGTGATTGAGCACTAACACTAAAGGCCCTCCTTCTAGCGCCAATGTTAACGCCAAGATCCACCCACGCACTTCAATCACTAAGAATGCGTTAATCCTGCACAATAATGAGACCACGCTCAGAGTTCCGGGCGGTTTTGCCGCCGGGGGATAGCTCAGGCGTGAGAATTAATACAGGCTGTCTCAAGGTTTTGATAACAATGGAGGTTTGCAGTTTAGTGTTGAGTTTTGCATTACCTTCGAATTGGAGAGGGAAGCCTTGTATATATACCTTCATATATCATCATCACACTTGGTCCCACTGGACAGCATAAAGCATATGTCTCCATCAACCAAATCACAATAAATACTCCAGTCAAAATATAAGTCAACCCAGTTAGGAAGTAACTTCCTTAACTAGATCACTCCTCCCAACTCCAAATCCACGCACCGGGTTGGATCTACCAAGTCGGGTCGGGGATCCCGAACCCAGGACCCAACAGTATGTGTAATGAGTTATTACATAGGAAATTCCATTACATTAGAATAATATGATATGATGAATCATTACATAAATCCCAATAATCTCTTAGTAGACAATATTAAGCAAACTCATAATCTTTTGTGTGTGGCTTGTATTCTTACTCATAAAGTATGAATTAACTATATTATTATATTATTATAATATTCACATTGTTTATAAAATTCGTTCATATCCCCCACCCTCACCCCCCCCCCCCAAAAAAAAGGGGGTGAGTTTTACCCCAAAAAAAAAGGCAGGAGGAATCGAGCATTGAATCAACTAAGCTTCAGACTAAAGATATAAATATTCCTGGAGAATCGTATGAAATCAAATTGTATATCAAGTTTTTTAAGTACGAAAAAGAATGTAAAATGAAGCCATGATTTGATAGCACTAATGGCACAGATCTTACTTGAAGATCACCGCCAACAAGAACGTAAATGTTACTGTAAAGTTGCCCAGAGCAGCATGACATCTGGGAAGCTATAATCAAAACCCACAAGCCCTAGTAATGGAGCGCATTTCCTGCATTAAAATTAGGGCAACTAATTTAGTATTAAAACCATGCATGCTATCATTTTTAATGAACATCGTGTAAAATTCGTGCACAAATAATTAATGGGAGGAGTAATCAAGTGGAAACATCTTCAACCAATTAACTTATTGAGCTACATTTTAATTACATGCCTACATACAGGGACGGATCCAGGAATTTTTTTCAGCCGGGGCAAAGCTTTAACGAGTCACAATAAACATCTTAATTCACATTTCACAACATGAAAGGGAAATGACTTTTAATCTAAATGGAAAGCCACAAATTCCTTTGTCCTATAGTTTTCTTGAAATACTAACATTTAAAATATGCAACAAGCCAAAGAAGCAATGTTATTATTTCTATACACAAAATAGTTGCATCTATTTATTTTGGAATTTCAATAATAAGTAAAAGCTGTCCCCATCCTTGCTTATAAGGGAAAGTTCAAAACATACCTTCAACTTGGCGACACCATTTTCAGCATTTTGAAGAACAAGATTGCTCAATTTCAAATTTTTTACAGTCAGTTTCCTACAGAAACGCAAGTAAACAACCACATATCAGCTGAAATTATGTTAAAATGCCAACTTTAACAACCATTAAAAATGTAAAACTATCTTCGATAAAATTCACTAAGAAAAAATAGTAAACAGTATTTAAAGAAAAAGAGGGAGAAGAGGGAGAGACCTTATAATTTTCTGAAATAACTGGATATATTAAGAAGTTACTGTTGTTTCTATTCCTAGCTTCTTTATTTATTTATTTATTTATTTTAAATTGTCAAACTTTAGAGAATGGGAATCCATTAATTATAAAGTTAACTCATTCCTTTGTCCAATTGTACTACAGTTTTCTGTAAGGTTAAAAACTTAAAATTGCACAAATTTTGTTTTACAATATTGAATAATTGAATAACCACAATTACAAATCAACAATAACCAAATATTCAATTACAAATCCCTAATTTTTTAAAACCCTAAATCAAATATTCAATTACATAATTTAAATTGACAACTACTTAAGACTAATCGACTTACCGGACTACCGGAGCGCGGGAGCGGCACCGTCGACGACAAACGAGCTGTGGTGTGGCACTTGGAAGAGGCTCAACTGCTGAGGAGTGGAGTGAAAGAGGCTGAGGAGTGAAAAAGGTTGTGTGCGGCTGCCTGTGCGAAAGAAGAGAAGCACTGAAGCAGCTGATTATTTTTTTTTTAAACTTACTACATGAAACGACGTCGTTTCATGTAGTGAGTTTTAAAAAAAAATAAACAAAACCCTACATGAAACGACGTCGTTTCATGTAATGAGTTTTAAAAAAAAAAAATAAACAAAACCCAGTTACCTGCTCCGTTGCTCGCCTGCTCTGCATCTGCCATCGTCGCCGGTCTCTGCTCTTCGTCCGATGGAGTTCTCCGCCTTAGCTGCCGGGGCATTTTGGGCCTCTCCTTGAAGGATTTTCGTCGGCTGCCGGGGCACTTGCCCAGGTATGCCAAAATGTGGATCCGTCCCTGCCTACATAGGCAAAAATGATGTCATGCATGTAACCCTAATGACTTGATACATTTACTTTGGAAATAGATTCCCATTTTTGGAGGTCTTAAAGAACGAAAATGAAGTTAGATTAAAGGGAGTGAATTC
Organism: Aralia elata; assembly: GCA_034770075.1. Classification (NCBI taxonomy): domain Eukaryota; kingdom Viridiplantae; phylum Streptophyta; class Magnoliopsida; order Apiales; family Araliaceae; genus Aralia; species Aralia elata. The sequence goes on from CM068384.1 coordinate 22,379,600, forward strand.
TTAAGTTTAATATTAGAGCTTGATCTTTAGATTATGTGCACAAACGTTATGTTTAAGATTCAACACAACACACTAAAATTGGTGTGCACACCTTTGAATCTCTTATGGCATGTTTGGTTTACTTAAAAGGGAAGAGAATAATCATTCTAATGGAATACTTAATCATATGTTTAAAGGAATACTTATTCCATCAAAATGGATAAAGATTGACCATTTAATTCCAATCCACAAACTTAAAAAATCGTTTCTCGTTATGACCAAACGTATGAATAGGAATATTCATTCCATTCTCATTCTCATTCTAATTCCGATGTTGTATCCAACCAGACCATTAATGCATTAAACACTAGAGTATTTAAAGGTTTGCTTATTTCATCAGGATGAGTAAAGATTGCCCATTTCATTCCAATCGACTAACTTAAAAAAAAAAAAAAAAAAAACTCAACCGATCAAAATCGTATAGCTTCTCGTTCTGACCAAATTTATGAATAAGAATGTTCATTTTATTCCATTCTCATTCCAATGTTGTAACCAAATAGACAATCAATACATTAAACACTACAATTGTAAATATTGTAAATGTTGGTAACGAAACATACCTTATAAGATCCAAAGAATGTTATTATTGTAGACTTGAGTAAAGAAAAATTGGTAGGGGCTTTATAAACTCTTCATGATCCTCTTTGGTTTCTTTAATTAATGCCCTAGTTTCCATTTTCGACCTATTTTTAAATCAATAAAAAATATAAAGGTAAGAAAATTTTTGAGAGTAAGCACTAAGAATTGCTCAATTATTTTGATGTAGTTATTAAGAATAATAAAACCGACCAGCTGTTGACAGACTGGATGTAGATCTGAAGCATACCTAGGTAAAGCTAAGTCAATGATAATTTAATTTAGACTGAAGGTACTCAATAATAAATTAAATCCACTACTCTATCAAATTATATTCACTACACCAAGATTATATATATCATATTACTAGTAATTACTCTCTTTTCGTTCTAAAATTAGAGATACAATTTAATTTGAGATTAAATGAAAACATATTAAATTTTAAAATTTGTATAACTCATAAAAAATTAGAATAAAATAAATTTTGTGATTAATATTTTTGTTATATAGTATACAATTATAATAATTGTATCATCGTCCAAAATTAAATAAATTCACAAATTTACATAAATGTGAATGTTAATATGTTGTCGTTTGACCTCAAAAGTCAAATTGTATTCCTATTTTTGAAACGGAAAGAATATATTGTTATGTACGTACCCAACTAAACCGAGGATGAAGCACCTGAAAAAGAGGGGCAAAGTGAGTGGAGATGGTCTGCTTCTATGAAAATAAACAAGGAAACTGTATTTTTTATTTTATTTTATTAGTGTTTATATAGATGTTAACGTCAAGATTCGTCCACACGCCTCAATCACCAAAAGCACGTCAATTCAGCACAATAACGAGACCACACTCAGAGAGCCTGACGGTTTTATCCGTCGGGGGGATAGCTCCGGTGTGAGAATAAGTACAGGCTGAATAAGGTTTTAACAATAGAGGTTTTAAACTTTTGTGCTGTAAAAAGTTGATTATTTATAGAGATTACACCTAGCCGAAGTCAGGCTTATCCCCGGGTGTAGGTAGGATTCCTCATTAGGTCAGATTCCTTAATGAAATTTGACTGAATCCCCTTGAAAGAAGGTAAGCGCCGAATAAAATCCTGACGCCTACCTTTGGGAACAGGGATCTACTGATATCCCAACTGCTCTATTTATCAGAAGGGGTCCCCATGCAAGGATGAATATTTCTCACTTGGGACGTGGACTATCATATTAACAGAGCCCAACAACCCATCAAACCGACTAGGCTTTAATAAAATATTGTTGTATTTAGGCCTGATAAATTACGCCCCAACATTGCCCCCCATTCTCCCATTATAATGGAGTATTTAATGTGAGAATGTCAAAATAAAGGCCTAATGAGAACACTTGGGGACATTGAGCCCAATAACAACCGCCCCAAAAGTGCATCCGGCACGCACCATGTGGGCCCACCATTATCGCACGGTTCATTAATGTCGTCGTTCTTGAAAAAATGCACAAAACTCAAAAGTTAAAAAATCCCTTCTCCTCCAAATTTAACCGCCACATTTGTCATCTCATATTTTTCATTTTACTCTCTCCCTCCCGCTACAATCATTATTTTTTCCGGCAAGCATACTCGTCAACTAACCCTTCTCTTACTTATAAATGGGTAACGTCACCATCCCATCATCCACCACTTCCTTCACTGTCGATGCCAACACTTCATCCGGCCCCACCCCAGCTGCGGTTAGCCATTTTAACCTAACCCCTACTACCATTGAAGCCACTGCCGTCACCGCCACCAGTTCCCAAAACCCCAATCCAACACAACCAACCAAAGCTCAGGTCGACAACCTGAGAATGTTGAAGGAATATTCTAATAATGCTACCTACGTGCACATCAACACTATTTCTACCATATCCCCATAAGACTTTGGAGGAATATGAAAGCAATTCCGTATTTTGACTACTTATGAGATCCAGGCTTCGCTCCACATCGAGCGAATGTATCATCGGCTGGACAGGTGGACCGTCATCTCCCTTTTCGCACTCAAGTATGGGGTACGACTTCCCCTCCATGCTTTCATCATACTTCTTCTAGGGTTTATTGGGGTTGGCTTCGCCCAATTAGTGCCGAATTTCTACATTCATATTGTTCCTTTCATTGCCTTCTGCCACGAACTGAACATCACCCCTACCATTGACCTTTTCTTGTCTATGTTCCACATGAGCTGATCTCGAGAGTCTGGCTTTCGGTAGATAAACAAACAACAGAGTAAAACAATTAAAAAATGTTCGTTGATGAAGACTCCCACCAGTAATAAAGGGTGACACTCACAATGGTTCTACATCTAAGGCCCTAGCATGCGTGAAGTCCCCAACTGGGCCGATACATCCCGATTCAACATCACAGTTGGGGAATTGTCCCGAACCCGTCTTGAGGAGCTTGTTGATATCATCAAAAGGCTGCCGATGAAAGAATGGGATCTTGAACTCTTAACTGATGAAAATTAGTTATACAACCATAAATGTAAGTCTTTGTTCCTCTAAGTTATTTCATTTTATGCCTAGCTGACCCTCTCTGATAGCATCCCCTCAATCTATACAGTGGTTTGATCAAACCGACTCCAACCACCGATGTCGGGTAATCATCCGCCGAGTCCCTCGAAGAGATTATCCTTCCGATCAGATCAACTGAAGCCCCTCCTCTCATTCAACCAATTACCTCGATGCCGATGCCACAGATTACTTCTACCAATATCCCTGCCAAAAGCCTCCTAGATATTCCTGAAGCCGAAAGAGGTAGCATTCTCCGAGCGAAAAGAATGCGTCAAAAAACTGCCAAGCAAGATCCCCCATCCATAATAGAACCAACCCCTCAGCCTAATCCCCCGATCTCCGAAACACTTCAAACAAATCTTCAGAAGGAATCTGAGGACTCCCCATCTGCGCCACCAGCCAAAAAGTAACATATTGATCCATCATCCAAACAACAATCTCCACCCCCTTCCTCTCCTCAACCTTCTCCACGACCTTCGCCGACCCCTCCACGTATCCAGGGGACTTCAACATCGGCAACTTTGTGGCTTGAAGAGGATGGGGATTTCCCAATTAATATCTTTGAACACTTCATCCTTCCTGGCGATGATAAAGAGTTCCAAGGTCTAAACCGCCAAGAGTTGAGAAACTGTAATGCATCATATTTGAGTCAGGTAAGTGCATTTGATTTAATTTTTTTGAATTCATATACAATATTTACCGCCTAACACTGTCACTCTATAATACCAGGCTGCAGTTGCTACATGCTGACTCTTGCGTCAGCTTGACCAAGCTGAGGACAAAGAGAAAGAGTAAGAGGCTGAAGTTACTTGTTTGAAGTCGATGTTGAATGCTGCAATAGCGGGTTGGGAAAACGATAAGAAGTTACATGCCAACACCATCCACCAATGTGAAGAATTGCAGGCCGAGGTGGAGAAGCTGAAAGAAGAAGCGATCAAGGGCGAGCAATGCCAAAGGGCGCTCATCGAGAACTATGACGATCTCAAAAAGGAGCGTGATGAACTGATGATTAACAATCATGTTGTTGATAGAAAGCTTGAAAGTGTTGAAGTGAAGCTCAAGATGGCCGAAGAGGTGTGCGACATGGTGGAAAGGAATTTTGTTGGGTATAAAACATCAACGCCTCTATTGATCGAAGAGGTTAAACAACAAATCCACCAAGAATATCGAATGTCACCTGAGCTGACCGACGAAGTGATACAGCATTTCAACCTCGGTTACCAAAGTGCCTGAGATAAAGACAAGGAGAAGATGAGACAGGCCACCCTGAGCGTCGAACTCCTTGACACTTCGGATGAAGATAAAGCCGAACCTACATTCTCGGAAAAATAAAACTCATGTAATAATTGGTTAGGCTTTAACATGTAATTATTTCCTCACTATATGAACATTTAACACTCAACAATTTATGAGAATATTTCTTGAGTAAGATTCAAATTTGAATTCATTAGATAAGTATCAAAATTTACAGAGTCGTAAAGCGAACTACTTGACATGTACTATTGATAATATTTTTAAGTCTCCCGGCATGCCATGTGTTCTTGACTTCTATTCCATCCATTACACGAACCGGTAGGTTCCTGACTTCGGCACTTCTATGACCTCATAGGGTCCCTCCCAGTTTGGCATTAGTTTTTCAAGATTTTGGAGCGATGATGCCTCCACTTCTCAAAAAACTAGGTCCCCAACTTCAAACCTCCTCAACTTTACACCTTTGTTATAATGTTTAGCCGTTCTCTTTTGGTAGACTGTTAGTCTTACCATAGCCGACTCTCGAAATTCTTCCAACAGATCAAGATTGAAGTGAATGCCTTTATTATTATACGATTCTTTAAACTGGTTGGCCCGAAATGAAGGAGACCCGATTTTAACTAGAATTAGAGCATCTATCCCATAAGCAAGTTTATATGGTGAATCACCTGTAGTGGTCCGAGGAGTAGTTCAGTATGCCCATAAAACACTGATTAACTTTTCGGGCCATCTCCCCTTAGCTTTATCCAACCTTCTTTTAATTCCATTGAGTAAAGTCATGTTTGTGACTTCTACTTGACCATTGGATTGAGGATGGGTGACCGAAGTCTTCTGATGCTGTATGTCCAGATCCTTCAAGAACTCTTCAAACATTGAGCCCATAAATTGGCGACCGTTGTCAGACACAACTACCATCGGGATGCCGAATCGAAATACAATGGATTCCTTGAGGAACTTAAGGCATTCCTGCTTTGTGATTGTCCAAAGCGATTATGCCTCTACTCATTTGGTCATGTAGTCTATGGCCACTATCACAAAGCAAACATGTCTTTTTGCCTTCGACAACGACCCCAACATGTTAATTTCCCACATGGGAAACAGGATCGGGGACAAGATTGAGTACAACTCTTCGACAACGGCCCCATTGCACGAAGCCAGTAGGTTCCTAACTTCGACACTTCTATGACCTCATAGGGTCCCTCCCAGTTTGGCATTAGTTTTCTGAGGTTTGGGGGCAATGATGCCTCCACTTTTCGAAGAACTAGGTCCCCAACTTCAAATTTCCTCAACTTTACACCTTTGTTATAATGTTTAGCCGTTCTCCTTTGGTAGACTGCTAGTCTTACCATAGTCGACTCCCGAACTTCTTCCAACAGATCAAGATTGAGGCGAATGCCTTCATAATTATACAATTCTTTAAACTGGTTGACCCGAAGTGAAGGAGACCCGATTTTAACTGGAATCAGAGCATCTATCCCATAGGCAAGTTTATATAGTGAATCGCTTGTAGTGGTCCGAGGAGTAGTTCAGTATGCCCATAAAACACTGATTAACTTTTCGTGCCATCTCCCCTTAGCTTCATTCAACCTTCTTTTAATTCCATTGAGTAGAGTCATGTTGGTGACTTCTACTTGATTATTGGATTGAGGATGGGTGACCAAACTCTTTCGATGATGTATGTCCAGATCCTTCAAGAACTCTTCAAACTTTGAGCCCATAAATTGGCGACCTTTGTCGGACACAACTACCATCGGGATACCCAATCGAAATACAACGGACTCCTTAAGGAACATAAGGCATTCCTGCTTTGTGATCGTCCGAAGCGGTTTTGCCTCTACCCATTTGGTCATGTAGTTTATGGCCACTATCACAAAGCAAACATGTCCTTTTGCCTTCGACAACGGCCCTAATATGTTAATTTCCCACACGGCAAACGGGATCGGGGACAAGACTGAGTACAACTCTTCGGGTGGTCGGTGAGGGATAACACTATTAAGCTGGAATTTCTGACACTTCTGCACATACTCCTTAGCTTCTTTGAAGATTGTCGGCCAATAATGCCCTTGTCGAAGTACTTTATGTATCAACGCCTTGGCTTCCATGTGATCCCCACAAATCCCTTTGTGCATTTCCCGAAGTGCGTTGTCCGCTTCGGGCGAGACTAAACATTTTAACAAAGGAGAAGTGAAGGCCCACCGATATAGATCCCCATCAATAAGCACGAAGTTCGAACTCTTGTACTTTATCTTTCTTGCCAACATCTGATCTGAAGGTAAGACATCATCAGCGAGATAACTTATATAAGGAGTCATCCAACAGTCTGACCGTTCTACTACTAGCACTTCTAATCTTTAAACACTTAGTGAATCTAAAATCTCCAAATATATCGACCCACTGAACGAACTGGCTTCCGTTGTGGCCAACCTGGCCAATAGGTCGGCCACTGTGTTGTCTACCTAATCCATACCATGAAGGGCATATGAGCTAAAATACTGAAGCCGATCTCTAACTTCTGCCAGGTATTCGGTTATTTTTGCCCTCGTGCTTCGTATTCTCCCAAAATCTGTTTAACCAATAACTGAGAGTCATTGAAGATGATCAGGTTCTGCACCTCGAGGCTTTTGGCTAACCGTATACCTGCTAACAGGGCTTCATACTCAGCCTCATTGTTGGTCGCTCTAAAACCGAAGCGGATTTCTTGCTGCACTTTAAACCCCTCTGAACTCGTCAAAATTATCCCTGCCCCGCTTGTATCCGAAGTGGATGACTCATCGACATACAGAGTCCATGACGTCTGAACTGGTGCAACACCCGAAACTGAACCCACCCTCTCTTGCTGATCAAGCAACTCGAGTTCGAAGAACGAACATTCTACCATAAATTCGGCTAAAGCCTGACCTTTAATTGTCGTCCGAGGATGATAATCCAACACAAATTGCGTCAATTCCATAGCCCAAGCTGTCAACCGGCCTGAAAGTTTCGGTTTGTTCGAGATCTTCTTCAAAGACTGATCGGTGTACACCACAATTAGCCGCCCTTGAAAGTAATGTCTAAGCTTTCGACTGGCTATTATCAGGGCATAAGCAAACTTTTTCAAGTTTGGATATCTGGTCTCAGCATCCCGTAAGGCATGGTTAACATAGTACACCGAGAACTACTTTCCTCTTACTTCCCGAACTAACATCGCCCCTACCACCAACGAACTTGCTGCTAAGTATAAATACAGTGATTCCGAAGGGATCGGTTTCATCAACAGAGGTGTCTAAGATAACCTCTTCTCATTCTCCAGCCCCTTTAAAGTATTAAAGAACGGCAAACACCGCTCTGTGATTTTGACATAAATCTCCTCAAAGTTGCAATACGACCCGTCAATCGCTGCACATCTTTAAAGGTCTAAGGAGATTTTATGTCCAAAACTGCCTGGATTTTCTCTGAATTTGCCTCGATGCCTTTTTTGCTGATCAAGTATCCCAGAAACTTACCCGAGCCAAGGCCAAAGGTGCATTTCGTCGGATTCAATCTGATGTTATAATGTCGGACCATCTAAAAACAATCCTCCAGGTCATCCAAATGTTGTCTAACAGACAGGCTTTTGACGATCATATCATCCACATAAACCTCCATGCTTTGGCACCACTACTTCCCAAATACATAGTTCATCATCCTCTGGTAGGTGGCACTGGTATTCAACAATCCGAACATCATTTTCTTATAGGCGTAGATCGCCCTATGTGTTATGAAGGTCGTCTTCGAGATGTCTTTCTTACACATTGAAATCTAATTATACCTTGAAAACGCATCCATAAAACTCAACAATGCATACCCTGAGTGGCGTCAATCAATTGATCAATATGAAGGAGTAAGTAGAAGTCCTTCGGACAAGCTTTGTTCAAGTCCGTATAGTCCATGCAAATCATCCACTTTCCATTTTGTTTCCGAACTAACACCACATTGGCTAAACATTCAGGGTAGTCGATCTCATAGATGAAGTCAGCTGCTAGAAACTTAGCCATTTCATCATCAATAATTTTCTATCGTTCCGGGCCGAAGATTCTCTTCTTCTGCCGAACTGGCTTTTTAGTAGGGTCTACATGCAACTTATGCACTGTAACTTCTTCACTAATCCCAGGCATGTCATTGGGCTCCCAAGCAAAGATATATGCATATACCCGTAGTAAGTCTACCAACCCCGTTCTGAACGACTCTTACAACCCTGAACCGATCTTGATAGTCTTTTCCCTCTTTCATGGGATCAATTCAATGTCATCTGTCTCTTCGAACGGCAAAGCAAGAGGTTCCATACTTCCTTCGATAAACGATTCGACCTCAATTGCCATAGTTTATTTCTGCTTACTCTTGCCAATAGCCAAAGATATTAATGTGCTTCTGTAGCATCTTTGAGCTAGGTCCAGGCCCCCTTTGACTTGGACGACTCCGTTCGGCGTAGGGAACTTAATTTTAAAATGTGGGATAGAGGTTACCGCCTATAATGCCATCAACGTCGGTCTCGCCTATAGACACCCAAATTTTGCACTTCGTATACTAACCCCTGACAGGAGGGCAAAATCGTCAATTAACCCAGCCTACGAGAACGGAAGGTGGACATAAGTACGAACACTCAAAACCACCACAACGACTTGCGATCAAAGCCGACACGATAATGAGCGGATATTAGGAATCGACTAATAGCCACTACGCTTGCCTGCTCGCCAGTGAGCTGGTGGGGGTCGGGGGGGCAGCGCCCCTGGAAAACAAACTCCAAATACAAATCCTGTGTCATGTCGCAGCCATTCGAAACGAGCATTCCTGAACGATATGGCACGTTTCCCAGCGGTTTTCGGACTGCAAAATATAAGCCTTTCAGCGAAAACCAACAGTACGACACGAGAATCGAGGTGCGGTATGAAAATTGAGAAAATCAGCCTAACTAGCCGCAGATCAATCCGTGGCCAATGATGGGACGACCGAGTGCGGCGCCGGGGAACCGAGGCTAGCCGCAGATCAATTTGCGGCCAAGCCGCGGATCAATCTGCGGCTGCCTTTGGCAGCCTTTTATCAATGCAGTTCTTCATTTTTTCATCCAGAGACGAGGCAGGGAGTTTGAAAGAAAAAAAAAGAGAAGAAGCAGCAGTAAGCAGCAGCGGGAGAGGAGAGAAAAGAGAGAAAAAGTGAGGATTTGTACCCCTTTTTGTTAGATTGTTCACATATACTTTCTACTCTATTTAATATACGAGTTTATACGCATCGTGGTGTCATTTGCAAGGTGAAAAACCCTTTTTTATAGCATTTTTGTTATATCATTTCGTTAAACTTTTGTCATTCGGGCTATCTTAAATGTAGTTTTTCTTGTATATTATTGAGGATCCACGGATTAAGGACTATTAGTGAGGGTTCCAACGGAACGAAATTCTTCCTAATGGCCCGATGATATCCATTTGGTGATTTTTAGCTCGTTATGGTAATGTATTATGCGTAGTGTATTTAGATTGCTATTTTAGGATATTGTGGTGTGTTAGGCAACCCGGTATTGTTTATTTTTTTGTAGTATCCATTTTGTGGGTATGTAGCAATTTTGGATGTGAGCCTAGGAATGCGACCCCGTGGTCCAAATCCGATGATGGACATTTTTGGGTGTATGTAGTAGGGTCGATGTACCCTTTATTGTAAATATGTAATTGTCGGGCCTTAAAACGATATCAAGTTGAAAATCGGGTTTAAGGCCCCGTAATAGTGAAATATGTGATTATGGGCGTTTGGGGTTATTTTGATGGCTCACATGCCCATGAATAGCCCCCCACGCATTTAATGCTTGATTTGATTTACGACACAAAAAACTGATTTCAAAGCTAAACGATGAAGATTTCCATAAAATCAATCAAATTAGGTTATTAGCACCACGAGGCTTAAAATTGGAAGTGCTAATGAATGTCGGTTCCTGTAGACACCCAAATTTTGCGTTTCCTTCTACTAACCATGACAGGAGGGCGAAATCGTCAATTGAACCGGCTTGCGGGAGCAAAGGAGCGGGCACAAGGGCAAGCGCCCGGCACCGCCGCAATGTTTTGGGCAACCCAAGTTTACGTGACAATAAAGCCGTCCGAGGCAGGCATTTCCGAATGAGGTGGCACGTCTCCCGGAAATTCCCGGACTGCAGAATACAAGCCTGTCAGCGAAGACCGACGTTGCGGCACGAAAATCGAGGCGTGGCACGAAAATCGAGAAAGTCAAGCCCGCCAGCCGCGGATAGATCTGCGGCCAAGTGAATGCGCCAGCACGGAAACCAGCAAATCAGCACTACCAGCTGAGTGCGATGGGAGGTGGGCCAGCCAGCCGCAGATCTATCTGCGGCCAGCCGCAGATAGATCTGCGGCTGGCTTTGGCCAGGCCTATTTAAACTCAGCTTCGGACAGCATACAGGAGGTTGGAAAGAATTTGAAGGAAGAAGAAGAATTCTGCAGCAGCAAGAACAACGGAAATAGAGAGAAAAAGGAGCAAATTTTGCAATCAAATAGGAAGAAAAGAGAGGAAAAAGAGAGAGGAGTTATATTCTTTGATTTTGATTGTACCAAATATACTCCTTATCTTAGTCAAATACACAAGTTCACATCCATTTGAGATCATTTGCAAGGTTGAAAATTCCCTTTGTTCTAGCAATTTATATCAAATTGTTTGGTTAAATTAAATGTCAGTTTTTCTCGTATATTGTTGTGGATCTATGGATTGAGGACTATTAGTGATGGTTTCTAAAATGGAACGAAATTCCTCCTAATGGCCCGATGATATCCATTTGGTAAATTTTTAGCTCGTTATATTAATGTAGCGATTTTGGATGTGAGCCTAGGAGGCGCGACCCCGTGGTCCAAATCCGATGATGGACATCGTTTGATATATGTAATAAATTCGATGTACCTTTCATTGTAAATATGTAATCGTCGGGCCTTAAAACGACGCCAAGGCGAGAATCGTGTTTAAGGCCCCGAAATAGTGAAGCTTGTTGATTGTAGGCGTTTGGGGTTATTTTGATGGCTTTACATGCCCATGAATAGCCCCGACGCGTGTTTATGCTTGATTTGATTTATGACACGAAATTGGTTTCAAAGCTAAACGATAAGATTTTCATAAAATCATTCAATCAACTAGGTTTGTTAGAATCACGAAGGCTAAAAAATTGGAAAATGCTAATGAATGTGGATTCCTATTCAACGAGAAGGCTAAAGAAAAAATCGCTTTCAAAACAATCACCCAAAATGATTTTATAAATAAAATGATGTTTTATTAAACCTTGGTGCATAGGGTTGAAAGAGATTCTAAAAAGTTGCCCATCATTTGAGTTACGAAGGCAACGTATAGATCTCGATTCCTATTTTGACGAAGGTTTAAAACTCTTGTTTTGCCAAAACGACACCTAATGAAAATCTTGCAGTTTTGACAATTAAAATCAAAACCTTTCTCATTAAAGAATAAAGCTTTCCTTCGTAATATAAGCCGAAGGGACATTCCAAAGCACTCTCAAATTGAAGCACGACTTTCCTTAAAAATTCCAAATGATTCTTTCATACAAACTCACCACAACATTCATATAGGCACACACACACACACACACACGCGCGCACACACACACACTTCATGAATTAAAGGATAGGAAAGCATTGAGATCGCGGTAAACCGTGTTTTTACGGAAGTCGAGGGGTGCCTAAACACCTTCCCCTCCGCTTAAGCAAGCAAGCCCCCGAACTCTATGAATCTCAACTCGCAGACCAATTAATTCGGAGTCACACATGAAGCCAGCGATTTATAAAAAAACGAAAACTCGGATGAGTTGGTACATCCATTTCAAATATACCAACTGGCGACTCTGGTTAATTGTGCTCATCATAAAAACGATCTTTCAAAACCCCGTCGACAACTCAATGCCGACCTTTTCCAAACATCATCTGATAAAAAAGGTTAAAATGGGAAAAGGACAAAAAAAGCGGATGAACCCGGCGTCGACAGCTGGCGACTCTGCTGGGGAGATTAGAGGGCTTGAGCCGCGTTTAAATCTTGATGCTATCCTATCCTTTAAAATTCATACAAAATGTGTGTGCATGCGAATATTTTGATCATTTTTTACTTTCGTTGGTGTGAATGTGTGGTTTTGTCCAATAAATGAATGATTTGAATGTGATTGTTTTACTTTAAAGTAATCATTTGCATACGGTGAGGACGATGAATGTGAATGTATGTTGAGAGTGTACCTCCTCCTGAGGCGAACCTGTCGGTTGCTTATTACTGGACTCGAAGGGCTGCTCCCCCGGAGATGGCTCAGGAAAACGCACCCACCCAAATCCGCTCCAATCGAAAGGATTCAGACGAGTAGATTGCGAAGATTTGGGGACCTTCATGCCGAAAAGCCCGCGAGAGAGTAAACCCTAGGGTAGGTCAGCCTCTGATAAACCTAACGAAAGGGAAGCTTCTTCATGCCCTTTTATCGTTCAGTCAAATAAATAAATGTCATGCAAATGGCATACAACTGTCATGCCATCATCATCGTAATGAATATGTCCTGTATCATGTGATTGTATCACCTGCACATATAAAGAGAATACTGACATGGTTTTTGCAGGAGGGCAATCCGTGCCACGTAGCAAGGTTTTCTAAAAACTTCCAAATACTATCCTGTCATCAAACACTGACCTTGTTTTGCAGGATAAGATTAAGAGAACCATGAAAGCGTGGCATAACGATCACAAAGAACCCGGAGTAGGGGCATATTCGACCACACAAAAAAAAAAAAAAAAAAAAAAAAAATGAAATAAAAATCAAGCATCAGTGTTAACATGCATCTGCCAATTTGTAGCTGGCACAGTGCTAAACTACGGCCCTTGTTTGTTTTGTGAGATTGCCCCAAGGATCCAACTGAGAGGCCATAAAGTCCATACTCCATCCATCCAAATGGCAGAAGCCTGTAGCCATGAAATTACAGTTCTGCCACTCCAACAATACGGCCGAATACGAGGGATGCATCCTAGGACTGAGATTAGCCCTGAGAATTGTGGTACAGACTTGTCCGGCCTATGATGATCAGATCGGAGAGATCTCCCATAGTGACACCCCTCCTGAATGGGCTTGGAATCAAAACATTAAAGAGTTCCTTCGAGACAGCTCCTCTCCCGAAAATGTAGATCTGACCAGGGAAAGAGAATCCAAAGAGGGGCAGTGAATTTCTTCCTAAGCTACGGGACTGCTGAGATATCTGGAAGCCGAAGAAGCCCACAGATTAATAAACGAAGTACATGGCAATGTGTGCAGAGCCCATATGAACAGAGCACTTTTGCAAAGAAAAGCGTGTGAATGGGTCGCTACGGGCTAACCATGAAAACTGATTGCGATACTCATGTCAGGGAATGCCATCAATGTTAGATCCATACCAATGTGATCCATGCACCTCCTAATGAGCTCCATTGCTTGACCTCACCGTGGCCAGTTGGACCGTGCATCAGGTGATATCCAGGAAGGGGTAAATCCAGGTGATATATGACAGTGAATCCCAACCAGTAGAAGATCAATGGGTTTTAAAATTCTGAATTTATTTCAAATCCCTGCACGCTCATGTCATTTTGTCATGTTATCCAAAAAGAAGATCATGTGCTGAAATGTTTTATATCTATGACAAGCATCCCTGTTTTATTTCAGGTACCCCGATTTGAGGCATTCTAGCCTGACAAGCAATAGGCCAAATTTGAAGGAGGATCACGATTTTGGTATAGAGCTAGATTTCGATCTGATGGGGATTGAGCAGGGCGAGACAGATATCGACGACACGCCTGACGAAATCAGTGGATGGGTCCCAGGAAATGATGACGTGCAAATTGGCACCCATGCAACAATCCCATCAACATGCACCATTTTCATCAAATGCTACCTCATGTCAATATTCAACGGTATGATCACCTGGCATTTGTCAAGCATAGTTTTCCCGGGATACGAGGACCCGCGTGAGGGGGGATTTTATTTGACTTCAACGGAATCGGACTAACTCTGACAAGCAAACCGTGGAGCACGATCGTGAGTATGATTAGACGAAGAAGGCTATTCAACCTTTGGATCGGGTACAAAGCCTTAATTCAAAGCAACGTTTGCGATAGAATCGACCTCATGTGACAGCCTTCACTTTGCATTTGCACAAACTTTCAGTTGTGGGGTATAAAGCTATGACGACGTTGATGGCGATTAACACGTAGTCAGACAGTCAATAATTATCAAGCTAAAATCAAGAAGTCAGACGATAAATGGTCATCAAGCTAATGTCTCGAATCGTGGCCTGGGTTATTCGAGTAATTAAGCCCGAGGGGTGTCTCTTACACCTGGTGCCCTAAAGCCCATCTGGTTTGGTGAGTCGCTGGCCCAACACTCGTTACATGGGTAACTCAGAGCCTAAGAAAACGAGCATTACAGTAGAGGAGGCCCGAGCAGATTCGAATCGTGGCATGAGCTACTCGAGTAATTAAGCCTAAGGGGTGTCTTTGCATCTGGTGCCCTAAAGCCGTCTGGGTTGGGAGTCACCGGCCTAACACTCGCTACATGGGTAACTCAAGCCTGAGAAAACGAATCTTGCGCAAGGTCAAGCAAAGAATGAATGGTGCAGACCACCAGCTTGTCTCGAACCGTGGCCTTTGTTACTCGAGTAAATAAACCCGAAGGGGTGTATGTACACCTAATGCCCCAAAACCGTCTGGTTTGGGAGTCATTGGTCCAAAACTCGTTAAATGGGTAACTTTGAATAGCCTAAGAAAACGAGACAAGTGAAGTGGACTAATAAAGAGAAAGGATAATGCGAAAAACTCTCGGCCTTAAACAAGAAGTCATGAAAGAGAAACCCCTACTGAGTGCTGCACCGCATAGTGCATTTGTCATATGACGTCAATCCTGCTAAGGACGTTGTCGAGAATGGAGAGAGAATACCTTTGACGAGGGAAGGTAGTTCTTATGAATTCGACCTTACTCACGTACAATGACCATGAATGCTTGAGGGTCTTTTTACGATTCCATAATTCGTCAAATAGAAAATCATCAACTCACGAGGGATTGAAAAAAAAAAAGAAAAGAAAAAACTTCCAATCTAGTGCATTCACGGTTCACAACTTGCTAGATTGTGCGATCAATAGATATTCAATTTCATGTGCTTTAACTGCATTTTTGTCGAGATTATAATATCTTTGTGTTAAACTAGCACTAACGGCCCGAGCTTTCAAGTTTTGGCATTTGTTAGTCATCTGATATGCAGGATCTTGCAGAGCTGTGGATAACTCAGCACGGTCAATATCGCGAGTTTTCGATAGAAATTCTTGGTAACAACATGCGCCAAGGCTGGGGCAGTTAAGAATCGTGAAATGGAAGGAAGATGAGGCTGCACAGAACTTCTCGTCATTGGGCCTCTCCCCAATCCTGACTATCACTGCCTCGACATCCAAATGATCCACATGCGTGAGAATATACAAGGATGATATAATGCGGGACAACAGCATATTGGCCAGCAGAAATGATCAAAAGGCCAAGGAGCCCAACATAGCTGTCGATCATCACAGGGAGCGAAACAGACTACCTCAACTCGATGAAATGAAGACGACCAAGAACAGGCAGAGTACAAAACCAATGTTGAATTCTAGAAACTACACTTCATGACGAGGCGTGACCCAATCAAATGTTGGCAAACAATGACGACGGTCGAATCGTATCATTTGACTGAACAGGGGTCATTTCTATCTAAAACATATGTTCTGCACATGCATCTGTCCATAACATATCTGCCAGATCATGCATAACATCTTTTTCATGCATGCAGGTACGATCAAAATGAAAATCTTCAGGAAAGTACAAGCACGTCGCCTTCAACCTCACAAATAATCAGACCGTGAGGGCTTTTGCGGCATATTACGTGGACAATGTTGGCGAGAGATCCAGGACAAAAGCCGATCACACATCCCACCTCAAAAAAAAAAAAAAAAAAAAAGAAAAAAAAAAACACTCAATCAAATCAATGAACCCTGGGAAGGGCTGATATCCACAAAAGGAAAAAAGACAAAAAACAACAAACCCTGGGAAGGGCTGAGATCCACGCGAACCACAACAACATGGTGAGCAACCCTGGGAAGGGCTGATATCCACAAAAAGAAAAAAGACAAAAAACAACAAACCCTGGGAAGGGCTGAGATCCACGCGAACCACAACAAGATGGTGAGCACCCCTGGGAAGGGCTGATATCCACAAAAAGAAAAAGACAAAAAACAACAAACCCTGGGAAGGGCTGAGATCCACGCGAACCACAACAAGATGGTGAGCAAACCCTGGGAAGGGCTGATATCCACAAAAAGAAAAAAGACAAAAAACAACAAACCCTGGGAAGGGCTGAGATCCACGCGAACCACAACAAGATGGTGAGCACCCCTGGGAAGGGCTGATATCCACAAAAAGAAAAAGACAAAAAACAACAAACCCTGGGAAGGGCTGAGATCCACGCAAACCACAACAAGATGGTGAGCACCCCTGGGAAGGGCTGATATCCACAAAAAGAAAAAAGACAAAAAACAACAAACCCTGGGAAGGGCTGAGATCCACACAAACCACAACAAGATGGTGAGCACCCCTGGGAAGGGCTGATATCCACAAAAAAGAAAAAAGACAAAAAACAACAAACCCTGGGAAGGGCTGAGATCCACGCGAACCACAACAAGATGGTGAGCACCCCTGGGAAGGGCTGATATCCACAAAAAAGAAAAAAGACAAAAAACAACAAACCCTGGGAAGGGCTGAGATCCACGCGAACCACAACAAGATGGTGAGCACCCCTGGGAAGGGCTGATATCCACAAAAAGAAAAGGACAAAAAACAACAAACCCTGGGAAGGGCTGAGATCCACGCAAACCACAACAAGATGGTGAGCACCCCTGGGAAGGGCTGATATCCACAAAAAGAAAAAAGACAAAAAACAACAAACCCTGGGAAGGGCTGAGATCCAAGTTAACCAACCGGTGACGATAACCGGGGGTTACGAGATGGGTGACCGGCGACGATACCCGGCCCCGACATGACGATCGACCGGCGACGATAACCGGCGATCACGAGATGGATGACCGGCGACGATAACCGGCTCCGACAAGATAACCGACCGGCGACGATAACCGGGGGTTACGCGATGGGTGACCGGCGACGATACCCGGCCCCGGCATGACGATCGACCGGCGACGATAACCGGCGATCACGAGATGGATGACCGGCGACGATAACCGGCTCCGACAAGATAACCGACCGGCGACGATAACCGGGGGTTACGCGATGGGTGACCGGCGACGATACCCGGCCCCGGCATGACGATCGACCGGCGACGATAACCGGCGATCACGAGATGGATGACCGGCGACGATAACCGGCTCCGACAAGACAATCGACCGGCGACGATAACCGGCGATTACGAGATGGATGTCCGGCGACGAAAACCGGCTCCGGCAAGATAACCAACCGGCGACGATAACCGGGGGTTACAAGATGGGTGACCGGCGACGATACCCGGCCCCGACGTGACGATCGACCGGCGACGACAACCGGCGATTACGAGATGGATGTCCGGCGACGAAAACCGGCTCCGACAAGATAACCAACCGGCGACGATAACCGGGGGTTACGAGATGGGTGACCGGTGACGATACCCGGCCCCGACGAGACAATTGACCGGCGACGATAACCGGCGATTACGAGATGGATGTCCGGCGACGAAAACCGGCTCCGACAAGCGGTGACACCTGTGGAATCGTATCAAAAGACTGTACAGGGGTCATTTTTCATTTTAAATGTTGTGTCACATGCATTGAATAAGTGATAATTCTGTATGTGATCCATGCAGGTTAGGTGTCAAGGTCCTAGCCTATCAGAGTCAAAAGCAATGGTTGCCAAGAACGATGTGCGAGGACGAATTCCAAGGATGCCCTTCAAAGCTAGTCAGGAGAATAACTTCCTTTGATGACAATGGGATGGAATAAGGTGATTACGAGAGGGGTGACCGGATACGAGACCCGGCACTCACAGGACAATCGACCGGATACGAGACCCGGCGATTACGAGACGAGCGACAGGTTAGGGATTGATGCATTGACATCTTTACGAATGTGTTGCATGCCTTACATCTTGCGTTGCATCATAAGTTGTATGTGTTGCATCATGTATGCACTGTCATTCTTATGCACTGTCATTCATGCAATCGTGTGTCTACTTCTTTATCATGTTCATTTCATTTAACATTTCATAAACATGATAAAGAGGGGCAGCTGTAGACACCCAAATTTTGCGTTTCCTTCTACTAACCATGACAGGAGGGCGAAATCGTCAATTGAACCGGCTTGCGGGAGCAAAGGAGCGGGCACAAGGGCAAGCGCCCGGCACCGCCGCAATGTTTTGGGCAACCCAAGTTTACGTGACAATAAAGCCGTCCGAGGCAGGCATTTCCGAATGAGGTGGCACGTCTCCCGGAAATTCCCGGACTGCAGAATACAAGCCTGTCAGCGAAGACCGACGTTGCGGCACGAAAATCGAGGCGTGGCACGAAAATCGAGAAAGTCAAGCCCGCCAGCCGCGGATAGATCTGCGGCCAAGTGAATGCGCCAGCACGGAAACCAGCAAATCAGCACTACCAGCTGAGTGCGATGGGAGGTGGGCCAGCCAGCCGCAGATCTATCTGCGGCCAGCCGCAGATAGATCTGCGGCTGGCTTTGGCCAGCCTATTTAAACTCAGCTTCGGACAGCATACAGGAGGTTGGAAGAATTTGAAGGAAGAAGAATTCTGCAGCAGCAAGAACACGGAAATAGAGAGAAAAAGGAGCAAATTTTGCAATCAAATAGGAAGAAAAGAGAGGAAAAAGAGAGAGGATTTATATTCTTTGATTTTGATTGTACCAAATATACTCCTTATCTTAGTCAAATACACAAGTTCACATCCATTTGAGATCATTTGCAAGGTGAAAATTCCCTTTGTTCTAGCAATTTATATCATATTGTTTGGTTAAATTAAATGTAGTTTTTCTCGTATATTGTTGTGGATCTATGGATTGAGGACTATTAGTGAGGTTTCTAAAATGGAACGAAATTCCTCCTAATGGCCCGATGATATCCATTTGGTAAATTTTTAGCTCGTTATATTAATGTAGCGATTTTGGATGTGAGCCTAGGAGCGTTTGGGGTTATTTTGATGGCTTACATGCCCATGAATAGCCCCGACGCGTGTTTATGCTTGATTTGATTTATGACACGAAATTGGTTTCAAAGCTAAACGATAAGATTTTCATAAAATCAATCAAACTAGGTTGTTAGAATCACGAGGCTAAAAAATTGGAAATGCTAATGAATGTGGATTCCTATTCAACGAGAAGGCTAAAGAAAAAATCGCTTTCAAACATCACCCAAAATGATTTTATAAATAAAATGATGTTTTATTAAACCTTGGTGCATAGGGTGAAAGAGATTCTAAAAGTTGCCCATCATTTGAGTTACGAAGGCAACGTATAGATCTCGATTCCTATTTTGACGAAGGTTTAAAACTCTTGTTTTGCCAAAACGACACCTAATGAAAATCTTGCAGTTTTGACAATTAAAATCAAAACCTTTCTCATAAAGAATAAAGCTTTCTCGTATAAGCCGAAGGACATTCCAAAGCACTCTCAAATTGAAGCACGACTTTCCTTAAAAATCCAAATGATTCTTTCATACAAACTCACCACAACATTCATATAGGCACACACACACACACACACGCGCGCACACACACACACTTCATGAATTAAAGGATAGGAAAGCATTGAGATCGCGGTAACCGTGTTTTACGGAAGTCGAGGGGTGCCTAACACCTTCCCCTCGCTTAAGCAAGCCCCCGAACTCTATGAATCTCAACTCGCAGACCAATTAATTCGGAGTCACACATGAGCCAGCGATTTATAAAAAAACGAAAACTCGGATGAGTTGGTACATCCATTTCAAATATACCAACTGGCGACTCTGGTTAATTGGCTCATCATAAAAACGATCTTTCAAAACCCCGTCGACACTCAATGCCGACCTTTTCCAAACATCATCTGATAAAAAAGGTTAAAATGGGAAAAGGACAAAAAGCGGATAAACCCGGCGTCGACAGCTGGCGACTCTGCTGGGGAGATTAGAGGGCTTGAGCCGCGTTTAAATCTTGATGCTATCCTATCCTTTAAAATTCATAAAAATGTGTGTGCATGCGATATTTTGATCATTTTTTACTTTCGTTGTGTGAATGTGTGGTTTTGTCCAATAAATGAATGATTTGAATGTGATTGTTTTACTTTAAAGTAATCATTTGCATACGGTGAGGACGATGAATGTGAATGTATGTTGAGAGTGTACCTCCTCCTGAGGCGAACCTGTCGGTTGCTTATTACTGGACTCGAAGGGGCTGCTCCCCGGAGATGGCTCAGGAAACGCACCACCCAAATCCGCTCCAATCGAAAGGATTCAGACGAGTAGATTGCGAAGATTTGGGGACCTTCATGCCGAAAAGCCCGCGAGAGTAACCCTAGGGTAGGTCAGCCTCTGATAAACCTAACGAAAGGGAAGCTTCTTCATGCCCTTTTATCGTTCAGTCAAATAAATAAATGTCATGCAAATGGCATACAACTGTCATGCCATCATCATCGTAATGAATATGTCCTGTATCATGTGATTGCATCACCTGCACATATAAAGAGAATACTGACATGGTTTTTGCAGGAGGGCAATCCGTGCCACGTAGCAAGGTTTTCTAAAAACTTCCAAATACTATCCTGTCATCAAACACTGACCTTGTTTTGCAGGATAAGATTAAGAGAACCATGAAAGCGTGGCATAACGATCACAAAGAACCCGGAGTAGGGGCATATTCGACCACACAAAAAAAAAAGAAAAAAAAAAAGGAAGAAAAATGGCCGAGTTGTTGAGCCTGTATAGAGATATGTTCGCTTGGTCCCGTGGCGACGTGATTGGATTGTCCACAGACGGTATAGGACATCGACCGCCCATCAAGGAGGGTTCTGACCAATTAAGCAAAAGTTGAGAACGTTGAAGCCTGAATGGAGGATGAAAATGAAGGACGAGATTGTCAAGCGGTTTAAAGCAGGAATCATCACGGTGTCTATTTACCCTGAATGGCTTTCCGACAGAATCCCAGTACCACAACATGGAGGAGAAGTGAGGAGCCGCATCGACTATAGAAATCTGAACGATGCCCTCAAGGAGGAAATATATGACAAATTCAAGATCAAACATTTTGATTTAGTCATTTACCGGCCCAAAATGAATGGGACAGTAGGGGCTGCGAATAAAACACAAAGACGATCATGGGAAGAATGTCCGTCAATCATCGGGGATGGCCGGATTTATTGTCGCTCACCCTGTTTGCCTGTCGAACCTCAGTTCGCACATTTGCAGGGGCAACCCCTTATGCATCTCCCGGACATACGACAAGAGGGTAGGATCCCAGAAATTCAAAATAAACAATTTAGTCCTTAAAAGGATCGCGCCCTGCCAAGACGAAGCTATGGGGTTTCGCTCTAAATCAAAAGGAGCCGTCACGATAAAAAAATCTTCTCTGGGAGAGCCCTCATCTTACAAGGAATAGATGGAAGGCGTTCCCTAGCCCGTTAATTCTGACTCTGTGAAACCACTCTTTTAAAAAAAAAAAAAAAAAAATAGAAAAAAAAATCAAAAATCAAAAAAATCAAAAATCCCCCAAACCTTTCAATAAGTCAAAGGACCGGATCTTTTGTCAGCCCAGCAAGATACCGATGCAACCAGTACGAGGGAGATCACAAGAAAAGCAACTTAACACTGGGGCATTTGTCACTACCCAGGAAATGATGACGTGCAAATTGGCACCCATGCAACAATCCCATCGACATGCACCATCGTCATCAAATGCTACCTCATGGCAATTAAATCTTCAACGGTACGATCATCTGGCATTTGTCAAGCATAGTTTTCCCGGGATACGATGATCCGCGTGAAAGGGGGATCTTATTTTGGCTTGATAGAAATCGGATTAATTCTGACAAGCAACCGTGGAGCACGATCGTGAGTATGATTAAACGAAGAAGGCTATTCAACCTTTTGATCGGGTACAAAGCCTTAATTCAAAGCAACGTTTGCGACAGAATCGACCTCATATGACAGCCTTCACTTTGCATTTGCACAAACTTTTAGTTGTGGGGTATAAAGCTATGACGACGTTGATGGCGATTAACACGTAGTCAGACAGTCAATAATTATCAAGCTAAAATCAAGAAGTCAGGCGATAAATGATTATCAAGCTAATGTCTCGAATCGTGGCCTGGGTTATTCGAGTAATTAAGCCCGAGGGGTGTCTCTACACCTGGTGCCCTAAAGCCATCTGGTTTGGGAGTCGCTGGCCCAACACTCGTTACATGGGTAACTCAGAGCCTAAGAAAACGAGCATTACGGTAGAGGAGGCCCGAGCAGATTCGAATCGTGGCATGGGCTACTCGAGTAATTAAGCCTAAAGGGTGTCTCTGCATCTGGTGCCCTAAAGCCGTCTGGTTTGGGAGTCACCGGCCTAACACTCGCTACATGGGTAACTCAAGCCTAAGAAAACGAATCTTGCGCAAGGTCAAGCAAAGAATGAATGGGGCAGACCACCAGCTTGTCTCGAACCGTGGCCTTTGTTACTCGAGTAAATAAACCCGAAGGGGTGTCTGTACACCTAATGCCCCAAAATCGTCTGGTTCGGGAGTCATTGGTCCAAAACTCGTTAAATGGGTAACTTTGAATAGCCTAAGAAAACGAGACAAGTGAAGTGGGCTAATAAAAAGAAAAGATAAAACAAATTCTCAGCCTTAAACAAGAAGTCATAGAAGAGAAACCCCTACTGAGTGCTGCATCGCACAATGCATTTGTCATATGACGTCAATCCTGCAAAAAACGTTGTCGAGAATGAAGACAGGATACCTTTGACGAGGGAAGGTAGTTCTTTTGAATTCGACCTTACTCACGTACAATGACCATAAATGCTTGAAGGTGTTCTTACGATTTCATAACTCGTCAAATAGAAAATCATCAACACACGAGGGATTAAAAAAAAAAAAAAAAAAAAAAAAAAACTTCCAATCTAGTACATTCACGGTTCACAACTTGCTAGATTGTGCGATCAACAGATATTCAATTTCATGTGCTTTAACTGCATTGTTGTCGAGATTGTAATATCTTTGTGTTGAGCTAACACTAATGGCCCGAGCCTTCAAGTTTTGGCATTTGTTAGTCATCTGATATGCAGGATCTTGCAGAGCTGTGGATAACTCAGCACGGTCAACATCGCGAGTTTTCGATAGAAATTCTTGATAATAACACGCGCCAAGGCTGGGGCAGTTAAGAATCGTGAAATGGAAGGAAGATAAGGCTGCACAGAACTTCTCATCATTGGGCCTCTCCCCAATCCTGACTATCACTGCCTCGACATCCAATTGATCCACATGCATGAGCATATACAAGGATGATATAGGCAGGAAGACAGCATATCGGCCAGCAGAAATGATCAAAAGGCTAAGGAGCCCAACATAGCTGTCGATCATCACTGAGAGCGAAATAGACCGCCTCAACTCGATGAAATGAAGACGACCAAGAACAGGCAGAGTACCAAACCAATGTTGAAGTCTAGAAACTACACTTCACGACGAGGCGTGACCCGATTAAATGTTGGCAAACAATGACGACGGTCGAATCGTATCATTTGACTGAACAGGGGTCATCTTTATCTAAACATATGTTGTGCACATGCATCTGTCCATAACACATCTGCCAGATCATGCATAACATCTTTTTCATGCATGCAGGTACGATCAAAATGGAAATCTCAGGAAAGTACAAGCACGTCGCTTTCAACCTCACAAATGATCAGACTGTGATGGCTTTTGCGGCATGATACGTGGACGATGTTGGTGGGTGATCCAGGACATGAAGACGATCACACATCCCATATCAAAAAAAAAAAAAAAAAAAAAAAGGTCACTAAAAAAAACAACAAACCCTGGGAAGGGCTGAGATCCGCGCGAACCACAACAAGATGGTGAGCACCCCTGGGAAGGGCTGATATCCACAAAAAGAAAAAGAGACAAAAAACAACAAACCCTGGGAAGGGCTGAGATCCACACAAACCACAACAAGATGGTGAGCACCCCTGGGAAGGGCTGATATCCACAAAAAAGAAAAAAGACAAAAAACAACAAACCCTGGGAAGGGCTGAGATCCACGCGAACCACAACAAGATGGTGAGCACCCCTGGGAAGGGCTGATATCCACAAAAAAGAAAAAAGACAAAAAAACAACAAACCCTGGGAAGGGCTGAGATCCACGCGAACCACACAACAAGATGGTGAGCACCCCTGGGAAGGGCTGATATCCACAAAAAGAAAAGGACAAAAAACAACAAACCCTGGGAAGGGCTGAGATCCACGCAAACCACAACAAGATGGTGAGCACCCCTGGGAAGGGCTGATATCCACAAAAAGAAAAAAGACAAAAAACAACAAACCCTGGGAAGGGCTGAGATCCAAGTTAACCAACCGGTGACGATAACCGGGGGTTACGAGATGGGTGACCGGCGACGATACCCGGCCCCGACATGACGATCGACCGGCGACGATAACCGGCGATCACGAGATGGATGACCGGCGACGATAACCGGCTCCGACAAGATATCCGACCGGCGACGATAACCGGGGGTTACGCGATGGGTGACCGGCGACGATACCCGGCCCCGGCATGACGATCGACCGGCGACGATAACCGGCGATCACGAGATGGATGACCGGCGACGATAACCGGCTCCGACAAGATAACCGACCGGCGACGATAACCGGGGGTTACGCGATGGGTGACCGGCGACGATACCCGGCCCCGGCATGACGATCGACCGGCGACGATAACCGGCGATCACGAGATGGATGACCGGCGACGATAACCGGCTCCGACAAGACAATCGACCGGCGACGATAACCGGCGATTACGAGATGGATGTCCGGCGACGAAAACCGGCTCCGACAGATAACCAACCGGCGACGATAACCGGGGGTTACGAGATGGGTGACCGGCGACGATACCCGGCCCCGACATGACGATCGGACCGGGCGACGACAACCGGCGATTACGAGATGGATGTCCGGCGACGAAAACCGGCTCCGACAAGATAACCAACCGGGCGTCGACGATAACCGGGGGTTACGAGATGGGTGACCGGCGACGATACCCGGCCCCGACGAGACAATTGACCGGCGACGATAACCGGCGATTACGAGATGGATGTCCGGCGACGAAAACCGGCTCCGACAAGCGGTGACACCTGTGGAATCGTATCAAAAGACTGTACAGGGGTCATTTTTCATTTTAAATGTTGTGTCACATGCATTGAATAAGTGATAATTCTGTATGTGATCCATGCAGGTTAGGTGTCAAGGTCCTAGCCTATCAGAGTCAAAAGCAATGGTTGCCAAGAACGATGTGCGAGGACGAATTCCAAGGATGCCCTTCAAAGCTAGTCAGGAGAATAACTTCCTTTGATGACAATGGGATGGAATAAGGTGATTACGAGAGGGGTGACCGGATACGAGACCCGGCACTCACAGGACAATCGACCGGATACGAGACCCGGCGATTACGAGACGAGCGACAGGTTAGGGATTGATGCATTGACATCTTTACGAATGTGTTGCATGCCTTACATCTTGCGTTGCATCATAAGTTGTATGTGTTGCATCATGTATGCACTGTCATTCTTATGCACTGTCATTCATGCATCGTGTGTCTACTTCTTTATCATGTTCATTTCATTTAACATTTCATAAACATGATAAAGAGGGGCAGCTGTAGACACCCAAATTTTTGCGTTTCCTTCTACTAACCATGACAGGAGGGCGAAATCGTCAATTGAACCGGCTTGCGGGAGCAAAGGAGCGGGCACAAGGGCAAGCGCCCGGCACCGCCGCAATGTTTTGGGCAACCCAAGTTTACGTGACAATAAAGCCGTCCGAGGCAGGCATTTCCGAATGAGGTGGCACGTCTCCCGGAAATTCCCGGACTGCAGAATACAAGCCTGTCAGCGAAGACCGACGTTGCGGCACGAAAATCGAGGCGTGGCACGAAAATCGAGAAAGTCAAGCCCGCCAGCCGCGGATAGATCTGCGGCCAAGTGAATGCGCCAGCACGGAAACCAGCAAATCAGCACTACCAGCTGAGTGCGATGGGAGGTGGGCCAGCCAGCCTATTTAAACTCAGCTTCGGACAGCATACAGGAGGTTGGAAGAATTTGAAGGAAGAAGAATTCTGCAGCAGCAAGAACACGGAAATAGAGAGAAAAAGGAGCAAATTTTGCAATCAAATAGGAAGAAAAGAGAGGAAAAAGAGAGAGAATTTATATTCTTTGATTTTGATTGTACCAAATATACTCCTTATCTTAGTCAAATACACAAGTTCACATCCATTTGAGATCATTTGCAAGGTGAAAATTCCCTTTGTTCTAGCAATTTATATCATATTGTTTGGTTAAATTAAATGTAGTTTTTCTCGTATATTGTTGTGGATCTATGGATTGAGGACTATTAGTGAGGTTTCTAAAATGGAACGAAATTCCTCCTAATGGCCCGATGATATCCATTTGGTAAATTTTTAGCTCGTTATATTAATGTAGCGATTTTGGATGTGAGCCTAGGAGCGCGACCCCGTGGTCCAAATCCGATGATGGACATCGTTTGATATATGTAATAAATTCGATGTACCTTTCATTGTAAATATGTAATCGTCGGGCCTTAAAACGACGCCAAGGCGAGAATCGTGTTTAAGGCCCCGAAATAGTGAAGCTTGTGATTGTAGGCGTTTGGGGTTATTTTGATGGCTTACATGCCCATGAATAGCCCCGACGCGTGTTTATGCTTGATTTGATTTATGACACGAAATTGGTTTCAAAGCTAAACGATAAGATTTTTCATAAAATCAATCAAACTAGGTTGTTAGAATCACGAGGCTAAAAAATTGGAAATGCTAATGAATGTGGATTCCTATTCAACGAGAAGGCTAAAGAAAAAATCGCTTTCAAACATCACCCAAAATGATTTTATAAATAAAATGATGTTTTATTAAACCTTGGTGCATAGGGTGAAAGAGATTCTAAAAGTTGCCCATCATTTGAGTTACGAAGGCAACGTATAGATCTCGATTCCTATTTTGACGAAGGTTTAAAACTCTTGTTTTGCCAAAACGACACCTAATGAAAATCTTGCAGTTTTGACAATTAAAATCAAAACCTTTCTCATAAAGAATAAAGCTTTCTCGTATAAGCCGAAGGACATTCCAAAGCACTCTCAAATTGAAGCACGACTTTCCTTAAAAATCCAAATGATTCTTTCATACAAACTCACCACAACATTCATATAGGCACACACACACACACACACGCGCGCACACACACACACTTCATGAATTAAAGGATAGGAAAGCATTGAGATCGCGGTAACCGTGTTTTAAAACGGAAAGTCGAGGGTGCCTAACACCTTCCCCTCGCTTAAGCAAGCCCCCGAACTCTATGAATCTCAACTCGCAGACCAATTAATTCGGAGTCACACATGAGCCAGCGATTTATAAAAAAACGAAAACTCGGATGAGTTGGTACATCCATTTCAAATATACCAACTGGCGACTCTGGTTAATTGGCTCATCATAAAAACGATCTTTCAAAACCCCGTCGACACTCAATGCCGACCTTTTCCAAACATCATCTGATAAAAAAGGTTAAAATGGGAAAAGGACAAAAAGCGGATAAACCCGGCGTCGACAGTTCCTATTTAAACGAGAAGGCTAAAGAAAAAATCGTTTTCAAAAATCACAAAAATGGTTTTATAAAAATAAATAACATTCTATTAAATCTTTGTGCATAGGGTTAAAGAGATCCTAGAATTTGCACGTCATTTATTTACGAAAGTAACGTATAGGTCTCGATTCCTATTTTGACGAAGGTTTAAAAAACTCTTGTTTTGCCAAAACGACACCTAATGAAAATCTCACAGCTTTTGACAATTAAAATCAAACCTTTCTCATAAAAAATAAAGCGTTCTCGTATAAGCCGAAGGACATTCTAAAGCATTCTCAAAATAAAACACGACTTTTCATAAAAAACCCAAATGGTTTTTTCATGCAAAACTCATCACAACATTCACATAGGCACACACGCGCGCACATACACATTTTAAGAATTAAAGGATAGAAAAAGTATCGAGATTGCGGTAACCGTGTTTCACGGAAGTCGGGGGGTGCCTAACACCTTCCCCTCGCTTAAGCAAGCCCCCGAACTCTATAAATCTCGGTTTGCAGACCAATTAATTCGGAGTCAAATATGAGCCAGCGATTTACGAAAATGAAGCTCGGATGAGTTGGTACATCCATTTCAAATATATCAACTGGCGACTCTTGTCAATTGGCTCATCATAAAAAAACGATCTTTCAAAACCCCGTCGACAGTTGTTCCGACCTTTTTCAAAAAATCATCTAATAAAAAGGCTAAAATTGGAAAGGGTAATAATTAGCATAGAAGCGATTTTCCCGGCGTCGACAACTGACGACTCTGCTGGGGACATTAGAGGGCATACGCCGCGTTCAAATCTTGATGCTGTCCTATCCTTTAAAAATTTATGAATGTGTATGTACGTGCGATATTTTGACATGTTTTACTTGTTGTTGTGTGAATGTGTGTTTTTGTCCAATGAATGAATGATTGAATGGAATTGCTTTACTTTAAAGTAATCATTTGCATACGGTGAGGACGATGAATGTGAATGTATGTTGAGAGTGTACCTCCTCTTGAGGCAAACCTGTC
The DNA here is from genome assembly GCA_034770075.1 of Aralia elata. Classification (NCBI taxonomy): domain Eukaryota; kingdom Viridiplantae; phylum Streptophyta; class Magnoliopsida; order Apiales; family Araliaceae; genus Aralia; species Aralia elata. The sequence continues at coordinate 22,408,886 of CM068384.1, forward strand.
GGTTGCTTATTACTAGACTCGAAGGGGTTGCTCCCCGGAGATGGCTCAGGAAACGCACCACCCAGATCCGCTCCAATCGAAAGGATTCAGACGAGTAGATTGCGAAGATTTGGGGACCTTCATGCCGAAAAGCCGCGAGAGTAACCTTAGGGTAGGTCAGCCTCAGATTAACCCAACGCAGGAAAAGTCTCCTTATGCCCTTTTACGTTTACGCGTATAAATGTCATAGTCCCATTCAATATTTTTATATATTCCTCCTCTTTTGTCAAAAGAAAGTACTAACCTCTATGTTTTGCAGGGAATAGCTGGGAAAGCATAATAATTCGTGTCTAGCATTTATTATTGCAATAAGGGACTGCTAACATTTTGTTTTGCAGGGAAAGATTAAAAAACCCAAAAACACAAAAGTTACAGCTTTAGCATGCATCCACATCTTTCATTTCCCAAGATTAAACTTCAAACCGTTTTCTCTTGTAGGATTGCTCCTCAAACGCGTTTGCGATCTAAGAAGGCCCAGGATTCTACATCTGAAATGGCTGATCTTCCACCTCCTAATCCTAGTTATCTCGGGAGGAATTCGATGATTTTAAAAAACAGATGTTGGAAATGGCCACGATGTTGAAAGAGCAGTTGCTACTGAGACAAGATCCGCCAAACAAGGACCCGCCTAAGGATGATCAACCCCAGCCTAAGGGCGAGCCAGTCATCCCCAAAGCCATTCCTACACCTAACAAGATAGTAGTCACTATTCCAGAGGAGGGAGACACTGATGATCTTCGAAAGAAAATGAAGCAGATGGAGGAGACTATCCAGTCTCTGAAAGGCATAGGTTCCCTGGGCAGGGTAAATTATTCAGATCTGTGTGTCTTTCCAGGAACTAGGTATCCGGAGAAGTTCAAGATTCCCGAATTTGAGAAATATAATGGGAAGGGAGACCCTTATACACACCTGAAGATATACATTGGGGAACTTGGGTCTTATGTAGAGGACGAAGGACTGAGGATGCAGTTATTCCAAAAGAGCCTAACGAGAGAAGCAAGAACTTGGTATGTCCGCCTTGATAATGCTCGGATCCATAACTTGGAGGAGTTGGCCCATACTTTCTTGACATAATACAGCTTCCAGGCACAGATGGTCCCTGATAGATATCAGATGACAAAGGTCAAGAAGCAACCAAAAGAATCTTTTAGGGACTATGCACAGCGGTGGAGGGGTATGGCTGCACAGGTGAATCCCCCAATGAGCGAGGCGGAGATGGTAATGACCTTTGTGGATATTCAGGAGGCGCCCTATTATGAGCGAGTGATAGCGGGGATTGGAAGACCTTTTGCCGAAATGATAAAGCATGGAGAAATGGTTGACATGGGGTTAAAGTCTGGCAAGATCCGGGACTTCACAGCTCTAGAAACAGTTGCGGAGCAAATCCAGAGTTGAAATTATGGCAGTGCTTCCCGCAGGACCCAAAAGAGGAAGGAGAAAGATGTTTCCCTCATTCTACAGGGATCATCTAGGAAGGTGGAGAATAGCCCTCCAGTGCAAATACAGAGAATTGTGCCACCCCGATAACCTAATTTCGATAATCAAAGGATGAACGGACGAAGAAGATTTGAGACCACCAGAGATCGGGTATTCACCCCGCTTGGGGATCCTCTGGAACAGATTTTGGCGGTATTAATAGCACGGAGAAAGATAGTCGATTTGGCACCCCCAATTGACCCGAAGGGGAGAAGATTTGACCTGAGTAAGAAGTGTACGTACCATTCGGGTTCCCCTGGTCATGATACTAAGGAATGCTAGGCGCTGAAGCACAAGATTCAGAACATGATCGATAGCGGGGAAATCATAGTGGAACAGCTAGAGTCACCAAATGTTAAAGTCAATCCCCTGCCTAAGCATGATGGGGAAGGGGTCAATATGGTGGAAGCCAGCGAAGCCGGAGGACCACTAAGGCTGAATTATATAAAGAGAATCGATGAGATGATTGGCATGACAAGTGATCAGGAGAATATACGAGGGACACCGATTAGGTTGGCGGGTCTGAGCAGGGGTATCACGGAGGCGCCTATCAGGTTAATGGCTCCGAAACTTCTCACCATTGCAGCGAGACCACAAATCCCCATTAGCGGTCTGAAAACAGTACCGTGGAATTACGGGGGAGTATCAGAGAAGGTGGTCAGTTGTGCTTTTGTAACATCAAAAGGGAATCCTTTATATCTTCCAGGACGAGCCCTTGAGAGCAAAGGGAAGAAAAACGAAAAGATATCCGAAGAGAAAGCTATGGAATTCTTAAGGAAGATGAATCATCCAGAAGCAAGGGGGGTCAAGGTATTGAGCGAGGAATCGACTCTGACATCGATCATGGATTTGGTATTATCATCTGACGATCACTGTAGAATTCTGGCCAAAGTCCTGGAAGAGGCACACATTCCCAAGATGATTAGCAAAGAAGGTTTCGGCCATCTAGTGGACCATCTGTTAGAAAACAATGTAATATCGTTCACAGATTATGATATCCCCAAAGAGGGAAGGGGGCATCGAAAACCGTTGCATATTGCGGTAATCTCATCAGGATATGTTATGAATGGAGTGCTAATTGATGGGGGATCAACATTGAATATCTGTCCATTCAGTACATGGAAAAAAATGAACGTCAATCCTAAGCGCCTGCAGGCCAGTTATGTGGTGGTACGAGCCTTTGACGGATCCCGGAAGGATACGATGGGGGAGATAGAATTGCATGTGGAGATAGGGCCTTGTACTTTCGATATTTCATTCCAAGTCCTGGATATCGCGGCAAGTTATAACATGTTATTGGAAAGGCCATGGATACACATGGCCGGGGCAGTTCCCTCTACGTTACACCAGCAAATTAAGTTTATCATCGACGGGAATCTGGTGACGGTCTCTGCAGAGCGTAATGGCCCTTCCCCTTCCAGGAATGGCCTGCCGGTGATTAATTTGGACAAATCGGTGGTACCCGCCAGTTTTCAGGCGCTGGAAATCAATACTCCCCACTACAGATGTCTGGGGGCTCCAGCCATAAAACCTAAGGTCTCTCCTGAACTTACCTTTGTTGCTAGAGAAATGATGAAGATGAAGTTTCAACCTGGGCGAGGGTTGGGAAAGAACAGTCAAGGAATTACTGAGCCTATTCAACTGCCCAATCAGATAGGAAAGGTAGGGTTGGGGTATTATGGAGGAGTAGAACAGAAACACTCTTAAGGGGAAACCCCAACTCGACTGGCCGAAAGTCTGATGTTGAAAGTCAACAATGAACAAGGTACTGACAAGCCTGTGTCTGAGACAGGAGGTGAAAAATTGACCCCCACGAAAGATGAGTCGGCCAAAAAGGAGAGTTTCCTGCAGGAGGTCATGCAACAGTTTGAAACCAAGTGTTATATCCCTGGACAGTCAGTAAGCAGTGGAAAAGGGAAGGATGTTGCCACGCCATCAGGAGCCCAACAGAGTGTGCCTGTCATCAATTGGGCGGGGCTGACTATTCCTGTAGAGGTTATGAAGAAGGACCCATGCGATGTGGCTGTAGTCATCGAGGAAGTTTTCGATGCAAAGCCGCCTTTCATCTGTCGCATTCCGGCCGATCTGACCACCGATGACTGGATGATGGAGCCAGTAATATTCAAACGAGGGTAAAATATGGCGTCAGGGTGGTATACCCCGGATGGTGGGGAATGAATAGATACCAATTTTTGTCCCTTATTTTGAATTTTGCATAGTTATGTTATTTTGTCATGTTATTTTAAAGATGATCATTGTGGGAAAATGACTTATATATGTGACAAATATTTTTGTTTCATGTCAGGTGTACCAATTTGAGTATTTCTTGCCTAACAAACGATTTTTTGAATTTAAAAGATGACAATGATTTTGATATTGAGCTGGACTTCGATTTAATGGGCATTGAGCAGGATGAGACAGATAATGACGACACGCCTGACGAGATCAAAGGATGGGTCGAAGACAAACCCAAACCTAACTTAGACCAAACTATCACCATAAATATCGGAACCCCTGACAAACCCAAAGAGCTCAAGGTAGGGACAGACCTGACCCTAGCCAGAAAACAGAAATAACCGAGTTGCTTAGCTAGTATGAGGATGTTTTTGCCTGGTCTCATGAGGACATGATCGGATTAACCACCGACATTATGGTACACCAGTTGCCCATCAAGGAGGGTTTCAAGCCTGTCAAGCAGAGACTAAGAAAGCTAAAACCGGAGTGGAACTTGAAGGTGAAGGAAGAAATCGTCAAACAGTTCAAGGCTGGAATCATTATGGTGTCCACTTACCCGGGGTGGCTGTCCAATATAGTCCCAGTGGCTAAGCCTAGAGGGAAGGTGAGGGTATGTGTCGACCATAGAGATCTGAGCAAGGCCAGTCTCAAGGATAACTTCCTAGTGCCTTTTATACACATCTTGGTGGATAACACAGTCCAATACGAGATGTACTCTTTTGTTGTTTGCTTTGCGGGGTATCATCAGATAATGGTGGCGGAGGAAGACTAGGAAAAGACCGCTTTCATCACCCCTTGGGGGGGCACCTTCTGCTACAGACGATTGGCCTTCAGTCTCACAAATACGGGAGCTACTTATCAGAGAGCCATGATGGCCCTGTTCCATGACATTATACACAAGGAGATAGAGGTCTACGTGGATGACATTATCGTGAAGTCGAGGGTAGAATCTGATCATATAACCCATCTCAAAAAGCTATTCGATCGGCTCAGAAAATATAATTTGAAGCTCAATCTGGTAAAGTGTGCTTTCGGAGTACAAGCTCTTGGGATTCTTGGTTAGTAATCGGGGCATTGAGTTAGATCCGGCGAAGATTAAGGCCATTGTGGATATGCCGACACCTCGCACAGAAAAGGAGATAAGAGGATTTCTAGGAAGAATAAACTTCATCAGCCGTTTCATATCCCACTTGACAACTACATGCGAGCCGATTTTTAAACTGTTAAGGAAAGATGTCTCCCAAGAGTGGAATAAGCAATGCTAGAAAGCCTTTCAGACCATTAAGAAGCAGCTGACAGAAGCACCGGTGCTGGTACCCCCAAAGGATGGGATCCCTCTGTTTATGTAGATATCAGTCAATGTCATTGCGATGGGATGTATGCTAGGACAGAAGAATGAATCAGGCAAAGAGCAGGTCATCTATTACCTCAGTAAGAGATTTAGCCGATGTGAACAGAATTACACCCCCATCGAAAGGACCTGTTGTGTTTTGGTGTGGGTTGCAATGAGATTACAACACTATCTCCATGGGCACACTACGTACCTGATATCGAGAATGGATCCCCTGAAGTATATCTTTGAAAGGCCCATGTTGAACTATCGATTGTCAAGGTGGTAGTTAATCTTACAGCAGTTCGACATCGTATACGTAACTCAGAAAGCCATGAAAGGGCAGGAAATTGCAGATCAGTTGTCAGAAATGCCAGCAGGGGGGATGGAGCCTTTAGAAACTCCTTTGTCGGGCGAAGATGTATTCTGGGTCTTATACACGAGATGTGATGACGAGGGGCAGTTCTGGAAGTTGTATTTTGATGGTGCCATGAATGCTAAAGGGGCAGGAGCCGGAGCAGTCCTGGTCTCTATCACCGGAGAGCAATACCCTGTGGCCACTAAATTGCAGTTCAGTAATTCGAATAACACAGCTAAGTCCGAGGGATGTATATTGGGACTCCGTTTTGCCCGCGATATGGGAGTGAAGAGACTAGCAGTGTTCGGGGATTCAGAGCTGGTAATCAGACAGGCGATCGGGGTATATAGCACTAAGGAGCTCCGGTTACTTCCATACCACCGATGTGTTATCCAATTGATGCGAGAGTTTGAAAATATCGCTTTCCGATATATCACCCGGGGACAGAATGATTTTGCTGATGCATTGGCAACTCTGGCTTTCTTAATCCACATAATCAAAAGCAGGGACGTTCCACAGATTGAAATAGCTGTACAGAATGCCCCGGCATATGAGGAGCATGTGGCAGTATTATCGGAGGAGGTGGTTCTGCCAAAGCAGCCTTGGTATCACAACATAAGGGAGTATCTGAGGGATAGATCCATTCCCGACCAAGCAAGCCGAGTTGAGAGGTTGAGAATCCAAAAGATGGCAATGAGGTTTTATCTGAGCGGGGATTCACTGTACAAGAGGAATGCCGGTTTGGGATTGTTGCGATGTGTAAATGAAACGCAGGCCCAAAAGATTATGGACGAAATACATAGTGGAGTGTGTGGGCCACACATGAGTGAACCGATGCTGGCCAAAAAGATCTTGAGAACGGAACATTACTGGTTAACATAGAAGGCCGACTGCGATGATCATGTCAAACGATGTTACCAATGCCAGGCGCACGACAATGTAATCCATGCGCCTCCCAATGAACTGCATTGTATGACCTCCCCTTGGCCATTCTCAATGTGGGGTATGGATGTAATCGGACCAGTAGAGCCCAAAGCAAGCAACGGACACCGATTTATCTTCGTCATGATCAATTACTTCACTACATGGGTAGAAGCAGCTTCTTTCCCCAAAGTAACTCAGGAGATCATCGTTCGTTTCATCAGGAATAATGTCATTTGTCGATACGGGCAACCTGAGGTCTTAGTCTCCGACAATGCCAAGAATTTGAACAATGCCCTCATGAAGGAATTATGTGACCAGTTTAAGATCAAACACCTCAATTCTGTCATTTACCGTCCTAAGATGAATGGGGCAGTGGAGGCTGCAAATAAGAATATCAAGAGGATCATGGCGAGAATGTCTGCTAGTCATCGGGGATGGCCGGATCTGCTACCTCTCACCCTGCTAGCGTACAGAACATCGGTGCGTACTTCTACAAGGGCAACCCCTTACGCTTTGGTATACGGAATGGAGGTTGTTCTGCCAGTTAAGGTTGAGATGACGTCCCTCAGAATCTTGATTGATGCTCAGATAAACGAGGAGGATTGGATTCAAAGTCGGTACGACCAATTGGCCCTAATTGATGAAAGGAGGGTGGCTGCTGTTTTGCACGGTCAGTTATATCAGCAAAGAATCTCTCGATTATACAACAAAAAGATAAGACCTCGGAAGTTCAAGGAAAATGACCTAGTGCTAACGAGAGTCATGCTTTGTCAAGACGAAGCCAAAGGGAAGTTTGCCCCGAGCTGGGAAGGACCTTTTGTGATTAAGAAAGTGCTGTCCGGAGGAGCCCTCATATTGCAAGAGATGGACGGTGAGGTGTTTCCACAGCCCATCAATTCTAACTCGGTGAAGCGGTTCTACGCTTAAAAAAAATCATTATTTTCTCCTCTTTCTTTGAAGAACGAACTACGTAGGACCTGATCTCCCGACTTGTGGGAGTACGTAGGCATCCATCATGGCACGGTCCATTTCTTTACAAAATAATACTTTCTCTAACTAAAACCGATTCCCAACAGCCAGAAAAACCTTCATATCCCCTCGAAACCTTCCCGAAACCAGCCACCTAATCAGCTTCATCTAAAATGACATAACCCTAACCCAACCAAACAGTTAGCCAAAATCTAAGACTCAGTCCGATGAAATCAATAGGGTGTACGGCAATATCTGTCAAATCTCCATCAAGACTTGAGAAGAGAAAGAAGGCGAAATATCAAAATCGTGGTTAGTTGGATAAAATGAAGATCCAATGAAAGGCAACGATACGACAAAAAAGGAAAAATGACTAAATTTAAATACATGTCTATATATATAAGTCATTTTGTTACAAGATTTCTCTTTCGATAACCGATGAAACTGACATAGTCTATGTAGAAAATAAAATGATCTACAAATCTGAAACTAGCTGAAGCAGGATGGATAAGGTGGTGGATAGATCTGAAGCATCGACATCCCCTGTAATCTGCTGCCCCATCATGTCGATGCGATTCAATAAAGCAGTGGCTCGGCTAACAGTCTCAGAGTGAGCATCTATAATTGCCCTAGTCTGCAATACAATGGCGTCTCTGTCAGTGAAGGCAGCATCTCTGGCCAGAATAGCAGCATCTCTCTCAATAAGAGCAGCGTCCCTCTCAGCCTCAGTAGTTATCAAGGCCAGTCGGATCCGGCTATCCTCAGTCACCCGACTAGGGGCAGAATCAGCTGAGATGGAATAAGGAATATGGGCGAGAGTGGAGAAGCCTTCAAAATCATATCTGGACATCATCTCTGTAGATTCAGGAGGAATAAATACCTCTGGGGTGGTGTCATCTGTAAAAATCACTTGAGAGTCATCAAATACTCCAGTCTGACTCAAACCAACCATATCAGAGTCTCCGTGCAACCATTGCACATAAGCAGATGTCTGAATGGGGCAACTTTCATTATACTCGGCAAAGATCCTGCGAGACCAAAGATCATATACCCGTAGTAGATCTCTCTCTGTCTGGGGTGATATAAGGAATCGGTAGTCGGTTGCGCCCGTGAAAGGAAACAAATCCTGTATCTGATCAAACTGCCCCATAACCGCCAAGGGATGATAAGTCGTCACGCCCCTCAAGCCAGAAATAGGGATGAAATCCAAGGTCGGCACATGAGTCGAGAAGCTCATGAAGGAGCAATAACTCGAATAAATCAAGAGATGAAAGGGCTCCTCAATAGCCGATAAGAATTCTATCCAGGAAGCCGCATCAATACAGCTCACGGAACGGAACGAAAATTGCATGGCTATGTCGTGGTTGAAGCAAAACCCATGGCGACGGAAATGACCGATGGGGCTGAGGTGGCTCATAAACCATACATACAACAAAACAGAGCTCCCTCTGAATACTCTGCCTCGGAAAGACTGACAATATGAGGCTGACATGTAGGTGTCCGCTAGTATCATGAGAATAATGGTGTGATCCTCCTGAAGGGCTCTAGTGGTCGCACTAACTCGCATATCCAACAGATCGGATCCGGCTGGCAGATACAAAACTGAGATAACACAAGCCATCAAAACGTCTACTTTCAAAGTGCCCCAACGCTCCTCAGATACAGAAAAATCACCAGAGAATAGATGAAAACTATCGGGTGAGCCGAATCGGTGAATCAGGAAATGAAGGGGAACTAGATGGTCTGATGTGATCACCGATAACAGAACTGTCCTTCGCAACCCAGTAAAAGTCAAGAACTGACGGCGCATGGGACCAGCTGTGACCCTAGCACAAGGACCATCCAAAGACAAGCCGGTAAAGCGGGCATGCTCCTCGAGAGTAGGGGTCAGCTCCATTGTCCCTAATCTGAACACCTGACGGGCAGGGGCTCAATAGCTCAGAATACCCTCCGCAAAGCCCGCTAGCACCTGAAAAGATAATAAGGACCAGGAATGTCCCAGAAGACCATCTACAATAACCTTATCGCCCGGCGACAAATTGTCCAACCAGCGGAAAAGCCTGCCAACCAACCCTGTGGGAGGACCGAGATCCAAACGTACCACGGCGTCGGGTGACGACATCTGTGAAAAATAGTGTCAAAAAGACTGTGCAGGGGTCATTCTTTATCCATGAATAAAAAGCATGCATCATACAGTTAATAATAGAGCAATTGATCAATTTTTCAAACCCATTTGACTTGTTATGTGAAAATAAAGTACGAGATTTCGACCAATCGGGTGTGGAACACGACGAATCGAATTGTCGGGGCAGGACCCGGCAAGAACGAGGTGATTAACGAAACGATTAATCGGAAACGAGACCTGGTGCCGACGAGACGATCAACCAGAAATGAGATCCGGTGCAGACGAGTCGACCAATTGGAGACGAGAACCGATACAGATGAGTCGACAAATCGGAGACGAGAACCGATACAGACGAGTCGACCAATCGGAGACGAGAACCGATACAGACGAGACGATCAATCGGAGACTAGACCCCACATCTACGAGACGACCGATCGGATACGAGACCCGACAGTTATGAGACGACGACGATTCCAAGACGACGACGATTACGAGAAGGAGCACGACATCTACGATAACGATTATAGCAACGACCTGTCAGAGACAGAACCCGACAACAACGATGCGATCAGCGATTGAGTCCTGTTGAGATCAATACTCACAATAAATTTATGATTGCATGATCCATAGACACCTTTACGAATATTTTGCATGCCTTACATCTTGTGTTGCATCATAAGCTATATGTGTTGCATCATGTATGTACTGTCATTCTTATGCACTGTCATTCATGCATCGGGTGTCTACTTCTTTATCATGTTCATTTCATTTAACATTTCATAAACATGATAAAGAGGGGCAGCTATAGACACCCAAATTTTGCACTTCGTATACTAACCCTGACAGGAGGGCAAAATCGTTAATTAACCCAGCCTACGAGAACGGAAGGTGGACATAAGTATGAACACTCAAAACCGCCACAACGACTTGCGATCAAAGACGACACGACAACGAGCGGATATTAGGAATCGACTAATGGCCACTACGTTTGCCTGCTCGCCGGTGAGCTGGTGGGGGTCGGGGGGGCAGCGCCCCTGAAAAACAAACTCCAAATACAAATCCTGTGTCATGTCGCAGCCATTCAAAACGAGCATTCCTGAACGATATGGCACATTTCCCAGCGATTCCCAGACTGTAAAATATAAGCCTTTCAGCGAAAACCAATAGTACGACACGAGAATCGAGGTGCGGTATAAAAATTGAGAAAATCAACCCAGCCAGCCGTAGATCAATCCGCGACCAATGATAGGATGACCGAGTGCGGCGCAGGGGAACCGAGGCTAGCCGCAGATCAATCTGCGGCCAAGCCGCGGATCAATCTGCGGCTGCCTCTGGCAGCCTTTTATCAATGCAGTTCTTCATTTTTTCATCGAGAGACGAGGCAGGGAGTTTGAAAGAAAAAAAAAGGGGAAGAAGCAGCAGTATGCAGCAGCGGGAGAGGAGAGAAAAGAGAGAAAAAGTGAGGATTTGTACCCCTTTTTGTTAGATTGTTCACATATACTTTCTACTCTATTTAATATACGAGTTTATACGCATTGTGGTGTCATTTGCAAGGTGAAAAACTCTTTTTTATAGCATTTTTGTTATATCATTTCGTTAAACTTTTGTCATTCGGGCTATCTTAAATGTAGTTTTTCTTGTATATTATTGAGGATCCACGGATTAAGGACTATTAGTGAGGGTTCCAACGGAACGAAATTCTTCCTAATGGCCCGATGATATCCATTTGGTGATTTTTAGCTCGTTATGGTAATGTATTATGCGTAGTGTATTTAGATTGCTATTTTAGGATATTATGGTGTGTTAGGCAACCCGGTATTATTTATTTTTTTATAGTATCCATTTTGTGGGTATGTAGAAATTTTGGATGTGAGTCTAGGAATGCGACCTCATGGTCCAAATCCGATGATGGACATTTTTGGGTGTATGTAGTAAGGTCGATGTACCCTTTATTGTAAATATGTAATTGTCGGGCCTTAAAATGATATCGAGTTGAAAATCGGGTTTAAGGCCCCGTAATAGTGAAATATGTGATTATGGGCGTTTGGGGTTATTTTAATGGCTCACATGCCCATGAATAGCCCCCTACGCATTTAATGCTTGATTTGATTTACGACACAAAAAACTGATTTCAAAGCTAAACGATGAAGATTTCCATAAAATCAATCAAATTAGGTTATTAGCACCACGAGGGTTAAAATTGGAAGTGCTAATGAATGTCGATTCCTATTTAAACGAGAAGACTAAAGAAAAAATCGTTTTCAAACATCACAAAAATGGTTTTATAAAAATAAATAACGTTCTATTAAATCTTTGTGCATAGGGTTAAAGAGATCCTAGAAGTTGCCAGTCATTTTATTTACGAAAGCAACGTATAGGTCTTGATTCCTATTTTGACGAAGGTTTAAAAAACTCTTGTTTTGCCAAAACGACACCTAATGAAAATCTCACAGCTTTTGACAATTAAAATCAAACATTTCTCATAAAAAATAAAGCGTTCTCGTATAAGCTGAAGGACATTTTAAAGCATTCTCAAAATAAAACACGACTTTTTATAAAAAACCCAAATGATTTTTTCATGCAAAACTCACCACAACATTCACATAGGCACACACACGCGCACATACATATTTTAAGAATTAAAGGATAGAAAAAAGCATCGAGATTGCGGTAACCGTGTTTCACGGAAGTCGGGGGGTGCCTAACACCTTCCCCTCGCTTAAGCAAGCCCCCAAACTCTATAAATCTCGGTTTGCAGACCAATTAATTCGGAGTCACATATGAGCCAGCGATTTACGAAAGCGAAGCTCGGATGAGTTGGTACATCCATTTCAAATATGCCAACTGGCGACTCTGGTCAATTGGCTCATCATAAAAAATGATCTTTCAAAACCACGTCGACAGTTGTTCCGACCTTTTTTAAAAAATCATCTAATAAAAAGGCTAAAATTGGAAAGGGTAATAATTAGCATAGAAGCGATTTTCCCGTCGTCGACATCGCCAAAATAGCGTTGTAAGCCAAATCCACATTTACGACGAAGAACCTAACATTGACCTCCACCAGTTGAGGTGTCGTCCCAAAGATGACTGGCAACTCAATGGTTCCCGCTACCCGAACCGGATCGTTGCCGAACTCATACAATGGAAGCTCCTATCCAATTTCCATTTTTCTTCCTCCCAAGTCTAGCCTTTGGTAGGCGTGCGCATACATTATGTCAACCGAAGAGCCATTGCCAACGATGATCCGCCTCATATCCATAGATCCAACTTGGGCAGCGATAGCCAACGCCCCTTTCTAAGGCTCAATGGTTTTCGATGGGTAATCTTCATCGGTGAAGGAGATCACGGTGTCCGGGTATAACTGCTCCCTTCTGACAGGTCATTCAAACATAGTCATAACCGCTTCTAATAACCCGCGCCTCTTCTTTCCTATTATCTTCCCAATTGAGCCACCAGTTATCACGTCAACCACCCCCGAACTGTTGGGGCTTGTATTGATTGAGTTTGGGGGTTCGGCTCAACGTTATTATTATTCGTGGCTCTTCCCGATCCCCCTCGCCCAGCAACGTATTAGATCAACTCCCCATTCTGCAAATTTTTCTCAATCAACTCCTTTAAGTTCCGGCAGTCCTCTGTGGAATATCCCAAAGTCTGGTGGTAGTCACAATATTTGTTTTGACTCCCATGATTTGGATGGACATTATTCGGGCACGACATGAAGTAAGGTTGATTCTTCATATATTCTAATATTATTGCCCGATCAGTGTTCAAGGCAGTATACACTTTCTCAACCTTTTGGTTCGGGATGGGCGGACGGCCACCTCTCGATCCTCCACTAAAATTCTTCTTCGACCGTGTATTCGTCTTGTTACTATTATCTGACCGAGGATACGCGTTTCAGTCCCGATCCCTTGGTCTCTCGGATGGAGGCAGGTTCGATCTCAAACTCCTCATGGCCTCCTCAACTACAATGAATCCTTCAGCCCTGTCATACGCCTCTACTAGACTCTTCGGGACGTTGAACATCATGTCCTTTATTAAATTTTTGGACTTTGCTACGTCTAACCCCGTACTGAAGTAACCAAGTGCCCGGGGATCATTCAGGTCGGTCACCGCACCAGCTGCCTCTCGGAACTGTTTCACATACTGGCCCAAGGACTCGTTAGAATATTGCCTTACTTGCATCAAAGAGGCCGTGGGCTTCCCTCTCCTTTTGTTACTCCCGAACTAGCTATGGAACTTGTCACAGAGTTCCTTCCAAGATGATATCGAGTTCGGGGCTAAAGACGTCATCCATTGGTGAGCCTCTTTCCTCAAGGTGGAAATGAACATTTGACATTTAGCCGTATCGAAGTAGCCATAGTACTTCATCAGTCGGTCATAGGCTTGGCTATGATCATAGGGATCTCTCGATCCGTCAAAGCTCTCCATATGAGGGGCCTTCTTCTTTGGATCGGCCTGAGCCCGATTAATCTCTGGTGAAAACGATGAAGTCGGATCAATCAGAATCTCCTCCTGATTGACTGTTGCGAGCATCTCTTCAAGCTCCATAATTCTCCAGGCTAATGCCTCGGGATCTCTTGTTTGAAGGGACGGCTCATGCCTGCCCCGAATTTGAACTGGAGAGGTCTCCCTCCTTCTCCGTTCGGATCTGTCATGTCCTTCTATAATGGCCTCTCGGGAATGGCTTCTGCGTCTATCTTGGGATCGGCTCCATCGCCTGACCCTTTCTTGCGAGCGGCTCCTAGGCATGCTCCTCTCCCGGGATCGGCTCCGTCGCCTGACCCTTTTATGCGAGCGGTTCTGAGGCCTGCTGCTTTCTCACCAAGAATCGTCTGAATGATGCGTCCTGGACTAGTGTCCTGACGATATCTCCTGACTGCCATGGCGACTAGAAGAAGCTTCCCCATCTTCTAATAGAAAAGCCAATTGTTTCTCCAACTCCATGTGTTGAAGGCATATAGCATCTACAGTATCCTTACGACGTTGCTCCCTTCTAGCAACGAGTGACTCCCTTTCATCATGGTTCCGACCTGGCCTAGAATTTCTGTCCTCGGCATGACTGTGCCGCTGTGTCCTTTTTTGGGAGGTCGAAAATAATTGTTTCCTGACAATTACTATCTACGGGCCGGTTGGACCTACCGAATGGCTTTGGGGACCCAACCGATCCGATATACTTTTTGACAGTCCCAACCTATCCCAAACTGAACCCCTGGATCGGGGAAGACCAGAGGGGGATTCTCCATGTGTCGAAGCCATTTTTGATTTATTCGACACCGTTATTACTGGTTAGGAAATTTTAAGTGATTGAAAAATTACTGAGCACTAGGCTCTCCTTCTAGTGTCAATGTTAACGCCAAGATTCGTCCACGCGCCTCAATCACCAAAAACGCATCAATCATTCACAATAATGAGACCACACTCAGAGAGCCTGACGATTTTATCCGTCGGGAGATAGCTTCGGTGTGAGAATAAATACAGGCTAAATAAGGTTTTAACAATGGAGGTTTTAAGCTTTGTGCTGTAAAAAATTGATTACCTGTGAAATGAAATTTTAACCTTGTATTTATAGAGATTACACCTTGCCAACGTCAGGCTTATCCCCGGGTGTAGGTAGGATTCCTCATTAGGTCAGATTCCTTAATGGGATTTGACTGAATCTCCTTGAAAAAAGGTAGGCGCCGAATAAAATTCTGACACCTACCTTTGGGAACAGGGATTTACTGATATCCAACTGCTCCATCTGTCAAAAGGGGTCCCCAAGCAAGGATGAATATTTCTCACTTGGGTCGTGGACTATCATATTAACAGGACCCAATAACCCATCAAACCGACTGGACTTTAATAAAATATTGTTGAATTTGGGTCTGGTAAATTACGCCCCAATATATGAGAAAAAAAGAAAAAAGATTTATAGTCCAACTTAATTTCGAGTCCTACATGTTATTATACACTAGATCACACCAACAATAGCTTGTACTGTTACAAAAATAATTGAAACCTTAAAGCATTACAAATGCAAATGATAAACGTTGGTGCATGATTCGCCAAATAATCCCTTCATCCCTTTTTAAGTTTTAGAAGAAAACTTAAAAACAAACTAATATGATTAATACCACTGTGCCTTTGGCCAGATGGTAGCACACCTTTGCAAAGCAAAGGATGTGGGATCGAACCTTGGTATTGATAAGGATAGATGTGTGAGTGATTTAATTTCAGTCTAAATTAGCCAAAAAAAAACTAATATGATTAATGTTTTAGTCTGATTAAATTGAGTATAAAATCTAAATATTACACTTTTAAAATTTATTAGAAGGATGAGAGAAAAAAAATTAATATTTAATATAAGGATAATATAAAAAAGTATATTATTAATGTTTTCTTGAAATTTACAAATTACATATAAAAAGAAATAAAGACAGATAAAAAGTAACGAAGGGGGAATATATCTAGTGTTTGTTAATTTATGATTGAAAAATTATGCAAGCAATTAAACCTGTAGTATTGGAAGAAGAAATATGGAAGAAAGAGGATGAAGCCAAGAACATTATAGTAAACTGTTGGTTATTTTAATAAAATAATTAGCAATTTGGGCTATTAATTTTGAATTGATTATGCATTAATGTTATTTCAGTTTTTATGTTAAGCATTTTATGGTGTTATATAAATGCTATGTTTTTAAATCAAAGGAGTTGCAAATCAATAGTTATAAGTGCTATGTTTTTAATTCAAATGGAGTTACAAATAAAAGGGAGTTACATATCTTTTAATTTAAGATCATGATTTATTAGCCGTTTTAATTTAAGATCATGATTTATTAGCTGTTAGAAACATTCTTGAGCTTTTAGTTTTTTGTTGAGACTTTACTATATATATAGTGTCTTACCGAACTTTGATATATATATATATATATATGAATATAATCATGAAGCACAAAAAAAAGAAATATGAATTAGCTAGTTTGTTTTAACTTAAAGTTTTCCGTTCTATATTTTTTACAATAATTTTGGGACTTTGATAAGATATCGTGTGAAGCTTCTGCTTTATTCGATTAGTGCAGTTTCGAGTGAAAGCAACAGTAGAGCTGGGTTGTTGTATCCTGGAGGCGACGCGTCAAAATCCTTCTGCACTTATCACTATTCGAGAGGAGGCGTGAATCGTCTTAAGAGAGCGACCTAGTCCGCGCCTCACCTAGCTAAAACTTTTTTGAGAGAGACAGTTTTTTTACGTCATCAGTTGTTATTATTTCCAACAATTTAAGACGAAATTCGCGAAAAATGGTGGATAGAAATGTACCCAACGCTTCAAATGACTAGAATAAGCCATTTCGGTTTAATGGGCAATTTTTCAAAAGATGGGCAAAGAAGGTGTTGTTCTACCTCAAGCTTATGAAGGTAGTTTGGGTTCTCACTTCTAGTAATCCAACAAGGGTAGACACCGAAGGGATGACTGAGGAGGAAACAAATGAACACAAACAACTTGTTCAAAAATGGGAAACAGATGAAGAAGATTGTCGTAACTATTTGCTTAATTGTCTTTCTGATGAATTATATGATTATTATGCTAACTCTTTTTCCTCAGCTAAGAAAATATGGAAGGCGTTGCAAAGAAAGTATGACACGGAAGAGGCAGGGAAAAAGAAATATGCATGTAGTCGCTACTTTAATTTTCAAATGGAGGATGATAAGTCTATGCTTGATCAAACTCATGAGCTACAAAAGATTGTGCATGAAATCCAATCCGAAGGTATCACCGTGGATGAACAAATGCAAGTGGCGGCTATTATTGACAAGTTACCTAGTTCTTGGAAGGAGTTTCAAAAAGGTCTTCGCCAAAAACAATCCGAGTTAACTATTGTTAATCTCATGGCTCGACTTCAAATTGAGGAAGAGGCAAGGAAGATGGACAAAAAAAATGGAGAGTCATTCCAAGCAAACCAAAGCGAATGGTAACGATTCAGGTAATGAAATCAAAAGTGACACAAAGTTAAATTTCTTAACTTCTGGTGATAATATATAGTCAAAAGGGTCAACAAGCTGATAGAAGTAATAATTTCTTGAAGCCTAGAGGTAAGCAAATGAAAAATAAAAGAAGTAAAAATAAATTCTCCCATGGCCAAAGAAAATGGAATCAGGAATCTTCTCAAATGAAGAATAAAAAATTTCAAAACAAGTTTCAAAATAATTTTTAAAATAATGTTCAAAATAATAATAGTTGTTTTGTGTGCGGAAAACCCGGTCATCATGCAAGAGAGTGTCGGAATAGGTTTCGTTCGTTTGTTCCACAAGCTAATGTTACCGAAGGCCCACTTGTTGCAATGATAACCGAAGTGAATTTGATAAATAATAATGATGGTTGGTGGGTGGTGGGTGGGTGAATACTGGAGCATCTAGACATGTTTGTCATGATAAAAGTTATTTTAAAAATTATGCTCCTGCAGACAATAATAAAGTTTTACTTGGAGATTCACATTCCACCAAAGTACTTGGAATGGGAGAGGTTTCTTTAAATTTTACTTATGGCCGTATTTTGACCCTAAAAGATGTGCTTCACACACCTGAAATTAGGAAGAATCTTGTGTCCATCTCCTTAATAAAGCTGGGTTCAAGCAAACCATAGAATTCGACCAATATGTTTTAACTAAAAATGGTATGTTTGTGGGTAAAGGATATGCATGCGATGGTATGTTCAATTTGAATGTGATGAATGAAAAGTCTATATATTGTTTCATGTGTGAATATGTAGCATGCTAGACTTAAATAGCAAGTATTTGAAAGATATGAGTTATGTAGGTCTAATACCTAAGTTGCACAATAAATTTGAGAAATGTAAATTTTGTAGCATGACCAAAATAACTAAGCAACCGCATAAAAAGGTAGATAGAAAAATGGAACTATTAGAATTAATACACACGAATATTTGTGAATTTGAAGGGATTTTAACTCGTGGAGGAAAAAGATATTTTATCACATTTATAGATGATTTTTCAAAATATTGTTATGTTTATCTTATGAAAAACAAAAGTGAAGCTTTTGAAAAATTAATCACTTATATAAGGGAAGTGGAGAATCGATTTGATAAGAAAATCAAAAGTTTTCGAAGTGATAGAGGGAAAGAATATGACTCTTTAGGTCTCATCGCCTATATTGAATCGTTAGGTATTGTTCATGAAACTAGTGCACCTTATACACCTTCCTCTAATGGTGTGGCTAAACGTAAAAATAGAACTTTAATTAATCTTACTAATGCAATGTTAGTTAGTTCTTGTGCACCTAAAAATCTATGGGGAGAAGCAAACTTAACTGCTAATTATTCCTTAAATAGAAGACCACGTAAACAAACTTTAGTAACCCCATATGAGTTATGGAGAAAAAGAAAGCCAAATCTTAACTACTTTAGAGTTTGGGGCTGTTTAGCCTATGTTAGATTACCTGATCCTAAAATACACAAATTGGGTATTAAAGCAACTAGATATGCATTTATGGGTTATGCTTTAAATAGTAAAGCATACAGATTCTTAGACCTTGAAAATAATGTGTTAATTGAATCATTAGACGCCATATTTCATGAGGATAAATTTTCTTTCATGATAAAAAATAGTGGGGGTCTAGAAGTTATTTTGCCTAAATCACTTAAAAATGAAGCTAGTTCATCTCAACCTAGAGATGAAGAATCACAACCGAGAAGAAGTAAACGTGCTAAAATTGGTAAAAATTTTGGTCCATACTTTGTAGTATACAATATAGAGGATGAACCTATAACTTTAGGGGAGGCTTTGTCATCCCCTGATTCTGATTTTTGGAGAGAAGCTATTAATAATGAGATGCACTCACTTTTAACTAGTAAAACGTGGAAATTAGTTGATTTACCTCCAGGTAGCAAAACAATAGGTTGTAAATGGGTGCTAAAGAAAAAACTTAAACCTGACGGGACGATAGATAAGTTTAAAGCTAGACTTGTAGCAAAAGGTTTTAAACAAAAAGAGAATATAGATTTTTTTTTAATACCTTTTTGCCTCTTACTAGGATTACTTCCATAAGAGTTTTAATTGCTATAGTTGTTATTCATAACTTGATAATTCACCAAATGGATGTAAAAATGGCTTTTTTAAATGGTGACTTAGAAGAAGAAATTTATATAGAACAATTGAGGGTTTCATTCAACCTGGACATGAAAATAAAGTTTGTAAGTTAACTAAGTCTTTGTATGGCTTAAAACAGGCACCTAAACAATGGCATAAAAAATTTGACTGTTGTGTTTTGGCAAATGGTTTTAAATCTAATGAGAGTGACAAATGTATTTATTATAAATCTGAATTTGATAGTCATGTTTTAATTTGTTTATATGTTGATGATCTTTTAATTTTTGGTACTGATATAAATATAATAGAAAAAACAAAGAAGTTATTGAACAAAAATTTTGAAATGAACGATTTAGGTGAAGCTAATGTGATTCTTGGTATGAAAATTACTAGAACTACTAATGGTATTTTTCTTATCCAGTCTCATTATATTGAGAAAATTTTAAAAAAGTATAAATACTTTGATTGGAAACCTGCTTGTACACCTTTTGATCCTTATAATTTGTTGCATCCTACTCAAAATGATTTTGATGTGGTAAATCAAAAGGAATATGCTTGTATTATTGGTAATCTAAGATATGTTACTGATTGTACAAGACCTGATATTGCATATGCAGTAGGTGTGCTTAGTAGATTTACTAATAAACCTAATATTGAGCATTGGGATGCTATTGGTCGGATAATGAGGTATTTAAAAAGAACCTTGCATTATGGTTTGCTTTGTCAAACTCATCCAGCTGTTATTGAAGGTTATAGTGATGCTGATTGGAATTCCCAATCAGAAGACTCTATGTCTACCACATGCTAGGTCTTTACTTTAGGTGGTGGAGCTGTGTGTTAGAGATAAAAAAAAAACAGCAAATTATTGCTAAATCCACCATAGAGGCAGAACTAATAGCCTTGTCCTTTGCTAGTGAGGAAGCAAGTTGGTTACGTGATTTGTTATTTGAGATACCGATGTGGAGTAAACCAATACCACCTGTTTTAATTCATTGTGATAGCATTGTTGCTATAAGTAGAGTGCATAATAAATATTATAATGGAAAGTCCAGATCTGTTAGAAGAAAATATGGTATTATGAGATCCTATATGAGCAAAGGTGCGATAAATGTTGATTATGTGAGATCAAGCGAAAATCTTGCTGATCCATTAACAAAAGCTCTAGCTAGAGAAAAAATTTGGACTACATCGAGGGGGATGGGACTAAAGTCCAAAAATAAATTAAGTAGCCTGATGAGATCCTAACCAGGCTCGCATCGAACAACATTCATTCAACTCGAGTTCAAGAGGTTCATCAGTTAGTCGCGAGTGATTGGGTTGAAGTCCATTCAAGGATACGTACATTGGAGCTAAATTCATATGAACAACGATGAGAGGATCAATCACGTGATTTGGGCTTACTAGAAATTGTCTATTTAGTAAGGCCTAATCAACGCAAGCCAAGGCATCATGCAATGTACGGAATAATGGAAGTTGGCTCAAGGATGATTGGAGTGGAGATTGAGGAGTTTGGAGATACCATTTACATAGCAGTCACTTCAGGCTCAATTTCGACCTTGATCCAACTAGAATCTCGCAAATCACAAAGAATGAAAGTTGTAGATCTATCTCTTACCTTTCCAAAACATCTTGAATCGCCCCAATCGGAGTTCGGATGCAAGAGTTATGGCCATTTTTCCAAAGGACGTCGCAGCCGAATTTTGGACGTTTCTGGCGTTTCTGCAAGTGAGCGCCTTAAGCGCTCCATTCCTTCACATTTCAAGCGCCTAGGCGCTTGACAACTCTTGGGAATTCTGTAGGAGAGCGCCTAGGCGCTCCAGACCTTCATAATTCAAGCGCCTAGGCGCTTGAGACGCAGCACGGATTCCAAGGACGTGTTTTATCAGATTTAATGCAATCTTTTGGGGATCTTTTCCTATTCCATTGTAACTAGGATGTTTATTAGATAAGATTTGATTTCCATATTGTTTTATAGCTAGGATTTATTTTCTTTATAGGATTAGGGTTTCATGTTATTAGTATAAATAGAATACATGGATGATGTAATTGGGTGGTCAACAATTTTATTAGAGTTTATCAATATTCTTGAGAGGTTTTTTTCTCATCTTTTGGTTCTTTAAGAATTTCTAAGTTTATTGTCTTAGTTTTTCTTTGAAATTCAATTTGACTTATCATACAACAAGTCATAGTTGTGTGGCGTCTTCTACCGCATCAATCGTTGATTGTACCGAGGTTCGTGTTTCTCTATAAATACGGGGTTTAGGTGTCGTTGGTGTCCCATTCAACGCAGAATTCATTACTTGATCGATTGTACCAAGGTTCTCGTCTCTTTATAGACGTTGGTATCGAGAGAGTTCCATTCAAAACAGCTTGCTAGAAATGATCCAGGCGACGACCACCTTACGCAAGCGTACCGTGGAGTCTATCATAGCCTACGAGGATACCCTACCTAGGGACTGGAGATCCCAAAAACTAGGTTAAATGGCCAAACGAATCATAGAGTTACTTGGATGATACATGCATTTTTTTATTAAAGTCTCAATGATTTTGTGTATATGTCCATCCCTATGGTGTATATGCATGTGATCTTGTGACGTTATTGAAGGTTGAGATCAAATATTAATCTCTTAATAAGCTCTATAGTCCTTATGGATGGGATGTCATAGTCACAAGAGCATCCTTGATAGACTCACCTATATGAACATGGAAGTGAGGCCGCTTCCTGTGAGATTTGGGCTAATTCTCTATAACGTTCATGAATACTGGGATAAAGCACATGGCCTTAACGTGTTGGCTTATGAAGCTTGGTTTAGGATATCTTGAACATCATATGTGAGATATGCTTCTACGTATCCTCAAGTAGCCATCGTTTAAAGGTTGGTCCACTTAGGCTCTAATACGAGAAGACTGATACACTAAATGAAGGTTTAAAGGCAGAGCTACTTTCACAAACCTTCTAATCATCGCCCTAATCATATTATTATATTTATATATTATTTATTTTATAAAAATAAGTGG
The DNA here is from genome assembly GCA_034770075.1 of Aralia elata. NCBI lineage: Eukaryota > Viridiplantae > Streptophyta > Magnoliopsida > Apiales > Araliaceae > Aralia > Aralia elata. The sequence continues at coordinate 22,431,441 of CM068384.1, forward strand.
GGGAATGTTGGTTATTTTAATAAAATAATTAGCAATTTGGGCTATTAATTTTGAATTGATTATGCATTAATGTTATTTCAGTTTTTATGTGTGGGCCCAAGTGCATATTAGGGTTCACACGACTTAATTAAATTAAATGTACAAATTAGTTAAATGTACAAATTAGGGTTCATGTGACCTAATTAAATGTACTAGACCCGGAAAAGTCTTCACGTGTTCCAAGGCAGAAGACTCGTGGATGCGACCCATTTTGGGAATTGATTGAGGGATTGGATTGGTGGCTAGAAGAACAGGGCAATTTGGGCATTACTTTGATGATTAAAAGAAATTTCTGGAATTTCTCCTTTTAAAACATAATTAAAGCGTATTTCGGGATTTTTTTCTTAAAACATGTGTCTGGCATGTGACTATTTCTCAGGAAAACTCTATAAATAGCCCCTCTATTCTAAGAAAAGGGGATCGCTCTCAAGACATTACACTTAGACTCTTGGAAGCTCATTACACTTGAAACTCTCTCTCAACTCGAAGACTCAAGAAGGCTCTTGGAATCCCTGCTACCCTAACCCGGTTTCCGAATTCTAAGAGTTCTGTCACGTGTCATTGGAGTAATCGCCTACCTGTTCTTTTCCCCTATTCAATCAATCAATCAATTCCGTGCTCTTCGTGAATTTCTCTCCTTTCCAGCCAACACGAAACCCTAACCCTAATAAGGCGTAATTTCTTTGCCCACATTTATTTGATATTTGATATTTTATTCCTAAAAGTATGACAATTTTGAAATTATTATTATTATTATTATTATTATTATATATATTGAATGTTTGATTTTCTTAAGGAAAAAGATCTTGCTTTATAAAATTCTAATAAAGGAAGATTTTATTTCTAAATAATAAAATAAGATTTGATTATTGGATCTGATGATCTTCCTTGTTTTAATTCTCAGAAAATAAGGAAATAAATATTGAGCAAAATGAGGAAGTTTTCAAATGATCTACCAAGATGTTCAAGGAAGAGCCCTTCTAGATCTTGCCTCCTTAGGGTTCAACTCTACTGGTTTGGCCCCTAGGGGTTTCCTCTTCTAGAACTCTTGTGTTCAAGACTTGAACAAAGGGAGTCACACAAAATCATTCATAAGCCTGGAGTATTTTGCACGAGCGTCTCTCAGGAATCGTGACTCTCGCGCAGGGGGCAAATGTGAGCCCAAGTGCATATTAGGTCACACGACCTAATTAAATTAAATGTACAAATTAGGGTTTACAAAAACCTAATTAAATGTACAAATTAGGGTTCATGTGACCTAATTAAATGTACTAGACCCGGGGAAGTCTCCACGTGTTCCAAGGCAGAAGACTCGTGGATGCGACCCATTTTGAGAATTGATTAAGGGATTGGATTGGTGGCTAGAAGAACAGGGCAATTTGGGCATTACTTTGATGATTAAAGGAAATTTCTGGAATTTCTCCTTTTAAAACATAATTAAAGGGTATTTCGGGAATTTTCCTTAAAACATGTGCCTGGCATGTGACTATTTCCCAGGAAAACTCTATAAATAGCCCCTCTATTCTAAGAAAAGGGGATCGCTCTCAAGACATTACACTTAGACTCTTGGAAGCTCATTACACTTGAAACTCTCTCTCAACTCGAAGACTCAAGAAGGCTCTTGGAATCCCTGCTACCCTAACCCGGTTTCCGGATTCTAAGAGTTCTGCCACGTGTCATTGGAGTAATCGCCTACCTGTTCTTCTCCCCTCTTCAATCAATCAATCAATTTCGTGCTCTTCGTGGATTTCTCTCCTCTCCAGCCAACACGAAACCATAACCCTAGCAAGGCGTAATTTCCTTACCCACATTATGTTAAGCATTTTATGGTGTTTTATAAATGCTATGTTTTTAAATCAAAGGAGTTACAAATCAATAGTTATAAGTGCTATGTTTTTAATTCAAATGGAGTTACAAATAAAAGGGAGTTACACATCTTTTAATTTACGATCATGATTTATTAGCCGTTAGAAACATTCTTGAGCTTTTAGTTTTTTGTTGAGACTTTACTATATATATAGTGTCTCACCAAACTTTGATATATATATATATATATATATATATATATATATATATAATCATGAAGCACAAAAAAAGAGATATGAATTAGCTAGTTTGTTTTAACTTAAAGTTTTTCGTTCTATATTTTTTATAATAATTTTGGGGCTTTGATAAAATATCGTGTGAAGCTTCTACTTCATTCGATTAGTGTAATTTCGAGTGAAAGCAACAGTAGAGCTGGGTTGTTGTATCCTGGAGGCAACGCGTCAAAATACTTCTGCACCTATCACAATTCGAGAGGAGGCGCGAATTGTCTTAAGAGAGCGACTTAGTTCGCGCCTCACCTAGTTGAAACTTTTTTGAGAGAGGCAATTTTTTTACATCATCAGTTGTTATTATTTCCAACATAAACAAGGTAAGAGAAGTTGCTAACCCACTGTTCATGGCTGCTTTAGCTAGTATTGTCATTGGCACCCCTCCAAACTCATACAATACCATCACTCCAAAGGGAACTAAAGACTTCAATTCCATCTCTCTCCACTTACTCTCTCTCTCTCTCTCACACACACACACAAACAAACCTAACCTACAGCCGACATAGGGGAAAGGTGAGAAGAAAAATATTGGAAGCTTTACGTATACTATTGGTGAAGCAATATATTTAGAGCTAAGTTTTTCATATTAATAGTTTAGTCTATTTAGAAGGGGTATTATGTCAGTAGTAAGAGTAATTCATGGGTTGAGATTAGGCTAAATGATTATAATATGAATGGCTAGGAATTTTTATTTTATTTTATTATCTTTTACTTTTTTTATATCATTAAGAACCCCATATATTTAATTTATGGAACCCACCCCGTACTCTGCCCTTCACCCCCACCCTCCAAATTAGCCTAGCACCTCCTTCTAAGACAAATATCAATAGTTTAGTCTATTTGGAATGAGTTTAAATATAAATTACTATCCTAAAGTATTAACCTTTTTTTATTTCGGTGATCAATATTTTAATTTTTTTAATAAGATTATTAAAATATCAATTTTTTTCACTTTCGTCTAATTAAACCTATCACGTCATAAATTGATGACGTGACCCCTCTGACTAGGCTAATCAATGCCTACATGTAATTAAAAATTATTATTTCAAATAAATTTTTACATTTATTAAATGTCTTTGGGTAAAATGGTCAAATCTCATTTTTTTCATCAAAGCAAAGAACAATTAGGCTTTTGCATCGGAGCCTGACCACCACCGAGAAATTGCTTCGGCATCGAATTAAGTCGAACGGGGCTTTCCCAATCAAAATTACCGGAACTCAAGTTGAGCTTGTCATTGAGCGAGTTCATTCTAGGCAAAGTAAAGAAGTGATCATCAATCTCAGGTAAGGACTCCAACACATCATCGAACTGAGAAGAAGATGAAGACGAAGAACCATGGCTATGGCTATGGCTATGTCCTTTACTGTTGGAAATACCCATCACTGATTTTTGAGAACTCGATTTTTTCTTGTATATCCGGCAAAGTACCCAATCGTCCAACTGAACATTCAGTAAATCCAAGAACAAATTCAGTAAATATTTTAACAATTCAATAATAAAATTTAAAAGCCCTAATCAGAATTCCAGCAAAAGCCTTCATCGTAACAACAACACTACTTATGATTTGAGTTATGGTTTTCTTAGATGGTGGACTCTGTTTTATACAAACACTGAATCTGAAGTGTCACGAGCCGACCTCACTTCTCCATCTCTCTAAAAATATACAAACACTGAATCTCATACAAACATTACCAGCACAACAAGAATACAAAAAACAAATAACGTCCCCATCATCATCAATATTCTCACTCCACCCCCCCCCCCCCCACCCCCACCCCCACCCCCATATCTAAAACCCCCATTCATCTCTCGGTATTCATCTTTTCTATTTCAAACAACCCACCAAATCCATTTCTCTGTCATGCCCCTTTTCCTCTTTCTTTAGTAATGGAGTAGTACTAATTAATCCCACCCATTTCCTAATTGTAGCTCATATTAAACCCATTTTCTATTCTACCATAATTAAACATCTCAAACAATGACTCGTCTCTTCCGATCCAAATCTTGTGGCCTCGGCCGGACCACAATTAACTCTGTTTTCGAATCCTCATCTCCCCCCCCCCCCCCCTAAAAAAAATACTCCATCCCTTTGCCTTACCAATGACGAAGAAGAAGAAGACGATGACGAGCTAGAAGAGGAAGACGATGAAACGGTGAAGAAAATTTAATATTATTCCGTCCCAAATTAATTGCTCAATTTTGACCATTTTAAGTCAAATTAACTATTTTTAAAATTAATTGACCAAAAATACCTATTTCAGGTGCATATACGACAAGAAATATCAATGATAAATATCTCTTTTTTTATAATACAAAATTACAAATTCAAATTTATCCCTTAACAAAAAGTTAAAATTCAACGAACTTGCGTTACACGAGGGTAAAAAAATTAATTTTTTCCTAAATTCTCTCTAATTTCCTTCTTAACCCCTTTGTCTAAGCTCACATGTTTGATTCCAATTTTCACCCGTTTACCTTGATTATTCTTTTTTTTTCTTTTTAAAAAAAATTAATTTTAACTTTCTTCCTTTCAATTTACAACAACTATCTTATCTATTTCACTATTACTTCAATTAATATACTAAAAATTGTTCTCTTTGTTTAGAAGAGTTTATATAATCTTATTGCATACTCTCTCCATTCCCTAATATATATGATTTATATTAATTTTTTTAAACTCAATTTAAGATATTTTTATAGTTCAACATTAATATGAATAATTTTAATATTATCTTACGAAAAGTGCATAAGGTATAAGGAAAATGGGTCATCCACCCCTAAATTCTAAAATTTAAGTTCAATATTAATTTTTTAAGATTAGTTTGAGATATTTTAAATTTAATTTTATTTGTAGTACATTTATAAAACTTAGAAACTGTGTATATAGAACTACAAATAAATTATTTACCCCATTTGTGTCAAAATATAACGCCAGTATTAAACTTTTGAAGAGAATTTTGATATTTTTAAATTTAAAATTAATATAAATTATTTCAATTTTAAATATTACAATCAGAAAGACTATAAACTATCTAAATAGTGGTACTAACTTCGAGATTTATTATTTTATAATATTTAATTGCTCATGATTAAATTTGAATTATAAAACATTTCAAATTCACTTTCAAGAGTAAAACTTAATCTTATATTTTGATGCATGTAATTTTAATTTTAATATTTCAGTGAAATAAAAGTTATATTTATATTTTATGTAGCTAATTTTTTATATAAAAAAAAATGCTATATTTTGGACACATCTACTAATAAATTAATTAGGAAACCCTCTTTGAGACAAATGATGAGTAATATGTAGTTTCATCAAAATCTGAAAATCATATTCTCTCCATTCAAAAACGAATGTCATATATTATTCAAAAAAATAAAAAAAAAAATTGGTGGGCATATAAGCATATTATGGTTTACTTATATGAACTTCGATTTCCATCGTGATTTTATACTTATCAATATTGTTATTGACTTTTTTAGTCCATTTAAGACTCTTTTTAAAATAAAAATTAATTTAATTTTTAATATACAATTACAAAAATAATAAACTATGTATATAGTAAAACACTAAAACTACTTATATTATTTACTCCTTCATTTCAAAATATAAAACCAATCTTATATTAACTTGTTGAAGTCAATTTGAGATACTTTTATATTTAAAATTGATATGGATTATTTACTTTTAAATAATATATTATATTTTATCTAGCTATTTTTTTAAACTTTCAATATGTATAAAGAATAATTAAGATTAATTATGAAACTCTCATTAAATTCATTAATTAAGAGCTCGTTTGGAGGAATTTTGGATAGATAACAAGTACTTCTATATTATAAATTAACACTAACAATATTTTGGAGTTTGATCACTCTCTAAAATTACTTTTAAAAGGTAGATATTTGAGCTTAAAAATACTTTTAGGTGAAGTGTAAACTTTATGCCATTAACTAAAGTACTTCGGAAAAAAAGTAAATTGACTTTAAAAAGTCAAACTTGATTATATATTTTAAAATAGAGAGAGTATTATTCTTTTTTATGATGATTCGAAGCTTACTAAGATATTTTTAAATTAAAAATTACTATGAATTATTTTAATTTTAATTTTAAATAATACAATTAGAAGGTTGATTGTAAACTTTTTGAATAGTGGAACTAATAAAAAAAACCATTGTTTTAAAAGTTTTTGGAACGGATAGAGTATTATTATTGTAATGATGCGTATATATATATTTTTTAATATTTTATTAAAATAAAATTTTCTTTTATATTTTATGTAGCTATTTTTTTAAAATTCTCAGTATGCATAAAAATCATTTGAGAAATATGAGGCTGTCATTAAGAGCTCGTTTAGGGAGTTTTTGGATAAATAACAAGTACTTTTTAAATTAAAAAGGACAATATTTTGGAGTTTGATAACTGTCAGAATTACAAAAATGATTTTATGTGAAATTATACTCCATTCGTTCTGAAAAATACGGAGATACTATTTAATAATTTATTTTTTTCTAAAGAAAAGATAAAACAAATTGTAGTTTCTATGCTCTTTAATTATTGATCTTACTATATAAAAGATAATTTATTTTAATTTTTTATTTAAGTTAAGTTTTAACTTTTATTTTATTACTAGCAGATAGCCTCATATTTCTCAAATAATCTTTATTTTTTTTAAAAGTGCGATCATTTATTAGAGCTATCATCAAGGATCAATGAAAGGTCAGTCATGGGGACGCGCGAACCCTTTTTTCCTAAGGCCCAAATAATCTTTCATAAAGCAAAAGCACTTCAAGAACCCCAACAGTTGGCGCAGTCGTTCAAATGACGCTCTTGGATGAGCCGTAGATTCGGGCATTCTCGGATCAAATCTCACTTGTAACAATTGTCAAATACAATAAAAATGCTAATGGTCCAGGAACGCGGGTGCAAACCCGTATGAAAAGTCTGACCCGGAGTGGAGAGATTAGTCCGACTGCTGAGATCAAATCCCACTTGTAACAATTGTCAAAGGCAATAAAAATGTTAATGGTCTAGGGACGCGGGTGCAAGCCCGTATGAAAAGTCTGACCCGGGATGGGGAGATTAGTCCGACTGCGGTTAGGAAACTCCACATTAACAAAAAAAAAAAAAAAACACCCCAAGTCCTTTATTTCAAGATTGATTATTTATTTGCCAAAACCTAAAAATTAATTATATAAAATGGTGAAATGATAAAATTATTGTTAATAAAATTCATTTTCAAAACAAATTAGCCGTAACAATTATAACCACATTGTATAATAACATCAATTTATTTATTTTTTTTGTTTGAAGAAACTGCTGCTTATATACATGTGGGAAAAAATTTCTTCGAGTTTTACTCTCTCTCTCTCTCTCTATATATATATATATTTATTTATCTTAAATCTATAGCCAGTAAAATCCCACATCGATGGTTTTGGTAAAATTCTATATGTTTATTAGTAGGATGTAAGATGCTTAGCCACAAGAAACGTGGGAGGCTGAGTCGGTTGCATGCTCTTTCGACACTATCTTACCAACGCCTAGCTTGCGACTGCTCAGGGTTGATAGGTTAATGCCTATATTACCCCTGCGAGGGGGGACACTGTCCACCCCCTCTCGAACATTCCCTCTTTTTTGGCTATTTTTAAATAATAAAATTGAACCAAAAATTTATCACAACATTATTTATATTTAGGTAAATAAAGTATAATTATACTATTAACAATACATAAATATAAAATAAGCATAAATTGATTCTAAAAATTGTACTCAAGTGGGTCCATTACGTTTTTAAAAAATAAAAAATATTAGTGTACTTGTATGGGTTATGCGCTTTACTTTAAATTTTTTTTTTAATTCTTCTAAAACTTATATTTTAGACATACTTTTAATAACGGTAGTAGTATATTGCTAGCAAATATCATGCAATTCGTGCAATTTTAAATTGTGATCTAATTTATTTTAATTTTTAAAATAACAATTTTATACTTTGTAATATTTTTTGTGTAATTTACAATATTACATATTGTATAAATTAAAATTAAATAAATTAACATAAATTCATCTTCTTTACAATAGTAGAATGATATATTGTCATCAATTCTATTATTAAATTAAACAGTTAATAAATTTATAAAATGAAGAAATAAAAGTCTGTTTTATAGAGCAAAAGACAGAAAAGAATTACTTTTAGATTTTTATTATATATCAGTATGGTAAGATCTAACAGCCTTGACTATCAGATTGTACTTTCTTTTTTGATCCGGGTGATATTATATGCTTGTTCCATTCTACAAAAAAAAAATATTACTCTCTCTGTTACAAATTATATGATTATTATTAACATTTAAAAAATCAATTTAAGATATTTTTAAATTTCAAAATTAAGATAATTCATTAAAAATTATAAAATAATAAAAAATAATTACTCTTGATTAAAATTAAAAGAGTTTATATCAATTTTGAGATTAAAAATCTCTTACGCTGACTTTAAAAAGTCAACAATGAACAAATAATATAGAACGAATGGAGTATTTTATTCATAATTAATTTGATTTTCGTAAATTTGCAAAATTCTAAGATTCAAATTGATGTTAATTTTAATTTATACAATATGTAATATTGTAAATTACACAAAAAATATTATCAAGTATAAAATTATTATTTTAAAAATTAAAATAAATTTACACAATAATTTAAAATTTCACGACTTATTTGGATATTTGCTAGCAATATACTACTACCGTCATTAAAAGTATGTCTAAAATATAAGTTTTAGAAGAATTAAAGTGGAGCACATTACACTAATAATTTTTATTTTTTAAAACCTTACTGGACCCACTTGAGTATAATTTTTAGAATCATTCTATGCTTATTTTATATTTATGTATTGTTAATGGTATAATTATACTTTATTTACCTAAATATAAATAATGTCCTGATAAATTTTTTGGTTCAATTTTATTATTTAAAAATAGCAAAAAGAGGGAACGTTCGAGAGGGGGTGGACAGTGTCCCTCACGGGGGTAATAACATAGGCGTTAACCTATCAACCCTGAGCAGTCGAAAGCTTGGCGTTGGTATGATAGCGGCGAAAGAGCATGTAACAACCAACTCAGCACCCCACATTCCCACTAGCTTGGTATCTTACATCCAAGTAATAAAGATATAGAATTTTACCAAAACCACCGATGTGGGATTTTACTAGGTATAATTATACTTTATCCTAGTAAATAAAAAAAAAATCTATGTTATAATACGATGTATGTTCATAATATTATTTTATGATGTATATTAATTTATCAAACAGTTTAGTAGAAAAATGAACAACGTTAAATGCTATTTAATATCTTTGATTATAAATCATTATTCTCCATGTATATACGAGATTAATGTGGTTATAATTGTTACGGCTAACTTGTTATGAAAATGAGTTTCATTAACAATAATTTTGTCATTTCATCATTTTATATAATTAATTTTTAGGTTTTGGCAAATAAATAATCAATCTTTGGAAGGACTTGGGGTGCGTTTACTTTGTGAATGATTATTTGGGCCTTAGGAAAAAAGGGACTGACTTTTGATTGATCCTTGATGGTAGCTCTAATAAATGATCACACTTTTAAAAAAATGATTGCAATTTCCTCTTAAAAGAAATTTGTTTCAAGGTCCTTAAAAGAAATATACCTTCAAGGAAATTTGTTTCAAGGTCCTATTAACAGGAACAAGTCTACATACACTACATGGATCACTATATTGCACATCCAACCATTAAAAAGTGAGACCTGACGTGAATTTCTGTGTCAGGTCCCACTTTTTAATGGTTAGATGTGCAATGTAGTGATCTATGTAGTGTACATAAACTTATTCTATTAATAGATCAAGGAAATGGTTATTGGTAGCTCTTGAAACATATATAAAAATAAATTAACACATCAAAACTATAATTCTAAAATACATATTTTTACAATTAATTTCTACCTGTAAACACCGGGTATTGGTCGGGTCGGAAATGGGCGTGGGTCATCTCGCGGGTCAGATCTGCGCATGCGCATGAAGCTCACGCGCGAACCTTAAGCAACATCTCGCGCCATGCGCGCGCGCGTGTCAAAGGCGGCGGTCTGGCGTGCGTGGCTTACACGCGCCGCTTTCCCTAGCTCTTTTCGCGACGAAAAATTTTCTGTTCTGATCGACTCCTCTTGCTTAGTCCAATGGTATGCTCAAACACCATTTTGTGAGCTTCCATTGTGAGGGTGTGGTGAACGTAAATCCTACCGAGAGTGGGATATTACTTCATCTTCAACCTCCAGCCATCAGATAATTACAGAATTGCCATTTCACGATCCAAATTTTGGAAGGTCATATCTCTTTCAATATTTATCCGTTTAATGTGTATAATATGTCGTTGGAAAGCTTACAACACGTACTACGCATACATATCAACAAAAAATCTGAACAAATATACAGAAAGTTATGGCTACTCAAAGTGTTCGGGTTGATAATGTTTTTAAACTTTTTAAACATTCATCAATAGAGTTTTGTGTAAACTACATATATGGCATATATATGATTGAAATACGCATGCTCTGATACCAATGAAGGAATTTAATACCATGTACGCTAGCATAAGTTTACATATTCGAGAACCAAAAACATACCTCTTGAAGCGTATTAAATCTTTGGTGTGGAAAATCTCGAATCAATCCACAACCCAGCGGTGTCTTCGAATTACAATCCTTGTGAGATGAAAAGGAAACTCCATTCCACGATCCGTTCAACAAGAATTTACAGAATATTGGGAGCTCAATATTTTGCTTGCAGTGTGCCCTTTTTTTCTCTCGATAACTCATCAGAATTATTATCCGATGCGTACTATTTTTGAGAACTAAGTTCTCCATATAATGAAGGAGAGAGAGTGCAGCTAGTGGAGGATTCACATGCCTTATAGGAAAAGCATTGATCAAATGAATAATGGAGATAGCATGTACAAAAAACCAAGACATGGGTGTCCCACCAAAATAATAGTGTTTTTCACTACCATTTTCCAACAGTTCTTAAATAGAGACTCCCCCTCCAAATAAATTTTTTACCCCATTTGTGTCAAAATATAACGTCAGTGCTAATCTTTTGAAGATAATTTTGATATTTTTAAATTTAAAATTGATATAAATTATTTCAGTTTTAAATATTACAATTAGAAAGACTATAAACTATCTAAATAGTGGTACTAACTTCGAGATTTGTTATTTTCAAATATTTAATTATTCATGATTAAATTTGAATTATAAAACATTTCAAATTAACTTTGAAGAGTAAAACTTAATATTATATTTTGATTCATGTAATTTTAATTTTAATATTTCAGTGAAATAAAAGTTATATTTATATTTTATGTAGCTAATTTTTTATATAAAAAAATTATGATATGTTTTGGACACATCTACTAATAAATTAATTAGGAACCCCTCGTTGAGACAAATGATGTAATATGTAGTTTCATCAAAATCTCAAAATCATATTCTCTTCATTCAAAAACGAATGTCATATATTATTCAAAAGAGAAAAAAAAAAATTGGCGGGCATATAAGCATATTATGGTTTACTTATATGAACTTCGATTTCCATCGTGATTTTATACTTATCAATATTGTTATTGACTTTTTTAGTCCATTTAAGACTCTTTTTAAAATAAAAATTAATTTAATTTTTAATATAAATTACAAAAATAATAAACTATGTATATAGTAAAACACTAAAACTACTTATATTATTTACTCCTTCATTTCAAAATATAAAACCAATCTTATATTAACTTGTTGAAGTCAATTTGAGATACTTTTATATATAATTTAATTTTAAATAATATATTATATTTTATCTAGCTATTTTTTTTAAACTTTCAATATGCATAAAGAATAATTAAGATTAATTATGAAACTCTCATTAAAGTCGTTAATTAAGAGCTCGTTTGGAGGAATTTTGGATAGATAACATGTACTTCTATATTATAAATTAACACTAAAAATATTTTGAAGTTTGATCACTCTCTAAAATTACTTTTAAAAGGTAGATATTTGAGCTTAAAAACACTTTTAGGTGAACCGTAAAATTTATGCCATTAACTAAAGCACTTTGAAAAAAAAGTAAACTGACTTTAAAAAGTCAAACTTGATCATATATTGTGAAATAGAGAGAGTATTATTCTTTTTTATGATGATTCGAAGCTTACTAAGATATTTTTAAATTAAAAATTAATATAAATTATTTTAATTTTAAATAATACAATTAGAAGGTTGATTGTAAACTTTTTGAATAGTGGAACTAATAAAAAAAACCATTGTTTTAAAAGTTTTTGGAACAGATGGAGCATTATTATTGTAATGATGCGAATATATTTTGTTTTTAATAATTTATTAAAATAAAATTTTCTTTTATATTTTATGTAGCTATTTTTTTTTTTAAATTCTCAGTATGCATAAAAATCATTTGAGAAATATGAGGCTGTCATTAAGAGCTCGTTTAGAGAGTTTTTGGATAAATAACAAGTACTTTTTAAATTAAAAAGGATAATATTTTGGAGTTTGATAACTGTCAGAATTACAAAATGGTTTTATGTGAAATTATACTCCGTTTGTTCTGAAAAATACGGAGATACTATTTAATAATTTATTTTTTTCTTATGAAAAGATAAAACAAATTGTAGTTTCTATGCTCTTTAATTATTGATCTTACTGTATAAAAGATAATTTATTTTAATTTTTTATTTAAGTTAAGTTTTAACTTTTATTTTGTTACTAGCAGATAGCCTCATATTTCTCAAATAATCTTTATTTTTTTTTAAAGTGCGATCATTTATTAGAGCTACCATCAAGGATCAATGAAAGATCAGTCATGGGGACGCGCGAACCTTTTTTTCCCAAGGCCCAAATAATCTTTCACAAAGTAAAAGCACCCCAAGAACACTAACAATTGGCACAGTGGTTTAAATGATACTCTACTTATAACAATTGTCAAAGACAATAAAAATGTTAATGGTCCAAAAAAATGGGTGCAAGCCCGTATGAAAAGCCTGACCCGCGGTAGAGAGATTAGTCCGACTGCTGGGATCAAATCTCACTTGTAACAATTGTCAAAGACAATAAAAATGCTAATGGTCTAGGGACGCGGATGCAAGCCCGTATGAAAAGCCTGACCTTGGGTAAAAAGATTAGTCCGACTGCGATTAGGAAACTGCACATTAACAAAAAAAAAAAAAAAAAACCCCACCCCAAGTCCTTTAATTTTAAGATTGATTATTTATTTGCCAAAACCTAAAAATTAATTATATAAAATGGTGAAATGATAAAATTATTGTTAATGAAACTCATTTTCAAAACAAATTAGCCGTAACAATTATAAACACATTGTATAATAACATCGATTTATTTATTTTTTTTGTTTGAAGAAACTGCTGCTTATATACATGTGGGAAAAAAAAATTCTTCGAGCATTACTCTCTCTCTATATATATCTTAAATGTATACTTAAATCTATACCCAGTAAAATCCCACATCGATGGTTTTGGTAAAATTCTAGATCTTTATTACTAGGATGTTAGATGTTAAGAAGGTGGGAATGTTGGGTGCGGAGTCGTTTGTTTGCTCTTTTGCCGCTAACATTCCCTCTTTTTGCTATTTTTAAATAATAAAATTGAACAAAAAAAATTGCTCCATTCTAAAAAAATACTGTATCAAATCATATGATCATTATTAACGTTTAAAAATCAGTATGAGATATTTTAAAATTTAAAATTGAGATTATTCATTAAAAATTATGAAATAATAAAAAGTAATTACTCTTGATTAAAATTAAAAGAGTCTATGTTAATTTTGAGATTAAAAATCTCTTACATTGACTTTAAAAAGTCAACAATGATCGAATAATATGGAACGAATGGAGTATTTTATTTTATTCATAATTAATTTGATCTTTGTAAATTTGCAAAATTCTAAAATTCAAATTGATGTTAATTTTAATTTATACAATTATTTTTTTATATAATTAATTTTTAAGTTTTGGCAAATAAATAATCAATATTTGAAAGGACTTGAGGTGTTTTTTTTTTTTTTTGTTAATGTGGAGTTTCCCAATCAAAGTCGGACTAATAATTTTTATTTTTTAAAAACGTAATGGACCCACTTGAGTATTATTTTTAGAATCAATTTATGCTTATTTTATATTTATGTGTTGTTAATAGTATAATTATACATTATTTACTTAAATATAAATAATGTTGTGATAATTTTTTTGGTTCAATTTTATTATTTAAAAATAGCAAAAAGAGGGAATGTTCGAGAGGGGGTGGACAGTGTCCCTCGCAGGGGTACTATAGGCATTAACCTACCAACCCTGAGCAGTCGCAAGCTTGGCGTTGGCATGATGGCGGCGTAAGAGCATGCAACCGACTCAGTACCCCACATTCCCGCTTATTGAGCATCTTACATCCTAGTAATAAAGATATAGAATTTTACCAAAACCACCGATGTGGGATTTTACTGGGTATAATTATACTTTATCCTAGTAATTAAAAAAAAAAAATCGATGTTATAATACAATGTATGTTCATGATATTATTTTACGATGTATATTACTCCCTCCATCCTAAATTAATTGCTCAGTTTCGAGTTTTTTAAGTCAAATTAACTATTTTTATAATTAATAATTAAGCATATATAAATATATTTCTAAAATTATAAAAATTGGGGTTAGTAATAAATTGTTTCTTTTGGTTATAATCTGTTCACCTATATTTGAGAAAAAATAATAAAAAAATTAATTTTAAAAATAGTCAATTTGACTTTAAAAGGTCAAAATTGAGCAATTAATTTGGGACAGAGAGATTAATTCGTCAAACAATTTAGTAGAAGAATGAACAACGTTAAATGCTATCTAATATCTTTGATTATAAATCATTATTCTCTATGTATATACGAGATTAATGTGGTTATAATTATTACGGCTAATTTGTTATGAAAATGAGTTTCATTAACAATAATTTTGTCATTTCACCATTTTATATAATTAATTTTTAGATTTTGGAAAATAAATAATCAATCTTTCTAAATCTTTGAAATGACTTGGGGTGCTTTTTCTTAATTTGTGAATGATTACTTGGGCCTTAGGAAAAAAGGGACTGACCTTTGATTGATCCTTGATGGTAGCTCTAATAAATGATCGCACTTTTAAAAAAATGATTGCAATTTCCTCTTAAAAGAAATTTGTTTCAAGGTCCTATTAACAGATCAAGGAAATGGTTATTGGTAGCTCTTGAAAACATATATAAAAATAAATTAACACATCAAAACTATAATTCTAAAATACATATTTTTACAATTAATTTCTACCTGTAAAAATGAAAGTAAAATTCAAAAAAATAAATAAATCAAATATTTAAGTTTGTAAAGTCTTAATGATTTCAAGTGAATCCACTCAAAAAAGCAATAATTTTCTTGAAATTTTAACTTCTTAAAAAAGTGAGTCCCTCTAAAGAAATAATCTTTCTTTTCTTTTATTGGATTCAATTGAAATAATTAAGCCTTAAAAAGTTTAAAGATATATTGGATATATATATATATATATATATTATCGTCCGAATTATACTTTCTTTCTTTTTTATGTCAAAATTAATTAGAAAAAGAACTATAATTTGTTTAGAGGGATTTATATTTCAAACAAAATGCTGTTCTTTTTCTTTTATTGGATTCACCTGAAATAATTAAGTCCAAAGTTAAAGATTGGATTAAAAATTTTTTTTTCTATATTTGAATTTTATTTTCATTTTTTATGTAGAAATTTAATTTTAAAAATATGTATGTTTTGAATTCTAGTTTCACTTTTTTAAGTAGATATTAATTATAAAAATATGAATATTTGAATTTTAGTTTTAAAATTTTCACTTTTATATTTAAACTAATTACTAAAATTTTGTACATGAAGATTGGATTGGATGACAATATTATTCACATACAAACTTGTACCGGAACAATTATGAAATAAAAATTATAAGGACTAAAATGAAACTAAAGGAAGAGTACAGTGACTAAAATGATTGTTTTGTCTCCCAACAAACAACACAAACACACACCCGTAGCAGAAACAAGCAAAAGTGACAAGAAAACAGGTGCATGGGCACCCAAAAGTATCAAACTTCAAACCACCCTGCATGACAATGCAAACTCAAAATTGACATAATCACAAATTTTTTCATTCAAACTAAAGAATTATTCTTTATAATATATATAGGCCAGAATTGATATACAGTACAGACTTCCGAATGTTTTTATCATAAATTGAATCAATATTTAACAGATTCAAAAACTAACCAGAAATAGTAAACAAATCACTAGATCTTTTGATATACAACATAGAAAATTAGACCTAGTGAAATTGAAAAAGGAAAAGAAGATGATTACAAAAGGAAGGACAAAACTTAACGACATTTCTGATTCATTATTACTAGCTGAAAGAATAAACGTAACGCTTGTGGTGTATGATTGTACAAAATGAAACAATGTGAGATAAGTGCAAACCTATTTATTGTATATCGCTGATATATCCATGCTGGGATTTTAATCTTCGGTTTATTTAAGAAAAAACTTCCAAATTTCTCTATCAGTCATTTCCTTAACTAAATGGGCTCGAAAAATGCCTTCATCATCTACCAGGCTTCTCAGGTGCCGTGCTGCGCTATTGAACCCAACATAATTCTTTTTTGTGGCCAAGTATAATACTCCATAGGGAGGCCTCAAGCACTGAAGATCAAGTTCAGAGGAGGAAATAATCACTAAACAAATTGAAATAAGATCAAGATCACTAAATGCTACAGCATGGATAGAGAAAAATAGCAGCTACATAACATAAGTAATCAACTCGGGATAGAATAAACACTAGATCCAGAAACATCCTAATTGAGAATGTAGAGGCTCAAGACTTTGAACTTAACAAGACACGGTAAGGAATGGCAAATCTACCGTATATTGAAATTTTAAATTTGCATCTCATATCACACTTTGATTGAAAGGATAAAAAGAAAGAGCAAGTCACCTTTTTTATTAGCGCGTATACTTTCTTCAAAGAGGTCACGGAGTAAGGGATCTCAGTCAACAAAATAACATCATAACCCACTTCTTCCCCTTGGTCCGTCTCACTAGCCCTCTCCCAAGCCCTGCTTCCCGAGAGCTTCCTAGATCGCCGTGATGAAGGGTCTCGTCCCAAAATGCTACCATCTTGGCTACTACACCCATCATTGAAATCCTCCTCGGAAAAGCTCAGGCTCATACCTGTTGGCACTTCAGGTACATCATTCTTCACAACAGACAAGACCAGAGGGAGTTCTTCCCACTCCCCAGCATAAAAATGCATCGTCGGGGCAAGAGGTTGCCTTGATGGAGTCAAGGGACTCTCGGGCTGGCGGCTCTGCCTGTCAATAGCTAGCTCAAGATTGGCCAGGACGTTAGGGATAGTTGTGCATCTTATAGTTTCTAATTTCAGATCTTGAAAATGCACCGTAGAAACTCCTTGCAATGTGTTTAAAAACACTTTAGAGACTAATTAATTCATCACATAATTTGTGATAACAATCAAATATCCAAAGTCTTTGTTATCCAAACACATATAAATCACTTTTTGTTTGTAATTGCTAATTAACTTAGTTATTCTGCATAAGCATCCTACAATATAAAACCCAACATATTTCCATTCCTTTATTTGAAAATTCTGAAAGTTGAGATTAAATTAAACCAAGCGTCAGAAGGAGCTGCAACTCTAGTACAATTGGAATTAGGTTTTCATTTTTCTAAAAGCATTTAATTGAGCAAAAATAAATGAAGTACATGAAAATATTCAAATAACTTAAATCAAGACTAAAAAATTTAGTGAAAAGAAAAAAAGTTTGATACTATAAATTTCTTTCATAGAAGTCGAGTAAATATCAGTTGATGAATGGGACAAGGTAATAGAAATTGGAAAGGTAGATATGCCCCACTTAAAGATATAATAATCTCTCCTTCCCTAAAAGAGCCTCCAGAAATATTTCCTGGGCCTGTCCCAATGCAAACTTAAGCTACTAAACTATGAATCAGACGGTATATACCAATTAACCTTACACAGGCCGAACGGTGACTAAAAACAATTGCAAGCAAAGCTTAAAATTTAACAGCCATGTTGGACCTTGATGGTTTATTTGAAGACTCCAAATAAACGTACGACGACATACCCAAAGTCGATTTTGAACTTAAAACTTAGCGGTGGCAACAAATTTAATGGATTCCCTTCTCATATCTAGAATTTGATTAATTCAACTGAGCATACCTAAACTGAGAGTATCAAGGACAAAGATAAGTATTAAGAGTAATGTCAAGGGTTTCAAATTTGGGATCTAAGACTCTAAAATGTGATCTCAAATGATGACAATGATTTACTATATCACACGTTATTGGCCATGTTATGAATTAAAATATTCAATTTGGATCCAAAAACTTAAGACCCATTGCAATACTATAAAGAGCATTATATACCTTCAGGCAAGCAAAGATCCCAGGTAGTCCATAACTGCATCTAAGCTGAAAGCATAGCAAAGGAAATATATTATTTCTCAGATTCAAAATCATAAAAGCATCAGAACAGTTAACAACTCCTACTGGCATTAAGAGTCGAGAGGATACATTAAAACGGAAAGCTTCTAACAATAGAAAATTATCTGGTCAAGAAACTAACAGGTAGTGGAATCATTGACAAATTCAGATAGCTTTGTTCTTGAAGGGATTTAATACCATGTACGCTAGCATAAGTTTACATATTCGAGAACCAAAAACATACCTCTTGAAGCGTATTAAATCTTTGGTGCAGAAAATCTCGAATCAATCCACAACCTAGCGGTGTCTCCGAATTACAATCCTCGTGAGATGAAAACAAAGCTTGATTCCACTATCCGTTCAACAAGAATTTACAGAATATTGGGAGCTCAATATTTTGCTTGCAGTGTGCGCTTTTTTTTTTCTCTCAATAACTCATCAGAATTATTATTCGATGCTTACCATTTTTGAGAACCAAGTTTTGCATATAATGAAGGAGAGAGAGTGCAGCTAGTGGAGGATTCACATGCCTTATAGGAAAAGCATTGATCAAATGAATAATGGAGATAGCATGTACAAAAAACCAAGACATGGGTGTCCCACCAAAATAATAGTGTTTTTCACTACCATTTTCCAACATCTCCCACTCACCCATGGCGGGGACGATGTAATCCTCACATCTGCAAAAATATAGCTCAAACCAGAAACTCGTAAATCTTCAGTTGCCAGATCATGCGACCGCTGAGTTCACCTGCAATGCGGGAGCTTTATATCAAACCCGTTAAGGCCAACATAAAGACATCTACCCTTTTAAAGAAAATAGTATGGGAGCTCTCACGCCAAACTCAATTAGTTCACGTAGATGCTACAATCCATAAACTCAAAGTACTCCAGACACATTTGATTTTCACAAGGTCAAGCATCTCTAATCCCTCAGAGAGCCATACTTAACCACCTTTGGGCCCATGTCCATTTCGTATCTCACTTATTACTATATCGCTATCAAAGTGCCATAGTTGTCGATAATAAGTGCAGAACGAGGTGAAATCAAATTGTTTTCCCTTTGCCCTAATACGACTCAGATATGAATCAACTTCTTTCCCAGAATCGGTCCTTATTGTCTCATCAATCCTGATCATAGGAATCGAAACCAAAGTAGCAACATCAATCCATATTTTTGTAGTATAGTCAAAGATCACAAAGAGCACTAGATGTAGGACTAACAATCATGTCCTACTGGACTCACATGGTGAGGAAACAGGTATTCATTCTCTCACCTCCATTGCATGATCGCTTAGCTCATGTAACCCTCTCACAACATACTATTCTATAGCCTTGTTGTGCGGACCTTAGTCTAGTCACTCCTAGAGTGGCTAACCCGAACATTTCAAATTGCTCGCTTATCAAAGCACCACATTTAAAATTTCGTGTTCGGTTATCATGTTACGGCAGACAATCTCTTCAATATGAGCATATGTCTTCTAGTCATGCTGTACGGATCTTAGTTCAGTCGCTCCACAAGCGCCTAACTCGAATTTCCAGATTGCTCGCTTTCCCAAGCGCCAACTCTGAACTTCACATCCGGCTATCAGTACAGGTTTATATAGATGGTGGGACATCTTATATTTGGTTAACTTAATTAACCTCATCTTGGCACATGCCAAGGCGACATTATGTTCATTTTGCTCGCTACTAAGCGCCAATTGATTGCTTATCCAAAGCATCAATAGCTCGCTACTCAAAGCGCCAATCAAATGAACTGTCTCAACCTTGCTCGCTTTTCAAAGCGCCAAGGGTGATTGCTCGTGTGAGTGAGCCAATCAACCTGTTAACATATATTTAGTGTGTGCATATCCAATATGTATAATAACTGTGTGAACTAATAATATTTATCATGTGCGCTATCACAATCATAAGTGAGAACAAATGAATCTAGCATATATGATAAATGTCTCGAAACAATAGTGAATATCTCAAAAACAAGCCATACAATGAGTGATATTCCAGTAACAAAGAAAGTACATCAAACCCTCCGAAGGCCTAATGAACTAACATGCCTGCAAAAGGCATCTTTCGGAATAGGCTTCGTCAAGGGATCCGCTACCATAAGGTAAGTGGGCATGTACTTCAATATCACCTCATTATTCGCTATATTCTCTCTAATAAAGTTCATCCCCAGGTCAATGTGCTTCGTCCTACCGTGATACTTAGGGTCCTTAGTGTAATCTAGGGCCGTTGTACTATCACAGAAAACAATAACGGGGTCTGAAGCATTAGGGATGACTCCAAGATCCTCGAAGAATCTCCTCAACCACATAGCTTTCTTAACAGTTGATGTACATGCTACAAACTCTGACTCCATTGTCGAAAGAGCAACGCAAGTCTATTTCTTGCTACACCAAGTGATGGCGCCACCATGTAGCAAGAATGCATATCTTGATGTTGACTTGCGTATTCCCTAGTTACCTCCCCAACTGGCATCGGAGTAACCAATCAATCGCAGGTCCGGTCCTCCATAGCATAACATGTAGTCCAAAGTACCCTTCAAATATCACAAGATTCTTTTGATTGCCTTCCAATGAGCAATTCCAAGGTTTGACTGATAACGACCGAGATAACCAACTGCATATGCTATATCAGGCCGAGTACACACAACTGCATACATTAGCTTTCCTATAGCATTGGCATACGGGTAATAGATCATCTTCTTAATTTCCTCGGGAGAAGTAGGGCATTGTTCGGGTCCAATGGCGTCGCTTTTAACGATATGAGTGTCTATGGGTTTGCAGTTACTCATCTGGAATTGCTCCAGAACCTTCTTCAGGTAAGTCTCTTGAGATAAACCAAGAAGCTTTCTTAAGCAATCTTTATAGATCTTAACTCCAAGAACATAAGCTGCTTCTCTCATGTCCTTCATCTCAAAATTAAAGGACAGCCACCCTTTGGTAGCGACAATTATCTCCTTATCGTTCCCAACTAGTAGAATATCATCGACATACATCGATAGGATAAGGAATTTATCTTTGGACCGTTTGATATACACATAATGGTCTTCCTCGATCATCGTAAACCCATCACTAATGACGGCTCGATGGAATCTGAGATACCATTGTCTGGAAGCTTGTTTCAAACCATAGATAGAACGTTTGAGCTTGCATACTTTGCGCTCTTGTCCTTCTACGATGAAACCCTCTGGCTGATCCATGTATATTTCCTCAGCTAAATCTCCATTGAGAAAAGTTGTCTTCACGTCCATTTGATACAACTATAAATCCAAATGCGCGACAATTGCTAAAATAAGGCGAGTTGAAACAAACCTTACAACTGGTGAGAAGGTTTCCTCATAATCAATTCCCTCTTGTTGGGTGTAGTCCTTGGCTACAATACGAGCTTTGTACCTTTCAATGGAACCATCCGCCTTGCGTTTAACTTTAAGAACTCATTTGTTCCCAATAGCCTTTCGCCCTGGTGGAAAGTCAACCAAATCCCAGACTTGATTAGTCCTCATAGACTCCATTTTATCTTCCATTGCAATCATCCATTTATCGCTTAAAACAGATTATAGAGCATCTCGATAAGATCGAGGTTCCTCCTCTTCCCGTGTATCAGCCACAAAAGCATTCCTCTCAATCTCAAAGAGACGACGTGGAATGTTATCTCTTTGACTTCTACGTATTTGAGGAACAAGAGACTCCTTATTCGATGGAAAAGAACTACTCGAAGGCATGTCACTCCCACTATCTATAGGAGCCTGAGGAATTTCCTCTTCGGTCTCTACTGTACGATTTGGGGTGCCTAAATCTTCCTCCATTTCATAAAGGTTCATCTCTTTGCTCACATCATCTCTGTTAGGGAAATCCATCTCAAGGAAATCTGCATCTCGTGACTCTATCTCGGATATAGTCCCATCAGGCTGCTCTCCAACAAACACATAGCCTTTGGAGTGTTCAGAATATCTTACAAAGTTACACTTCTTACCCCTCGGGCCCAACTTCCCATGTTAATGAGAAGTGTTGTGTACGAAAGCTGCTGATCCCCATGGCCGCATATGGCCCAATTCGGGCTTTCTGCCGGTCCACATTTCATATGGGGTGGACTGTACTGATTTTGAAGGCACACGATTAAGTATATACGGCGCAGTCAACAATGCATCACCCCAATAAGAGATAGGCAAATTTGCTTGCGCCATCATAGATCTAATCATGTCTAATAATGTCTGGTTCCTCCTCTCCGCCACACCATTTTGTTGCGGAGTTCTAGGGATTGTCAGTTGTCTGATTATCCCTCTTTCTTCACATAGTGCTTTAAACTAATTGGACAGATACTCGTGGCCTCGGTCAGTTTTTAGTGCCTTAATACTTTTGTCTAACTGTTTCTCAACTTCAATCAAATAACGTTTAAAGCATTCTAATGCCTCAGACTTATGAGAGATCAAGAAAGTGTACCCGAAACGCGTATAGTCATTTATCATTGTGAGAAAGTAGGAACGTCCATGCCTTTATTTCACATTCAAAGGGCCACACATGTCTGAATGAATGAGTTGCAAAGGTGTTTCTGCCCTAATAGCTTTACCAAATGATTTTTTAGTTGATTTACCTGCTAAACAATGTTCACATGTGGATAGATTGACCTTAGCGAGTGGGCCTAAAAGACCTGCTCGAGCTAACCTAGCCATTCTATCCTATCCAATATGGCTTAATCTAGCATGCCATTGAATTGAACTATCATGATCATTTTCAACAAGTAATGAATAAGAATCGTCACTATTAATACTAGAATCAATAGTATCCAAAACCATAAAACCATTTGATACAAAATTATATCCAAAAATATTTGTCCCAAATGAAATTATTACAGAATTATTCTCAAACACAACAGAATATCCCAAACGTAGTACTGATAAAACAGAAAATAAATTCTGCCAGACATCCGGTGCATAAAGTACATCATATAGGGTTAATGCTGAGCATCCTCGCATTTCCGGTTTGTAAGTGCTAGTGCCTAGCACGACCACACTGGAATCATTCCCCATGTATACTTTTCTGCCAGCCGGAATGCGGCAGTATTTCACAAATCCACTCCGATCTCTAGCTATATGGTCCGTTGCTCCGGAGTCTACAATCCACATATGGAGAGAATGAGCAACAAAAACAGTACTTGATACTAAGCACATAGATAAATTAGGACTAGAAATTACCTTTTTCGGCTCAGTGCATTCACGAGCGAAGTGTCCCGCCTTGCCACAGTTGTAGCATGCCATCTTGGCCTTATCCTTCTTACCAGAACCTCGTTTGCCCCTTTTCCGTTTGCCGACACCTCCACTCGCAGCCCCTTTAGGCGCAGTGGGATTAACATATTTCTTGTTCCCTTTCTTTGGTTTGGGCCTCCAATGAGGGTTTGATTCAGCTACATATGCCCTGGAGTTTTTGACAATCTCAAGGCGCTCAGCCTCAAGTTCCAGGTGACGACGAATATCATCAAAATTCTTGATATTCTCGTTATGGATCATGTTCACCCGCATATATTCCCAATTGTCGGGAAGTGAGCGAACCACTGCAGAAATCTGTTGCTCGTCTGACAATTGAGTCCCACTGGTTTTTAATTCCCAAATCATATTGGCCATAATTCGAAGGTGTTGTTTCATAGTGTTATTATCACGTTTTTTGTAACCATCAAATTTAATGGCTAATTCCCTCAACCTTGTGAACGAGATGCCACTAAACTTAGCTTTGAGAACTTCCCGCATCTCGTGTGCAGTAGAGTACTGTTCATATTCAAACAGAAAGTCATTGTTTATGCAGCTCAACAACGTTATGCGAGCAATACGATCCTTTTTGCGCCAGCTTTCGAAGGCTGCAACCTTAATCAGATCATCTACATTGTCACCCTCTGGTTTTACCATTTTGGACAGCAATGTTTCTTCAACCTCTTGTTCCTCCAAAACCATCCTGACTTTTCTGTGCCACACGTCGTAGTTATCTCTGTCTAATTTGTTTCCCTGATTAAGATCTGCGATAATGTGTTTCGAAGCCATTTCTGTTGAACTAAAAAATATGAGAATTAATAAGAGATATGTATTGTTCACCACAGTATATAAAATATCTTAGACGCATAAACTAAATTAACATAAAAATAATGCGACACAAATATAGAAGGGAGACTTCGCCAGGCTTTGGGATCACAATCTACATAAATGCCTAATTATTTAAATTTAATTTTTCAGCGCATTAGACGTGTAATTTAGGGAATAACTTAATTAAATTATTACCACCTAAAATTACTCCCACTAGGAACAAGTGTACATGTGTACATATAGCAAGACAATTTAATTTCAAGTACCAACAATTAATATTCCAAAAATATTAACAAAAGGAATTAAATTATAGGCAATATTACTCAATTAATATACCAAGCACGCAATAAACACATGAAAAAACTTCCAAAAAATTTTCAACAGTAGATTATCACAATAAAACATTACTGTAATTTTTCTAGAATTTTCTGATAATTATGCTAATTATTACAATTAATAAACCATAGCATAATACAATTGAAAATTAACAAAAACATCTAATTATAATAATTTTCCAAAACTTTTAGTGGAAATATTAATAATAACCCAATAATAAATTTTTGTAATTTTTCCAGAATTTAATAATCAATAAAACTATTTTATAATGAATTTTCATTAATAAAACAATTAAAGAAATTAATTTTTGAAAATAAAAACAAAAACAAATTTCGAAATCGGGTTAGCGCGCGGGTCGGGACCGGGCGGGTCTGTTATGACCGCGGATCAGATCCGATTTTTTTATATATATAAAAAAAGAAAATCGCGGGTCAACACCGGGTATTGGTCGGGTCGGAAATGGGCGCGGGTCATCTCGCGGGTCAGATCTGCGCGGGCACGTGAAGCTTACGCGCGAACCTTAAGCAACATCTCGCGCCATGCGCGCGTGCATGTCAAAGACAGCGGTCTGTCGTGCGTGGCTTACACGCGCTGCCTTCCCTAGCTTTTTTCGCGATGAAAAATTTTCTGTTCTGATCGACTCCTCTTGCTGAGTCCAATGGTATGCTCAAACACCATTTTGTGAGCTTCCATTGTGAGGGTGTGATGAACGTAAATCCTACCGAGAGTGGGATATTACTTCATCTTCAACCTCCAGCCATCAGATAATTACAGAATTGCCATTTCACGATCCAAACTTTGAAAGGTCATATCTCTTTCAATATGTATCCGTTTAATGTGTATAATATGTCGTTGGAAAGCTTACAACACGTACTAGGCATACATATCAACAAAAATCTGAACCAATATACAGAAAGTTATGGCTACTCAAAGTGTTTGGGTTGATAATGTTTTCAAACTTTTTAAACATTCATCAATGGAGTTTTGTGTAAACTACATACATGGCATACATATGATTGAAATACGCATGCTCTGATACCAATGAAGGGATTTAATACCATGTACGCTATCATAAGTTTACATATTCGAGAACCAAAAACATACCTCTTGAAGCGTATTAAATCTTTGGTGTGGAAAATCTCGAATCAATCCACAACCCAGCGGTGTCTTCGAATTACAATCCTTGTGAGATGAAAAGGAAACTCCATTCCACGATCCGTTCAACAAGAATTTACAGAATATTGGGAGCTCAATATTTTGCTTGCAGTGTGCCCTTTTTTTCTCTCGATAACTCATCAGAATTATTATCCGATGCGTACTATTTTTGAGAACTAAGTTCTGCATATAATGAAGGAGAGAGAGTGCAGCTAGTGGAGGATTCACATGCCTTATAGGAAAAGCATTGATCAGATGAATAATGGAGATGGCATGTACAAAAAACCAAGACATGGGTGTCCCACCAAAATAATGGTGTTTTCCACTACCATTTTTCAACAGTTCTTAAACAGAGACTCCCCCTCCAAATAAATTTTTTACCCCATTTGTGTCAAAATATAACGTCAGTGTTAATCTTTTGAAGATAATTTTGATATTTTTAAATTCAAAATTGATATAAATTATTTCAATTTTAAATATTACAATTAGAAAGACTATAAACTATCTAAATAGTGGTACTAACTTCGAGATTTGTTATTTTCAAATATTTAATTACTCATGATTAAATTTGAATTATAAAACATTTCAAATTAACTTCGAAAAGTAAAACTTAATATTATATTTTGATTCATGTAATTTTAATTTTAATATTTGAGTGAAATAAAAGTTATGTTTATATTTTATGTAGCTAATTTTTTATATAAAAAAATTATGATATGTTTTGGACACATCTACTAATAAATTAATTAGGAACCCCTCGTTGAGACAAATGATGTAATATGTAGTTTCATCAAAATCTCAAAATCATATTCTCTTCATTCAAAAACGAATGTCATATATTATTCAAAAGAGAAAGAAAAAAAATTGGCTGGCATATAAGCATATTATGGTTTACTTGTATAAACTTCGATTTCCATCGTGATTTTAAACTTATCAATATTGTTATTGACTTTTTTAGTCCATTTAAGACTCTTTTTAAAATAAAAATTAATTTAATTTTTAATATAAATTACAAAAATAATAAACTATGTATATAGTAAAACACTAAAACTACTTATATTATTTACTCCTTCATTTCAAAATATAAAACCAATCTTATATTAACTTGTTGAAGTCAATTTGAGATACTTTTATATATAATTTAATTTTAAATAATATATTATATTTTATCTAGCTATTTTTTTTAAACTTTCAATATGCATAAAGAATAATTAAGATTAATTATGAAACTCTCATTAAAGTCGTTAATTAAGAGCTCGTTTGGAGGAATTTTGGATAGATAACATGTACTTCTATATTATAAATTAACACTAAAAATATTTTGAAGTTTGATCACTCTCTAAAATTACTTTTAAAAGGTAGATATTTGAGCTTAAAAACACTTTTAGGTGAACTGTAAAATTTATGCCATTAACTAAAGCACTTTGAAAAAAAAGTAAACTGACTTTAAAAAGTCAAACTTGATCATATATTGTGAAATAGAGAGAGTATTATTCTTTTTTATGATGATTCGAAGCTTACTAAGATATTTTTAAATTAAAAATTAATATAAATTATTTTAATTTTAAATAATACAATTAGAAGGTTGATTGTAAACTTTTTGAATAGTGGAACTAATAAAAAAAACCATTGTTTTAAAAGTTTTTGGAACAGATGGAGCATTATTATTGTAATGATGCGAATATATTTTGTTTTTAATAATTTATTAAAATAAAATTTTCTTTTATATTTTATGTAGCTATTTTTTTTTTAAATTCTCAGTATGCATAAAAATCATTTGAGAAATATGAGGCTGTCATTAAGAGCTCGTTTAGGGAGTTTTTGGATAAATAACAAGTACTTTTTAAATTAAAAAGGATAATATTTTGGAGTTTGATAACTGTCAGAATTACAAAATGGTTTTATGTGAAATTATACTCCGTTCGTTCTAAAAAATACGGAGATACTATTTAATAATTTATTTTTTTCTTATGAAAAGATTAAACAAATTGTAGTTTCTATGCTCTTTAATTATTGATCTTACTGTATAAAAGATAATTTATTTTAATTTTTTATTTAAGTTAAGTTTTAACTTTTATTTTGTTACTAGCAGATAGCCTCATATTTCTCAAATAATCTTTATTTATTTTTAAAGTGCGATCATTTATTAGAGCTACCATCAAGGATCAATGAAAGATCAGTCATGGGGACGCGCGAACCTTTTTTTCCCAAGGCCCAAATAATCTTTCACAAAGTAAAAGCACCCCAAGAACACTAACAATTGGCACAGTGGTTTAAATGATACTCTACTTATAACAATTGTCAAAGACAATAAAAATGCTAATGGTCCAAAAAAATGGGTGCAAGCCTGTATGAAAAGCCTTACCCGCGGTGGGGAGATTAGTCCGACTGCTGGGATCAAATCTCACTTGTAACAATTGTCAAAGGCAATAAAAATGCTAATGGTCCAGGGACGCGGATGCAAGCCCGTATTAAAAGCCTGACCTTGGGTGGAAAGATTAGTCCGACTGCGATTAGAAAACTGCACATTAACAAAAAAAAAAAACCCACCCCATGTCCTTTAATTTTAAGATTGATTATTTATTTTCCAAAACCTAAAAATTAATTATATAAAATGGTG
The DNA here is from genome assembly GCA_034770075.1 of Aralia elata. NCBI lineage: Eukaryota > Viridiplantae > Streptophyta > Magnoliopsida > Apiales > Araliaceae > Aralia > Aralia elata. The sequence goes on from CM068384.1 coordinate 22,460,378, forward strand.
AAATGATAAAATTATTGTTAATGAAACTCATTTTCAAAACAAATTAGCCGTACCAATTATAAACACATTGTATAATAACATCGATTTATTTTTTTTTTGTTTGAAGAAACTGCTGCTTATATACACGTGGGAAAAAAAATTCTTCGAGCATTACTCTCTCTCTTATGTATACTTAAATCTATACCCAGTAAAATCCCACATCTATTGTTTTGGTAAAATTCTACATCTTTATTACTAGGATGTTAGATTTCAAGCTGGAGGAAATGTTGGGGGCTGAGTCGGTTGCAGGCTCTTTCGCCGCTATTATGCCAACGCCAAGCTTGCGCCTGCTCAGTGTGGATAGGTTAATGCCTATATTATCCCCGTGAGGGACACTGTCCACCCCCTCTAGAGAACATTCCCTCTTTTTGCTATATTTAGGTAAACAAAGTATAATTATACTATTAACAACACATAAATATAAAATAAGCATAAAATGATTCTAAAAATTTTACTCAAGTGGGTCCATTAAGTTTTTTAAAAATAAAAATTATTAGTGTAATGTGCTCCACTTTAATTCTTCTAAAACTTATATTTTAGACATACTTTTAATGACGGTAGTAGTATATTACTAGCAAATATCAAGTAATTCGTGAAATTTTAAATTGCGATGTAAATTTATTTTAATTTTTAAAATAACAATTTTATACTTGATAATATTTTTTGTGTAATTTACAATATTACATATTGTATAAATTAAAACTAAATAAATTAACATAAATTCATCGTCTTTACAATAGTAGAATGATATATTGTCATCAATTCTATTATTACATCAATCATACTAATTAAACAGTTAATAAATTTATAAAATGAAGAAATAAGAGTCTGTTTTATAGCGCAAAAGACATAAAAGAATTACTTTTAGATTTTTATTATATATCAGTATGGCTTACCTAACCGCCTTGACTATCAGATTGTACTTTCTTTTTTGATCTGGGTGATATTTTATAAAAATATTGTATCAAATCATATGATCATTATTAACGTTTAAAAATCAATTTGAGATATTTTAAAATTTAAAATTGAGATGATTCATTAAAAATTATGAAATAATAAAAAGTAATTACTCTTGATTAAAATTAAAAGAGTCTATGTTAATTTTGAGATTAAAAATCTCTTACGTTGACTTTAAAAAGTCAACAATGATCGAATAATATGGAACAAATGGAGTATTTTATTTTATTCATAATTAATTTGATCTTTGTAAATTTGCAAAATTCTAAGATTCAAATTGATGTTAATTTTAATTTATACAATTATTTTTTTATATAATTAATTTTTAAGTTTTGGCAAATAAATAATCAATATTTGAAAGGACTTGAGGTGCTTTTTTTTTTTGGGTTAATGTGGAGTTTCTCAATCGAGGTCGGACTAATAATTTTTATTTTTTAAAAACGAACTCACTTGAGTATAATTTTCAGAATCAATTTATGCTTATTTTATATTTATGTGTTGTTAATAGTATAATTATACATTATTTACTTAAATATAAATAATGTTGTGATAATTTTTTTGGTTCAATTTTATTATTTAAAAATAGCAAAAAGAGGGAATGTTCGAGAGGGGGTGGACAGTGTCCCTCGCAGGGGTACTATAGGCATTAACCTACCAACCCTGAGCAGTCGCAAGCTTGGCGTTGGCATGATGGCGGCGTAAGAGCATGCAACCGACTCAGTACCCCACATTCCCGCTTATTGAGCATCTTACATCCTAGTAATAAAGATATAGAATTTTACCAAAACCACCGATGTGGGATTTTACTGGGTATAATTATACTTTATCCTAGTAATTAAAAAAAAAAATCGATGTTATAATACAATGTATGTTCATGATATTATTTTACGATGTATATTACTCCCTCCGTCCTAAATTAATTGCTCAGTTTCGAGTTTTTTAAGTCAAATTAACTATTTTTATAATTAATAATTAAGCATATATAAATATATTTCTAAAATTATAAAAATTGGGGTTAGTAATAAATTGTTTCTTTTGGTTATAATCTCTTCACCTATATTTGAGAAAAAATAATAAAAAAATTAATTTTAAAAATAGTCAATTTGACTTTAAAAGGTCAAAATTGAGAAATTAATTTGGGACAGAGAGATTAATTCGTCAAACAATTTAGTAGAAGAATGAACAACGTTAAATGCTATCTAATATCTTTGATTATAAATCATTATTCTCTATGTATATACGAGATTAATGTGGTTATAATTATTACGGCTAATTTGTTATGAAAATGAGTTTCATTAACAATAATTTTGTCATTTCACCATTTTATATAATTAATTTTTAGATTTTGGAAAATAAATAATCAATCTTTCTAAATCTTTGAAATGACTTGGGGTGCTTTTTCTTAATTTGTGAATGATTATTTGGGCCTTAGGAAAAAAGGGACTGACCTTTGATTGATCCTTGATGGTAGCTCTAATAAATGATCGCACTTTTAAAAAAATGATTGCAATTTCCTCTTAAAAGAAATTTGTTTCAAGGTCCTATTAACAGATCAAGGAAATGGTTATTGGTAGCTCTTGAAACATATATAAAAATAAATTAACACATCAAAACTATAATTCTAAAATACATATTTTTACAATTAATTTCTACCTGTAAAAATGAAAGTAAAATTCAAAAAAATAAATAAATCAAATATTTAAGTTTGTAAAGTCTTAATGATTTCAAGTGAATCCACTCAAAAAAGCAATAATTTTCTTGAAATTTTAACTTCTTAAAAAAGTGAGTCCCTCTAAAGAAATAATCTTTCTTTTCTTTTATTGGATTCAATTGAAATAATTAAGCCTTAAAAAGTTTAAAGATATATTGGATATATATATATTATCGTCCGAATTATACTTTCTTTCTTTTTTATGTCAAAATTAATTACAAAAAGAACTATAATTTGTTTAGAGGGATTTATATTTCAAACAAAATGCTGTTCTTTTTCTTTTATTGGATTCACCTGAAATAATTAAGTCCAAAGTTAAAGATTGGATTAAAAATTTTTTTTTCTATATTTGAATTTTATTTTCATTTTTTATGTAGAAATTTAATTTTAAAAATATGTATGTTTTGAATTCTAGTTTCACTTTTTTAAGTAGATATTAATTATAAAAATATGAATATTTGAATTTTAGTTTTAAAATTTTCACTTTTATATTTAAACTAATTACTAAAATTTTGTACATGAAGATTGGATTGGATGACAATATTATTCACATACAAACTTGTACCGGAACAATTATGAAATAAAAATTATATAAGGACTAAAATGAAACTAAAGGAAGAGTACAGTGACTAAAATGATTGTTTTGTCTCCAAACAAACAACACAAACACACACCCGTAGCAGAAACAAGCAAAAGTGACAAGAAAACAGGTGCATGGGCACCCAAAAGTATCAAACTTCAAACCACCCTGCATGACAATGCAAACTCAAAATTGACATAATCACAAATTTTTCCATTAAAACTAAAGAATTATTTCTTTATAATAAATATATAGGCCAGAATTGATATACAGTACAGACTTCCGAAGGTTTTTATCATAAATTGAATCAATATTTAATAGATTCAAAAACTAACCAGAAATAGTAAACAAATCACTAGATCTTCTGATATACAGCATAGAAAATTAGACCTAGTGAAATTGAAAAAGGAAAAGAAGATGATTACAAAAGGAACGACGACACTATTAGATGCCTAGCTAGCGACATTTCTGATTCATTATTACTAGCTGAAAGAATAAACGTAACGCTTGTGGTGTATGATTGTACAAAATGAAACAATGTGAGATAAGTGCAAACCTATTTATAGTATATCGCTGATATATCCATGCTGGGATTTTAATCTTCGGTTTATTTAAGAAAAAACTTCCAAATTTCTCTATCAGTCATTTCTTTAACTAAATGGGCTCGAAAAATGCCTTCATCATCTACCAGGCTTCTCAGGTGCCGCGCCGCGCTATTGAACCCAACATAATTCTTTTTTGTGGCCAAGTATAATACTCCATAGGGAGGCCTCAAGCACTGAAGATCAAGTTCAGAGGAGGAAATAATCACTAAACAATTTGAAATAAGATCAAGATCACTAAATGCTACAGCATGGAAAGAGAAAAATAGCAGCTACATAACATAAGTAATCAACTCGGGATAGAATAAACACTAGATCCAGAAACATCCTAATTGAGAATGTAGAGGCTCAAGACTTTGAACTTAACAAGACACGGTAAGGAATGGCAAATCTAGTGTATATTGAAATTTTAAAGACTACAATTCTTTTTAAATTTAATTAAGATATATCCTAAATGTGGAACAGGCGCACAGGAAGCCGGCAGACCAGTCGGAGATAGAGTGTTTCAAGTATTTCGCTAAGTTTTAGTCACATTTTTTAAGATATAATACGATGTACAAATATACGATATGCTAGCTTTTCTCAGCAGGGAATAATCATTTATAAATTGTATCAGGTATAGAACCTGATTGATTAGATATCAACCTCATCATTGTTGCATTATTAAACCCTTAAATATTTTATTTGTAGTTGTTCTTCACAAGTATTCACCTCGATAAGTTTATATAAATTTGAACAAAGTGCAATACGAGCTCTTTGAATGACGAGTGATATCGATAGCCATGAATTGATGGCATGATGTTAAATTTGCATCTCATATCACACTTTGATTGAAAGGATAAAAAGAAAGAGCAAGTCACCTTTTTTATTAGCGCGTATACTTTCTTCAAAGAGGTCACGGAGTAAAGGATCTCAGTCAACAAAATAACATCATAACCCCCTTCTTCCCCTTGGTCCGTCTCACTAGCCCTCTCCCAAGCCCTGCTTCCCGAGAGCTTCGTAGGAGGCAAATTTGCCAATTAATAATATAAAAGGGCAATTAATAGAGAAACAATTTTTTAAGTAAAACAACAATTAAGAAAAACTCCATTTTTTTAAAAGAAAAAACAACCCAAAGCTGCAACAGTGCAACGGCTCAAAAAGTTCCTATGAAAATTAAGGTGGTCAACACTACTCCTATTTAATTTTTTCTTTAATACAATTTTTTTTTATCAAACAATTTTTCCCCTCCCCAAATATAAGATGAGGATTCCAGCTTTATTAAACAATTTTTCCCCTCCTAAATTTCACAGAGAATGGAGAAACAAGTTACAAGAAGCTTGTTTTAACGGATTAACCCCATAACATGACTAAAGTAATTTGCAAACCAAAACAAGCTCAATAGTACATATTTGGTGGGTATTTAGGGGGAGAATTAACCAAATGGGCCTTATACCGTTAAATATATGCGTTATCAAAAGGATGTCTTAAGATATAAATTTTTTTGTCTTGAAATAATTGGCCTAAGGTACATAAACTAAATGATAAATATGTCTTTTAATGGGAGACCACCATCATAATGACGTGAAAGGAACATCTAGACTCAGATTAACACATAAAATGTTTGGAAAGTACTAACATATCACTAACACGAGTCACTAGCGGTTGCTTGGAGACAAATCAATGTACTAGTTATTTTGTATGTGTAATGAGTTATTACATAGGAAATTCCACTACATTAGAATAATAGGATATGATGAATCATTACATAAATCCCAATAATCTCTCAGTAGACAATATTAAGCAAACTCATAATCTTTTGTGTGTGGCTTGTATTCTTACTCATAAAGTATGAATTAACTATATTATTACAATATTCACAATATTGTTTATAAAATTCGTTCATATCCCCCCCCCCCCCAAAAAAAAAAAAAGGCAGGAGGGATCGAGCACTGAATCAACTAAGCTTCAGACTAAAGATATAAATATTCCTGGAGAATCGTATGAAATCAAATTGAATATCAAGTTTTTTAAGTACGAAAAAGTATGTAAAATGAAGCCATGATTTGATAGCACTAATGGCACAGATCTTACTTGAAGATCACCGCCAACAAGAACGTAAATGTTACTGTAAAGTTGCCCAGAGCAGCTGACATATCTGAGGAGCTATAATCAAGACCCACAAGCCCTAGTAATGGAGCGCATTTCCTGCATTAAAATTAGGGCAACTAATTTAGTATTAAAACCATGCATGCTATCATTTTTAATGAACATCGTGTAAAATTCGTGCACAAATAATTAATGGGAGGAGTAATCAAGTGGAAACATCTTCAACCAATTAACTTATTGAACTACATTTTAAGTACATCCCTACATAGGCAAAAATGATGTCATGCATGTAACCCTAATGACTTGATACATTTACTTTGGAAATAGATTCCCATTTTTGGAGGTCTTAAAGAACGAAAATGAAGTCAGATTAAAGGGAGTGAATTCTTAAGTTTAATATTAGAGCTTGATCTTTAGATTATGTGCACAAACGTTATGTTTAAGATTCAACGCAACGCAGTAAAATTGGTGTGCACGCCTTTGAATCTCTTATGGCATGTTTGGTTTGGCATGTTTGTGTATTTCAAAAGGAATGTTCATTCTTATGTTTGGTTACTTAAAAAGGAAGGAAATGATCATTCCAATGAAATACTTAATCATATGTTTAAAGGAATGCTTATTCTATCAAAATGGGTAAAGATTGACCATTTAATTTCAATCCACAAACTTAAAAAAAAAACTCAATCGATCAAAATCGTTTCTCGTTATGACCAAATATATAAACAGGAATATTGATTCGATCCATTCCAATTCCGATGTTGTAACCAAACAGACCATTAATGCATTAAACACTACAGTATTTAAAGGTTTGCTTATTTTATCTGAATGAGTAAAGATTGACCATTTCATTCCAATCGACGAAATAAAAAAAAAAACTTAATCGATCAAAATCGTATAACTTCTTGTTCTGACCAAATTTATGAATAAGAATGTTCATTCTAATGTTGTAACCAAATAGACAATCAATGCATTAAACACTACAACTGCAAATGTTGTAAATGCTGATAACGAAACATACCTTATAAAATCCAAAGAATGCTATTATTGTAGACTTGAGTAAAGAAAAATTGTTAAGGGCTTTATAAACTCTTCATGATCCTCTTTGGTTTCTTTAATTAATGCCCTAGTTTCCATTTTCGACCTATTTTTAAATCAATAAAAAATATAAGTTAAGAAAATTTTTGAGAGTAAGCACTAAGAATTGCTCAATTAATTTTGATGTAGTTATTAAGAATAATAAAACCGATCAGCTGTTGACAGACTGGATGTAGATCTGAAGCATACCTAGGTAAAGCTAAGTCAATGATAATTTAATTTAGACCGAAGGTACTCAATAATAAATTAAATCCACTACTCTATCAAATTATATTCACAACACCAAGATTATATATATCATACTACTGGTAATTACTCTCTCTCCGTTCTAAAATTAGAAATACAATTTAACTTTTGAGTTCAAACGACGATATATTAAATTTTAAAATTTGTATAACTCATAAAAATTTAAGATAAAATAAATTTTGTGATTAATATTTTTGTTATATAGTATACAATTATAATAATTGTATCAACGTCTAAAATTAAATAAATTCACAAATTCACAATAATGTAAATTTTAATATGTCGTTGTTTGACTTGTCATTTAACCTTAAAAGTCAAATTGTATCTCTATTTTTGGAACGGAAAAAGTATATTGTTATGTACGTACCCGACTAAACCGAGGATGAACCATTTGAAAAGAAGGGGCAAAGTGAGTGGAGATGGTCTGCTTCTGTGAAAATAAACATGGAACTTGCATGTTTTATTTTATTAGTGTTTATATAGCCATTAAAATTTGTTACATATGAGAAGAAAAATAGAAAAAGATTTATAGTCCAACTTAATTTCGAGTCCTACATGTTATAATACACTAGATCACAACAACAATAGCTTGTACTGTTACAAAAATAATTGAAACTTTAAAGCATTACAAATGCAAACGATAAACGTTGGTGCATGATTCGCCAAATAATCCCTTCATCCCTTTTTAAGTTTTAGAAGAAAACCTAAAATCTAACTAATATGATTAATGTTTTAGTCTTATTGATTAAATTGAGTATAAAATCTAAATATTACACTTTAAAAATTTATTAGAAGAATTTGAGAAAAATAAATTAATATTTAATATAAAGATAATATGAAAAAATATATTATTAATGTTTTCTTGAAATTTACAAATTACAGATAAAAAGAAATAAAGACAGATAAAAAGTAACGGAAGGGGAATATATCTAGTGTTTGTTAATTTTTGATTGAAAAAATTATGCAAGCAATTAAACCTGTAGTATTGGAAGAAGAAATATGGAAGAAAGAGGATGAAGCCAAGAACATTATAGTAAACAAGGTAAGAGAAGTTGCTAATCCCACTGTTGATGGTTGCTTTAGCTAGTATTGTCATTAGCACCTCTCCAAACTAATACAATATCATCACTCCTGTTAACGTCAAATTCTGACCGCTCGTCAAATCACCAAATAATGAGCCGAAAAGACGTTTAACGGTGGAGGATATGCATTTGTTTCAGTGTGTGTGCAATAAAATAATGACACGTGGAAATAAAATAATAACACGAGAATTTTACGTGAAAACCCAATTGGGAAAAAACCACGGGGAGAGATCTCAAGAATCCACTATGAAAATAATAAGGAAGATACAATCTCTCAACTGATAGTTTATTTCTCTCTATACCTTCACTTTTGATATTGTTGTTACGGAATACTTCAAACTCTCTGCTACTTGCTGCTTTCTTTCTGAGCTCTCGGATAAGAGTGTATGTATATTGGTGCTAACTCTCCTTCCTTTTCCCTTTGCTGCTGAGATGATATATATACACAAGAGAGAGGAAGATGAAGAGACTTTTGGTAGGTGAAAGGTTTAATCCTTTTTAATTTCCTGTGGGCTCCGTCATTTGTTTTGGTTGCAACCTTCTGAATTCCCAACCTTACGCATTCCTTGTCCTTTCATTTTTCAACTTTCCACATTCCTAAGTACATTCTCCAAATAATCAAAGTAATAGTAGAATTATGGGTCCCACTAGATATTATATCCCAACAACTCCAAAGGGAGCTAAAGACTTCAATTCTATCTCTCTCCACTCACACACACTCTCTCTCTCTCTCACACACACAAACCTAACTTACAGCCGACACAGGTGAAAGGTGATGAAGAAAAATATTGGAAGCTTTACATATACTGTTGGTGAAGCAATATATTTATAGAGCTAAGTTTTACATATCAATAGTTTAGTCTATTTAGAATGGGTATTATCTATTTAGAATGGATATTATATCAGTAGTGAGAGTTTAGGGCCTGTTTGGGAACTCCTTATTTTAAATGACTTATAAGTTAAAATATAAGTTTACTTATAAGTTATTTTAAGTTGTGACTTATAAGTAAAAGTGTTCGACATCAATTTGACTTATAAGTCAAAAATTAAGTTAAAACAAATTATGAACGTGTTCGGCTCATAATGGCTTATAAGTTAAAATAATGTAAAGACTACTAAAAAGGACATTAATAAAAAGAGGGACAAAATAGAAGAGGGGCAAAATAGACATTACATTTGGTCAAACTAACTTATTTTAAAATGACTTATAAGTCATTTTAATAGTTATTTATTTTTTTTGACTTAAAATTCAACTTATAAATAAAAAAATAAGTCATTCTCGAACACTCAAATAGTAGCAAATAACTTATAAGTTGGTTTGACCAACTTATAAGGAGGTCCCGAACAGGCCCTAATTCAAGGGTTGAGATTAGGCTAAATGATTATAATATAGATGGCTAGGAATTTTTATTTTATTATCTTTTATTTTTTTATATCATTAAGAACCCCATATATTTAATTTATAGAACCCACTCCATACTCTGCCCTTCACCCCCACCCCCCCACCCTCCGAACTAGCCTAGCACCCCCTTCTAAGACAAATATCAATAGTTTAGTCTATTTAGAATGAGCTTAAATATAAACTATTATCTTAAACTATTAACTTTTTTTCACTTCGGTGATCAATCTTTCAATTTTTCAATAAGGTTATTAAACTATCAATTTTTTCCACTATCGTCTAATTGAACCTATCACGTCATAAATTGATGGCGTGGCCCGCTGACTAGACTAATCAATACCTACGTGTAATTAAAAATTATTATTTCAAATAAATTTTTACATTTATTAAATGTCTAAGGGTAAAAAGGTCAAATCTCATTTTTTATCAAAGCAAAAAACAATTAGGCTTTGCATCGGAGCCTGACCACCACCGAGAAATTGCTTCAGCGTCGAATTAAGTCCTGCGGGGCTTGCCTAATCAAAATTACCGGAACCCAAATTAAGCTTGTCATTGAGCGAGTTCATTGTGGGCAAAGTAAAGAAGCGATCATCAATCTCAGGTAAGGACTCCAACACATCATCAAACTGAGAAGAAGATGAAGACGAAGAACCATGGCTATGGCTATGGCTATGTTCTTTACTGCTGGAAATACCCATCACTGATTTTTGAGTACTCGATTTCTTCTTGTATATCTACCAAGTACCCAATCGTCCAACTATACATTCAGTAAATCCAAGAACAAATTCAGTAAATATTTTAACAAGTCAATAACAAAATTTGAAAGCCCTAATCGTAAAGCCCTGTCAGGAAATGAACGAGAGGAAGTAGCCGTTACAAAGTTGGCTAGCTTCAAAACGCAACGTTTCACCTCAAGGATTGTTAGAGATCAATGACATCAAAACACAGCGTTTCATTGAGAAAAGTTGTTATGCCTTAAACTTAGCAATAGACACATGTTTCCATTTTAGTGGGAAGAGTTGTTAGTAGATTGTTGTAAGTGTGAGAATCGGCTGGGTATATAGCAGCCTGAAGGATGTAAAAGAAGGGTATCAAAATTATCCATGAAAATTTATTTTTAATATTGTGTCTTCTTCAATTTCCTGTCAATTTTTTTAGCTTAACCGTAACAAAGTTGGTATCAGAGCACTCCCTGGGCCGTCGATGGCAGACGCTACTACTAAGGTGAGTCTCCAGAAGCATGAAAAGGAACTCAAAGCCATGGAGGGAAGGATGGATCAGATGCAAGAGCTGATGGCTACAAACATCGAGCAGACATCAACACAAATCGGAGTGATGGGAAATTAGATTGCTCAGATCAATCAGCAGCTGCAGACTACCAGTGAAGAAATAGCTCAGAAAATTACAGCGGCCCTTGAGGCGTTTCAACAATCGGAGAAGGAGAAATATGCAGCAGCTAAGGTACATACACCCACCTCCAACCCTGACACATCTTCTATACACCTCGAAGCATCACAACCATTATCTCCGACGGCAAATCTCTTGCCACCACTACAATTTGGTACTACCACCAGCTTCTTCCCTACTACCAACACATCTGCACCAATTGTAAACCAGTGTCCTAGACCAAGCTCTAGCATCCAAAACCAACATAATACATCTCCCATACACTGTACTCATTTACCTTCCATAGTATCTATCCTTGAACCAGCTGTTAGGAATCTTGTTGTGACCTCAACCAATTCAAATATGATCAGGTTTCAACCTTATACTGCTCCTATGATGGGTTGGTACCCTTACTCAGAAGCATCAGGTACAATGGGAATCACTGCTCTGATGGCTACAACCAATTTAATATCAAACTCAGCTATGCCTACATATGCCTGCTCGACCCAATTAAATTCCCCCATTTACAGTATACTGTACAACCCTTCAATGCATTTCCTACCCCCAACAATCATAACCAACCACACTACTAATACAATCCCTACCAATCCCTATCAACCCACTCAATATTCCTCTGCAGTACCCCCATACAATTTCTCCAGCTTTACCTAGAGTCTTCACACGGTACCAGCACACCATGGCCATAATTTTCCCCCTCCCTCTAGTGGATCATACCCTTGGCATCATGCTGCAGAGGGAAGCCAATTCAAACAAAATACAAACCCATTTCTACCCTTTTCCATACCTAAGATGGATTTCCCACATTTTGATGGCAGAAATCCTAGAGGCTGGCTGAAGAAGTGTGAAAAAATTTTCCAACTGAATCCCATGTTGGACCCTAGATCCAAGGTACTATATGCTGCTTTGTACCTAGAAGGGGAGGCCGATGTGTGGTATCAATCCCTGCAAGATGAAAAACCATGGTTACTTTGGGATGAACTTGCACAGTATATTTGTCATAGATTTGCAAAAGGGGGACATGAAAATTTAACGGGGCAGTTTAATAAGTTAATGCAAAGAGGAAAAGTGGATGATTACATAAGGAGGTTTGAAGAACTGAAAACATATATGCTGGCCTAGAACAAAGGATTTACTGAAGATTACTTTATTGAAAGCTTTCTCAGTGGATTGAAGGAAGAAATCGCCAATGCATTGTACCTTATGAGGCCCCAAACTCTCAGAGAGGCCATTAACTAAGCAAGAAGACAGGAGGTTTATCTTGAGTCTCTGGATAGAAGGGTGCAGGTCACATCCAAAGCTATGGGGGGAAAATCAGATGCAAAGGGGCAAACCAAACACGGAGACAAGTAAAGAACTACTTCAGCTAGCTAAGATGGGAGCAGGGCAAAGGTCTTATCCAATTAAAAGACTAACTACAACTGAAATGGCAGAAAGGAGGAAGAAGGGGCTATGCTACCATTGTGATGAGGTATATACACAAGGGCACAAATGTAGACAGAAGCACATTTACATAATGATAACTGAGGAAGAGGAGAAGCTGAGAGCAGAGGAACAAGACGATCTGGAATTAGCAGTTATTATGCAAGGGGAGGAAGGAGAATTACTGCAGATTGATGACTGTGGAGTTTCACTTCATGCCATCACAGGAACTCATGGGGTTCATACTATCAAACTGCAAGGGCTGGTTAAAAACAAACTCATTAACATGTTATTGGATAGTGGATCTACTCACAACTTTGTCTCACAAGACTTGGTGAGAAAACTCCAATTACTTACTGAGTCTTGCATTCCTATTCAGGTCACAATTGCTAACGGAAAATCTATCAAGTGTGATAGAAGGGTTGCCCAATTTAAGTGGGGGTTAGCTCAAGGAGAGTTTCAAACCCCTGTGTATGTAATTCCATTAGGGGGGTATGATGTAATATTAGGGATTCAATAGATGTAAACTGTTAGCCCCATCAGTTTGGATTTTAAAAAAAGGGAAGTCATTATACATTGGAAAGGAAAAAGGGTTGTACTAGGGGATCAAGGGGACCCCAAACAGTTTTATTCAGTGTAGATAACAGATAAATTTAACTGGAAGTCCAAGGAGGAAACTTATTTCTTGGTTCAGTGAAATAAAAGGTATATTTATATTTTATGTAGCTAATTTTTTATATAAAAAAAAATTATGTTATGTTTTGGACACATCTACTAATAAAAAAAATTATCCCTCTTTGAGACAAATGATGAGTAATATGTAGTTTCATCAAAATCTCAAAATCATATTCTCTCCATTCAAAAACGAATGTCATATATTATTCAAAAGAGAAAAAAGAAAAGAAAAAAAGTGGTGGGCATATAAGCATATTATCGTTATATGAACTTCGATTTCCATCGTGATTATACTTATCAATATTGTTATTGACTTTTTTAGTCCATTTAAGACTCTTTTTAAAATAAAAATTAATTTAATTTTTAATATACAATTACAAAAATAATAAACTATGTATATAGTAAAACACTAAAACTACTTATATTATTTACTCCTTCATTTCAAAACATAAAACCAATCTTATATTAACTTGTTGAAGTCAATTTGAGATACTTTATATATAATTTAATTTTAAATAATATATTATATTTTATCTAGCTATTTTTTTTAAAACTTTCAATATGCATAAAGAATAATTAAGATTAATTATGAAACTCTCATTAAAGTCATTAATTAAGAGCTCGTTTGGAGGAATTTTGGATAGATAACAAGTACTTCTATATTATAAATTAACACTAAAAATATTTTGGAGTTTGATCACTCTCTAAAATTACTTTTAAAAGGTAGATATTTGAGCTTAAAAACATTTTTAGGTGAAGTGTAAAATTTATGCCATTAACTAAAGCACTTTGAAAAAAAAGTAAACTGACTATAAAAAGTTAAACTTGATCATATATTGTGAAATAGAGAGAGTATTATTCTTTTTTATGATGATTCGAAGCTTACTAAGATATTTTTAAATTAAAAATTAATATAAATTATTTTAATTTTAAATAATACAATTAGAAGGTTGATTGTAAACTTTTTGAATAGTGGAACTAATAAAAAAAACCATTGTTTTAAAAGTTTTTGGAACAAATGGAGTATTATTATTGTAATGATGCGAATATATTTTGTTTTTAATACTTTATTAAAATAAAATTTTCTTTTATACTTTATGTAGCTATTTTTTTTTTAAAATTCTCAGTATGCATAAAAATCATTTGAGAAATATGAGGCTGTCATTAAGAGCTCGTTTAGGGAGTTTTTGGATAAATAACAAGTACTTTTTAAATTAAAAAGGACAATATTTTGGAGTTTGATAACTGTCAGAATTACAAAGTAGTTTTATGTGAAATTATACTCCGTTCGTTCTGAAAAATACGGAGATACTATTTAATAATTTATTTTTTTCTTATGAAAAGATAAAACAAATTGTAGTTTCTATGCTCTTTAATTATTGATCTTACTGTATAAAAGATAATTTATTTTAATTTTTTATTTAAGTTAAGTTTTAACTTTTATTTTATTACTAGCAGATAGCCTCATATTTCTCAAAAATCTTTATTTTTTTTAAAGTGCGATCATTTATTAGAGCTACCATCAAGGATCAATGAAAGGGCAGTCATGGGGACGCGCGAACCGTTTTTTCCTAAGGCCCAAATAATCTTTCACAAAGTAAAAGCACCCTAAGAACCCTAATAGTTGGTGCAGTGGTTTAAATGATGCTATACTTGTAACAATTGTCAAAGACAATAAAAATGCTAATGGTCCAAAAAAATGGGTGCAAGCCCGTATGAAAAGTCTGATCCGCAGTGGGGAGATTAGTCCGACTGCTGGGATCAAATCCCACTTGTAACAATTGTCAAAGGTAATAAAAATGCTAATGGTCCAGGGACGCGGATGCAAGCCCGTATGAAAAGCCTGACCTTGGGTGGAAAGATTAGTTCGACCCCAAGTCCTTTAATTTTAAGATTGATTATTTATTTGCCAAAACTTAAAAATTAATTATATAAAATGATGAAATGATAAAATTATTGTTAATGAAACTCATTTTCAAAACAAATTAGCTGTAACAATTATAAACACATTGTATAATAACATCGATTTATATTTTTTTTTGTTTGAAGAAACTGCTGCTTATATACATGTGGGAAAAAAAATTCTTCGAGCATTACTCTCTCTCTATATATATCTTAAATGTATACTTAAATCTATACCTAGTAAACACATTGTATAATAACAATTATAATCTCCCTTGGTCCGTCTCACTAGCCCTCTCCCAAGCCCTGCTTCCCGAGAGCTTCCTAGATCGCTGTGATGAAGGGTCTCGTCTCAAAATGCTACCATCTTGGCTACTACACCCATCATTGAAATCCTCCTCGGAAAAGCTCAGGCTCATACCTGTTGGCACTTCAGGTACATCATTCTTCACAACAGACAAGACCAGAGGGAGTTCTTCCCACTCCCCAGCATAAAAATGCACCGTCGGGGCAAGAGGTTGCCTTGATGGAGTCAAGGGACTCTCGGGCTGGCGGCTCTGCCTGTCAATAGCTAGCTCAAGATTGGCCAGGACGTTAGGGATAGTTGTGCATCTTATAGTTTCTGCATTCAGATCTTGAAAATGCACCGTAGAAGCTCCCTGCAATGTGTTTAAAAACACTTAAGAGACTAATTAATTCATCACATAATTTGTCATAAGAATCAAATATCCAAAGTCTTTGTTATCCAAACACATATAAATCACTTTTTGTTTGTAATTGCTAATTAACTTAGTTATCCTGCATAAGCATCCTACAATATAAAACCCAACATATTTCCATTCCTTTATTTGAAAATTTTGAAAGTTGAGATTAAATTAAACCAAGCGCCAGAAGGAGCTGCAACTCTAGTACAATTGGAATTAGGTTTTCATTTTTCTAAAAACATTTAATTGAACAAAAATAAATGAAGTACATGAAAATATTCAAATAACTTAAATCAAGACTAAAAAATTTAGTGAAAAGAAAAAAAGTTTGATACTATAAATTTCTTTCATAGAAGTCGAGTAAATATCAGTTGATGAATGGGACAAGGTAATAGAAATTGGAAAGGTAGATATGCCCCACTTAAAGATATAATAATCTCTCCTTCCCTAAAAGAGCCTCCAGAAATATTTCCTGGGCCTGTCCCAATGCAAACTTAAGCTACTAAACTATGAATCAGACGGTATATACCAATTAACCTTACACAGGCCGAACGGTGACTAAAAAAAAATTATAAGCAAAGCTTAAAATTTAACAGCCATGTTGGACCTTGATGGTTTATTTGAAGACTCCAAATAAACGTACGACGACATACCCAAAGTCGATTTTGAACTTAAAACTTAACGGTGGCAACAAATTTAATGGATTCCCTTCTCATATCTAGAATTTGATTAATTCAACTGAGCATACCTAAACTGAGAGTATCAAGGACAAAGATAAGTATTAAGAGTAATGTCAAGAGTTTCAAATTTGGGATCTAAGACTCTAAAATGTGGTCTCAAATGATGACAATGATTTACTATATCACACGTTATTGGCCATGTTATGAATTAAAATATTCAATTGGGACCCAAAAACTTAAGACCCATTGCAATACTATAAAGAGCATTATATACCTTCAGGCAAGTAAAGATCCCAGGAAGTCCATAACTGCAGCTAAGCTGAAAGCATAGCAAAGGAAATATATTATTTCTCAGATTCAAAATCATAAAAGCATCAGAACAGTTAACAACTCCTACTAGCATTAAGAGTCGAGAGGATACATTAAAACGGAAAGATTCCAACAATAAAAAATTATCTGGTCAAGAAACTAACAGGTAGTGGAATCATTGACAAATTCAGACAGCTTTATTCTTGAAGGGATTTAATACCATGTATGCTAGCATAAGTTTACATATTCGAGAACCAAAAACATACCTCTTGAAGTGTATTAAATCTTTGGTGTGGAAAATCTCGAATCAATCCACAACCCAGCGGTGTCTCCGAATTACAATCCTTGTGAGATGAAAACGAAGCTCGATTCCACGATCCGTTCAACAAGAATTTACAGAATATTGGGAGCTCAATATTTTGCTTGCAGTGTGCCCCTTTTTTTCTCTCAATAACTCATCAGAATTATTATCCGATGCTTACCATTTTTGAGAACCAAGTTCTGCATATAATGAAGGAGAGAGAGTGCAGCTAGTGGAGGATTCACATGCCTTATAGGAAAAGCATTGATCAGATGAATAATGGAGATGACATGTACAAAAAACCAAGACATGGGTGTCCCACCAAAATAATGGTATTTTTCACTACCATTTTCCAACATCTCCCACTCACCCATGGCGGGGACGATGTAATCCTCACATCTGCAAAAATATAGCTCAAACCAGAAACTCGTAAATCTTCAGTTGCCAGATCGTACAACCGCTGAGTTCACCTACAATGCAGGAGCTTTATATCAAACCCGTTAAGGCCAACATAAAGACATCTACCCTTTTAAAGAAAACAGTGTGGGAGCTCTCACACCAAACTCAATTAGATCACGTAGATGCTACAACCCATAAACTCAGAGTACTCCAGACATATTTGATTTTCACAAGGTCAAGCATCTCTAATCCCTCAGAGAGCCATACTTAACCACCTTTGGGCCCATGTCCATTTCGTATCTCACTTATTACTATATCGCTATCAAAGCGTCATAGTTGTCGACAATAAGTACAGAACGAGCTAAAATCAAATTGTCTTCCCTTTTCCCTAATACTACTCAAATATGAATCAACTGCTTTCCCAAAATCGGTCCTTATTGTCTCATCAATCCTGACCGTAGGAATCGAAACCAAAGTAGCAACATCAATCCATATCTTTGTAGTATAGTCAAAGATCACAAAGAGCACTAGATGTAGGACTAACAATCATGTCATACTGGACTCACATGGTGAGGAAACAGGGATTCATTCTCTCACCTCCATTGCATGATCGTTTAGTTCATGTAACCCTCTCACAACATACAATTTTATAGCCTTGTTGTGCGGACCTTAGTCTAGTCACTCCTAGAGTGGCTAACCCGAACATTTCAAATTGCTCGCTTATCAAAGTACCACATTTAAAATTTCGTGTTTGATTATCATGTTACGGCAGACAATCTCTTCAATATGAGCATATGTCTTCTAGTCATGCCATACGGATCTTAGTTCAGTCGCTCCACAAGCGCCTAACTCGAATTTTCAGTTTGCTCGCTTTCCCAAGCGCCAACTCTGAACTTCACATCCGGCTATCAGTACAAGTTTATATAGATGGTGGGACATCTTATATTTGGTTAACTTAATTAACCTCATCTTGGCACATGCCAAGGCGACATTATGTTCATTTTGCTCGCTACTAAGCATCAATTGATTGCTTATCCAAAGCATCAATAGCTCGCTACTCAAAGCGTCAATCAAATGAACTGTCTCAACGTTGCTCGCTTTTCAAAGCGCCAAGGGTGATTACTCGTGTGAGTGAGCCAATCAACCTGTTAACATATATTTAGTGTATGCATATCCAATATGCATAATAAATGTGTGAACTAATAATATTTATCATGTGCGCTATCACAATCATAAGTGAGAACAAATGAATCTAGCATATATGATAAATGTCTCGAAACAATAGTGAATATCTCAAAAACAAGCCATACAATGAGTGATATTCTAGTAACAAAGAAAGTACATCAAACCCTACGAAGGCCTAACGAACTAACATGCCTGCAAAAGGCATCTTTCGGAATATGCTTCGTCAAGGGATCCGCTACCATAAGGTCAGTGGGCATGTACTTCAATATCACCTCATTATTTGCTATATTCTCTCTAATAAAGTTCATCAGGTCAATGTGCTTCGTCCTACCGTGATACTTAGGGTCCTTAGTGTAATCTAGGGCCACTGTACTATCACAGAAAACAGTAATGGGGTCTAAAGCATTAGGGATGACTCCAAGATCCTCGAAGAATCTCCTCAACCACATAGCTTCCTGAACAGCTGACGTACATGCTACAAACTCTGACTCCATTGTCGAAAGAGCAACGCAAGTCTATTTCTTGCTACACCAAGTGATGGTGCCACCATGTAGCAAGAATGCATATCCTGAGGTCGACTTGTGTATTCCTTAGTTACCTCCCCAACTGGCATCGGAGTAACCAATCAATCGTAAGTCCGATCCTCCATAGCATAACATGTAGTCTAAAGTACCCTTCAAATATCGCAAGATTCTTTTGATTGTCTTCCAATGAGCAATTCCAGGGTTTAACTGATAATGGCCAAGATAACCAACCGCATATGCTATATCAGTCGGAGTACACACAACTGCATACATTAGCTTTCCTATAGCATGAACATCTTCTTAATTTCCTCGGGAGAAGTAGGGCATTGTTCGGGTCCAATGGCGTCGCTTTTAGCGATAGGAGTGTCTATGGGTTTGCAGTTACTCATATGGAATTGCTCCAGAACCTTTTTTAAGTAAGTCTCTTGAGATAAACCAAGAAGCTTTCTTGAGCAATTTTTATAGATCTTAACTCCAAAAACATAAGCTGCTTCTCCCATGTCCTTCATCTCAAAATTAGAGGAAAGCCACCCTTTGGTAGTGACAATTATCTCCTTATCGTTCCCAACTAGTAGAATATCGTCGACATACATCGATAGGATAAGGAATTTATCTTTGGACCGTTTGATATACACACAATGGTCTTCCTCGATCATCGTAAACCCATCACTAATGATGGCTCGATGGAATCTGAGATACCATTGTCTGGAAGCTTGTTTCAAACCATAGATAGAACGTTTGAGCTTGCATACTTTGCGCTCTTGTCCTTCTACAATGAAACCCTTTGGCTGATCCATATATATTTCCTCAGCTAAATCTCCATTGAGAAAAGATGTCTTCACGTCTATTTGATACAACTCTAAATCCAAATGCGCGACAATTGCTAAAATAAGGCGAATTGAAACAAACCTTACAACTGGTGAGAAGGTTTCCTCATAATCAATTCCCTCTTGTTGGGTGTAGCCCTTGGCTACAAACGAGCTTTGTACCTTTCAATGGAACCATCCTCCTTGCGTTTGACTTTAAGAACCCATTTGTTCCCAATAGCCTTTCGCCCTGGTGGAAGGTCAACCAAATCCCAGACTTGATTAGTCCTTATAGACTCCATTTCATCTTCCATTGCAATCATTCATTTATCGCTTATAATAGATTATAGAGCATCTCGATAAGATCGAAGTTCCTTCTCTTCTTGTGTATCAGCCACAAAAGCATTCCCCTCGATCTCAAAGAGACGACGTCGAATGTTATCTCTTTGACTTCTACATATTTGAGGAACAAGAGACTCCTCATTCGATGGAAAAGAACTACTCGAAGGCATGTCACTCCCACTATCTACAGGAGCCTGAGAAATATCCTCTTCGGTCTCTACTGTACGATTTGGGGTGCCTAAATCTTCCTCCATTTCATAAAGGTTCATCTCTTTGCTCACATCATCTCTGTTAGGAAATTCCATCTCAAGGAAATCTGCATCTCGTGACTCTATCTCGGATATAGTCCCATCAAGCTGCTCTCCAACAAACACATAGCCTTTGAAGTGTTCAGAATATCTTATAAAGTTACACTTCTTACCCCACGGGCCCAACTTCACATGTTAATGAGAAGTGTTGTGTACGAAAGCTACTGATCCCCATGGCCGCATATGGCCCAATTCGGGCTTTCTGCCGGTCCACATTTCATATGGGGTGGACTGTACTGATTTTGAAGGCACACGATTAAGTATATACGGTGCAGTCAACAATGCATCACCCCAATAAGAGATAAGCAAATTTGCTTGCGCCATCATAGATCTAATCATGTCTAATAATGTCCGGTTCCTCCTCTCCGACATACCATTTTGTTATGGAGTTCTAGGGATTGTCAGTTGCCTGATTATCCCTCTTTCTTCACATAGTGCTTTAAACTGATCGGACAGATACTCGCGGCCTCGGTCAGTTCTTAGTGCCTTAACACTTTTGTCTAACTGTTTCTCAACCTCAATCAAATAACGTTTAAAGCATTCTAATGCATCAGACTTATGAGAAATCAAGAAAGTGTACCTGAAGCGCGTATAGTCATATATCATTATGAGAAAGTAGGAACGTCCATGCCTTTCTTTCACATTTAAAGGGCCACAGATGTCTGAATGAATGAGTTGCAAAGGTGTTTCTGCCCTAGTAGCTTTACCAAACGGTTTTCTAGTTGATTTACCTGCTAAACAATGTTCATATGTGGGTAGATTGACCTTAGCGAGTGGGCCTAAAAGACCTGCTCGAGCTAACCTAGCCATTCTATCCTGTCCAATATGATTTAATCTAGCATGCCATTGAATTGAACTATCATGATCATTTTCAACAAGTAATGAATAAAAATCATCACTATTAATACTAGAATCAATAGTATCCAAAACCATAAAACCATTTGATACAAAACCATATCCAAAAATATTCGTCCCAAATGAAATTATTACATAATTATTCTCAAACACAACAGAATATCCCAAACGTAGTACTGATAAAACAGAAAATAAATTCTGCCAGACATCCGGTGCATAAAGTACATCATATAGGGTCAATGCTGAGCATCCTCGCATTTTCAGTTTGTAAGTGCCAGTGCCTAGCACGTCCATACTGAAATAGTTTCCCATGTATACTTTTCTTCCAGCCGGAATGCGACGGTATTCCACAAATCCACTCCGATCTCTAGCTATGTGGTCCGTTGCTCCGGAGTCTACAATCCACATATGGAGAGAATGAGCAACAAAAACAGTACTTGATACTAAGCACATAGATAGATTAGGACTAGGAATTACCTTCTTCGGCTCAGTGCATTCACGAGCGAAGTGTCTCGCCTTGCCACAGTTGTAGCATGCCATCTTGGCCTTGTCCTTCTTACCAGAACCTCGTTTGCCCCTTTTCCGTTTGCCGACACCTCCACTCGCAGCCCCTTTAGGCGCAGTGGGATTAACAGATTTCTTGTTCCCTTTCTTAGGTTTGGGCCTCCAATGAGGGTTTGATTCAGCTACATATGCCCTGGAGTTTTTGACAATCTCAAGGCGCTCAGCCTCAAGTTCCAGGTGACGACGAATATCATCAAAATTCTTGATATTCTCGTTATGGGTCATGTTCACCCGCATATGTTCCCAATTGTCGGGAAGTGAGCGAACCATTGCAGAAATCTGTTGCTCGTCTGACAATTGAGTCCCACCGATTTTTAATTCCCAGATCATATTGGCCATAATTCGAAGGTGTTGTTTCATAGTGTTATTATCACGTTTTTTGTAACCATCGAATCTAATGGCTAATTCCCTCAACCTTGTCAACGAGGTGCCACCAAACTTAGCTTTGAGAACTTCCCACATCTCGTGTGCAGTAGAGTACTGTTCATACTCAAACAGAAAGTCATTGTTCATGCAGCTCAACAACGTTATGCGAGCAATACGATCCTTTTTGCGCCAACTTTCGAAGGCTGCAACCTTAATCGGATCATCTGCATTGTCACCCTCTGGTTTTACCATTTTGGATAGCAAGGTTTCTTCAACCTCTTGCTCTTCCAAAACTATCCTGAATTTGTTGTGCCACACGTCATAGTTAACTCCGTCTAATTTGTTTCCCTGATTAAGATCTGCGATTATGTGTTTCGAAGCCATTTCTGTTGAACTAAAAAATATGAGAATTAATAAGAGATATTTATTGTTCACCACAGTATATAAAATATCTTTGCCGCATGAACTAAATTAACATAAAAATAATGTGACACAAATATAGAAGGGAGACTTCGCCAAGCTTTGGAATCACAATCCACATAAATGCCCAATTATTTAAATTTAATTTTTCAGCGCATTAGACGTGTAATTTAGGGAATAACTTAATTAAATTATTACAACCTAAAATTACTCCCACTAGGAACAAGTGTACATGTGTACATATAGCAAGACAATTTAATTCCAAGCACCAACAATTAATATTCCAAAAATATTAACAAAAAGAATTAAATTATAGGCAATATTACTCAATTAATATACCAAGCACGCAATAAACACATGAAAAAACTTTCAAAAAAATTTCAACAGTAAATTATCACAATAAAACATTACTGTAAATTTTTTAGAATTTTCTAATAATTATGCTAATTATTACAATTAATAAACCATAGCATAATACAATTGGAAATTAACAAAAACATCCAATTATAATAATATTCCAAAACTTTTAGTAGAAATATTAATAATAACCCAATAATAAATTTTTGTAATTTTTTCAGAATTTAATAATCAATAAAACTATTTTATAATGAATTTTTATTCATAAAACAATTAAAGAAATCAATTTCTGAAAATAAAAACAAAAAATTTTCGAAATCCGGTTAGCGTGCGGGTCGGCGCGCGGGTCAGGACCGGGCGGGTCAGTTATGACCGTGGATCAGATCCGTTATTTTTAAAAAAAAGAAAATCGCGGGTCAACACCAGGTATTGGTCGGGTCGGAAATGGGCGCGGGTCATCTCGCGGGTCAGATCTGCGCGGGCGCGTGAAGCCCACACGCGAACCTTAAGCAACATCTCGCGCCATGCGCGCGCGCGTGTCAAAGGCGGCGGTCTAGCACGCGTGGCTTACACGCGCCGCCTTACTTAGCTCTTTTCGCGACGAAAAATTTTCTGTTCTGATCGACTCTTCTTGCTGAGTCCAATGGTATGCTCAAATACCATTTTGTGAGCTTCCATTTTGAGGGTGTGATGAACGTAAATCCTACCGAGAGTGGGATATTACTTCATCTTCAACCTCCATCCATCAGATAATTACAAAATTGTAATTTCACGATCCAAACTTTGAAATTAAGGTCATATCTCTTTCAATATTTATCCGTTTAATGCGTATAATATGTCGTTGGAAAGCTTACAACACGTACTACACATACATATCAACAAAAATCTAAACGAACAAATATACAGAAAGTTATGGCTACTCAAAATATTCTGGTTGATAATGTTTTCAAACTTTTTAAACATTCATCAATGGAGTTTTGTGTAAACTACATACATAGCATACATATGATCGAAATGCGCATGCTTTGATACCAATTAAGGGATTTTATACCATGTACGTGAGCATAAGTTTACATATTCGAGAACCAAAAACATACCTCTTGAAGCGTATTAAATCTTTGGTGCGAAAAATCTCAAATCAATCCACAACCCAGCGGTGTCTCCAAATTACAATCCTTGTGAGATGAAAACGAAACTCGATTCCACGATCCGTTCAATAAGAATTTACGGAATATTGGGAGCTCAATATTTTGCTTTCTATGTGCCCTTTTTTTTCTCTTAATAACTCATCAGAATTATTATCCGATGCTTACCATTTTTGAGAACCAAATTCTGCATATAATGAAGGAGAGAGAGTGCAGCTAGTGGAGGATTCACATGCCCTATAGGAAAAGTATTGATCAGATGAATAATGGAGATGACATGTATAAAAAACCAAGACATGGGTGTCCCACCAAAATAATGGTATTTTCCACTACCATTTTCCAACATCTCCCACTCACCCATGGCGGGGACGATGTAATCCTCACATCTGCAAAAATATAGCTCAAACCAGAAACTCGTAAATCTTCAGTTGCCAGATCGTGCGACCACTGAGTTCATCTGCAATGCGAGAGCTTTATATCAAACCCGTTAAGGCCAACATAAAGACATCTACCCTTTTAAAGAAAACAATGTGGGAGCTCTCACGCCA
Source organism: Aralia elata (assembly GCA_034770075.1). Taxonomy (NCBI): domain Eukaryota; kingdom Viridiplantae; phylum Streptophyta; class Magnoliopsida; order Apiales; family Araliaceae; genus Aralia; species Aralia elata. The sequence continues at coordinate 22,485,393 of CM068384.1, forward strand.
AACTCAATTAATTCACGTAGATGCTACAACCTATAAACTCAGAGTACTCCAGACACATTTGATTTTCACAAGGTCAAGCATCTCTAATCCCTTAGAGAGCCATACTTAACCACCTTTGGGCCCATGTCCATTTCGTATCTCACTTATTACTATATCGCTATCAAAGCGCCATTGTTGTCGACAATAAGTGCAGAACGAGGTGAAATCAAATTGTCTTCCCTTTGTCCTAATACTACTCAGATATGAATCAACTGCGTTCCCAGAATCGGTCCTTATTGTCTCATCAATCCTGACTGTAGGAATCGAAACCAAAGTAGCAACATCAATCCATATATTTGTAGTATAGTCAAAGATCACAAAGAGCACTAGATGTAGGACTAACAATCATGTCCTACTGGACTCACATGGTGAGGAAACAGGGATTCATTCTCTCACCTCCATTGCATGATCGCTTAGCTCATGTAACCCTCTCACAACATACTATTCTATAGCCTTGTTGTGCGGACCTTAGTCTAGTCACTCATAGAGTGGCTAACCCGAACATTTCAAATTGCTCGCTTATCAAAGCACCACATTTAAAATATCGTGTTCGGTTTTCATGTTACGGCAGACAATCTCTTCAATATGAGCATATATCTTCTAGTCATGCCGTACGGATCTTAGTTCAGTAGCTCCACAGGCGCCTAACTCGAATTTTCAGATTGCTCGTTTTCCAGATTGTTCATAAGTGAGAACAAATGAATCTAGCGTATATGATAAATGTCTCGAAACAATAGTGAATATCTCAAAAACAAGCCATACAATTAGTGATATTCCAGTAACAAAGAAAGTACATCAAACCCTACGAAGGCCTAACGAATAAACATGCTTGCAAAAGGCATCTTTCGGAATAGGCTTCGTCAAAGGATCCGCTACCATAAGGTCAGTGGGCATGTACTTCAATAACACCTCATTATTCGTTATATTCTCTCTAATAAAGTTCATCCCCAAGTCAATGTGCTTCGTCCTACCGTGATACTTAGGGTCCTTAGTTTAATCTAGGGCCGCTGTACTATCACATAAAACAGTAACGGGGTCTGAAGCATTAGGGATGACTCCAAGATCCTCGAAGAATCTCCTCAACCACATAGCTTCCTTAACAGCTGTTTCTTGCTACACCAAGTGATGGCGCCACCATGTAGCAAGAATGCATATCCTGTGGTCGACTTGCGTATTCCCTGGTTACCTCCCCAACTGGCATCGGAGAAACCAATCAATCGCAGGTTCGGTCCTCCATAGCATAACATGTAGTCCAAAGTACCCTTCAAATATTGCAAGATTCTTTTGATTGCCTTCCAATGAGCAATTCCAGGGTTTGACTGATAACGACCGAGATAACCAACCGCATATGCTATATCAGGCCGAGTACACACAACTGCATACATTAGTTTTCCTATAGCATTGGCATACGGGTAATGTGACATTTTTTCTTAATTTCCTCGGGAGAAGTACATAAGCTGGTTCTCCCATGTCCTTCATCTCAAAATTAGAGGATAGCCACCATTTGGTAGCGATAATTATCTCCTTATCGTTCCCAACTAGTAGAATATCGTCGACATACATCGATAGGATAAGGAATTTATCTTTGGACCGTTTGATATACACATAATGGTCTTCCTTGATCATCGTAAACCCATCACTAATGATGGCTCGATGGAATCTGAGATACCATTGTCTGGAACGTTTGAGCTTACATACTTTGCGCTCTTGTCCTTCTACGATGAAACCCTTTGGCTGATCCATGTATATTTCCTCAGCTAAATCTCCATTGAGAAAAGATGTCTTCACGTCCATTTGATACAACTCTAAATCCAAATGCGCGACAATTGCTAAAATAGGGCGAATTGAAGCAAACCTTACAACTGGTGAGAAGGTTTCCTCATAATCAATTCCCTCTTGTTGGGTGTAGCCCTTGGCTACAAGACGAGTTTTGTACCTTTCAATGGAACCATCCGCCTTGCGTTTGACTTTAAGAACCCATTTGTTCCCATTCCCAATAGCCTTTCACCCTGGTGGAAGGTCAACCAAATCCCAGACTTAATTACTTTTCATAGACTCCATTTCATCTTCCATTGCAATCATCCATTTATCGCTTACAACAGATGATAGAGCATCTCGATAAGATCGAGGTTCCTCCTCTTCCCGTGTATCAGCCACAAAAGCATTCCCCTCAATCTCAAAGAGACGACGTGGAATGTTACCTCTTTGACTTCTATGTATTTGAGGAATAAGAGACTCCTCATTCGATGGAAAAGAACTACTCGAAGGCATGTCACTCCCACTATCTACAGGAGCCTGAGGAATATTCTCTTCGGTCTCTACTGTATAATTTGGGGTGCCTAAATCTTCCTCCATTTCATAAAGGTTCATCTCTTTGCTCACATCACCTCTGTTAGGGAAATCCATCTCAAGGAAATTTGCATCTCTTGACTCTATCTCGAATATAGTCCCATCAGGCTGCCCTCCAACAAACACATAGCCTTTGGAGTGTTCAGAATATCTTACAAAGATACACTTCTTACCCCTCAGGGCCAACTTCCCATGTTAATGAGAAGTGTTGTGTACGAAAGCTGCTGATCCCCATGGCCGTATATGGCCCAATTTGGGCTTTCTGCCGGTCCACATTTCATATGGGGTGGCCTGTACTGATTTTGAAGGCACACGATTAAGTATATATATCGCAGTCAACAATGCATCACCCCAATAAGAGATAAGCAAATTTTCTTGCGCCATCATAGATCTAATCATGTCTAATAATATCCGGTTCCTTCTCTCCGACATACCATTTTGTTGCGGAGTTCTAGGGATTGTCAGTTGCCTGATTATCCCTCTTTCTTCACATAGTGCTTTAAACTGATCGGACAGATACTCGCAGTGATGGACTCCACGGCACGCTTGCGTGAGGTGGTCGTCGCCCGGATCGTTTCTAGCAAAGTTGAACGGTGGATAGCTTGCAACACCTTAACCCCTCGCCTATATGTAGGCGGTAATCTTGGTACAATTGCTCGCCTTGAAAATCTGCGTTGAATGAACACCAACGACACCTTGACCCCTCGCTTATATGTAAGCGGTAATCTCGGTACAATCGACGATTAGTGCGGTAGAAGACGCCACACACAATTATGTATTGTTGTATGATAAGTCAAAATTGAATCTCAAAGAAAACTAAGAAATAACTTAGAAATTCTCAAAGAACCAAAAGATGAGAAAACCTCACAAATAATTGTAATTGAATAAATCTGATTGAAGTGTATCAAGTACATCATCTATGTCCCCTATTTATACTACTCAAAAGTAATTCTAATCCTAATAGGAATTATAAAATCAACTAGAAACACAATCCTAGCTTAACAAATTAATTTGGAAACCAAATTCTAACTTACCAAATTAATTTGGAAACCAAATCCTAACTAATAAACAATAAGGAAATTAAATCCTACTTATCAAATATTCTAATTACATTAGGAATCTAAAACATGCTGAAAATACCCTAATAATTAAGGAAATCCGCGTCCAAATTTGAATTAGAAATCTGAATCCTTCCTCCATTTGGAATTAGAAACCCATTAATTGTTAGGAACCCATTAATCCGTGGAGAACAAAATCAGCTAATTGTCTACTTGGAAATCGCGTGGCCCACATGATATAGGAAGCTAATATGTTAAGTCCTGAATATGCTAGGAAACTCGTGTGATTGGCTGATTAGAATTGGAATGTCTGTTGCCCCCATGCGAATTGGCTAGAATATAAATTGCCACATGAATTGATTAAAATTGGCCTTGAATTGAACTCTATTTTAAGCATCTCTGAATAAACTTCAGCCCAAATATTTAAAATCGCTTGATAAATCCCTTGGACTTGAATTGAGTTAATAACGCTTGATGCGAGCCTGGCCAGAATTGTATCATTCCCCTCCTCTTGAAAAGGATTTGTCCTCAAATCTGACATCCCCTCCTCTTCCTACATGAAAACAAATTAAGTTAGTAGCATCAAACAAATCATAATCCCAAAACTCATCTTGCAAACGAAATATATACGCAATATCAACAATGCAGGTAAAGTAATGAAAATAATCATCAAACACTCCAACTCCTGCAAAGAACATAGCAACATCTGGCAACTCCGACGTATCGACATGAACAACTTGTAAACATCTCTTTCCAAGCAGTGATCGAATCAGCATAACACCCTGCAAGCTCCTCGTAACACAACTTGGAAACTTAATCTTTCGAACTCCCCTAATCAAGAACCTGTCCACATCAACACGATACTTTTCCACACGTAGACCAAATACTTCCACAATGCTAACTACATTAAAACAAACTAAATTAGCAACTATAGCAAAAATGAAATCAAAATTTCTACCTGAAAAATCAAATGTATATATAATAAAATAAACGTAAATAAAACTATAAAAAGCTCTATCTCCTCCTGGATCAAAACTCAGTATGTAGAACTCTTCACATTGCAGTAACTTCCATTCACGAATTCCTGGATCAAAAGACAATCTGATGATCTCGTCCATCCGTAAATATATCCATTGACGAATACCCGGATCAAAATAATTCTTATGATCTCGATCACTCGCACTAACATCCATTCCATTGCACTTGGATCAAATAACAATATTTGAAACTTTCCGTGGCGCAATTGCAAACATACTTGAATTCTTGGATTAAACACAAAACAAAACAAATCAACATGTTCCTTTTGTCTAATCATAAAGAAATCAAATAATTCAAATTCACATGCATAGTCTACTAGAACAATATTCAAAACACTTCCCTGTAGACTCTTAATGCATTGTCCGAATGGATTTATCCAACGATCCATGCTTTTCTCCTCAATGAGTAAGAATTCATCCCGAATCTGCAAAACAAAATTAACCTTTCTCTTTCCATTGACATTAACAAATTTAAAATCACGTAATATCATCAATGGAATAAAAAGGTCACTTCCAACTTCATAAGATGAAAACTCAATAGCATATTGACGATGATCACAAACAAACTCAACAAGTGCTAAAGAATTTTCCCAAGCATTGACAAAAATAAGAATATCATCAAAATAGATATTAACAAATTTCCCTATGAAATAATGCAAAATATGATTTAACAAGAAAACATTTAATGCATTAGTTAATCCCAACGATTTAACTAAACACGTAAGTAAACCATATCTTAAATCAATCCGATGATAATCACTTTTCAACCCAATACCAAATTCCTTTCCATTCAAGACAGTTTTCTCAAAATCATGCAATGATAACAACTCTAATAGAAAGAAATTACCAAATGATAGCAAATCATGCAATGAAAATTTCTTTACTAAAGAACCATGATCACTACCATTGTCAATTAACGATATGTCATGCAAAGATTGATCAAAATCTAATTCAACATGTGAATGAAAAACCCTAGAATGAGTTTCATGCAAGTACAAACGATAAAAATGAGAATACCCACAATAATCACTAGAATAAATTATACGAAGATATGAACTTTGATAATGAGAATTTACCAAATGATAGTAGGAATATTGACAATGAGAATATAACGCATGCTCATAAACTAACTCGACAAATATCAAATATCCCCCATAGTTTATGATAAAGACGATTTTACCCTCAAAATAGCTAACGACAAATTTATCCATGGAAGCATGTAAAACATGTTTTAAATAACTCATGAAAATACTAGATGCATTAGTTAATCTAACAGAAATAACTATCCACCTATATAATTCACGTGTTAACAAAACTTTCCAATCATCATATTCTCTCATGCTAATTTGATTAGGCATTATCATCACATGGTCATTTTTCAACGTAGATAAAACATAAGCACTATGCAATTTATCAAGCATATTATCTAAGTAAAGAAAATAAAAGCGATACTTGTTTACCAATTTGAAATCGATGCACAAGCTAGACGTCTTATCCTCCTTAGGTACTATGATCTCATGAATAGCACACGAACTCATGTCTTCACCCACGATACCCGCCTTGATGAAGATGGGCTCCATCAATTCTCCAACCCGCCGTTGTAACTCCGTTGTCTCCTCGAAAATACTACAAGCTGGCTGATACGGAATGATAGCTCGGGGTATGTCATCAAGAACCTGTACAAGAGACAAAACAGAACTAGACAAAAAAGAGTTATTCTTGTTAGTATTCAAAAGCGTCGTCTTGTACGAATGTACAGTCATTGGCTTTTCAAAATACAACTCACTTTTCAACTCACTCTCCTCTCTTTTTTCACTCTTACTCTCCACTGTTTCTTTCTCTCGTTTATTTTCACTCTCATTCTTTTTATTCTCTCGTTTTCTTTCATTCTCTTTTTCACACTTTTCTTTTTCACACTCAATCTTTTTTTTCAATTTCTTTTTGTCGTTTACTTTCACTTGTATTTTCTTTCACGGGATCACAAACTTCATCTCGAACAATAGAATCTAATAACTCTCCTTGGACTGCATATTCTATTATCTCTTCTTCCATCTGCCTCGATTGATCTTGCTCCTTTTGCGCCTGTCGGGCGTTTTGTAGTTGCTTCGCCATCTCTCTAAATGATCCCATGACTTCTTCTTTTTTTTCCTTGAAAAATACTAGTTCCCTATACACCTTAGGAGTGTCTCGTGGTTGTCTCCGATGCGAATCTCCATGCCTATGATCCTTCCTTTCATCATCCCAATTTGAACGCCTTAAAGGTTGATCGTCATATCTTGGAGTTGCATATTCTTTCCTCCTGCTAGGCTGTACTGGGGCATACCGCTTTCTCATCACGGTTTTTAACTCTTTCCATGTATCGATTGGATGCTCTCCACATCTTCTCCTTTCACGTTCAAATTGAGCCCACCATGTAGCTGCATGACCGGAAAAATCTTGAACTGCAAGTTTGAACTTCTTGTGCTCAGAATAATTATGATAGTCAAACTCTCGTTCCTTCCTTTCCTCCCAACTTAAATAAGCTTCTGGATCCGCTCTACCTTGAAAAGATCTCTTTTGCCACTCATAATTATTTTCACAATTATATCCATACATGATTACTGCAAAACAAAGGTTAGTAGATAAAGAAAATTTTTCTCACACACTCCCTTACGTGTTTCGCTCAAACAATGTATCACACAATTATGAAAACACTCGTGTATCACATAATTAGGCTTTTACCCTCAATTGATCTCACACTCTTGCCTTTTACCACTCTAATTCCCTCTTATAGGTTCTTTTTGAATTCACTAAATAAATATCACGGTTTCTTTTTAATTCAATAAGAACTAATCACAAAACAAATATAGCAAGTGTGACGTCCGATAACCACCAAAATTTTACGATCACCAATTATAATCCTCTTAAGTGAAATCCCAGTATCCTCAAATTTCACAAATTCCAACAATAGAACCAAATGATAGTTTCTTCAATATAATCCCAATATTCATGAAACTTATGAAACCCAAGCAATTGCAATAATAATAAATTTTTTTCCCTTTTTTTTTGTTCTCACGATTTTTTTATTTTTTTTCTTCACGAATCTCACTTTTTTTTTTCTATTTTTTTTGAACTTTTTTTTCCCCAATATATATTCAAACACGAAAAAAAAATAAAGGATAAGTAACTTGCTAGGAACTTGGCTCTGATACCAAATGATGGACTCCACGGCACGCTTGCGTGAGGTGGTCGTCGCTCGGATCGTTTCTAGCAAAGTTGAACGGTGGATAGCTTGCAACACCTTAACCCCTCGCCTATATGTAGGCGGTAATCTTGGTACAATTGCTCGCCTTGAAAATCTGCGTTGAATGAACACCAACGACACCTTGACCCCTCGTTTATATGTAAGCGGTAATCTCGGTACAATCGACGATTAGTGCGGTAGAAGACGCCACACACAACTATGTATTGTTGTATGATAAGTCAAAATTGAATCTCAAAGAAAACTAAGAAATAACTTAGAAATTCTCAAAGAACCAAAAGATGAGAAAACCTCACAAATAATTGTAATTGAATAAATCTGATTGAAGTGTATCAAGTACATCATCTATATCCCCTATTTATACTACTCAAAAGTAATTCTAATCCTAATAGGAATTATAAAATCAACTAGAAATACAATCCTAGCTTAACAAATTAATTTGGAAACCAAATTCTAACTTACCAAATTAATTTGGAAACCGAATCCTAACTAATAAATAATAAGGAAATTAAATCCTACTTATCAAACATTCTAATTACATTAGGAATCTAAAACATGCTGAAAATACCCTAATAATTAAGGAAATCCGCGTCCAAATTTGAATTAGAAATCCGAATCCTTCCTCCATTTGGAATTAGAAACCCATTAATTGTTAGGAACCCATTAATCCGTGGAGAACAAAATCAGCTAATTGTCTACTTGAAAATCGCGTGGCCCACATGATATAGGAAGCTAATATGTTAAGTCCTGAATATGCTAGGAAACTCGTGTGATTGGCTGATTAGAATTGGAATGTCCGTTGCCCCCATGCGAATTGGCTAGAATATAAATTGCCACATGAATTGATTAAAATTGGCCTTGAATTGAACTCTATTTTAAGCATCTCTGAATAAACTTCAGCCCAAATATTTAAAATCGCTTGATAAATCCCTTGGACTTGAATTGAGTTAATAACGCTTGATGCGAGCCTGGCCAGAATTATATCACGCGGCCTCGGTCAGTTCTTAGTGCCTTAACACTTTTGTCTAACTGTTTCTCAACCTCAATCAAATAACGTTTAAAGCATTCTAATGCATCAGACTTATGAGAGATCAAGAAAGTGTACCCGAAGCGCGTATAGTCATATATCATTATGAGAAAGTAGGAACGTCCATGCCTTTCTTTCACATTCAAAGGGCCACAGATGTCTGAATGAATGAGTTGCAAAGGTATTTCTGCCCTAGTAGCTTTACCAAACGATTTTCTAGTTGATTTACCTGCTAAACAATGTTCATATGTGGGTAGATTGACCTTAACGAGTGGGCCTAAAAGACCTGCTCGAGCTAACCTAGCCATTCTATCCTGTCCAATATGATTTAATCTAGCATGCCATTGAATTGAACTATCATGATCATTTTCAACAAGTAATGAATAAGAATCATCACTATTAATACTAGAATCAATAGTATCCAAAACCATAAAACCATTTGATACAAAACCATATCCAAAAATATTCGTCCCAAATGAAATTATTACATAATTATTTTCAAACACAACAGAATATCCCAAACGTAGTACTGATAAAACAGAAAATAAATTATGTCGGACATCCGGTGCATAAAGTACATCATATAGGGCCAATGCTGAGCATCCTCGCATTTTCAGTTTGTAAGTGCCAGTGCCTAGCACGTCCATACTGAAATCGTTCCCCATGTATACTTTTCTTCCAGCCGGCATGCGGCAGTATTCCACAAACCCACTCCGATCTCTAGCTATGTGGTCCGTTGCTCCGGAGTCTACAATCCACATATGGAGAGAATGAGCAACAAAAACAGTACTTGATACTAAGCACATAGATAGATTAGGACTAGAATTACCTTCTTCGGCTCAGTGCATTCACGAGCGAAGTGTCCCGCCTTGCCACAATTATAGCATGCCATCTTGGCCTTGTCCTTCTTACCAGAACCTCGTTTGCCCCTTTTCCGTTTGCCGACACCTCCACTCGCAGCCCCTTTAGGCGCAGTGGGATTAACAGATTTCTTGTTCTCTTTCTTAGGTTTGGGCCTCGAATGAGGGTTTGATTCAGCTACATATGTCCTAGAGTTTTTAACAATCTCAAGGCGCTCAGCCTCAAGTTCCAGGTGATGACGAATATCATCAAAATTCTTGATATTCTCGTTATGGGTCATATTCACCCACATATGTTCCCAATTGTCGGGAAGTGAGCGAACCACTGCAGAAATCTGTTGCTCGTCTGACAATGGAGTCCCACCGGTTTTTAATTTCTGGATCATATTGGCCATAATTCGAAGGTGTTGTTTCATAGTGTTATTATTACGTTTTTTGTAACCATCGAATCTAATGGCTAATTCCCTCAACCTTGTCAACGAGGTGCCACCAAACTTAGCTTTGAGAACTTCCCACATCTCGTGTGCTAGTACTGTTCATACTCAAACAGAAAGTCATTATTCATGCAGCTTAACAACGTTATGCGAGCAATACGATCCTTTTTGCGCCAACTTTTGAAGGTTACAACCTTAATCGGATCATCTGCATTGTCACCCTCTGGTTTTACCATTTTGGACAGCAAGGTTTCTTCAACCTCTTGCTTTTCCAAAACTATCCTGAATTTGTTGTGCCACACGTCGTAGTTAACTCCGTCTAATTTGTTTCCCTGATTAAGATCTGCGATAATGTGTTTCGAAGCCATTTCTGTTGAACTAAAAAATATGAGAATTAATAAGAGATATTTATTGTTCACCACAGTATATAAAACATCTTTGCCGCATGAACTAAATTAACATAAAAATAATGTGACACAAATATAGAAGGGAGACTTCGCCAGGCTTTGGAATCACAATCCACATAAATGCTCAATTATTTACATTTAATTTTTCAGCGCATTAGACGTGTAATTTAGGGAATAACTTAATTAAATTATTACCACCTAAAATTACTTCCACTAAGAACAAGTGTACATGTGTATATATAGCAAGACAATTTAATTCCAAGCACCAATAATTAATTTTCCAAAAATATTAACAAAATGAATTAAATTATAGGCAATATTACTCAATTAATATACCAAGCACGCAATAAACGCATGAAAAAACTTTCAAAAAATTTTCAATAGTAGATTATCGCAATAAAATATTACTGTAATTTTTTTGGAATTTTTTGATAATTATGCTAATTATTACAATTAATAAACCATAAAATAATACAATTGAAAATTAACAAAAACATCCAATTATAATAATATTTCAAAACTTTTAGTGAAAATATTAATAATAACCCAATAATAAATTTCTGAAATTTTTTCAGAAATTAATAATTAATAAAACTATTTTATAATGAATTTTCATTAATAAAACAATTAAATAAATCAATTTCTGAAAATAAAAACAAAAACAATTTCCGAAATCGAGTTAGTGCGCGGGTCGGTTATAACCGCGGATCAGATCCGATTTTTTTTATAAAAAAAATCGCGGGTCAACACCGGTTATGGGTCGGGTCGGAAATGGGCGCGGGTCATCTCGCGGGTCAGATCCGCGCGGGCGCGTGAAGCCCACGCACGAACCTTAAGTAACATCTCGCGCCATGCGTGCGCGCGTGTCAAAGGCGGCGGTCTGGCGCGCGTGGCTTACATGCGCCGCCCTTCCCCTGCTCTTTTTGCGACGAAAAATTTTCTGTTCTGATCGACTCCTTTTGCTGAGTCCAATAGTATGCTCAAACACCATTTTGTGAGCTTCCATTGTGAGGGTGTGATGAACGTAAATCCTACCGAGAGTGGGATATTACTTCATCTTCAACCTCCAGTCATCAGATAATGCGTATAATATGTCGTTGGAAAACTTACAACACGTACTACGCATACATATCAACAAAAATCTAAACGAACAAATATACAGAAAGTTATGGCTACTAAAAGTGTTCAGGTTGATAATGTTTTCAAGCTTTTTAAACATTCATCAATGGAGTTTTGTGTAAACTACATACATGGCATACATATGATCGAAATACGCATGCTCTGATACCAATGAAGGGATTTAATACCATGTACGCTAGCATAAGTTTACATATTCGAGAACCAAAAACATACCTCTTGAAGCGTATTAAATCTTTGGTGCGGAAAATCTCGAATCAATCCACAATCCAGCGGTGTCTCCGAATTACAATCCTTGTGAGATGAAAACGAAGCTCCATTCCACGATCCATTCAACAAGAATTTATAGAATATTGGGAGCTCAATATTTTGCTTGAAGTGTGCCCTTTTTTCTCTTAATAACTCATCAAAATTATTATCCGATGCTTACCAATTTTGAGAACCAAGTTCTGCATATAATGAAGGAGAGAGAGTGCAGCTAGTGGAGGATTCACATGCCTTATAGGAAAAGCATTGATCAGATGAATAATGGAGATGGTATGTACAGAAAACCAAGACATTGGTGTCCCACCAAAATAATGGTGTTTTCCACTACCATTTTCCAACAGTTCTTAAATAGTGACTCCCCCTCCAAATAAATTTTTTACCCCATTTGTGTCAAAATATAACGTTAGTGCTAATCTTTTGAAGATAATTTTGATATTTTTAAATTTAAAATTGATATAAATTATTTCAGTTTTAAATATTACAATTAGAAAAACTATAAACTATCTAAATAGTTGTACTAACTTTGAGATTTGTTATTTTCAAATATTTAATTATTCATGATTAAATTTGAATTATAAAACATTTCAAATTAACTTTGAAGAGTAAAACTTAATATTATATTTTGATCCATGTAATTTTAATTTTAATATTTCAGTGAAATAAAAGTTATATTTATATTTTATGTAGCTAATTTTTTATATAAAAAAATTATGATATGTTTTGGACACATCTACTAATAAATTAATTAGGAACCCCTCGTTGAGACAAATGATGTAATATGTAGTTTCATCAAAATCTCAAAATCATATTCTCTTCATTCAAAAACGAATGTCATATATTATTCAAAAGAGAAAAAAAAAAAATTGGCGGGCATGTAAGCATATTATGGTTTACTCCATCGTGATTTTATACTTATCAATATTGTTATTGACTTTTTTAGTCCATTTAAGACTCTTTTTAAAATAAAAATTAATTTAATTTTTAATATAAATTACAAAAATAATAAACTATGTATATAGTAAAACACTAAAACTACTTATATTATTTACTCCTTCATTTCAAAATATAAAACCAATCTTATATTAACTTGTTGAAGTCAATTTGAGATACTTTTATATATAATTTAATTTTAAATAATATATTATATTTTATCTAGCTATTTTTTTAAACTTTTAATATGCATAAAGAATAATTAAGATTAATTATGAAACTCTCATTAAAGTCGTTAATTAAGAGCTCGTTTGGAGGAATTTTGGATAGATAACAAGTACTTCTATATTATAAATTAACACTAAAAATATTTTGAAGTTTGATCACTCTCTAAAATTACTTTTAAAAGGTAGATATTTGAGCTTAAAAACACTTTTAGGTGAAGTGTAAAATTTATGCCATTAACTAAAGCACTTTGAAAAAAAAGTAAACTGACTTTAAAAAGTCAAACTTGATCATATATTGTGAAATAGAGAGAGTATTATGTTTTTTATGATGATTCGAAGCTTACTAAGATATTTTTAAATTAAAAATTAATATAAATTATTTTAATTTTAAATAATACAATTAGAAGGTTGATTGTAAACTTTTTGAATAGTGGAACTAATAAAAAAACCATTGTTTTAAAAGTTTTTGGAACAGATGGAGTATTATTATTGTAATGATGCGTATATATTTTGTTTTTAATAATTTATTAAAATAAAATTTTCTTTTATATTTTATGTAGCTATTTTTTTTAAATTCTCAGTATGCATAAAAATCATTTGAGAAATATGAGGCTGTCATTAAGAGCTCGTTTAGGGAGTTTTTGGATAAATAGCAAGTACTTTTTAAATTAAAAAGGATAATATTTTGGAGTTTGATAACTATCAGAATTATAAAATGGTTTTATGTGAAATTATACTCCATTCGTTCTGAAAAATACGGAGATACTATTTAATAATTTATTTTTTTCTTATTAAAAGATTAAACAAATTGTAGTTTCTATGCTCTTTAATTATTGATCTTACTGTATAAAAGATAATTTATTTTAATTTTTTATTTAAGTTAAGTTTTAACTTTTATTTTGTTACTAGCAGATAGCCTCATATTTCTCAAATAATCTTTATTTTTTTTAAAGTGCGATCATTTATTAGAGCTACCATCAAGGATCAATGAAAGGTCAGTCATGGGGACGCGCGAACCTTTTTTTCCCAAGGCCCAAATAATCTTTCACAAAGTAAAAGCATCCCAAGAACCCTAACAGTTGGCGCAGTGGTTTAAATGATACTCTACTTGTAACAATTGTAACAATTGTCAAAGACAATAAAAATGCTAATGGTCCAAAAAAATGAATGCAAACCCGTATGAAAAGCCTGACCCGCGGTGGAGAGATTAGTCCGACTGCTGGGATCAAATTCCACGTGTAACAATTGTCAAAGGCAATAAAAATGCTAATGGTCCAGGGACGCAGATGCAAGCCCGTATGAAAAGCCTGATCTTAGGTGGAAAGATTAGTCTGACTGCGATTAGGAAACTGCACATTAACAAAAAAAAAAAAAAAAACCCCACCCCAAGTCCTTTAATTTTAAGATTGATTATTTATTTGCCAAAACCTAAAAATTAATTATATAAAATGGTGAAATGATAAAATTATTGTTAATGAAACTCATTTTCAAAACAAATTAGCCGTAACAATTATAAACACATTGTATAATAACATCGATTTATTTATTTTTTTTGTTTGAAGAAACTGCTGCTTATATACATGTGGGAAAAAAAATTCTTCGAGCATTACTCTCTCTATATATATATCTTAAATGTATACTTAAATCTATACCCAGTAAAATCCCACATCGATGGTTTTGGTAAAATTCTACATCTTTATTACTAGGATGTTAGATGTTAAGCCGGTGGGAATGTTGGGTGCTGAGTCGTTTGTATGCTCTTTTGCCGCTATCATGCCAACGCCAAGCTTGCGACTGCTCAGTGTGGATAGGTTAATGCCTATATTACCCCCGTGAGGGACACTGTCCACCCCCTCTAGAGAACATTCCCTCTTTTTGCTATTTTTAAATAATAAAATTGAACCAAAAAAATTATCACGGCACTATTTATATTTAGGTAAACAAAGTATAATTATACTATTAACAACACATAAATATAAAATAAGCATAAAATGATTCTAACAATTATACTCAAGTGGGTCCATTAAGTTTTTTAAAAACAAAAATTATTAGTGTAATGTGCTCCACTTTAATTCTTCTAAAACTTATATTTTAGACATACTTTCAATGACGGTAGTAGTATATTACTAGCAAATATCAAGTAATTCGTGAAATTTTAAATTGCGGTGTAAATTTATTTTAATTTTTAAAATAACAATTTTATACTTGATAATATTTTTTGTGTAATTTACAATATTACATATTGTATAAATTAAAACTAAATAAATTAACATAAATTCAACGTCTTTACAATAGTAGAATGATATATTGTCATCAATTCTATTATTACATCAATCATACTAATTAAACAGTTAATAAATTTATAAAATGAAGAAATAAGAGTCTGTTTTATAGCGCAAAAGACATAAAAGAATTACTTTTAGATTTTTATTATATATCAGTATGGCTTACCTAACAGCCTTGGCTATCAGATTGTACTTTCTTTTTTGATCTGGGTGATATTATATGCTTGCTCCATTCTAAAAAAATACTGTATCAAATCATATGATCATTATTAACGTTTAAAAATAAATTTGAGATATTTTTAAAATTTAAAATTGAAATGATTCATTAAAAATTATAAAATAATAAAAAGTAATTACTCTTGATTAAAATTAAAAGAGTCTATGTTAATTTTGAGATTAAAAATCTCTTACATTGACTTTAAAAAGTCAACAATGATCGAATAATATGGAACAAATGGAGTATTTTATTTTATTCATAATTAATTTGATCTTTGTAAATTTGCAAAATTCTAAGATTCAAATTGATGTTAATTTTAATTTATACAATTATTTTTTTATATAATTAATTTTTAAGTTTTGGCAAATAAATAATCAATATTTGAAAGGACTTGAGGTGCTTTTTTTTTTTTTAGGTTAATGTGGAGTTTCTCAATCGAGGTCGGACTAATAATTTTTAATTTTTAAAAACGAACTCACTTGAGTATAATTTTCAGAATCAATTTATGCTTATTTTATATTTATGTGTTGTTAATAGTATAATTATACATTATTTACTTAAATATAAATAATGTTGTGATAATTTTTTTTGGTTCAATTTTATTATTTAAAAATAGCAAAAAGAGGGAATGTTCGAGAGGGGGTGGACAGTGTCCCTCGCAGGGGTACTATAGGCATAAACCTACCAACCCTGAGCAGTCGCAAGCTTGGCGTTGGCATGATGGCGGCGTAAGAGCATGCAACCGACTCAGTACCCCCACATTCCCGCTTATTGAGCATCTTACATCCTAGTAATAAAGATATAGAATTTTACCAAAACGACCGATGTGGGATTTTACTGGGTATAATTATACTTTATCCTAGTAATTAAAAAAAAATCGATGTTATAATACAATGTATGTTCATGATATTATTTTACGATGTATATTACTCCATCCGTCCTAAATTAATTGCTCAATTTCGACTTTTTTAAGTCAAATTAACTATTTTTATAATTAATAATTAAGCATATATAAATATATTTCTAAAATTATAAAAATTGGGGTTAGTAATAAATTGTTTCTTTTGGTTATAATCTCTTCACCTATATTTGAGCAAAAATAGTAAAAAAAAATAATTTTAAAAATAGTCAATTTGACTTTAAAAGGTCAAAATTGAACAATTAATTTGGGACAGAGAGATTAATTCGTCAAACAATTTAGTAGAAGAATGAACAACGTTAAATGCTATCTAATATCTTTGATTATAAATCATTATTCTCCATGTATATACGATATTAATGTGGTTATAATTATTACGGCTAATTTGTTATGAAAATGAGTTTCATTAACAATAATTTTGTCATTTCACCATTTTATATAATTAATTTTTAGATTTTGGCAAATAAATAATCAATCTTTCAAAATCTTTGAAATGACTTGGGGTGCTTTTTCTTAATTTGTGAATGATTATTTGGGCCTTAGGACCTTTGATTGATCCTTGATGGTAGCTCTAATAAATGATCGCACTTTTAAAAAAATGATTGCAATTTCCTCTTTAAAAGAAATTTGTTTCAAGGTCCTATTAACAGATCAAGGAAATGGTTATTGGTAGCACTTGAAACATATATAAAAATAAATTAACACATGAAAACTATAATTCTAAAATACATATTTTTACAATTAATTTCTACCAGTAAAAATGAAAGTAAAATTCAAAAAAATAAATAAATCAAATATTTAAGTTTGTAAAGTCTCAATGATTTCAAGTGAATCCAGTCAAAAAAGCAATAATTTTCTTGAAATTTTAACTTCTTAAAAAAAGTGAGTCCCTCTAAAGAAATAATCTTTCTTTTCTTTTATTGGATTCAATTGAAATAATTAAGCCTTAAAAAGTTTAAAGATATATTGGATATATATATATATATATATATATATATATATTATTGTCCGAATTATACTTTCTTTCTTTTTTATGTCAAAATTAATTACAAAAAGAACTATAATTTGTTTAGAGGGATTTATATTTCAAACAAAATGCTGTTCTTTTTCTTTTATTGGATTCACTTGAAATAATTAAGTCCAAAGTTAAAGATTGGATTTAAATTTTTTTTCTTTCTATATTTGAATTTTATTTTCATTTTTTATGTAGAAATTTAATTTTAAAAATATGTATGTTTTGAATTCTAGTTTCACTTTTTTAAGTAGATATTAATTATAAAAATATGAATATTTGAATTTTAGTTTTAAAATTTTCACTTTTATATTTAAACTAATTACTAAAATTTTGTACATGAAGATTGGATTGGATGACAATATTATTCACATACAAACTTGTACCGGAACAATTATGAAATAAAAATTATATAAGGACTAAAATGAAACTAAAGGAAGAGTACAGTGACTAAAATGATTGTTTTGTCTCCAAACAAACAACACAAACACACACCCGTAGCAGAAACAAGCAAAAGTGACAAGAAAACAGGTGCATGGGCACCCAAAAGTATCAAACTTCAAACCACCCTGCATGACAATGCAAACTCAAAATTGACATAATCACAAATTTTTCCATTAAAACTAAAGAATTATTTCTTTATAATAAATATATAGGCCAGAATTGATATACAGTACAGACTTCCGAAGGTTTTTATCATAAATTGAATCAATATTTAATAGATTCAAAAACTAACCAGAAATAGTAAACAAATCACTAGATCTTCTGATATACAGCATAGAAAATTAGACCTAGTGAAATTGAAAAAGGAAAAGAAGATGATTACAAAAGGAACGACGACAATATTAGATACCTAGCTAGCGACATTTCTGATTCATTATTACTAGCTGAAAGAATAAAGGTAACGCTTGTGGTGTATGATTGTACAAAATGAAACAATGTGAGATGAGTGCAAACCTATTTATAGTATATCGCTGATATATCCATGCTGGGATTTTAATCTTCGGTTTATTTAAGAAAAAACTTCCAAATTTCTCTATCAGTCATTTCTTTAACTAAATGGGCTCGAAAAATGCCTTCATCATCTACCAGGCTTCTCAGGTGCCGCGCTGCGCTATTGAACCCAACATAATTCTTTTTTGTGGCCAAGTATAATACTCCATAGGGAGGCCTCAAGCACTGAAGATCAAGTTCAGAGGAGGAAATAATCACTAAACAAATTGAAATAAGATCAAGATCACTAAATGCTACAGCATGGATAGAGAAAAATAGCAGGTACATAACATAAGTAATCAACTCGGGATAGAATAAACACTAGATCCAGAAACATCCTAATTGAGAATGTAGAGGCTCAATACTTTGAACTTAACAAGACACGGTAAGGAATGCCAAATCTACCGTATATTGAAATTTTAAATTTGCATCTCATATCACACTTTGATTGAAAGGATAAAAAGAAAGAGCAAGTCACCTTTTTTATTAGCGCGTATACTTTCTTCAAAGAGGTCACGGAGTAAGGGATCTCAGTCAACAAAATAACATCATAACCCCCTTCTTCCCCTTGGTCCGTCTCACTAGCCCTCTCCCAAGCCCTGCTTCCCGAGAGCTTCCTAGATCGCCGTGATGAAGGGTCTCGTCCCAAAATGCTACCATCTTGGCTACTACACCCATCATTGAAATCCTCCTCGGAAAAGCTCAGGCTCATACCTGTTGGCACTTCAGGTACATCATTCTTCACAACAGACAAGACCAGAGGGAGTTCTTCCCACTCCCCAGCATAAAAATGCACCGTCGGGGCAAGAGGTTGCCTTGATGGAGTCAAGGGACTCTCGGGCTGGCGGCTCTGCCTGTCAATAGCTAGCTCAAGATTGGCCAGGACGTTAGGGATAGTTGTGCATCTTATAGTTTCTGCATTCAGATCTTGAAAATGCACCGTAGAAGCTCCCTGCAATGTGTTTAAAAACACTTAAGAGACTAATTAATTCATCACATAATTTGTGATAACAATCAAATATCCAAAGTCTTTGTTATCCAAACACATATAAATCACTTTTTGTTTGTAATTGCTAATTAACTTAGTTATCCTGCATAAGCATCCTACAATATGAAACCCAACATATTTCCATTCCTTTATTTGAAAATTCTGAAAGTTGAGATTAAATTAAAGCAAGCGCCAGAAGGAGCTGCAACTCTAGTACATGCACAATTTTTTCTATAATGTTCATTCGTCAAAATTTCAATTATTTCAAGTAAGATTTTGAGAGTTGAGTGAAAATTAACGCAAGCGCCAGAAGGAGCTACAACTCTAGTACACGCAAAAAAATTTCTGTAGTGTTCATTTGTCAAAATGAGAAATTTTCAGTTATTTCAAGTAGCAAAATATCTTACTGGACAATCCACTGATAAAATCAATTAACTGGAAGTCTGGAACAATTGGAATTAGGTTTTCATTTTTCTAAAAGCATTTAATTGAACAAAAATAAATGAAGTACTTGAAAATATTCAAATAACTTAAATCAAGACTAAAAAATTTAGTGAAAAGAAAAAAAGTTAGATACTATAAATTTCTTTCATAGAAGTCGAGTAAATATCAGTTGATGAATGGGACAAGGTAATAGAAATTGGAAAGGTAGATATGCGCCACTTAAAGATATAATAATCTCTCCTTCCCTAAAAGAGCCTCCAGAAATATTTCCTGGGCCTGTCCCAATGCAAACTTAAACTACTAAACTATGAATCAGACGGTATATACCAATTAACCTTACACAGGCCAAACGGTGACTAAAAAAAAATTGCAAGCAAAGCTTAAAATTTAACAACCATGTTGGACCTTGATGGTTTATTTGAAGACTCCAAATAAACGTACGACGACATACCCAAAGTCGATTTTGAACTTAAAACTTAACGGTGGCAACAAATTTAACGGATTCCCTTCTCATATCTAGAATTTGATTAATTCAACTGAGCATACCTAAACTGACAGTATCAAGGACAAAGATAAGTATTAAGAGTAATGCCAAGGGTTTCAAATTTGGGATCTAAGACTCTAAAATGAGGTCTCAAATGATGATAATGATTTACTATATCACACGATATTGGCCATGTTATGAATTAAAATATTCAATTGGGACCCAAAAACTTAAGACCCATTGCAATACTATAAAGAGCATTATATACCTTCAGGCAAGCAAAGATCCCAGGTAGTCCATAACTGCAGCTAAGCTGAAAGCATAGCAAAGGAAATATATTATTTCTCAGATTCAAAATCATAAAAGCATCAGAACAGTTAACAACTCCTACTGGCATTAAGAGTCGAGAGGATACATTAAAACGGAAAGCTTCCAACAATAGAAAATCATCTGGACAAGAAACTAACAGGTAGTGGAATCATTGACAAATTCAACAGCTTTGTTCTTAAAGAGAGACTCCCCCTCCAGAACCAAAGCTTATTGAGTTTTACAATGAAGATACAAGGAGCTTAGAAGAAAATGGAACTAGTTTGATAAGGACTTTTACTTGTATGTCCTTGATGTAACTTGTCTAAGAATGAAATGTTCAAAGGCTCAAGACCTAGAAAATGACAGTTAAGGACCACTTGACCATAATGTACTAATAGACCTTAACTGGAAAGTAGCATAAATATTTAAATTAGGAAAATCCAGTTTTGTAAGTTGGAGATCAACGTAAGTTCAATATAAGTTTGTTGCAGTTTGAACAGATATGCTCTCAAAGGTCAACATAGATCTCAATCGGATCAACCTGTAGAGCACTACTAATGTCTAGTTATAGATCACAACAGCACCAAGGAACATTTTACCTTAGGTATCTGTTGCGCTACTAATTAGTAATTAATACTTCAATCAATTCAGTGTCCATTATATTCTGAACTGTATAAATAACTCAAAATCATAAATATATAAAAACAAATAGCTCATAAATTTTTCCAAGAGTGAGGTTTTCTGTTGAATACCAAACAATCACTTTCATACTTGATATTTTAATTTGCATGTCATTATCAAGGAGAGAATTCTTGTTAAACAACTTCTATTGGTGGTTTTTCTGTTGAATATAGAACAAACGCGGAGAGAATACTTGATATTTCAATTTGCATATCATTTCACGGAGAGAATTCTTGTATTCGCTCAGAAATATACTTAACTAATCTAGCAAAGACGGTTCATCAAAGATGTATTTAACATGTCACAGAGCCCAGCTGAAGTTTAAAATAGATATAATACAAGCCACATATCGAAATACCTCTAACACCCTTTTGCCTCTAAAGCTCAGTTGCCCATCCCGAATGTCATGCTTTAGGACATTAACAAGATCAATTGAGCTGTCCCAGGATTTCAAAGATCCTGCACAGAAAATCAAAGAATGAAACTTAGATTTAGTACAACAATTAGACCCTTGGGATTTAGTAGAAGAGTGCTTCCAAGATATGTCATGCTCATATTTATGAGTGTTGCCAAATTGCATTAACTTCTCCTTGAAGATCAATGTTATGTACGTACCATCAACTTTTGATGATATTGAATCTGAACCAGCAAAACCAATTATATCAGCAACACTAACTCTACCCTGCAAGAGAGAAAGGAAGACATGAATCAAGTTACTCAAAACTTTTATGAGTATGTGGGTGTAAGCTGAAAATGATCTACAAATGAATTTTGTTTCACTGATATACTTCATATATAAAATTTAAATTTCCATGTGAAGTCAACAATCTTTTTTAACAAGAGTAACTAATAGTTAACGATCCAATTTCCCCAATAAGAAGCATCCTAAAATTATAGTTAGGACTGCTTAATGAAGATATATTCATGACAACAACTCGGAAAAATAATCAGCTACAAGGAACCAAGAAGGTTTTGTAAAAACAACTTTATATTGCATAAACCAGTTTTTGGATGGATTTAAGAAGGACAACAGATAGACAAGAACAAAAGAATTATGTAAGAGACTCAGACAAGGTTTATATAACCCTCCTTTGTATGTTACTTGCATAAACAGAAACACTATATTAAGAGGCCAACTATCGCATACATCCCCTCCAATGATTATAAAATTACAAACAAGACTTCAATCTTGTAAATAAAAGATAATAAATATTATTACAAAGTATACGTAAGCCATCTTAAGATATCACTATAGTGGAACTTATGTACCTTGAATATGCTAATTCCTTGCAAGTCTACATTCTCCCCAGCATATTTGTATGGGTGAGCCATCTGCAAAAAGGAGAACAATCTGCACTTAAATTATAAGGTTGACCAGAATAAAATTTTCAACCAAAAAATTCGGCAATAAAAAGTCAAAAATTTAGTATGTAAGTAGTTTGTGTTAAAATATGAACAGAAACTATACCCTTGATGGGAGAATCTCTACAGCCGGTGAAGAAAGATGGACATCTCTTTCAGAAATACTGGATATGCTGTGACTGCCCCTGTCGTGGGGTGCCAGGCCAGGCAAGCACTGTGCAAGTAGTGATGGGGCACGCATCGTGGCCTGATATTTGGGATTATAAAGTTCTCTGGAATAATGAACTATCAATGTCAACAAGTTCAAATGTTATTTGTGTGATTATGTGACTTCAAATAAGTAGTTTAGCAGAGTGAAGATGATAAAGATAGTGCAGCAAGCAGTACAGAAATCATGGTGGCTAATGTTCAAGTTCTAAATACTCAAGCAACACAGTCGATGCAACTCAAGTCATCAACTACTTAGCTTCTACTGATGTGTTGAGTATATATGATGACAAGATGCTTAACTAGGAAAACAGATGAAGTTAACACCTGTCCAACAGGGATTGATCCTATGGTCAAAGTAGTGCCACTTAATTCTTTTCGTAACTAACTTATGCATATACAGTTAGATATATGATAGAGGAGATAAATACAGACTATACGGTAGGCTCAGTTTGGTTTATTGTATATAAAGTTGTATTTCTACATTTGTAAAAAGTTAGCTCAATTGGATAACAATTCACAGTTTTCCACTTTTCTCTCTATGATTGCACAGACTTTTTCCCCATTGTTCTTCTCTGATTCTACATTGATTTACAAAGGATTAGGAGGGCATTCTGAAGATGCAAGTACTCTAGTTTCCCAAAGATATAATAAGCCAGAATATGTACATTTATGATTTTTGCATGATGCAAGACCCAAAGAAAAAACCTAAAGAAATAATGAGCAGCAGGTAAAGCCAATCATTAAGAAGGGCATGTATCAAAAAGGCAAGGAAATCCCAAAACTTCATTAGAAAGAAACAAAACCATAATCAAGCCCACAAGCTCTATCAAGCTTAAGTTTTTGTTTGCCATTTCATTTTCCCTGATTCAATAATGATCTAATTTATTCGGAGTGCAACTAAATTCAAAATGAATGTTACTTGGATCCACAATTATCCAACCAAAATTTTACAAATTATAGAGAACTAAACCAGCCCTTATCTTCAACCGCAGCCAATAACCATATCCATAACACAATTAAAATGACTACAAAACCTCAAATTCATACAAAGTTGAAAATTACAGGAAAATAAAACCCACAAATTTAAAACATCCAGAAGCAAAGAATATCAAGCATAAATTCCAAACACAGTAAAAATATGCATACACGGACAAATACAAGAACACATACCTCAGAAAAAAATGGTACTAAATTCGTTCAAATCTCAACAAAAAAGCAAGACCCTTTATAGGAATAGAAGATCAAAGATGGAAACCAGCAATTTCAATGAAAATACATCATGCCGTGACCTGTTTTTCGAAGTCAAAGCGAAGAAATTTGAGAGAGAGAAGCAGCAGCTTCGGACTTCAGAATTTGCACTGCGACTAACATAATTCCAGAAATACCCCGTTCTTTACCAATAATTTTGAGGGAGCCAACGTGGTTTGGTGAAGTGTTAAGGGGGTTTTGGTAATTAGACCTGCAAAAGAGAAGCGGCGAGTTGGTCGGTTATAGTAGTACTAGTATCCTACCTCCGTGTTAAATTGAATTACGTGTAGTCAATATTTTTTATTATTGAGCAAAATCTATTTAGAATCCTCTTACATATATACCACGATAAATTTGTGTTCATAAATAAATATTGTCTTATGTAAATATATGAAATAAGATGGAATTTAGAAGAAATTCACATTAATTTATTTTATTTTAGAGTTGCATATTTGTCACAATTCAAGTACTTTATTACAAGATTTATCGATATATAAATCATTTCTCATTAATTAGATTGAACTAAAAATAAAAGTATTTGGGTAAAATTTCAATATTTATACTATAATTAATTATTATTAGACCAAAGGTAGATATCTCGCTTTTTACTGTGCACCATCAACAGATTTGAAAAAATCAAAAGTAATAAAGACACTGCATGTTATTCCCTCCGTCCCAAATTAATTGCTCAGTTTTGACTTTTTTTTAAAATCAAATTGACTATTTTTAGAATTAATAATTAAGCATATATAAATATATTTCTAAAATTATAAAAATTGGGGTTAGTAATAAATTATATATACTTTCTTTTGGTTATAATCTCTTCACCTATATTTTAGCAAAAATAGTAAAAAGCTTAGTTTTAAAAATGATCAATTTGACTTTAAAAAGTCAAAATTGAGCAATTAATTTGGGACGGAGGGAGTACAATAAATAAATAAATAAATATACGAAGAAGGTGATTTTCCGATTTTCCTCTAAGATTTTCTTTATTATGTATAAATTGTAATCGTAATCATTTTAATTCTAAAAAGAACCAATTTTCTTTAGTATAAATTGACTAATGTGGGTGGTAAGTAGGTGAAATGAACATCTAATTGTCCTAAACACCTACAAAACGTGATCATTTTTAAGAACACATTTTTCTATCCTTTACTCTTTAATGTTGACAAATGAATTGATTAAATTCAAGAATTCACACCTACAAACCTAGTTAGAGTTTATTCATTCTTTATCTTCATCATAATTAAAATGACATTTTTTATTAATTTTATCTAGTACTAAAAAATTATTGAATATTATTGTCATTTTTGATAAGATGATAGCGTTTAAGACGTCAGTTGTTTATATTTACTAACTAGGTTATATTGTTTCTTAAAGTCATTTGATACTTTAAAAGTTAACTTAGTTTTAAAGTCAAATAAATAAAATTAATACTATAGTTAAGTATCTCAAATTTAGTCTCTTAAATTATCTTAAATATACATGTTATTATTGTCTTGTAATAAAATTCTTAAGATACACCGTGATAGTGAATAAATTTAATGATAACATGTATATTTAAAAGCATTTGAAAAAAGTTGAGACCTTTAATTTTATCATAATATTATAACGATTTGATACGGATGAATTTATATGCATGTTAAAATAAAAAAATATATAAAACTTTATTTTATGTTTTTTTTAATATTACACCTTTATTTTATGTTTATATTTTTTAATATTATATTAATACTTTTTAGTGCCGAAAATTTTTTCATAAGTTTTTTGACCCCTTCCACTTGAATTCCTGGGTACGCCGTACGCGCCTTAGCAAGTCTAAAGTACCTTGCCGTCATGCTCTCTATTAAGACAGCCTCATTCCGTTATCATTAAGACTGCCTCAAACAGACGCCAAGTTTGAAAAATGAAGGTCACCTCCATTTCTACCCCCCTTTGGAAGCTAAAACTAAAAAGTCATATGACTAAGAAATGTAATGAGGCACAAGTAAAATGGAAGGGAATAGATTATGAAATAATTCAATTTAAGGTGTGTAGGAAAATATTATAATTTCTGAGAATAACCTAAATATCATCCATATTATCGAATATTTTATGAAAAAAATTAAGTATAATTAAACAAATGACCTGATCACCTCATAACATGTTCGATAAAAAATAAATAATAAGATAATAATAAAATTAAAAATAACGAATTAATAATATTAGGTTACATGTTCGATTCTTAATATTTGCTTTTCTCCTTATATTGAGACTTTCTTTCCCCTTTTCGTGTGACTGTATTTTCTCTTTGTTGTGAGGTTTCTATTATCGCCAATAGAATGTGAGGTATATTTAATGTTGAGAGAATAAGAAAATGGTGAAATTATTATGTAATTTATTGAACTTGTACTCATATCCTTTCGAGGTGGGGGCCGAGTATTCCAAAAAAAAAAATTAAAATAATATAAATAATAAAATTGTATAATTATAACCTTTTTTCTTCTTCTTCTTTGGAATGGCCCATTCCATGTGGCCTGCAATGTAAGCACAAAAATTAGAGTAGCTTTGGCCCATAGTATTGTTTTAAATGTTTCTATGGTCGAAACTTTAAAAAGGATGATCAAAATTTAACTTTCAGTTCAAAAAGTATTTTTTAGCACAAAGGTATAAACTTAAAGCTCACAATGTTTATATTATGCTTGAAAATCACCTTTTATGCATTGAAAAAATTATTACCGTTTGAAAATGATGAGAAAAATATTAAAATAAATTATTTTGATAAACATAGTCTAGTTGTTTTCATTTTAAAACCTATTAACATTACAGAACAATGTCCCCCCCCCCCCCCTCCAATTTCTTAAATTGGAGACATAACCTTTAAGCTTTGTTTGAAAATCAAGGATATTGGCTAAAAATTAAACTCAAAAGAGTTAAAAGAAATAGTGGGCAAAATACCAATTATTAGTTAATGTTAATGCTGAAAAAATATTTCAGACAATAACCAATTTCAAGATAAAATGCAATTGTGCGTTGGATGCCTTTGACTTAGGGACTTCTTGAAATGACAACTAATTATGGTACAAAATAAAATTAATTCTAATTTGAAATTAAAATAATTGACTAAGATTTTCAATAAAATGGGACCGAAAGAAATTACAAGATTGTTACTACTCCTAATTTGAAAACAAAGTAAATTACAATGTTAATATTTAGAAAATACTACTGCATGCCTGATTTAATTTCGCTCTCTCGCTCTGTTTATATCAGCTTACGCGTGGCGACATGACATTAGTCCTGTAAGAAAGTCAATGATACATTTAATGAATGTTTAATAATCATTAAAGCTGAAGGGACATTTTTGTCTTTCCATTTTTATATATTTTAATAATATATACCAAGAAAATTTAGGTACTCAACATAAACAAAGTAAAGAAAACAAAAAATAAAGAAAGTTATTTTTTGACAAACATTTAGTTTTACATTATAATTTGTAGGTGAATAAAATGAAAAAAAATTTGAATGACACAAATTATTTTTTTAAATATAAGTTGAAATTATAATAGCAATTAATTACAAAAAATAATTAGTAATTGGATTTACATTTACTATGACGTGTGATATTGAAAACAATTTTTTATTTATTTTTACTTTGTGAAATTTGTATTCTTAATATGAGATTTTTATTTATTTATTGATATTGTAATTGTAATGTTCAACAATTATCAAAAGTTGGGGTTTTAGAAAAAAATAAAAAGTGTTATGTAATTGTTACGACCACTTGGTCGTTATAATCAACTCAAACGACACATAGTTTTTACTTGATAAAATAAGGAAATTGATATTTTCACATAATATTTTGATATTTTTATACGTATGGTCCACATATTAACCAATAAAAAATTGACACGTTAGCTAATATGTGGGTTATACGTGTTGAAATATCAAAATATTATGTGAAAATATTAATTTCCTAAAATAAAATAAAAATGTTATTAGTGAAATACATAAATTAACAAAAATATCATTAATGGTAGCGGAAATTGTACAATAGATCATACATATATTCATTATCAATATAGTAAACACCTGTGTAGACTGACCTACTAAATATGTTGGATTATCTCCTTATTCAAAAAGTTAACTTATTAGGTTGAGACTTCACCATAATTAATTATTAACTTATCTACACTTTTAAATTTATTCGATGTTGGATTCTTGTAAAATATCACAATTATCTGCACATTTCGCTTGAATACTCATCACAAGTATCACACGTTAGAGTACCTTTCACTTGAATACCCATCACAAACATCACCCTTGAGCAGCTTCTTATAGTCATCTTGCTAATACTTGGCCCCATTAAACCATGGGCTCTGATACCACTTATAACGAAATTGTACGATACATCCCACATTAATTCATTACTAATGAAGCGGACAACTGTGTAAATTGGGCCAATAAATATGTTGGATCACCTCCTTAAAATTATGTATGTGCATACCTAGAAGGGGTGAATAAGTGTGTGTGTGTGTGTGTCAACGAACTATAGCAAATTTTATTTTTTTTCTCGCACGTGTAATCTAGACAGGTAAGTTAGCTGTCTATTTTAAGTTAATCTTATAATTCTTCCTGTATTACTTCAGACTAAGATAAACCGTGTAAGCAATGATGTTTTTTGTGATTTTTTAATGCAGAAAACAAGCAACTAGCGAACATAATTAAATAAACTGTAAATATAATTAAAACAATAATCAATCACGCATGCACACCAAGATTTATACTTGATTTGACCTTTTAATACTCCTATACTCTACAAGCAAGAGGTAGAAGGTTATGGTGCGCGGTGATGTGGAGGTTAACGGTGTCACCGATAAGAAAGTTAATCAGAAAGGTGTTAAACTCAAGCCCTATGCTGGCCACCACCAATCTCCGGCTGTGTATATAGGAGTCTTTGATTTATCTGTTTTCTTCTATGTTTTGTCAGGATCCAGTTAGTGATGTGATAAAATAATGTACTGTAAGTGCACACCGTCTATTGTAAACTTGACAAATACAGGTTGAACCACAGAGACTGGATTAACTATCAAATCCTTAATTTATATTCTAGGCAAATTAGAAATAAAAATAGTGAAAATGATTAATTAACTAAATAATACAAATTTAAAATTAATAATAAAAACTAATAATGAGAAAAATTACCAAAGAATCCGAATCCACTAAATACTAACATAATAATTAAGTTCTTCTTTTCCGAATTAATTTTCAATTTAGTTTTTCCTTCCCTTTAAAAATAATGATTCATATAATTAATATGGAC
Organism: Aralia elata; assembly: GCA_034770075.1. Classification (NCBI taxonomy): domain Eukaryota; kingdom Viridiplantae; phylum Streptophyta; class Magnoliopsida; order Apiales; family Araliaceae; genus Aralia; species Aralia elata. Next base: position 22,514,857 of record CM068384.1, read on the forward strand.
AAGTATAAGTTATGAAAAATTCACAAATTAACTATAGCTTATCAAAACCACGTAATTAATATAAGAGCTACAATGAATTTTGGGCGAAGATAAAAATGAAGGAGTAAACAATTAGACATTAATATCAGAACAGAAAGAAATTAATTATTATGTAATACCTAGTTTCATCATCATCCTAAGTATTAAAAATTTAGTTAGACATGATAAATATAAAACAAAAGAGAAATTAAGATTACTGGTTGCATGAATTAAAATGAAAATCACGTAACAATATTTAAAAAAGAAATCCTATTCAAATTAATAAAGAATGTTGAAGTATTTGATTAACAATTGTACTCCCTGCTTTCTAACTTTCACTAATCACTGCTGTCGTACATGAATGATCGGAAGGAAACAAAAATTCTTAAACATTATAGAATCTATAACCCCCTCATTGTCTAGCCGGAAGTAAGAAAAAGAAAAAGAAAAAGAAAAAATAATCCCCTTTACTGAATAAAAGACCTATTTATAAAAAAAAAAAATTGTAACTTAATTTATGGTACATTGAACTTGGTCTTCTTTTTTTTTTTTTATTTCTTTATCTTCAAGTTGACTCCAACCTCTTCTCGACAATCTTCTAAGAGTCTCCTATTATCTTTAAAAATTAAATAGTAATTCTTTATTTGCTCCTCAAGATAAATAAATGATAGTTCCTACAAAACAATATAAAAATCATTTGTTAAATTAAATAGACACATAAAATAATAAATATGAGATTATTAAAATGCAAAAATATGTCATCTTTAGTTTGTCATCTTTATTAAATTGTCATCTTTAGTTTGGCTCATTTCCATATGTTGCATTTGTAAGGGTCACTAATAATAATTGTGTCGCGTTGTTACTAATTACTATTGTATGCACCACCTCAAGGTCCTCAACATTTGACTATAGCTAGATACTGTCACTATATTTTGGCTTAGAATTTTATTATGTTTTGAGACAAATTTGTATTGAATTATGATAATGAAACATATCAATTAATGAGATTGTATAAAATTATAAGAGGAGTCTTACTTATTATACATCTCTTCGAAAGTATTATCACTAAAACTTATCTACGTAAATGACAATTAAAAAATTAACGTAAACATTCGTAATATATATCATTTCCTTTCACTTGTCAGTTGTCATCTCTCAAGACTATGAGAATGAGCTAAATATATTTTGCATCAGAGGGAAAGCTATAATTGTATAACATAGGTCATCGCAACGATTTTTTTTTAAACATGTATTATGATTTAGATTTTGTAGTCCATTTAAGTTGGTAACTCCCTTAATCCGCATATAACATTTGTTTTATTAAACTTAATTTGTTGTACAAAAATGATCTGATTTAACTCTTTTGAGATCAATATACAAAATTTTAAAATTAAGTATCGATATAAATTTATTCAATTTTAACTGTGAATATCGTAAACTCAATAAATACGTACAAGTAACTATCAAACTTCTAATTTATAAAAAATTAAAGTTTGGATTAACTTTGACCCCAAACAGTCAAAATAAGTTATTTTAATCATGATGTTTCTTTATTTTTTTCAACGCATGGCAACGGAACACAATTATTAATATAATTTTTGGTACTTTTGTGCTATCTAGAAATGTAGAATTGCAAGTGTAATGGCTAAGTGCATAAAAAAAATTAGTAGAAATGTTCCGTTGATTTTTTTTAGGTAACATTAATGTCCTATTACAAAATTAAGGTAGGTATCCAAACCAAAAAGAATATATAAATGAGTAAATCTATACATCCCTCTATTTTCTTCCCTCCTTGCCGAAGCACAATTCGTGTCGCCGTTTTACCATTTTTTTTAATTCTTTGGCCCTCCCACTCACCCCACCCCACCCCACCCCGCCCCACCGTCTTTCTTTTCTTCTTTCTAGTCCTCTCAATCTAAAATGCTCCAGTACGCCTACGTCTTCTCTCTCCTTCTTTGAGGTGATTTTTTTATCTGGGTCTTGGGTTTCTTTTCCAAATTCCATGCCAATTTTCTTGAGAAATTGTTCATGAATTTTGTTGGGCAATGAATTGAAGAAGAGTTTGATTGATGCGTTTAAGTGGATTTTTGTTCATTTATGCTTATTTCTTGTGATTCTTCACTTATATGATTAGACTATTTATTGATGATATTGTCTTCTTGTTGAAATGGGTTTGATGATTCTGTTAGGTCTTTTCCTTAATTAGACTATTTATTGGGGTTTTCCTTGATTTATTGTCTAATAATGGAGTATTGTTGTGTTTAATTTCTATATATTAGTATTGGAGGAAGTGGACTGGATTTTTAAGGTTAGATTCAATTTTTTCCACTGAAATTGTACACTACATGTTTGATGGAATGACACAAAGAAGCCTTTCATAGTTTTTAACCTTTAATTAAATAAATTAACATATCTCTGAAAATGAAGTTTTACACCTCACCTTGTTTGCATTGTATTTAAGTAAATTGAATTAAAGACAGGTACTAACTAATGTTCCTTTTTGATTTGTTAATATTAGTGTCTTTGACCATATATATTTTGGTGGGGTTTAAAATTGTTGTGATTCTGCTTTCTTTTTGGTATGCAGGATTGGTTATAGTATGATTACATATGTTGATGCAAAGGTCCTTATTACACCAGGGGAGGTTAATTATGTGTGTTGTCATGGAGAAGCTATGTTGATAATATAATAGGCAATGGATTCCGGCCTTTAACCATATTACACTGTAGTGTTCCTTGTAATGACCAAGTTTAACACATCTTACAGGAAAGTAATTCTGTTGTAAAAACTAGTACCAAGTTCACAAGCTTTGTCCTTTTCACTTCTGAAAAGCTGATTATATTCCCGTTACCTAGGGAAATGTAAGCAAGATATCAACCTAAAATGAGAAGGAAGATGAAGAAAACAAGAGAAGGAAATGTTCCTGTTATAACAACCAACATATTTACCCAAAATGACTGACGCGGTGCAGTGAAGCTACATAGAAAAGTCCTGCTTGAGCTATTAAGCTATTGTATCATCATTGTTTTTAGTTACCTGGGGTATGCCCCTTGTAAACATGTAAATTGTTATTATTGTGTTTATGAATGAAATCCAATTATTGTGTTCATCAATTTACTAAAGATAAAAACAGATGATCAGAATTAGAATACATCCATAAATTTTAGTTGTTTCAGCCCATTACACAAATTGTGCCATATTCATCCCAATACAAAAATTAAGTCTACAATGACAAATCTCTACGATTATGGAGTAATAACTCTAGCCAACATTGGAAGTGCCTTCACCTATGGACCCAAAATTCCACACTGCGCTAAGATTCAAAAGTTCATCTCTCTATATGGATTCCTACAAGTTACAGGAAGAACCATCAATGTCAAAAGAGTTCATACATCTGAAAAATGTTCACCAACAAAGTAAAAATAATAACCATAAGAATATGAAGAAAAAAGAATCATTACTCACATTCAAGTTAATATTTTCAAAATGACTCTCTTGTGTCTCATGAAAAATATGTGACTGATTAATAGTCGTATAATGCCTAAAATAAAAGAAGCATAATTTATCATTTTATAAGACAATATTAATCGCAAAAAACGTTACAATATATATATATATATATATATATATATATATATATATATATATATATAACAAAAAAGAAAAATTATACCTTCTTCATATTCTCTGTGTTTCTTGATTCAGACTTATTTCTACCTTTTCTTTGTCCCTTTTGTTTGAATTTTTTCGAAACTTGTTCCATCTTACTTACCTTCCTTTTACTAGGAGGACACCCTTTGCATCGATTCTTTTTTGGTGAAAGTAATTTCTGGCTTTCATTTGGGCCATCAATTTGGGTAGGTTGACTTTTTTACAAACTCCATCCTCCGTGTTCCATTCCACCTTTAGTTCAAGAAGTCGATCTACAAGTTGATCACATCTTTGTTTAGTGTCATATGTAATGTCCACAACGTCGAAAAAAATATTGCACATTTTCTCATATCTCTGTCCCGATTCCGTGTCTTTCCAAGCATTATAAGTGACTTTAGCTTTAGTATGACGTCGCTTTATGTCCTTTCTCCACCTCCTCAAAAATGTATTTCGTTAGAACGGTAAATATAAACCTTTCAAAATGAAGTACCTTAACTATATGCTTACACAAAATTCCTCGAAATTCGAATAATTTACAGTTACACTTCACATCAAATTCAGATTCATTTTCTCCTTCAATGAAACAAACTTTGAAGTTCACAACTTTTGGGCGATCTTTTTTTTCCCCAAAGTAACAAAGTTGTTTCACTTCGTAATGAAATATTTTATCATGAGATTCGACAAACTTTGTATGGCAATACATTCCTCCATTTGCCACTTCTGTTTGCAACTCTATAAACTTAGAATTGGTATAAACCTCTTGGAATTATTTTTCAATGGCATGATGTGTAACACAAGGTACATGTAAAGTCAAAGAATGAGAGTCCGCTGCTATTTCCTCATCTAAGTCTATCACATAGAAAAAGTTAGAATCCACTGCTTGAACTTTAGCAAAATAATTTTGAAGTGCACTAGCATCACCCTCAGCAAGCCTTAGCTTTTTTAATTTTCCCATATAATTTTCACAGTCTTTCTTTAAACAAGGCATTCCATTTTCTCCATACTCAATTCTAATTGAATTATAACTTTTACTCATTGGTATCCCAACATCATTATTTAGTTCAAGTCTCCTCTTTATATAAGGGGTCATATGCCGATTACACCGATGAAAGCGAGACTTACTTGAACTTAAACCATGATTATGTGCAAGCTCCAAAGTGGTTATACCCCATTTTTTATCATTAAATAACTTGACACAAATCTTAGCATTACATCCTGCTTTAATAACCGCATGCAGTTTTAGAGTAATCTTTGAGTTCTTCTTTGACTCTCCATATTTGTGACATACAACTGTAAAATATTTAGCCACTCCGTTCAATTTTTTAATACTTCTTTTAGTCACTCCAAATCCTTGTTGCTCACCATATTTTCTATAGTATTCATAAACATCATCAACATTGATAAACATCATCAACATTGTCAAACACCATATATAATTTAGGCTCTTCCACTATTTGATTTTTTTGTTTTCCATTCGCTTCTACTTCATCATCCTTTTCATTGTTAGACAGATCATCTACGTCAATATATATATTTGTAGAGCTAATATCTCTTTTCGATTCCATTGGTAAAACTTCACACTGCTATAAAAACTGAAAAGGAAATTTTTAGAGTAATCATTTGTTAATGTATGTACTTTAAAGAAACAACAATAACAAATGAGATAGTGAAATAAAAAGACAATATCATTAATAAATAGTCTAATTAAGGAAAAGACCCAACAAAATCATCAAACTCATTTCAACAAGAAGACAATATCATCAATAAATAGTCTAATTAAGGAAAAGACCCAACAGAATCATCAAACTCATTTCAACAAGAAGATTATATCATCAATAAATAGTCTAATCATGAAGAATCAGAAGAAATAAATATAGATGAACAAAAACCCACTTAAACATATCAATCAAACTCTTCTTCAATTCATTGCCCAACAAAATCCATGAACAATTTCTCAAAAAAAATTTGAAAAAGAAATCCAAGACCTAGATAAAAAATCACCTCAAAGAAGGAGAGAGAAGGCGTAGTGGGTGCTTTCTCAGTGAGGGCTGAGCTTGTTTTTTTGTACAGTGACGGCTGAACTTGTCTTCTACAATGGGTCTCTCTCAAATTAATTCAGGGGTTTGGGTAGATAAACCTCTCTCTTGCAAAAGAATTAAAAAAAATAAGTGAAACGACGACAGGAATTGCGTTTCGGCAAGGAGGGAGAAAAACAGAGGGATGTATAGATTTACTCTATATAAATAGATCCAGTCTTGCTACTTCGTGTTAAGGAGAACCCCATTGATATTTAACATTTAATTAAGATAAAATCCCAGCAAATAGAAAATGCTCAGTTCTGCACAACATCAGGATTGACATGCTTTTGGGAAGAACATAGAATAATAGAGGATCCAGCATAGAATAATAGAGGATCCAGCATGCTGAACACGGTAATCATTAAAAATTCACGAATTAGAGATGTTGTGATATACTTTTTTCCATAACTTCTCTTATCAGACCAACCAACTAAAATGCAAATAGGGATCGGAAATTAAACTAACTGAACTTTTAGTTCTACACTGACATGCAATGGGAAATTATGGTGAAGGTGTTATCTCCATCATTTTTGGATCAAGTGCAGGCCTCAACTGATCAACGACTCTAACTTATTAGAGTCAACGCAGGGTAAGTGCAACATCTTGTGGAAAGATGAGGCCACTTCTAGAATTATATATTGTCCCATAGTGAAAACGAAGATTACATGGAATGCATAAGTTATGAATAATGTTACGTTTGAATTGAAAAAATTAAACGTAAAATAAAATATATAAAAAAATGTATTTCTATATATGGACGAGCGTAGTGAATTTACATAAGACTCCTATTTCTACTCGGGGACGAGCGTAGTGAATTGAGACGGTGTGAGTAAACTATAAATGCACGACCATAGCTCAGTTCTAAGTACATACAAACTACTTGTCTACTTTTACGCACTAAAGAAATTTTATACCTTCATTATTGACATTTCTGGCCTGTACTTACTCTCACACCGGAGCTATCTTCCGGCGGCCTAAGCCGTCAAGCTTCTCGGTGTGCTTGTTTGTTTATTGTGCAAGTTCAAGCTTGTTGTTTGGTGATTTGGCGGGTGAACAGATTTAGGCGTTAAACATTGGGGCTAGAAGGAGGGTCTGTTTTAGTGCTATTTTTCACAATCACCTACTTGTTTTAAGTTGAACATATGGCGGGTAAAGAGAAGACAACTTTTGACCAGGAGAGGTCCTCGGTCAATCCCACAGCACAAGTTCAAAAGTCAGTCAATGATAGGCTTGGGCCCAACAACCCTGTTGTGATCCCGACGAAAGCTCAGTCGGCACCGGTTTGACGACAATTATTCTCCACTAGTTAGAAGACTCGCGATCCCCATAATCACGGGACAGACAATCAGTCTCGAACACATACTCGTCAGGAGCGGGATCAAGAGCAGGAAGGGCAAGATAGACAAGAGCTGATACTGATGCGTAAAATCCAGCAGACGAAGGATGCTTTGGAGACATTATGCCTTCAGCAAGAAGAATGTGATGCACAACTGGCTGAGTTAGAGGGGGGAAGGAGAGGTTTTCCTGGGTCGGCATCGGCGTTGGGAGTCCACACCCTAAAGCTGATCTAGATCTCATCGGTCGGGAGACTCTCCTAAAGGCAGAAACAAACGCATACAACACTCCCCGGGCCTTGACGAAGGACGGGTTCAGTCTGGACAGCGTCAACCGCCTTCTCTAGAGCACAGGAGGGATCAGCGTAGAGGATACCCTCAAAGGATATACATGATCCCATCATGCAAAAATTAACGGAATTAGAGCAGAAGATATCGGCGACAACCCAGGGAACGAGTTACCGATTGACCCGAAGTCTCCTTTTACACTGAAAATTGATCGGGTTCAGGCCGATCATGTAACGACCCCAAAATCGGGATTATTCTTCAATCCCGACCTTGTGCGTTAAATATACCTTATACTAGTTTTACATCATCATTTGATAATAAAACTAATGAAAATGCGGATAATTTAAAACTTTTCTATCTTTCTTTCTTTCGTTTACTGAATCGCAACCTTTACGATTATCTATATCTTAGAATCATACTTATTCTATGATTCATTTTATCAGAGTAGATATGAGTATATGTAACTCAATCCTTCTTACAAGTTATAGTATTATAATTATATCACTTTACATTACAAAGTAATTACCACAAAATATTTTCATCGTAGAACAAACATTCTTTTGTATATATTTAAACATATTGAAGATTTACACAACTTTCATTTACAACGATTGCAAACTATCGGCACAACGTAATACAATTCCTAACTCAAAAAATAGTTCTCCTGCTCATATACTTCTAGTCTTTATCACCCGAATAGCTAGAGATTTCATTGTAGTTGTAACCTGCAAATTATTGCAAGAATGAGCATGATGGCCCAACAAGTCCAACAGTCTATCATGTATCATGTAGCACAGAATTTCAGATTCAATTTATGCATTATATTCTTCTTATTTATACATATTACAAATCCATCATCAAACTTATGCAATAATAGCAACACACATTTCATGCATATTGTATCCTTTCATCATATCATATAAGCTATCAACTTGCATGTTATCTACCACATGTAAATTGAGTTCCATAACTCAATTAGTAGTTAGTCATAATTTGACTTTCACAGATCATAGTATAACAACATATGTATATATATCAACAAATTACTATAATGGTTATACAATTAATAATAAGATCATGTAAGTAGACTGAAAAACTTGCCTTCGCGGTGCAAAACTACCGATTCTATGCGATTACATGAACTCGAAGCGTTATGATCTCACAAAGTACCTATGTAATATACATAAGATTATTACATTGCTTAATACTAACACATTCCATGAATTTTGATTTAAACTTGAATCCTTCAAACTTAATGCCTCACTCTCACTTTTATCCATTTTATTCAATTTGTTGTAGTTTAGATATACAACATTAGTTTTTATTGATTAATAATTTGATAGCTTAATGTATACCCATTTTACTAACTTTGATTCAAACTCGAATCAATTGTATTCGATATGGTTAATTCGTTTCGTTAATACCCCACGTATTACTTATAAAGTTTATTTCATTGCTTGATACGTAACACGTTCTTTGGTTTAACCAAAACTTGAATACATCTAGATTCATAATTTGATCTCTCCTTATTAACCACATTAGGTTAATTAGTTCCATTCGAAAGTTATTTATATCGCTAATATCTCGCGTATACTTATGTAATGTAATTAAAGTCATTACATAGCTTAACAGTATAATAATCCACAAATTGTGATTAAACTTCCATGTTAATATTAGCTTTTTAATCACATTGGGTTATTAGCCCAATTTATAGGTTACTTTATGTATTAAAACATGTTTTATTATTGATTTTTAACTACTTAAATACTCAGTGGAAAAATTGTAATAAAACAGAAGTTAGGACCCAATGGCAGAACTGTAATTAAACAGAAGTTAGGATCTGGAACAGGGGTTGCCCAGAATTTTCAGCACTTTTGATGATTTCTTAGCTACTTCACAACTTTATAACTCTCAATCCACAAATCTGATTGCTTCCAAATTTTGATATGTTATACGTGGTACTACATAGTATTTTATAAAAATATATAATGCCCAATTCGGATTCTTTATGATGGAATTACAGAGGCTTGAAAATGCCCTGTTGGCCATTTTTTTCATTCAACTCAAAATTTTAGAAATTCTTTAAAACTTGATTTGAGCTTGATTGGATTCACTCAATTAACTTAATTAACATTATAATACATATATAAAGATGTCCTAGCCTCAAGCTTCACTAAATTTTCAATTTTTAAGCATTAATTCTCATTGAGGCAAAATTTGAAACATCTTGCATGCAAGGCTTAATTTCTAGAATTTCATAGTTGTTTAAGTGTGGTTTAGCCAAGAATTTTTATAATTCTTCATCCTTATCACTCCAAGCATCATTTAATATCTTTATCTCATCAAGTCTCACAATCCAACATCACAGTTTCAGTAATAACAAGCATTATGTACACAATTTCTATAAATTTGATAAGGAACATGACTTAACTTGTTTATTTGATGTGTTAACTGATTTCTTGTTCCAAGCTTGCAATTGATTGAGTTTATTTCCTCCTTTAAGCTGCACTTTGCTTCAATTATTCTCTAATCTCAGTTGATGGCTTCTACTTTGGAGGAATTTGGTGATTTAGTAGAATTTGGAAGTACTTTAATGTTAGAGCTTTGTAGGTAGAAGAGAGTATAAAGGAATGGTTTGGAGCGGAAATGGAGTAGGAATAAAATGCTGAGAATGTTTTTGGTATAAGCTCCTAAGGTTCTCTCTCTCTCTCCCATTATCAGATGTACAATTGCTTAGTGTCCTTAATTAAGCTGAAATGTGGACAACTCCTGCTTGGAGTCTAATGACTCACCATTCCACTCCTTCATTCTCAGTACACTTGGTTTTAATTTATTGTCTTGCACATCCATTTAGACAATATATCTATTGTTTTCTACTTACATCATGCTCCCAGCAAACTCCACTTTCAATTTAGTCTTTATTTAATTCCCAACATGGGTATTTACTGCATATATGTATTACACCACATTCTCCTTTCATATATACATAATGTATTTACATTTCATTATGTACTATAATTTCTCCACATACTTACTAATTTGTTTTATGTATTATTATTACATTGCTTCTACATATACATAAATTTATTAATGTATTATCATTACATGTATTATAATTACATGTAATCTTATTATTTGCCAAAATTGGGTAATTACCTATTTACAACATGTACAAAATTTCTACTTTATTAATAATGAAGTTAAATTCATAATTAAAAATAAATATTCAAAATGGAACAAACCAATTATATAATTACTATTTATTCCATTAATTGCTTAAATAGCTTATTTAAGCTTCATAATTCAATTTTCTCATTTCCTTCCATAAATTGTCTTTAAACAATTTATTTCATATATATGATATATTTATACTCATCAATCAAATATTCAGACCTTAACAAGTCTTAATGTCTTCACTACATTTAATGTTCATGGATTAACTATTATAAGTTAATCATTTCCTCACTAAATTAACAATTTATTTAACTTATACATTTCACCTCAAATTAAATGCTAATTTGACACCAATATTCATATTTATTGGTCCCTCACCTCATATTTTTAATTCATATCCCTTTAGTACAATATTAAATATCATACCATTAAATGTTACATTATAGTAACATAATTCTCATTATCAATTAATTAAAAGAAAATAACTTTCTTTATTTAATTCACAAATTTTCAAATGGTGAACTAATTACTTCATTTCATATTTAATCTATATACGTTTGGCATAATATAATACATTAAGCCATTCCATAAATATATTTATTGGTAATATATTAAAATAATGAGTTTAATTAACTCTCTCATTTTTATTAAAATCAAACACATACGTTAATTCACTAATTTTGAATAAGTGAATTAATATAATAATTCCATTGCCATACAAGGCTTAATATTCCAATTATATTATTTCATAATATAATTCTAATGTAATCTCAATTAATTAATATTAATTGATTAGTTTCCTTCACCTCCATATCTCATTTTTCGTAGTTAATTCAAACTAACTAATTTAATAGCTAAATCCACTATTAAATCTTACTTTTCAATAAAAGTATATATTTCATACTTATATATACATTTTAAATCTACCACACTAATCACATATATATACACACACACACACACACACACATATATATACCACATATATACTTATACATTTAAACACCTTATGTCTTGCAATAAGAATTTTATATATTAAATTCTTATTATAATATTTTCTGAAAGTCTGGGTTATCACAAATCAGACAAAGAAGATACCACTCCTGGAGATATACGATGGCACCGGTGAACCCTACGATGCATACATATGATCGTCTCATGAGCTACTATGGGCATTCCGATGCTGCTCGTTGCCAGATGTTTATCACCACTCTGAAGAAGGCAACCCGGTTATGGATGACGTCACAACCACCTAATTCTATCGGGTCATGGCAGGAGCTGTGCGACAAATTCCATGACCGGTTTAGGAGTAACAAGAGGAGGGAAAAATTGACGGTTTCCCTTATGTAGATAAAATAACAATCAAACGAGAGTTTGAGTTAATATATGAAGAGGTTCAGGGAGGCAGTCGACACGGTAACAAACCTCAACATCCCGCAGGCGCTTGGATTCTTCACTATAGGGTTAGACGTGGAGAAGTCGAAGAAGCTAATGAAAGACATCATGTTTAATCCTCCGAAAGATCTGTCGGAAGCTTACGAAAGGGCTGAAAATTTTATTGCAATTGATGAGTTCATGGGGAATTTGAAGTTGCAGTCACGTTGGACGGATCGACCTCGGGATCGGGACTAGAGTTACAATCCCAAGTTGGAGACAGAGTTGAAGAAGGAGACCCGCAGCGGGCCCGCGAGAAATGGCAGACCTTCATTCCCAATCGGGGCGTCAATAAGGTCTTCACACCGCTCAACACGAGTCGGGAGAGGATCTTTGAGGATATCAAAGACAAACTTTTCTTTGAACCATGCCCGATCACTAACCGTACGTTAGGGGGAGAGCAGAACTCATTTTGCCAGTATCTTCAGGGCACAAGACATTCTACTGAGGGGTGCTGCAGCTTAAGAACATGATTGAAAAAATGTCTAGAATAGGGATCTGGTCCATTATGTTGCTGGTCGGGAAGGCTCGGGAAGAAGACGTGAGGAGGATAATCGAGAACGTCGCAGGGATCGACAACCCGATCAAAATGTGCCCGTCCGTCGAGTAGTTGATGTTATTACTGGAGGATCGGTAGGGCATGTGACGGGAAAAAAGTATGGAGGCTCTCTAGACTCCATCCTTACGGTGTCCAAACAGCCAGCAAGGAGGGATCAGCCTTATCCCAACACAGTTATTTCTTTTTCCTGACGAGGACTATCCACCCGATACGGCGGAGCTACATGAAGGAGTACTGGTCATCTCAACACAGGTAAGGTCGGTAGACATGCGAAGGATTATTATTGATAATGGGTCCTTAGTGGATATTCATGATTATGATTGATAATGGGTCCTTAGTGGATATTCTATACAGTCATGCCTATAAAAGGATGGACTTAGAGGGCCGCAATATGGAGGATGGGTAGGAGGCTCCTCTCTACGGGTTCAGGAATGATCCGATGAATGTGGGGGGAACCATCAAGCTATCGGTCACCTTCGACACGGCTCCCCAACAGGTTCAGGAAAATGTGAAGTTCTTTGTTGTTCAAGTTGATTCTGCTTACAATGCTATTCTAGGTCGGACAACATTGACAGCATTACATGCGGTCACATCTATCCCACACTTCAAAATCAAATTCCCTACACTAAATGGGGTCGGCGAAGTCAAAGGGGACCTAGACATCACCCGATGATGCTACCGCAACACACTAATATCATCGGGGGTCGGGGTTAGTAAGCAGCGACACACTATGGCGATCGAGATTGACTCATTTACCGAAGGCGCTACCGAACCCCTTGCTCTCCCCGCCGAAGAGACAGAAGACGTGGAACTGATTCCGGGGAATTCGGAGAAGACAATCAAGATTGGATCGGGATTAGGGGAACCTCTTCGGACGGGTTTGGTGGACCTTTTTCAGGTGTATGCAAATATCTTCGCCTGGATACCTAGTGTTGTCTAATTTGGGTATTGACAATTACGTGCAAATATACACGATCAACAAGTAATATAATGATAAGTAAGATGTCGCTCCTACGAGGAATTATTACTAATCATGACTAATTACTAAAATTATATCAATTCAATCTTTTTTAAATAAATGAATTAAAGTTATGAAATAAAATTATTTAAAATAAAAACTAATTACTAAGCAAGAATTTATACTAGATTTAAATGCTAAGATCACAATTTCCCCCAATGACTCGTCTAAATCTCTTTACTTTCTTTTCAATTAATTAATCATAACAAATCGTTAACCGAGAATTCTACAATATTTATAAAACCTCTTCCGATGGTTAGATAAAAATATCCCTTCTAATTAAATTACTATATTCCTATGTAAAATAATTTAGAACATATTCATTAAGTTTAGATTCTCCAATTGGTTACACACGACATATAGGTATATTCCTATCCTATACACAAATTACGTTATTCAATCCTAAGAAGAATAATCTAAACGCATGATATCATATTCAGATCTAAACCTAAAATTCATCTTCCAATTTCATATAGGTTATCATAATAATTACTGGCCAAACAATCATAACATGAAGCACAAAATATGATCAACGATTCGCATATGATTAACAAAAATAAAAAAAAGAATAAATTAATTTAAACTAAACATAGGATTCCATTGTAATCTTAAGTAAAAATTAGTTCATAGCGAAGCAAGAAAACATCATCACCAAATTAAATAGCATCCTCGGATTACAAAAATTAAAGGAAAAGAGTAGAGATAAAAATATGTATAGTGCAACCTTCCTTCTCCAAACTCCGCCTTCGATCATTGTTCTCCTCTCTTATTTTCTTGAAAATCTAAATTGCAATCCTTGCTTTTATGTATATTTGGTATCAGCCTTTGGTTGTGGATTTATAGGACATCACAAGCGACTCGGTATACTTCAAATCCTATTGGAATTCAACACAACGTAGCGTCCCAGTTCTAGTGAAATAATACCTCAACGTCGCACGACCTAACATAGCAAACCAGTGTTGCAGTGCCAACACGCAACGCCGTAGCGCTAACTTATTGCATGTCCAGCGCCGTAGCACCAATAATCAGCGTCGCAATGCTGGCTCCCTTCCGCGCGCGCGCCTGCACGCACTTGCCTACTCATGCGCCAACTCGCGCTTGCATGCTGCTATACCACACCAAATTGCTGCACACTATGCCAATTTACTGCACGCTGCTACATTATCCTGTCTGACTTGTAATTGCTCAGCTTGACTTTGACTAGAATTCAACCAATTAGCTTCCAACTTCAATTCTTCGTCCACGCTTCCTTATCTTACACAAAAATAAATAAAACAAATAAAAAGGAACAAAAAATACTTAAAAATTCACAAATCATCAAGCTAAAAATATCCAATTCATAGGTATAAAACACATGAGTGAGTAGTTGTGCATCGTCTTAGCGTGGATCCTGCCCGAAAGTCTGTCCGACAGAAGAAAAGAATCTTTGCCCTGAAGTGGCAAAAGATTATTGATGATGATGTGGCCAAGCTATTAACGGTCGATTTTATTTTTGAGATTGATTATCCGGAGTGGTTGGCCAACGTGGTGTTGGCCTAAAAATAAAATGAAAAGTGGAGAGTGTGCATCGACTACACAGATCTGAACAAGGTATGTCCAAAGGACTTCTACCTGTTGCCACACATCGATCAACTTATTGATGCCACTTCGGGTCATGCGTTGTTAAGCTTCTTGGACGCCTTCTCGAGGTACAATTAGATTTTGATGTTTAAGGAGGATATCCTTTAGACGACTTTCATCACACATCTGGCCATCTATGCCTACAAGAAGATGTCGTTTGGACTGATTAATGCAGGGGCAACTTACCAACATATAATGAATAAGGTGTTTGGGAGGCAGATTGGGCATAATATGGATGTGTATGTTGATGACATGATTGTCAAGAGTACAACCATTTGGGATCACTTGTCGGACTTGGAGTAGTGTTTCTAGACTATTCAGGATCATAATTTACGGTTGAACCCTACCAAGTGCAAATTTGGTCTTGGGTCGGGGAAGTTCCTCGGGTATTTGGTTAGTAAGCGGGGGATCGAGTCCAATTCGGAGAAGATAAAGGCCATCCTGGACATGAGGTCCCTAGAGACCTTCAAGAATGTTCAGCGGTTGACAGGTCGCATTGCGACACTTTGGAGGTTATGTCCCGATCGGCAGAGCGATGTCTTCCATTCTTCGATACTTTGAAGGGGCCAAAAAATGAGAAAACCTTTCAGTGGACATTGGAGTGCGAAGATGCTTTTCAGGGTATTAAAAAGTATTTGTCTTCGGCCCCGTTGTTGATGAAGTCGGTTCCTTTCGAACCGCTATATTTGTATTTAGCAGCAAGTTCTTTGGCAGTTGGTGTAGTTCTGGTTAGGGAGTCGGGTAGTAGACAATATCCCGTTTATAATATCAGTCATGCTCTTCAAGATATAGAGACTCTATATCTAAACCTAAAAAAGTTCGCCTATGCATTGATAATAGCTAGTCGAAAACTTCGGCATTAATTATTTTCAGGGTCGGGTGGTGATAGTTTACACGAATCAGCCTCTTAAAAGGGTATTACATAAGCCAGACGTCTCGGGTCGGCTAGTTGCATGGGTGATGGAGCTAAGTCAGTTCATTTTGGAGTATTTTCCTCTGACAACGATAAAGGGGCAGGCTTTGGCCGATTTTATGATAGAGTGCTCGTTTTTTAAACCAGATCTTCAGGTTCAACCGATAATAAGGTGTGTTTAGTCACCGATGTTCAACCGACACAATCCTCATGGACTCTTTATGTCGATATATCTTCAACTTCGGGTGTTAGTGGAGCAGGGGTTATATTAACCAGCCCCGAAGGAATTAAAGTTCAACAGGCTATCCGCTTCTGGTTCAAAGTCACCAACAACGAAGTGGAGTATGAGGCGATCTTGGCAGGGCTTCGATTGGCGAGGAGTTTGGAGGTTCGACATCTGATTGTGTTCAGTGACTCATAGTTGGTGGTTAAGTAGATTGTTGGGGAATACGAGGATCGGGGGGCAAGGATGATAATGTATTTATCTGAAGTTAAAGGTTGGCTCCATTATTTTAACTCTTACTCTTTTCAAGGGGTAGATCGGTTGAACAACACTGTGGCTGATACTTTATCGAAAGTGGCCACGACGGATGTAAATTTGTTCAGTGGATCGGTGTACTTGGAGGTTCTTGATGCCCAGAGCATCCAAAAATCAGAGGTTTTGGTGATTGAAAGGTCGGACTGCTGGCTCACTCCTTATCTTGACTACCTCAATGAGAGAAATTGCCTTCGGATCGGGTGTTGGCCAAGAAAATAAATCATAGGAGTTCGTACTTCTGCTATTGATGGGGATCTTTACCGACGCGCTTATTATTTCCTGTTGCTGAAGTGTTTAGTGTCATCTGAAGCAACTTATGTCCTTCGGGAGGTACATGAGGGAATATGTGGAGATCACATGGGGGCTAAGGTGTTGGCTTACAAGGTGATAAGGCAGTGTTATTATTGGACAACTATGTTTCAGGAGGCGAAAGATTATGTTTAGAAGTGCATCATGTGACAGCTTAACAGTCCTATTCCACATCAGCCTCCGGAGAAGTTGTAGTCGGTACTGTCCCCGATCCCATTTACAGTCTGGGGGATTGACATCCTAAGTCCGTTGTCGAAAGCGAATGGTTAGCTAGCCTTGTCATTATTGCCATCGATTATATGACCAAGTGGGTGAAGGCCAAACCTCTTCAAACGATCACCGAGCAGAATTGCTTGCGGTTCTTCAAGGAGTCGGTGGTATTCCGGTTCAGTATTCCCATGGCTATGGTGTCGGATAATGGGCGTTAGTTCGTATGTGCCATGCTTGAACAATTTCGTAAAGATCTAAATATTCAACATCGTACGGTATCAATGGCTCACCCTCAGTCAATTGGTCAAGTGGAAGTCACAAATCAGACTCTGTTGAATGGTATTAAGAGGAGGTTAGATGAGGCCAATGGTAGGTGGCCAGAGGAGTTATTTAGTGTTCTATGGTCCTATCGAACTATTCCTCGAACCACGACAAGAGATTCCCCTTTTCATTTGACATATGGTACCGATGCCCTTATACTAGTGGAGATCGGGTCTCCTACTCTTTGGGTTAGCCAGTACAAGGAGTTATACAATGACGAGGGTCTTCGGCTTAACTTGGATTTGTTGGACGAGGTTCGGGATTTGGAGGTGATTAGGCTGGAAATCTATTAACGACGGACTGCTCGTCATTACAACCGGGGTGTTAAACAAAGACGGTTCGAGGTCGGTGATTTGTTGTTTTAGGAAGCTGAGGCTTTTACTCCTCAAAACACTGAAAAACTTATGCCTAACTGGGAGGGACCTTATGAAGTTGTCGGGGTGCCGAAGCCTAGGACTTATCGGCTTCGGACAATGGACAAGATTGACATAAAGAATACTTCGCATGCAGGCAGGCTTCAGAAGCACTATCAATGAGATATGTAGTTTAATTTTTACAGTTATGTAATCTTGATGGATTTGTAAACTTATCAAACTATGAATAAAGTTAGTTTTGTTAGATACCTCATACTTGCAAAAATTTTCATTACGTTCATAATACATCGGGAAAATTACAAAAGGAAGAAAGAAAAAATGAAATATATACATTCATTGGGGGGATGAGGGTCTTCTTCAACCTCAGATTCTTCGTCGTTGGAGAAGTCGAAAAGTTAAGGGTCGAAGCCGACTTCCATCATTTTTGCCTTTATTTTTGCCTTTGCATGTTGGTAGCCCTCATCAAACTAGCCCAGGACAGCCTCGGTCAGCTCGGGCGACATTTTGTACTTGTCAATAATTTTTTGTTTGTGGGCGTCGGAGATGGTCAAACCCTCATTCTTAAGTTTTTCAAATTCTTTCTCCAACTCCGAAGCGCTTTTGATTAAATTCATCTTGTTGTGCATATCCCGAAGCTGATTCTCGAGGACTGACATTGATTCCTTCAACTTTTCATTCTCCGCCTTCAATCCGACCCGGTCTTCCAGGAGCTTCTGCCTTTGTTCGGCCAATTCAGAACACTGCCATTTCAGTGTCTTCAGTTGTTATATCAGCTCTTGGGATTGGAGCAGGGTGTCGGCGTGTTGACCCTGCTCTTTTTCCAGGTCGGATTTCAGGATTTGAATTGTGTTTTAAAGACGTTCGACGTCGGCTTCCAACTTATTTTCTTTGGTGGTTATTATTGAGAGTCGACAACATTTGGCCGAGGGCAGCCAGAGACTAAAATATGAAACACTTTATTCAGAACCACTGGAATAAAAAGTATTAGAAAGGAAAATTATATATGTACTTACCCGACTATGGTGGACCGCATTTATACAGATGAGTTGCTGATGTAGGGTTTTGGACACATAAAAGCAACGGAATTTAAAAATTTTAAAATTTTTTTTTCGAAACCCTAAAACAGGATCCATGCGAAAACAAATTAATTCAGAGGTTTAGATTTGCTTTACCGATTATCCAAGCTTGAATGCAACGATGAAATTCTGGAACGGCTTCGAATCTCCAACGCAATCCAACGGAACTGCGTCTCTACGGTATCCACACGAACGTCCCACAAATCGTCACACGATCTGCAGCAAAAAGAATTCCGGTACTAGCCGCCAAGATCTGGATTTTCCCAAGTGTTGCTCTCAACTCTCTTTTCTAAAACGGCTAGGGTTTTTTTTTCTTTTTGGTTTCACGTATGCAAGACTGCTGATATATCTGATATATATAGAGTCCAAAAAGTAATTAATCAAAACCCTAATCTTATTAGAAAAGTAAAATCCGAATTTATATATATTATATTTTAATTAAGTCTTACTTAATTAATATACATATATATACAAATTATCTTGTCAATTTAAATTCGTAATTTAAATACTATCAATCATATTGATATATTTAAATCCTTACAATTTAAATTAATTCTCTTTTAATTACGTTCTAAGTGTGTGACCCTATAGGTTATTATTATATTGGCAATAATTTTAAAATCATATTATAAAATTATAAACAGTGAGTGGCATCTAGTAATGCATCACTGCTACCCAAATAATAATAAGATCGATGATTCGATGCAACCTTTTCGTGACCAATGTTTCAATGTAATTTAATCCTTTTAACCTTGACATCCTAGATTAAACTCGAGCCATGGAATGTGTCATACTCTTCATAATTTAATCTGAGTTTTCTTGATCAATGAGTAGACTATATGAAACAAATCACTATTTGAGCATGGCCATGCATTTCATAGTCCTACTCAATCAAGAGGCCTATGGATATCACTCCTAATATATAGGAGGGTTAAATTCCATCTAGATCACTCATATTCCTCACACGATTCATGATGTACCCAATAATCACCTTTATTGTTCACCCTATTAAAGGTGACATTTGATGATATCAAAGTACATAAATTCTCTTATAGTAATATAGTGATTTCAGGTCGGAGGACCATTACATCATTGTCACTATGAGAATTGCTTATGACACTTTGCATAATGCTCCACGTAGAATTCTCATGTTGGGTCTGTCCAATACATTGTTCTCTAACATGTACCTATACATTGACTTAATATCTCAAATATTAATGACCAATGAGATTTGGCCATTAGTCAATCCACATACTAGTCTCAATGTATCATTGTTGTCCCATTCTCAATGATACTCGACTAGGGACATTTAAGAGTAATGATATTTATTGTAATTATATATAATCTCATGTTCAAGTCACATACTTGAAGCTATATAATTTGTATCATTATTCTAAGGACTTTTATTATGCTAACATTTATATAACACAGTAAATGAAACCATAATAAAATAATTCATTTATTCAATCAAATATCAAAAGAAATGTTAAGCAATTACATTAAATAATTGGCCTCTAGGGCATAAACTCTAACAATCTCCCACTTGCACTAGAGCCAATCACTCATGTATCTAATACCCATGGAACTAGTGTGACCTTCATGCTTCTGCTGTGACAAAGCCTTAGTCAGTGGATCTGCAATATTATCATCTGTTGGCACTCTGCATATGTGTACATCTCCTCTATCAATGATTTCACGGATGAGATGGTACCTCCTAAGTATATGCTTGGATCGTTGGTGAGATCTAGGTTCCTTAGCATGTGCAATGGCTCCATCATTATCACAGTATAGCTCAACTGGATCAACAATGGTTGGAACAACACCAAGTTCAGTGACGAACTTTTTAATCCATACAGCCTCCTTGGCCGCACTAGAAGCAGCAATATACTCAGCCTCTGTTGTAGAATCGGCTACTGTCTCTTGCTTCGAACCTTTCCAGCTAACAGCACCACCGTTAAGACAAAACGCAAAACCTGATTGAGACTTATAGTCATCAATATCAGTCTGGAAACTAGCATCTGTGTAACCTTTTACTGCCAGTTCGTTTTCACCTCCATATACCAAGAATGAATCCTTAGTCCTTTTCAGGTACTTGAGGATATTCTTGACTGCTGTCCAGTGACCTTCACCTGGATTCGACTGGTACCTGCTCGTCATGCTCAAAGCATACGAGACATCCGGACGAGTACATATCATTGCATACATGATAGATCCAATTGCCGAAGCATAAGGGATCTTTCTCATACGCTCCTCATCATCTTGTGATTTAGGACATTGGGCCTTAGAGATCTTTACACCATGAGACATGGGTAAGTATCCTCTTTTTGCCTCTTGCATGCTGAACCGTTTCAGCACTTTATCAATATATGTACTTTGACTTAGGCCGAGCATTTTTCTCGATCTATCACGATAGATCTTGATACCTAAAATGTAGGTAGCATCGCCCAAATCTTTCATGGAGAAACATTTTCCTAGCCATGTTTTTACAGCCTGTAAGGAAGGAATGTCATTCCCAATAATTAATATGTCGTCAACATATAATACCAGGAATACAATGTGACTCCCACTAACCTTCTTATATACACAAGGTTCATCTTCATTTTTTATAAAGCCAAACTTTTTGACTGCTTCATCAAAACGAAGATTCCAACTCCGAGAGGCTTGCTTCAATCCATAAATAGATCGCTGCAGCTTACATACCTTTCCAGCATCCTTTGGAGTGACAAAACCCTCAGGTTGTGTCATATACACATCCTCAAGGAGATTTCCGTTAAGGAAAGCAGTTTTGACATCCATCTGCCATATTTCGTAATCATAAAAGGCTGCAATAGCAAGTAAGATCCTGATGGATTTAACCATTGCCACTGGAGAGAAGGTTTCATCATAGTCAACACCTTGAACTTGTTTGAAACCTTTTGCTACCAGTCGGCCTTTATAGGTTTGTACA
Organism: Aralia elata; assembly: GCA_034770075.1. Classification (NCBI taxonomy): domain Eukaryota; kingdom Viridiplantae; phylum Streptophyta; class Magnoliopsida; order Apiales; family Araliaceae; genus Aralia; species Aralia elata. The sequence continues at coordinate 22,536,720 of CM068384.1, forward strand.
TTACCATCCATGTCGGTTTTCTTCTTGAAAACCCATTTGCACCCGATTGGTTTTACCCCTTCGGGTGGATCAACCAAAGTCCATACTTGGTTAGTATACATGGAGTCCATCTCAGATTTCATGGCTTCAAGCCATCTCTCAGAATCTGGTCCATTCATAGCTTCTTGGTAGGAAGCAGGCTCATCCTGATCTATGAGCATCACATCGCCGTTTTGAGTCACAAGAAATCCATAATATCTCTCGGGCTCTCAGCGTGTCCTACTAGATCTACGAATGCCTTGTGTAATTTGAGCATGTTCACTTTCCACAACATCTTGTGGTCCCTGCTCATGTTCCAACTCAGGTTCAATGATATTTTGTGGTTCTCGAATTTCTTCGAGTTCTACTTTCCTCCCACTGTTTCCTTTAGAGACAAATTCTCTTTCTAGAAAAATACCAGTTCGAGCAACAACCACTTTGTTCTCAAAAGGTTTGTAGAAATAATACCCTTTTGTTTCCTTAGGGTATCCCACAAAATTACATTTCTCAGATTTGGGTCCGAGCTTGTCAGAAGCCAGACGTTTCACAAACGCCTCGCAACCCCAAATCTTTATGAAAGACAAACTAGGACGTTTTCCAGTACACATCTCATATGGTGTCTTTTGAACCGTCTTTGTAGGAACACGGTTAAGTGTGAATGCAACTGTCTCTAGGGCATGACCCCAAAAGCTTATCGGAAGATCTGCATGACTCATCATTGATCGTACCATGTCCAACAAGGTGCGATTTCTCCTCTCAGACACACCATTCCATTGTGGTGTTCCAGGTGGAGTGAGTTGTGATATAATACCACACTCCTTTGGAAGGTCATCAAAGTCTTGGTTTAAGTATTCACCTCCTCGATCGGATCGAAGGGCTTTTATGCTTTTGCCAAATTGGTTTTGAACTTCATTCTTGAATTCCTTGAAATTTTCAAAGGATTCGGATTTGTGTCTCATAAGATACACATATCCATATCTACTAAAATCGTCAGTAAATGTAATGAAGTAATAGAACCTACCTCTTGCTAACGAACTCATTGGTCCACATACATCACTATGTATAAGTCCCAATACATCGCTAGCCCGTTCACTATGACCAGTGAAATGGGCTTTAGTCATCTTGCCTAATAAACAAGACTCGCATTTCTCATATGATTCAAAATCAAATGAATCCAAAAACCCATCTTTATGGAGTTTGGATATGCGTTTCTCATTTATATGGCCTAAACGACAGTGCCAGAGATATGTCGGATTTGAATCATTTGATTTAAATCGTTTTGTATTTATGTTATAGATAGGCATTTCAAAATCAAGAATATAAAGACCATTAAACAATTGTGCAACACCATAAACATATTTCATTTAAGTAAAACGAACAACTGTTGTTCTTTATTAAAAATGAAAAACCTTTCTTGTCCAAACAAGAAACAGAAATAATGTTTTTGCTCATAGCAGGCACATAATAACAATCCTCTAATTCTAATACTAGCCCAGTGGGCAATGACAAATGATAAGTCCCTACGGCTAGTGCAACAACTTTTGCTCCATTCCCAACTCGTAGGTCAACTTCTCCTTTCGCCAAAGTCCTACTCCTTCGGAGTTCCTGCACATTAACACAAATGTGAGAACCACATCCAATATCCAATACCCATGATGTAGAAGTAGACAAATTGACTTCTATAACATATATACCTGAATCAGAAGTCACACTTCCTTTCTTTTTCTTCAGCTCTTCCAAATAAGCATGACAATTCCTCTTCCAGTGTCCAGGTTTTCCACAGAAGTGACAATCACCTTCTTTAGCCACCCCACCTGTAGGCTTTAAAGCCCGTTTGTTTTTGAAATTGGGTTTGGCACCAGATTTAGATCTTATCTTTTTCTTGCCTTTCCCTTTTCCCTTAGCATTCCCCTTTTGCACCATCATTATGGGATCGGGTCCTGCCTTTTTCATGTTGTTCTCGGCAGTTCTTAACATGCTCAACAACTCAGTAAATGGTTTCTCAATTTCATTCATGAGATAATTCATAACAAATTGAGAGTAGCTGTTGTTCAAAGATTGCAAAACAAGATCAGTTTGGGCTTCCTGAGTAATTGGAAAACCCAACCTATCAAGGTACTCAATATACCCAATCATTTTCAGAACATGTGGACCAACTGGATCACGATCACCCATCTTGCAGTGATACAACGCTTTGCTTGTATCATACCTCTCCTGTCGAGCATGCCCTTCGAACAATTTCTTGAGATGCTCGATCATCTCATAAGCATCCATTAACTCATGTTGCTTCTGAAGCTCAGAGTTCATAGTTGCTAGCATGAGACAACTCACATCCAGAGCATCATCTTGATGCTTCTTGTAAGCATTATGCTCTGCACGTGGTGCAGTGTTAGCTGGTGCAGCAGGAATGGGCCCATCAAGGACATATAGCTTGCGCTCTTGTTTGAGGACAATCCTCAAGTTCCTATGCCAGTCTAGGAAATTAATTCCACTCAGTTTTTCCTTCTCAAGGACTGATCGTAGTGAAAGACTATTTGTGTTGTTGTTTGCCATTGATATCTACAATTTATAAGTGCAAAAATAATAAGTCAAATTGCAGAGTTTTTTAATATTATGAAATTAGTAATAGTACATTCAAAATATACCTCCCACTATTTTATTCAAATTAATAGCCCTCACCATTAATTCGGAAAGCATTTTGTTATTTAAATCTTTCTAGTGAGCCAAGATCCATATTTCATTATGCCTTAAGTTAGCTTTGGCTATTCTCTCAAAACATAATTATTTAGGTAGACAACCCTTTGTCAATTATATCGTATATATAACTCTTAGATAGTTTGGTGAACAACATTTGTTCTAAGTCCATCTAATGGTACATACCAAACTTAATGCCTCTAAGTCCACAATCCTATTGAGATAACTTAGTTAAGTCAGGCCCAATGATTTTAACAATTTGGATATCACAATTATCCTATCGCATCTTACCAAGATAAATAGGGTACTTTGCTTTGGCAAACCTACATCCATCGATCAAGGTCTTGATGAGTGTTATTCATTGGAAGGCATCTGATTTAGACTTAATAATTTTATGAGGGATTTTATTAATTAATTTAGATCTCACCAATTATTAATCTCATTAAGCATGCACATTATTTATCATATCATATCGTATACAAACATAAATAAAGTGCAAAATTAAATGTGTCACAGTTATGGCCTAACCCTATGTCAATCTTCTCAAGCTAATGAAAAGATTGAAGGCCAGTCTAAGGTGATAAAAAAAACTTCAAAATAGTAGCTTCCTCGGACCTTCCTCGTGTATGTGTCTCCTCTCCATCATCATCTTGTCATCTTGATAGGTTACATTTGTACATTACATGTGATAAAGAAACCTCGAGTTACATTCGTGGGGATTTAGATGAGAAAAGAATATTACATTAGACTTTATAGAGAGGCACGACATGCAAGCCATATTTCAAAAACAAAAACCACTAACCTATGGGTCAAAAGGGCCATAACTGTGCACCATGCATATCACAATAAGCACATAACACAATTTTATATAATAAAAAAATATCAAATATTAGGGTTACGACCATCGTGCGCTACGACGGGGGGTCCAAGGGGGGTTCCCCCCTGGCGGTGGTCCAGAAATATCATATATATATCGAATACAATCTGTATTGCAGAATTTTTCCACACGAATTTCTGAAACAATTCCAGATTCGTATACAAATCACCATAACCCATATAATAAAATTACATTCAGAACATATCATATATGTCTAGTTTAGGTTAATGATATTAAACCGAATAATACTTCTAATCCAATTGGAAAAGTAGTTGTATTATTATTCCACCTTCTAGGATACGATTAAGAAAACATCTTATACATGCATATATATATTACTGTTTTTCCAGAATTCGCATACATGCAGAATAGGGTATTTTTTAATTTTCAGATCAGTAAACATGCATCAGAAATATCATATATATATCGAATACAATCAAAACACGTAATCTGAATTAATGTTTCGCAAGTAGCTCTGATACCACTGTAGGGTTTTGGACACATAAACGCAGCGGAATTTAAAAATTTTAAAACAATTTTTCCGAAACCCTAAAACAGGATCCATGCGAAAACAAATTAATTCAGAGGTTTAGATTTGCTTTACCGATTATCCAAGCTTGAATGCAACGATGACATTCTGGAACGGCTTCGAATCTCCAACGCAATCCAACGGAACTGCGTCTCTACGGTATCCACACGAACGTCCTACAAATCGTCACACGATCTGCAGCAAAAAGAATTCCGGTACTAGCCGCCAAGATCTGGATTTTCCCAAGTGTTTCTCTCAACTCTCTTTTCTAAAACGGCTAGGGTTTTTTTCTTTTTGGTTTCACGTATGCAAGACTGCTGATATATCTGATATATATAGAGTCCAAAAAGTAATTAATCAAAACCCTAATCTTATTAGAAAAGTAAAATCCGAATTTATATATATTATATTTTAATTAAGTCTTACTTAATTAATATACATATATATACAAATTAGCTTGTCAATTTAAATTCATAATTTAAATACTATCAATCATATTGATATATTTAAATCCTTACAATTTAAATTAATTCTCTTTTAATTACGTTCTAAGTGTGTGACCCTATAGGTTATTATTATATTGGCAATAATTTTAAAATCATATTATAAAATTATAAACAGTGAGTGGCATCTAGTAATGCATCACTGCTACCCAAATAATAATAAGATCGATGATTCGATGCAACCTTTTCGTGACCAATGTTTCAATGTAATTTAATCCTTTTAACCTTGACATCCTAGATTAAACTCGAGCCATGGAATGTGTCATACTCTTCATAATTTAATCTGAGTTTTCTTGATCAATGAGTAGACTATATGAAACAAATCACTATTTGAGCATGGCCATGCATTTCATAGTCCTACTCAATCAAGAGGCCTATGGATATCACTCCTAATATATAGGAGGGTTAAATTCCATCTAGATCACTCATATTCCTCACACGATTCATGATGTACCCAATAATCACCTTTATTGTCCACCCTATTAAAGGTGACCTTTGATGATATCAAAGTACATAAATTCTCTTATAGTAATATAGTGATTTCAGGTCGGAGGACCATTACATCATTGTCACTATGAGAATTGCTTATGACACTTTGCATAATGCTCCACGTAGAATTCTCATGTTGGGTCTGTCCAATACATTGTTCTCTAACATGTACCTATACATTGACTTAATATCTCAAATATTAATGACCAATGAGATTTGGCCATCAGTCAATCCACATACTAGTCTCAATGTATCATTGTTGTCCCATTCTCAATGATACTCGACTAGGGACATTTAAGAGTAATGATATTTATTGTAATTATATATAATCTCATGTTCAAGTCACATACTTGAAGCTATATAATTTGTATCATTATTCTAAGGACTTTTATTATGATAACATTTATATAACACAGTAAATGAAACCATAATAAAATAATTCATTTATTCAATCAAATATCAAAAGAAATGTTAAGCAATTACATTAAATAATTGGCCTCTAGGGCATAAACTCTAACAATCTCCCACTTGCACTAGAGCCAATCACTCATGTATCTAATACCCATGGAACTAGTGTGACCTTCATGCTTCTGCTGTGACAAAGCCTTAGTCAGTGGATCTGCAATATTATCATCTGTTGGCACTCTGCATATGTGTACATCTCCTCTATCAATGATTTCACGGATGAGATGGTACCTCCTAAGTATATGCTTGGATCGTTGGTGAGATCTAGGTTCCTTAGCATGTGCAATGGCTCCATCATTATCACAGTATAGCTCAACTGGATCAACAATGGTTGGAACAACACCAAGTTCAGTGACGAACTTTTTAATCCATACAGCCTCCTTGGCCGCACTAGAAGCAGCAATATACTCAGCCTCTGTTGTAGAATCGGCTACTGTCTCTTGCTTCGAACCTTTCCAGCTAACAGCACCACCGTTAAGACAAAACGCAAAACCTGATTGAGACTTATAGTCATCAATATCAGTCTGGAAACTAGCATCTGTGTAACCTTTTACTGCCAGTTCGTTTTCACCTCCATATACCAAGAATGAATCCTTAGTCCTTTTCAGGTACTTGAGGATATTCTTGACTGCTGTCCAGTGACCTTCACCTGGATTCGACTGGTACCTGCTCGTCATGCTCAAAGCATACGAGACATCCGGACGAGTACATATCATTGCATACATGATAGATCCAATTGCCGAAGCATAAGGGATCTTTCTCATACGCTCCTCATCATCTTGTGATTTAGGACATTGGGCCTTAGAGATCTTTACACCATGAGACATGGGTAAGTATCCTCTTTTTGCCTCTTGCATGCTGAACCGTTTCAGCACTTTATCAATATATGTACTTTGACTTAGGCCGAGCATTTTTCTCGATCTATCACGATAGATCTTGATACCTAAAATGTAGGTAGCATCGCCCAAATCTTTCATGGAGAAACATTTTCCTAGCCATGTTTTTACAGCCTGTAAGGAAGGAATGTCATTCCCAATAATTAATATGTCGTCAACATATAATACCAGGAATACAATGTGACTCCCACTAACCTTCTTATATACACAAGGTTCATCTTCATTTTTTATAAAGCCAAACTTTTTGACTGCTTCATCAAAAACGAAGATTCCAACTCCGAGAGGCTTGCTTCAATCCATAAATAGATCGCTGCAGCTTACATACCTTTCCAGCATCCTTTGGAGTGACAAAACCCTCAGGTTGTGTCATATACACATCCTCAAGGAGATTTCCGTTAAGGAAAGCAGTTTTGACATCCATCTGCCATATTTCGTAATCATAAAAGGCTGCAATAGCAAGTAAGATCCTGATGGATTTAACCATTGCCACTGGAGAGAAGGTTTCATCATAGTCAACACCTTGAACTTGTTTGAAACCTTTTGCTACCAGTCGGCCTTTATAGGTTTGTACATTACCATCCATGTCGGTTTTCTTCTTGAAAACCCATTTGCACCCGATTGGTTTTACCCCTTCGGGTGGATCAACCAAAGTCCATACTTGGTTAGTATACATGGAGTCCATCTCAGATTTCATGGCTTCAAGCCATCTCTCAGAATCTGGTCCATTCATAGCTTCTTGGTAGGAAGCAGGCTCATCCTGATCTATGAGCATCACATCGCCGTTTTGAGTCACAAGAAATCCATAATATCTCTCGGGCTCTTGGCGTGTCCTACTAGATCTACGAATGCCTTGTGTAATTTGAGCATGTTCACTTTCCACAACATCTTGTGGTCCCTGCTCATGTTCCAACTCAGGTTCAATGATATTTTGTGGTTCTCGAATTTCTTCGAGTTCTACTTTCCTCCCACTGTTTCCTTTAGAGACAAATTCTCTTTCTAGAAAAATACCAGTTCGAGCAACAACCACTTTGTTCTCAAAAGGTTTGTAGAAATAATACCCTTTTGTTTCCTTAGGGTATCCCACAAAATTACATTTCTCAGATTTGGGTCCGAGCTTGTCAGAAGCCAGACGTTTCACAAACGCCTGGCAACCCCAAATCTTTATGAAAGACAAACTAGGACGTTTTCCAGTACACATCTCATATGGTGTCTTTTGAACCGTCTTTGTAGGAACACGGTTAAGTGTGAATGCAACTGTCTCTAGGGCATGACCCCAAAAGCTTATCGGAAGATCTGCATGACTCATCATTGATCGTACCATGTCCAACAAGGTGCGATTTCTCCTCTCAGACACACCATTCCATTGTGGTGTTCCAGGTGGAGTGAGTTGTGATATAATACCACACTCCTTTAGAAGGTCATCAAAGTCTTGGTTTAAGTATTCACCTCCTCGATCGGATCGAAGGGCTTTTATGCTTTTGCCAAATTGGTTTTGAACTTCATTCTTGAATTCCTTGAAATTTTCAAAGGATTCGGATTTGTGTCTCATAAGATACACATATCCATATCTACTAAAATCATCAGTAAATGTAATGAAGTAATAGAACCTACCTCTTGCTAACGAACTCATTGGTCCACATACATCACTATGTATAAGTCCCAATACATCGCTAGCCCGTTCACTATGACCAGTGAAATGGGCTTTAGTCATCTTGCCTAATAAACAAGACTCGCATTTCTCATATGATTCAAAATCAAATGAATCCAAAAACCCATCTTTATGGAGTTTGGATATGCGTTTCTCATTTATATGGCCTAAACGACAGTGCCAGAGATATGTCGGATTTGAATCATTTGATTTAAATCGTTTTGTATTTATGTTATAGATAGGCATTTCAAAATCAAGAATATAAAGACCATTAAACAATTGTGCAACACCATAACATATTTCATTTAAGTAAAACGAACAACTGTTGTTCTTTATTAAAAATGAAAAACCTTTCTTGTCCAAACAAGAAACAGAAATAATGTTTTTGCTCATAGCAGGCACATAATAACAATCCTCTAATTCTAATACTAGCCCAGTGGGCAATGACAAATGATAAGTCCCTACGGCTAGTGCAACAACTTTTGCTCCATTCCCAACTCGTAGGTCAACTTCTCCTTTCGCCAAAGTCCTACTCCTTCGGAGTTCCTGCACATTAACACAAATGTGAGAACCACATCCAATATCCAATACCCATGATGTAGAAGTAGACAAATTGACTTCTATAACATATATACCTGAATCAGAAGTCACACTTCCTTTCTTTTTCTTCAGCTCTTCCAAATAAGCATGACAATTCCTCTTCCAGTGTCCAGGTTTTCCACAGAAGTGACAATCACCTTCTTTAGCCACCCCACCTGTAGGCTTTAAAGCCCGTTTGTTTTTGAAATTGGGTTTGGCACCAGATTTAGATCTTATCTTTTTCTTGCCTTTCCCTTTTCCTTTAGCATTCCCCTTTTGCACCATCATTATGGGATCGGGTCCTGCCTTTTTCATGTTGTTCTCGGCAGTTCTTAACATGCTCAACAACTCAGTAAGTGGTTTCTCAATTTCATTCATGAGATAATTCATAACAAATTGAGAGTAGCTGTTGTTCAAAGATTGCAAAACAAGATCAGTTTGGGCTTCCTGAGTAATTGGAAAACCCAACCTATCAAGGTACTCAATATACCCAATCATTTTCAGAACATGTGGACCAACTGGATCACGATCACCCATCTTGCAGTGATACAACGCTTTGCTTGTATCATACCTCTCCTGTCGAGCATGCCCTTCGAACAATTTCTTGAGATGCTCGATCATCTCATAAGCATCCATTAACTCATGTTGCTTCTGAAGCTCAGAGTTCATAGTTGCTAGCATGAGACAACTCACATCCAGAGCATCATCTTGATGCTTCTTGTAAGCATTATGCTCTGCACGTGGTGCAGTGTTAGCTGGTGCTGCAGGAATGGGCCCATCAAGGACATATAGCTTGCGCTCTTGTTTGAGGACAATCCTCAAGTTCCTATGCCAGTCTAGGAAATTAATTCCACTCAGTTTTTCCTTCTCAAGGACTGATCGTAGTGAAAGACTATTTGTGTTGTTGTTTGCCATTGATATCTACAATTTATAAGTGCAAAAATAATAAGTCAAATTGCAGAGTTTTTTGATATTATGAAATTGATAATAGTACATTCAAAATATACCTCCCACTATTTTATTCAAATTAATAGCCCTCACCATTAATTCGGAAAGCATTTTGTTATTTAAATCTTTCTAGTGAGCCAAGATCCATATTTCATTATGCCTTAAGTTAGCTTTGGCTATTCTCTCAAAACATAATTATTTAGGTAGACAACCCTTTGTCAATTATATCGTATATATAACTCTTAGATAGTTTGGTGAACAACATTTGTTCTAAGTCCATCTAATGGTACATACCAAACTTAATGCCTCTAAGTCCACAATCCTATTGAGATAACTTAGTTAAGTCAGGCCCAATGATTTTAACAATTTGGATATCACAATTATCCTATCGCATCTTACCAAGATAAATAGGGTACTTTGCTTTGGCAAACCTACATCCATCGATCAAGGTCTTGATGAGTGTTATTCATTGGAAGGCATCTGATTTAGACTTAATAATTTTATGAGGGATTTTATTAATTAATTTAGATCTCACCAATTATTAATCTCATTAAGCATGCACATTATTTATCATATCATATCGTATACAAGCATAAATAAAGTGCAAAATTAAATGTGTCACAGTTATGGCCTAACCCTATGTCAATCTTCTCAAGCTAATGAAAAGATTGAAGGTCAGTCTAAGGTGATAAAAAAAAAACTTCAAAATAGTAGCTTCCTCGGGCCTTCCTCGTGTATGTGTCTCCTTTCCATCATCATCTTGTCATCTTGATAGGTTACATTTGTACATTACATGTGATAAAGAAACCTCGAGTTACATTCGAGGGGATTTAGATGAGAAAAGAATATTACATTAGACTTTATAGAGAGGCACGACATGCAAGCCGTATTTCAAAAACAAAAACCATTAACCTATGGGTCAAAAGGGCCATAACTGGGCACCATGCATATCACAATAAGCACATAACACAATTTTATATAATAAAAAAAATATCAAATATTAGGGTTACGACCATCGTGCGCTACGACGGGGGGTCCAAGGGGGGTTCCCCCCTGGCGGTGGTCCAGAAATATCATATATATATCGAATACAATCTGTATTGCAGAATTTTTCCACACGAATTTATGAAACAATTCCAGATTCGTATACAAACCACCAAAACACACATAATAACAATACATTCAGAACATATCATATATGTCCAGATTAGGTTAATCATATTAAACCTAATCATACTTCTAATCCAATTAGAACAGTAGTTGTATTGTTATTCCACCTTCTAGGATACGATTAAGAAAACATCTTATACATGCATATATATATTACTGTTTTTTCAGAATTCGCATACATGCAGAATAGGGTATTTTTTAATTTTCAGATCGGTAAACATGCATCAGAAATATCATATATATATCGAATACAATCAAAACACGTAATCTGAATTAATGTTTCGCAAGTAGCTCTGATACCACTGTAGGGTTTTGGACACATAAACGCAGCGGAATTTAAAAATTTTAAAACAATTTTTCCGAAACCCTAAAACAGGATCCATTCGAAAACAAATTAATTCAGAGGTTTAGATTTGATTTACCGATTATCCAAGCTTGAATGCAACGATGAAATTCTGGAACGGATTCGAATCTCCAACGTAATCCAACGGAACTGCGTCTCTACGGTATCCACACGAACGTCCCACAAATCGTCACACGATCTGCAGCAAAAAGAATTCCGGTACTAGCCGCCAAGATCTGGATTTTCGCAAGTGTTGCTCTCAACTCTCTTTTCTAAAACGGCTAGGGTTTTTTTCATTTTGGTTTCACGTATGCAAGACTGCTGATATATCTGATATATATAGAGTCCAAAAAGTAATTAATCAAAACCCTAATCTTATTAGAAAAGTAAAATCCGAATTTATATATATTATATTTTAATTAAGTCTTACTTAATTAATATATATATATATATACAAATTATCTTGTCAATTTAAATTCGTAATTTAAATACTATCAATCATATTGATATATTTAAATCCTTACAATTTAAATTAATTCTCTTTTAATTACGTTCTAAGTGTGTGACCCTATAGGTTATTATTATATTGGCAATAATTTTAAAATCATATTATAAAATTATAAACAGTGAGTGGCATCTAGTAATGCATCACTGCTACCCAAATAATAATAAGATCGATGATTCGATGCAACCTTTTCGTGACCAATGTTTCAATGTAATTTTAATCCTTTTAACCTTGACATCCTAGATTAAACTCGAGCCATGGAATGTGTCATACTCTTCATAATTTAATCTGAGTTTTCTTGATCAATGAGTAGACTATATGAAACAAATCACTATTTGAGCATGGCCATGCATTTCATAGTCCTACTCAATCAAGAGGCCTATGGATATCACTCCTAATATATAGGAGGGTTAAATTCCATCTAGATCACTCATATTCCTCACACGATTCATGATGTACCCAATAATCACCTTTGTTGTCCACCCTATTAAAGGTGACCTTTGATGATATCAAAGTACATAAATTCTCGTATAGTAATATAGTGATTTCAGGTCGGAGGACCATTACATCATTGTCACTATGAGAATTGCTTATGACACTTTGCATAATGCTCCACGTAGAATTCTCATGTTGGGTCTGTCCAATACATTGTTCTCTAATATGTACCTATACATTGACTTAATATCTCAAATATTAATGACCAATGAGATTTGGCCATCAGTCAATCCACATACTAGTCTCAATGTATCATTGTTATCCCATTCTCAATGATACTCGACTAGGGACATTTAAGAGTAATGATATTTATTGTAATTATATATAATCTCATGTTCAAGTCACATACTTGAAGTTATATAATTTGTATCATTATTTTAAGGACTTTTATTATGCTAACATTTATATAACACAGTAAATGAAACCATAATAAAATAATTCATTTATTCAATCAAATATCAAAAGAAATGTTAAGCAATTACATTAAATAATTGGCCTATAGGGCATAAACTCTAACAGATGAGGGGTGAGATCTTCGTTTCGTCGTCTTTCGGGAAAACGAAAGAGTCAAAAAGTTCGAAGGGATAGTCATCGATAGGGTCTTCGGGCCATAAGGTCATTGCAACAAGGGCCTCTCGCCCCGGTGTGGGGAGGTAGAAGGCAAAGTGGTTGATTGTGGGGGTAGTGTTTGTTGTTGGGGTTCGGGAGTTATTTTGGTATGGGGTCTCTTGGCGGGTGGTTCATAGGTTGGCTCTTCGGGTTCTTTTCTTTTTTTCGGTGGTGGGTTCATTTGGTGTCGGTTGTGGTTCAGTTGTTTGATGAATGGGTTCGGGTGTTATGTTCTGGGAAGGTTCGGCAGAAGGGGCTGAGGGTATGGTAGGTGTTTTTGTCACTACCTTCACTAGCCTTCTCTTCTTCTTTTTCAGTAGCGTCGCTTTTTCTTTAGGGTTTATCTTTAAAGTGCTCTTTCGAGTTGAGGTTGGCTTCGACATAGGAATGGTTGTAAGAGGCTTTACGGTGGTCGGCTCTTCGGTTGTTTAGTTATGGTTGGGAGATGTCTCAGTGGTTGGTTTAAGGGTGCCTTCGGTTTGTGTGGTGGACGTGGACAGTTGGGAACCGATTTGAGCGATGGAATGAGGTTTGAAGATAGACACTACAAGCGTAAGGAAATTAGTAAGGATCAGGATTTATTATATTTAGTATGCAGATGGAGGGTTCGAGACTTACATTTATGGCTGAAAAGCCATGATTGGTTGGACAGTAAGTCGAGGGACCATTCTGTCTTCGGCATCTTGGAGTAGAATGCCTTGAATTCTTCAACCCGATCTTAGGGTTGGAGTCAAACCCAAAAGAGGTCTTGGAGGGTTCGCACTAGTTCAGGAAAAGGTGGGTGTCGGGACCTTTGATGAAGACCCAGAATAAGTGTCATCCCTTGTTGTTTGAGGGGGGCTTCATACCCTGGTTCTTTCGACCGACCCAGGGTGAACATGGCGAAGAAGAAGTACAACAAGGGTTCAACTCAACACTCGTGGCAGAAAGCAATGAAACAGATGAGGTGGATATACGAATTCGACACCAGTTGTGCGAACCTGATTCCCACAAAGCTGAGAAAAGAAGAAATGAATTCGTGTAGGGGGAATCGTACCATATACTTCAGTGTGTATATAGGGACGACCACCCACTCGCCCCTTGGGCGCTAGTACATCTTCTCATTGAGGTTCGGTGCGTGGAGTTCATTCTCATCGGGGATTTGGTATTGTTGGCGTAGGTTAGGCAATACTCGATTTTGTATGGAAGATCAGGTGTTGATGTGCGAGTATGCCTTCTCCGACGAGTATTGTTCTCAAATCTTCATTTCTATGATTTCGGCTTCGTTTCGTAGGAGACAGGGTCTCTTTAGTTAGAGAAGAATGGGTTACTGTTTGGGAGGAGGAGGCAGCGACGGCGACAGGGAGTTGTTGGGGCTGTATTTCTGGGACTATGTTCGTGGCTGGTATGGGTTGGGCAGTGGAGGTGATTTCGGCGGAGGGTTGGTTGGCAGAGAAGGTAAGTGGAACGGAGTTATCGCCTGACATGTTTGATCGGTGAATGTTGTGGTCTGATGAGATGTAGCCGGAGAAAGTTGTTGAGATAGTGGGAAAGAAACAGTAATACAGAGCTCTCTAAGGAAAATTTTGAGTGTGTGGATGAGATGTGGCGGTTTGTTTTCTTGGGGGAAAAGACTTATGAGATGACAAACCGTCTGTGCACGTTTCCCTATTTACAGCAAATGATGGTTATGGTGGGTCCCGGTTGGGCACGTGACATACGGAACTGATGGTTTGCCTTCAATACACGTGGATCAGTTTTTTGTACTCTCTTTTTTTAGGTTCTTATAATAAGAGAGTGGAGGGCAATGTTGGAGCATGATTTTGTGGGTCTGGACGATTCGGTAGGATCGGTGCCACGTGGCACGATATGTCAGTAGGGTGTTTGACATTCTAGAGGATCTACATTTCATATTCTATTTGACCTCCTATTTCTAAGGAAGTCAAATCCTGTTCAATTATGGAGTTCACAATTATAAGGAATCTTTTACATAAGACTTATATTCCTACTCGGGGACGGGCGTAGTGAATTAAGGCGGTGTGGGTAAACTATAAATACACGGCCATAACTCAGTTCCAGTTACACACAGACTACTTGTCTACTTTTACACACTAAAATAATTTCATACCTCCATTGTTAATGTTTCTGGCATGTACTTACTCTCACACTAGAGCTCCCTCGGCGGCCCAGACCGTCATACTTCTTAGTGTGCTTGTTTGTTTACTATGCAAGTTCAAGCTCGTTGTTTGATGATTTGGCGAGCGGACAAATTTAGGCGTTAACAATTGGCAACCTTAAAATTCTTTATTTTCAGAAGTTGAACAATAAGTTGCTCTAGTAAACAAAGTAGACCGTGAGGTTCCTCGAAAGCTTCTCTAACATTTTCAAGAAAGCAACTACCTTTAAATTCCTTGAAAATTTTATTATAGAGAGCTTTGAAAATCGTAATTGTACCGATTCCAACCATCCCATATATCCCAATGAAGCGGACATCATTTTACCCAATGCTTAGTTTTGGATATATATTTTTGACTTGAGAATCTATTCCAACTAGATGTTCATCTAGATTCAAGTCTTTGGGGCATACTTTTAGTAGAACATACTTCAAAATATTTTGGATGAGATCTGCTTCATGCCTGTCAATTTTAATACTAAGATAGACATAATATATAATACGGTAGTTAAGTTGATGCAAAATTACTACATGATAAGTCAATAAACAAGTAGTTTAAGGATGCACAGTTATATATAACATGAGGAACCTGATGAGTACATGGCGATGGTAGAGGTCTAGGTAGCTCGGAAACTTCGCGGAGGTCGACGTGTCTGTATCGGACACCGACACTTCTGGATATACATCACGTACTTATTTCTAGATACTTATTTTTGATAGCTGCTAATATTTTCATTGAACTTAAACTTTGAAGTTAACCACATGCTTATGTTCCTCAATATTTTGCTTGATTCAACATGCTTTATTAACAATGAATTTTTTTATGCATTTATATTTATTAAAAATATACATAAAATTCAACTATTCCCCAAGGTATCGTATCATGTTTTTTTTGGGAAAACATCTGTATTTTGTGTCTTTATCTGTGTTTCCTAGGTAGAGGCCTTTCCTTCTTTATAATCGTAACATCCCAGGCTACACAATTTAAGAAAACTCCTAATTAATCCATTCTCCCCTAATGAAGTTGCGAGTCAATTCTGTTCAGCTATGTGTGTATTTTGTTTGACCTTATAGCTCCCTTGCAACAAATACAATATTTCTTTTTCTTCTCAACATATATAATTACACTAGGATAAGGGGAAAAAATTAAGAACAGAAAAAAGTTAGCTAGCTTGGTGATTAAGAGGGTTACCCATTTGCTTCGTGTTTTAGATTATATCTAGATAGACCGCAACTTTAGTTAGTGTAGCTTGCCACTTTTTCACCTTATACATATCGGCCATGAAATGCTCTTTATGCTTTTCAAAAGCTTCTACAAAACTCCCAGTTTGGTGACGTATATTTGAGGGTTCAACGTCATAAAATACAGGAAGTACGGTTTGTCCATTTTTGTTGCATTCAATGATCTCTGTAAGTTCATCATGGCACCATCTCGATGAAGCATAATTTTTTGAGAAAACAATTATAGACATCTTTGAACTTTGAGTTGCTTTTAGCAATTCTAATGAGACTTCTTCTCCCCTTTGTAGTTCGAAATCATCTTTAAATGTTCGAATTCCTGCCTGATCTAAAGCCGCGTATAGATGACCGGTAAAGTTCTTTCTTGTATCTTCACCTCGAAAGCTCAAGAAGACATCCCAACAAGGAGTTGAAAATGAATAAGGGAAGCTAAAAGAATCATTTTGATTACTTATACTAGCCATGGAAGTAGGATTTGAAGCTAAAGAAGAAAAAGGAAGATTGAGAGAGTCTGAGATGAATCGAAAGAAGTATTTTTGTTTCTCTGTATAGAAGTTATATATTAGTTGGCCAACAACTTTGAAATGCCCTATCTCACTGTATGTGTACTCGCGAATTTAGCATTGAATATAGAAAAATGATAAATCTTACGATTTTATGTAATGATTTTTTGTTGTCAAATATATTAAGAATTATTGTTGGTAATATTTTAATGACATATGTAGTATAGTGGGACAACGAGTTAATTGACTTTTTGGTCACTGTACTAGGGGTCGATTTTCATTGTGGTTACCAAATCCTTTTTTGTTACAAATGCATTACTATACTCGAAAAAACTTATAAAATGGTCATTATTTATGATTCCGTCCAAAAAAGTGACGGGAAGTGCTGAGTTGACAAACGGTTGACAAGTGTTAATGACGTAGCAGGTGACGTGGATCGGGTTAATTGATGTTTTCGTCATTGTACTAGGGGTCGATTTTTATTTTAGTTACTGAAACTTTTTTTTGTTACATTCTCGTTATCGAAGTACCAAAAATATTATAGATTAGTGATTTTATTATAAAATATTACAATATGTATGAAGAGAAAGTACATCATAGCTAATTTAAATCCATAAATTTTTCAAAATCATATTTAATTTGGAACCTTCTAAACACCAAATCAAATTACAAAATAAAGGAGAAAATTGGCCCAATAAACCCCTCAGATCTGCCGACTACTGGAAAAATTGATTTAATAGAAACTATTTCACTCTCATTTCGAAGTTATCAAACAAGTAGCTCCGCCGCCATCGTCAATTTGCCGCTCTTTTTTTCTCCTTTTTTGTTTTGTTTTCCAGCGAGTATACAAAGGTATAAGAGGAACTTATTTTCTAAATTAAATTTCCAACGAGAGGTTATAATTCCGACCTGGTCCATGATGAGAGAAAGAGTTGATGTACATAAGGTGTAGAACACCATTTTTTTCGATAAGTCTGCCGTTCGTGGTTAAAAGAGGAAGATGAACTTAATTTTTAATTGTTTTTGTTTCTTTAAATTATTCTCCTTTTTCCTTAAAATTTTAATTATCTTCTTATAATATTATAGAGTATTAAAATAATTAGCCTGAATTTATCTTTTTTTTTCTTCTAGGTGAGCATTTGATAGACTCCACGGCACGCTTGCGTGAGGTGGTCGTCGCCCGGATCGTTTCCAGCAAGTTATAAAGGTGGAACTCGTTCGAATCCTTAATCCCTCGCCTGAATATAGACGATAAACCTTGGAATAGTCGATCAAGCAATTTGAATGTATGAAAGATGAAACACCAACAACACTTTGACCCTCGTTTAATTCAAACGATAATCTCTGTATGATTGAATGATGCGGTAGAATAACGCCACACACAACTGTGATTTGTTGTATGATAAGTTGATAATAGAATCTCAAGAAAACTAAGAAAATAATCTAGGAATTCTTAAACAACCAAAAGATGAGAAGAATCTCACAATAATTTCATTAATCAAAAAGTGTCCTTCTATTACATCAGACATGTATTCTATTTATACTAATAGAATAAAACCTTAAAAAACCCTAAATCCTAAAAGGAATAGAAATCCAATTGGAAATCAAATTCTACCTAACTAATTAATATGAAAAATAAATCATATCTAATAAATATCCTAATTACAATAGAAATCTAAAAGATATGTAAATCCCTAAAATAAAAGAAAGAAATCTGCCAAAAATTGCGTGCCTCGAAAAACGCGTCAAACAAAATTCGCCTGTTCTCGCTAGGGCGAGAAACTTTGAACTAGAATTCTCGCCGGGGCGAGAATGGCCAGAGAGGTTCTCGCCGGGGCGAGAAAATTTGTACTGAAGTTCTCGCCGGGGCGAGAATGGACAGAGAGGTCTTGGCCGGGGCGGCTTCAGTTTGGGCCGGGGCGAAAATATCCAGAGGAGTTCTCGCCGGGGCGAGAAAAATAAGCCTGCGATTCTCGTCGGGGCGAGAACCCTGAATCTCAACTTCTGAGTTTGTTTTCCGTGCAATCCAACCTCGTGTTGTCCCATGATATAACATAACCTCTTTAGCTTTCTTGGACATCCATAACATCGTAAGAACGCTAACCCTTGCATTAATTGACACATATCTTCATTAATGATTAGACGATTCCAACGAACATGATGAACACTATTTTGAACGCTTGACCTGCATTGATTTGGTCTCACTACATAGATCGTATCTAGCAATCCCAAATCACATGAATGACCCTCTTCTCGATGTTCATATAAATTGAGCTCCAATGTAAGCATCCATGAGTAGATTCTAGCCCAATTACTTGAATTCGTTTGTTGAACCCTCGAAGCTTGAGTTGAGTCGATGACGCTTAATGCGAGCCTGGTCAGGATTGTATCATTCCCCTCCTCTTCAAAAGGATTTGTCCTCAAATCTAGCATCCACTCCTCTTGAGAAGGACTTGTCCACAAATCTGATCCTACACTCAAACAAACCAAGTTAGAAGCGTCAAACAAAACATAATCATAATTCTCACCAATCACGTGAATTATATAAATAAAGTAAGTAAGAATATGAAAATAATCAATAGAACTTCCAACTCCCTCAAGACTCAAAATAGCAATATCAAGCATCTTCCTCGAGTTAACATGAATCACTATTGAAGATCTCCTTCCCAATGATGATATCGATATATCCCCATGTAAGCTCTTCGAATCATAACCCGGAAACTTAAACTCTTGTTCTCTTTGACTCAAACACTTCGCCAAACTAACATGATACTCTTGCACATGTAAGCCAATTTCTTCCATAACACTAAACACATAACAACAAACTAAATTAGAAACTAAAGCAAAAACACAATCAAAGTTCTACCTAAAAAATCAAATGCATATATAGTAAAATAAAAGCAAATAAAACTATGAAAAGTCTTATATCCTCCTGGATCAAATATCAGCATGTAGAACTCTTCATGTAGCATAATCTCGCATCCACGAATTCCTGGATCAAAAACCAGTCTGATGATCTTGACCATTCGTAGATAAACCCATTGACAAATTCCCGGATCAAAAGCGAACCTTATGATCTCGATCATTTGTACTAACTTCCATTCCAATGCACCCGGGTCAAATACCAAAATTTGAAATTCAACTCATTGCATTCGCAAGTGCTCTTGAATTCCTGGATTAAACACAAAACAAAACAAATCAACAAGTTCCTTTTGCTTAATCACAGAGAAATCAAATAACTCAAAATCACATACAAAGTCTACTAGAATAAAATCCAAATAACTTCCCTTTAGACTTCCCATGCATTGTTCGAACTGATTTGCAAATCGAATTAAACCTTTCTCCTCAATGAGTATGAACCCATCACAAATCTGCAAAACAAATTCAACCTTTCCCTTCCCATTGACATTAACCAATGCAAAATCAAATAACGACATCAATGGAATTGAAAGATCAAAACCAACACCACAAGATAAAAACTCACTAGCATACTTATGATACTCACAATCAAACTCAACATATGCCAAAGAATTTTCCCAAGTGTCAACAAAACTCGGAATATCATCAAAACAAATATTAGCAAATTTTCCCATGAAAGAATACAACACGTGATTTAACATGAAAACATTTAATGCATTAGTTAATCCCAATGATTTAACTAAACATGTACATAAACCATATCTTAATCCAATCCGATGATAATCACTTTTCAATTCAATACCCAATGATAGTAATTCTTTCCCATTCAAGACAAAATTCTCAAAATCATGCAATGATAACAACTCTAATGGAAAGACATTACCAAATGATAACAAATCATGCAATGAAGATTTCTCTACTGAAGAATCATGATCACTACCATTATCAATTAACGACATGCCATGTAAAGATTGATTAGCATCAAAACCTAACTCAACATGTGAATGAAAAACCCTAGAATGAGTTTCATGCAAGTACATATGTTGAAAACGAGAATACCCACACTAATCACTAGAATAAATTCTACGAAGATATGCACTTTGACAATGAGAATTTACCAAATGATAGTAGGAATATTAACAACGAGAATATAACACATGCTCATAAACCAACTCAACAAATATCAAATATCCTCCATAGCTTATGAGAAAGACGATTTTACCCTCAAAATAGTCAAACACAAATTTATCAATGGAAGCATGCAAAACATGTTTTAATAAACTCATGAAAATACTAGATGCATCAGTTAATCTAACCGAAATAACTAACCACCTATAAAATTCACATGTTAACAAAACTTTCCATTTATCACAATAACTCATGCTAATTTGATTAGGCATAAACATCATATGGTCATCATCCAATATAGATAAAACATAAGTACTATGCAATTTATCAAACATATTATCTAAGTAAAGAAAATAACAACGATACTTGTTTACCAACTCAAAATCAATGAACAAGCTCGGCATTCTATCTTCCTTAGGTACTATGATCTCATGAATAGTACATGCACTAATGCTTTCTCCCACAATACCCACTTTGATGAAGTTGGACTCCATCAACTCTCCAACCCGCCTTGGTAACTCCGTCGTCTCCTCGGGAATACTACAAGCTGGCTGATATGGAATGATAGCTCGAGGTATGTCCTCAATCACCTGTATAAGAGAAACAACAGAACTAGACAAAGAAGAGTTAATCTAGTTAGTATTCAAAAGCGTCGTCTTGTACAAATGTACAGTCATTGGCTTTTCAAAATACAACTCACTTTCCAACTCACTCTCCTCTCTTTTTTCACTCTTACTCTCCATTGTTTCTTTCTCTCGTTTGTTTTTAATCTCTCCATTCTTTTCATTCTCATCTCTCTTTTCATTTTATTTTTCACACTTTTCTTTTGCACACTCAATCTTTTTTACAATTTCTTTTTGTCGTTCACTTTCACAGGTATTTTCTTTCTTTGAATCATGGACTTCATCTCGAACATCGGAACTTAACAACTTTCCTTGGACCGCATATTCTATTATTTCTTTTTCCACCTGCGGTTGGGCTAGCTCCTTCTGCGCCTGTCGGGCGTTTTGTAGTTGCTTCGCCAACTCTCTTAGTGATCCCATAACTTCTTCTTCCTGCGGCTGATCTTGCTCTTTTTGTGCCTTAAGAGTGACTCGTTGTTGTTCCAAATGCTCATCCTTTAACTCATTGTATGTCCTCATGATGTCCTCAAATGATGTTGGTTCAATATATGCCCTAGGAGTTTCTCTTCGCTGTCTCCACTACAAATTTTCATGTCTACAAATTTTTGCTGCAACACAAATGTTAGTACATAAAGAAAAATTTCCTCACACACTCCCTTACGTGTTTCGCTCAAACAATGTATCACACAAATATGAAAACACTCGTGTATCGCTCAATAGGCTTTTACCCTCAATTGATCTCAGACTCTTGCATTTTACCGCTCTAATTCCCTTTTATAGGTTCTTTTTGAATTCACCAAATAAATATCTCAGCTTTTTCTATCAATTCAACAAGAACTTATCACAAAACAAAATATAGCAAGTGTGACGTACGATAACCCCTAAATTTTCACGATCACCAATTAAGATCCTCTTGAGTGAAACCCTAATGTCTTCAAATTTCACAAATTCCAACAATAGAGCCAATGATAGCTTTTTCAATATAATCCCAATATTCACGAAACTTATGAAACCCAAGCAATTGCAACAATAATAATTTTTCCAACACTTTTTTTTAACTCACGATTTTTTTTTCAATATATAATCAACACGAAAAATAAAGATAAACAACTAGCTAGAAAACGTAGCTTTGATACCAAATGATAGACTCCACGACACGCTTGCGTGAGGTGGTCGTCGCCCAGATCGTTTCCAGCAAGTTATAAAGGTGGAACTCGTTCGAATCCTTAATCCCTCGCCTGAATATAGACGATAAACCTTGGAATAGTCGATCAAACAATTTGAATGTATTAAAGATGAAACACCAATAACACTTTGACCCTCATTTAATTCAAACGATAATCTCCGTATGATTGAATGATGCGGTAGAATAACGCCACACACAACTGTGATTTGTTGTATGATAAGTTGATAATGGAATCTCAAGAAAACTAAGAAAATAATCTAGGAATTCTTAAAGAACCAAAAGATGAGAAGAATATCCAGAGGAGTTCTCGCCGGGGCGAGAAAAATAAGCCTGCGATTCTCGCCGGGGCGAGAACCCTGAATCTCAACTTCTGAGTTTGTTTTTCGTGCTTGTTTTCCGTGCAATCCAACCTCGTGTTGTCCCATGATATAACATAACCTCTTCAGCTTTCTTGGACATCCATAACGTCGTAAGAACGCTAACCCTTGCATTAATTGACACATATCTTCATTAATGATTAGACGATTCCAACGAACATGATGAACACTATTTCGAACGCTTGACTTGCATTGATTTGGTCTCACTACATAGATCGTATCTAGCAATCCCAAATCACATGAATGACCCTATCTTCGATGTTCATATGAATTGAGCTCCAATGTAAGCATCCATGAGTAGATTCTAGCCCAATTACTTGAATTCGTTTGTTGAACCCTCGAAGCTTGAGTTGAGTCGATGACGCTTAATGCGAGCCTGGTCAGGATTGTATCAGCATTTTATTTTCTTTCTACAAGCTGACCCACACATGCTACCTTATTAGAATATTCCACATCTAAATGTCAAATGTTTGCCAAGTAAGCTTTTCCGTTAATATTTTGGACGAAAAAATATAAAATCACTAATTTGTAATATTTTTGGTACTTAGATAACGAGAATGTAACAAAAAAAAGTTTCAGTAACTAAAATAAAAATCGACCCTTATGACAATGACCGAAACATCAATTAACCCGATCCACATCACCTACCACGTCATTAACACCTGTCAACCGTTAGTCTACTCAGCACTTCCCGTCAATTTTTTGTACGGAATCATTAGTAATGACCATTTTGTAAAAAAAAATTGAGTATACTAATGCGTTTGTAATAAAAAAAAGATTCGGTAACCACAATGAAAATCGATCCCTTGTACAGTGACCAAAAAGTCAATTAACCCGTGAGACAACCTTATAATATTATCCATTCTCATGTATTGATATATGTTGCAATTGTAAGTTGGTAGAAAATTTTCGTAATATATAGCAAGACTTTTAAATATATGTTATTTTGTCCACTTTTTAGTTATAGTACTCCCTCCATCTTCAAAAGAATGTTCAAATTATAAATTTCACAAAAATTAAGAAAATTAAAGAAAAGGAGAGTAAAAATAATTATATTCCAATCTTAACTTGTAAGTAAAAAAATTATGATAAGATTTATTCGACTTGGAATCGGTAATGGAATAAAATATTGACTCGTTGACTACTCTTCCAATTTGTTCCATCATTCTTTTATTATTCTCTAAAAATTGGAAAATGATATAAATTGCGAATTTACATGTCGATTTTTTTATCGCGAGTTACATAGATCACTATAATTGGTAATATTTTTAAAATGTATTTGATATAGTGAGTCAATTTTATAATTCTATCCAATTCTATGTATTGATATACGTCTCAACTATAATTAGACAAAAATCTTTTGCAATATATAACATGACTCCTAAAAATTTGTACGGATTTGAAGGAAATGCAGTACTTTTAAAAGTTAGAATATATACATTTTAATTTTTCACCCCCTACATTGTAAAGTTTGCGAGACATGACAAACGTAGGATGGCATTATTGTGTTGCTTCCCCTGTTTGTACATGCAGCACTTTTAAAAGGTAGAATATGACAAAAGTAGGATAGCATTATTGCCGGGTTGTTGCTTTCCCTGTTTGTTGAATTTGTATTGCCGCGTTGTTGCTTGCATTTTTTTGCTTTACATGTTTAGTCTTAAAGACCGCGTCTTATAGGGGACCATCCAATCAATAGCAATAAGCCTCATTTAAAGATGCTTAGGTGATGTTTGATTGCATCTTAATACATCTTAACAGTCCACCTCTTAATTCATTTTAACAGCCCACATCTTTGTATTAAAAAGTCTTCTGAATAGTTAAGATACAAATATGAGTCTAAACTATTCAGAGGACCTCTTAATACAAAGATATGGGTTCTTAAGATGCATTAAGATGTGGGTTCTTTAGATGCATTAAGATTTTAGTGATAAGAAAAATGTGTTTATATTAATTGTCCTTTAAATGTAGTTTCTTGATTGAAGTTCTTTGAATATTTCAATAGCATATAAAAATGAGTTTAAATTTGATACATTGATAGTGTATACAGGAGCAGTGTTAGAAGCATAACACGTCAGGATAATTTTGTTAAACACAAGTGCAATGATGTGTCACGATCCTAATACACTGTCAGTACATTAAATTTAAACTGTATAAAAATAGAATCTTGGTAACCTTAAGGGCCTTTTTAAGCACCATTCAAATGCTCTTACAAATTAATCAGTAAGTGCCCCTTTACAACTTTGGGCGAGGAGGGTGATGTGAATATGTTATGAATAAAATTATGTTTTTTTTTCTCCTGATCAACTAAAAGGGAATGTGTATACTTTATAGGAGTCTGTTATGCAGAATTCTGGATCTCTTCAATCACTTTAAGGGTGAATCCAAATGTTTATATGAGATTTTTCTTTCTTTTTTTATTTTGTTTGTAATTGAGATCTTTATGATGCTTAGCTGGTCTTTGAAGTTAATACTAATATGTTGTCACTCATGTAGAGCAGTAGAGGCAAGGTGCCTAGATCTCATAGGATTTCTGTACAAGATTATTGGATCAAATGACAAAGACATTGTTGGAATTTATTTTTTTTCCGAAAATAGGTTTTAAAAAAAATAAAAATAAAACCATGATCATCTTTATGGTTTTATACGAAACAACAAATATATATATATATATAAGCCATGTATCAAAAGTACGAATTTGTTATCTAGTGCTTGGTTGGATTAACACGTTTTAATATCCGTACAGTCTCTTGTATCCTCAAGATCTTCCTTCCTATGACCTTATACTGAACCTGGAGTATGGTCTCCAAAGTCTCCTTCTGAAAAACCTACTTTATTTTTCTTAGGCTGAAAGAGAGAATACGAAATTTTGTATTTTCTTCTCATGGAAAGAAGTACAAAATACGTTTCTGATCAATGATATATATAATAACATTGATCCTTATCATCTCTTAAGAATCTGGTCTATATTAAGCTAGGAAGGGGATCCTTAGGGATTCCTTTTATGACTCCAATACTTATCTAGATATTATTATCCAATAATAATATTCAAGATAAATATTAATTACAATTAATTTCACTAAATAATTGTAATTAATTAATTGTAATTGTACTTCAGTCCAGGAATTAATTAAATAAACCCTTTACTAATAAACTATAAATATTTTCTCTATAAATGTACATAAATATTTCAGAATCAATTAATATAATTCCGATACATTTAAACTAATTTCATAAGTCCACAATTTATCTCTATTTGATCATAAATTGATTTAACAATTAAATCAATCTTTTTAATAATAAATATTAAAAGACTCGGCCAAGATTCTATGATCAATGATAAATTATCTTATGAAAAATCTTATAGATGTTTTGACAATAATAATGTTCTTAATATTAATTAAATATATTAATCGACATTCTGAGGTATTAATTAACACGATGCAATCTCACTCATTGGAACATCAAATTAATATATATATATATATATATATATATATATATAACAATGTTAAGTCCACTATTATTTCAAAATTAAGAAATTTTACAAATTAGTATTTATGTGAAAATATTTTATAAATAAAATATTGTCACATGATCCGTTTAATGCACACCGTTAATGCACTAGCTAGTATTTTAACTAGAAGTTTAACTTCTATGATTAAGATAAATCATCTCGGTTAAAGCATTATAACCTACATGATAATATTTCCAAATTATCCTAGGTTATAAACTATTATTTCTTTATTTATATATTACATATGATTTATATTTTCTGTGTATAACATTTATTTATACACATAAATCATAACATATATAATATGGAGATATATATGAACAAACTAAATAATAATTTAATGAATGAACATTAAATAAATAGATAAATAAGATTTTTATAACAAAAATCCAACAGACATTAGGTAGGTGCTATACAACTCAGATAAATAGTCTTTCTTGCTGATTTTTATTGTTGGCATTGGTCTCTCTTGCGGGCATTTTGTTCCTGTCATATATTCCAATTCTAACAAATTTATTTATTTATTGTCTCTATTTCAGTCAGGGGCGGATCCAGGAATTTTTCTCAGCAGGAGGGGATTTTAACTAATTTTTTTTGAAGTTATATAAAGAAAACTTGAACTAATCATAATAATGTTTACAAATTATAATAAATATTCATAATCCAAACTAAAAATGGAATTTCAAATAAAAATATTTAGATACAATTTAGAAACTTATTTCGGTTACTTGTCATAGTTCAATTTGAATGATTTCCCAAATGCTCAAAGTCTCAAACCAAATTTGCTTTCTATATTCAAACAAAACCATGAATTAATTTCAAAGTATAAACTAATTTTATACTTATAAGATTTCACCAAGCCTTAAAACTAAGAGATTTTTGTACTTGTATTTAGAATTGGTTTATCAAATTTATTTTGTCTCCTTCCAAGTTTAACTCTTCTATTAATCTGTCCTTTTAAATTTATTAATTTACATATCTGCCATGCCTCTATACCTATAAAAAAATTTTTAGCAAGGACAGTTGCCTATGTTGCCCCGTATATAGATCTGCCCCTGATTTCAGTTATTTCTAAGGGTAATTTAGTTTCGTTTGTCTCTTTTCAACTATCATTGTAGAGTCCAATGGGTTGAATGATTCTTCCTGCCATCTTGCAGAGTTAGCTAAAAGAACTTATTAAATTAGTATTTTAGCAGATGAACTAACGCGAGAGTAAGCTAAATGTAATTTTCCTGAAACTTGAAAGCTAACTTATGGCTGATCACGTAGATGGTTATAATTGTTGACTGTCAGAATCAATTCTGTAATGGTTTATTTTCTAGGTCTCCCATTTAGTTCGTTCTCTTCCCCCAACCCTCCCCCTTTTACTGTTGTGATCTTCTATATCTTTTATTTATCTTTTGCAATTGAAAACTTTATTCTAGATTGCATTATATTAGTTTATTATTTAAGATTTAACGTAGTGAATTTATAAGAGTAACTCCATTGCTCGTAATTTTGTGCAATTCTGGCTAAAATTAAGAAGGGTTTGCTGCTTGAAAGACTGAAAGGGTATGAAGTTCCTAAACTTTAGGGCCCTTTGGTGAAGCCACATGAACTGACTAGCGAAGAACGTTTTTACATGAATGGTTCAGAAACGTTCTAATTATGTACCAGTTGGGAGGAGTGGAATATTTGGAGGTGTTATTCTTAATATGCATAAGCATTGGAAGAAACATGAAACAGGTAAAGTCATCTGCAAGCCTTGTAAACCTGGTCAAGTACAGGAGTTCACAAATAAAATTGCCAGAATGAGTGGCATAATCCCTATTCACAGAACTGGAGATGACGTACCATAATCTTTTATAAAGGAAAGGATTATATGCAGCCAAAATTTATGTCACCAATTGACACACTCTCCAAGAAAAGTGTACGTTCCTCAACATTTAATGTTTTCAAGTATCTGATTTTCTTTTTTTCCAATAGTCATTTAATCCTCTCAAGTCTACACAAAACTCTACCTAAAATATTTTATATTTTTTAACTTAAGAAAAACAAAAGAGGTCCGTTATATTATTTCCATTACCCTATGTGCGGTGAAATATTTTTTGTTCTTTTGCATTTCTGCCAGAGCCAGGGACGAAGCCAGGAATTAATCTTGGAGGGGGCTAATAATTTTTTTAACAACATAATATATATTCATCACTAAAATATAAAGTTCCACCATTACAAAACATAATTTTACTAAAACAAAGATAATGTAGTAATAAAATTTGTTTTGACAAAAGACAACAAAACATGGCAAAAAAAAGTCTTTTAGAACATATCAAAGCTTCGTCAGAAGTAGTGGACAACTTTTAAAATTCTTGATGTTCGAGTACATCAAACTCGTAATGTTGCAATTGTATCCTTAAATCCTCTTTCTCATGCTGTGTGAAGTCTTTGGGGTAAAATTCATCCACAAACTTACGCATGGCTTTAAATCCTTAAGTCCTCTTTCTTGTTGGGAATAGAACGTCTCGCGATATAGAGAAATTGAGAATTTAGAACATAATCACAGAACACAAGAATTATAGTGGAAACTCCAAAACCGGAGAAAAAACCATTTTCGTTGTCAGAAATAATCAAAGAAAATTTACTATATGAATAATATTACAATCACTCACACTCTTAGAAATTTTTTCACATCCACAAGAAAAATAATTCTTCCAAGAGAATTTTTCCACACAAAATTCTCTCACACTAAAATACCTCTTATCTCTCTACATTTGGATGAAAGAATAATGACAAAGTTCCTTTTTCATTTTTCCATATATGTGTGCTGCCTTTTTCTCCTACACATTTATTTCTCTCACATGCATCTTCCGCCCATTTTATGCTTTATTTAATTTTAACCAATATTTCAAACATTTTTCATGCTTTGTGAAATGCTTTGTAAACTTTTTTTAAACCTTAGGGGGGCATGACCCCCTCCAGCCTACATGTAGCTTCGTCCCTGGCCAGAGCCTACTACTTTGGTCCCCTTTATGCTTGTTAAAAATTCGATACTCTTAACTTTATATCACTCAAAAGACGAACGGTTCTGATACCAAATATGGAAGGAATGAGGGAGGGGGGTTTGGAACTTTTTTATGCAAGAGAAAGACAGTAGATGGTTTCGAGATTTTTTTAATCAAAGTTCATATGGGTGTTTCCACTAACTGTATTCCTCGCAATGCAGTTTTCATTAAGGAATTGATATTTTCACAAAGTTTCTCTCACGAGTGTGACACCCATATACTATTCACGTGAGATGAAACTTGTGGAACTATCAATTTTACTTGTGAAAATATCAATTCCCTTTTCATTATCAACACTTGTTTGGGAAAAGTAAAAACTACTTCAAATGCTCACAATTCAATCTCTCTTTTTCCTAGTTTCTACTTGAAATTCTTCACTTGTTAATGTCCTTAGAGTTTAGCATTTGATCACAAACCTAGGCAAGGTTTCTTTTACCTTTTAGCTATAGTTAGCTACCTTAACTATATCAAAAGTTTTACTTGTCAAAGACCTTGCTAGTCTTGTTTTCTTCTTACTATTACCACTCATCTTTATTGAGGCTAATTTTAAAAGAAATACACTCTCCATTCCAAAAAGAGTCTCATTTAAAAAATTTGTGAATATTAATGATATATTATTGTTCCTTGTACACTCTTAAAAAAATGAGTTGTTGTTTAATAGTATGGTGTGATAATGAAATTATGATGACAAACTTGAGGACATTGTTATTTTATCCTACTATCAGTAAAAAGTGGACTCTTTTTGTGGAACAAAAAAATTGGCAAACGGGACATTTTTTGTGGAACGGAGGGAGTATTATTATTATACTGAAATTGTTTGTCTTCGCAGATCTTTCTTAACGGCAACATTTACACAAAGAATAAAGGAAAAACAACCTCGGTTGTGATGCCCCCAAATTTCGGGGTCCAAAACCACCACCCCAAAACTTGGGTCGCCAAAACAACACTACAGATACGAACTCTCCTATTTACAATTATTATTACAACGACAATATTTACATTCGAAACCAATAATACTCTACATATAAGTACAGTCAATAATTGTTTTAGGAATCAAAATCCTTGAAAAATAATCGAGGAAGCCTTCGTACGTGGGAGCTTATGCTTCTTGGTTATAATAGATATCATAAGACTTGAGAATTGTCCTTGGTTGACCCAATAGACCCCAAAGGAATACAAGAAGATTACTATCATCTTCATTCCAATGATATGTATTTTCTTACCATATGATTATCTTCATTGCGTTAGACTGAGGATTGTATTCCAGCCACACACCAAGATTATATAGATAGTGTTCATAGATATAATCAGCAAGTGGATGTGCACAATCATATCTTATGGCAACAAGATTTTGTATTAGGTTGGACATCTTGTATGATAGGTACGTGTGATGTTCCCAAAATTCGGTTCACACCACCCTATGTTGTTCACCAAAATCAATTAGTAAAATGCCGACACATACGCTTTAAGTTTTTAATGTATTACTATCACAGAGATTTCTTCAAATAATGAGTATATCTAACAGCTTAATACCCGTGATTTCCATTTATGCAACTTTTCACTACTACCCTTATTACAATACCAATTATTGTGACAATAGTATGAAATACCGTGACAATTATTGAATCAATAATATGATTCAATAATTGTGGAATACCGCGTGCTACTGTACTTTTATCACCGGCTATTTTAACAGTTAAAGTTGATAATATCGTTGACAAATTAAAGGTAATAGTACCGTTAACAATTTTTATTAAAGGCGATAGTACCGTTGATAATTTTTATTAAAAAATTTATTTCTATCGTTTTTGATATCCGACAATAAGTCGTGTGGGGCTCACCAATGATTAGTTATTTCGGCGCCGTCGTACTTTACCGAATATAATATTCTCCGACAGAAAGAATATTCCTCGACAGAACGAATATTCCCCGACATACTTTAGAATACAATTTGCACATCTTACCCGTAACTTTATCATTTTATCAATTAAATACCTTACTGTTTAGCATAATAATTATAAGAAAATTAAATTCTCTTTATTAAAAATTTGGGGTCTTACATTGGTTATTTATTGATATTTTTTGTTCACTACTTGTATCTTTTTTTGTCTCAACTAATTAGCGTTAGCTATTTCCAGGAGCAATCACTAGAAACTATGAGACGCTTCATTGACATTGCCGAGAAGGAACTACAATTATATTACAAACACATTGCACTTTATGGCGATCCAAGTAATCAGATTCCCATCACAATCCTAGACAGTTCATGTAAAAAAGGCCCTGTAAAGCCAGTGAAAGTTTGTCGTAGCGGAATAATGGTTAGTTTAACCTACTAACACAAAGGTAGATAAATTCTTGCGCACAAGGAAAGATAAAGAATTCTCCAAGAGAAAACACAATAGTATTGATAATAATTGTCAAAAGAATGTCCCTCATAAAACCCTAAGATAACATATTTATAATGTTAAACTACTTTCCTACGACTAATTGGAAAATGATTATAATTAAATCTTAAACTACTTAAAATTATAAAAACTAAAGCCCAAAACATAAATGGGCTAAATATAAATTAACTTACTAAATTTTCCTAAATAATAAATAAAAATACATCAAATAAACTAAAACTCCATAAATAATAAATATATGAAAATCTTAATTTTCATTGTAATTTTTCCCTGCATCAAAGTTGAAACGATAGAAAAAGGGTATCTTGATTCAACTTGTGGATTTGCCGCAGGTATTTCAGGGATGGATACTGATGATTTTGCAGGTGAAGATTTATCAGAAAGTGATGAGGATGATGACATATCCGACAATGAGTTGGATTCTTTCGATGAAGAAACAGAAGATAAGTCTTCTACCTTGCAAGAAAATTTGAGTTCAGTGTTGGAATCAATATCAGCGTATCAAACTTACAGTAGGGATTCATATAATCAACGATTGTACGGAAAGAACTTTTAAACATTAATAGAACACATAATAACTATTGAACTTTAAGTCCAGAGCAATCCTGTTACACAAAGAACAATTTAAGAAAAAGAAGAAGATTACAAAAAAAAAAAAAGTTGCTGGAAACTCCATATGAAATTTGGTATCAAATTGCTACAATCTGTGAGAATTAATCTGTGCAGGTTCGTTAAATTTGATAGATCTGACAATTTTTGTAGTGACTTGCAACCGCTTGCATTTAGAGAATAGTGGTGACAAGGAAGTTCTTGGAGTGATTCAAGGTTGCTGTAGTCAATCAAGTCTAGGTACCCTAAATTAGAATGAAAATTTGGCAGCGGTCGAAGATTGCTGCACCCAATCAAGTCTAGGTACCCTAAATTAGAATGAAATTTTGTCAGTGATCGAAGATTGCTGCACCCAGCCAAGTCTAGGTACTCTAACTTGTAAGGAAGTTTTGGAAGTGATCGAAGATTTGTGCCGTTAATCAACCTGAGGTCTTCTAAATTAGGGGGAAGTTTGGCCGTGATAAAAACCTATTGCAATTACTCAAGTCTAGCTTGTCTTAATCATGAGGAAGCTCTGGGAGTGATTCAAGACTGGTGTTATTGTTCAAGTACAGATCACGTAGAATAGGAGGAAGCTCTGGGAGTGATTCGAGACTGGTGCAATTGGTCAAATCTAGTTCGACTAAATCAGTAGGAAGCTCTGGGAGTGATTTGAGACCGGTGCAATTGCTCAACTTTAGGACGCATAAATGAAGAGGAAGTTCTGGTAGTGATAGAAGGCTGCTCCAATTAGTCAGGTCTAGATTCTCTATATTAAAAGGAAGTTCTTGTATTGATTGAAGACTGCTAAGATTTGCTGAGTTGAGGGTGTGGGTTTCTGAGAATGGTGTAGGATACATATAGCAATTAGGACGAAATTTTGGTAGTGATCGAAGACTAGTGCAGTTATTCAGGGCTAATGTTTCTAAACTAAGAGGAAGTTCAGGGAGGAATTGAAGACTCCAATATTCATCCAAGTCTACGTGGCGTAAATTAGGAGCCAGTTTTGGGAGTGATTGAAGACTACTGCACTTGGTAAAATCAGGCGTTTTCAAGTTATTCATCCTTGACAGATTTGGTAATTTATCCAGTGATGTACAACCATATGCAAATAGTTGTTCTAGATTGGGAGGAAGTTCTGGTAGTGACTAAAGACTCGAGCAGTGGGACACATCCAATTCTTTTAAATTGACTAACTGACTAAGATTGGATGGTAGGCTATTAAAGTATTCGTTAGTTAAGCTCAACATTTTCAATGAGGATAAACTCTCGATCCCATATAAATTGGCTCCATCATTAGACCGATCACAGAGAAACAGAGTTTCAAGAGAACTCAGATTGTAAATGTTCCTTGGAGTATTCCTTAACCTTTTGCAACGTGACATGCCCAAGTTTTTTAACCTAGTTAAACATTCGATGGAATCTGGCAATTGCATAATATTGGTGCTAGATAGATCAAGACTTCATGCCTTTTCAGCTTCTCATGAGATAATCCTGAAAAAAAATAAGAGAGGACCAATACCTTCATATTTACCTGCATGACATATAAATTTTCAGGAATAACAAAATCAATAATTTCGATGTCCTCGAACAACTGTATAAGGACAAGTTCTGAAGTCAACTGTACTATCATCATCCTTATACATCATAAAAGTTTCCATACTCGACTCGATACTAGGTGACACAACAAGGACTTGTGATTCTTCAACTGTACTAGCTTCAATATCGGTTGTCTTTCCTCTAAAATAATACCTTTGTGAGCTTCCAAATATAACGTTTCTTCAATTTGTGGTGTACCGTACCAATAGGCTTTTGAAACTCACAATATGTAACCAAGTACTTTACCTATTCATGACCATCAATTGTATACTCATCCAATTCAAATTTTAGCTTTAGAGACCTCACAGTAGTATGCATGTTTGATTGGTAAGGAAGCAAACAAATTCTATTCTTTCCACAATAAAGCTATAAACAAGCTATAAACATTTTCAGAAGCAAAATATTCACCATGAAAATCATCCAACCATAACCAACCTAACAAAATATGAGTTACATCTATAGGCAAAACATGACAAACCACCTCAATTGTATACCTTTTAAATTTAATTGGCACAACACACCAATGTGAGACTGTGATTGAGGTATTACTGAGCCACGAAATCTCAAAAGGATATGGAATTGGTTCGGGTCGGAGGTTTAATGCTTTCACAAGTTTGAGTGAAACTATATTGAAGTCACTATCTTTATCAAGAACAAGTTTGCACACTTTTGACTTACAATGAACACAAGTGATGAAACTAGATTCAGGTCGCAGGTCATTATATCGAAACACTTTAGGAATAAAAATGTTCTCTACCATGACAAGAGTATTAAAATTCACCAAACAAAATTTCTAGGGGTTGTTCTATGAGGTATACCAAAATTTGGGATATATATTAGAATATCTACTAAACAAGTGGGATTAATTGTAATTTTCTAAAATTAATTAGCAACCCAGATCATTACCTCGCTATTACGTTGGCCAAACTCACTTGGAATATACGAAGTAGGAGGCGGTGGCTTTAAAGGCTTCCAAAACAATATTCGCTAGGGACTTCGTTATTTAGGCTTGATTGCAGTACTTGAATGAAAACCCAATTGAAGCACGATGAACGATGCCGACGGAAATATAAACGAATCTTTTTTTATTATTATTGTATGATAAAGTGAAAATTAAACCTGGCCTTGGCATATGAGTTACGCAATTTTCAGTTCTAGGATTCATTTTACCAAAAACTACAAAATTTCAATCAACAATCACCTTATTCGGATACAATCATCTAGTCTCTAATGTCAATTGACTCAACGAAATACGGTTAGATTGTAACGTTTTAACACAAACGTAAATGATTAGTTATTGTACTAACACTTACTTTCCTACGACTAATTGGAAAAGGAAAATAATTAAATTCTAAACTAAATAAAATTAGAAAAGCTAAAACCCAAATCAAAAAGGGGTCAAATATAAATTAAACTACTAAACTTTCCTAAATAATAAATAATAAATAAAAATACATCAAATAAATTAAAGTTTTATAAATATTAAAATATATGGAAATTAGAATCTTTCTCGTTATTTTCCATCGTATCAATTAATTTATTATTTAAGATTTAATGTAGTGACTTTATAAGAGCAACTCCTTTGCTCATAATTTTGTGCAATTCAAGCAAAAATTAAGGAGGGCTTGCTGCTTGAAAGACTTGAACGGTGTGAACTTCCTAAACTTTTGGGCCCTTTAGTTTATTTTTTTTTTTAACTTAAGAAATACAAAAGAGGTCCGTTATATTATTTCCATTACCCTATGCGTGGTGATATATTTTCTGTTCTTTTGCATTTCTGCCAGAGCCTACTACTTTGGTCAAAAGACGCACCAGAACAGCCCCTTTATGCTTGTTAAAAATTTGGTGCTCTAAACTTCATGTCACTCAAAAGACGAACGGTTCTGGTACCAAATATGGAAGGAATGGGGAGGGGGATTTGGAACTTTTGTATGCAAGAGAAAGACAGTAGATGGTTTCCAGATTCTTTTAATCAAAGTTCATGTGAGTGTTTCCACTAATTGTATTCCTCGCTTATAGTTTTCATTAGGGAATTGATATTTCCACAACGTTTCTTTTATATGAGTGTGAGATCCATATACTATTCATGTGAGATGAAACTTGTAGAACTATCAATTTTACTTGTGGAAATATCAATTTTCTTTTCATCATCGGCACTTCTTTGGAAAAAGTAAAAACTACTTTAAATGCTGTCAGAATTCGATCTCTCCTTTTCCAAGATTCCACTTGAAATTCTTCACTTGTTAATGTCCTTAGAGTTTTGCATTTGATCCCAAGCCTAGGCCAGGTTTCTTCTCCCTTTTAGCTATAGTTAGCTTAGCGATCCCAAGCCTAGGCCAGGTTTCTTCTACCTTTTAGCTATAGTTAGCTTAGCTACCCTACCTATAACAAAAGTTTTAGTGGTCAAGGACTTTGCTAGTCTTGCTTTCTTCTTACTATTACCACTCATCTTTATTGAGGCTAATTTTAAAGGAAATACTCTCCCCGTTCCACAAAAAGTCTCATTTAAAAAATTTGTGAATATTAATGATATATTATTACTGTATACTCTTAAAAAAATGAGTGTTATTTAATAGTATGGTGTGATAATGAAATTACAACGACAAACTTGAGGATATTGTCATTTTATACTACTAACACTAAAAAGTGGACTCTTTTTATGAAACCAAAAAGTTGGCAAATGGAACATTTTTCGTAGAAGCGAATGGAGTAATATTATTGTACTGAAATTGTCCATCTTCATAGATCTTTCTTAACGGCAACATTTACACACAGAATAAAGAAAGAATAACCTCTGTTATTTATAGATATTTCTTGTTCACTTCTTGTATCTTTTTGTCTCAACTAATCAATGTCATCTATTTTCAGGCACTAGAAAAATCTAAGTATGAGCAATCACTAGAAACTGTGAGACGCTTCATTGACATTGCCGAGAAGGAACTACAATTATATTACACACATTGCACTTTATGGCGTCACAATCCTAGACAGTTCAAGTAAAAAAAGGCCCTCTAAAGCCATTGAAAGTTGAAATGATAGAAAAAGGGCATCTTGATTCAACTCGTGGTAGATTTGCCCCGGGAATTTCAGGGATGTATACTGATGATTCTGCAGGTGAAGATTTATTAGAAAGCGACGAGGATGATTGCATATCGGGCGATGGGTTGGATTCTTGTGATGAAGAAACAGAAGATAAGTCTTCTACCTTGCAAGAAAATTTGAGTTCAATGTTGGAATCAACATCAGTTTATCAAACTTACAGTAGGGATTCATATAATCAAGATTTTATGCTCTGAATCAGTTGGGGGAAAACCGGCCAATGCATTGTACACATACATACACATATAATCAAACTTCATCAAGGAGAAGAAATACAACAATGCTCTTACCTTCAAGTTGGTAGAGTAGCAACTAGAAAACCTTAAAAAGTTGCAAACATTGTAGAAAACAAGGGTACTATAACATCTCATGCATAAACAGTTTGGCGAGTCTAGAAGTTTTTCTTGCACCTGCAAGTAGAAGTAAATCAAATATTGGCATCTCTGATTCAAGATAGTTAAGTAAAAATTCTATATTGATCCCTTTTAAGTATAAAGAGTGTCAATAAGAATAACATGTCTCAATTGGTCATGTTCTACAAAGCATTTTAGGCGCTCGTAATGCCACTTCACAGTTGTGCCTAGGTCACTTTGATCACTTCTTTATCCTATATTGAAGCTTTTGGGTTTTCTCAAGAAATATACTAATATACGGCATTTGTTATTAGGTTATTTTATTAATTATCCTAAAGTAATCACTCCAAAGTTTCTTCATACTATTACTCGTAATACCAAATTTGGTATGTTTTAAATATTATACGTTCACTTTCATTAATAAAAATATAATAAAATAAAAATTACACTGCCTAGAGCGTTTGCCTAGTACCTGATTAGAAAATTGTCTAGACACATAAGGTCTAAGCACTCGAATCTCCCTCTCCAGCCTAGATCCTTAACACTTTTTAAAATATTCCTGAAAATCAAAAAAAAAATTCAAGGTGAGCAGTATATAAAAATTATAAACAATTTTAAAAAAATGATATAAGAATTGGCTATCTAAAAAAATGACTATATATATAATCACTAATATACGAATTCTCCCTAAAATTACATAAAAAGTATAAAGTATAAAACATTTTCGATCGAGTCTTCATTTATTGAAATTATTTTATAATCTTCAATAAAATTTACAATTAAATAACTAAAGAAAAGTCCTCAATAAGTTCTCAAGGACCTTGACCAACCAAGTGATACAAACAACAATATATAATATTCTTTTAAAAAGTAAACTAAAGAATAACTAGAAAACCTTAAACATAAAGAATCCAAGTTCAAGTCTCAGGCTAACGGTAATAATTAAAATCTATAATCACGCAAGAAAACTTCAAGATGACCTAAGAAATAAAATAAACATGTCATATTTTGTTATCCAAGGCAAAAAAAAAGAAAAAAAAAAGAGAAAACAGTAGTAGAACAAATAATAACTATAGAACTTTAACATGCATGTTTGAAAGGCAACCATACCTATGCTGAGTGTTTCAACCTTTTACAGGGGCATAGTGGTTCTACGACATCGACATCACGGACTCTCTTGTAGTCAAGATGAACCCCACACATCTCCACAATCACATCCTCAGAAATTCCTCTGAAGGAGACCTCAATTCTGTCTCCACTTTTCATTGAGATTGGTTTTCCTATAGATCTCACCCATGCATGAACTCCAGTGGTCTGTACATAGTCCCGATACTTGAATTGAGTACCATCTGTTTCATTAGTGATGACAGCTTCAATCGGAGAATAAAGTTTGCCTCCAAAAACAACCCAGAAAGCCATCCTCAAGAAATTACTGCTAACATCCCCCGGCATCTGAAATGAGGTTGAAGATCCTGTTCTTTGATGACTGAACCTATCTTGAATCACCCTGCTCGGGAGATAAACATCACAACCATCATGTCCAGAGCAATCCTGTTACACAAAGAACAATTTAAGAAAAAGAAGAGAATAAGAAAAAAAAGAAAATGGAAAAAAGAAAACCCTTACTTGCAGGAAACTCCATATAAAATTTGATATCAAATTGCTACAATCTGTCAGAATTAATCTGCGCATGTTCGTTAAATTTGATAGATCTGGCAATTTTTGTAGTGACTTGCAACCGCTTGCATTTAGAGAATAGAGATGAGAAGGAAGTTCTTGGAGTGATTCAAGGCTGCTGCAACCAGTCAAGTCTAGGTACTCTAACTTGCAAGGAAGTTCTTGGAGTGATTCAAGGCTGCTGCACCCAGTCAAGTCTAGGTACTCTAACTTGCAAGGAAGTTTTGGAACTGATCGAAGACTTGTACAGTTACTCAACTCTAAATTGATTAAATTAGTAAGAAGCTCTGGGAGTGATTTGAGACTGGTGCAATTGTACAAGTACAGTACGCCTAAATCAGTAGGAAGCTCCGGGAGTGATCGAAGACTAGTGCAGTTTTTCAGGTGTAAAGTTCCTAAACTAAGAGGAAGTTCCGGGAGGAATTGAAGACTCCAACATTCATCCAAGTCTATGTGGCGTAAATTAGCAGGAAGTTTTGGGAGTGATTGAAGAATACTGCACTTGGAAAAATCAAGCCTTATCAAGTTATTCATCCTTGACAGATTTGGTAATTTATCCAGTGATGTACAACCAATTGCAACTAACTGACTAAGATTAGGAGGAAGTTCTGGTAGTGACTGAAGACTCGAGCAGTGGGACACATTCAATTCTTTTAAATTGACTAACTGACTAAGTTTGGATGGTAGGCTATTAAAGTATTCGTTAGATAAGCACAACATTTTCAACGAGGATAAACTCTCAATCCCATATAAATTGTCTCTATCATCAGACCAATTAAAGAGAAATAGAGTTTCAAGAGAACTCAGATTGTAAATGCTCCATGGAGTATTCCTTAACCTTTTGCAAGCTGACATATCCAAGTAATTTAACCTAGTTAAACATCCGATGGAATCTGGCAATTGCATAATATTGGTTGTAGATAGAAGAAGATACGTGAGTGAAGTTAGATTTCCCAATTCTTAGGAAAGCTTTCAAGGTTTGAACAGTAACCTAGATTAAGATATGTGAGTGAAGTTAGATCGCAAATGCTACTTGGAAGGTTTCTAAGGTTCTTACAACTAACCAAATCCAACTTCTCCAACTTACCTAGATGTCTGATGGAATCTGGCAATTGCATAATATTGGTTTCAGATAGATGAAGATACATGAGTGAAGTTAGATTTCCCAAATTCTTAGGCAAGCTTTCAAGCTTTGAACAATAACCTAGATTAAGATACGTGAGTGAAGTTAGATGGCAAATGCTACTTGGAAGGCTTCGAAGGTTCTTACAATTAACCAAATCCAAGTTCTCCAACTTACCTAGACGTCCGATGGAATCTGGAAATTGCATAATATTGGTTTCAGATAGATGAAGATATGTGAGTGAAGTTAGATTTCCCAAATTCTTTGGCAAGCTTTCAAGGTTTGAACAGTAACCTAGATTAAGACACGTGAGTGAAGTTAGATCGCAAATGCTACTTGAAAGGTTTCTAAGGTTCTTACAACTAACCAAATCTAAGTTCTCCAACTTACCTAGATGTCCGATGGAATCTGGAAATTGCATAATATTGGTTTCAGATAGATTAAGATACGGGAGTGAAGTTAGATTTCCCAAATTCTTAGGCAAGCTTTCAAGATTTAAACAGTAAGCTAGATTAAGATACGTGAGTGAAGTTAGATCGCAAATGCTACTTGGAAGGTTGTTAAGGTTCCTACAACTATCCAAATCCAACTTCTCCAACTTACTTAGATGTCCGATGGAATCTGGCAATTGCATAATATTGGTTTTAGATAGATTAAGATACGGGAGTGAAGTTAGATTTCCCAAATTCTTAGGCAAGCTTTCAAGGTTTGAACAGTAACCTAGAATAAGATACGTGAGTGAAGTTAGATCGCAAATGCTACTTGGAAGGTTTCTAAAGTTCCTACAACTATCCAAATCCAACTTCTCCAACTTACCTAGATGTCCGATGGAATCTGGCAATTGCATAATATTGGTTTTAGATAGATTAAGATACGTGAGTGAAGTTAGATTTCCCAAATTCTTAGGCAAGCTTTCAAGGTTTGAATAGTAACCTAGATTAAGATATGTGAGTGAAGTTAGATCGCAAATGCTACTTGGAAGGTTTCTAAGGTTCTTACAACCATCCAAATCCAACTTCTCCAACTTACCTAGATGTCCGATGGAATCTGGTAATTGTTCAATACTTGACCAACTTGCATTAAGCTCCCTTAAGCATCCCATGTTCTCCAATTGCTCAGGCAATTGATTCAAACTGTTGCATCCAAACAAATCCAAGTGAACCAACTTATGCAAAAGCCCAATCGATGGGTGAATCCGCGACAAACTTGAACAACTTTGAAATATTAATTTCTCAAGGCTTTCCAATCCTTTGAAATCAGGGGTGGTTTTGAGGAAACGAGAACCGGTAGCATTTAGGATTTTCAAGTTATGCAATTGCTGTTGAAGAGAATAAAAAAATATGGAATTAAATTATATCTGCATATTTTTCATAAACTATTAAACCAAAGAAACTATGCACTATACATATTCGATGAGAAAGATGGAGTTGCCGGTAATACATACCTTGGTGCCTTCCCACAGTATCTTGACTTTGTTGTGTTGCATGTCAAGGAAAATTAGTTTTGGTGCTTGAAAACTTGAAGGTAAACAATCTAAAGAGCTATCATACCAACAAAACCACCTTAATTCTTCAAATAAATTTTCAAAGCTTCCAGTGAGATTCACATTGCTAATATGAAGCAATCTCAAGTTTGGTAAGCTATGAAATGCTCTGGTACTTATATCTACTTTCTCTTGCATGGGCATGACTAGCCTGATACCTTCAATGTTTTCATGTCCCTAATAAAAGAAGAAAATACCATTAATTATAATCATAATGAAGTCAAAAAAGCTTAGGAGCTTATCAGAGAATTGAGATTAACCTTTTCAAATGGGGAAGAGGGGTATTCAGAATTCAGGAAGTATTTCACTTGGCGATAAAGAAGTGTGTAGCCAAATAATGGAGGAATTAGATCTAAGCTAAATGACATATGGATTTTGTAGCTCCATATCGGAAGTAAGGGTGAACGAGTGAATATATATCAAGTTAGCATAAGGTCATTGGCAGCCTGGGGAATGCATGATGGAGCTTCTGTATTTTTTTTAAACCTTTATCCAAATCTTTAGATAAGATGAAGATCTATAATTCAGTAAATAATTTTTTTCCTTTTGCCAAAATACATAACTTCCATAATATTTACAAGAGAGAGTGTGTGCAAGATAAACTATATGAAACTAATTTTTTGAGCAGTAGATTTTTTGGAATAGTCAAATTAAAGAGAAAGTGTTAATCTTGTACCTTGAATTTTTTTAGAACATTATATGCATCCTCATGAAACCACAATCGACTACGCTTTCTTGGATTCTTAACGGATTCTTCACGAACAATTTCTCGTCCCATATCCCGAATCAGGTTATGCATCCTCAACTTATTCCAATCAATTGTTAGTAAACATCTTTCCCTTAAAATGTTGATTCCAATTTCTGGGAAGAAACCACAAACATCTAAAATCTTGATTGCATCGTCTTTGTCCATTCCAATGAAAAAACATGCAATATCGAGGAAGATGTCCCGTATTTTATCATCATCAAGTGCATTATAGCTTATTATAAGTTTTTTTTGAATATGGTTGTGGGGAATTTTTTTCATTTTCCCATAGACACTTTCCCACTCTACCATGGTTCTCTCGAACAAACT
The DNA here is from genome assembly GCA_034770075.1 of Aralia elata. Lineage (NCBI taxonomy): Eukaryota > Viridiplantae > Streptophyta > Magnoliopsida > Apiales > Araliaceae > Aralia > Aralia elata. Next base: position 22,579,629 of record CM068384.1, read on the forward strand.
TGAACCCAAAACTTCAAAAGCTAATGGAAGCCCTCCAACATATCTTACAATATTTTCTGATAGCTCCATCAAATTGTTTTTCAAGGGGGTTGTATTTCTAAAGGCATGTCATCTGAAGAGCTCCAAAGACTCATTGTTGTCCAATTCCTCCACCTCGTACCTCAAATCTACTTGAAATTCATCTAGAACATGCACATTGTTTGTTGTGACGATGATTCTACTTCCTGAACCAAACCAATTCCAATTTCCTGCTAATGATTCCAATTGTTTTATTTCGTCTAAATCATCAAGAACTATGAGGACTTTTTTTGAACGAAGTCTTTGTTTCACAAAACTTATTCCTGCATCAACGCTGGTAACCTTAAAATCCTTTATTTTCATAAGTTGAAAAATAAGTTGCTCTAGTAAATAATGTAGACCACGGGGTTCCTCAACAGTTTCTCTAACATTTTCAAGAAAGCAACTACCTTCAAATTCCTTGTAAATTTTATTATAGAGAGCTTTGATAATTGTAGTTTTGCCGATTCCGGCCATCCCATATATATATACCAATAAAACGAACATCATTCGACCCAATGCTTAGTTTTTGACATATTTCCTCGACACGAGAATCGATGCCAACTTGATGGTCAATAACATTCAAGTTTTTGGGGAATAATTTCCTTAGAACATCATTGACAATTTTTTGGATGAGATTTGCTTCATGCCTGCCAATTTTACACCAATTTTAATTTGGAAAGTTAAACACAAATTAAAGAGCAATGATACTGCAACCGAATTACAATTATGCATGTACAAATACATAATGTTGGATAGAATTATAAGTCTCTCACCATAAATATGACATATACTTTTAACATGATTATCATTAATAGTTATCATCATCTAAAAAATTAATTCATAAAGTCGCAATATATATAGTTTTCATGATACATTGTCCTGGAATTTGATGCCCAAACTGGGCAAAAGTGCATTTTGTAACTAGTGAGTTTGAGAAAAAAATAAACGGTGAAGGGGGAAAAGGAATTGTGATAGAAAAAAAGAAAAGAAATGAGTCATTTTGTTTTGGAGTAGAAAAGAGAGAAAATACGGAGGGAGGATGTTTTATATGTTTTCGTTGGTATCTAATATATGAGTAGTGCTATATTTACAAAGAACTCTTACAAAATGATGTGTGAAAGTTTAATTCGTAGATGATCTACTATATATGGGTGAGTCCAATAATAGTAACCAACCACAACCATACACATTATTTTGTCTCGTTATTTTGTACTATTCTTTAATTACCATAGTATTATTGTTAATACATTAATTTTATTCTTTGTGCATAATTGTGTGTGTATAATTTGTGCATATAGTATTATTCATTTTTTATCCTTCTATTTTCACTCTCTCGTAACCTCTTCTCCTTTAATTTTTGTTTTTATTTTTTTTCTTACAATTAAAGTATGTGCATGTCAAATGACTAATAATGATAACGTGTATCAACTTTGATCACCTAGCTTAGTTTATTAAGCAATACTCTCCCCGTCCCACAATTATTATAACACATATTTTTTAGAAAGTTCTATAAAAATTACAACACTTTTTTTTGAGGAACTTTTGTAAATTTAAATGACCAATTTATCCACAATCATATTAACTTTATCATTTAATATGTATTGATCGCTCTACTAACTAAATTTTTTGTGATTTATATAATTGGAGTATTTATAGCCACACACTTTATAAAGATTAATAAAGAAATTAAATAAAATATTGGAAGTTTCTTAACATTTGTGTAGTTGAGGTTTGTAACAATTTATGCTTTCATACGAGGAACTAAGGTTTTTTATTTTATTTTTATTTTATTTATTTTTTTGATAAAGAGGAACTAAGGTTTGATGTTAGTTTGTAATTGTTTTGTTACTTCTAATCACTAGACGGTGTAAGTTATTGATTCTTAGCTCCCTCACAACAATACAATCATTCCTTTTTTCATCAAATAACTAAATTTAGAAAGAAAAAAAAAAGAAATATAGAAGTTACCCATTTGGATCATTTTTCAGATCATATCCCGATATATTCGCAATTGTGATTAGCGCAGCTCTCCATGTCTCTATCTTTTCTGCGTAACGTATTTTATGTTTTTCAAAAGCTTCTGCATAACTCTCAATTTGGTGACGTACATTTAATGGATCAACATCGTAAAATACAGGAAGTATATTCTCTCGCATTCGAGGATCTCTGCAAGCTCATTAAGACACCATTTTGAAGAAACATAATTTTTCGAGAAAACAACGATGCTCATCTTCGAATCATGGATTGCTTTTATCAATTGTGGTGCGATTTCTTCTCCCCTTTCTAGTCCAGGTTCATCTTTAAAGGTTCGTATTCCTGCCTGATCTAAAGCATAATATAGATTACTAATAAAGCTTCTTCGTGTATCTTTACCTCCAAAACTCAAAAAAACGTCCCAGAATTTAAATGAGCATGAAGATGGAAAGTAAGAAGAATCAGTTTGTTTGCTTGTATCGGCCATGAAAATAGGGTTTAAAGATAAAAAAGGAAAGGATGAAATGGGAGGATGATCTATAGGTTCTGTGTGTAGAATTTATCATGGTTATCAAATGGTTTATTAGATGTGGAGCTGGTGTGAATCAAAGTGCCAAGTCGGTCAGCTTTTCTTCATAAAAAATATTTAATGGAGTAGTTGAAATGTCTCTCTCAATTTGAAAAACTTTGCAAACGGTATTATGTAAATTTGTTTTAAGGTCCAACCAACGCAACTTCCATGTAATTTCTCACTTTGAAAAACTTTGCAAAAGCTATTATGTAAATTTGTTTTTAAGGTCCAACTAACGCAACTTCCATGAAATTAAGTAGACAAGTAATTTCTCCTAGTTGAATATTACGGTAGAATTCTCATCTTATTATTTCGTTTCTCTCTTTTATATCTAGTATTTTATTTTTAGAGAGACCTTCTTTTAGATCTCTTTTTTTTCCTCTTTATTACCTAGTAATAATTTATTCTACCTTCTTGTGGAACTTAGATATTGATATATTTCTTGCTCCTTTTTTGAAAGGGTTTCATTATATCTCTTGTAGGCTACTAGCCATTTTTTTTCCTACTGTATTACTTATGAGGTGTGTTAGGTAAGTTTTGTCTTTGCGAGATTGAGTGGTGGGCTTTGTTTTTGGATAGATAAGGTTTGGTGGTGTGAGATGAGATGTATGTGATTAAGATTGTTTGGCTAAATATAATCATGTAATTTCTGAATTTATAAATAAAATCATGTAATTTCACAGGGATGACGTTATCTCTGTAGTTCAATGTTGAAGAATTACTCAAATATACATATTCTATTATTATTTTTTGAATATTACTCTTTATCAAAATATTTATGGTGTCCATTAATTGTTATTGTAATTGACCCTCTTTTTTATTATTTCTTGTTTTATTTGAAAATATTATTTCTTTCTCTTTACTATAGTTTTTTCATCTTTTATGACATATTACAGTTTTAATATATTTTAGTCTTTTGGACTGTTTGATAAAAAAGGTAGTTGAATATTTGTTTATGTAATTTCATCAACAATTCCATGTAATTACAAAGATAATTTGAGTAGAAATTTGTATTCTAAATATTTTCCCATTTTTCTCACATAAATACTTTTCAACCTTTTGTTTACATCATTGTCCTTCGCTGAATTAGTCATACTTGTCCCGGCTAACGTAAAAGCCTACCCAAAATATATCCTTTTCTTGTTGTTGGTGTTTGTTTGTTCAATATTAAGTTGGAAGAATGATACAAAGGGACGGATTAGTAGTTATTGATTATAATTATTGAACTCATGTTTATTTGAATTAGTCATCTATGGTAGAATATCCATTAATTATAATTCAATATTATATTCACTTTTTTGTAGCTATTTGTTATTGTCGTAGCATTACTCTTGTTTGTTTGCTTGCTTATTATTATTTTTTTTAATTTTTTTTTCTGGGTCAATAAAAAGTGCATAATGTCATCTATATTATTAAAGGAGAGTAATAAAGAGTGATTATTTTTAGATTTTTGGACACCACCTTCATTATTCACTATTCCTAATTTTCTTTTTAATTTTATTTCTTAATTTTATACACATTTATTATTATTACCTTTTAAATAACACAAACAAATGTGTGTGATCCCATTTTGGCGTGGGCATACAAATTGGTTAGCCTCCTTATGAATGTAATTAATTTGCTCCACCTTCTGTCGATTCATAAGGCATCTACAGTACTCAAAGAATAAAAAATTTGTAGCATGGTGTGATAATAAAATTATGACAACAAAATTGAGGATATTATCATTTTATACTACATTCAACTACCTTGGCATCCTTGCTGCAAATTTTTGTTTTAGTGTTCATCATCATCTGCTACAAATTTTATTTTTTTTTGTGCTCTTCATCATCTGTTGCGTTGCATCCTTACTGCTACGTTGCAAACTGCGTTGCATCCTTGTTGTTGCATTGCATCCTTGTTGTTATTCTGTATTACATCTCCTATTTGTCAATGCTAGATGCTCTTAATACTTTCTATATTGCTGTCAGACCAGCAATATCATTAATCCAAAAAAGCTCTTAGCAGGAACATGATTTTGCACTAAAAAATCTGCTACATAATGAAAAATCCCTCTCTAAACAACTTCCATTCCTATTCATTTATGTATCTGCAGCAGTCCACCACTCACTTGCACTTACAATTGCTTTATTAGCGGTCACCCTCTAACACACATACTCACCTTTAAACACTGTCTTGTTCCTTTGAAGTCATATATTCCATACGTTTGCAGCAGATAAAACATTAAGCTTTCTACAAATATTTTTATTATAACACCTCCATTGCCCAAGTGCAAAGTCCACTGAACTAGATTATACCCATAAAATTTCCACCCATTTAAGCACATAACACCAAACTAACCAAGTACATGCAATATAAGTTCATAATGTGTATATTACGCTTAAAAATCACCTTTTATGTGTTCAAAAATTACAATTGCTTGAAAATTATGAGAAAAATATTAAAATATAAATAATATGAAAATATAACTGATAAACATAATTCTAGTTATTTTGATTTTAAAAACTTATTATCATTAACGATGTCAAATAAATATAACACTATAAACAATGTAAAACTTGATTATTAAAAGAATTTCAATAAAATTTTATTTTTTCCCCCAAATTTTTTAAATTCGAGATATACCCTTAGTCTTTGTTTTAATATCAGAGATATATTGAACATAAAATAAACTTAAAAATGTTAAAAGAAACAAAAAATAAGGACAATTACTTTCTCACAAAATATTAAGTTAACATTATAATTTGTAGGCAAATAAAATGTAAAACTTTTTTTTGTGACACAAATTACTGTTTAAAATATGAGATAGAATAAAAATAAAAATCCTATTACATAAATATAACTAGTAATTATTAGACTTGCATTTACTATGAGTACCCTATGACAAACAAAACTATTTTTTAGTGCGCGAACTTTTGTATCTTCAATATAATATATACCTACTTATATCGTAATAAACAAAACTTTTTATTATACCTAAGAAAACAATTTTTATCGTAATATACCTACTTTTGAAATAATTTATTTTATATTATTATGATTACGTATGTAATTTAATTCATGTATATTGTTAGCACAAATGAAATATTTTAAGACATGATTTAAAATTATAGGCATCAAAATAAACAACAATTCACGCCTCTCTAAAGAAGAGTGAGGCCCAGAAATAGGGAGACCAAAGAAGGGAGGCTAATTGGCGCTTTTTTGCTTTTGGTTTTATAATTGAGTATTTTTATTGGTTGATAAGAAAAAATTAAGTTGAAAAAATTATCACATCGCATAATCTAGCTCTTTGTTGGAACAGATGAGACACTGTTTGGGACAACTAATCTGATCTCCACAATTGAAGGTGCAATAAAGATTCATAGAGACCAGCAAGCCTGACACAATCGTATGGTATATTTTTAACAGGTTGGGGTTTTTTTTTGAATATCTTACATATTACTTTTTATATTTCATATTACTTTTTTTCTTTAAAATTTCATATTACTCGAGAGAGGTTTATTCTATTTCAATAAAACAATCAAATACATTGTTTTTTCATTCCATAAGAATAAGTCATTTCATTTATACATTCATTTATCCAATCCAAACATAACATTATTCTTTGAGAGAGGACATAAAATAACTCATTCTAACTAGAATAAAATGAATCATTCCACTCTCCATTCCATTCTTTTCTCTATTTCACTCATTTACCAATTATATTTCTTCAATCTAAACGTAGCAAAAATGAATGGATAAATAGGGTTCAATGACATCTCACATCCACATGCATATGAGTGAGACCATTTATATTTTTTATCTTAAAATTTTTAACCCAAATTCATTTATCGTGGACGGATCATGGACTGACCGATGGGTTTCAACCCACATTGCCAGGTCTAGTGTCAGGCTTGTTAGTCTCTATAAATCTTCTTCGCAGCTTCATTCTTGGGGTTCTATGTTGAAACTAAGTTCTATCAAATTTTTGTTATTCTTAACGTTATTCAAATAAAAATAAAGAAAGACCGACAAGAAGACAATGTTTTTAAAAGAAAGAAAAACAGTTTAAATACCACGAATCTAACGCTTTAGTTAGATAAAGCGTTGTTGGACATTACTCCCTTCATCCCTTAATATAGGACATTTTAGAGTTTTTTATTTGTCCTTATTTATTTTACGTTTGTTATAATCTAGAAGAATTTATCACAATTTTTTCAAAATTACCCCTTATTAATCTGCCTAATTTTTTGATTCTATACTTTTAACTATTTCTCTTTCTTTATCCCAACAAAACTCTTCCACTCTTAACTCTTTCTCTCTCCTTATCTCAACAAAACTCTTTTACTTTTTTCTTCGCCCTCTCTCTTTCTCTTATTTATCGTGTCTTTAGGAGAGAATTATGGAAAAATGTGTGTGTGAGAGTATGAGATAACTATGATAAAATAAGAATTTAAGGATATTATAAACGATTAATATTATATTTAATATTATACAATTATTATCTTAATTTTTGTTCACAACTCTAAAACGTCTTATATTAAAGGAGAGATAGAGTACAATTTATCAGTATCATCTTTAGGTAGACTTTGACTAATAACCTAGTATTGCTCTACTTCTGTATTTACACATTGTCCTTTGTACTTGGCAAAAGCGTATATATGTGTTTAATTTATGAACAGTACTCGACTACTCGTGCACAACTTAAAAATGTGTAAAATTTTAAATGATAAATCTCATTTTCTATTTTTTATCGTCTTTTGTTATACTTTTTATACACAAATTTTTGTGTGTAATTTGTGTACATATAAAATTATTCAATTTTAAAATCTATCTAACAAAATACAAATGATTTTGAATTTTTCGTTCATCTAATAAATCATTTGAGCCATCCAAAATTTGGCATAAATCTGACCGTTCATTATTTCCTCCTCCTTTTATTTCTTCTTCTTCTACCTTTTTCTTTCTCTCCAAACCTTATCCCCAATACCTTCTTCTTCTACCTTTTTCTTCCTCTTCAAAAAAAATCTTTCAGGTTACCGCTAGTAAGTTTATATAGGATGTTGGACTATATATCGTACCCAATTTTAGTTAATTAATTTTGTATTGATTCAAATTTTTAATACTAGATCAGCTTGGATTCAAAATCAAATTTTGGGATCGAACTGGAACTGTTATTTCCATACATATTGATATACATATTGATGATGACTTAGGGTATGTTAAGTTACCGGCGTTTAGAACATTTGCACAATAGTGTTTGTTGTGTTTAGAGGTCCAAATGCACCACACTATTTTTGGAGCGTTTTGTGAGTTAAATAAGATATGTTTGAAATAAATCGTTTAAAGTGTTTGCAGCGGTTGCGCCCAAATACACCGCACCATTTTTGGAGCGTTGCGTTTGGTTTGGAGCGTTACGTTTGGACTCCAAATGCAACATTTATGAGTTAAATAAGCTGCATTTGAAATAAGATATTTGTCAACGAACAAGATTTTCAACTGCGTTTAGTGCGTTTGGAACCTTTAAATGCACCAAACATTCTAAACGCCAATAAACAAATAAGTATTTAATCATCGAGTAGAGTCTCTAGCGGGTCCCTGTTGGCTGGGATTTACACAAACATCCACACGGTGTTTAACGGCCTGAGCCGTCAATTATTAAGATTGTCTAATCTATTATATTTTTGAACCTATATCACTCCAAAGGTTTGGATTTTAAAAAAACATATTGTTTGTTGTTGTGTGACAATCATTATTTGAATGCTGATATAGTGATATCTATTATTTGAATATGGACACACTCTTGGAAGACTAGGGACGAAAGAGACTGGAAAATGTCATCCCATTTCGTATTCATTGTTGCCATAAATTTGGGATCATCATTAGCTGGACTTTTTACATAGCATATACGCATAACACAAAAGACGAGACAAGTATAATTTTTAAATAAATAAATATATATAAAAAAAATGAAACAAGTATAATTTTTAAAATTTTAAAATTTTAAATTTTTAAATAAATAAATATAAAAAATAGTATTGTAACGTTGCGTCTGCGGCTATACTGCGAACTCTAAAGTACCTGACTGTGATAAATACTCTCAATTAAGACTGCCTCATTCCATTCACAAACACCCGATTGCTAAAACATTTTGGTTTTTCCCTTAAAAAAAATTCAGGCGCCGGCTTATTATTATTTATATTAAGATAAGAAAAAACTAGAATGTCAATTTTCTCACGCCTTGTAGAGAGAGAAATAAGAAAGAAGAATCAAAATTTGCAGGCCCAAAGCTTAAGCTTGTAGAGAGAGAAAATGGCGATGATGTCTCTAATAGAGAGATTCGTATACCCCGCACAATCTTCTTTGTTTCTTACGGCAATTACTCTATCAGAAGTTTTAGTGTTATGCACAGCTGGGTTTAAGGAAATAAGAGGAACCCATATGCAGTATTCCAAATTTGGTAATAATCAGCCCAAAACAATTTCGGATCTCAAAGTCTCTAGTCGGATCGGGATGCTTATTTTCTATACGCCGGCGCTTCTCGCCGCCGTTATTGCTTTGGGTCTCTTTTCCGATGACATGAATCTCAGATTTGTGTTGGTTGCCGCCTCTTTGGCCATTCATTTCCTCAAGAGGGATCTGGAGGTAATTTCACTCTCTCTGCATTTTACATTGTTTGAGAATTATATGGAGTACCATATATTAAGTTTTCATGTTTATTCTAAATTGTATTGTTAATATTACTATCATATTTAAAATAAAATAAAAAAAACGTTTAACATACGCTTTAACCCTTCAATTTTTTAGCTTTTTACAATTTAAACTTTAAGACATTAAACTTTAATGTCTCTAAATTTTATAAATTAAAGCATTTGGAGTTTGGCCTTTGAATTTAGCATTTTTACCGGAGAATGTCATGTGACTTAAAATAAAATGACAATTAAGTCTTCCAAGAGTAAATATTATTTATATTAGCTCCAATTTTCATTCTTCGTCGTACACTAATCACATGTCTACAATTTTATGCGTTTTCAAAGATATTTAAGATTTTTTTAATATGAAAAAATAAGTTTTTTAATGGTGTATATCATTTATATTGGCTTTAATTTTTTTATTTATTTTTCTCAAAGCACACTAATCACTTGCTTATAATTTTATGTGCTTCCAAAGATATTTAGGGGTAAAATTACACAAAATACTCTTATTTGGATCAATTATTACATGGTGGTGGTTAAAAAGTTTAATTTATAAAAATTTTAAGACATTAAGGTTTAATGTCTTAAAGTTGAAATATTAAAGTTTAAAGTGTATAATGGCTCACCATTAATTCAGAGTAGACAGTGACTAAATATTGGAGAATCATGTGGATTTTTCTGCTGTGGAAGCTCATTTGGATTCATCACAGCTTGACTTGATCAATTTAAAGATGAAACATCATGTTTTCCTTTTGTTTTAGTAGATAACAAGAGTTGGAGGATAATATAACATCGCCAATTTTATATGGTGAATTCTTGTATAGGTGTTGTTCATTCACAAATTCAGCGGCAATGCAGCGCTTGATCATTCAGTTGTTATCTCTACCTCATATGTCCTCATCACTACAGGCACAATCTATGCTCAGTACCTTAGCCGAGGGCACCCTGAGCCATCGGTTGATCTAAAGTATGTTGGAGTTGTAGTGTTCTTTATAGGAATTGGTGGTAATTTTTACCACCATTACCTCCTGTCAAATCTACGAAAGGAGGGCGAGAAACAGTACAAGATCCCACGAGGAGGTCTCTTCAGTCTGGTGATATGTCCACATTATCTCTTCGAACTTTTGGGGTTTTTAGGGATCTCCTTGATTTCTCAGACGATATATGCATCCTTCTTTACCATCGGAATGGCTGGGTACTTGGTGGGGAGGAGCTACGCCACGAGGAAATGGTACCTGTCCAAGTTTGAAAATTTTCCTAAGGATGTTAAGGCTCTAATTCCATACATTTACTAGATGATAAATCTTGTTATAAATGAACTGATATTTATACGACTTCTGAAACTCCTGCAGCAAGTTTGAAGATTTTATTTATTATTTATTTTAGGTTGCTGCTGTTGTTGTTGATATTATAGAACTAAAGATTCCTGTGACGGTGGTTGTAAAAAGCACTGTAAAAGTTTTAGCTTCAATATAATGTTCTGCAAATTTGGTTGAAACTGTAAGAAATATGTGGAGAGAAATGAACTTCCTTTGACCAGACTGACGAGTTTCTTGTATCTAATGGCTGTTTTAATGTAATTCTATCTGCATATCTGGAATATTTTCATAATCAAATTCAAATACAGGCAGGCAGACACATAATTTAGACGAATAAATAAATAACAACTTACTTTCTTGAAAATTTTTGGAAAATATTTCCATTTGGACTACTGCATTCAACAGGTTTTGGACAAGAAAACAACTGAAAAAAACCATGAACAAATTAGAATAATGCTCCATACCTGCAATTAGTGTCAGTTTTGTGTTGAAGATGTGAGACTTGTAATACAATATATTTGAGCCCAAACATGTCAAAATGAGTACAAGAAAGTAATATTCATATGATGTAAATACATGGTGTATCTATTAAGCTGTATGTTCTGGTATAAAAGTGTTTTCAGCTGTATGCAACACTAAAACTGCATAACACCAAACTGTGGTGATAGATAACATATCTAAGCAAAACTGAGCATTCTCTAACCATTCTCTAGCTCAGAGAGATTCATTTAGGGAGAAGTCATCTTTATTGAATTCCGATTCGACTCCCTCATGACCATCAAATTCATCAAGCCCCAACAATTTCTCAATTGGAAGTTCCATATTCGAATCAAAATCTTCTTCCGAAAACCCCACTGATTTCTTGATCAAACCATTCCCATTCGCTTCTACCTTATCAACTTCCATATTAAGAGGTGCAATTTTCATCGAATTTTTTGTCGATTTGCTCAACCTTAAAGGCATGGTGTTGCTCCTCCTAACTTCCTTATTACTATTAGTGCATTTTAACTCTAAAATGTTTGAGGACTGTGATCCTGAGCCAAAAACAAGTCTTCTTCTACACCCTTTCTCCATGTCCATCTTTCTGCTCTGGACTCTTAATCTGAATGATCCATAAGAACTACCCTCGGAGCTTAAAAGCTTATGATTATTCTTGCGAGGCGACATGATAAAGAAGTCCCATGAAAAATCTGAACCCCAGTCAGAATTTGCATCAGTTGGCCAGAAAAGTGGCTTATCAGGACTAAAATCTGCTAAATCAAAAGCTTCTGAAGTTGCAACATATTCTGATTTTGCATCACTTATTTCAGTACTCGAGGAAACACAAGAACCAGAAGACTTAGTCTCAGAACCCCAACTGCTCTTGTAAGATGGGCTAGGAAAATCAGATTGTATTAAGTCCATCTCGGACTGTTTATCTGAAATCCAATCAGATTCCTCTCCATCAAGATTGATTAAAGAAACAGAATAAACTGTTTTATCTATATCACAAGCCCAAAAAGGAGAATCAAGATCAGTACTAAATAGAGATGAAGAATCATCACATGTGCTCAAATCCTCAAATGGCTCGCTGCATAATGACTCTGCGCTCTCTGAAAATGTAACGGAGGAATCCGAAAAGTTATTTCCAGATGAAGTTATCAGCCATGTGACTACCTCTTCTTCCTTTAACTCTTCTTGTAAAATTGTTTCCTCTTCTGACGGCGTTTTATCAAGAACCGACGAAGCCTCTTCTATAGGACTAACTCTTGAACCATCAAACAAAGTAATTGCTTCACTCAAAAAAATTCCCGAAAGTTCTGATTTTGATAGCAAAGATGTTAAAAACTCTTCGAGTGAGGGGTTCAAGAAGCTAGATAATCTATACTCATCAAAACAAGATGAAGGTGATGAACTACCAAAAGATAACCACATAGACTTAGCATCATCAGGCCATTTTTCCTTACTGAACTGCTTTGTAAAATCATTTTCTCCACAATCTTCAGATTCTGATAAAACTGCAGCAATCTTCTTTCTTGATTTACATATAGGCCCCAACTCCTGAATATGTAATTTCTTAGCAAGTCCCATATTGATCGAAGTTCTGCTTCTAATCACTGTTACATTGGGGGTATCTGTGTAAACTCAAGAAGGAACAGAAAGAAAAGAACATGGAAAACTAAAGTATGCCGGCTTACAATCATTAAACAGTCTGAAATTTCAAAAGGACGAAAACAAGAAAAGGCATGAAATGAAAATACAAACTGACAAAAGAAGGGTCCTAGTGAACATAACAATAACAGATAACTGAACATAACATCTGATGTGATTTTCTGATTTAATTAAACAAACAAAACTAAAACAGAAACAAAGATATTCTAATATGAAGGAAATTGCAAACTTGGTAAATTCTAGACATCAACTGAGTGTATCAATATTAACACCACAATATAGAATATTATTAGAGTAGAAGAGTCATCATGTCTTTAAATTCTAAGTCAATAGTTCAAATCATGTAACATCAACTTTTAAAGAGAGTTTACATCAATAGCCCATTATCTACTTATCTAGAAACTTTTTTTTTTTTTGATAAAACAGTTGACTGACTGAGAATTTTATTAATCCATAGCATCAGATACAAAGATGGGCAACACACTAGGTCAATAAAATGTTTCTACTTATCTAGAAACATTGAATACATACACTAGGTCAACACAGAAGTTCCCACTCAACACAGGGTAGGATAAAAAAATAAAAACCTTTGAATAAACATAATCTTTGAAAATTAATCATCCAATGAAACCCCAACAAGTGCAAATCTTCGGACTAAAATTTCAAACCATAAGTATGCTTGATGGGTATTGCAAATTCCAAGAAATGATCAAAGCTGATCAATAATATCATATCAGCTCAAGTTTGAAGATATCAACTATTCTAAAATTTAATACAATGTACAAATTTTTGCACATCAAAAGAGTTGAACTTTATAGGTCAACCATTCTATACTACTTCACCTACATATAAGTGACTTAATTTCAAGGTCTTCCTCCAAATTAAACACCCATAAATTCCAACTTAGAGATACAACACAGTAACAACAGCCGTAAAATCGGCTTAATCATCACCAATCTTATGATATAAAGTACTAATAAATATTCCAAAAATTAAATTTTTGCATGCAACACCTTTGCAAGATTACCAAATCAAATCCCATGAACAAAAATTGGACCATAAAGCCTAAAAAATTACCCACTAAAAAAGAAACACATACATAACAAAAATGATCACTTAAAAACCCCTTAATTGTCAATTCTAATTAAGTAATCGAACCCAAAAAACAAAAATAAAAACTATAGACAGCATAAATCAATACCCAAAAATTACATATATAATCACTTTCGGTAGATACATATATTAGATGGATAAAAAGACTCATGCCATAGCTGCTTAAGCTCTAGATTTTTGATGTTGTATGCCCATAAATTAAAAACAGAGCTAACCTGAGAATAGTAAGACAAAATAGTAAAAAGGAACAGAACAAAAAACGGAACAAATTAAAAGTTGATATAATTTGATGATGAAAGGAAAAGTGAGTGCGTTACCTTTTGAGAGACAATGAAGAATTGGAGGAGAGAGAAAGCAGTCTGCAAAACCCTTTAGGGTTTTAGTGAGGGTAAGGTCCACAAAAATGGAGACAAGATTAAGCTGCAAATAGGCAATGAACGTAATTTGTGGAGAATTATTTATGGAGTTTCCCGCGGTTTTCCTTTTTTGTCACTTGTACATAAAATTGATTTTTATTGTTAGAATTTAATTCAAATTAAAATAATAAATTATAAGAAAGGTCAATAAAATTAGTCTTTAACTGTTTATAAATTTTAACATTTATTTATCTTTTTATTTTATCGGAGAATTTCTTGTATTGTCGTCTTACCTGTTTATTTTGATGTACCGAATTAATTTCAAAATGTGTTTTTTTGGATTTTTTATTTCTTAGTTCAATGATTTGATTGCCTTGTCTAATCTTTTATTTTGATTCTAATTATATCTACATACCATTTACTATTTATTATTTTAAAATTATTCTATTCAAGTTGTTAACTCAACGGTAGAGTACTCGACTTTTAAGTGCGGCTAGAATCTTTTACACACTCGTGTAAGTAATTTATGAGAAAATCGGAGATTTATAATTTATTATAAATTAATTAAACATATAAGTATTAATGTTTAATCTTTGTACTCATATTTTGGTTTCACTATAGTCAATTTACTCTCTCATCTCATTTGTTTTTTCAAAAATCTAGTTCTTAGATTATTAATATAACCTCAAACGCTACCACCTAGGGTTGTTCAAAAATTTCGGTCCAACCGGTTTTTCCGGTATTCTGGATCGGTCCAAATCGGTTGGTTCGGTACAAAAATGACCGGTTCGGTATATCGATACAACCGGTTTCGGTACCGGTTCGGCAATTTGGAGTTCGGTATATATCGGTTATATCGGTTTCCTATTATTTTATTTTTTTAAATTAATAATAATAATAATAATAATAATAATAATAATAATAATAATAATCGGTATAACTGGTAAAAACCGGTACCGAACCGCTATCGAACCGGTCCAACCAGTATCGGTACGACGTTTTGCCTTCTTTCGGTACCGGTTCGGTTCGGTACCGGTTCGGTTCGGTACCGGTTTGGTTCGGCCTGACCCGGTTTTTATCGGTTGAACACCCTTACCACCACATTAAAATAATTTAATATTATATAAAAAATTGCTGAAATGTAATAAGCAGCTAATCAAAAACCATTAAATTAATTACTTACAAATCTTGATACAAGCAAATATTTAATATATTATAACACTACCATAACATTAATGCTTAATTATAATATTGCTAAATTTACTCACCACAATTTTTTTACTCAAGTTTACAGATGACATAAAATAAAATAAAAGGTTGTAGCAGCACCAAAAACAATAGCACTACCATTAGGGAAAAATCAACATTAAAAGGAAAATAACAAACTATGTAAATTTATTGGATGTAACTGAGTGGAGATCGAGCTGGTGTGGTGGGCTCCAACTGTGTGCGGCAAAATAACCATTTCCTCCCCTTTACTTTCTCTCCTTTTCTCTTCCTTTTCATTTCCCTTCCTCTTGTTCTTGCTCTCGTCCTGGAAATTGTGCGGGCTTTCACATCACCTAAGAAAATAATCACAACGGAATCTGAAAATAGTGAGTTTTCAATATTAAAGGGTCTCATGAGAAGGAAAATAAGAAACTGATTTTCAAGTATTTAGGAAATATATATATATATATATATATATATATATTATAAAATTTCTATGGAAGCTTCGTCCACAAATTTGGTGTAATTGATCGGTCATATTTTTTTCTTTTTTTCCTTTTTCTTTTTACTCTTTTGTCCTTACAGTTTTAAATATATTACTATTTTATTTTTTTAATATTAATTTTTTATTTATTTTTTTAAATTTTATAAAATTCTTATTTTATCTAACATAATTTATATACACAACACTTGAACGGTCGCGTTACACACTAGTGTCAGTGGTGTGTATATATATATATATATATATAGTTTTAGTTTATGCTGTGTGTGTATTAAATGATGAGGACTACTTGGGTGTTGAAATATTATCCTCAAAACTTTTTTCTCGAAAGTTCGGTTCTTATATTAGGGGTGGAAACCGACGTATTATAGGGGGTTTTTTGGTCATGCAAAGGTGGTGACGCCCAATACCAACAAAAGCCGGACATGAAAATATCTAACCGCCAATTTACATCCGTTCTAAATTGAAAAATAAACGACTTTACTAATGCGAAGCACGGATAAGTTTAAAAACAATTTATTTGTAAATTTTAAATATAATATTTTTGATTAATATTTTAGTTAATTTTAAGTCAATTCATTAGTCAAAATTTGATGACTCGATATACCTAAATTTTAATTTTATTTTTAATCTTTACTCAATTCTTAGTGACAAAGAATATTTGAAGTCAATTTAAAATTTTTAAATTAATAATTAAATAAAATTTATTAACTTTAGTCGATACAATGATAATTATTATTAATTATTTAATTTAATTATTTTATAACTTTTAATAAATTATGACAATTTTAAGTTTAAAATATTTTAAATCAATTTTTAAAGATAAACATTGTATATAATTAAACTAAATAAACACTGGTATGATATAGATATGATTCACTGGTATAACATTGGTTTTAACATTAGTATTATAAATATTGGCCGGCGTAACATAAGGTCACCAAAATTTCTACAAAAATTATAAATATAATTTATTGATAATAATGTTAAAAATTCTATGTAATAATGATATATTTATTTGAGGTACAAATCTCAGTTTAGATTCTTAATATTCTTCGTACTGAAAATAAATCTGACAGATTCTTTGGGTTGAAAGTATTGAAATCCTATTTTGTAAATATCAAACACCAGGATTAACAAAATGATGAATTTAGTCCTTATATACTCGTACTCCACTTTAATCAATTTAATTACATTTTTTTTATTTCAAAAATCTCTTTATATTATTTATTAAATTACGAATACAATCTTTAAACGCTGTCACCACATAAAAATAATTTAATATTACATTTTAAAAAAAAAAATTAGGCTGAGATATACTGAGCAGCTAAACAGAAACCATCAAATTATAATTACTTCTAAAACTTAATACAATCAATCAAATATTTAATAATATATTTGTTCCAAAATTAGAGATATAATTTGACTTTTGAAGTCAAACGACGGTATATTAAATTTTAAAATTAGTATGACTTATAAAAATTTCCAATGAAATAAATTTTGCAAATAATACCTTTTGTTATATATTATATAATTATAATAATTATATTAACTAAAATTAAATAAATTTACATTAATTTAAAATTTAATATGTCGTCGTTTGATCTCAAAAATCAAATTATATCTTTAATTTAAAAAAGGGATAGTATGTAACAATATCATAACACTGCTTAATTACAATAATGTTTAATTTACTCACGGTAATTTTTTTCCTTACGTGTACAATGAAATAAAATAAAATAAAAGGCTGTAATAGCACTACCAACAGAGAAAAAATCAACATTAAAAGGAAAATAACAGACTATTTATCTAATATAATAAATTTATTGGATGTAACTTTGTGGTGCGCTCCAACTGTGTGCGGCAAAATAACCATCTCCTACCCTTTATTTCCTTTTCTTTTTCCTTTCCCTTCCCTTGTTCTTGCTCTCGTCCTGGAAACTGTGCGGGCTTTCAGATCACCTAGGAACATAATTCAAAACATAATTTGAAACTACTGAGTTTTCAAGATTAAAGGGTCTCATATATAAGAAGGAAAATAAAATAATGATTGGATATATATATATATATATATAGTTTATGCTATGTGTATGTATCAAATGAGAGTACTACTTGGATGTTGAAATATTATCCTTACAAACATTTTCTGGAAAGTTCGATTCTTATAGGGGTGGAAACCGACGTAGCCGCCCATGAAAATATCAACTTCATATTAAACCTATATTTTGTGAGTTTTGTTTTCGGAAATAAAGAAATTAAATGGATGAGTTGGAAAAGCGTTTTCTTTTATATACCGTGAATGTTTACATCAATTTTTTTATTATCAGTTATGCAGATAAGTATTATGATAATTTTTATAAACAAAAATATGATATATCTAACGACTTTATATATTGATTTTTTTATCAGTTAAACGGATAATTATAGTTGGTAATATTCTAACGATGTATTTGATGTAGTGGGTCAATCTTATAATCTTATTTAGTCTAATAGACGTCGCAATCGTAATTCGACATAAAATTTTGAATACATTACGAGATTGTTTAAAGAGATATAATAAGTGAAATATTCGTATAATTCTACTAATTTTATAAATTAATATGTACATTTTATAATTATAATTCAACATAAATTTATCAAAATACATATATAACATATATAACCCTTCTATTTAGTAAGGAAGAAAAACTTTTCCTTTGCATAACTTCCCGTCCCTCCAAAATAAATCTCACAAACAAAGGATAAATTCCTAATACTCTGATACTTATATTTAAAAAAAAATCATCATTTTATAAATTTATTCATAATTTTAAATTTGATGGAATACTTATTAAGATTACAAGTTGGAACCTTAGATATTAGTCCTTCCTTCCGTTCCATGTTATTTAATTATTATTAATTTTTTTAAATTAATTTAAGAGTTTTTAAATTTAAAATTAATATAATTTTTTTAAAATTATAATTAATATAATGATAAATATCATAAACTATCTAAAAAGTATTACTCATTGTAAATTTTATTATTTTAAAATTTTTAATAAATTATTTAAATTTCAAAATATCTCAAATTAATTTTTAAAAATTAATAATAATAATATAATTTAAAAAGAAAATATTGTTATTTTTTATATTTTATCATTTTCATTTCTTAGTATTATCCTTATTGAACTAATCATCAATTTGTCTTATAGACATACCATAGTATATCGTCACGTAAACCGAAAATAAAGCCACGTGGGAACAGTGAGCACCAAGCGCACAGATTGCGCCACGTTTTAGCTCACAGCTGCTTGCTATGCTACGGGTGCACAGTAATCGATGTATCTGCAAATTGCCTCTTGGAACGGAGTTTTTATTAGAAGGTCCAGGTCTTCCAATTAGGAAAAAGACCTTCCTATACATTTTTGACACATGTACAATAATTACTTTTTTAATCAATAGCCCATAACATGTGGAGCCCAATTTGTATTAATTATATATAACTATTACACGTGTCAAAAATATATAGAAAGGTTCTAGGAGGTCCAGGACCTCCTGATAAAAATTCCTTGAAACGTGTGATGGATGGGTTGCTACACCAAATCCAACTTCCTTGGGACCTAGACAGGAATCAGGATGTAAACAAACTGAACTTAAATTAAATTTGACTTCAAGAGTTAAATTTATTTAAATTCGACTCGATTCAAATATTAATTATTTCAATTCGATCCAAGTTCAGTAGTTTGAATTTAAACTCAAATTCAAGTTTTTTCATAATAACTACTTTTATAATAAATATAATTATAAATTACACTTATTATTTTACTTAGAAATTAAAAAATATATTTACTATTTTACTTTACAAATATAAAATTATAATTAAAAATAAAAATAAAAATAAAAAAAATAATTAATTATTATAATTTTACTTAATTTTGTATATATTATAAAAGAATGTTCGAGTAGTTTGAATTTTAAACGAGTCGAGTATAATCTTACTTAGATTCTACTCATATTTTTCTTCAAATTATTTTTTATGCTCAAATTTAAATCATATTATTAACGAATTCGAATCTCGCTCATATTTTTTTGAGTCGAATTCAAATCAAGCTCGAACCGTTTGGTTCGATTTACAATCTTAGACCTAGCTAGAATATCACCTCTTGTGGTCAAATGGTCGATAGTGTCGATGGAGTTGAAAATATTAATTTTACATACTTTTTTCTCGTATGATAATGGACTCTATTGATTATTTATGTGAAATAAAATTTTTAAAATTATTATTATTATTTATAAAAATATTAATCTATCACGTAAAATACTAATAAATAATAATATTGTAATTTCAACATGCACATACCAAGAGAAATAATATTATATATTTATAATCTCTTATAAATATATAATGCCTTACTAACAATTTAACATGTTTAATTGAAACGGTTCCCCATTTAGTTGAAACTAGTTGATAGCTCGTGCAATGCACGGACTAGTTTAAATAACGGATTCTATAATTTGTTAAAATTACGATAAGAAAAATATTTTTTTTATAATAAGTTATTTTCATATAAACTAAAGCAACCACAAAGTTCTTTGATTCAACACAAAATTTCATTAAGACATATACTAAAAATGCAAACTTTCCCTTACACAAGGGTTTCTATTTGACCTATACTAATTCTAAAGGCCCAAAGTTCTTCTATATCATGAAATCAATACGAAATAACAATAATCAATAAGCAACCAAAACAATAAAAATTTGCCCCAATAAAAGACCAACTAAATCAACAAAATATAAAGCGAACTGAAGCAATAAAGAGAAAGAATTGGGCGTACAGTTTACAGATTTTGGAGTAATCTCGGGTGAGAGTATCTAATGCTATCACATAATAATCAGCTCCCGCAATCGCAACCACAGTTCTGATATACATACATATATCATTTATACAACTAACGTAATTTTGAAGTTCTTACATGATTAGCAATAAAGATTACAACAATAATCATGCACCCATAAAATTCACAATCACATTAACAAAACCAAATTGAAAACTCTGATTATAAGATTTATTGTTTCCATTTTTTAAAATAAAATTTGAAACAACATGGGATAAATTATTTTGCAGCAATCCTTTTAACTCCTTGTATCTAATTTAAACCTCATTTGTAATTGAATTCTTCATTTACAAATAGACTCATAGTATCTATGGTGTATTCCATACTACTATAACTATAAATTAAAATGATGCAAAAATATTAATAGAACAGAACAATATATACATACAGAGAGAGGAGGAGGAGGAGGAGGAGATACATATTCTTTGACTATTCTGATACAAAATTACCATCACAAATAGGCTACCATCAGAATAACAGAGTGGGTATTAAAAGTGTCAAACCATTTGGTACTCTGAAGATGTCCTTCATTTTCTTCAATTCCTGCATTCAGTTCAACAATTACAATCTTTTTTTCTTTTTTTCTTTCTTTTTAATCAATTTATGGCCCAAGAAAAAAAAAGGAAAGACAAAATTAGATCCCAATTTTCAAAAGTAATAGTAAACAATCTTGAAAAAAGTATTTTCTTCTCTGATTGAATCCGTACGAATCTTGCCTCAGCTCATACGATTAGAGACCTTCCGGGGACGGAATATTGGCCGGAGAGGAGGCAAAGACGGCGGCGTCTCGGTGGTAGTCGCTGGAACGGCGATCTAGGCTTTATTTCTCTTCGAAGAGTGAGATAATAAAGCTGGGGTTGGGTCGGAGATGCTGCGCTGAAGAATGGGAAGTGGAATAGAGAGTTTCGCCGGAGAATTGATGTCGTAGAAGGCTTCAGGAGCCGACAAGCCATTTACAAAGAATCAGCATTGCAAATCAATGCAAAATATTTGGGGGGATGATGATAGTGCATTTAAAACGGTGATAATTTGGCCATATAACCACCATGTCTCAAATTTAGGAATTGTGCGAATCTGACAACTAAATGATTACCTGTGTCAAAAGCACACCTAAGTAATGTAATAAAATGGTTCCTTCCATACCTTGTGGGTAGATGTAGCAGTCAGAACATAGGCCAATGTAACAAATGGAAATAATAGTGGTACATATAGCAAACATTAAATTTAACTGAACTTAATAAACAGATTGCAAGTAGACTAAATAATCTAGATCTAACAGAGTTTCATATTAATTAAGTCATAATATCTCTTTTATTATCATAAAAATTGCTTTCAAAATAGTCTTTTCCTTCTAACAACATAGAATGCACCATCACTCTCAAAACCGGGATGAATAGTTAAAAAGCATCTAAAAAAAACATCAATAATTTGATCATGAAAAATTCATTCTGATATACATCAGTCATGATTAGATCAAACATAAAACATCAACTTAAAATGGGAAGAATCACCAAGTTTCACGTGTAATTCAGC
Organism: Aralia elata; assembly: GCA_034770075.1. NCBI lineage: Eukaryota > Viridiplantae > Streptophyta > Magnoliopsida > Apiales > Araliaceae > Aralia > Aralia elata. Next base: position 22,601,969 of record CM068384.1, read on the forward strand.
AGCATTCAACTATCAATAGAACCACCCAACCTTAAAACCAATATTAGTAACGTTTAATCTACCAACAACAGCTTCCCTTCTAAAATTCTTTTGTTTTGCCCAGCACACGCACTAAACTTTTTAACAGAAAACTTCTTAATTCATAGACCTCCCATCGGGACATTTTTTTGAACTTTACTTGCTTACGAATCTTGCATCTAATGCTTAACCAAATGCATATTCCAACTATTAGTTAATGTTGCATTTAAAAACTCAATATCCAAATTTCATTTGACTATTCTGATACAGAATTACCATCACAAATAGGCTAACATCACAATAGCAGAGTGGGTATTAGAAGTGTATCCAGTTCCAGCAGTTAGGAATGCCTAAAAAATATAATTGTAAAAATTACAATAATTTTTTAATTTTTAATTCAAACATAGAATATCCAGCCATCACCAACACCTTTTACTATGATGATCCTCAACTAAATTAGTGATTCCTGCCCAAAACAAACTATTCCAGAAATATATGTTCCATTTAGAATCTTCTAAAGGGAGTGCAAGAAAGACCATTATGTGATGAACAAAATTGGGGGCAATACTCAAAAAAATCAGGTACACAACAACATATGAAAAATAACCCAATATTCGAAATCCATACGACAAATTGATGCTATATTACAGAGAGAGGAAATAGACAATAATCCATAAACACAAATTATTAACCAACACGATAATATGGTGTTAAATCGGTGAAATGAATTCACAAACTTGTTGCACTGTTGACAAAACCTCTGCATCTGCTTCCCCCACTAAGGCTCTTCCTAGGGTAGCAGACGAATTGAAGAAGATAATGGCTGAAATTGGAATGCAAATGAAACGCAACAAATTGGAGATTGTAAAATTAGGGATGCGACAATCGCGAGATTGTGAAATTGGGGAGAGGGAGGACGCTCTGGTTCTCAGCAAAGGCGATTGAACAGTGAGAAGAGAGGAGGAGTCTATTGAATTTATTAAGCCAGAAGTATACCGAAGATGAAACGGAACGGAGGAAAACAAATCGGGAAGGAATAGATTTAGTTAATTGAGAAGATGGAAGAGTCGATGCATTAAAGGAGAAAAGGATGGACTCAATTCAAAACTCGCTTGAGTTTTTCAATTGACCGAGTTAACTCCTAATTAATTAAGAGTTGACTCAGTGAGTTTTTCAATTGACGGATCGTCTTCCCTGCTTTTATATATTAGTATATTGATATGCCGCAAACAGTCAAATTTAAACTTGCTTTATCGCTCTTCTTTATTTCTTCACGAGCAGGAAGCACATATATTACGTAATTATAATATAAATATTATATATGGTATGTGTATTTTGTGTTATATATATATTATATATATCATGTTGAATTAATATTAAATATTAAATAATTTTTTATAACTTGGTGACATATTTAACATAATTTCTTATTTTCAACACTACAAAATTAGAGATAAATTTTATAATTTAGAAATATATATTATAGGTAGGTGCATATATCAAACTTTACATATAACTTCTTAATTCATTACACACACACACACACACACACACACATATATATATATATATAATATATATATATATATATACATATATGTAGACACTCAAATTTTGCACTTCGTATACTAACCTTGACAGGAGGGCAAAATCGTCAATTGAACCGGCCTACGAGAGCAAAGGATGGGCACAAGTACGAACACTCGACGCCACCGCGACGATTTGCAACCAAAACCGACGTGACAACAAGGCCGTCCGAAATGAGCATTCCCGAATAATGTGGCACGTCTCCCAGTAATTCTCGGACTGCAAAATACAAGCCTTTCGGCGAAAACCGACGTCACGACACGAGAATCGAGGCATGGTACGAAAACCGAAAAAGTCAAACCAGCCAGCCGCGGATTGATCTGCGGCCAATAAGTGCGCCTTTTGAAAACACGGAACTCGAAACACGGAAATCGAAACCAGGCTGAGTGGCTGGTGGGCGGCCAGCCAGCCGCAGATTAATCTGCGGGCAGCCGCAGATCAATCTGCGGGCAGCCGCAGATCAATCTGCGGGCAGCCGCAGATCAATCTGCGGCTGCCCTTGGCCAGCCTATTTCAGCTCATTCCTTCATTCAGCATACGGGGAGTTGGCAGCGACGGGAGAATTTTGAGAGAGGAAGAAAAATAGCAACAGCAGCAGCGAGTTAGGGAGAGAAAAGAGAGAAAAAGTGAGGAATTATATCTCTTTTGTGAGATTGTATCACATATATTTTCTACCTTAATTAATATACGAGTTTATACACATCGTGGTGTCATTTGCAAGGTGAAAAAACCCTCTTTTATAGTATTTTTGTTATATCATTTTGTAAAAATTTTGGTCATTTGGGTGGGTTACATTAAATGTAGTTTGTCTTGTATATTATTGAGATTATACGGATTAGGGATTATTAGTGAGGGTTCCAACGGAACAAAATTCTTCCTAATGGCCCGATGATATCCATTTGGTGATTCTTAGCTTGTTTAATTGTTGTGATATCCATTTTGTGGGTGTGTAGAAATTGTGGATGTGAGCCTAGGAACGCGACCCCGTGGTCCAAATCCGATGATGGACAATTTCGGTGTATGTAATAGGATCGATTATCCTTGATTGTAAATATGTAATCGTTGGGCCTTAAAACGATACCAAGTTGAAAATCGGGTTTAAGGCCCCCGAAATAGTGAAATTTGTGCTTGTGGGCGTTTGGGGTTATTTTGATGGCTTACATGCCCATGAATAGCCCCAATGCATTTTAATGCTTGATTTGATTTATGACACAAATTGATTTCAAAGCTAAACGATGAAGATTTTCATAAAATCGATCAAACTAGGTTATTAGCATCACTAGGATAAGAAATTGGAAGTGCTAATGAATGTCGATTTCTATTTAACGAGAAGGCAAAAGAAAGATCGTGTTCAAACGTCACAAGAAATGGTTTTATGAAAATAAATGATTGTTTTATTAAACCGTTGTGCATAGGGTTAAAGAGATCCTAGAAATTGTCCGCCACTTTATTTGCGAAAGCGATGTATAAGTTTCGATTCCTATTTTGACGAGGGTTTAAAAAACTAATCTTGTTTTGCCGAAACGACACTTAATGAAAATCTCGCAGTTGTGACAAATAAAATTAAACTTTTTCCATAAAGAACCAAGCTTTCTCGTATAAATCGAAGGACATTCTAAAGCATTCTCAAAACACGACTTTCCATAAAAAAAAAACCCCAAACGATTCTTTCATACAAACTCACCACAACATTCACATAAACACATACACACACACGCACGCACACTTTGAGAATTAAAGGGATAGGAAAAGCATCAAGATTGCGGTAACCGTGTTTCACGGAAGTCGGGGGGTGCCTAACACCTTCCCCTCGCTTAAGCAAGCCCCCGAACTCTATGAATCCCGGTTTGCAGACCAATTAATTCGGAGTCACATATGAGCCAGCGATTTACGAAAATGTAATTCGGATGAGTTGGTACATCCATTTCAAATATACCAACTGGCGACTCTGGTCAAATTGGCTCATCATTAAAAAACGATCTTTCAAAATCCCGTCGACATTTGTGCCGACCTTTTCCAAAAATCATCTCATAAAAAGGCTAAAAATTGGAAAGGGTAATAATCGCCACGGAAGCGATCCCTCTCGGCGTCGACAGCTGGCGACTCTGCTGGGGACATTAGAGGGCTTAAGCCGCGTTCAAATCTTGATGTTATCCTATCCTTTAAAAAATTTTGAATGTGTATGTGTGTGCGATATTTTGACCTGTTTTACTTGTTGTTGTGTGAATGTGTGTTTTGTCCAATGAATGAATGATTGAATGGAATTGCTTCACTTTAAAGTAATCATTTGCATACGGTGAGGACGATGAATGTGAATGTATGTTGAGAGTGTACCTCCTCCTGAGGCAAACCTGTCGGTTGCTTATTACTGGACTCGAAGGGGCTGCTCCCCGGAGATGGCTCAGGAAACGCACCACCCATATCCGCTCCAATCGAAAGGATTCAGACGAGTAGATTGCGAAGATTTGGGGACCTTCATGCCGAAAAGCCGCGATAGTAACCTTAGGATAGGTCAGCCTCAGATTAACCCAACGCAGGGAAAGTCTCTTCATGCCCTTTTACGTTTACACGTATAAGTGTCATAGTCCCATTCAATATTTTTACATATACCTTCCCTTTTGTCAAAAGAAAGTACTAACCTCCATGTTTTGCAGGGAATAGCTGGGAAAGCATAATAAATTCGTGTCTAGCATTTATTATTGCAATAAGGGACTGCTAACATTTTGTTTTGCAGGGAAAGATTAAAAAACCCAAAAACACAAAAGTTACAGCTTTAGCATGCATCCACATCTTTCGTTTCCCAAAAATTAAACTCCAAACCGTTTTTTCTGTAGGATTGCTCCTCAAACGTGTTCGCAATCTAAGAGGGCCCAGGTTTCTACATCTGAAATGGCTGATATTCCACCTACTAATCCTGGTTCCATATCTCGAGAGGAATTCGATGATTTTAAAAAGCAGATGATAGAAATGACCACAATGCTAAAAGAACAGTTCCTACTCAGACAAGATCCGCCAAACCAGGGACCGCATAATATGCCACCACTAGGGGGTGACCAGAATCCTCCTAAAAATGGTGCAATCCTTTTTAAAGATGACCAACCCCAGCTCAAGGGCGAGCCAGTCATCCCCAAGGCCGTTCCTACACCTGACAGGACAGTAATCACGATTCCAGAGGAGGGAGATACTGATGACCTTCGAAGGAAAATAAAGCAGATGGAAGAGACCATCCAATCTCTAAAAGGCATAGGTTCCCTAGGCAGGGTTAATTATTCAGATCTGTGTGTCTTCCCCGGAACCAGATATCCGGAGAAGTTCAAGGTCCCCGAGTTTGAGAAATATAATGGGAAGGGAGACCCTTATACACACTTGAAGATATACATTGGGGAACTCGGGTCTTATGCAGAGGATGAAGGATTAAGGATGCAGCTATTCCAAAAGAGCCTAACGGGGGAGGCAAGAATCTGGTATGCTCGCCTTGACAATACTCGAATCCACAACTGGGAGGAATTGGCCTATACTTTCTTAACACAATACAGCTTCCAAGCACAGATGGCCCCTGACAGGTATCAAATGACAAAGGTCAAGAAACAACCGAAAGAATCTTTCAGGGACTATGCACAGCGGTGGAGGGGTATGGCTGCCCAAGTGAATCCCCCAATGAGGAGGCAGAGATGGTAATGACCTTTGTGGATATCCAGGAGGCACCCTATTATGAGCGAGTGATATCGGGGATTGGACGACCTTTTGCCGAAATGATAAAACACGGAGAAATGATGGACATGGGGTTGAAGTCTGGTAAGATTCGGGATTTCACGGCTTTGGAAACAGTTGCGAAGCAAATCCGGAGTGGAAACTATGGTAGTGCTTCCCACAGGACCCAAAAGAGAAAGGAGGAAGATGTTTCCCTCATCCTGCAGGGACCATCTAGGAGGGTGGAGAATAGCCCTCTAGTGCAAATACAGAGAATTGTGACTCCCCGACAACCTAATTTCGACAGTCAAAGGGCGGACGGACGAAGAAGATTTGAGACCGCAAGAGATCGGGTATTCACCCCGCTTGGGGATCCTCTCGAACAGATTTTGGCAGTATTAACAGCACAGAGAAGGATAGTCGATTTGGCACCCCCAATTGACCCGAAAGGGAGGAAATTTGACCCAAGTAAGAGGTGTGCGTACCATTCGGGTTCCCCTGATCATGATACTCAGGAATGCTGGGCGCTGAAGCATAAGATTCAGAACATGATCGATAGCGGGGAGATCGTGGTGGAACAACCAGAGTCACCAAATGTTAAAGTCAATCTCCTGCCTAAGCATGATGGGGAAGGGGTCAATGGGGTGGAAGCCAGCGAAGCTGGAGGACCACCAAGGCTAAATCGTATAAAGAGAATTGATGAGATGATTGGCATGACAAGTGATCAGGGAGCGAAGTCGCCTTTCATCTGTCGTATTCCGGCCAATCTGATCACCAACAATTGGATGATGAAGCTAGTAATATCTAAACGAGGGTAAAATATTGCGTCAGAGTGGTATACCCCGAATGGTGGGGGATGAATAGATACCAGTTTTTGTTCCTTATTTTGATTTTTGCATGGTTATGTTATTTTGTCATGTTATTTTAAAGATGATCATTGCGGGAAAATGACTTATATATATGACAAATATTTTTATTTCATGTCAGGTGTACCGATTTGAGTATTGCTTGCCTAACAAACGATTTTTCAAATTTGAAAGATGGCTATGATTTTGATATTGAGCTGGATTTCGATTTAATGGGCATTGAGCAGGATGAGACAGGTAATGGCGGCACGCCTGACGAGATCAAAGGATGGGTCGAAGACAAACTCAAACCCAACTTAGACCAAACCATCACCATAAATGTCGGAACCCCTGACAAACCCAAAGAGCTCAAGATAGGGACAGACCTGACCCCTATCCAGAAGGCAGAAATAACCAAGTTGTTAAGCCAGTATGAGGATGTTTTGGCCTGGTCTCATGAGGACATGATCGGATCGTGCACCGACATTATGGTACACCGGTTGCCCATCAAGGAAGGTTTCAAGCCTTTCAAGCGGAAACTAAAAAAGCTAAAACCAGAGTGGGGCATGGATGAAATCGGACCAATAGAGCCCAAAGCAAGCAACGGGCACCGATTTATCTTCGTCATGATCGATTACTTCATTAAGTGGGTAGAAGTAGCTTCTTTCCCCAAAGTAACTCAGGAGATCATCGTCCGTTTCATCAGGAATAATGTCATTTGCCGATACGGGCAACCTGAGGTCTTAATCTCCGACAATGCCAAGAATTTGAACAATGCCCTCATGAAGGAATTATGTGACCAATTTAAGATCAAACACCTCAATTCTGTCATTTACCGTCCTAAGATGAATGGGGCAGTGGAGGCTGCGAATAAGAATATCAAGAGGATCATGGCGAGAATGTCTGCTAATCATCGGGGATGGCCGGATCTGCTACCTCTCACCCTGCTGGCATACAGAACGTCGGTGCGTACTTCTACAGGGGCAACCCCTTACGCTTTGGTATACAGAATGGAGGCTGTTCTGCCAGTTGAGGTTGAGATGGCATCCCTCAGAATCTTGATTGATGCTCAAATAAACGAGGGGGATTGGATGCAAAGTCGGTACGACCAATTGGCCCTAATTGATGAAAGGAGGGTGGCTGCTGTCTTGCACGGTCAGTTATATCAGTAAAGAATCTCTCGATCGTACGACAAAAAGATAAGACCTCGGAAGTTCAAGGAAAATGACCTAGTGCTAAAGAGAGTCATGCCTTGTCAAGACGAAGCCAAAGGGAAGTTTGCCCCGAACTAGGGAGGACCTTTTGTGATAAAAAAGGTGCTGTCCGGAGGAGCCCTCATATTGCAAAAGATGGACGGTGAGGTGTTTCCACAAACCATCAATTCCGACTCGGTGAAGCGGTTCTATGCCTGAAAAAAAAAATCATTTTCACTTCCTTCTTTGAAGAACGAACTACGTAGGACCTGATCTCCCGACTTGTGGGGGTACGTAGGCAGCCATCGTGGCACGGTCCCATTCCTTACAAAATAATACTTTCTTCTATCAAAACCGATTCCCAACAGCCCGAAAAACCTTCTTATACCCTCGAAACCTTCCCGAAACCAGCCACCTGATTAGCTTCATCTCAAGTGACATAACCCTAACCCAACCAAACACTCAGCCAAAATCTAAGACTCAGTCCGATGAAATCAACAGGATGTGCGGCAAAATCTATCAAATCCCCATCAAGACCTGAGAGGAGAAAGAAGGTGAAATATCAAAATCATGGCTAGCTGGATAAAATGAGGGTCCAATGAAAGGCATCGATACAAAAAAAAGGGGAAAATGACTAAATTTAAATACATGTCTATATATATTAGTCATTTTGTTACAAGATTTCTCTTTTAATAACCGATGAAACTGACATAGTCTATGCAGGAAATAAAATGATCTACAAATCTGAAACTAACTGAAGCAGGATGGATAAGGTGGTGGATACATCTGAAGCGTCGGCATTCCCTGCAATCTGCTGCCCCATCATGTCGATGCGATCCAACAAAGCAGTGGCTCGGCCAACGGTCTCAGAGTGAGCATATATAACTGCCCTAGTCTACAATAAAATGGCGTCTCTGTCGGCAAGGGCAGCATCTCTGGCCAGAATAGCAGCATCTCTCTCAACAAGAGCAGCGTCCCTCTCAGCCTCAGTAATAATCAAGGTCCGTCGGATCCGGCTATCCTCGGTAACCCGACTAGGGGCAGAATCAGCCGAGATGGAATAAGGAATATGGGCGGGAGTAGAGAAGCCTTCAAAATCATATCTGGATATCATCTCGGTAGACTCAGGAGGAATGAATACCCCTGGGGCAGTGTCATCTGTGAAAATCATTCAAGAGTCATCAAATACTCCAGTCTGAGTCAAACCAACCATATCAGAATCTCCGTGCAAACATTGCACATGAGCAGAGGTCTGAATGGGGCAATTCTCACTAAACTCGGCAAAGATCCTGCAAGACCAAAGATCATATACCCGCAGTAGATCTCTTTCTGTCTAGGGTCATCTCCACTGTCCCTAATCTAAGCACCTGACGGGCCTGAGCCCAATAGCTCAGAATACCCTCCACAAAGCCTGCCGGCACCTGAAAGGATAATAAGGACCAGGAATGTCCTAGAAGACCATCTGCAATAACCCTGTCGCCCGGGGATGAACTGACCAAAGCAGCGGAAAAGCCTGCCAAAGACCCCTGGGAAGGGCTGGTATCCAAACAATCAGTGACCCTGGGAAGGCATCTAAGCAAACCACAACAAGGTGGTGAGTGAACCTAGGCTGGAATCCAAGCAAGAAGTGACCCTGGGAAGGCATCCAAGCAAACCACAACAAGGTGGTGAGTGAACCTGGGAAGGCATCCAAGCAAATCACAACAAGGTGGTGAGGACCCTGGGAAGGCATCCAAGCAAACCACAACAAGGTGGTGAGTGAACCTGGGAAGACATCCAAGCAAACCACAACAAGGTGGTGATTGAACCTAGGAAGACATCCAAGCGAACCACAACAAGGTGGTGAACAACCCTTGGGAAGGGCCGATATCCAAAAAAGTGAGCGATCCCTAGGAAGGGCTGAGATCCAAGCAAACCACGACAAATGATGACATCTGTAGAACAGTATCAAAGGACTGTACAGGGGTCATTTTTCATCAATTTACATTTTAAATGTTGTGTCACATGCATGAATAGATGATAATTCTGTACGTGATCCATGAAATGAAAAAATAATAAATCGAGCATGTTAGGTGTCAAGGTCCTAGCCTATCAGAGTCAAAAGCGATGGCTGCCAAGAACGATGTACGAGGACAAACTCCAAGGATGCCTTTCAAGCTAGTTAGGAGAATAACTTCCTTTGATGACAATGCGATGGAATAAGGTGATTACGAGACGAGCGACCGGATACGAGACCCGGCGCAGACAAGACAATCAATCGGATACGAGACCCGGTGATTACGAGACGAGCGACCGGATACGAGACCCGACACTCACAGGACAATCAATCGGATACGAGACCCGGTGATTACGAGACGAGCGACCGGATACGAGACACGGCACTCACAAGACGATCATCCGGATACGAGACCCGTTGATCACGAGACGAGCGACCGGATACGAGACCCGGTAATTACGAGACGAGCGACCGGATACGAGGCCCGGCACTCACAAGATGATCATCCGGATACGAGACCCGGTGATCATGAGACGAGCGACCGGATACGAGACCCGACACTCACAGGACAATCAACTGGATACGAGACCCGGTGATTACGAGACGAGCGACCGGATACGAGACCTGGCGCAGACAAGACAATCATCCGGATACGAGACCCGGTGATTACGAACCAAGCAACCGGATACGAGATCCGGTGCAAACGAGACGACTGATCGGATACGAGACCCGACGGTTGTGAGACGACGATGATTATAGCAGCGATTGAGTGAAAATGTTGAGATCAATGCTCACAATAAATTTACGGTTGCATGATACATTGACACCTCTATAAATGTTTTGCATGCCTTACATCTTGTATTGCATCATAAGCTATATGTGTTGCATCATGTATGTACTGTCATTCTTATGCACTGTCATTCATGCATCGGGTGTCTACTTCTTTATCATGTTCATTTCATTTAACATTTCATAAACATGATAAAGAGGGGCAGCTGTAGACACCCAAATTTTGCACTTCGTATACTAACCTTGACAGGAGAGCAAAATCGTCAATTGAACCAGCCTACGAGAGCAAAGGATGGGCACAAGTATGAACACTCGACGCCACCGCGACGATTTGCAACCAAAACCGACGTGACAACAAGGCCATCCGAAATGAGCATTCCCGAATAATGTGGCACGTCTCCCAGTAATTCTCGGACTGCAAAATACAAGCCTTTCGGCGAAAACCGACGTCACGACACGAGAATCGAGGCATGGTACAAAAACCGAAAAAGTCAAACCAGCCAGTCGCGGATTGATCTGCGGCCAATAAGTGCGCCTTTTGAAAACACGGAAATCGAAACCAGGCTGAGTGGCTGGTGGGCGGTCAGCCAGCCGCAGATCAATCTGCGGGCAGCCGCAGATCAATCTGCGGGCAGCCGCAGATCAATCTGCGGCTGCTCTTAGCCAGCCTATTTCAGCTCATTCCTTCATTTAGCATACGGGGAGTTGGCAGCGACGGAAGAATTTTGAGAGAGGAAGAAAAATAGCAACAGCAGCAGCGAGTTAGGGAGAGAAAAGAGAGAAAAGTGAGGAATTATATCTCTTTTGTGAGATTGTATCATATATATTTTCTACCTTAATTAATATACGAGTTTATACACATCGTGGTGTCATTTGCAAGGTGAAAAAACCCTCTTTTATAGCATTTTTGTTATATCATTTTGTTAAATTTTTGGTCATTTGGGTTACATTAAATGTAGTTTGTCTTGTATATTATTGAGATTATACGGATTAGGGATTATTAGTGAGGGTTCCAACGGAACAAAATTCTTCCTAATGGCCCAATGATATCCATTTGGTGATTCTTAGCTTGTTTAATTGTTGTGATATCCATTTTGTGGGTGTGTAGAAATTGTGGATGTGAGCCTAGGAACGCGACCCCGTGGTCCAAATCCGATGATGGACAATTTCGGTGTATGTAATAGGATCGATTATCCTTGATTGTAAATATGTAATCGTCGGGCCTTAAAACGATACCAAGTTGAAAATCGGGTTTAAGGCCCCCGAAATAGTGAAATTTGTGCTTGTGGGCGTTTGGGGTTATTTTGATGGCTTACATGCCCATGAATAGCCCCAATGCATTTTAATGCTTGATTTGATTTATGACACAAATTGATTTCAAAGCTAAACGATGAAGATTTTCATAAAATCGATCAAACTAGGTTATTAGCATCACTAGGATAAGAAATTGGAAGTGCTAATGAATGTCGATTTCTATTTAACGAGAAGGCAAAAGAAAGATCGTGTTCAAACGTCACAAGAAATGGTTTTATGAAAATAAATGATTGTTTTATTAAACCGTTGTGCATAGGGTTAAAAAGATCATAGAAATTGCCCGCCACTTTATTTGCGAAAGCGATGTATAGGTCTCGATTCCTATTTTGACGAGGGTTTAAAAAACTAATCTTGTTTTGCCGAAACGACACTTAATGAAAATCTCGCATTTGTGAAAAATAAAATCAAACTTTTTCCATAAAGAACCAAGCTTTCTCGTATAAATCGAAGGACATTCTAAAGCATTCTCAAAACACGACTTTCCATATAAAAAATCCCAAACGATTCTTTCATACAAACTCACCACAACATTCACATAAACACACACACACGCACGCACACTTTGAGAATTAAAGGGATAGGAAAAGCATCAAGATTGCGGTAACCGTGTTTCACGGAAGTCGGGGGGTGCCTAACACCTTCCCCTCGCTTAAGCAAGCCCCCGAACTCTATGAATCTCGGTTTGCAGACCAATTAATTCGGAGTCACATATGAGCCAGCGATTTACGAAAATGTAATTCGAATGAGTTGGTACATCCATTTCAAATATACCAACTGGTGACTCTGGTCAAATTGGCTCATCATTAAAAAACGATCTTTCAAAACTCCGTCGACATTTGTGCCGACCTTTTCCAAAAATCATCTCATAAAAAGGCTAAAAATTGGAAAGAGTAATAATCGTCACGGAAGCGATCCCTCCCGGCGTCGACAAAATATATATATATATATATATACCACCATGAAATTCTCTTAACATATCATTATTTATATCATAGGTGGATGGTATAATTAGGGGCATAGCCAGGAATTTAAGTGGGAGGGAGCCAAAAAATTTACTAAAAACTTTTTAGCGGCAAAAAGTATTATTGTAAGATTAAAAAAATATAAATATAAAGTAAAGCTTTATATATTTTAAATTTTAATATACTTATGAATTCATCTATTCAAAGTGTTTTAATATTAGACTAAAATTAAGAGTCTCAAATTTTTTCAAATCTTAAACATACATGTCATTATTATATTTATTCAATATCATGGTGAACCCTAAAAATTTCATTAGACACCAATACAATGATAACAAATATATTTAAGATAATTTGAGACACCTACTATATACTAATACAATGATAACATGTATATTTAAGCTAATTTGAGACACCTATTAACCATAATATTAATTTTTTTTATTTGTCTTTAAAGCTAAGTTAATTTTTTTTAATATTAACCTTATTTACCTTCCTTTGAAAATTATAATTAGACGTTTGAAATGGATTGAAAGTTGGAAATAAATTTTATATATTATTTTAGGTATAATATAATTTAAATTTATATTCACAAATATGAGTCAAATACTAAAAAAAATATTTACACAACGAGAGAAGCCCCAATATCAATATTAACAAAATTATCCTTATTTATAAATAGGTAGAGGTAGGGGTGGGGAGGAAGGGAGAGCCATGGCCTGCTCTTGTTCTTTCCTAACTACGCCTTTGGGTATAATAGAGTTTGTTTGGTATAAATGAATTTTTCAAATTTGATATTAAATATTGAATGTTTTGCTTTGTCGGGTTCAAACTTTTTTTTAAAGTTAAACGAGTCTGAGTTTAGTCAAGTCAAACTTTAAACAAACTTGACATCTAATTTACCAACTTAATTTGTTAAGTAAACTAGTTAAACTCGAGTTAAAATTAAGCGAGACAATATATATCATTAATTAAACACTAAATGAGTCGGTCGGATTTACTTGGCTTAAACGTGTTAGACACAAGCTTGACATAATATTGTTTGAGTTTGACTATTTTAATTAAAAAAATTAAAAAATCTAATCAAGTTTAACTCGTTTAACAAGTTCGAATTCAACTTAGTCAAGTTGAATTGAATTAAGCTCGTGGACCGCTCTTTTTTTTAGAGGAATAAATAAATCACTTTATATATATATATATATATATATATATATATATATATACGGTAAGCTTCTAAAGCGAACTTTAAAAAGCGAACTAAAGACGAACCGTCGTATTTGGTATCTACGGCGACGATTCGACCCGACGCCAAAGACTACATGACTACGACGACGGGTCGAATCGTCGTCATAGACACCAAAGACGACAGTTCGTCTTTAGTTTGCTTTTTAAGGTTCGCTTTAGAAGCTTACCGTGTATATATATATATATATAAAAGCTAGGGTCACTTCATGATCGAATGAAAACATGAAACAACAGTTCTATACTTTAACCATCAATAAATTAATTATATATCAATATAATACATATATATGTGCAAGATAATAATAAAGAACTCTTTCACCATCGTACCTTTAAAATGTATAAAAGAAGAATCATTCCATTTGAAGTCAAATATACAATCATACATTCGTCAAATGTATAGGAGGACCAATGGACCCCGGAAAAAAAGGCTAGACATTTTTAATATAACCACATAACCACTCAACCTCAAGGTCCTTAGAACACAACTCCAAAAAATTAGGGTTCAAATTTCTCTCTCCTCTTTCTCTCTCAATGTTTCTCTTCCTGTCTCTCCGTCATTTTTAATACTAACTAAGGTTTCCAAATCATCCCCCCCTCTCTCTCTCTCTAGCTAGTACCCATTGGGATGTTCATGATATAGAAAAAAACCCACAGAAAATCCCATGGGGACATGCATGTCATTAAGCGTAAACACCACCTTCCTCAAAAAAACCAAACACATCAACCATCCTTCCTCCCATTATGGCGGCTGCCGGCATCCGGCAAGATTCTCCCGTCCGATCACCGTCCTCCAAGACCCGTCAGGGTACGACATTTTCACCCGTTACCGGTTCGGACGGGAGCTCGGGAGGGGAGAGTTTGGGGTAACCTACGAATGTGTTTGTATTGAAACTGAGGAAAAGGTGGCATGCAAGAAGATATCAAAGGACAGGCTGAGGACGGAGATCGATATCGAAGACGTGAGGAGAGAGGTTGAGATCATGAGGAATTTGCCGGCTCATCCCAATATTGTGACATATAAAGATGTTTATGAGGATAAAGAGGCTATTTATTTGGTTATGGAGCTTTGTGGGGGTGGTGAGCTTTTTGATAGGATTGTTGCGAGAGGGCATTATAGTGAGAGAGCTGCAGCTCTTGTTACCAAGACCATGCTCGAGGTCGTCAAGGTATGTGTATATATCTTGTGTTCTGTTAATCTAATCTGACTCGTCCCAGACCCTATTATTTGCAGGAGCCAAGGAGCCATGTGTACTTGATAATGTAGATACAACTTTATTTTACATTTTAATTTTGGTAACCTCACCTTCGTCCAAATTTTGCCTAGATTCTTGTTTGAATCAAATTAATACAAGAAATCTTGTAAATGATTAGTTAGTTGTGATCATTTGAACGGTTTAATACGATCCGGTTAAAGTACTAAAGTTGTCACACTATATACCATTGATAAGTATTTTATAAATTTTTATCGTATTGATTATAGTAAATGTTACATTTATGGTGACCTACAAACAAAACGGTAGAACTAAAGTAAACATGCAACTTTTGCTATGACTAATGTAGCAAAAGTTTATAAAATCTACCAATGATATATAGTGTAACAATTTTACCATAAACCAGATCCATTTAATACAATACTGCCAAACAAGTCGAATGTAACAAATTACTGTAGTGAGTTTCTCACTTAACAGATCCTCTAAGGTGTTGTAATAGTACTATCCTCTCCATTTCAAACGAAATGGAGTATTCATTTTTTGTACATTTTTTATCATCATTTTTCTCTCTTCCATCATCATGATGTCACATTCCAACACATTTTAAATCTGGACCATGAAATGGAGACTCTCCATTTCATTTAAAATGGAGAGGATCCTAATTCTATAACGTGACAGACCCTCTAAGTGAGGGGTGTACGTTACATAATAGTAATAATATAGTTTTTTATCGAATTATATGAGATAGATCGTGCAATCAATAACTATATATAACAAGATATTAAGAGATTTTATTATTCAATAATTTTATAATTATATTGAATCATTTTAGTTGGTCATAAGTCAATACCAATTAATACTTGGTCAATCATTCAATACTCTTCATTCTTTTGATACAATGTATAAATTTTTCATATACCGTGAAATGTATACTTGGATATATATAAATATATATACATGCATGCATGAGTTGGTCAATGTATAAACTTTTCATATACGGTAAAATATATATAATAACCTTCAATATTATATATGTATTATGTCAATAAAAAATGATAAGTATATCAAAAAAAATTATCAAATATTTGTAAAAAAAGTGATATAAATTAGCCCGTGTGATCAAACTTATTATTTAAAGAGCAATTTCAGGTACTAGACAAAAATTGTGTAGTTCACTTAGAAAAAGTATTATTGTACAATTCGTCAATGTTTTGTCTAAATAAACCAGCTAAATAGTTTCTATCGAGTTCACTAACGTTCTTATTATTTAAATGATTTTATTTTTAAAAGTAATTACGACATGATGTATGTACGTAGGTATGTCACGAACATGGTGTAATGCATCGGGACTTGAAGCCCGAGAACTTTTTGTATGCAAATGAGCATGAAAATTCTCCATTGAAGGCAATTGATTTTGGCCTCTCCATATTCTTCCAGCCTGGTATATATATTCCCTCAATATTGAGTTTAATAATTATGCAGCTTTAATTTGTAACACAATTAAATTAATCTGGTGTGATCTTTTATATTTATTTATTTATAAATTGGTGATAGGTCAGTATTTCAGCGAAATTGTTGGAAGTCCATATTACATGGCTCCTGAAGTCCTTAGACGAAATTATGGAGCAGAAGTTGATATATGGAGTGCAGGTGTTATTCTTTACATCTTACTTTGTGGAGTTCCTCCTTTTTGGGCAGGTAATTAAGTTTTCTTTTTTCATCTTCTTTAGTTTGTTGATTTAGGTTTGAGGATGAATTAAAAACAAATGGAAAGTTTGGTATTCTTTACATCTTACTTTGTGGCGTTCATGGCGGCTCGGTCAGTTCTGTATATTCTGTTGTTATTTTTATAATTGAATATAACTGTTTTTTAGAAGTATTTGTGGTATTCGCTAGTCGTTACGATCGGTCCTTTTCCTGATTATTTGTTCTTTTTGTTGAAAGGATTACCATTTTAATTTTTATTATTGTAATATTTTTATGTTTTGTAACAGATTATAGTTTTAATATATTTCAGCTTTTTGACTGTTTGATCAAAAAAAACAAATGAAAAGTAAATAAAAATAGAAAAAGCACTTCCATTATTAAAATTTACAGTTTATTTATGGAGACTGATAAGATGATATATCCGGAGTTTAACTTTCTAGCGCAAATGATGTAATATGCAATTATATTATGTGTATTAAAAATTGTATTGAATTGATAAATTTAGCACGAAATTACTTTGGTTGTCTATTTGTGCTAAGTATGTTGCCTTATATATTTGGGGTGGTTGTTTCAAGTACAGAAACTGAAGAAGGAATTGCACAGGCAATAGTCCAGAGTGAGATAGATTTTAAAAGGGACCCCTGGCCAAAAGTGTCTGAAGATGCTAAAGAACTTGTCAGGGGCATGCTTGATCCCAATCCATATAGTCGGATGACAGTTGAAGAAGTCCTCGGTATGTACTTTATTTAAACACGGAATATTCTTTCATCTTAAAATGCCAGTCTATTTTTTCTATTTAGACGTCTAAAAGTATAACACATGAAAATTTTTTCACGTTCCTCATTCGAGCTTTCTTGACTAATTATTCATTTTCGTGAGTTGGCCTAACCTTCAACCAAGATAATAGAAAGAATCAAGGTTTAATATTAAAATAATTTCAAAAGTTTTTCCTGACCTGCTAAACAATGGTGGAGGCAAAATGGATTCGAAGGTAGCTATTGGCTAGAGATTAGGTTGTTAAGTGGTTTTGAATGCCCATTTCCAAAATCAATCTACCAAATCTCAATATATCCCAATATATTTAAGTGAATTGTGATTTTGGCCACTCATTCTACACAAAAAAAGTCATATTTTAACTCTCCGAAGTATATTCGAATTCTTTAGATTTAAAATTGATGCAACTCATTTCGTATGAAAATGATAAATTTTGTAATGATTAGTACGTTAATATATTAGTTTACAATAATTACAATTATATAAACTAGAATCAAATGAGAACCTATCACTTTTTAATTTTGAGATTTTGTGAGCTGATTTCTAAAAGTCAAAACGAGACGGTTCTTTGTAAAACAGAGATAGTATTGATATTGTATAAAAACTAATTGATCGGTTCTTTTTTATATGAAGGACATCGTTGGATCCAAAATGCCAATGACGTTCCAAATGTTCCTCTGGGAGAGAATGTGAGAACAAGAATCAAGCAATTCTCTTTGATGAACAAGTTCAAGAAGAAGGTTCTCGGCGTAAGTTAATTAATTGCATGCCCAATATGTACCAAAATTTAAGTTTCTTGAATTTATTTTTTTTGCAAAATTAAAATTAATTTTGCCTTTTGCTAAAAAATAAAATATCTAAATTTTCATACATTGTAAAATAAAATAAAGGTGGTAGCAGCAAGCTTGCCAGCTGAGGAAGTACATGGGATCAAAGAGATGTTCCATATGATGGACACTGACAAGAATGGAAATCTGACATTTGAAGAGCTAAAACTTGGTCTCAATACTACTGGCCAACATGTTCCTGATCCTGATGTTCAGATGTTAATTGATGCTGTAAGTTTACTAATTTCTTTCCACTTGCAATTTCTTTAAGTTTATACATTCATTTATTGGGCCCAAACCGAGTTTTCAATAAGAGCAATTCACAGTCCAAAAGTACCAATTGGGTCATCTTAACGTGGTCAGCCCAAAAGGCAACTTAAAAGTGGATTCTGATTCCAAGCCGTTTGAACTAAATAGTTCATTTGGGTATGTAAAAACGAGTTGCATTGATATAGTATAGAGTTATATTTCAAATGACTTTGTTATATAATTGCAACTCTCGGCTATACAAATGCAATTTGTCTCTCTAGGACTTTGGAAATGGATTGTCCAATTTAAATTGCCTGAAATCCAAATCCCTCATAAAATCATGACAAGTAATTGTTAATAGAGTTGAAATCTTATAAACAGTTCAGTTCAGGTGTAGGAATGTAGTTATAATTTTTTGATTAGCGACTTTGATCACTTAAAGTTTGAATTTGTTCATTTTGTGCTCTTTTTGTTCATTTTAATACTTGACCAACTTTTTGTTTTTGTGCAAAAATGAATTAAAGGCTGATCTTGATGGAAATGGAACACTTAACTGTGAGGAGTTTGTGACCATTGCGGTGCACTTGAAAAGGATTAGCAGTGATGATCATCTCCGGCAAGCATTTGAGTCGTTCGATAAGAACAAGAGTGGCTACATAGAGTTTGAAGAGTTGAGAGAAGCTTTGTTCGACGAAGGTCTAGGCAACAACAATGAACAAGTGGCCAAGGACATCATATTTGATGCCGATTTGGATAAGGTAAGCCCTAAATTTTGTTTGATAACTTCATTTTAACTAACTTCGCTTTCATGAAATTACAAAGGTGTTTTAGTTCCAATTCTAGAAAATGGTATTGGGTTGCCAAACCTAGCATAAACATGAGACCTTATATGACTATTAGATCTTTATACGATTTATTTTAAGATTTGACGATCACAATTTAAAAATACAACTATTTTGCCACCACATGATATTGTGGAGGGCTCTGTGTATTTTTAAATTGTGACTGTTAGATCTTGATGGAAAATGTGGTGGTCATATGCTCATAGTCATCGTTTGATATGAATCAAACGCCTCTATATATGTGTGTGTATACATATATATATATATATACATATATATATATATACACACATATATATGGATAATGATCCATATCTAAAGTTGGATAAGAATTCCTATTATCGAACTCATCTATGACCGTTTAAAAAAAGATCGAATGACCTAAGATTTACCTTGTCCGCACAATAGTTGTGCGGATGGGAATTCAGAAATTATATCCCATCTGCACAACCGTTGTGCGGATAGGGTCCACCATCCGCATAACAGTTATGCGGATGGAAATAATTACAGCTTTTTGATCACAGATATAAATGGTGAGATCTGTGTTGGATGGATGAGGCTTCCATCCAACTTTAGCTATAAATCACTCCCTTATATATATATATATATAATATATATATATTTATAGAGTCAAGATGAGGTCCGGACTGCCTGACCTGATAAAATCCGGACCCGAATTTTTTTTTTTTTTTTTTTTTTTTTTTTTTTTTGCAAAACAGTTAATAAAAAATATATAATGATTTTTGGTATTGAAAAAAATTATTAAAACAGTGTTTTGGGTTTGATTTGGATACATATAACAAACAGTGTTATACCGACTGTATAACAGTGTTTGTTATATGTATCCAAATCAAACCCAAAACACTGTTTTAATAATTTTTTTCAATACCAAAAATCATTATATATTTTTTATTAACTGTTTTGCAAAAAAAAAAATTAAAAAAAAAATTCCGGGTCCGGATTTTGGTCAGGTCCGGGAGTCCGGACCTGATCTGCGCGGTGTGTATATATATATATATATATATATATATATATAATATATATATATATATATATATATATATATATAAATTTAACGTTGTCTGTAGCCAACAGTCTGTCAAATAGTTAAGCGGACGATATTTCTAACTTTTGTTTACGCAACTGTTCATCAATCTATTGACTACGGCCAACGTTGACTTTGAATCATGCCCTTATATGTATACAAACACAATTTTATTGCTATATAAGTCTGCTAGTAATCTAAAAGCCAAGTATTTTGGTTGTTGAAATGGCATTAACAGGATGGTCGGATCAGTTATCAAGAATTTGCAGCCATGATGAAACAAGGCACGGATTGGAAGTTGGCGTCTCGTCAGTACTCGAGAGTAATGCTAAATGCACTTAGCATGAAAATGTTCAAGGAAAAATCTAAGAAAATAAATTAGGAAGTTCATTCAAAGAGTTGAACTAACTAATACATGTATCACTCACCCCCATAGGATCAATCTATGAAAATGATTTTGAGATAATGATTCTTTCGAGTTGGGCGTTTTCAAATAATTTTGAGATAGTGATTCTTTCTGAGTTTGGGCGTTTTCAATTTAAATATGCTAGATTTTAACTTTACCTTCTATTAATGGCTAAGAGGTTATAAAAATAATCAATCTTTAGTCTATCCTTATGGTTTTTTAGCTGAAAAATGCAAAATTAGCATGAATAACACAATATTTACTCTATTAAACAGCCCTGCCAGTCAGTTTTTACTGCCCAACCAAAAAATACCCTAAAATCCAACCACTTCATAAGACAAGCCATGAATCTTACAAAAATGTTGTGTTATAATCAAAATTTTAACCATTTCTACAATCAGCGTAGCTTTATTCATGAGATTCCATTGAATTAGATCTTCAACGAGAAACCAGAAGAAACACACAAACAAGTAAATTTGCATTGCATATAAATATATAAATATCAGTCCCAACAAAAGTTCAAGAACCTAGTAACAACAGAAGTTCAAGAACCTTGGCCTTCATAAAATTATGGCTGGACATGTAGACAACATTATATACAAAACACCAAATTATAAATATACACCTTCCCCCTTTCTTTTTCCCATTTCACTGCAACAAGCAGCAGCTCCAAATCAGGCTGCTAATTCATCCTTAGTTCTTTCCTGCATTTCTTTTCCCAGAATTTGCCACCTCGTTGCAAATATCAGTAAGCAAACCTTTAGATGCACACACTTCAATTTTCTTGCTTCATGAGGTATTTCAGTGCAAGAAAAAGTCCCGTCGCAGGAAGAGATGTGTAGAACATTTCATCTGCGTTGATGGCACATTTGGCATGTTGATGCAAACTTGGAAACATTCACATAAGTGCAATGATCGCAAGCCCAATTACCCGGATCATCCACGTTTTTGCCCGACCCTCCCGTACGAGAAGACACCTTTCCCTTCCCACCTTTCCCTTTGCTACTCCCTGCAGCGGATTTTGAGCTTGTTGTTTTGCTACAAGCTCCAACAGAATAAACGTCTGATAGACCATTCTCTAGTGCTCTAACCAAGTTTTCAAAGTAATTGCGAGTCACACTGTTGCATTTGCGAGTGCACATCAGGAATATAGTTGAGTTTACAATTATTAAATTATTAAAATTAAAAAAAAAAAAGTAAAACTTGTAAAGCAACTAGGCACGAGTGACACTGTTGCGAGTCACACTGTTGCATTTGCGAGTGCACATAACTAGGCACGAGAAATAAAATAAGGTCAAATTAGTCTATAAAAGTTAGAGAACAATGCCCGAGCTTTAGTTGACACAAACATTTAGATAAATGGCCAACTAGAGGGAGCCCTACATAATTAGCTTCCAGCTAACCTACCATAACCCAGGTATCAGATTCATGCTGGCATTTCAATAGATCAATTACATCATTTTTTTTCTTTATAAGTTGAATAGATCAATTATATCATCAACAATAACAGTGACTGTAAATATGAGACCAGGCATAAATTTAAATATCTAAAGGACATGAACACATGAAAGGTCAACTTGAGTTCCATACACAGCACACATTCCACTTAGGGTATACCCACTTGTGGTTAAGCTATGGTTCAGGAGGTTTACGTGTTAAGGTTACCTCAGTCTTTTCAATGCCTGTTATACAAGGATCTTATAAAGTTTTCTATTTTTAAGTCAAAGTTCAAAATTTTATATTTAGCTTGTTTCCAAAATTTAGAAGATTACTGAACTTAAGACTTACCCTCAGCGTCCAAGGATAAAAGTTCACATCACCTCTGTGTGTAGTCCAAGTTAAATGTCTACTTACCTGTAGTAACCAATCTTTTGCCCAACTTTTCCTATATTACCCTACAATTTAATGTCTAATATATCTACTCTCTCCAATTTTATTAACCATGCCAGCAATGTGCGCTAAAGGGAGGAGAAAGGAGCTACATGCATGGTTACGAGAGTTCAAATTTATTAGACTAGGAATCACTGAATTGCATTGGTAATCACGATCGGAAAGAGAAAGGGAGGAGAGAGGAAGTCATATATGCATGGCCTTTTTGAGAGTTTTAATTTAGCCTTTAGATTGTATTGGAATATATTACCACAATAAATATAGACTTTAGCAATTTTCAAGATAATTAAGTCTTATTATGAGAGTTTTAGTTTTAAGTTCTAGAAACATTTAACATGGACAATTTGGTCATTTTATTCCCTTTCTTAATACGCACAAAAGTCAACCATGACTTTTATCATGGGACATTTATCATGGGACAAGAGGAGTATTCGACAAAGTTACAAAAATCGCTAGGCAGACAGGCGTTGCAAGGAGCGTCTAGTGCCTAAGCGGAGATTAATCGGACCTAGGCGGAGATAATTATTTAGGCGCCCACAAAATCAGGGTGTTAGAGAATCGCCTAGCACCTAGGTGGGGATTTTTAAAACACTGGTATTTGAGTATTAATCTACTTGCTTGTGCTTAACCAATATAAATTGTACAATATTCTTGTTCTGCTCTCCTCTTTCTTCTTCTCTAAAGCTACCAGGGTCCAAGTTAAAATAGACTCCCCCATAACAGCCCCCAACTTAATCCCCAAACTCTACTAAACAAGCCCCAGGGAGATAACGAGCCTACTTCCACTTGGTGTACTTTAATAACTGCAAATAAATTCTCGCACACAATTACCTAGTCAATCCAGCTAGCTTTGTACGAAAATTATTAAAATCATCTGATGTGCCATCATTAAGGTAATTCTGTAGTTCCTTCTCGGCACACTGATGGAGCCTTTCTAAGTTAGCCTCAGCTTCACCTGCTCAGAAAATAGAATCAAATACAAAACAATAACTAGACCAGAACACAACATCCTAGTAGAATATTTGGTTTAAATGGAGAGAAAACAACATACCTTGCAAGTACTCAAAAAACTGCCTCTTGGCAACCTCATGCTCTGGCAAGTAAAAACCATATGCATATGTCCATTTTAACACTCGCCTACACTCAACAATCTGCAACCATAAAGAATGAACGTCGAATATTATAATCATAATGCAAACAAGAATGTTTTAGCGCATATTTATCTACCATTTAATAAGGATACTATATTTATTTTTTCAAATTTTATTTTCTAAAGTTTATTATGTGATGTAAATAATGTCAGAATCCAATTACAAGGAAGTTCAAGCTTCACACGAGAAACTACCTTATCAATGGATTAGTGACATCACTGAAAAACTCCTAAAAGACTGCCATCACATCCCCCCCCCCCAAACAAAATAAAATAACCCTCCAATAACAACATTCCAACAATGCTAGTAGAATGCCTTGGAGGAACCATCCAGAACTGGTGATTTATCATCGTCACGAGAATCCAACACTGAGACCACCGCTTCAGAAAAAAAAAATCTCTTCAACCAGCCCTGTCCCATACTAACCGAGTTGCAATCCATGCCCTTTATTATCGCTTGCCACTCATGAAAACTCACGATACCATGGTGTAATCCGACTCCCCACTCAATCAGTCATCACCAACTACAACCCCCACCAACTTCCCACCAACCCCTCTGACATTGAGTCAACCTTTCTCTTGTAAACAAACCACACAATGTCTTGGCCCTTGGCCCTCCCACCACCTTAATCACCATCCTTTTGTTAGTATTGCTCACCCCACTCACATTCCAAAATAAAGCTAGAAGTCTCATCTGAACATAATAGCATTCCTTCCCACATTCTTTCTAACCCCCCCCCCTTTTCTTCTACACAAAAAATAAATAAATAAAATCTTACTCCCCTCCCGTATGTCAGGTAACAGTATTTACTGTTTCTCAACTAGAACTGAAGTTGAAAGAAAAAATTGAAAAAGATAGAACACGTGATAGGCTAATTATGGATTGCCTGATCACCTAAAGTTCATTTTTCCCATTGTAGTATAGTATAGCCTCGAAAAATCAACCCTTCAACACCAGCAATTTAGTTCTTATCAAGAAAACCGGTTATAAATAAAATATTTATTACAAACCGGTAACCTTTCATGAATACCCTTTGTTTTATGGACACCCATGTTCCACATTTATCCATTACTTTGAGCATTATAGTGTCCAAAAACAAAGATTAAAAAGTGATTCTTCAAGCTACGTAAATAAAAACTCATACTGGGAAATGAGCACAATATTTGGGATGAACATCCTTACTAATATTTGAAATTACTCATGTACGTGTTACTTTTTTAAATTCAATTCAACAATACATAGTAATGAATGGTAAGGGAATTGCAATTTAACAATGAAGGAGGTTTAAACTTACCTGTAGCCAGGCTTCTGTTACAAACTTCAACTGTGACTCTGGTATCTTCTGTTTTTCACTAAGTTTTTCAAGCTGAAGAGAAATTATATATACAAAGAAAGTATTCAGGAGATCAAGTCATAGTAAAAATAAAGCAGAACTTATTTTGTAGGTAGCAGATTTTTTAATGTCGAATCATGGAGGAATAAAACCACTCAGTAATCCATTCTAGAACAAGTATCAGCTGGTCTTACTAAGAAAGATCACCTGATGAAAAATACAATGGCAAATAAACATTCTGCTGGAAAATAATTCAGTTCATTGAAAGAAAATCATGATATGATGATTTCCTATGATTTGCATGTGTAATGTATATTATCTTCCAAAAAATTATAAGCAGAATTATCATAAGAAATGTCCCCTTAATCAGCTAAAAAAATTCATTCAGTTTTCTCTCTCTACATTTTGCAAATTTCTCAAACTTTCGGCGACTTAAGTTTAAGATATATAGCATTCAATATTAAAAGGACAGGGGCGCCTCAATAATCAACTAAATGCAGACTAAAAACACTCGCGATGAACCCAAATTCTTTGAAACAATAGGAAAGAAAACTCGAGTTGAACTTATTGAAATTCAAAAACAGGTAGTAAAAGTCGATAAGAAACTCGTGGAACATAAAGATGACCCTTCAATCTAACTCATCGGAGACACTTATTCATTCAATAGATACCTTCACCATCGCCATAGTACAATGGAAACTTTAACAACTAGATTTACACTTACATGCACAGTTTGCATTAGATTTAGATCTGCAAGTGCTTTTTGCCTTGACTGCAATTGAAAAACCCAAAGGTGTCAGACTATTCACCAACAAATTATATAGATGAAACAGAATAGATATCTCAAACATAAAAATCAATTAACAAAAAAGGATTGTGCATGTGTGTGGGTTGGGGGGGAGTCCAGAAGTATTTTTAATCCAGTACTTCTCCTTCCCCTTTTCCGTTTCCTTAATACAGAAAACCAAGAACAGTGCAAAGCTGACTTGCCTGATTGTTTTCCCTTCAGATGCCTATATGGCTTAAATATAGAACAGTGATAAGATAGTAAGTTAGTATTACCATGACAAGAGTCTTTCCTAACATGTGGGCATGTGACCCAAAAATATTAGTTAGTTAAGGGGCATTTTTGGACTTTAGTAGCAATTCAGCTCTATATTAAGAGGTGATTGACAGAAGAATGATATGAAAATATGAATCGATTTTCTGATATTTGTGAGCTCAATGAGTCACACACACTCTCCCCCTGTCCCATTCTTATCCAATCTTCCCATCTTGCCCAAGTTTTCTTCTGAATTCTAACCCTAGATCTCTCTCTCTCTCTCCTCTGCATCATTGTGAGGGATTTCAGGTATCTCATGACACCAAAGGGCGCTGAGTCCTGACAAGAACTGCATGCAAGGTTCCAACCACACAGTTATGTTCACCACCAAAATTATCCACAATCATACTACCTTAACTCATTGGTAGAACAATATGACAGGAAAATATCCAGAAATTGCCCAGCTTATGCTTATCCAAGGTCTAGTGAAGTAATTTTTGCGGCAACCAGCTGGAAGTTCCAACTATTTCAGGTACATTGACGTTGTATGCATAGTTAACTATTAAATACTCCTATTAAAATTTTAGATACAAATATTACTTTTTAAGGGACACAGGACAGTGACCATAAAATTTCAGGAAGAGATGAGATCTGAGATGGGCACTAATGCTACGAAATACTAAATGGGACACATTTAAATAAGTTTCAAGGCCATATAATAGCATATAAATGGAGATTAAGTGACAAGCTTGTTCATACTGATTGGTTGGTAGCCCAACGTTCATAATAATGAGTATATCTCTCTAAAGAGTTCTTAGCCATCTCTCTTCTCCTCTCCGTTTCATCATACTGCAAAGAAGAAACATATTGGGAAATGGTCCTCATTAATCATTCTCAACATCAAAGCATGGAAGTTCACATAGCAACAAAGAAAATATTGCTAGACAACTTAAGCAAAATGTAATTGGATCCATTACCGCTCCCTCTTGCTTTGCTGCCTCATAACGATTGCATGCATAAAACCCACCAGTCCTCTCGCCATGATCAGACCACGCACCGAGGCATAACCTGCACACACAATGGTTAAAGATTATGAGATCAACAAATTGATAATAACAAAATCAATTATTTAAAAAAGCCTAAAGCTGAATTATTGTTATTATAGCAACAAGCCGTACGATCTAGGGCACAAAGTTTCATTAAACAATAAAAACTAATAGACTACTAGAGAGGAGTGAAATCTTGAACCGAATCAATTGAAGAAAGCATGAATCAAGAAAAAAAAATACAAATAAAGTTAAAAACATGCAATTAAGGAAACAAAGCTTACCAGCAGAACTCAAATTTGCAGGGTGGTGTGCAAGTCATGTGCATACAACCTTGGTTTTTCTCAATTGGGCGCTTGCACTTCGGACAAGGCTTGGAATTAGCAAGTATCCTGGGTCATTACACAATATTTTCAGCATTACAAAGGATGTGAAATATCATTAAATTAAGAAATCCACTAATTCTGGTGGTTCAACATGAACACAGTAAAGTTCCATTTCACTTGAATGAGAAAAACTTATATTCATAAAGGCCTTGAGGAAACAATGACAAATAAAAGTAACGGAAATTTACTTTTCAAAATTGCATAGCTGATAACCTTTATTCTCAAACAAATCAAAACCATAAAAACATATTATATGTGTGTGTCTGCAAAAATATCTAAATACATGTGTATATGTGTGATTATACACTAACAATGATAGAGTTACATGTTACATGCACAATAAATAAATAAAAATCTTAAGCACAATGGGATATCATCACAAACTGCCAGAGAAGATGAATTCAGCTGAGAGAAGGAAAACATCAATTAGAAGGCCTAGCACTAAATAAAAGATCATGATTTCAAAGCAAGTCAACAGAGTTTCACAGAATAAGAACTCAAATACCAAGTCAACAGAGATCTGAATAGCATAAAGCAAGAACTCTAAAACTTAAAATACCATGGATAATCATCATGAACATTAAACAGAAAGAAAAACAAAACTATAAAATATCCGTAAGAAAACTAGCAAGCATAATGACTTTACCAATTCATGTTTTCAGACTCTGCGGTGTTTTTCAATATCCACTTGGCCACAGTTTCGCAGTCCACCGGACGATGAGCTTCCTCTGTACACTGCAATATCAGTTCCGATTATCAAGCTTCATGGTCTATCTACAGTTAATAATGTAACCAAGAGCTAGAAATTTCAAACAGGTCCAGGAGGCTTACATTCCAACAAAAGCTATATGAGCAAAGGCAAGAAACGTCATGGAGTCCACTTCCAACATCAAATTCTACAGCACAATCACATCCTGGAGCAGGACACCACTTGGTCTACCAAAACAAAAAGGGAACATAATTAATATTGCAGACAGTAGAAAATGGAACAACTTGCATCACTGTTCATGATGTCAGATGCATGCCAAAAACAATAGAAGGAACAAAGCTATATCAAGATGCATGTATATTCTATGGGAAAGTTAAGAGCACTTTGGGGATTAGAAACAAAGCCTCTCAATTTGCAAGGCTAAACACTTCTTACAATCTACCACCATACTCAAAATCCCAATATATAAAAATAGACAGAACGCAACCGTATTAAAGAAAAAAATCAGTAGGTAAAAGCTACAGTACCAGCAGGTCTTTCCTCTATTAACAAATATAATACTCCCTCCGTCTCCAAAAGGATGAGCAAAGTACAATTTGTACACATATTAAGTGTTAGTAGATAATCTAGAGGATTCTAGGATATTATTCTAATAGCATGATTTGGGGGATTGCATGACTAAAGGGAGATTGCATAATTAAGGGATGATTAATTTACTTTCCAAATGTACTGCACTTCTAAGCCTTTATAAAAAGCTCTCTATTGTACATTGCAAGACATATAATAGAAACAGCTTCTCTTCTTTATTTCTCCACATGGTATCAAAGCTTGGTTGATCTTGGTAATCAAATCAAAAGATTTTACTTCCGCCGCCAGCGGCACATAGCCGGTGGCAGGTATCGTTTCTTTTTATTGTTTAACTTCATCTTAAAGAAAAAAATTAGGTGGTTAGGGTTCAATTCTGGTTCTATTGTTGGAGTTGAGAGTTTTTTTTATATTTTCTTTTCTCATTTTCAAAAAGGCGACATGTCTACAGTAATTAATTTCTTGGGGGAATATGTAAATGAGTTGTTGATTGGAGAGCAAGAATTTTCAATTAGGTGGTTAGAGTTCAATTTTGGTTCTTTTGTTGGAGTTGGAGTTTATTTTACTCTCTTTTTTTTCTTCTCATTTTCAAAAAGGTAACATGTCCAGCGCAGTTAATTTCTCGGGTTGAAATATGTAAATGGGTTGTTAATTGAAGAGCAAGTATTTTCATGGGACAGAGGTTTGAAGAAGGCGTCTGTCCTTCGATTTGTTGGGAGGCTTAAGAGTCCTCCATTATTGAGGAAGGCAAGTCCTCCATAATTTTTGTTGGAGACAAGTGTTCTCCATTATTGCCTGCACATAATATCCTTGAAAAGTATATGTGAAGTTATGTATTGAGAGTGAGAATCAACTTTGGACATACACATCATTTTTTCTATTTCTTTCCTTTTATCTTATTCGTGCAAATTGAAAAAGGCCTCAATTTGAGGGGTTTATTGGAGATAAAATATTTTCCTTTTAAGTTTGGTTTGAATCTTTTTAGCTTTGGGATTATGTTTTGTAACAAGCTATAAGTCATAATATAAGACTTTCAGCTTGAGGGGGAGTTTTAGTAGATAATCTAGAGTATTCTAAGATATTATTCTAATAGAATGATTTGGGAGATTGCATGATTAAAGGGAGATTGCATAATTAAGAGATGATTGATTTACTTTCCAAATATACTGCACTTCTAAGCCTTTGTAAAGGCTCTCTATTGTACATTGTAAGACATATAATAGAAAAAAGCTTCTCTTCTTTAATTCTCCACATTAAGAAAAGTGAAAGTAATTGACTATGAATAGGCTATTATGAGTTCGAGCAAGCCGCTATGGTGAAATCGGTAGACACGCTGCTCTTAGGAAGCAGTGCTAGAGCATCTCGGTTCGAGTCCGAGTGGCGGCAGACCATCTTGTAAAAGAGATACAATATAATGAATTCCATTTCTGATTTCTATTTCAGGATTCCTCCTTTTTAACATTTTTTATGATATTTTCAACTTTAGAGCATATATTAACTCATATTTCCTTTTCAATGAAGAAAGAGAGTAAAAAAGTTCCAAATTTATCCCACAAGATTATAAAGTGATTACTTCTATTTTTTATACTAATGGAACCCACTAAATGACTATGTTACCTTTCACTTTATGTACTTTATCTCATCCTTTTGAGGACAAAAATATTTGTACATTTAGTCATCCTGTTGGGGATGGAGGGAGTAACAACTAGAGTATAGAAAATATGTTCATTAAATTATTGGATTATGCATAGAAGGGGTAAAAGACATTATAAGTGAATAAAATCAATCAATTAATCAAATAACTAAGCAGGCAAAATATACTCCAATTCCAAGCTAGTCTTGATGCACATCAAATGTGAGCAAGGACAAAATAGCTATACTTCATGTAGGTACCACTTGGGATCTTGTGTGATAAAGCTTGGTAGAAAAGAATGTGTTTATCCTTCTAAGTTAGCATAGTTCGATGAAACAGACAGATAAAATGACATGATGGCAGCATAAAATATAATTAGAAACACTAGAGCCCAAGGCTAAGATATGAATACCTTTCTGTTATCTTCAATATAAGATCTAAGAAGGTAACGATGATACTTCTCCTTATCTTCATTAGACACCAACATATTGATCATATCTTGACTCACAGCAGCACCACAGGATGGGTCGGGGCACCTCAGCGTCAAGCATCCGGGGCCATCATTGATAGATGTGCTAATATAAGCTAAAACAATAAATAGAATAGTATAAAATGAGCATACATGATTTTCCTAGCCTTTACACACATGGTATTGCGAGAACAGTACTATATTCTGACTAAAAATTTTTGCCAGAGGTCAATAATATTTCGCACAAATGAATAGAAGATCCATAGATATAATGTTAACTGAGGCAGAAGAAATTAGTTATCAAAACAAGCATAACTGAAAATTAAGATAAATTTGGTTGTTATCTGAATCGGGCCTGGAATCTATGATAGAAATTCTAATTAACCAAATCAAGCATATACTAGAATAAAGGATAACAATGATGCTTATTCGAAGCTGGAGCAGGAGATGCTTATTCAAAGCTGGAGCAGGAGCTGCTTAAAGATGGCAGACATAAATTTGATTTGACCATGGCATAGTGAAAAAGAAACAAACCTGCCCAACAAGTACAACAATATGGATGACCACAAGCGGCACTATCTATCTTATCTAGAGGATAGGTTTCGAAACAGATCCCACAGGTCAGCTGCCAAAAAGTATAGATTTTAATACACAGAATAAAAACAGGAAAAAGGTAGAATTGACAAATTATCTTTCATAATTGAATATTACCTCTCTAGCATTCTGAAATCTAACAAGTAGCTTGTCCACTAAACCAACAGCCTTGCGAACCCTATCTTCATCAGCAAACCATGCCTCGTGCACGTTATTAACACTCCTACATTGTCATTATCTTATCACATATTCATTATATAATAATGAAAAGATATTGAGATTGTAATCATATCATCATTCAGTCCAAAATCCAAATGCATGCATATGCAGCCTAGTGATATTACAATTTACTAATTTGCAACTACTCGGCACGATTTGGCAAGGTACAGATACATCAATTTAATAAAACCGGAATAAACCCCATTCAACCAAAGATGATATTCCCTCGGTCCAAGTATTTGCACCCACGTTTTAGTGTTCTGTAAATGGATTTTAAGATGTGTGATGTGCCTAAAATACAATAATATATTACAACTGAAAATAATGAGAACTTAAAAATATGTGAAAAATATAATGTCAATTGTGTTAGTAGAACATCTTAATGTACGTGCTGAACACTCAAAAAACAACAATTGGCCATATAAAGTTAGTCGGAGGGTGTACTACGTAAAAGGTGGCTGACCAAGCATACAATCACTATAGTTAATAACACCAAAACATAATGCATTCACCATTTATATTGGCGCAAAAGCATGCATGCAGCAACTCGTGGAATGGAAAGAACAGTAGAAATTCTTTCAATATCATCCTCTTGACGTTGTCGTATATCTTCTTCCTTCAAGATGGTATAATTTTTCTGCAACATAATAAAGCACGTGAAAACCCAAGAGAAGAACTACAGAAACTGCCCAGACTCAGATGAGAGGAAAATGCAATCAAGAAGTTCATGCAACAAGAATATCAGGTAAAAGACTTAAGACCTCATTCAAAAATCAGATTTCAGAACAATTCTTATCCGCTAAAGCTTTTTATTTTTTTGCTAAATATGGAGTATGATTTATTCTTTGACAACCAATGCACCTCAATTTACAATAAGGGCCGCCCTTCAGCTATCATAGACTCACAAGCCACAACAGAATCCTGACTGAATATCCATATAAACTTAACCCATGGTCCAAATTATATATACAATATGAACTTGCTTAGAATATACAGCAGTATAATTTCTAATCAAACCTACCCAATCAGATATTAGAAAAATAGCCAATTCCAAAATGGAGCTTACAATTAGCAGAAATAACTCTAAACTGAATGAATTCAGCAGAATTATTCATCTAACATTAGAAATAACACCACCAAAAAAAAAAAGAACAATTTTTTTTAAGTTGGCAACATTTCAATCAATTCAGTAGTTGGGAATACTCAGATAGATCATCCACAACATTACATTATTGACCCACAGCAACATTATAGTATCCCAACATGCTGAAAACAAACCAAAATCAAATGTGTTATAATCACCATAAGCATGATTTATCAACACAAAAAAGGCAAAGCTGTTCCAGTCAACATCACTCCTAAAAATCTAATCCAAAACATTTTTTAGAAAGAAAAAAAAAACATGAAGATATCACTATAATCATAACAAAATTATTTATCTTTAAACCATTACAAAATAAATGTTAAAACTTGAGAACAATTTGGAGAAACCCAAATGATAATAAATGCACTACAATTACAATCATCATCACCACCATTCAGCTCAAACCCTAACATCACAACAAATACCTGGCCAGTATCCACAAAAATTACCCAACATCCATCGATAATCCCACCTAATATCATCAAACTTACCTTAATTTACACAATCGTACCAACCAAATTGAAACACATAAGCTCAGCTCTAGATTAACAACAACAATACAAATTACTCAAACACCATAAATACCACAAATTTCAATGCAAGCATAAGTTATTCAATCACAGTAAATAGAACACAACACTACCCATCTTTAAATAAATCACTAGAGAATGCCAAAGTTGATAACTTTATGGAGGAATGACCTGCTCGGCAATTAATAACAACAGCACAAATTACTCAAACACAATAAATACCACAAATTCCAACAGACAATAACACCAAATAAAACACAAAATTGGGTATCATTAAACAAATCACTAAAAAGTCCAAAGCTAATAACTTTATGGAAAAACAACCTGCTGGCGTTTAGCTACGAGGGTCTCAGAGTCATCATCGGAGTCGTTATCGAACACATAATCCGCACCGTCATCATTATCACTGTCCACGGCCGAATCGCTACTGTAGAAATCATCAAGAGACTCAACATCGTTCGCATCGTGCATATCATCCTCTGAATCCATCGAAACCAAACGAAAACCCTAGCAAAACCCTTGAATTTGATCAGCCCGATCAGCTAGTTGGCAAATTAGGGTTATACATATACAAATTATATTATAGAGAGAGAGAGAGGTTTGAACTTTTGAGCTTTTGGTCTTGGAATTTCTGAGCTGTAAGAAAATAATGAGAAATTGATAATGTTTGTGAGCAGTTTCAGAGCTTATATATTGAGTTTGGTAAAGGAGAAAAGGAGGTGAGGTAAGTTGTGGATTATACCTTCAATTTCCAACCATCTTTCTATATCTATATACGTAGTATCTATTTGGTGCTGGTCGATAGCCCGACTAATCCACGGGTTACTTTGAATAAGGGAGGGTATAATTTATTAAAATTGCGATGAAAAAGATATTTTTTTATAATAATTTTTTTTCATATAAAATTTTTAATATATTTTTACATGACATATCATTTTTATTTATAAATATATTAATTTTGTTATAATATTGCTTTCATCTTTAATGATATAAACATTATACTCAAGGCCATTGAGTTGATGTTCCATTTTTTGAATCTTCTATTTCATTACTTTCATCGCTATTTTTAATTTAGCAATGAATTTTTCAATTCATGTAATGTCGCCATCTCCATAACCCTCACATTAACCGTTGTCAGTATTACTATCATCGCTTATTTTAATAATTTTTTATTTGTTCTGCACTTTGAATTTTTTTCTCTAAATATCTGCATATAAATGAAAACACATATTTATAAAAATAACATGCAAAATAGAAATGAAATATTAGTTAAGAAAATCATACTTAATTACTTTACCTATTATCTATTGTTTAGTAATTTCTATGTTGATAGTGGACCTCCTGAATGTTTTGGTTTTTTTTGATTTGATAGTGTTTATATTTATATATAGGTGTTGTATATTTAATGAGTATTTAATATTTTTTCATGAATGGCCATTTGGATATATATACATTGTATTTTATAAATACTTATGAAATGTAGTTTATTGAATTTGTCTACTATTCGTTGGGGACTGTTCGTATATTTTTGTTTACACTGTATCTAATTATTTATTGTTTCCAAAATAATCTTTTGAGATAATTATTTGTGAGTGCTTTTATTGTTGGACAGTTGGATTAACAGTGAAGCACACATGGCTTGTATTTAGACAGTTATGAGTTTCTTCTTGCAGAAATATTAATGGAATGTAAAAAAACATTTTAAGTCTGTTTGTCTCTTTTGTGTCTTTCCATTGACTTTCGCTGGTGATTAGCATTTTCGACTAATAATGAAAAGTTACATCATCGTAAATGATGTGTGGGAGTCACCGGTGTCAAAATTTGAGGCTCCTTTCAGATAAACGCATATCGTAAATTTGTATTCTTTATCATCATTCTGAAGGAAATGGTTGCAATTTCGGCAGTAGAAAAGTTTAATCAAAAATCTCAATTTCATAAGCTCACATCTCAATTACTCTTATCTTCATAAGAACATGTATGATTTTGTTTGTTCTTTCATATAATATATATATATATATATATATATATATGTGGTAATGTTTTTTTTGTTTGACAATTAATGTTATATAGGAAACAAAGAAATTTTAAAATTAAGGATGGCAAGTAAAATTTTATTATATTTGCTCGCAAATAAACTATGTTTTGGGGAAATTTTGTAGTCGTGGTTAGTGCTTGTGGGTTGGAAGTCTCGTGAGTTTTTGTTTGGAAAACCTTCTTATTATTTGGTTTTGCCGTTTTTACTGCTTTAATGGATACTACCAGAAGAAGGTTTCTTGTAGAGGTAGGGAGTGATGAAATTTGTAAAAATTGTTGTTTCAGAGGGAAGAACAGTAACCAATGAGAGATATATGATGATGTCTGTTTTTTGAAGATTTTCTTTTAATAGCGACTTATCTTTAGGTTCTTGTTTAGGTCTTATTGCATATAACTTGCAAGCAATCAATGTCTGAGATATTTTATTTGATGTAAAATAATTTTATTGTTTATATCTTCATGAATTTCACTATATTGTTCATTTGTGATTTTTGTTTCTAATTGTCCTAATAGTTTGTTAATTATTTTAGGCTCTTTGTTGGGAAAAATAGAGCCTGTAACTTGCAAACAACCAATTTGTTGTGTCTGAGAGATTTGTGGTACCACAATCTTTTTTTCCATTAATTTATTTATATTGTTCAATTATGATATTTGTTTGCAGTAGTCCTAATAGTTTGTTAATTATTTTAGGTTTTTTGTTTGAATTCTTGGAATCTGTAGTTGAGCTTTGCATGCGGCTTTTTGCTGATGCATGTATTTTTTTCACGATAGAGATAAGTTCTTTTCTTGTATTTTTATTTAAATGTTTATTTTTGTTCTTGTGGAATATGGAAAATTTATTATTGGTTTTTGAAATTGAGTTTACATTTTATTAATGTATCAGTTTGAACTTGATTTTTCATTTTATCAAATAATAATTCACATAAATGAATTAATTTTATAACTTGAATTCATAATCATGAAATAAATAGCAATATTGATATTACATTTATCAATGTAGACATAAGATAAATAACAATATTGATATATAATTTGTCAATGTAGACATTAGATATGCTATAGGAAGAATAACTCATTAACTGTCACGTATAATAGCTAGTAATTATTATCACTTATTTTTTTCGCAGGAGCCTTTTTGTCATTTTTCGCCGGAGTTAGAATTTCTTGTTTTATTCCAATCGTATCTTCCTTCGAGTTAACTTCGATATCTTCTTCCAGATCTTCCCCAAAGTCAACTATCTTTCTTTTGTTCCTCTTTACCTAATTTGGTGTCTTTTTTGGTTCATCATATTTCTCATTGTTTTCATGTTTTATCTCTCCAAAATTTTAATTGATGTCATATTTTGTCTCACCAGATTTAGCCTCTGATTTGATCTTTTGAACCTTTGAAACTATATATTCTTCATAGCCCAATTCAGTGTTGTATGGTGTAATTTTGATTTGAAATAAACAATTCTTTCCACATTGTCGTTAGCATGCATGAATTAAATTAGATAGAGCTTATCTTATCATTTCATAGTTGTTTAGGTTGTTACAAAGTCTAATCTTGTAAATGATTTGAAGTATCCATGTACATGTATTACTCTATAAATATAATAGAAAACAGAGGCAACAGTAGGCATTCAAAACAACTTTAGTTCTCAAACTCTTTTATGGTATCAGAGCCTCCGACTAACGTCATAATGACATATTCCTCGTCCTTTTCAACCTCTTCCTTATTCCCTTTTTTCTATCAACCTCAACAAATTACTATCTCTTTTTACTAATTTAGTTCCTATAAATTAGAACGTGGAAATTACTTACTATAGCGCTCCCAACTTCTTCCCTTGCTTCGTGGGTATGACCTCGAAGATTTTATCACCGGAAAATCCATTTGTCCTCCCAAATGGATTCCGGCCCTCAAACCACCGAGCAAACTACTGATCCAAACTCTTCAACCCCTACGGCAGAAACGATTTTAAACTTGGAATTTTTTCAATGGCATAAACAAGACCAACTTCTTCTTAGTTGGATTTTATCCTCCCTTAGCGAACCTTTTCTTTCTAATGTCACAAATTATACCACTGCTCATGAAGCCTGATCTACTCTTGAGCACATGTATGCATCCCAATCTCGTGCAAGAATCATGCAGCTCCGTTATCAACTACAAACACAAAAAAAGGGTCACTTTCTATTACTGATTACTTTCAGAAAATGAAATCTATTGCCAACAATTTAGCCGCTACAACCCATGGTGTACCTGAACAAGATCTTATCCTCTACATCCTTGTTGGCCTTGGTACTGAATATAACTCCTGCCACTACACGTACATATCCACTTAACTTTGATGGTTTACATGTTTTCCTTCTTAATCATGAATCACACATTGAACACATAAGTACCATGGATATGTTATTATCTCAAGTCAATCTCACTTCTCAAAATCAACGAGGTTCCTTCTCCAGGTCTAATGCTCTACAAACCCACATGATATGATAGTAATGCTCGTTCATCCTTCTCATCAAACACTAGAGGAGGATCATCCTCACGTAATAGAGGAAGATGATGCAATTCTCAAGTCTTTCGTAATCCCAACTTAAGTCCTCGTTTTGGTTCGGCTCGAATTCAATGTCAGATTTGTGGAAAAAATGGTCACAATGCCCTAAAATACTACTCACGGTTTGACCATAACTATATAAGTGAAGCATCCCATCTTGCAATGTTAACAAATTCCTCATCTACCTACGATCCAACATAATACCCAGACTCTAGCGCAAGCACTCATGTTATAAATGAATTGGAGAATCTGTCTATTCACTCAGAGTATTCTGACAATGATCAAGTTCGCATGGGTAACGGACCTAACGGTCAAGGTTTGAACATCTTGCATACTGGTTTCTTTCATCTTAAAACTAATACACATCCGTTATTCCTGCGAAATATTCTCCATGTTCCTTCCATCTCCAAAAATTTAATTAGTGTCTCTCAATTATGTTCTGATAATAATGTCTCCGTTGAATTTCATCCTTTTGTTTGTCTTATTAAGTATCACTGTTTGGGAAAGGTCTTACTCCATGGGAGACTCACTAACGGGCTCTACGCCTTCCCTCACAATAAAGCTTTTCCCAATTCTGTTACAAATAAAAACAACCAAGTATTCTTTAGCGAGCGAGTCTCTTTTGACATTTGGCATGCACGGCTTGGACACCCCTCTTCAAAGGTTCTAAATAAGATAGTTTCTTCAAATTCATTTCCTACAGGTGGCTTAAAGTCTTCCTCACTTTGTTCATCTTGTCAGCTTGGCAAAAGTCATCGGATTCATCTTCTATCTACTCATCCTAGGATAAGATTTCCTCTTGAATTAATACATTCCGATATATGGGGTTGTTCCCCAATTTATCAAGTAATGGTTACAAATATTATGTCTTATTTGTTGATGACTATTCAAAGTACACATGGATTTTTATGTTTAGTTCTAAATCGGATGTACTACAATTTTTTTTAATTTTCAAGCTCGTGTTGAACGTCTTTTTAATACAAAAATAAAATACCTCTAAACCGATTGGGGAGGTGAATATCGTTCATTTCTTCGTCGTCGTTCAAAACAAGGAATTTATCATCGGCGAAACGTAAACATCGTCACATAATTGAGATTGGTCTTACACTTCTAGTTAATGCTTCAATGCCTTAATAATGCTGAGATGAGGCATTCACCACTGCAGTTTTTTTAATTAACAAGTTGCCCACTCCAGTATTAAAAAATAAGTCTTCGTGGGAAATTCTTTTTAATACAAATCAAATTACTCTCTTCTTAAAGTTTTTGGTTGTGCTTGTTATTCGTGCTTACGACCATATAACCTCATAAACTTAAGTTTCGGTCATCTCAATATGTTTTCCTTAGGTATCAAGCAAATCAAAAAGGTTACCGGTATTTTAATCCCTCCACTGGAAAAATCATTGTTGCTCATCGTGTTCAATTTGATGAGTTACTGTTTCCTTTTGCCACCTTACAATCATCCGATGTATATTCATCAAATGTTCCTCCATTATCAAATGTGTCCGTGCCATGCATAACTCCTCCACCATCTATATTTTCATCTACCCATTCAATGCCCATAACACCAGTGCATTCCATGCCCACTTTCAAGTCCTTACTAATTCCATCTGATGATCCCATTCAATCTCTTCCATTAACTTTTCATAATAATTCATCTTCTTTGCAAGAAACTAATAACCTTCCTCCATTAATAAAAATGCCTTTTACAAATTATTCTCCTCCTTCTAATATCTCTTTATATTAGTCCACCACATCTCAGCCTCTTAATGTACATCCCATGCAAACTCGTTCTAAAACAAAACAACAAAACATCTTAAACACAGAAGTGTCCTCATTGCCCATCGAACCCACTTGTTATTCTCAAGCCAAAATGTCTCCAAATTGGCGTAGTGCTATGTCTGATAAGTATAATGTTTTCCTTCGAAATGGAATTTGGTCTCTAGTCCCACCTTCACAAAATCAAAATATTATCGGTTGTTAATGGATATACTGAGTGAAACAAAAAATAGATTATTCTTTAAATCGTTTTAAAGCACGTTTGGTTGCGAAGGGGTATCATCAACAATCGGGTATCGACTATAGAGAAACCTTCAGTCTCGTAGTCAAAACCACCACAATTCGAACTGTCTTGGTTCTTGTTGTGTCTTATTCTTGGTCTATTCAGCAGCTAGATGTCAATAATGCCTTCTTAAACAGGACATTGTATGAGGATGTTTGCATGGTACAACCACAAGATTTTAATGACCTCGAACGCCCACATTATGTGTGTAAGCTACACAAGGCGCTTTACGGCCTTATGCAATCACCTCAGACATGGTTCTATGAGTTACACTCAGCGCTTATAGCTATGGATTTTCTCTCTTCTACTGCAGACCCATCATTATTTATTCGGATTCGCTCGAATTCGATCATCATATTCTTAGTCTACATTGATGATATTATAATTATTGGGAATTTTATAGCTTCTATTAATAACATTATTCATAACTTAAATTTAATTTTTAGTCTAAAAGATCTTGGCCCATTACATTATTTTTTTGGTGTTGAAGTTACACATGTATGTAATAGATTGTTGCTTACCCAAACCAAATACATCTGTGATCTTCTTTCTCGCACTACTATGATTGGTGCCAAATCAGTAACATCTCTAATGGCTACCACACATGTTTTATCTTGGAAGGATGGGGATCCATTTTCGGATATAACACTTTATCGTAACATTGTTGGGGCATTACAATATCTAACATTCACGAGACCCGACATCACGTATTTTGTTAACAAAGTGGCTCAATTCATGCACGCTACCACTTCACTACATTGGAAAGCTGTGAAACGCATACTACGGTATCTTTGTGGCACTTCTGATCATGGTCTCCTTATTCAATCATCAACGTTATTGCAGTTATCTGCTTTCTCCGATGCGAATTAGGTTGGATGCCCTAATGATCGACACTCTACTGGTAGTTTTTGTATATTTTTGGGGCCAAACTTACTCACTTGGCAGTTAAAAAATGATATGTTGCACGCAGTAGTACTGAAGCGGAATTACGTAGCCTTGCCCATGTAACGTCTGAACTAACATGGCGCCAACGGCTACTTCGCGAACTTCGTGTTCCATCTCTTCGACCTCTGACGCTTTGGTGCGATAATTTAAGTACAACATATCTTACCATTAATCCGATTTTTCATGCTTGCACATTGAAATTGATTTCTATTATATCTGAGAAAAAGTATGTCAAGGAGCATTACATGTTCGTTATATTTCTACAGTGGATCAAATTGCTGATGTTCTCATAAAAGCCTTGGGAATTCGTCGGTTTCAGTTGCTACGTGACAAACTCATGGTGACTCCATCGCATATTCGTTTGCGGAGGCATGATAAAGATAAATCCCAACTGCAGCTAGCATGCACAAATTAAATTATATAGAGCTTATCTTATCATTTTATAGTTGTTTAGGTTATTAAAAAGTCTAATCTTGTAAATAATTTGAAATATCCATGTACATGTATTACTCTATAAATATAATAGAAAACAAAGGCAACAATAGGCCTTCAAAATAACTTCAGTTCTCAAACTCTTTTACACATATATTATGAATTGTTGGTAGCAATTCTGGCATATTTATACCCTGCATATTATTGAATAGTTATCAAGTGTGAATGTGTGATATAATATTTTATTATATAAATAATGTTTATTTAAAAAAGACTCTTACTGCTTGTGGAGATTCTTTGTTGATGTTATTTATAAGTTGTTCGATAGAAACTCCTATGAGATATACAGCTTCTCGATTGAACATGACAAATGTTGTTTCTCCTTTGATATCTTTTACCTTGATTGTTATCTTGTACCGTGTGGCATTTTTCGTTTGTTCGCCTAGTGTCGACGCCGGGAGAATCGCTCATGTGGTGATTATTACCCTTTCCAATTTTAGCCTTTTTTATTAGATAATTTTTTGGAAAAGATCGGCACAAATGTCGACGGGGTTTTGAAAGATCGTTTTGTATGATGAGCCAATTGACCAGAGTCGCCAGTTGGTATATTTGAAAATGGATGTACCAACTCATCCGAGTTTCGTTTTTTATAAATCGCTGGCTCATATGTGACTCCGAATTAATTGGCCTGCAAACCGAGATTCATAGAGTTCGGGGGCTTGCTTAAGCGAGGGGAAGGTGTTAGGCACCCCTCGACTTCCGTGAAACACGGTTACCGCAATCTTGATGCTTTTCCTATCCTTTAATTCTTAGAATGTGTGTGCACGCGTATGTGTGCTTGTGTGAATGTTGTGGTGAATTTGCATGAAAAAACCATTTGGAAAGAAGTCGTGTTTTAATTTGAGAATGCTTTAGAATGTCCTTCGGCTTATACAAGAAAGCTTTATTCCTTTATAAGAAAGGTTTGATTTTTAATTGTCAAAAGCTGCAAGATTTTCATTAGGTGTCGTTTTGGCAAAACAAGAGTTTTTTAAACCTTCGTCAAAATAGAAATCAAGGCCTATACGTTGCTTTCGTAAATAAAGTGACAGGAAATTTCTAGGATCTCTTTAACCCTATGCACAAAGATTTAATAAAACGTTATTTATTTTGTATAAAACCATTTTTTGTGGTGTTTTGAAAACGCCTTTTCTTTAGCTTTCCCGTTAAATGGGAATCGACATTCATTCGCACTTCCAATTTTAAGCCTCGTGGTGCTAATAACCTAATTTGATTGATTTTATGGAAATCTTCATCGTTTAGCTTTGAAATCAATTTTTTGTGTCGTGAATCAAATCAAGCATTAAAATGCATTGGGGCTATTCATGGGCATGTAAGCCATCAAAATAACCCCAACGCCCACAATCGCATATTTCACTATTACGGGGCCTTAAACCCGATTTTTGACTTGATATCGTTTTAAGGCCCGATAATTACATATTTACAATAAAAGGTATATCGATCCTACTACACACACCCAAAAAATGTCCATCATCGGATTTGGACCACGGGGTCGCGTTCCTAGGCTCACATCCGAAATTGCTACACACCCACAAAATGGATACTACAAAAATTAAACAACACCGGGTTGCCTAACACACCACAATACCCTAAAATAGCAATCTA
This sequence comes from Aralia elata, assembly GCA_034770075.1. Lineage (NCBI taxonomy): Eukaryota > Viridiplantae > Streptophyta > Magnoliopsida > Apiales > Araliaceae > Aralia > Aralia elata. Next base: position 22,645,072 of record CM068384.1, read on the forward strand.
AACTACACTACGCATAATACACTATCATAACGAGCTAAAAATCATCGAATGGATATCATCGGGTCATTAGGAAGAATTTCATTCCGTTGGAACCCTCACTAATAATCCTTAATCCATGTATCCATGATAATGTACAAGAAAAAACTACATTTAACATAACCCGAATGACAAAAACTTAACAAAATGATATAACAAAAATGCTATAAAAAAGGCTTTTCACCTTGCAATTGACACCACGATGCGTATAAACTCGTATATTGAATAGAGTAGAAAATGTATATGATACAATCTAACAAAAGGGGTATAAATTCTCACTTTTTTCTCTCTTTTCTCTCTTTTCCCGTTGCTCTTTTGCTGCTGTTTCTTCCCTTTTCTTTTTTTTTCGAACTCCCTGTATGCTCTCTGATGAAAAAATGAAGAACTGCATTGATAAAGGTTGCCAGAGGCAGCCGCAGATTGATCCGCGGCTGGCCGCAGATTGATCCGCGGCTAGCCTCGGTTTCTCTGCGCCCGCCGCACACTTCAGCCCGCCGCGCATTTCAGTCTTCCCATCATTGGCCGCAGATCAATCCGCGGCTGGCTGGGCTGATTTTCTCAATTATCGTACCGCACCTCGATTCTCGTGTCGTACTGTTGGTTTTCGCTGAAAGGCTTGTATTTTGCAGTCCGGGAACCGCTGGGAAATGTGCCATGTCATTCAGGAATGCTCGTTTCGAATGGCTGCGACATGACACAGGATTTGTATTTGGAGCTCGGTTTCCAGGGTTGCTGCCCCCCCGACCCCCACTAGCTCACCGACGAGAAGGCAAACGTAGTGGCTATTGGTCGATTCCGGATATCCGCTCGTTGTCGACTTTGATTGCCAGTCGTTGTGGTGGCTTCGAGTGTTCGTACTTATGTCCACCTTTCGTTCTCGTAGGGTGGGTTAATTGACGATTTTGCCCTCCTGTCAGGGTTAGTATACGAAGTGCAAAATTTGGGTGTCTACAGCTGCCCCTCTTTATCATGTTTATGAAATGTTAAATGAAATGAACATGATAAAGAAATAGACACCTGATGCATGAATGACAGTGAATAAGAATGACAATACATACATGATGCAACACATATAGCTTATGATGCAACACAAGATGTAAGTCATGCAAAACATTCATAAAGGTGTCAATGCATCATGCAATCGTAAATTTAGTGTGAGTATTGATCTCAACAGGACTCAATCGCTGATCGCATTGTTGTTGTCGGGTTCCGTCTCTGACAGGTCGTTGCTATAATCGTTATAGCAGATGTCGTGCTCCGTCTCGTAATCATCGTCGTCTTGGAATCGTCATCGTCTTATAACTATCGGGTCTCGTGTCCGATCGGTCGTCTCGTAGATGTAGGGTCTAGTCTTCGATTGATCGTCTCATCTGTATCGGTCCTCGTCTCCGATTGGTCGACTCGTCTGTGTCGGTTCTCGTCTCTGATTGGTCGACTTGTCTGCACCGAGTCTCGTCTCCGGTTGATCGTCTTGTCGGCACTGGGTCTCGTTCTCGGTTGATCATCTTGTCAGCACCGGGTCTCGTTTCCAGTTGATCGTTTCGTAAGCACCGTATCTCGTTTCCGGTTGATCGTCTCGTAAGCACCGGGTCTCGTTTCCGGTTGATCGTCTCGTAAGCACCGGATCTCGTCTCCGGTTGATCGTCTCGTAAGCACCGGATCTCGTCTCCGGTTGATCGTCTCGTCATCACCGGGTCTCGTCTCCGGTTGATCGTCTCGTCAGCACCGGATCTCGTTTCAGGTTGATCGTTTCGTAAATCACCTCGTTCCTACCGGGTCCTGCCCCGATAAATCGATTCGTCGTGTTCCGCACCCGATTGGTCGAAATTTTGTATTTTATTTTCACATAAAATTGGTTCTTGTCTCCGATTGGTCGACTCGCCTGTATCGGTTCTCGTCTCCGATTGGTCGACTCGTCTGTATCGGTTCTCGCCTCCGATTGGTCGACTCGTCTGCATCGGGTCTCGTTTCCGGTGGATCGTCTCGTTGGCACCGGGTCTCGTTTCCGGTTGATCGTCTCGTCGGCACCGGGTCTTGTCTCTGGTTGATCGTCTCGTCGACACCGAGTTTCGTCTCCGGTTGATCGTTTCTTAAATCACCTTGTTCCATGCCGGGTCCTACCCCGACAAATCGATTCGTCGTGTTCCGCACCCGATTGGTCGAAATCTCGTATTTTATTTTCACATAAAATCAAATGGGTTTGAAAAATTGATCAATTGCTCTATTATTAACTGTATGATGCATGCTTTTTATTTATGGATAGAGAATGACCCCTGCACAGTCTTTTTGATACTATTTTTCACAGATGTCGTCACCAGACGCCGTGGTACGTTTGGATCTCGGTCCTCCCACAGGGTTGGTTGGCAGGCTTTTCCGCTGGTTGGACAGTTTGCTTCAGCCACGACATAGCCATGCAATTTTCGTTCCGTCCCATGAGTTGTATTGATGCGGCTTTCTGGATAGAATTCTTATCGGCTATTGAGGAGCCCTTTCATCTCTTGATCTATTCGGGTTATTGCTCCTTCATGAGCTTCTCGACTCATGTGCCCACCTTGGATTTCATCCCTATTTCTGGCTTGAGGGGCGTGACGACTTATCATCCCTTGGCGGTTGTGGGGCAGTTTGATCAGATACAGGATTTTCTCCCTTTCACGGGCGCAACCGACTACCGATTCCTCACATCACCCCAGACAGAGAGAGTTCAACTGTGGGTATATGATCTTTGGTCTCACAGGATCTTTGCTGAGTATAGTGAGAGTTGCCCCATTCAGACATCTGCTTATGTGCAATGGTTGCACGGAGACTCGGATATGATTGGTTTGAGTCAGACTGAAGTATTTGATGACTCTCGAGTGATTTTCACAGATGATACCACCCAGAGGTATCTGTTCCTCCTGAGTCTACAGAGGTGATGTCCGGACATGATTTAGAAGGCTTCTCCACTCTCGCCCATATTCCTTATTCCATCTCAGTTGATTCTGCCCCTAGTCGGGTTACTGAGGATAGTCGGATCCGTCTGGCCTTGATTACTACTGAGGCTGAGAGGGATGCTGCTCTTGTTGAGAGAGATGCTGCCATTCTGGCCAGAAATGCTGCCCTCGCTGACAGAGATGCCATTGTATTGCAGACTAGGGCAGTTATAGATGCTCACTCTGAGACTGTTAGCCGAGCCATTGCTTTATTGGATCGCATCGACATGATGGGACAGCAGATTGTAGGGGATGTCGATGCTTTAGATCTATCCACCACTTTATCCATTCTGCTTCAGTTAGTTTCAGATTTGTAGATCATTTTATTTCCTGCATAGACTATGTCAATTTCATCGGTTATCGAAAGAGAAATCTTGTAACAAAATGACTTATATATATAGACATGCATTTAAATTCAGTCATTTTTCCTTTTTTGTCGTATCGTTGCCTTTCATTGGATCCTCATTTTATCCAGCTAACCACGATTTTGATATTTCTCCTTCTTTCTCTTCTCAAGTCTTGATGGAGATTTGACAGATATTGCCGCACCCCTGTTGATTTCATCGGACTGAGTCTTAGATTTTGGCTAACTGTTTGGTTGGGTTGGGGTTATGTCATTGAAGCTGATTAGGTGGCTGGTTTCGGGAAGGTTTCGAGGGTATAAGAAGGTTTTTTTTCTGGCTGTTGGGAATCGGTTTTGGTTAGAGAAAATGTTATTTTGTAAAGAAATGGACCGTGCCCTTATGGCTGCCTACATACTCCCACAAGTCGGAAAATCAGGTCCTACGTAGTTCGTTCTTCAAAGAAAGAGGAGAAAATGATGACTTTAAGCGTAGAACCGCTTCACCGAGTCGGAATTGATGGGCTGTGGAAACACCTCACCATCCATCTCTTGCAATATGAAGGCTCCTCCGGACAGCACTTTCTTAATCACAAAAGGTCCTTCCCAGTTCTGGGCAAACTTCCCTTTGGCTTCGTCTTGACAAGGCATGACTCTCTTTAGCACTAGGTCATTTTCTTTGAACTTCCGAGGTCTTATCTTTTTGTCGTACGATCGAGAGATTCTTTGCTGATATAACTGACCGTGCAAAACAACAGCCACCCTCCTTTCATCAATTAGGGCCAATTGGTCGTATCGACCTTGCATCAAATCCTCCTCGTTTATCTGAGCATCAATCAAGATTCTGAGGGACGCCATCTCAACCTCAACCGGCAGAACCGCCTACATTCCGTACACCAAAGCGTAAGGGGTTGCCCCTGTAGAAGTACGCACCGACGTTCTGTACGCCAGCAGGGTGAGAGGTAGCAGATCCGGCCATCCCCGATGATTAGCAGACATTCTCGCCATGATCCTCTTGATATTCTTATTTGCAGCCTCCACTGCCCCATTCATCTTAGGACGGTAAATGACAGAATTGAGGTGTTTGATCCTAAACCGGTCACATAATTCCTTCATGAGGGCATTATTTAAATTCTTGGCATTGTCGAAGACTAAGACCTCAGGTTGCCCGTATCGGCAAATGACATTATTCTATGAAACGGACGATGATCTCCTGAGTTACTTTGGGGAAAGAAGCTGCTTCTACCCATTTAGTGAAGTAATCGATCATGACGAAGATAAATCGGTGTCCGTTGCTTGCTTTGGGCTCTACTGGTCCGATTACATCTATACCCCACATTGAGAATGGCCACGGGGAGGTCATACAATGTAGTTCATTGGGAGGCGCATGGATTACATTGTCGTGCGCCTGACATTGGTAACATCGTTTGATATGATCATCGCAGTCGGCTTTCAGTGTTAACCAGTAATGCCCCGTTCTCAAGATCTTTTTGGCCAGCATCGGTCCACTTATGTGTGGCCCGCACACTACACCATGTATTTCGTCCATAATCTTGTGGGCCTGCGTTTCATTTACACATCGCAACAATCCTAAACCGGCATCCCTCTTGTACAGTGAATCCCCGCTCAGATAAAACTTCATTGCCATCTTTTGGATTCTCAATCTCTCAGCTCGGCTTGCTTGGTCAGGAATGGATCTATCCCTCAGATACTCCCTTATGTTGTGATACCAAGACTGCTTTGGCAGAACCGCCTCCTCCGATAATACTGCCACATGCTCCTCGTTTGCCGGGGCATTCTGCACTGCTATTTCAATCTGTGGAACGTCCCTGCTTTTGATTATGTGGATTAAGGAAGCCAGAGTTGCCAATGCATCGGCAAAATCATTCCGTCCCCGGGGAATATGTCGGAAAGCGATATCTTCAAACTCTCGCATCAATTGGATAACACATCGGTGATATGGAAGTAACCGGAGCTCCTTAGTGCTATACATCCCGATCGCCTGTCTGATTACCAACTCTGAATCCCCGAACACCGCTAGTCTCTTTACTCCCATATCGCGGGCAAAACGGAGTCCCAATATACATCCCTCGTACTCAGCTGTGTTATTTGAATTACTGAACTACAATTTAGTGGCCACGGGTATTGCTCTCTGGTGACAGAAACCAAGACTGCTCCGGCTCCTGCCCCTTCAGCATTCATGGCACCATCAAAATATAACTTCCAGAACTGCCCTTCATCATCGCATCTCGTGTGTAAGACCCAGAATACATCTTCGCCCGGCAATGGAGTTTCTAAAGGCTCCATCCCCCCTGCTGGCATTTCTGACAACTGATCTGCAATTCCCTGCCTTTTCATGGCTTTCTGAGTCATGTATACGATGTCGAACTGCTATAAGATTAACTGCCACCTTGACAATCGACAATTCAGTATGGGCCTTTCAAAGATATACTTCAGGGGATCCATTCTCGATATCAGGTACGTAGTGTGCCCATGGAGATAGTGCTGTAATCTTATTGCAGCCCACACCAAAGCACAACAGGTTCTTTCGATGGGGGTGTAATTCTGTTCACATCGGCTAAATCTCTTGCTGAGGTAATAGATGGCATGTTCTTTGCCTGATTCATTCTTCTGTCCCATCATACATCCCATCGCAATGGTATTGATCGATATATACATAAACAGAGGGATCCCATCCTTCGGGGGCACCAGCACCGGTGCTTCTGTCAGCTGCTTCTTAATGGTCTGAAAGGCTTTCTGGCATTGCTCATTCCACTCTTAGGAGACATCTTTCCTTAACAGTTTAAAAATCGGCTCGCATGTAGTTGTCAAGTGGGATATGAAGCGGCTGATGAAGTTTATTCTTCCCAGAAATCCTCTTATCTCCTTTCCTGTGCGAGGTGCCGGCATATCCACAATGGCCTTAATCTTCGCCGGATCCAACTCAATGCCCCGATTACTAACCAGGAATCCTAAGAGCTTGCCCGACTGCACTCCGAAAGCACACTTTGCTGGATTGAGCTTTAAATTATATTTTCTGAGTCGATCGAATAGCTTTTTGAGATGGGTTGTATGATTAGATTCTACCCTCGATTTCACGATAATGTCATCCACGTAGACCTCTATCTCCTTGTGCATCATGTCGTGGAACAGGGCCATCATGGCCCTTTGATAAGTGGCCCCCGCATTTGTAAGACCGAAGGCCAATCGTCTGTAGCAGAAGGTGCCCCAAGGGGTGATGAAAGCGGCCTTTTCCCGATCTTCCTCCGCCACCATTATCTGATGATACCCCGCAAAGCAATCAACAAAAGAGTACATCTCGTATTGGGTTGTGTTATCCACCAAGATGTGTATAAAAGGCACTGGGAAGTTGTCCTTGAGACTGGCCTTGTTCAGATCTCTATAGTCGATACATACCCTCACCTTCCCTCCAAGCTTAGCCACTGGGACTATATTGGACAACTATTCCGGGTAAGTAAACACCATAATGATTCCAGCCTTGAACTGTTTGACGATTTCTTCCTTCACCTTCAAGCTCCACTCCGGTTTTAGCTTTCTTAGTTTCTGCTTGACAAGCTTGAAACCCTCTTTGATGGGCAACCGGTGTACCACAATGTCGGTGGACAATCCGATCATGTCCTCATGAGACCAGGCAAAAACATCCTCATACTAGTCTAGCAACTCGGTTATCTCTGTTTTTTGGCTAGGGGTCAGGTCTGTCCCTATCTTGAGCTGCTTGGGTTTGTCAGGGGTTCCGATATTTATGGTGATGGTTTGGTCTAAGTTGGGTTTGGGTTTGTCTTCGACCCATCCTTTGATCTCGTCAGGCGGGTCGTCATTATCTGTCTCATCCTGCTCAATGCCCATTAAATCGAAATCCAGCTCAATATCAAAATCATAGTCATCTTTCAAATTTGAAACATCGTTTGTTAGGCAAGAAATACTCAAATTGGTACACCTGACATGAAACAAAAATATTTGTCATATATAAAAGTCATTTTCCCACAATGATCATCTTTAAAATAACATAACCATGCAAAATTCAAAATAAGGGACAACAACTGGTATTTATTCATTCCCCACCATCCGGGGTCTAACATCTTGACGCCATATTTTACCCTCGTTTGGATATTACTGGCTCCACTGCCCAGTTGTCGGTGGTCAGATCGGCCGGAATGCGACAGATGAAAGGCGGCTTCGCATCCGAAACTTCCTCGATGACTACAGCCACATCGCATTGGTCCTTCTTTATAACCTCTTCAGGAATAGTCAGCCCCGCCCAATTGATGACAGACACACTCTGTTGGGCTCCTGACGGCGTGGCAACATCCTTCCCTTTTCCACTGCTTACTGATTGTCCAGGGATATAACACTTGGTTTCAAATTATTGCATGACCTCCTGCAGGAAACTTTCCTTTTTGGCTGACTCATCATTCGTGGGGGTCAATTTTCCATCTCCTGTCGCAGACACAGGGTTGCCAGTACCTTGTTCATTGTTGACTTTCGGTATTAGACTTTCAGCCAGTCGAGTTGGGGTCCCCCCTTGAGAGTGTTTCTGTCCTACGCCTCCATAATACCCCAACCCTGCCTTGCCTATCTGATTGGGCAGTTGAATAGGCTCAGTAATTCCTTGACTGTTCTTTCCCAACCCTTGCCCAGGTCAAAACTTCATCTTCATCATTTCTCTAGCAACAAAGCTAAGTTCAGGAGAGACCTTAGGTTTTACGGCTAGAGGCCCCAGACATCTGAAGTGGGGAGTATTGATTTCCTGCGCCTGAAAACTGGCGGGTACCACCAATTCATCCACATTAATCACCGGCAGGCCATTCCTGGAAAGAGAAGGGCCATTATGCTCTGCAGAGACCGTCACCAGATTCCCGTCTATGATAAACTTAATTTGCTGGTGTAGCGTAGAGGGAACTGCCCCGGCCATGTGTATCCATGGCCTTCCCAATAACATGTTATAACTTGCCGTGATATCCAGGACTTGGAATGAAATATCGAAAGTACAAGGCCCTATCTCCACAGACAATTCTATCTCCCCCATTGTATCCTTCCGGGATCCGTCAAAGGCTCGTACCACCACATAACTGGCCGTAGGCGCTTAGGACTGACGTTCATTTTTTCTAATGAACTGAATGGACAGATATTTAATGCTGATCCCCATCAATTAGTACCCCATTCATAACATATCCTGATGAGATTACCGCAATATGCAGCGGTTTCCGATGCCCCCTTTCCTATTTGGGGATATCATCATATGTGAACGATATTACATTGTTTTCTAACAGATGGTCCACTAGATGGCCGAATCCTTCTTTGCTAATCATCTTGGGAATGTGTGCCTCCTCCAGGACTTTGGTCAGAATTCTACAGTGATCGTCGGATGATAATACCAAATCCATGATCGATGTCAGAGTCGATTCCTCGCTCAATACCTTGACCCCCCTCGCTTCTGAATGATTCATTTTCTTTAAGAATTCCACAGCTTTCTCCTCGGATATCTTTTCGTTCTTCTTCCCCTTGCTCTCAAGGACTCGCCTTGGAAGATATAAAGAATTCCCCTTTGATGTTATAGAAGCACAACTGGCCGCCTCCTCTGATACTCCCCCGTAATTCCACGGTACTATTTTCAGACTGCTAATGGGGATTTGTGGTCTTGCTGCAATGGTGAGAAGCTTCGGAGCCGCTAACCTGATAGGCGCCTCTGCGATACCCCTGCTCAGACCCGCCAACCTAATCAGTGTCTCTCGTATATTCTCCTGATCACTTGTCATGCAAATCATCCCATCGATTCTCTTTATATAATTCAGCCTTGGTGGTCCTCCGGCTTCGCTGGCTTCCACCACATTGACCCCTTCCCCATCATGCTTAGGTAGGGGATTGACTTTAACATTTGGTGACTCTGGCTGTTCCACCACGATTTCCCCGCTATCAATCATGTTCTGAATCTTGTGCTTCAGCGCCCAGCATCCCTGAGTATCGTGACCAGGGGAACCCGAATGGTACACACACTTCTTACTAGGGTCAAATCTTCTTCCTTTCGGGTTAATTGGGGGTGCCAAATCGACTATCTTTCTCTGTACTATTAATACTGCCAAAATCTGTTTAAGAGGATCCCCAAGCGGGGTGAATACCCGATCTCTGGTGGTCTCAAATCTTCTTCGTCCGTCCGTCCTTTGATTATCGAAATTAGATTGTCGGGGTGGCATAATTATCTGTATTTGCACTGGAGGGCTACTCTCCACCTTCTAGATGATCCCTGCAGGATGAGGGCAGCATCCTCCTCCTTTCTCTTTTGGGTCCTGCGGGAAGTACTACCATAGTTTCCACTCTAGATTTGCTCCGCAACTGTTTCTAGAGCTGTGAAGTCCCGGATCTTGCCAGACTTTAACCCCATGTCAACCATTTCTCCATGCTTTATCATTTTGGCAAAAGGTTTTCCAATCCCCGCTATCACTCGCTCATAATAGGGCGCCTCCTGAATATCCATACAGGTCATTACCATCTCCGCCTCGCTCATTGGGGGATTCACCTGTGCAGCCATACCCCTCCATCGCTGTGCATAGTCCCTAAAAGATTCTTTTGGTTGCTTCTTGACCTTTGTCATCTGATATCTGTCAAGGGTCATCTGTGCCTAGAAGCTGTATTGTGTCAAGAAGGTATGGGCCAACTCCTCCCAATTGTGGATCCGAGCATTATCAAGGCGGGCATACTAAGTTCTTGCTTCTCCCGTTAGGCTCTTTGGAATAACTGCATCCTCAGTCCTTCGTCCTCTGCATAAGACCCAAGTTCCCCAATGTATATCTTCAGGTGTGTATAAGGGTCTCCCTTCCCATTATATTTCTCAAATTCGGGGATTTTGAACTTCTCTGGATACCTGGTTCCTGGAAAGACACACAGATCTGAATAATTTACCCTGCCCAAGGAACCTATGCCTTTCAGAGACTGGATAGTCTCCTCCATCTGCTTCATTTTCTTTCGAAGATCATCAGTGTCTCCTTCCTCTAGAATAGTGATTACTGTCCTGTTAGGTGTAGGAATGGCCTTGGGGATGACTGGCTCGCCCTTAGGCTGGGTTTGATCATCCTTAAGCGGATCCTTGTTTGGCGAATCTTGTCTCGGTAGCAACTGCTCTTTCAGCATCGTGGCCATTTCCAACATCTGTTTTTTAAAATCATCGAATTCCTCCCGAGATATGGAACCAGGATTAGTAGGTGGAAGATCAGCCATTTCAGATGTAGAGTCCTGGGCCCTCTTAGATCGTAACCGCGTTTGAGGAGCAATCCTACAGGGGAAAACGGTTTGAAGTTTAGTCTCGGGAAATGAAGAATGTGGATGCATGTTAAAGCTGTAACTTTTGTGTTTTTGGGTTTTTTAATCTTTTCCTGTAAAACAAAATGTTAGCAGTCCCCTATTGCAATAATAAATGTTAGACACGAATTATTATGCTTTCCCAGCTATTCCCTGCAAAACATAGAGGTTAGTACTTTCTTTTGACAAAAGGGAAGGTACATATAAAAATATTGAATGGGACTATGACATTTATACGCGTAAACGTAAAAGGGCATGAAGAGACTTTCCCTGCGTTGGGTTAATCTGAGGCTGACCTACCCTAAGGTTACTCTCGCGGCTTTTCGGCATGAAGGTCCCCAAATCTTCGCAATCTACTCGTCTGAATCCTTTCGATTGGAGCGGATCTGGGTGGTGCGTTTCCTGAGCCATCTCCGGGGAGCAGCCCCTTCGAGTCCAGTAATAAGCAACCGACAGGTTCGCCTCAGGAGGAGGTACACTCTCAACATACATTCACATTCATCGTCCTCACCGTATGCAAATGATTACTTTAAAGTAAAGCAATTCCATTCAATCATTCATTCTTTGGACAAAAACACACACTCACATAACAATAGGTAAAACAGGTCAAAATATCGTACGTACACACACATTCATAAATTTTTAAAGGATAGGACAACATCAAGATTTGAACGCGGCTTAAGCCCTCTAATGTCCCCAGCAGAGTCGCCAGCTGTCGACGCCGGGAGAATCGCTCCTGTGGTGATTATTACCCTTTCCAATTTTAGCCTTTTTTATTAGATAATTTTTTGGAAAAGATCGGCACAAATGTCGACGGGGTTTTGAAAGATCGTTTTGTATGATGAGCCAATTGACCAGAGTCACCAGTTGGTATATTTGAAAATGGATGTACCAACTCATCCGAGTTTCGTTTTTTATAAATCGCTGGCTCATATGTGACTCCGAATTAATTGGTCTGCAAACCGAGATTCATAGGCACCCCCCGACTTCCGTGAAACACGGTTACCGCAATCTTGATGCTTTTCCTATCCTTTAATTCTTAGAATGTGTGTGCGCGCATATGTGTGCTTGTGTGAATGTTGTGGTGAATTTGCATGAAGAAACCATTTGGAAAGAAGTCGTGTTTTAATTTGAGAATGCTTTAGAATGTCCTTCGGCTTATACAAGAAAGCTTTATTCCTTTATAAGAAAGGTTTGATTTTTAATTGTCAAAAGTTGCAAGATTTTCATTAGGTGTCGTTTTGGCAAAACAAGAGTTTTTTAAACCTTCGTCAAAATAGAAATCAAAGCCTATACGTTGCTTTCGTAAATAAAGTGACAGGTAATTTCTAGGATCTCTTTAACCCTATGCACAAAGATTTAATAAAACGTTATTTATTTTGTATAAAACCATTTTTTGTGGTGTTTTGAAAACGACTTTTCTTTAGCTTTCCCGTTAAATGGGAATCGACATTCATTCGCACTTCCAATTTTAAACCTTGTGGTGCTAATAACTTAATTTGATTGATTTTATGGAAATCTTCATCGTTTAGCTTTGAAATCATTTTTTTGTGTCGTGAATCAAATCAAGCATTAAAATGCATTGGGGCTATTCATGGGCATGTAAGCCATCAAAATAACCCCAACGCCCACAATCGCATATTTCACTATTACGGGGCCTTAAACCCGATTTTCGACTTGATATCGTTTTAAGGCCCGATAATTACATATTTACAATAAAAGGTATATCGATCCTACTACACACACCCAAAAAATGTCCATCATCGGATTTGGACCACGGGGTCGCGTTCCTAGGCTCACATCCGAAATTGTTACACACCCACAAAATGGATACTACAAAAATTAAACAACACCGGGTTGCCTAACACACCACAATACCCTAAAATAGCAATCTAAACTACACTACGCATAATACACTATCATAACGAGCTAAAAATCATCGAATGGATATCATCGGGTCATTAGGAAGAATTTCATTCTGTTGGAACCCTCACTAATAATCCTTAATCCATGTATCCATGATAATGTACAAGAAAAAACTACATTTAACATAACCCGAATGACAAAAACTTAACAAAATGATATAACAAAAATGCTATAAAAAAGGCTTTTCACCTTGCAATTGACACCACGATGCGTATAAACTCGTATATTGAATAGAGTAGAAAATGTATATGATACAATCTAACAAAAGGGGTATAAATCCTCACTTTTTCCTCTCTTTTCTCTCTTTTCCCGTTGCTCTTTTGCTGCTGTTTCTTCCCTTTTCTTTTTTTTTTCGAACTCCCTGTATGCTCTCTGATGAAAAAATAAAGAACTGCATTGATAAAGGCTGCCAGAGGCAGCCGCAGATTGATCCGCGGCTGGCCGCAGATTGATCTGCGGCTAGCCTCGGTTTCTCCGCGCCCGCCGCGCACTTCAGCCCGCCGCGCACTTCAGCCCGCCGCGCACTTCAGCCCGCCGCGCATTTCAGTCTTCCCATCATTTGCCGCAGATCAATCCGTGGCTGGCTGGGCTGATTTTCTCAATTATCGTACTACACCTCGATTCTCGTGTCGTACTGTTGGTTTTCGCTAAAAGGCTTGTATTTTGCAATCCGGGAACCGCTGGGAAACGTGCCATGTTATTTAGGAATGCTCGTTTCGAATGGCTGCGACATGACACAGGATTTGTATTTGGAGCTCGGTTTTCAGGGGCGCTGCCCCCCCGACCCCCACTAGCTCACCGTCGAGCAGGCAAACGTAGTGGCCATTGGTCGATTCTGGATATCCGCTCGTTGTCGTGTCGGCTTTGATTGCCAGTCGTTGTGGTGGCTTTGAGTGTTCGTACTTATGTCCACCTTTCGTTCTCGTAGACTGGGTTAATTGACTATTTTGCCCTCCTGTCAAGGTTAGTATACGAAGTGCAAAATTTGGGTGTCTACACCTAGACAATAATGGCATTGAAATTTTGTGGATAACTCTTTAATGTGTCTAAGGCAATTATTGCAGGTTAGATAGTACCATCCTTGCTCCAGTACAATGTTAACTATTGTCACCTCACATGTGCAATACATGAACTATAGGAATAATATTCATTTAATAAGCATTAGAGTATTTGTTACTGTCATATTTTTTTTAATAAAATGTTAAAGAGTTAAAAGTAAAGAGATTTACATCTGATCTCTCGGCCATCTTCACATTAAGAAGTTCGATGCAGAGTTGTTCAATTGTATCATCTGTCTCTTCTTTTTCCTAGTTAGAATTTTGCAAGATAGATTGATGTTAGGTATAACTGGGAGTATAGATCCAATATTTTCGACCAAATTGTCTCTAACATCAGTTATTTTAGTTGTTTTGACTTGGTGTTATTTGTGATTCAGTTGAAATTTTTGGTTCTGGTTTGATCTCCCGAACCTTAGAGACTGTGTATTCTTCATAGCCTCTTTCAGTGTTATATGGATTGATTTTAACTTGAAACAAACAGTTCTTTTGTAGATATTATATATAGCTGGTAGAATGTCTTGCATTGATATATTATGTATTTTGTGATTTTATTAGTAGATATGACACAATTTTTATAATAATATAACACTATATAATGCATGATGTTATTATAAAATGGGTTGATTATTAAGTAATGTACCGAACTTGAGGCGAGTTCCTTTCAGCCATTGATGAGATGGTCAATAGGAACACCTATGAGGTGTGCAGCCTCTCGATTGAACAAAACAAATGTTGTTTCCCCTGTGATATCCTTAATTTTGACCGTGACTTTGAAGCGCTGTGTAGTCACAATCTCTTCACCTAAACAATTTTGACATTATAATTTGCTTGATGTATCCTTTATCTTATGAAAACATTTATTGCATGCAAGATAGTACCACCCTTGGTTAAATACTATATCATCAATTGTTACTTCACACGTGCGGTATATAAATTATTGGCATTGAGAGATGTTTTAGTTTGTGTCAATGTAAAATGTGAAATGACAACTATTTCAACAATAAAAATTGAGTTATAGTAGGTATTTACCTGTGAACCCTATGGTAGTTTCGCATGTAACAGCTGCTCTAATTTTCTTGATGTGTGTGCAATTGAATGTTTGGTACAATTTCAATAGCTAAGGTCATTTGTAATGATCACGAATTGTGTATATTTGTTTATTGTTACTAAATGAATGGATTAAATTTTTATTTTTTTATGTGATGCATTTTAAAGTTATTTAATAACCTGAATGATGTGAATGTATGAATTTTATGTGTTGTGTCTCGTAGGAGTGAATAAATTAATTTCGCGAAAAAATCATAAAATCACTATTCACTGGGCACATTTCCCGAGGCACTATTCACGGGCACTATTCATGCCCGAATATTTTTGCGTCTTTTTCGATTTCTATTAATTTCGTTAAGACGTGTATGCGAAGGAATAATTTTTTCAAGTATCGAAAATTTTATTTGAGCTGATATGTGATTTAATCCGTATCTGAAATGTATTATATGGGTGTTCTGAAATAATGGACAAATCCCATAATAATTATTTTTACGCGTCCCAATATTTTATGGGAGTGCCCATTTTAATTTTGGATAGAGTTATTTACCAAATTTAGTACAAAAGTGGGAGTATTCGGATATATTTTTGTGTTATGCGATACCTATTGGGAAGCATTGAAACAATGGACGAATGAGAATTAAGCAGGATCAGCAACTTGTTGCCATTGTCGAGCCATTAACCAAACATTCTTCTTCAATTTCATTTTCAAGAAGCTCGGTTCTTGCCGCTTCCTTCTCCCAATTAATTCCTTCTTCTCCTCCAAGCTCGGTTCATTAGAGAGAAGAGAGAGTTGCAGGCGAGGAAGATGAGAAAGAGAGGAAGTGGAGTTCGAATTACTCCCTCCCTTTCACCCGAAGCTTTCCAACATTTCCACTCCATTCCATCTTCTTCCTTCTAAGCTGCTACGGGAGAGAGAGAGAGAGAATGATAGAGAGAGAGAAGAAAATTTGAAAGAAGAAGAAGAAAGCTCACGGGTGAAAACGAAGAAGACGAAGAGAAAAGAAGAGAAAACAAGAAGAAGAGGAGAGGACTAGCAAGGCCCCATAACACCTTAAGCAACGAGAATCAAGTGGTAAACAAACCTCAATCCGTCTCATTTCCATTTTTTTAGCTTTTGGTGTTCTTGAGCTCAAATCGATGGGTTTGAGCTTTTCTTACAATTTTTGTTTTAATTGTTGGTTGTGTTTGGTTTATATTGTTACCAAGACACCCTGTAAGCTATTAATACCTTTAAAGTGGAACAAAAATAAAGAATGATCTGAACCTCAGCTTAAAGGATGAAACTTTGGATATTTTTGAATAAAATGACCTTCGGACGAATTTAGAGGACTGTAAAGCCTTGATTATGTATTTGTTTGGATTATTTGTTGTTGTGTTATTGTAGTTTCATGGGTTACAAAGTTAACCCAACTGAAATGGAGTAAAAAGGTGTAAAAACGAAGATTTAGTGTTGATTTTGGTGAAGAACACCAAGAACTCGAGAAACAGAGTACTACTTTGTATGTTGATCACAGATTTGGACTTGTTAGTATTTTTGGGTGCTTCTGAATTTTTGGTATATTGTAGCCCCATAAGTTAGGAGTCCATAGAGTCTGAAATGGACCAATTTGAATGTGTATTAAAGGAGATATGAAGATTGGAGCAGGGAAAGGTCGGAATCGCGAGCTGGGAAAAACCCAGCAGATTCTAGGTCTGATGAATGGCGCTGCGGCGTCGCTCATAAGGCCAAATAGGGTGCTGCAGCGCCGGACACGTGTTAGTCGCAGACGTGTTCGAGTTCACTATTTTGACCTCCTGTAGTAAAATGGGCATAACTTTCTCATCCGAACTCGGATTGAGGTAATTCAAGATGATCCGGAAAGAGGAAGAGTAGATCGACCTACAACTTTCATTCTTTAAGTTTTTGGATTTGAGGTCTGTAGTAGGGTATAAATTGGCCATCTTTAGGACTGATGTATATTTGGAGGCAATCAGAGGGCGTCGAGCATGCACATATGCACGTGTAATGCTCCCGACCATGAAAGATGATGTTTTAAGTCCTAGAACATGATCATTATACATTATAATGATGAGTAATATTAATAAATAATGAATTAGATAATCGAATGAGCACGTTAAACATGCGCGAAAGGAGCGAATTAGGCGTGTGACGTATAAACGTCAAAACGCCATGTAAAGTGTTAATGCACTTAAAAAGTGTTTTGATTCAAATGAAACGAACATTATAAGATATGGAGTAGGGTTTTTATAAACCAATAAGGATGAATGACGATGATGGTCGTAACGTTTACGAACGACGCGATGCCGAGAAATGATTAGACACGTTAGTTATTTATACCCGAACTAACGGTAAAGCCTTAGAACTATGATTCAAGGCTATGTTATGTTTAATTTAGTTAACGTTTAATGAACGAGACGCAATGTATAGCGTGACCCGTTGATGTTTGTCCGTATGTAACTAATTGTAGTATGTTTATGTGCACATATATGTGTAGGATATTGAAGAACGTGTACTATATTATTGTAGCAGCGCATGAGGCAAGTTTTCTAACTTTACCAAGTTACTTTACACAAGTTTTGTATACTTTACTCAAGATTATTTATTGAGCAAGTATTATTTATCGAGCAAGTTCCTTAATTCAATTCAAGTCACATTGAGCAAGCTGTTTTTTTTAGCTTCATTCAACTTATTATTCATTGAGCAAGTTTATCAATCGTACAACTCTTATTTAATTGTGCGGTTATCCGATGTTATGCAAGTTACTCATTGAGTTAGCAATTATTATGCAAGTATTCATACTTTTATTCAAAGTATTGCAATGAAAGCCCATTTCATGCAATGTTATATATTGTGTGAATCCAAAGATTGTGAATTGTTATTCATTTAAGATATTATTGATGCTATTATGCATGTTGTTGATATTGTTAAGAGTTCTATATACCGAGAACTATTGAGATTGTCGTCTAAGCCAATTGTTTTGGCCAGAATTTCATTGAGATGCTTTTGATATACCATCGAGATATTATTGGATGTAGTTATCCGACCTTATTGATTTAGTTCAGATTTCTAAATACTGAGAAGAACAACCCTTTAATTAGGGGAAAAATATTTTTTGGTCGGTTATACTGATCGTCCTCTACCAAGGACAAGTAAACGTTACGTGTTGTGCAACATAGGGTGCAGATAGGCTGATCACCTAGAAGTGCCCGGTAAGAAAAATATTGATTTATAGTGTATACCAACTATTAAACCTATTGTAAGAAGCAAAAGTTCAATGGTCATCGGACCACTCAGTATATTTTCAGAAGTATTGTTATTGAATTGGAATACTATATCATATTCCTAATTATTGAGATATCGTTCCCAACTATTATTCAGTTGTTGAACTGAAAGCATGATTCTTGATGTTGTTGTTTTACCAACTGTATTACTTGTTGAGCAATCGAATGCTCATTCTTGCTATGAACTTCATGCTTTCAGCAAAGCTAGAACAGGGCGAGACGTCATGCAAGGATAAAGGCAAGGGAAAAGCAACAGAATAGAGGATATTATATCATATCCACTTTTATAATAGTTTATATTATGTATGTTGATGTTTATGGACTATATTATTATCTATGATGTTATATGTTATGCATCAGTAAAGGTTTTAGAACCTGGGATTTGTAACGTAAGACGGACTGTAATAGCTTAGTAATTACATTTCTGTCCTTATGATTGAATGCATGGGTAGAATAGACGATGAATGTGTAGTACCGTGAGCACTGAATCTGTGGGTAAAGAGACCTCAGATTTAAGGGCGTCACATCATTCCTTCATTATTTTGTATGTTACTCTTTATGTTGGATACCGGTTGGTAAGGGATGTTAAAATAAACCCTTGTTGCAGCTGTTGATAATAAATTTACCTCACCTATAAATAAAATAAGTGCAAGTTAGTAACGATTCCTGTAAACAAAAATGAAATCCTAACTCACTTATAAATTCCTTTGCTAGTGTTTTAGTCACTACTACAACAATCAAATTGTCATTTTGTCTAGAAAAATCTCTTCAAAAATTTAACGAATGTTCTCCCCACATAGTTACTGTGATTGTGTGGTGGCTGTTTGCAATAACATAAAAATGTCATTATTAGTATGACAAATACATTTTGAATTGAAAAAACATCACACACTATTTATAAGACACACCTCTTATTCGTTAAGAGAATGTCTAGTTTTTGAATTCCTTGACCAACTATTTGTAAGTCACTTATTATTGTAAGCTGTCCAATTAAGGGTGAAAATGAACCGAGTAGAGCCGAGTATTGAGTTGTTCAGATTTGGTTCACAAAATTTTTCGAGTATAAAATAAGGTTTGTTTAAGGCTCGTTTAGCTACCGAGTCAAGCACGATCTCAAATCGAGTCCAAACAGTTTGAACTTTTTGAACGAATATGATTCGAGTATCAATAGAAAATTTTAATTTGAGGAGGTTCGAGTAATTTATCGAATTTTAAAATTTGTTCATATTTGAATCATTTATATTTCGAGTCGAGCTCGAATCGAACTTTTCATCGAGCGAGCACGAATCGAGCCCAAACTGTTTGCTCATTTTACAGTCTTATGTCCAATAACATCTTTGAGAAAATAAAATATAATAAGTATATGAAGATAATTTTTTTATACTCATTGTGTAATGAGTTTTTGAGTAATTTTTTTTACCTATGAGATGTGTTTTATCTCCAACCTTGTTTCTTGTTTCATCAAACGTTAATAACTCAAATTTATACCTTCGAATTATATTTATGTTTTTTACCTGAGTTATTGTCGTCTTGTGAAAAAAGTTAATCACCTTATCACCAATAATTGTTTTATATCTAGGCATAGCTGGTACAATTATACGTTGTATTCCTCCAATTTTTTCATGTATTGGGCACGTTGGCTTAATCTCAGAATCAGCATCACGTGATTATCTTGCGGGATGATGCAAATAATGTATTTATAAGATAATAACTTTAAATTCTTGGTAAAATTTATGTTAGAAGTAATATAAAATCTTGAATAATACCTCTTCATCAAGCAATATAGTTGTGGTGTTGACAATCTGTCCAGTGCTCAAATTGATCCCATGCATCCCACATTCTTGTTAATCTGACCTTTATTGTACAATCATCTTTATCACTTGTTAATTCGCTCAAAGTTATATGATTTCTTGCCATAGTGAATAAGTTTAGAAAAAGTTGTAGATGTGGAGTAGTTCTATGAAGTAGGAACTTTTTATAGTGTGAAGTACTATGATACTAAATGTTTTTATTAAATGTATTTAATTTATCATTTGTGATTGTTTAGTGAAAAGTCAGATTTTTAATGATTTTATTAAAGATATTTTTAGTGTTTATGAATCTTGCTATCTCAGATTCTTAATGGTTTTACTAAAGATATTTTAAGTGTTCATGAATCTTGTTTTCTCAAATTCTTAATGATTTTGGTAAAGATATTTTAAGTGTTCATGAATGTTGCTTTCTAGAATTTCTCTCTTAGACTTCACAGATTATTTGTATATCTTTCCCCCCAAAAGTTATTATTTGTTAATTCGCTGTAAATCATATGATTCCATAGTATGGTGAATAAGTTTAGAGAATAGTTGTAGATGTGGAGTACTTGTGTGTGAATAAGTGTATATATATATATATATTTTGTTTTTTCCATAAATACAATCAAGATTAGTGTTTTAAAAATTTGATTTGTAATTTAAATCCATACATTTCATATGATTATAGCTAACATTTTTTTTAATAAATTTATTGGTACTGAAAATATAAAAAAGAATAGAACAAACTATTTATGGTTCTTTTCAATTAGGAGTAAGATTCTTAAAATTATCAGCACTTTGTGAATTAGTACTTTATTACTTGATTAATTGATCCCTGATCCAATATTCTATTAAGTAATTTGTATTCAAAATTTTTAAAATGTCTATTTTTGGAGTTATATTTGGGTTTATTTAAATATCAGTGAGTTGAGGAGAAAAAACATTCTTACTGGTTGTATTAATTGCTTTGATCATTTGGTTACTACTTTTTTTCAAAACAATTTGAGATGGAATTTTGTTATAAAATTTATGCAAATATTTAGTTATGATGATCAGAAGAAATAATATTCCATTAATTTTTTGAATGAAATTTATATTATTGAAAATGGTTACAAATTATTGAAAATTTCATGCTAAACAACATTCTTTGTAAAACCTTTTTCAGGACGACTTTCTTCTTCACATAAAGTTTTTAGCCCCGCAGGTGATGTAACTCTTGATATAACCACGTAAAATTGTCCATGAATAAACATTGGTTGGGGAAGATATAAACCTACACTTCGTAGGGTTTGTCCTTGACTTTTATTTATTGTCATTGCATAACAAAGTGCAATTGAAAATTGTTTACACTTGAAAATGAAGGGCAGTGATACATCTGTGGGTGTCATGTTTATTCTAGGGATAAACACTTTCTCACCAATGATGTTACCTATAATGACAATCCCTTCAATAATCCACTTTGCCAACTGCATCACAATTAATCTTGTACCATTACACAAACCCTTATTTGGGTTTATGTTTCTTAGCAACATAATCGGAACGCCAATTTTTAGTTGGAGTTCATGGTTTGGAATACCATTAAACTTCAGAGAGTTTAAAAACTCAACTAGGTACATTGTCTCTTGAGTTTTAAAATTCACAGAACTCTTGCATATTGTATCAGAGCTATGATACACCATTGATTCAGTTGGTAAATACTTCAAGACATAATTGTTAATTGAGTGTAAATCTTCATTCCTTTGGTATTAAAATGGCTCTATCCCTCACGTATTATGCATCATTCACTTCATACTCATGTATATTAGTATAGATTTCTCGAATAATTGTCTCGATTCCATTATCCCCTGCAAGTACCAATACTTTATTTAGAATTTGTATTCAGTTTGGTTCATCTTCAATGAGTGATGTAGTAGGCTCTTTGCCATCCCCAATACTAAGTACCCAATCACGGAAGTCAATAGTTCGATCTGCAATTGTTAGAGGTAACACATTTGGCTCAATTATCATATTTTTCTCTAATTTGATAACCTTACAACTTTCCCATAAATATGATATGTTGATTGAGGACATTACAATTTCGTTTGTTCCCTTCTTAGGTATCACAAGTAAAATTTGACGGAAATCACCTCCTAACAATATTAATTTTCCTCCAAATGGTTTTTTCATGGAGTCTGGGTCTATCTTTCGAAGTATATCATGAAAGCTTCTATCAACCGCTTCAAACACAAATTTGTGAGTCATAGGAGTTTCGTCCCAAATGACCAAGTTTGTAAGACAAATTAGTTCACTTAGAATAGTATTGTGTTTTATATCACACCTACTGTTTTCATCTATCTTTAATGGAATCCTGAACCATGAGTGAGCTGTTTTACCGCCCTCTACTAACAATGAAGCAATGCCGAAAGAAGCTATTGATAACACGATCTTGCTTTTCGATCTTAACTTTGCAATTATGGTTTTCCATAAGAAGGTTTTTCCTGTACCTCCGTGACCATAGACAAAGAATAGCTCACCTTCTTATTTTCCAACTGATTGAAGGACAACCTTGAACACTTCTTATTGTTTTTTATTAAGCATGTTAATATAACTTGCACTCTCAGATGCCAATGAAGTTCTATTATGCATTGTTTCCTCATACAACAACCTATTATTACATTGTTGCAGCAGATCAACATCAATTGCTAGTAATGTTGGGAAGTCTGATTTAGATTTACTAATTTTACGTATCAATAAATCGATGTCATAAAGATCTAAAGACTGCACACTATACATTGAACATCATCAGATAAATCCTTCCAATGTTTCTCCTACAATTCTAAAACATTTGATGGTTTAAAAAATAACAAAATTGTGAGAAATAGTTCTCGTAATTGCTAACCTGTTTGATGGACTGCTGTATCAGTTAATGTCGCGTGCCATTCATTGTCTGAGTCTAACAATCCTTCATGGTAACATGCTTCCTTGAAAGTGTTGTAAACTATTCCATTAACGGTTCAAAATTGTTCATACGATGTAGCAGCTCTCACCACATTCAACAACATTCTTAAATAAAATCATTTTCTGGAGGTTGGATGGGCATAAATCATCCGCCCTACAACTGTTATTTATTTTTGTCTTTGCAACCATGTTCTTTTTTTTGTCCCATTTGTAATGTTCGGGAAATTCAACAAATGTTAAATTTTGACCACTTTTATAGTGTCTATTGCACTCCATTCATTGCATAAACATTATATTTGTTGGGTCACTATAGTCAAGTACTGAAGGCAACTCTTCCTCCTCATTGAAGCAGACTCTCTGCTCATTTTCTAGATGAAAATATAAATGTTGGACCACAGGCTTGCAATAATGAATTGGGAATTCAAAGATTCACGAACATGGTTCAGAACATGATATGTATCGATAAGCTAGGTAATTTTGCACTTCATCATTAGGATTTGAATTTGGTTGCTGAGTTATATTTACTACTTATTTATTGGTTTTTGATTCAAGCACCATTGTAGCCATGTCTGGACCTTTTGCCATATATTTGAATAAATACTTTATCAGTCAACCTTTATTACACCATTCCACATTAATATGGGTCTGGCATTTAATAAGTATACCTCTGTTATATGGTACAATGAACCTGTTACAACAATAGTTATTGATTTCAGGTATATAATAATAAAAGTTAAATGATTTTTATTACTATCAAGACAACCTTACTTGTTGTCAATTTGTATTCCATTACATGTGATTTTCCTTCCATCATCACGTTTATGGTAGATTGGGAAACCATTTTCATCCATTGTTATAGCTGAGATTTATTCTTTGGAAAATGCTTTGAGCATTTGTTATTTTTCATACATGGAGAATTAGGGTTGCATGGATCGCAAAGGCCATAAATCATGTATTGTGACACTGTTTTGTATTACAAAAGATTAGTCTCTCTATCTGGTATCTTAGCTGAAATTATAAGATCAATATCTTCAGTGGTGTGGCATTTGTCGGCCTCTACTAACCATACAATTATGTGAACATGTGGAAGTCCCCATTTTTGGAATTATATTGTGTATGCAACTATTATATGAAACATCATTAGAAGATTAGAATAATTTTATGCATAAGGTAAACATCGCTATTTGAAAAATTTATAAGCATAAGTTCTCTTAGTTGCAATCACACACCCAAAGATATTATTTTTTGTAAAATCTTCAATTAGTAAGTCTACATTTATCTTGAAAACTCGAGATATGATGTTAGGTCTCACAAAGGCTTCTAAGTTAGGAATCTTGCCAACCAAATTTGTAATTTTGGGCCACTTAGGGTTGCACGTAAATGTTATGAATAAATCAGGATTGCTAAGTTTTTGATACATTGCTAAGCAGTTTTGATAATTTTGATGCATGAATCGTGGGCTACTAGTATAGACGTAGGTCGCACAATACGCTTGCCAACAGTAGATGCATCTGTATCACCTCTATTCACACAATCAACAACGTTATTGTAGACTTCAGATTGTAGTGTTTTTGATTACCAAGAAACCATAATAGCCATCCATGTTCAATGCAACACCAAGCATCCACTACAAATTGTAAAAACAAACGCCCTCCTCTAAGCAATGAATGTCCCTCAGGTGCATGAAATTCCAATCTAAATGCATAGTACTCCCTCATTGTCACAGTTGATCTTTTGTTTGGTAGTGGAGATGCGAGTGTCCAATGTAAAATATTCATTTTGAAACCATCTTCACCAAATGGAAACAACAATGGATATTGTAAATCCATGAAACTGGGATGAATGTTTGATATTCATTTTAGTTTGCTGCTTTTGTAATCCACAATAATATCCCTTGAGTTGGTTAAATCATCGTCGGGAACTAATGCTGCAAACGTATATGCATTTGTTGGGATATTGGTTTCTCGACCATCAATATGTCGATCTGCCAGCAACCATAGATTTACCGCCATGTAGTCTGTCTCGGAAAATCGTTCCTTACATGTTTAAAAATTTTTACCAACTCATTCTCACGAATTAACATCTCAGTAAATGACTGTATTGTATATGGATTTATAGAGTCTCCACGGAGAGGAAAATTAAGCATGACTGAGTAAGCATCTTGCGCGTCATATGTGAAAGTTGTGCAAATATAGCACTTTTTCCCTCTGAAGGTAATAAGGAGCCTATTTGATAGTAAGATTGACCATTTAATCTGAACATAGATGGTCCTCCTCCATTATTATAACTTGTGTCTATTTTGCCTCCCAAAGAAGTAAATGCAAACGTGTTATATACACGTATATGACGTCGAAATTTAACACATTTTTATTTTGTCTCATCCAATAAATGTTGTAATTCTATCAGACTTGGATGTAGTAAAGGTAGCTGAACTTTTCCCTGATTGCAGCACAATGTGAATGTAGAACCTTGCTCTCGTTGTTGTTTCACTAATTATTCATACGTCTACATGACAACTTTATAGTTTTCACACTCACGGTTCGACTCTCCTATATTTAGAATCTCAAATGCCTGACCTAAAAGTATGGAGACTTTTTATATTACACATGCACTATGTAGTTAATTTTTTTATAACAACATTCATAAATCTTTACTTGGTATTTATGTGATAGTGAGTTAGTAATTTCATATACGTACCGAACAATATTTTATTTTTGTTAATGATGTTACCCATCCTTGTAGACTCACAGTTGTTACCTAGTACAATACCAAAAAGGCAAATTAGAAAAAAGTTGTCTCAAAATCAATTATAAAATGTTTCAGGAAACAGTAAAGTGAATTCATTTGTTTATTTTGATAAAGTACAGAAATTCTACCTAGCTCATCGAATATGTATGTATTATATGAAAAATGAATATAAACTCACGTGGGGGCATGCTTTGTTTGATTGGCCTAAGAACTGCTATTGTGATTGTGATTTTCAAATATGGGATTACAGACATATAGAGCACCATCATCTTCAGTTGCAGCTGCAATTGCATAATTAGATTTTTATTGCATACATTTAAATTTATGTATTCTGCTACAGGTCTAAAATAACAAAGATTTATTGTGTTAATATCATAATATGCTCACCGTTATCACGTGTCTGCTGTGTTAAAGTATCTGTCGGAACCACATTGAGAATAGTTTGCTAAATCCTTGTGGAAACTGTTCCTCTCACTGAATGCAGAGTACACATTCATAGGTATATTATGAAACATTAAATCTATTGCATATGCAAACTAGTAATCAGTTTTTAGAGACATTATGACAAATTCATAACTTACATGTATGTTTAATGCAATATTCTTACCTTAATAATGTAGTAGTTGTGCTCTTAAACTTTGAGGTGGAGGACTCGTCTCAACGAAAATTAGATATCGAGTCCGTTCAATACTAATCAAGTGAGGGTCAGTTTTTACGTGTACATCATAGAGCATGATATCTGTTTAATTACAGCTCACTAATCAGTCATTGATAATTTAAGTTCACATAAATATTTAGCAAACTCAATGATTACCATATATTCTATTTATCTGCATTTAAGACTCAAAAGAGCATAATTATTATTTTTACATGTTAACATGTTAAAAAACTGCAAGTAACATATTAGCCTGAGGACAACTTCTCATGCTTACTTACGATTTGAATCTGGATTCGATAAACTACAGAAATTCTACTTAGCTTATCGAATATGTATGCATTGTGTGAAAAATGAATATATAAACTTATGTGGGGTATGCTTTGTTTGAGTGGCCAGAGAACTGCTTAAGTGTTTGTGATTTTCAAATATGGGATTACAGACATGTAGTGCATCATCATCTTTTGTTGTATCTACAATTGCATAATTAGATTTCTCTAGGACATTTGATTTTATATCGTGATATGAGGACAACTTCTAATGCCTACTTACAATTTGAATCTAGATTTGATGAGGCACTCTTCAACAGTGACAATAATGGTGCATCATCATCAACAACTGTTCATGTTAAAAAAGAAGTTAGTCCAAGGATAATGCACAAAGAAAAAAGTATTACCCAGACATACATAAGTTACATAGGAATTGTTTGTTATACTAACATTTACATGTCGCGACGGTTCCGATTACGCATTTGTTGTAACCTTTGAATCAAGATTGTCTATCAACAAAAAAAATGTAATCAAGATTATCCACGATGTCAAACAACACTGAGAAGAGATTCCAAAAAATAAAGACATAACAATGCAACTAATTAGAATACATGTTCACGAACCATTACACATGGAGGCTATGATGTTACGTCGATATCGTAATCGACATTTAACTGTCCTTACATTTTGTTCCTCCTCAGTTTCTGCAAGCATCCTCTCTCGATATTAGGCTCGCCGCACAGCATTCCAAGACTGTCTGTCATTCATTTATTGTGATTAGAATGAAAAAAATAGATGGGTGTATTTTTTATGATTTTAAGGCTTTCTATAATTCTGCATCTACGTTATTTATTATCAATTTTTTTTATTATCGCATGTATATACATGTTGCTATTCAGAAGACGAAACAAAAAAATTGATTTTTGCATAGAGGAAAAACGGATTCAACGAATAGAAAACAAATCGCTTTACCGGGATCCAGGGAAAGGATTGGAAAAGGAAGTTGTACACGAACCTGTATATACATGTTGCTCTTCGGAAGATGAAACAAAAAACGTTGATTCTTGCATGGAGGAAAGACGGATTGAACGAATAGAAAACAAATCGCTTTACAAGGATCTAGGGAAATGATCGAAAAAGGAAGTTGAACAGGAAAATGATCATTTTAATTGTTCAATCTAACCGAGTCGACTCAAAATTACGAACCCGAGATAACTCACCGTATTTTGAAATTTATAGGATCGTGTTAGAGTTTGCATATTTAATTTGATGATGAATAAGATTAATGTATATTTGTACCAGTAATGTTTGTAAAGTCCTTAATGATGATTTAATATTTGATGTACAAAGACTTAGATTAGAAAGATCAAATATGTTAGGTTGATCTTATTGACTTGATATGATGTATAGTTGATAGGAATTCATTAATCGTAAAGTTACTCTGCCAATTCATAATGTCAAGATGGATCGCAAAGTTAACTCATGTTCATAGTGCGTTAGATGATTGATCGTAAAGCTCTCACAGATTTCGTAAAATGAAGATCAAGTCATAGAGTGAACAAAGAATCGCAGAGTCAAACAAATATCGTAAAGTGAAAATTAAACGTAGAATACAGTCTGAGGTCACTTCGTAAAGTCTTAATCGTAAAGTGACTCAGGGATCGATCAGTTGAGACAAGATCGTAAAGTCAGTTCCAGAATCACAAAGTAAATCTTCATAGAGATGATCGTAAAGTTCACTCGTAGAGTGTTATTCCCATTATAAAGCAATCCTCGTAGAAGAGCAGGACGTAGAGCAAATTTTACGTTCCATCATCTTTGTAGAATAAGTCAAGTCTGACAACATGAATGACATGGAAGCGTTGCTGATTGAAGCTCCTGATGTATTCACTAAACATCCTTGGTTAAAATCGAAGATCAGAAGATGTGTCTACCAACTAGTTTGTTAAAAGCGACAACTCACAGGTAGTAGGTGAGATTGCAGGTTAATGTGACAGACATGTCAAAAAGAAGCTAATACATAAGTTTAAAATGTCAACATCAAGGATCTCAAAATATCTAAGCATTAACTGCACCAACGGGAACCTAGCAATGGGAAAATTTTCGACAGACTATAAAAGTCAACAAAGATCAAATTCAAAGTAGGATGAACTTTGATCAAAAAGCCTAAGCTTTGCCAAAGTCAAAAGAACTAACTCTACGATTTTGAACAACTAGTTCAAGCTGCTAAGTACCTAAAGAGAGGATAATATTGCCAACTTAGCAGCACCTCTCATCAGCAATCAATCAACAGTGATAATTTAGGTCTTAGTGACCTGAATTCTGAGACTAAGTGACTCGAAGGAATCTAAGTGATTCAAAAGACTAAGTGTCCTTGTCTGAGTGACCATTTCGAGACTAAGTGACTCGAAGGAACCTTAGTAGTTTAAGTTGTAAAAATCTGAGTGATCTATATCCTTAGTGAATTTCCTACTTGTTAAAATAGAAAAGTGAACTAGAAGTTATTCAGTCTCCGAACCACTTAAAATTTGCTTGTGTTCTTTATCTTTCTGCATTTACCTTCTGTCATATTATTTATATTGTTTGTGTGAATTAAAACCATAGTTAAACATTAATATTAAGGGGGATTTCCAAAAAGTTTATTCCGTTGTGCATAGGGGTTGATAGGAGTATTTTACTTATCAAAATTATATTTTTAATTAAAAATGTTAAATTACTGCATCCGTTCCAAAATTGAAGATATATTTGTAAAACGATAACTTATAAAAATAATTTTATGTCCTCAAATATAACCTTAGTATTAGTTTGGAATTCTGTGGTGGTTTGATTTTGAAAATAATAATAAAAAAGTAATGACAAATTAGGAACATCATGTCACTTAATAGTCTTAAAATAGAAATGTATCTCTAATTTTCAAATGGACTAAAAAGGAAAATATAGCTTTAATTTTAGAACACAAGGAGTATCCATTTAGTATTGGAGTATTTTCCTTATCAAAATTTTAAAATATTTTTTAATTAAAAATGTTAAATTATTTTACAAAACATGATTTTTCACTTCTTTATTTTATTTAGTGGAAAAAATAGAAGGTATGTGAAGTATTCTATGATGTTTTTTCTCATCTTAGGGAAAGAGAGTGTTTAACAAAATGATTTTTTAATAATAAGGCACTTAATGTAAGATCCCGACTTTATGAAATAAAAGTATATTATTTTCTTTATGATTATTTTTCTAAATAGTGAAGTGCTTAATTGTTATAAATGATAGTTAAGGGTGTTACATGCAAATTATCTGATAAACAGTATGTCGGGGAATATTCCTTTTGTCGGGGAATATTCTTTCTGTCGAAAAATATTATATTCGGTATCGTACGACGGCGCCGAAATGGCAATATTGTCAATGATAGTGGGCCCCACAACGGGTTAACTGTCGGATATAGAAAGTGATAGAAATTGGCAGCAAAACTTTAACCGATAACTGTTAAAATACCCGGTGATAAAAAGAACAGTAAAACGCGTTATTCCACAGTAGCACACGGTATTCCACAGTAGCACACGGTGTCGCACAGTGTTTTATATTATTGATTCAATAATTGATAAAGTAACAATTGCACACTATCTTGATTCAATAATTGTTACAGTAGCATCTGCATAATATTTTTATTATTTGTCACGACACTATAACTCATATTAGTTGATAGGATATTTTAGCATTATTGACAATGTCTAGAAATTCTGTCAAGGAAAGGGGTTATTTAATTGCGCGCCATTTTTATGGAAGGCCCCCTCTTTCCTGAGAATAATCTGGTTGTCAGTATTGCGAGTATATGTTATCTGTGATATTAATACATTTAACACAATAATACAGAAAAAGGGATTTATTATGATAATGGAGTTATTTTTATAATGGTTTTATCTTTTTGATAATGGAATTATCTTTTGATAATGGAAGAAAAAATGGATGGATGATATTAAAAGAATATGCCAAGGGTATAAGAGTAATAAACCAAGAAAATTTAGGAAAAAGACTAAAATGCCCTCACCTTGATTTTCCTATAAATAGGGAGGGGTTGCTTAAGAAATTTTCACACCTCCATTGCTTATACTTCCTCTCTCTCTCTAAATTTCTTAAGTTCTCTTAGTGTGCTAGGCTATTGTGAGTATTTGTGAGAATACTAGTATTATCCGAAGTTAGTAAACTTCATAGAAAGTAACATTTAGTCACTTGTTAACTAAGGTAGGGAATATCATTTCTGTCATACTCATATATAATATCATTTGCTTTCATGTTCGTAAGTGATATTATACTCATAAAGGTTGTTATTCATTCTGTATTAATTTGTGGGGATAACCTGTCCGTGCGGTATGACGCATGCCTGGTGAATATCCTTTTCTATTCATTCCTTATTATTCTGTGGGAATAACCTGTATGTACGAGTGTTGTACCTGGTGAATATCCTTCTGTATTCATTCCTTATTACTCTGTGGGAATAACCTGTATGTACGAGTATCGTACCTGGTGAATAACCCTTTGTATTCATTCCTTATTAATCTGTGGGTATAACCTGTCCGTGCGGATTGACGTATGCCTGGTGAATAACCCTTTGTATTCGTTACTTATTAATCTGTTGTGGAAATAATCTGTCTACGCGGATTATCGCATGACGGGTGAAAATCTATTTGCAGTTTCATATATTCTGTTATACTCGTATAACGTATCATTTCTTTTGTACTCTTTAAGGGATATCTTTTTCTTTCACATATCTCCATTTATGATAAGAAATCTTTGTTTGTTTCCAAAACCTTATTTTTTAAATGGAGAAAATCCCTGAAAATTAGTAGAATATCCTTAATAGATTGTGCTTCATCTAATATCTTTTCACTTGAATCTTTCTATTTCATTTTATACGTTATAGTTGAAGCATGAAATAATTTCTTGAATATCATTCTTGAATTTGACTCCACAATTTGGTCATCGTGTTGGCAATTTGGTCAATCTTTGATACTGATTAAATTATAGAGCTTTTCTTATCCTTAATCTCACTGTATCATTGTCATCATCCTCATCCTCATACTTAAATTGTGGTATTAGTTCTTTTTGGCCCGTAGTGCAAAGATGAACTGGCGTGACATGATTTTGACCAAACTGTGTATTGGTATAATCATGACTTTTTGTGTTACAAACAAAGACGTATGGCATGATCATGACCGGTGATGTTACAAATAAATATCTTTGGCACGTAGTGCAAAGAGAGGCTGTTGAATATAAACTGTTGATTTGGATGTTCATAAACAGGAATTGTTGATTGGTGTTACAGGGATAAAATATTGGTGGTGATCCTTTAATTTATAGAAGATGGTAGATATTATAATCTACTTGACTCTTCTAATGGATTGTTTGTTCCGCTGAAATTGTTGTTGTTGAACAATTAAAATATCTTTAAATCTCTGATTTAATTCTGTTGAAAACTAAAGATAATTTTTATTTTTCATTATCTTAGTCATGATATTTCTTACTGGGCTATTTGTGCTCACCCTTTTCAGTTTTGTCCCATTGTTCTTCTCAGGAAAGGAAAATGTAGCTGGGACTAGCCGGGGAGTGGAGTAATGGTCCGAGTTATTGGTTGTCCTCATCTTGTTATAGCATAGTTTAATAATAATTGTACTGGAGACTTAAAACGTGTGTTTTCGTCTTTTTACGGCATTGTAATAATTTGGGTTTGGATACTGTGGTACCATACGGTACGATATTGGTATGGGAAGTCACAGTATGTGTGTTGTCGTATTTTGCACGACAAATATTAGTTGTAAATGGAAAATTTCGTATTTGTATTTTGTGGAATGTTATTGGCGACTCAAAATGGGTTGTGTGGACCTATTTTGGGGGCGTCACACTTAATCTTCTCAATTTTTTTTGAATAAATCAAACTCATTTTACGAATATTTAGAATGGATATGGTGTATATTACAAAGATAGATGAATTGAAATTTTCAATTATATTTGCTATATTAATTTAAAAATAGAGTGAAATATTGGAAATAGTAAAAGAAAATGAGTTATTTTAAGATTGTTAATGCATTGTGCTAATATCTATATAGTAAAATTAAAGATAAAGGGAGCTAAAACAACCAACTCTTGTATAAGCTCGTACGAATCCTATAAATTGATAAATAATATCTTATTGTTAGATCAAAAATTTGTTGTTCAAGGTTGCTCGTGGTCATCTCATTCACTCTTGCAGGTGCATGGTTATTCCTTGTCCTATACTGCTGAGAATTAGCAGCCATATTAGCAATTAGAGTCCTCGCAGCCTCCGGTCTCTTGTCTACTAGTGCTCCTCCACTTGCAGCATCGATCATACTCCGATCCATTGGTGATAATCCCTCATAAAAGTACTGAATCAGGTGTTGATCGTCTATTTGATGGGGAGGACAACTGGAACACAGTTTTTTAAATCTTTCCCAATACTCATATAGTGTCTCTCCGCTGAACTGTCAAATGTCGCATATCCCCTTTCTGATGTTGGCAACTCTTGAAGCAGGAAAGTACTTCTCCAAGAACAGCCTTTTCATGTCATTCCATGACTGTATTGACCCTGAGGGAAGATAGTACAACCAGTCTTTCGCTAGATCTCCCAATGAGAATGGAAATGCCCTTAGCTTGATTTGATCCTCAGTTATTCCATGTGGTTTTATGGTGGAGCACACCACATGAAATTCCTTCAAATGCTTATATGGATCTTCACCTGTAAGACCACGAAAGGTAGGCAGAAGATGAATTAGTCCCGATTTAAGTTCAAAAGCAGCAGTTAAAGTAGGATATTCAATGCACAAGGGTTGTTGATTAAGATTAGGAGTGGCTAATTCTTTGAGTGTTCTATTGTTATTTGGCACCGCCATTTCTTCTCCTTCCTCTGAATCGGTGGACGATGTATTTGACAGTAATTCAAGTGCTATGCTGAGTCCCGGTGATGGAACTTCGTCTGACTCTGCAATGATGCCTCAAACTTGACGAGCTTCTTTCCTTAGCCTGCGTGCAGTTTTCTCAATTTCTGGATCAAAATTCAAATCACCAGATTGAGAGGATCGTATCATAAACTACAATAATGAACAAAAATAAAATAAAATAAAGAATAAATAAAGATAAATAACACTTCCCCAGAGAGGTCTGGGCCAGAGCGAACTCTGGATCGGCTGGGGCGAAAACGGGCAGAGGCTTCCTCGCTGGGGCGAGAAATCCTAGTACAAAGTTCTCGCCGGGGCGAGAACCTCAGATTTTCCAACTTTCCAACTTTTTCTCGTTTTAGCTCCGATTTTTCATCTTTCTCCACTTTTGACTCTGAATTCTCCTGAAATCAATAAATAATCTAATAAGTGCATATACACAATAAAACATGCAATAATCTAAATATAAAGGAATGAAAATAAATGAATATTATGCACTTATCAAGATTGTAGAAATAGTAGACATGGTGAATACAACCCATAATGGAGGAGAAGGGTCGGCTGATTCTCATACACCAACGCGTAGGTCGGTCCTTGACCGACTCAGGTCATCAGCAAGGGAAAGGTTGGGGCCGAGGGGTCAACCTAGGGCGCCTTTGCAAGTCCAGTCTGCCCCGATTCGCCGACTCTTGTTTCCCACTAACCAGCAGACGCCTGAGCCATCGACCCATATGGCTGGTCACCCAGCCCGAACCCTTGTCTATTCAGGCAGTAACGCCGATCATGGGGATAAGCGACAATGGATCCTGAACCAACGCAGGGCAAAGGATCAAGAGATAATGGAGGCCTTACGCCAACAACAACGTGAAATAACTGAGCATTTGGCTAGGATGGAAGCAAGCGAAGAGGTCTCTTCAAGCCGACCTCATAGTCGACAACAAGCTGATCGGAGCCAGTCCAGGACAAATCGTTCGGATGGTTTCGTACCAGTTCGGAGCAGGCGTCAGAGCCGCTCCCCAGTTCGGAGCAGGCATTATAGTCGTTCCCCCGTCCGTGGTAGGTACTGAAGCCGCTCGCAGGATGAGAGCAGGCTGAATAGTCGCTCCCCGATCCGCGGCGGGCGTCAGAGCCCTTTGCGGCAGATGAGCAGGCGACCGAGTCGCTCCCCCGATCGCAGAAGGCAAAGAAGCCGCTCACAGGACAGAAGCAGGCCCTTGAGTCGCACTCCAGACCAGAACAGACGAATCGGCCGTTCCCATGATGATGTTCTTGAGAGAAGGGGATCTGGACCGAATGGCAAGCCTAGGTCGCCACCCCGAAGGAATGAAATCGATCCCATTGTTAAACGTTTGGCTGAGTTGGAAGAAAAACTAGTTGCAGTCGTTCAGGCCAAGGAGTTGCCGAACGTCACAAACTCACCTTTCACTAGGGAAATTGAGCAGGTTAAGGCAGACAAAACTAAAAAGATGCCCCATTTGGACTCTTATGACGGCACTGGCGATCCCTATGATCATACACATGGGTATAACCAAATAATGAATTATTATGATCATCCGGACGCTGCCAAGTGCCACATGTTCGTTACCACACTGAAGCTGTCGGCTCGGGAATGGATGGCGTCCCTTCCCTCGAACTATGTCGGATCGTGGCAAGACTTGAGTGATAAGTTTTATGCACGATTCGGGAGCAACAAGAAGAAAGAAAAGCTGACTACGGCTTTGACCCAAGTAAAGCAGAGATCGGGAAAAAGTTTGGGTGAGTACGTGAAAAGATTCCGTGACATGGCTGGCACCGTGACTAGTCTGAATGTGCAGTAGGCAGTCGAGTTCTTCACTACAGGCCTAGATGCTACGAAGTCGAAAGATTTGTGGAAAGATCTTATCCTGAATCCACCGATGGACCTGGCTGAAGCATATGGTCGGGCTGAAGGGCTTATCACAATAGAGGAAGCCTACAAGAGCCTAAATCCCCAAGATCGATCTGAAGAAAAAGCAAAAGAGAAGGATAGGAACTACGCTCCTAGGCCCGATAACTAGCCGAAGCGCAATTTTTATGGTGGAGGTGGTTCGGGAAATGGTCAGGGAGGGGTTAATTCTGGAGGTGGAAGGTCGCCCTTCCTAAAGAAGAATGTAAACAAAGTCTACACACCTCTTACCAAGGGTCGAGCAAGGATTCTTGAAGAGATTAGAGGTCAGCCCTCATTTGAGCCTTGCCCGACCACGACTCGTTCCTACAGAGGTAATCCTAACCGCTATTGTGAGTATCATCAAACTTTTGGTCACGATGCGGAGGACTGCTATAATTTAAAGGACTTGATAGAGAAGAAAATCCAGAATGATGAACTGGTGCAGTATGTCGTGGGTCGATAGGATTC
The DNA here is from genome assembly GCA_034770075.1 of Aralia elata. NCBI lineage: Eukaryota > Viridiplantae > Streptophyta > Magnoliopsida > Apiales > Araliaceae > Aralia > Aralia elata. Next base: position 22,680,761 of record CM068384.1, read on the forward strand.
CAGTTCGGATGGCCGAAGAAGATCGAACCGCGATAGACGTCTTGAGGCACCACCCCCACCGAACCCTCCACGAAATTGTGTTGATGTCATCACTGGGGGGACGTTCGGAAAGAAAGTCGGGAAGAAGAGGCGGGGGCTGATGGATGTCGTGCTGTCAGTTTCGGATCGACCACCTGGGAGAGATCGACGATTTCCCAACACGGTGATATCTTTTACCGATGAGGATTATCCATCGGAGCCTATCGATCCACATGAAGGGGCATTGGCCATCACAGCACAGGTCGGGTCCATGGACATGAAACGAATAATGATCGATAATGGCTCTTCAGTCTACATATTGTGTACTCATGCATACAATAGGTTGGACCTGGGGGGAGTGAATATGGAGGTGGGTCAGCAATCCCCTTTGTACGGCTTCAGTAATGATCCGGTTCGGGTGGCGGGGACTGTTGAACTTCCGGTAATCTTCGGTACGGCACCAAGGCACATAGAGGTCAAAGTCAGATTTTTTGTGGTCCAAATAGATTCGGCCTACAACGCTATCTTAGGTAGACCCAACTTGGCGGCACTGCAGGCGATCACCTCAATAAGTCACTTCAAGATGAAGTTCCCAACTTCGGAAGGGGTCGTGAGGTAAAGGGTGACTTGGATATGGCCCGTAGGTGTTATCGGAATTCACTGATATCTTCCGCAGTCGGGGTCAGCAAGCAAAAGCAGACAATGGCTATAGAGGTCGAGCCATTCACTGAGGGAAATTCCGAACCCCTAGCTCTGCCAGCTGAGGAGACAGAGGAGGTAAAACTGATTGTGGGAAAAGGTGATAAGTTGGTCAAGATAGGCTCGGGACTGGCAGAGCCATTTCGGACAAGCCTAATAGAGTTGCTTTGGATATATGCAGACATCTTTGCATGGGAACCTACTGACATGTCCGAAGTCGATAAGTCGGTCGCGGTTCACAAGTTGTGTGTTGATCCTTCTAAGAAGCATATACGTCAGAAGAGAAGAATCTTCGCTCCCGACAGACAAAAGATCATTGACGATGAGATTGTCAAACTGCTAAAAGCGGACTTCATCTATGAAATTGATTATCCGGAGTGGTTGGCAAACGTGGTCTTGGTGCGGAAGCAGAATGGTAAATGGCGGGTCTGTATAGACTACACCGACCTGAATAAAGCATATCCAAAGGACTTCTACCCTCTCCCGCACATTGATCAACTGATTGATGCTACCTCTGGATTCGATATGCTTAGCTTCATGGATGCTTTTTCAGAATACCACCAGATTTCTATGGATAAGAAAGACATCCCGAAGACAGCGTTCATTACGTATCAGGCAATATACGCTTATAAGAAAATGACGTTTGGATTGCTGAATGCGGGGGCTACATATCAAAGGATGATGAACTATGTGTTCGCCAAGTTATTGGGCCGAAGCATGGAGGTATATGTGGACGATATGATCGTTAAAAGCATGGGAGTTCGAAACCACTTGGATGATTTGGAGAACTGCTTTGAGACGGTAAGAAAATATAAGCTTCGACTAAACCTGACCAAGTGTACTTTTGGCCTAGGTTCGGGCAAATTCCTGGGGTATTTGCTTAGTAAGAGAGGGATTGAGGCTAACCCAGAAAAAATCAAAGCCATTCTGGACATGAAGTCTCCACAGTCTTTCAAAGATGTTCAACGACTGACCGGCAGGATTGCAGCACTTCGGAGATTCATGTCAAAATCGGCTAAACGGTGTTTACCCTTCTTCAACACTCTAAAAAGACTAATGAATGAGAAGACCTTCCAGTGGACTTCGGAGTGTGAAGATGCATTCCAAGGAATTAAAAGGTATCTATCCTCAGCTCCGCTTCTAGTAAAACCTATCCCTTCGGAACCCCTATATCTGTATCTGACGGCGAGCTCAATGGCAGTAGGAGCGGTTTTGGTTCGGGAGATAGGGGGCAGCCAGTGCCCAGTCTATTATGTCAGCCATGTGCTTCGGGATGCTGAAACCCGATATCCCAACTTGGAAAAATTCGCTTATGCACTTGTGATAGCCAGCAGGAAGCTCAGGCATTATTTTCAAGGAAGATTGGTGGTATTATATACTGATCAACCTTTGAAGAAAGTCATGAATAAGCCGGATTTGTCAGGACGTCTTTCTGCTTAGGCGATGGAGTTAACTCAATTCGTCATAGAGTATCATCCTCAAACTGCTATAAAGGGTCAGGCGCTGGCCGACTTCATAGTGGAATGTTCGTTTACCGAACCCGATATAGATGCTAATGACCTGATTGTGAGTTCGGTATCAGATGCTCAGACAGGCCATACTTCGTGGACGCTTTATGTGGACGGCTCCTCGACTTCGGATGTCAGTGGAGCGGGAGTTATCTTAACGAGCCCGGAGGGATTTAAAGTCCAGCAGGCTATTCGTTTTGGGTTTAAGGCGACCAATAATGAGGCAGAATATGAGGCCATTTTAGCCGGATTGCGGTTGGCAAGAAGTCTGGAAGTACAACACTTGGTCATCTTCAGCGATTTCCAATTAGTGGTTAAGCAGATACTGGGTGAGTATGAGGCTCGGGGAGATAGAATGACGAAGTATTTGGTTGCTGTTAAAGATTGACTGCATTACTTTAGGTTATATAGCATGCAAGGAGTCGATCGGGAAAACAATACCATAGCCGATGCGTTAGCCAGATTGGCGACAACAGAGGCTACTTCTTTCGACGGGTCGGTATACCTGGAGGTTTTGGATGACCCGAGTATTAAGAGATCAGAAGTATTTCCGATAGAGCGAATGGATTGTTGGCTCACGCCATATATTTCTTATCTGGCCGATGGCGTCCTTCCTTCGGATCGGATAGAAGCTAAAAAGATCAAACACCGAAGCTCTTTCTTCCTCTTGATCGATGGAGACTTATACCAAAGGGCATTTTCTTCACCGTTGCAGAAGTGTTTGACTCCTTTCGAAGCAGATTACGCACTTCGAGAAGTTCATAAGGGTATATGTGGAGACCACATGGGCGCTAAGGCGCTGGCTTTCAAGATTTTAAGGCAGGGTTACTATTGGCCGACCATCTTCCAAGAAGCCAAGGAATATGTGAAGAAGTGCCCCAAGTGTCAGTTGAATGGAACGATCCCTCATCAACCTCCCGAAGAGCTGTTCTCGGTCTTATCACCCATTCCGTTTGCTATATGGGGAATTGATATTTTAGGACCATTGTCGAAGGCTAAGGGGCAGGTCAGTTTTGTTATCGTGGCTATTGATTATATGACTAAATGGGTAGAAGCCAAGCCTCTCCGAGCGATCACGGAACACGAGTGCTTAAAATTTCTCAAAGAGTTTGTTGTCTATCACTTCGGAATTCCGATGGTACTTGTTTCGGACAATGGGAGGCAGTTTGTAGGGGCGAAATTTGAAGAGTTTCTCGCAAATTTGGGGATTCAGCATCGAAAGACTTCCGTAGCTCATCCTCAGTCAAACGGGCAGGTTGAAGTCACCAATAGAACTCTTCTCAATGGGATAAAGAGAAGACTGGACGAAGCCAAAGGGAGATGGCCTGAGGAATTACTTAGTGTGTTATGGCCTTATCGGACAACAACCAGAACGACAACGGGAGATTCGCCCTTCCGACTTGCTTATGGGACCGATGCCCTTGTTCCAGTTGAAATCGGGTCTCCATCGCTTCGGGTCAGTCAATACCAGGAGTTATATAATGATGAAGGGCTTCGCCTCAACCTGGATCTGTTAGATGAGGTTCGGGAGTCAGCTTTGATAAAGTTGGTGGCTTATCAAAGGAGAACCGCCAAGCATTACAACAAGGGGGTGAAACTTAGAAGGTTCGAAATTGGCGATTTGGTGCTTCGGGAAGCAGCTGCATCAACTCCCCAGAATTCAGGCAAGCTTATGCCGAACTGGGAGGGACCATATGAAGTCGTTGAGGTACCCAAGCCAGGAACTTACCGACTTCGGGCTATGGATGGATCGGATATTAAGAATACATGGCACGCTGGGAGACTTAGGAGATATTATCAGTAAGTCATGTTATTTCTTATTACCGATAATGTAAATTTGTATGTTTTATCAATATGAAATAACTTTAGATTGTGTAATTGAAAACTTTGAGTTGTTTCATTAATATTCAACGTTGTTACAAATTGTACTACCTACATTCGGAGATAAAAAAGTAAACAAAAACAGAAATTATCCTATGGGGACGGTGGTGAAGGTTGTTCTTCGGCTTCTTCCTCATCATCCGAAGAATCGAGGATGGAAATGTCTAATCCAACCGCCTTCATCTTCTCCTTAATCTTTTCCTTATGGCTCTGATAGCCTTCGGAGAACTGAAGGATAACCTTATCTGCCAGCTCGGGAGACGCCTTGTATTCCTCGATTATTTGGAGTTTGACCTCTTCAGTCAAGGGAGGTCCTAGATTCTGAAGATCGACATGCTCTTTCTCCAAGGTGTTGTAGGCTTGGATCATGTCTTTCAGCTTAAAATGCGTCTTCTCCATCTGTTCTTCAAGGGCAGCGATCGCCTTCTTCTGATCGGCGTCGTTTTCCTTTAGTAAGATCCGTTCCTCCATCAGACGATCATTCTGCTTCGCATGTCCAGTGATTTCATGCTGAAGGATGCTTATCTGATTCCGAAGCTGATAGTTCTCTCGGTTGGCTTCGGTGAGTTTGTCTCGAGTACCGATATGAAGGTCCTTCTCCTTCTCCAAGTCAGACTCCAAAGTCCGAATGTCGCCTTTCAGGAATTCATTTTCTGCCTCGACCTCCTTGTTCGTTTTTGTTAATTTGAGTAATGATGGGAGAGATCGGGTGAACACTGAATTAGCCTGTAAAAGCTGTGGGTCAGATACGAGATCAACTAAAAAAGTAACAGGCATTAGGGGTACAGAACCAAGTGTTACCTGGAATTGAAGCCTTGTGAAATCGTCCAGGTACTGGTCTGGAGAGTAGTTTCTAAACCGGTCGTTATCGACGATCAGGATGAAGCGTTCGAGGAGGTCATATGGAAAGGGATCAGACAAACTCTGGGGCCATAAAGTTCGCGGCTTCGGCATGTTGCTGGAGGAAGGGCCTGAAGCTGGGAGTCCGGATGAACGTGTTTCACCTTGTTGAGTGGTGGCGGGTGGAGGCGCCGAAGACGAGGAAGCTTCTCTGTGTGGCCTTTTGTTAAGGGGTTCCAATGCTTCGTCTTCGGTCTCCTCTTCGTCAATGATCCCTAGAGTCCGTTCGGGAAGAGGTGCAGGTATCGTCTTAGGCTTGGGCGGGACCTTTTTGCGGAGTTGTTTCTTCTTCATCAGCGCCATTTTCTCCGATCGGCTCATCTCCAGGGTACTCTTCTTGGTTTGGGCCATGGGGATGGCTGTGATCGGGCGGACAGCTATCGGCACTTGGCTTGAAGGCCTGGCCTCTGGAATACCTTCGAGCTCAGTGAAGTTTGGCTCGTCGAGCAAAGGAATTGTTCGGCCGATGTCGACTGGCGCAACTGGTTTGATAAGTGTCACTACAATGTAGAAGTTAAAGGTCAGTTCACCCCAAGGGAGTATAAAAGCAGTAAAAATTCAGTTTGACGATTTGGAGGAGGTTCTTACACCCATGATTGTACAACCACATATGGTTGCCAAGAAGCTCGAAGTCCCACTCTTCATCGGGCATCTTGCTGACGAATTGTTTGAATTCATCTAGTCAATCGGCTGGAAATGCTTCGATGTTGTTGGTATTTTTGGAGAAGTCGATCCAATCCGAAATCAAGTGGGTATCAGGTCCTTTAATGTAGAACCAGTGGGAATGCCAACCCTTGTTGTTGGTCGGGGTCTTCATCAGAGATCGTTTTTGAGCCCCTTCGACAGGCAATTTACTGATCTGCTGAAATCCCGATTCTCGAGATCGGATCACGGTAAATAGGGCGAAAAAGAAGTCTAGGGTCGGTTCGACCTTACAATCGTGGCAGAAGGCTATGAAACAAACCAGGTGGATGAAAGAGTTGGGAACTAACTGGGCAAGCCCGACCCCGACGACACTAAGAAAAGTGAGCATGAAGGGATTAAGGGGGAATCGAAGCCCATATTTTAGGGCTTGGGTAGATACAGCGATCCAGCCATTGGGGCGTTGATACATTCTCTCGTCAAGGTTGGCTGTGCGTATCTGGTAGGACATGGGAATCTGATACAGTTCCCGGATAGGCGCGAGGTCTTTGACTTGGATGGAAGATTTGGTATTTATGTGAGTGAAGGACTTATCTGAGGAATATTCCTCTAGCATCTTCATATTTTCGAGTTCGGCTTCAGTTCGGGGTGATGGAGTAAAGAAAGGGTTGCTAGGGAAGTCTGAACTTGTGATGGGATCTTGGGATGAAGTGCTAAAGCCAAGAGAGGCGGAACTGGTTCCTGCGGCGGTGATGATGGCGGTTGTGACAGCAGTAGTGGTGACTGTGGTGGCTTCTGTAGTCACGGCTATGATCGGAGCTTGGGATTCGTTGGCGGTGGCAGCGGATGCGGTGGTTTTGGATGGGTTGGATGAGCTTGAAGCGTCAGTGGTCGCCATTGATGGGTGAATAGGAGAGTTGAGGAGTTCAATTTGCGATGGAAGGGAGGAAATTGCAGAGAGGAGTTTGAAGAATTTAAAAAATTAGGGGTGAAAGTGGCAGTCGAATTTCGGGATAGTTTGATTTTATTGAGGGTGACCCTTTGAATCCGGCACGATTCCCATTGACGACACCACTTCATTAAACGTGGCGGGCCCCCTTAATGGCACGTGAGGGCTAGGGCAGTAATGGCAATAATGGTTTGAGGCGGTTACATTTTTAAGGGGATGTTTGGATCATTGATGGAGATTAAATTCATTATTCATACTCTTTTATTATAATTCTTTTTATAATTAAAGAGTAGGGGGCAATGTTGGGTCCTGGGTTCAGGAAACCCGACCACGACATGGAGGATCCGACTCTGTGTGGGTTTTGGTTGGGGGAGGCGATTCAGTTAAGGACAGTAACTTCCGAATTGGGTTGACTTATATTTTGACTGGAGCATTTATTATGATTTGATTGATGGTGATATATACTTTATACTGTTAAGTGGGGTCCAGGCATAATGAGTGGGAAATAAGGTATAAATATAAGGCTTCCTTCTCCACTTATGAGGTAATGCAAATTCTAACACTGAGCTAAAAACCTCCATTGTTATAAAACCTTGAGACAGCCTGTACTAACTCTCACGCCTGAGCTATCCCCCGGCGGCAACACCGCCCGGAACTCTGAGTGTGATCTCGTTATTGTGCAGGATTTACGCGTTCTTGGTGATTGGAGTGCGTGGTCAAATCTTGGCGTTAACAGAGTTAATAAATAAGTTGAAACAACTATTGTCATGAAAAGTAGAACAATTCTCTTTGTTTTTGTTTAATTGGGGAACATATCAACATTATTTATACTGTCAAATCAATATTATCGTTAAAAATAAATATTTCGTTGAAACAAGTGTTAAAAATATCACTAAATACATATTTACTTATGCAGCATAAATCATGTCATGGCTGAAATTTTTTAGTTAAAGTTTATTATTATTATTTATTATTATTATTATTGCACAACAATTAAGTTGAAACAAGGGTACGTGACATTGATTTTTCTTGCATGTTTGTTAAAGCTTTACAAACAAAAAATTCAAAACAAGATGTTTTAGTGAATTTTGTGTACGTGTATAAATTAGATATGTTGCTAATTCATCCAAAGGGTCACCATTTTCGGTTCTTATTATTATTTTTATTGAAAAATCATAAGGTTACATATATATGAAGCAAAACATAAGGTTACATATATATATGAAGCAAACAAGCAATCACTACATGTATACATAATATGTATTGTCATATATTCGTATACTTATAAGAAACAAATTTAAATTTGACTGGCGGTCCATCTAGTCCAAGGGCGGACATGGGGACAGTGGGGTTCGCACCTCCAAAGAATTTTTGGATAATTTTGTATATGTATGGAGTACCTATTTGCATATTTAAAAAATATACATTCATAATAATTAATATTTTATTTATCTCACTAAATGAGTTTCATTTAATTTTTTTTAAAATTTAAAAATTTTAAACCATGAGAATTAGTTTAATTTAGACAATACAATCATAAATATTACTTTCTCTATTTCACAAAATGAATCTTCGTTGCAAATTTTATGAATTTTAAAAATATATTTTTTGTTTCATATTAACTCTTATATTATTGAGTATTTAGTTTTATATTGATGGTTTAAATTGTTATGATGAATTTAAGAATATAGTGTAATATGATATCACTCCGTCCCAAATTAATTGCTCAATTTTGACTTTTTTAAGTCAAATTGACTATTTTTAGAATTAATAATTAAGCATATATAAATATATTTCTAAAATTATAAAAATTGGAGTTAGTAATAAATTGTATATACTTTCTTTTGGATATAATCTCTTCACCTATATTTTAGCAAAAATAGTAAAAAGATTAGTTCTAAAAATAGTCAATTTGACTTAAAATGGTCAAAATTGAGCAATTAATTTAGGACGGAGGGAGTACTATCAATAAAAATGTGCAGTCTTTTGTAGCAAATTAATAATATCTCTACATTTCATTTATAATATGCCACAAATAGATTTGTAAGACACTAGTACTTCGTTACATATATTATTTTCTTTCCAAAAGATAAGTATTAAAAATTAACACTTTATGCATTAAACACGTTATTTATTTAGAATTTTACTTTTTTTCTGTTTAATATATGGATCTTATTAAAAATAGAAACTTGCCCCGACAACCTAAAATTTGGTCCGTCACTGATCTGGTCCAAATATTATGTATCATGTTTTATACTTTGAACACCAATTCATGCATTTTTAGCATTGGTATAACGGTCAGTTAGGCAAAGAGTTTGGGAAGCTAAAATTAATAAAAGAAGAAGAAAAATCAATTTAGAAAGAGAAAAAATAGTGCAGCGTATCGTTACCAATTATTTCTTTTCTCAATTAATTTCAAATTCGAATAACATAACAAAATTAATAAACATGACAAAAATGGTAAAACGACCTTTTTAGTCTTTATACTCATACTTTAATTTTAATTTAATCATTGTATAATTTTTTTTTACATAATTGTCCGTGTATAATTTTGTTAGTGACCAGTGTAATTCTTAATTGGTGTGAAAGGTAATGACGTGGATATATGTATATGTATGTATATATATATATAGAGAGAGAGAGAAGCTTTCTCCGACGGACCGGCTATGGCGACGGTTTTTTAGGTTATGGTGACGATTCATACCGTCGCCATAGCCAAAAAATCCGTCGCCATAGCCGATCCGTTAACGGACCGGTCCGCTGGAGAAATTTTTCATATATATATATATATATATATATATATATATATATATATATATAATGCCTCCATAGAGGTTTCCTCCACAAGTTTGGTGTAATTAGATCACACTTTTTTCTTCTTTTTTTCTCTTTCGCCCTTATAACTTTAGATATATTATTACTATTTTGTCATTTTTAATGTTAATTTTTTATATCTTTTTATTTACTCCTCTAAATTTTATAAAATTCTTATTTTAGGTCATATAATTTACGCACACAACGCGTGTGCAACGAAGACCAGTATATATATAATACAGGTTGGATTTTTCAGATGATTATGAGAAAAATGAAGGATATTTATGTCTTTTACTCCCTTCAACTCTGCAAACAACAAACACACTACATCACAACTATTTTCTCTCCCTAAAACCAAACCGACAATTGTTTTTCATCCATGAATTTGTTATTTGAAAATTGTTGATTGACACCAATCTATTCAGCTCACGTTTATCAAACCAACCATGATAAAATCAAGAACAAAAAAAGAGAGCACGAATTGTAAATTTTTACCCAAAAATTTACAGAGAAGTAAATCGTAGAAAGAAATACTAGTCTTTTTACCCAAAAAGGACAGTAAATTTTTACCCAAAAATCGTAGAATGGTCTTTTTACACAAAAAGGATAGTAAATTTTGAACTTCTCGAAATCACTTGGCTCTCTTCATCTTTATTATCTGTTGATATGACGACGTTCTCAACATTTATCCCAAAAAAAATCAAAAAAAAAATCACTTACCTCCTCATATTTTAATTCTACCTTTACTACTAAATTATTTTTCTAATGAATTTTCAGTTTAGACCTAAAGCCTGGGAAATTAAGATAAATGTGTAGATATATAGTGATTCCCACTAGAATCCGCACCTTGTTCTTTGTATGTTTTTTCTCCTTGCTTTTATTGAAGCCAAAGAGCTCTAGCTAGCTAGCTCTATATATGTATTTTCTCCTTGCTTCTGTATAGTTTGTTGTTGATCAAGAAACTCAATACCATAATACTCTCCGTGTTTCAAAATATAAGATCATTATAGACTTTTTAAAGTCAATTAAAGACATTTTTAAACTCAAAATTGACATGAATTCTTTTAATTTTAGTTGATACAGTGGAGAACATCGTAAACTATCTCAAAAATACTATTCATTATAAAATTTATTTTTTCATAATTTTTAATGAATCGTCTCAATTTTGAGTTTGAAAATGTATAAAATTAATTTTTAAAAGTAAATAATGATTTTATAATTTGGAACGGAGGGATTCACAAAAACACGGAATCCCTTTCCATTTTATTTTCCTCAAATTTATGTTATACTTAAAAATGAAATTGATTATGTCATTCAATGCACTTTAAATTTCTAAGTGGGGGTATTAAAAGAAATGTGAAGTACCTTATAAAATGATTAAAGTTCCTCTAATTTCATTTTTCTCTTGTCGAACCTCCGATCCATGACTCCTCCTCTCAGTGCTGTTTTGTTGGCGTATTATTTCTCGTAAGTTTGATTTAGTTAATGTTAAGTGACATTCAAAATTAATGAATTTAAAAAAAAAAGAAAAAAGAATGACACATGGTTACAAACTTTTTTGGATAGATTAAATAAAAAAAATATATTTTTGTGTTAAGATGTGTTATAAAGTCCATAACGTTAGATAGAGTTTGATCGAATTTGTAATTAAACGACTTACGTGAGTCGTTTCATGAATTTAAGAGGGGTAGAGTATACGCATAGAATTATTTGTTACTTTAATAATATAATTCTTTTATTTTAAAATAAATATTCTTTATCGTCTTTTATGATAAAATTGATCATTTTTAAGAAATAAATTTTTGAATATATAAGTGAGTCCCCTTAAAGAAAAAACATCTTGGAGAACAAAGTCTATTTTTTTAAAAAGTGTTAATCTTTATTAATAAATTGATTTTATTTTACATTCAAAAGCTAAGAACATATATAATATTATACTTTGGTCCAAAATAATTGAACGTATTTGCCTAGGTTGGACCACAGTCGGGTCCCTTGTCACCGACTAAAAGAACTGAGAAAAAATTTCTCCCTTTATGTGTTGGTTTATGATTTTAATGATGACAATAAATTTGGTTATATGATATATCTTGAAGATTATATGAAATATTTATATTCAAAGTGTTTTTAATGATGATATTATTATTGGTGTTGGTATTAATATATTCTGTCAAATTAGATTTTGAATTGGAATATATTAAGGAATATGGTTAGTTGTGATATGCAATCCAATTTGAAAAGGTAAATAAATAAGGTAACTGTTTGATTAGTAACAAACTTTATCATGTATCTCCTTGTTCCTTTATTTAAGGTATTTTGGTTTGACTTGAAAACATATTCGTTGGAACCAAATTTTTGTTAGCTGATTTAATGAATATCTAATATCCGTTGGTCTCTAATTAATTACTGATATCTTAAGACTTTTATTGCTAACAATCTTTTATTACCGTTATTTCTTCTTTTATATATACTCATTCTTCAGCAAAAAGGAGGACATACACTTGAAGGATATATCAATGGTTATATAGAGAAAATATTATTAACAGCCTTCATAGTTTATTTTTCAGATATTCTTTGTATTGATTTTAATTCTTTGTAACTGGAAAATAATAAGTTTATTGTAATACCTAATATTAAAGTTCTGAGTTCAAGCCTTGTATGGCTTGATTGATTCAATAGTGGATAGGGTCTGTTTAAAAGGAGCTTTCAAGATTGCAGAGGTGCAAAGGTCTCAGTGGTGAGAAAGGTTGCAGAGGTGCAAAGGGGGCAGTGGTGTCCATCAGTGGAAAGCTTACTTTGAACAGGGAAGTTTTTGTATTGTGTATTGAAAAGTTTATTCAATAAAGTGAGTCTTCAATACTAATTGGTATTAGACGTAGATTAGGCCACTAGAGTAGAGGTTAGCGGTCGAACCACATAAAAATCTTGGTGTGATTTCTTGTTTATTTTGTTCTGCATTACTTTTATTTTTCTAGAAAAAGTATTCTGTTGTTCTTGAATATACACTAATTTAGACACCAATTCAGACAGCGTATCACTGTCTGTTCATATCATTACAAAGAACATATACTAATTCAGACAGCAATTCAGACAGGGTATCACTGTCTGAACTTTCAGCAAAAAGTTAATTTTAAAATTTATCACTGTTGCTCATTAATTACCAATTACACCTATTCACCCCCCTCTAGGTGTGCTTATCTACATAATTACATTTGGTATCAGAGCTAGGCTCTACTAATACTGATCTTTGCAGGTCGTAGGGAAAGATCCTATGACACACCTAAGATTTCAAGAAGGTCAGTCCACAAACAAACCATTTTTACTGCTCGGAAATGACAATTTCAACTTCTGGAAGTTCATAATGATGATCTATCTGAAACGAGACCCATAGGAATGGTGGGTCATTGAAAATGGGCCTGTCAATCCAAGACACGATGATGGTCGACCTAAGACACTTATGAAAATGGATGCAAACGAATCCTATATGGTATCTTATGATTCCGAGGCCATGAATACGCTGCTGAGTGGCATGGTTCAGTCAGAAATAGATAAGGTTTCCGCTTGCTCAACTGCTAAGGAAATATGGGACACATTCATTATGAGTCACGAAGGTACTACTAAAGTAAAGGAGGTCAAGTTGAGCATGCTAATGCATGAATATGAACTGTTCAAATTGGAGAAAAATGAATCAATCATAGATGCCCAGGCAAGGTTCCTCACATTAATGAACTCTCTAAGCATGTTCGGACAAAAAATTGATCAGAAGGAAATAAACCGTAAGCCTCTTAGAGTAATGCCAAAGCAGTTCGCACCAAAAGTGACTACACTTCAAGATTCAACCACAATCAGTTCTATGGAAACTCTTACTTTATTTAGAGAGCTTGAAAATTTTGAAAATCAACTCAAAAGGTATGATAATGAAGATGATGCACCAATAAAGAAGACATTTGCACTTCAAACCAAAAGCAACAGTGAAGGTGATCTCGAAGATATTGATAAAGAAATTGAAATGATCTCAAAAAAATTTGAGAGACTATTTCAAAGGAAGAAACAAAGAGGTAGCTCAACTCCAATGAGTAAAACAGAAGAAGAAGAAATTAGCCAACTCTGTTTCATAGGACTTGAAGATGATGATCAACTTGAGGTAACAAATTTTCATGATGCTTTTAAAATATCTACATCTGATTATCTTGCTTTACAAAATGAGAATCAAAAGCTCTAAAAGAAAACTACATATTTAAAGAATTGCGTAAATGAGCTAATGAATGAAGTTGAGTCATTTATTGAAAAGAGAAAATAAAATAAATATCTCAAAAATGAACATGAAGTTTTGAAAGAAAATTTGAAAATGAGAGATACATGCATAGATGCTTTTAATGATGGAAAAATTATAAGCATGCAAAATGATAATAATGAAGAAATAATATCTTTGAAAAAGGATCTTGCTAAATTTGTGCAAGGAGAAGAGAACTTAAATGTTATGTTAGGGGCACAAAGGTTTAGTCTTAATAAGCAAGGAATTGGATATAATCATGTTGATTTTAAATCTAATAATAATATTAGAATGATTAATAGTAAATCAAGGCATAAACTACTTTATTGTTCACTGTTTGTTACTTGGAAAAAATGTGGTTATAAAGGTCATTTTGATTCTAATTGTAATAAAATTAGAATAAAACAAATTTGGGTAAAGAAATGTGATTTATATGTTACTAATCCAAAAGAACCCAAGAAAATTTGGGTACCAAAAAGGTAGAGATTATTTGTTTGTTTTGTAGGTGTCTCAAGGCTAAAAAGGAGACGGAAAGATAATTTGGATGAACTATTATTTGGGTAAATTGTTTTTGGGTTACCTTGATATGGCTATGATGTTCACTTAATTAATTTTTGATTCTACCGTGATGAGTATATTATTGGCTATATTATTAGAGAGTTCTTTACTTTGAGAAAATAAGTTATCTATAAATTATTTGAGAGAATCTTGTGATGATTTTGATGAGGAATCAATGCATATTATATTTGATGAGTTTAACAATGATCTACCAAAAGAAAAGAATGAGAATTCTGCAGGAAAAGAAAATCTGAATAGTGATAAACAGACAGCTCAATTCAGATAGTCTCAGTCGTCTTCTTTAGAAGGAAAAACAGATGAACCAAAGCAGACAGATGAAAACAGACAGCATTAACCGTCTGTTTTAGAAGACAAATCAGACGAACATTCAGAAACTGTCATTCTAGAACATGAACCAGAGGAGCAATTGTCAAATGTCAGACTTCCTAGATCATCCAAAACAATGAAAAATCATCCTCCTAACTTGAGCATTAAAGACTTAAACATTGGGATGACTAAAAGAAGAGTTGTTGTGGAGAAAAAGTTATGAAAATTCAAAGTCTAAAGCTACATTAAGGAGCACAACTATCAAGCTTACTACTGGTAAAATGTTGATATATAGGTAACAAATCACAAAGGCATGATCATATTATTTACTTGCTATATGTGATATTGTTATAAGCTTGCTCTAGTGTCTTTCTTTATCCTTGCGCTTATTTTTTTATGATGTCAAAGGGGGAGAGATTTTTATATAACTAAATTTAGCTAAATTGGTATGAATTAATTTTTGTTGATATCAAAGGGGGAGAGATATAATGAAATCAACATGTGCTTAATGATTAATATGAGTGGTTTCATTTATTTCTTTTTGATAATGACAAAGGGGGAGAGATATTTGGGTATATTTGAATTAGTTTGAATTACTACTCTAATTATTTCTCCTTACATGCATAATCTTAGGGGAGCCATATAATTAGGGGAAGTTATATATTGTCATCATCAAAAAGGGAGAGAATGTTGGTTTATAATTTTAATGATGACAATAAATTTGGTTATATGATATATCTTGAAAATTGCATGAAATATTTATATTCAAAGTTTTTTTAATGATGATATCATTATTGGTGTTGGTATTAATATATTCTGTCAAATTAGATTTTGAATTGGAATATATTAAGGAATATGGTTAGCTGTGATATGCAATCCAATTTGAAAAGGTAAATAAATAAGGTAACTGTTATTCAATGATTGACTAGTAACAAACTTTATCATGTATCTCCTTGTTCCTTTATTTAAGGTGTTTTAGTTTGACTTGAAAACATATCCTTTGGAACCAAATCTTTGTTAGTTGATTTAATGAATATCTAATATCCGTTTGGTCTCTAATTAATTGCTGATATCTTGGGACTTTTATTGCTAACAATCTTTTATTACCGTTATTCCTTCTTTTATATATACTCATTCTTCAACAAAAAGGAGGACATACACTTGAAGGATATATCAATGGTTATACAGAGAAAATATTATTAAGAGCCTTCATAGTTTATTTTCCAGATATTCTTTGTATTGATTTTAATTCTTTGTAGCTGGAAAATAATAAGTTTATTGTAATACCTAATATTAAAGTTCTGAGTTCAAGCCTTGTATGGCTTGGTTGATTCAATAGTGGATAGAGTCTGTTTAAAAGGAGCTTTCAAGATTGCAGAGGTGCAAAGGTCTCGGTGGTGAGAAAGGTTGCAAAGGTGCAAAGGGGGCAGTGGTGTCCATCAGTGGAAAGTTTACATTGAACAGGGAAGTTTTTATATTGTGTATTGAAAAGTTTATTCAATAAAATGAGTCTCCAATATCAATTGGTATTGGACGTGGATTAGGCCACTAGAGTAGAGGTTAGGGGTCGAACCACGTAAAAATCTTGGTGTGATTCCTTGTTTATTCTGGTCTGCATTACTTTTATTTTTCTAGAAAAAGTATTCTGCTGTTCTTGAATATACACTAATTCAGACACCAATTCAGACAGGGTATCGCTGTCTGTTCATATCATCACAAAGAACATATACTAATTCAGACAGGGTATCACTGTCTGAATTTTCAGCAGAAAGTTATTTTTAAAATTTATCATTGCTTCTCATTAATTACCAATTACACCTATTCACCCCCTCTAGGTGTGCTTATATACAGAATTCATTATGAACGTGGATTAATTAAATTACAATTGAATGAAATTGATAGCTTATTGGTTAAGGTTATAATGGATGGATATCAAATATTAAGATTATTGGTTTTATTCCTTCAAGAGTATACTCCGTGAATGTAAGACTCAAACTTTTAATTAATAAAATTTATTTTATTTTTATATATTATTTTAAATAGTAATTAATGTGTTAAATTAATAAAATAAATTAAAGTTAAAAATGATATGTACAAATTATAAGAGACAAAAAAAATATCGGCGGAGACGTCAAATAATATTTGGTACCGTACGACGACACCGTAACTATCAATAATTGGTGAACCCTACAACAGAATAATTATCAGATATAAAAAACAACAAAATAACCGTTAATGCTGAATTGTTATCTTTAACTGTTAAAATACCCGACAATAAATGAACAGTACTCAGTATCGCTACAATATTAAATCAATAATTATCACAGTAACAAGGGTAATAATGAAAAGTTATTTAATTAAAAGTCACAGGTACTGAAAAATTAGACAGACTCATTAATACGATAAGTAAAGAATATTATACACATAAATATTTGTGATATAAGAATAATAATAACAACAATAAATATAAAACGGGATAAATTATAACACATATTTAGTAAAAATTGAGATAGGGATGATAAAAAATAAAGTAAAATATTTATTAGAGTAGTTAGTAGGTGTTAGATGAAGAAAGATTGTTGGATAAGGAAATAAATTTAGTTGAAAAACAAGTCCCGATAGATGAAAAAGGTTGGAACATGTGGGAGAAATATAACGACCACATGGTCAAAAATTGTAATAAATGTTATGAAGAAAAGTTGAAATGGTAAGTGAAGTGATGACCTATAAAAGGGGAACTCGGTAGACAAATTTCTCACACTTTTACATCTTTTAAAAATTCTCCTACCAGTGTATTGTGAATATAATATTGTGAACATTTTTTTGAGTATGGTAAGGATACTCTGAGTGTTGGTAACACCGATAAGAGTACAAGAATTGCTTAGGTTGATCAATTACATAAAAAACAGAATCTAGTCACGTGTTAAGGTAAGAAATATCATCTTTCTTCATTCTCTTAATATTTAAACTTATTACGGTAAGAAAATATCATGTTTGTACATTTCATAATATTAAACGATGAAAATTCCTGAAATAACATTTCATTACAAATTTCGCTTCGTCTAATATTGTAACCTGAACTATTGAACTGTGAATACTTTGGACTTGAATTTTCTCTTTGAACTGTGAATATTTTAGATTGTTAAATATTTCTTTTACCCTGAATCTTACCGTTGAATTTTCTACCTATAAACCTTAGACATTATCCTTAAACTTGGACTGATATTCTGGATATTGTGTTGATAATTTAGACATTATTGGACTCTAGACCAATTTAAATTATTTAATAAACATAAATAAATTATAAATCTCTAATTTTTATTCTTTATTTTATCATTCTTATTATTTATGTTCATTCTTTGTATTTTTGTTGTTTGTACTAATTAGCAGGACTCAAGTTGTTGTGAATGTTTTTGGCCTAGGTGCAAATACAATATAATTATTGAGTGTCTTTAGCATGTGTGGTAAGGACACATGGTAAAAATTCTCTTTGGCCTGGGTGTAAAGAGGAACTGTTGTTTAGCATGATCATGACCATTGATATTACCGATGATGACTAAATGATGAATTTTAAATTAGAAAAAATATTAGACATTATTGTCTATTTGACTCTCCTAATGGATTGCTTGTTACACTTCAGTTATTCGTTAAAGACTTATGATGTCTAACATTATTTAAATTTTTGATTTAATCGTTGTTGAAAGTTAAAGATAATTTCATTTTTCGTTATCTTAGTCATGCTATCCTTTACTCGGCTATTTGAGCTCACTCTTTTATTTCTTAATTCCTTTCAAGAAATGAAAATATAGTCGCGGGGCTAACAGGGATTAGTGGTGGGCATCGGTATAATACCATACTGAACCAGTCCGAACCGAATACTGAAAGTGGCTAAATTGACGTACCGATACCGGTACCGGTTAAGTCGGTATACCGAACCGATTACCCGGTTCGGTACCAGTTCGCTACCGGTTTATACCTAGTTTGTACTGGTTGTATGTAAGTAACTAAAAGTATCACTGAATTGTTAAGTCTGTAATCAACTAAGCAACTAAGCAAGTAAGTTGTAAGCAAGCATCACTGCATCACTGTTCACATATTGGCATTAACGCACTGATTCATATATTGGCATTAACCAATAACCCATTCAATAAAAAAGATTTCCAAACCATATATTAAAAGTAACAAGCAACAATACAGGTCAACAATATATAGGATCAAACATAAAGTTCAGTTAAACATCATTACAACAAGATATGAATACATCAATACAGTAGGACTGAGTCACTAACATAACATCAAAACAAAACAGTACTCCTCCAAATTATGAATACAATATCTCAATTCTCAAGGATCAATAAACATCAATATTGAAGTAGTAATAAAACAACTAGCAGGTAGTGTCACTGTGTCAACAACAAAACAGCCATGACCCATTAGCCACCATTCAGAAGTCAAGTTTCGCATGAAGCCATGAATGCATGATCCACCATTACTGCAAAGCAAAAAATGAGATTATATAGTAAACAACCCACCAAAACAAAAAAAGCCCTAAACTCAGATTATATACCATATTACCATTCCCAGTTTTCATCAAGCATTGCATAATAATTATGAACCAATAAACAAACCACCAAAAAAAAGGAAAGCCCTAAACTCAGATTATATACCATCCGAGCCCAATTGGTAGAAAAATTACCTCAGAAAATTATGGCGTCAGGCAGTCGGCGATTGACGTGTGAAGAGAAACAAGAAACGAGAAACGAGAAGATGGATCAGTGGCCGGAGGGAGAGGATCAGAGGTTTGGCCGGTGGAACTTGGGAGAGGATGGATCGAAGATGGTTGGGACTAGGATGGAGAGAAACGCCTGAGCCTTCGAGGTCGAGGATGGTCTGCGACTCTCAAATCTATTTAGGGAATAAACTGAAGAAAGGATAAGAAAATGAAATATTATTTATGCAACCGGTTCAACCAGTTCGGTTAACGAGCAAAACCACATATCGAAACCAGTACCGAAAATCCGATTTATACCGGTTTCGTGTACCGAAACCGAACCGGCTACTATTTGTACCGAACCGACCAGTTCGAACCGGTTCGGTTTTCCCAAAAATCGAAAAAACAGAAAATTTTGTCCACCCCTAACAGGGATAACAAGATAATAGAGTGATGGTCCGAGTTAATAGTTATAGTAGTTCTCATCAAGCTGTAAAATAGTATGCAAATAATTGTAGTGAAGACTTAGTGAGTGTATTATCATGTTACGTACGGTATTGTAATAATTTTTATTATGTGAGTTAATATAAGTGTTTTGTATTTTGACGATTCAAATTAAGTTGTGTAAGCCCGAATTTAGGGGCAGGCTTACACACTCAATCTTGAAAAGGAAAGATCTACTTTCAATGTTGCCTTTTTCCTAATAAGACGGATTGTATTCTACACTTTTAGAACTAATTATTTTGGATGATTCCTCACTATTACATTTTGTAAGAGTATAGCTTGGTGTCTTCATTAAGAAAAATAATATATTTTATGACTTTATATGTCGATTTTTTTATTATGAACTACATAAATAATTATAGTTAATAATATTCATACGATGTATTTGATATGGTGAATCAACCTTAATTATAATTCTACCCAATTACATGATATTCATCGCAATTGTAATTCGACAGAAAAATTTTGCAATACATAGCAAGACTCCTTCATTAATAATAGCATAATCTTCTAAATAAAATTGACATATTTCTAAGAAAATAATTTTTAGAAAAATAATTATTTTTTCAAACATAACTCAAACATTAGGTACGTAAAAAAATAATAGAGTGGTTAATGATAGTACCCAATCTACCCAAGGCAATGTTTGCTTATGTTTATGTTGCATGTGACTAAACTATCTTAACTTATTTATATTAATTTAATAACTTTAATGTTAGAAATTTTAAAAAATTTATCTTAAATGATAGGATATCAAAATATTAGTAAAATACATCTCTTATAATTGACTAATATATGTCATATCATTGAGGCACATTTGAGATAAAAATAAATAAATAAAACCCCTAACATTATTCTTTTTACAAAGCACTAAAGTTTGACAACTCAATTCAAACCTCAACTAGAAATTGAGCGCCTACTTACAACTAAAGCTAATTTTATGAAATTGCAAATATGTTTACAATTTCAATTCTTGCAATTCAAAAAATTGGTATTTAGTTGCAAGCCAAATTGACAGCGAACACCTGATAGAGAGACGTCTCTAATAATGTAGTACATGATAGCACTCAATCTATTTATAATATTAAATAAATAATAAAATATTGAAAATTTTATGTCAATTATAGTTTAAAAGTAAAATAAATTTCTAATTTAATACGTACTAAGAAAATGAATCTCTAATTTTACTAAGGTAATATAGAATAATATAAAAGTCAAATAGAAAACAGAAGAACTTCACATGCAATTTCACATTAACACAAATGATTATCGATCCATACATGCATGTCACATTAACACAAATAACTAACATATGTAATCCATCATATATAGGTCAATACCAAATCAATAGGATTATAGGAGTATGATTTTTGCTTTACAAGATTACGTAGTTGTGCCTACACAAATTATGCACAAATATTTGTGCATAAATAAAAAAAAATATTATACAAGTCCGATTATTTATATTATTAATAGTAAAATTTATTGACTTTTTATATTATCATGTTATTATTCAATACATGGAATAATAGTATTTGTACACAACTGTTCATGCACAGTTTGTACATATATAAAATCACTCTATTTACAGAATACTTAAAACTTATATTTGACCACTCAATTTCAAGCCTTTCACCTGACAAACTTGGTTTAGTTGCAAGTCAAATTGACATCGTAGTCGCTAAAGAGGTTGCAAGCCCTAACTATTTTGAAGGCAGTAAGAGGTTTGTGCACATCAGCACCATGGCAAAGACAATAAACAATACCGGCATCAACCTCGTCAGCCGCTCGGAGAAGATTGCAGCAGTCACCGGAGACTCCCACGCCGCCGTTCTTAATATATCGGCCGCATTTGGATTTTAGGGCATGGCTTTGTATAGGGCAAAACGGTTTTTCACCATAGGTAAGGAAGAAGAAAAGATTGAGAGACACAAAGAGAGAAAAAATCAATGAAAAACTAGTACTTTTATAGTAATTTTTGGAATCCATCTGAATGGATCAGAAGTTTTAGTTTGATTATGGAGAGACCTATTGGCTTTTAGAATCAAATTGTGGGTTGGTTGAGTTAGTTTCACATGATGTTTTTAATTAATTGGATTGTGTATAGTTAAAAATGATCCACGAATACATATATGGAATATAAAAATAGTAAATGGACGGTGCACTTTCCAAGTTAAGTAGTGATTGTTTAAGACACTACTCCCACCATGTTGATATAAAATGAGTTTTTATTTTGAATTTTTTAAAGAAAAATTCTCAAAAAATTTAAATTTGAATGTGAAAGTGACAAATATTTTAATTAAAAGGGTACAGAAGGTAAAAGACAACTCACGTTCTTGTTGTGTTGTCTCCATAATAAAATTCTTTTAAAAAATTATAAAATAATATTTTATATACAACATGGGATGGGATGTATTTTTTTGTATATTCAATTACACAAAACGTCGTTTTGATGTCATGGCTCACATAGAGTTATATATATACGGTATCTCTCACCATCCTTTTTGTCATGCTTTAATTATTAGTATTTCTTAAATATACTCACTTAAATATATACTTAGATCTATATTAATCAAAAGTCGCATAATAACTATTATATTAATTATATTTAAATGAGTTCATATTAATTTTGAATTTTGAGAATTAATTTCACAAATTAGTTTTAGAGAATCAAAATAAGACTCTTTTTAGTTGTTGAAACAAATGGAGTATTAATTTGCTAACACAATATTTAGCGTAAAACTTGTGGCCAAATAGTGGCATTAACTAAGGTTAATTTGATATTCTCATATTAGAGATGCATTATAAACTCTTGTTAACTTATACTCCACCTTTTAATAAGTTATGTTTATATTTTGAAAAGGGGAAAGTATAAGATAATAAATTCACGAATCCCATTTGTGCAATATAAAAATTGCATATAGCTTGCGGATCAAATAATTGCATGGAAACTACAAGTTATTAACCCATTAATGGTCACCCAATAGTCTTTTATTTCTTTATACTCCTTATATTCCCATAAAAAAAAAGTTTCTTTTGTAAAATTTGTTAATATTAAAGATGATTTTTTGCTATATATATTCTTAAGAATAATAAATTGTTGCTTAGTTAAATAATAGTGATACGATAGTAAAATTATAATGACAATTAAATTTAAAAATATGGTGTCATCTTATATTATTATCAACAAAAAACATATATCTTTTTGTGAATTTTAAGCTTAACAAATAAGGCTTTTTTCCATAAAAGGGAGGGAATATTAGAAAAGGCTCATCGTGCTAATGTAATAGGAAAGAAATTATATTCTATAGTTTTTCTTTGCTTAAACCATATCATTCTGATTCTGTTTGCATCTAATTTTAATTATCAGATTCTCAAAGAGTTGACTATTGAAAAAATAAATATTAATATATATATATATATATATATATATATATATATATATATATATATGGGTGTGTGTGTGGGTGTGTGTGTATGTTTGTGTGTCTGTTACTATTTAAGTATAAAAAAATTATAAATAAAAAAAACCCTTTAACGAGAGTTCAACAGTTTCTGACCAAGAGATGATCAGTTTGCTCCTCAAAGTATATTTTGACATATTGAATATATAACGTTTTATTATATTGTAAAGCTTTATATGCAGGCCTTATTTTTTTTTATTTTTTTTGTCAGGACTCCATCTTTTAATTAATTTTATTTGATTTTAGAAAGGAATTTTATATTTGACCGGAAAGTGTAGATATTTATGATTTTGATTGAGTCAACAAATCAGATCAAAATGTAGAAATAATTGCTTATTTTTATTTTTTATTCTTTCTCAGCATATAGAGAAAATTATGGAGACTCGGGCTATTAATTATCTAAACGTTCAGTGTTCATTAGTTTCTCACTAACTTAAATGAGACTCTTGGTTCATTTTTCAAGCAATTTTTTATTTTTTCTAAACAAGTAACATCTTAATGGCTCAAGCCACATGGTTTATGTATACATATATGACTTTTCTTTTAAGAGTTGAACAATCTTTCCATAGGGTTCTGGGAGGGGAGATTTTTTTAGGGTCCTTTTTAGGAAATTCTGAAATATTCAGATTTGTGCTGAGTAATAAATAAAAAAAACAAATAAGATGAGCCACTTGAAAACGATGGAGTTAAGCCCATAAACAAAAGTGGCGCGCAATGGAACAAGATTAACAGGAAGACTATTGGGCTGATCAGATCGTGAATTGATCAAAGTGTTTCATCATGTTGCCACGAAAACTAAAGGCTATACTCTCTGGCAGAAATTAGAGTCCATGTATGAAAGGAAGGCGGCGCAAAATAAAGCTTTTTTGATTAGGAAGCTTGTGAATTCTAAGTTCAAGGATAAACTCCGTTGCAAAACACGCGAGTGATTTTTAGAGTTTAATAAATCAGTTGATTACAATGAAGATGATCATTGACGATGAAATGCATGCTTTGTTATTGTTGAGCTCTTTGCCTGATAGCTGGGAGACACTGGTTGTATCATTGAGTAACTCCGCTCCCAATGGTAAGCTGACTATGGATACAGTTAAAGATAGTTTGTTCAACGAGGAGCAGAGACGAAAAGATACTGTAGTGACTAGTGCTGAGTCATAAGTTTTTGTAGAGTTTTGGTTAATTCTGAAATATTTAAATTTGTACTCAGTGATAGACTCGAACTTATAATCTTATACAATAAATAAAGATATTTTTACCACTAAATAATCACCTTTAATCTACTTACCAAATAAATAGAACTAACTACTCCCTCCGTTACCAGAGATCTGTCACAAATTGACCAGCCATTTGTTTCTTTCAAAATTTTGATAAATCACTTATGTGAAAGAAAAACCTATATAGGACTATGTAGAATCAATTATACAATATATTAGAGACTTGCACACAAATAAGCTCATATTACTAAAATTAAGAGTCTTGAAAATTGAAAATTGCCTAATTGTACATCAGCCACTGGATGAAAAAAAGGTACAATTTGTGAGTCTATTCTAGGTTTGGAATGTTCAACTAATTCAAGATCATGTGGGAATTAAATCCTTTAAATTTATAATAAAATATAAACAAAGTTTTTTCAGAAAAATCTCTGATTATAATGAAAAAAAATATATATTGCGACATTATAATTATTTGTGTTTTGGTACTACATCTTAAAACATGTTACGCTTTTGTTTTGAAATATTAAATGTGACAATCCAAATTTTTTCTCTTATTTATTTAAATTTTAATTACCTGTAGAAAGTAAGAGTACTTATTTGCTTCAAGATTTACAAATTAAATAATATCCTCTTATAAATCCCTTAAGTCATTCGACCAATGAGTAGGTTCTATCTAGAATAATTTTTTAAATATGTAGAATATTTATAAAGTATAGTAATTACATGATGAAAACTAAAACTCTCTATGATTTTTGTTTTAGCTTTGTGCAATACGGACCGTGATATTAGTTAGGAGCTTGAATTTTTTTTATAAAAAAAATGAATTATGATAATTTTTTACTAATTTATAAGAACAAAATAGATCAATTAGATAAACTCAAAAACACTATATACTACATATAAGACCATTTACTAATCTGATATCTCACAAAACTTGTCTAATATTATGTTACACAATAATTGAACAATAATTTCTTAACACTCTAAAATACATAATTACAAAAAAAATGAAGATAACTAGTTATACATTAATCCTACTACTTTTCTTCATGTTCCTCGGCAAAATTTATTATAATTTTTTGATAAATTTTAATGTACGTATACAGATTTATTTATTTATTTATTATTATTACTACTACTTATAAGTTAGTATACACATATACATATTTATTTATTTATAGTATTATTATTTATTAAGTTAATATGTAAATATAAATATTTTATTTATTCTTTTTACTACTCTCTATATCCCACAATCTCATTTTGTTCATATCAGTATTTTAATTCCTTCCCTACACCATTAGTCCGTTATGCTATATTTCTACCAACTCAACTAGTTTATCTCAAGTAAACTATATATCCTCTAATTTTAACAATATCTTTTAAAAACTTGTACGCAACTCCGAATAAACCTATTGTGTACACAACTGTACGCTTAAAAATAACTCAACCAACTTAAAAGCTTAAAAATAACTCAACTAATTTATCTCAAATAAACTATATCTCCTCTAATTTTAACAATATCTTTTAAAAACCTATACGCCACTCCGAATAAGCCTATACACAACTCCGAATAAGCACATTTCATATCAAATAAGCACATTTCATACCCTTAGCTTACCATAAAAATATATCATTTTTTGTTCCCAATTTCATTTCAGTATCGAACCATGATACAAGTACATCAAACAAACATATATCTGGTAACGACCCATAAGTAGTCAATCAAGAATACCACACATTCAGTTGGCAAAAGAGCGGAAAAAACATCTTTAAAAAACAACTCATTTATAACCTCATTTTGTAGCAGACGCAAGTTTCATTAAACATAGGTAGATCGAGCAAACAACTTAACAATAAATTCCCCCATAAAACAAGTAGTGGCAAAGACTTTTAAAATCCTAGAGATCACAGTCAATTAACAACTACAACAGCCTACAAATGCAGTCTGATATTCGAAATATTTGATCAACAAGATGTTCTAAGTAGTTGCAGTCAAAAATGCTCTTCCAGGTCGGCGGTTGGCTAAAGGTCCATGGCACCCAAGAAGCTGCAAAAATTAGAAAATCGATCAGAAGTGTTTTACACCAGGTCTATACATCCAAATCAGAGGACAACATGCCAATTCAACCACAAATAGATGACAAGACAGCTAGATTAGCATATACAGCGTGTTATAAGATGTAATTAGACAAACTGAATAGACAAAACTCAACATGTGCTAATGCAATAGCTTAAAATACAAGAAATCTATCTAGTTATAGAAGCAAATTAGAGTAAAGAACGTGTTATAAAATGTTATAGACCAACTGAATTAACAAAACTCAACCATGTGTAAATGCAATAGCTGAAAAGACAAGAAGTCTATTAGTTAGAGAAGCCAAACAAACCTTGGCGTTGACACCATCTGGCATGATGCGGTTTTCTGCTTTCCACCTGAGATAATCAGTACGGTTGAATTTTGTAAATCCCCTGCAACAGTGTATCAGAACTGTTATACAGCAGCCTTTTATCCACATGCCATGTTCCAATGTACATAATTATATAAATGCATGATAGATTATGTAGTTCTTCTATTTCTCTCTCCTCCTTTAGGGCATGGATGGTAGGTAGTGAGATGTTGCAAAGAGATGGAGAGGCCAATAACATAAAATTATACATACATGCCACAGATGAAAACAGATA
The DNA here is from genome assembly GCA_034770075.1 of Aralia elata. Taxonomy (NCBI): domain Eukaryota; kingdom Viridiplantae; phylum Streptophyta; class Magnoliopsida; order Apiales; family Araliaceae; genus Aralia; species Aralia elata. Next base: position 22,707,902 of record CM068384.1, read on the forward strand.
CATAAGAAACAGCAAAAGAAAATTGTGGTAGAAGGCAATATAATAGAATTTAAGGTTGTAGCTCGTTTCTCTTGTGGGCTTATGTTATGACCTCTTTCAAAACCTTTTATGAAAGAAATACTATTTCAAAGTTAAAGGGGTAAAATCACTACATAGCCATTACGGATTGTGAAAATATGAATATACATACCACTTCCTGCTAACAATAATCTTCTGACGACCGGGGAACTTAAACTTTGCACGACGCAAGGCCTCCTGGGCATGGTTGCTGTTTGAGTCTTTGCAACGGACAGAAAGGAGAACCTGCCCGATACTCACACGAGCGCACGTACCCAGGGGCTTCCCAAAAGCCCCCCTCATGCCTGTCTGGAGCCTATCCGCCCCAGCACATGAAAGCATTTTGTTAATGCGAAGTACATGGAACGGATGAACCCTGACCCTGAGATGAAAAGCATCCTTTCCGGCAAATTTGGTCATATATTTATTGCACGCAATGCGTGCAGCTTCAAGTGCCTCACTGGAGACATTCTCCTTCTCCCAACTGACCAAATGAACGCAGAAAGGAAATTCATCAACCCCCTTTTTCTTCATCCCAACATCATAAATTCTGATTTTTGGATCAGGCACACCGCGGCAGTAGCGGGATTTCGGGTACGGTTTGTTTTTAATCTGGCGATAACACCTTGCGGGTCCTGGAAAGTAAAATCAGTAGGAAAGAACTCATAAACTTTACTTCCAGTGCAATGGAAATGACATTGTATGATTAGAGGGTGAAATTTTATATAAAACATTATCAGAATATTTGATTCCATGGATAATACCGATTTATCATAAGTTCAGTTCTTGGATATCAAAAAGAAAAATAAATAGTTCTGCGGACAATTAGAATAAAGCATCACATCCTGAAAAAATACAAAACAAAAACCTACACACAAATATGAAGACATTGATGATTACCAGTTTACCACCAAAATCAAATGTTAGAAATTTATAACCTCGGCAAGCTTTAAGCCATAAGTAACTTTTCAGACCAACATATAGTTTGTGGAATATAACTCATACATACACAAACAACCATAGTGCCTACAGATACTGCAGTCAACAGCACCAAGTGAAGTTTTTGTTAAAAAAAAAAAACTGTTTCACATATTCGATAACCAGGACAGTTAATTTTAATGAACTAGAGATTTGTTAATTCAACCATATTCTGGCCATGTATGTAAAAGGCTAATCCGGAACACAAAAGATCAGCCAGTTCTCACCGATAAAAAGATAGTCTTTCTAGAAATATCCCTTGAAATTAAACAAATTAGCCCACATATGCTAGACAACATCTAATACCTATATTCAAATACAAAGGATAAATTTTGATCAAGCTTATATCATAACAAAACAAATTGAACTGCTCTGGATGTAACTGCATAGCCCAGAAAAAGATAATCTCTAAATTCTTTAAATATAAGTCAACTTATAATACAAACCCATTCATTTCTACAAATAGAATAAAATAATCAAAAATCAGTTCCTCAAACAAAATGAATGCTCAAATTGGTTGATTCCAGACCACACAAATATGCAATAAACAACAGAACAAATAGCAACATCTACAGATTATTACATACAAATTGTATGCTTTAACAATATATATAAATCAACCTTAAATACAAAACATTCTTTCTACACAAAAATTAAATAATCAAAAAGCAATTCCTCAAACAAAATGAATAAACAACAGAACAAATAGAAACATTTACAGATTATTACATACAAATTATATGCTTTACCAATATATATAAATATATAGAGAGACAGAGAGAAATAGGATGCGAAGAGACTTACTTCTTCCCATCGCGATCTGTCTCTGGTTGACCTGCGGCTTCTGAAAGGGAAAATAGGAACGAGGGTTTTATAGTTTTATACGTAGGGAAAAGCTGAGAGAGGTCGGTAATATTGTATGGGCCGAATATGGATCCTTCATGGACTATAAATGGTTAGGCCCACTGGGTTTATAAAATTCAATAAACTGAGCTGGATTAGCTTTATAAATAAAATCCCAAAAATGAAAGCGTCGTTGTTTCTCTGATTTTCAAAAAAAATTAATTTAAAAGTCTATTAAAACTATCACGTTAACCTTTATTTGTTAGGGTATACGCGTAAGCAAGTCTTACGTTGAATAAATAATAAAGGAGAGATGAACAATACATGAATAGGTATAACCGTATAAGTCCTAATGACTAATTACTTAAATTTTAATTTTTGAGTGGTGTTACGGTGATAAAATTTTTTTTTATAAAAATTAGTTTATAAAATAATGCAGAAGAGCGTAATTAGTGAATAATTCACCATACATGAGTGAGCTTAGTAATAATAATCAACCACATCATTTTATAAATAACTTTTTGTAAAAAAAAATTGTTATCAAAGTACTATCGTAAATTTTTAGATCAAATTAAGCTCTTGTGTCCGTACATATCCCTTACTTATTTCCTAACACTATTTATAAACACAATAAAATTAATAAAAAATAAAGTGGTAATTTAAATTTAAATGTTATATTGCTTTTATCCTCCTTGTGTAAATTGTCACAATCGGGGCTTTATTACTAAAGTCATTGCCTATATTTGATTTCTGTTTAATAGATTAGATTGAAGAGATGTATTTAAGTCATGTTTATTTGTCTTAATTTTTTTTTTGTTTGTCTAAATTCATTTGTCCTCCTTTTTTAAATACTATTTTGATCTCACTTCTCCTATATTACCTTCATTTAACTTTAAATATTTTTTTACTAAAAACAACATGATATATATTAAAAAAAGTAATACTTCACTTTTTTTTTCTGGGTCCTCTATTTTATTGTTCTAAAAAAAAGTCGGGAGATTAAATGTATCAAAAAAGATGATAATAAAAAAAATTAAAAGAGTAATTTGAAGGTATTTTTTTCTTAATAAACGTGTACTTTCAAATTAGGATAAGTAAACTTTGAAGAAATGTGTAATTTCAAATTGGGATAAATAAACTTTGAGGGAGGGAGTAATTAACAATTTAACATGCATAAAACAACACAAAGTGCTTTAAGATGTGATCATTGCTTTTAAATAATGTTTAGTTACAATTTCATCCATACTATTGAAATAAAAGAATAGAGACTGAGAACGAGAGCTTATTATTCGGAGTCTAAAAACTGCAGGTTGATGAGTGATGATGCTTTATCCTTCCGATAAGTATCTCTAGTTAGATTCTGCCTCCTTTGAACCTGTATAAAATGTTTAATGACGTTGGGCCAATACGGAACGCCTTTGATAAAAGATGTTAGTAAGTAGGAAAGAAAGTTAGAATATTAAAATTGGATTTTAAGTATAAAGTGTATGTAGTCTTACAAATGTTGTAGGAATTTTTTATATATATATAAACATGATTAGTGGAATTTGTCTCACGTTCCATCTAGACCTAGCAAATGGGTGGACTGGGCCACCCGCGGACCAAGTTGTTACGGGTCGGGTTTTTTTAGATTAGGTTAAAAAGTCTCGTTTTTTAATAGGTCATCCTTTCGTAAACTTTAGTTCATACGTTAATAGGTTGGGTGACCCACGAGTTTATTACTTTTTTTTTACATATATTTTATAAGTGTTCTTAAACAATAAAATGAAAATTATTTCAAGTTCTTTTGAACAATAAAACATAAATTGCACCAAGTGTTCTAAACAATAAAATTGAACTTGTTTCAAAACAATGAAAAAATTATACAAACGTAAAATTATTTGCAAAATAAGATGTTATCATTTTTCTTACCCACTAGTATTATATCATCATTGTCATATTCTACGTATAGAGAATGGATAGTATTGATGCTGTAAAAGGATTAGAGAGGAGCGACGATTAATTATAAAGAGAAAATGAAATAGTTAGGGCTAACTTATTAATGAATATTAATAGGAGATTTTTTTTTAAGAAAAAAGAAGTAATATTAAATATTAACTAACGAACTAGATCACCCGCGAGTTGGGTTGTTCCAAGTTGGATTTAAATAGATTGGTCAAAAAGACTCACTTTTTAATGGGTGATATTTTTTAAAAATGTCCAAACTCTTAAATTTAACGTGTAGGTTAACTGACCAGTGAATTTGAGTGATAAATTGGCAGGTCTAATTCCATCAATAAATAGTTGAGACTAACCCATGTATACTATGCAATGATGTCAATCCAACTCCCGAGAAAACTTATTGTTAACGCCAAATTATGACCACTCGCCAAATCACCAAATAACGAGCCGAAAAGACGTTTAACGGTGGATGATATGTAGCTGTTTAGTGCTTGTTAACATGGAATAAAATAATTATACGTGAAAATAAAATAATAATACCAGAATTAACGTGGAAACCAATTGGGTAAAAACCACGGAGAGAGATCCCAGAACTTCACTATGAAAATAATATAGAAAATACAAACTTTCAACTGAGAGAAATAAATTAATTATTTCTTTCCTCCTTATATCCTCACTTTTGACATTACTCCTAGCGAATATTCCTAACTCCTTATACTTGCTATATAGAATACTGAGAGATGGAGAGGATTGGTGTGGTCTAATTTACAACAAGCAAGTGCCTTTTATAGGCATTAAACGGCTGCTCTCCTTTGACAAAAAAGATATGTAACTAGCTCTTGTAGACTAATATTATCATAAGCCTGCTCCTTTTGACTAATATGAGTACAAACATTTACCATGCCCCATTATTGAAATCACATGTTAACATTGCCCCACACTCTCTTACTATAAGCACTCTCTTACTATAAGGAACTTAAATAAGAGAGTACACAAATTTGTACCGACAAAGTATCTGTGACTGCCGAAGATAAACTTACCACTGTAGAGAGATAGATAGACAACCTTATCACCAGTGGTCGTAGATATCCAACCTTATCACAACCGAAGATATAGATAGAACTTAACAAAACAATTCATATAACAGAGGAAACTATGCGAGCAAAACAAGAGGTGTCGTATTTCTTCGGATAAATATTAGTAGGTATTTGACCCTCTTGATGTCTCCGATCATCGATCTTATTGATAGTACTTCTGAAGCTTTCCAACATGCCAAGTATTTTTTATCTCCGATCTATCCATTGCTCGAAGCCGGTAAGTACCTGGTTTTGGTACTCCAATAACTTCATAAGGACCTTCCTAATTAGGCATAAGCTTCCCTGTGTTCAAGGGGGCAGACGCTTCAACCTCCCAAAGTACAAGATCACCAACTTCGAACCTCCGTACTTTCACCCCTTTATTCTAATGTCTGGTTCTCTGCTGGTAGACCGCTAGCCTTATTAAAGCCAATTCTCGAACCTCCTCTAACAAGTCCAGATTAAGCCGAATGCCTTCATCGTTATAAAGTTCTTTATATTAGCTGACCCTTAACGAAGGAGACCCGATCTCGACTGGGACAAGAGCGTCGGTCCCATAAGCTAACCTAAACGGCGAGTCACCTGTAGTGGTTCGAAGAGTAGTCCGATATGCCCATAAAAAGCTGAGCAACTCTTCAGACCACCTCCATTTGGCTTCGTCTAGCCTTCTTTTAATACCATTGAGCAACGTGCGATTAGTGACTTCAACCTGACCATTAGACTGAGGATGAGCAACCGAAGTCTTTCTATGTTGGATTCCCAAATCTTTAAGGAATTCTTCGAACTTCCAACCGACAAACTGTCGTCCGTTGTCTGACACCACCACCATAGGAATGCCGAAGCGAAACACCACAAACTCTTTGAGAAATTTGAGATACTCTTGCTCTGAGATTGTCCGAAGAGCTTTGGCCTCCACCCACTTAGTCATGTAATCAATAACCACTATTACAAAGCTAACTTGACCCTTCGTCTTCGGTAACGGACCCAAAATATCAATTACCCATATTGCAAACGGAATCGGGGACAGAACAGAAAAGAGTTCTTCGGGCGGCCGATGAGGAACCGAACTGTTTAGTTGACACTTAGGGCACTTTTGGACATACTTCTTAGCCTCTTTGAAAATGGTAGGCCAATAATAACCCTGTCGAAGTGCCTTATACGCTAGTGATTTGGCTCCCATGTGATCGCCGTAGATCCCTTCGTGAATTTTCCAAAGTACGTACTCCACTTCTGAGGGGACCAAACACTTCAATAAAGGTGAAGAATACGCACGCTTATATAAATCACCATTGATTAAGACAAAATTCGAGCTCCTGTACTTTATTTTCTTCGCCAATAATCGATCCGAAGGTAGCACATCATCGGCCAACTAACTTATATATGGGGTCATCCAACAATCTGAGCGTTCCACGACCAATACCTCGGACGTCTGAATACTTGGCGAATCCAAAACTTCCAGATAGACTGATCCACTGAAAGTACCCGTATCCAAAACGGCTAACTTGGACAATGCATCAGCAATCGTATTATTGGCCCAATCCACCCCTTGAAAAACAAACGAACTGAAGTAATGCAACCGGTCCTTAACCTCTGCCAGATTCTCGGACATCCTTACCCCCCGATCTTCATACTCTCCCGATATCTGCTTGACCACCAACTGGGAATCGCTAAAAATAATCAGTCTTTAAACCTCTAAAGTCCTTGCCAACCGAAGTCCTGCCAGAATCGCTTCATACTCAACCTCGTTGTTGGTCGCCCGGAACCCGAACCGGATAGCTTGCTGAACTCTGAATCCCTCCGGACTTGTCAAAATCACCCCTGCTCCATTACAATCCGAGGTTGAAGACCCGTCCACATACAATGTCCAAGAAGTATGAACCGACCGAATGTCAGAAACAGAACCCACTACCCCTGGCTCAATAACTGAATCATCTTCGGAAAATGAACATTCCACCACAAAGTCGGTTAAAGCCTGACCTTTTATCGCCATCCGAGGGTAGTACTCCAAATGAAATTTGGTCAACTCCATAGCCCACGCAGCAATCCGACCCGAGATGTCTGGTTTGTGTAACACCTTCTTTAGAGGTTGGTCCGTATATATCACCACTAGCCGACCCCGGAAATAATGCTGAAGTTTTCTGCTGGCAATGATTAACGCATAGGCAAATTTCTCTAAGTTCGGATATCTTGTTTCTGCATCTCGAATGGCATGACTAACATAATAAACGGGGAACTGTTTTCCCCTTGATTCCCGAATCAAAACAGTCCCGACCGCTAACGAGCTGGCAGCCAAGTATAAGTACAAAGGTTCCGAAGGGACCGGCTTCATCAACAATGGTGTAGAGGATAAATATTTTTTAATTTCTTGGAACGCATCCTCACATTCTGAATTCCACTGAAAAGTCTTCTCATTCTTTTGGCCTTTTAGAGTATCGAAAAAGGGGAGGCACCTTTCTGCCGATTTCGACATGAACCTCTGAAGCGCTGCAATCCGACCTGTTAGCCTCTGTACATCTTTAAACGACTTTGGCGACTTCATATTTATGATAGCTTTGATCTTTTCAGGATTCGCTTCAATTTCCCTCTTGCTTACCATGTACCCCAGAAATTTTCCCGACCCGAGGCCAAAGGTACACTTTGTAGGGTTCAACTGGATATTGTGTTCCCTAATGGTTTGAAAATAATCTTCTAAATCGTCCAGGTGGCCTTGCACAGAAGAGCTTTTGACGATCATATCATCCACGTAAACTTCCATGTTCCTCTCCAACTGCTTTCTGAAAACGTAGTTCATCATCCGTTGATATGTGGCCCCAGCATTAAGTAACCCAAAATCATCTTCTTATATGCATAAATAGCCCGATGAGTGATGAAAGTCGTTTTCGGGATATCCTCCTTGCACATTAAAATCTGATGATACCCCGAAAATGCGTCCATAAAGCTTAGCATCGCGAACCCCGAAGTTGCATCGATCAACTGATTAATATAAGGCAGGGAATAAAAATCCTTCGGACATGCTTTGTTCAAATCAGTGTAATCGATGCATACCCTCCACTTGTCATTCTGCTTCTGAACAAGCACCACATTCGCTAGCCATTCCGGATAATCAATCTCTAATATAAAATCCGCATCCAGCAATTTTGTTATCTCTTTGTCAATAATTTTCTGCCTTTCTGGGGCAAAAATCCTCCGTTTTTGGCGAGCTGGCTTCTTCATCGGGTTTACACATAATTTGTGAACTGCAACAGACTCGTCGATCCCCGGCATATCACTGGGCTCCCAGGCAAAGATATCGGCCTAGACCCGAAGCAAATCAATCATCCCCGTCCTGAAGGGCTCCTGCATACCGAAACTAATTTTTATTGTCTTTTCCTTTTTTCCTGAAATTAACTCAATATCTTCTGTCTCTTTGGCTGGCAGAGCAAGCAGTTCCGTGCTCCCCTCGATGAAAGGTTCAATCTCAATTGTCATGGTCTGCTTCTGTCTACACCTATCCATAGTTGAAGATATCAATAAAGTCTTATAACACCTTCGAGCCAAATCCAAATCACCCTTCACCTCCCCGACCTCATTCATCGTGGGGAACTTTATCTTGAAGTGTGGGATAGAGGTTACCGCCTGCAGTGCCATCAATGTCGGTCTTCCCAAAATAGCGTTATAAACCGAATCCACATGCACCACAAAGAACCTGACATTAATCTCTACCTGTTGAGGAGTCGTCCCAAAGATAACAGGCAACTCGATAATCCCCGCCACCCGAACATGATCATTTTCGAACCCATACAGCGAGGGTTCTTGCCCGACCTCCATCTTTTTTCCTCCCAAATCCAACCTTTGATAGGCGTGAACATAGAGTATGTCGACCAAAGAGCCGTTATCGATCACGATTCGCCTCATATCCATGGTCTCTACTTAGGCAGTAATGGCCAGAGCTCCCTCATGCGGCTCAATCAACTCCGAGGGATAATCTTCATCGGTGAATGATTTCACATTGCCCGGATAAGGTCGCTCCTTCCGAACCGGTTGTTCAGATACTGATATGACTGAATCCAACATACCCCGCCTTTTCTTTCCGAGCACCTTCCTTGACGATCCGCCTGTTATCGCATCCATAACTCCCTGAACTATCGGGATTGGATCGGTTTGGGAATTCGGGTTCTACTGAGTATTATTACCAGTGGTTGTCCTTTCTGAAACCCCTCGCCCCGCGACATACTGAACCAACTCCCCCGACTGCACCTTCTTCTCAATCAGGTCTTTCAAATTGTAACAGTCTTCTGTAGAATGTCCCGAAATCTGGTGATAGGTGCAATACCGGCTGTGATTTCCCCTATAAGACTTTGTGCTCGTCTGGCAAGGTTCGAAGTCAGGCTTATTTCAAATTTCTTCCAATACTTTGGCCCGATCAGTATTCAGGGGGTGTAAACTTTATTAACGTTTTTGTTTGGGAAGGGTGGCCTGCCTCCTCCCCAACCTCTCCCATTAAAACTTTGCCTCGGCTGGTTGTCCGACCTAGGCGTATTGTTCCGATCTCGATCCTTCGGTTTATCTTCTGAACGTGCTTGCGGCTTTAGGCTTCCAATAGCCTTCTCGAGAGTAACAAATCCATCAGCCCTGCTATAAGCCTCTGACAAGTCTTCGGGTGGATTAAGAATAAGATCTTTGACCAACTTCTTGGATTTTGTAATGTTCAATCTAGTGGTAAAGAACCCTATAGCTTGCTACACATTTAGGTCGGTCATCGTGCCGACTGCTTTCCTGAACCTCTTCACATATTGGCCGAGGCTTTCTTCGGAACGTTGTTTGATTTGCATCAATGACGTCGTCAGCTTTCCCCTTCGCTTATTGCTTCCAAACCGTGCATGGAATTTATCACACAGCTGTTCCCATGAACTGATCGAGTTCATACTGAGAGATGCCATCCATTCTCGAGCCCCATGCTTCAGTGTAGTAACGAACATGTGGCATTTGGCGGTTTCGGGGTGATCATAATAGTCCATAATCTGATTATAAGTGTGTGTGTGTGATCATAGGGATCGCCAGTACCATCATACGTCTCCAACGACGGCATTTTTTTGGACATATCAGCCTTCACCCGCTTAATCTCCGGGGTAAAAGGCGACCTAGTGCTGTTCGGCAACTCAACTGACTGATCGGCCGCCGCTAGCCTCTGTTCCACTTCCTCTAATCTTCTGGCTAGGGCATCGGTCCCACTCTCCCGAAGAATTGGCTCGGGCATAATTCTTGAATTATCCTTGGTGCTGCTCTGACGCCTGCCTCGGCCTGATGTGCGGCTCATTGGCCTGCTACTGTCCTGTGAGCGGCTATTATGCTTCATGCAGATCGAAGAGCGGCTTCTTGACCTGCTCAAGTCCTGCGAGGGGCTTTGGTGCCTGTTGCGGATCGGGGAGCGGCTCATCGGCCTGCTCCGGTCCTGCGAACAGCTTCGGTGCCTGTCATGGACGGGGGTGCGACTCTTCGGCCTGCTGATGTCCTGCGTGCGGCTTCGGTGCCTACCGCGGACTAGGGTGCGGCTCTTTGGCCTGCTGATTTCCCGACGGGAACCGTCCGGACGGTGTGTCCTGGATCGGTCTCCTTACGAATCCTTTTGACGCTGATGATCACTAGAGAAAACTTCTTCTCCGTGTAGCAACGATGTCAACTGCTTATCTAACTCTACTTGCTGAAGGCGTAGGACCTCCATGTTGTCTTTATTTTGCTGCACCTTTCTGGCCAGGATCAACTCCCTCTTGTCTCGACCTTGATCCTGCCTAGAGTTCTGGTCATCGGCACCATCGTCATGGCCCCCCGTTCTTCGTGTGGTCGAGAATAATTGTCTTCTCACAATTATTGTTCGAGGATCGGTTGGGCCCACCGACTGGCTTTGGAGGCCTAGCCTGTTCGAGATGCTTTTGGATGGTCCGAGCCTATCCTTGACCGAGCCTCTAAGTTGAGAAAGGTTGGCCGTTAATTTGTCTCGTGTCGACGCCGTCTTTGTCTTGCTGGACACCATTATTTTTGATCAGAAAAGTACTGTGTGATTGAAAATTATCGAGCACTAAAGGCCCTCATTCTACCGCCAATGTTAACGCCAAATTTTGACCGCTCGCCAAATCACCAAATAACGAGCCGAAAAGACGTTTAACAGTGGATGATATGTAGCTGTTTAGTACTTGTTAACATGAAATAAAATAATTGTACGTGGAAATAAAATAATAATACCAGAATTAACGTGGAAACCTAATTGGGCAAAAACCACGGAGAGAGATCCCAGAACTTCACTATGAAAATAATATAGAAAATACAAACTTTCAACTGAGAAATAAATTAATTATTTCTTTCCTCCTTATATCCTCGCTTTTGACATTACTCCTACCGAATATTCCTAACTCCTTATACTTGCTATATAGAATACTGAGAGATGGAGAGGATTGGTGTGGTCTAATTCAAAATAAGCAAGTGCCTTTTATAGGCATGGAACAACTACTCTCCTTTGACAAAAAAGATCTGTAGCTAGTTCTTGTGGACTAATATTATCATAAGCCTGCTCCTTTTGACTAATATGAGTACAAACATTTACCATGCCCCATTATTGAAATCACATGTTAAAACTTATCATTCTATGTCCGCTCTCTAATCTCAATCAAACCTTAGCCTTGAGAAAATTACGTTTACACAATTTAAACGTCTTTATTGAAAACGGCCTAGCTAACGAACAATTTTTTACCCCCGTGTAATTCAGCTATTCTATAAGGGTAAGGAACCACCACTAGATTCTGACTTTAAGGCTAAATTGGCATTGTGTTGTCCGAGAAATAAGCTACCCCATCCCTTACGCAAGCGGCTGACTCCGTAATGCCATGTGATTTGGACTTCGGCGCCCGATCATCCGGTCACCAGTGAACCCTTTGGAATAGCGTGGGCCTTGTTAATGGGCCTTCGGATCTATATCCCAATAATGAGGATACAAATGGTAAACCTAGCTATGCGTACTATTCAATGTTTTGTATAATTAGTATTCAAGTGTTGGATACATGTCTTTTTCAAAATAATATAATAGAATTTTGAATAAGAGAAAAAGAGGAATTGATGTTAAAGTGATCAGATGCACTACAATAAATGTGCAAATATAAATATTTTGTTTCAAATTTTGTATTATTACACATTGACGATCTAACTAGCAACTCAAAATTAACGGTGGTATGATAACATCGTCAGTGTCGTCGAGTGTGCTGAGGTGAGAGAGAACATTTATACTATAATTTTTGACAAAAATATTTATTAAAAATTTGACCGTAAAAAAAAAACTTATAGATGTATATGATTCTTTTTTTCTTTTTTCTTGTAGATCAAAAACAACTTTCATTTTACCTAACCCCTTAAATTTTGTATAAAAATATATTTTACCATGTTACACAAAGGTCGAAAACCCATAATAGAAGCAAAACAAAAAAACAAAATAAAAAAATAAAAATTATTTGAATGGAAATGACTTGTCATTCAAAAAGGAAAAAGGTACAATGAATCGATCTCTATTCGCACAAGTACTGGCCAATTTGATTTCGACTTTGTAGACTGAAACAAATATGTATTTGGTCAAAGTGGGAGTCTTGGATACTGGAAAAGAGTTTTAACACACATTAAACAAAATAAAAATGCTTCTAAATATGATTATTGCTTCCCAACAATGTTCTGCCATGGATACCAGTGAAATTAAGTTAAACCCAGTGTTTGAAGAGCATACAAATAATTAATAGTGGATTTCTGTTTAATTTGTAAAATTTATATAATGAAAATGATTAATAGTGGATCTCCATTTGTAAAATGTAATCCCTCTGTTCCATATTATTTGATCATTGTTGACTTTTTAAAGTCAATTCAAGAGATTTTTTAATTCAAAATTAACAAAAAGATCCAATGGTCACAACTACTACATAAAAGTTCCATTGAAGATGAATATTTCGCACGGAGGAATTTGCATCGGTACGATAGGTGTTCTTCTATCATGCGATTCGATTATATATGTGCGACCTGCGTCACATGCCTCCTATTTGTTCATGGCAGACAGCGTGAACTCTGATTCAATTTGGATATTAAATTATTGGAGTAAATAATATTAAGAGTTTTGAATTTTTGGTCTCAAATAACATGACATTGAATATTTTAATAATAATTTATGACATAACAAATCACATGAGATCTATTCAACCACTATTATAGTAACACATTATTTGAAACACTTTGTGAGACTATAAATTTACAAAAATTCTATGTGGATATGAAAATTAAACATGAAAAATTAGATATTAGTGTATTTGAATTTCACTTATTTGTATTTTGACCCTCAAATGGTGAGTAAAAATATAAATAGATAAAATTCAAATACACTAAATATCTAATTTTCACGTCTAATTTTTATATCTGTCTAAAAGAGTTCATAAACATAATAATACAATTGAATTATATGAAAAATAATTCTCCTAAAAATATTAAAAAAAATTAAAAAAATTACAACTAATAAAGTTTTCCTATAATTATACCAGCCACAAAAAATATCTCTATCCAGGAGCCTATAAGTGACACTCAACAAGTAGGCGCGTGGCACTACGTTGCACTATCTTCCGGTCAACCTTATTCCAAGACGCCAATTGTAAAGTGAGAATAGTGCAGCGAGTACCTGAATAATAAACACATGCGCGAGTATATTAAGAATTGTACATTGAAATTAACTTATCCACATGCACGCCAATTTCGTGCAAATCCATCCACGTGTTTTTCTATATTATTGAGAAGTGATAACGCTACCCAAGGTTTATGTTAACTATTGTCAAAGATAGAGTTGGTGTATTTAGCAAAAGAATGACTCTAGGTGACCGGACAGTTTGGAACATTTTTATTGGACATTTTCCATTTGCTTTGTATTTTTTTTGATATAAATTTTAAAACATTTTTATATTATGAATTTTAAACTTTAATTTATAAAAAAATGGAAAAAATGAGGTGTAATTGAGATATATATCAAAAAAAAATGTGTATGGGACCATGTATGGGGTCATAGACATTTTTTTTTGATATATATCCAAATTACATCTCATTTTTTCCTATTTTTTATAAATTGAAGTTAAAATCTATAATATAAAAATGTTTAGAATCTATACAAAAAAAACACAAAAGAAATGAGAAATGTCCGATAAAAATGTCTAATTAGACCGGTGCCCTTAAGAGTACTCTTAATAAAAATATAATACTCCCTCCGTCCCAAATTAATTGCACAATTTTTGACATTTTTAAGTCAAATTGACTATTTTTAAAATTTAATCTTTTTACTATTTTTACAAAAAATATAGGTGAAGAGATTATAACCAAAAGAAAGTATATACAATTTTATTACTAATTTCAATTTTTATAATTTTTAAAAATATATTTATATATGCTTAATTATTAGTTCTAAAAATAGTCAATTTGACTTAAAATGGTCAAAATTGTGTAATTAATTTAGGACGGAGTGATAAAATAAAATAAAAAATGAGTTGGTGTAATTTTGCCGTATTAAACAAAAAGTTGATGTTATTGCCAAATACTCCATAAAACAAAATGTTGATGTTAGTTAACTCAATTAGGTTGGATTCTTGTTATTCTCTATGCGTGTCTATCAAATATTTTATGTTTTATTTTTTTGGTATATTTACCGCATGGTGCCACGTGTTGATTTGATAACTACCTTCACGTAAAATAAAGTGCTCTTGCTTTTTGAAAATTAAAAGTACAAGTCAATAAAGGAGAGTCATTCATAATCAAAATTAAACGATAGCTCCATCAATTTAACACAGAGATCCTATTATTTTTTATTTTTGTGATTTAAAAGTTAAAATTATTTTTATTCGTATAATTGTTTATGCGAATAGTGGGTCTTATTTGCACAATCGTTATGCGGATGAGATATATCATCCGCATAACTATTATGCGGATGAGATGTGATATAATTTTTAGATTTTCATCCGTATAATAGTACGGATAGTATATCCCATGCGTCCAACTACTATAGAGACAAGATAAATCTTACATTATTCAATCTTTTTTTAAGCCGTTAGAAATGAGTTGTATAATAGAAATTCTAATCCAACTTTAGTTATTGATTATTTTATATATATATATATATATATATATATATATATATATATATAATTAGAAAAGAAAGTATGTGTTTTAAACACACATAAATTTGTATATACCCTGCACTTAATATGAAGTGATTTTGAGTAATAAAATGGTTAAATGTTAAAACAACCATTAATAAAAATGGTGAAATTCTAAAATTATCATTAATAAAATCTATTAAAATAATTGTGTGTGCCTAAGATACATATTCTCTTTTTTATATATAATATGAAATAACTTTGATAATGATGTTTAATTTTAAAATTAATACTTTAAAAAATGTTATCTTTAAATTTTATATCAAAGTATCTCATACATATCTTGAATAATGAATACTCTGAAGTTGTTCCAGATGATAAGTGAGAGGATATAAAAATTAAAATATTTGATGCGTTGAATTCTTTTTTGATAAAGTTTTTTAATGGAGAATAATGTAATTCAAAATGAGTAATGTTAACTGTTTTAAAGTTTTGATCTTAAATGAGTCTTAAATAATATAATATTAAATATTTTAATAATAATTTATGACATAACCAATCATATTAAATATAAAACACCCTTGAATTTTTACCTAAATCGACTTCCACTAATTTTGTTGACTAGTTGATATTCTCAATCAATCGTCATTGTGTTAAATAGAAATAACAATACGTTGTCGCAGGATTTTACCATCCCACTATATACTCAAATCTTACCCCATCCCTGACTATACGTGAGCTCTATAAAATATATGTGAGCCTTGATCCAATGAGTAATAATAATAATCCCTAACCCCTCTGTAAAGTCATACATTTTTTATTTTTTAAAATACAATCATAAACAGAAATATATAACAAATAATAAACAATAACTATATTGTAAAATTACATATATGAGTCTAAAAATTAAGTACAAAAATAAATGTAATTGTATTTTGTAATTCAATGGATAAGCACACCTAGAGGGGGGTGAATAGGTGTAATTTTGTATTTAGCGAACAACAGTGATAAATTTTCAAAATGACTTTCTGCAGGAAATTCAGACAGTGATACCCTGTCCTGAATTAGTGTCTGAATTAGTATATGTTCTTCGTGATGATATGAACAGACAGTTATACCCTGTCTGAATTGGTGTCCTGAATTAGTACAAAACGAGACAAACTGAAGGAGAAGCAACACCAAGATTTTTTACGTGGTTCAGCCCTTAACATGTAGTCTAATGGCTTAAATCCACGTCCAATACCAACTGGTATTGGAGACTCTTTTATTACTCAATTTGGTTTACAATTTAACCCCTTTACAAAAACAAGTTCTATAAACTTTGAGTACCAATACTCCCTGAGCACCTCTGCTCCCTGTGCACCTCTGCACCCTTAGGCACCTATGCCCTTCTTGAACTTTATTGTAAAGACTCTAATCCAAACCTGATTAGAAAACACTAGGACTAACCACTTAGTCTATCAACTGTTTACAGAATTTATTAACAGATAATAACAAGATAAATTATGATCAAAGCAATAATGATATCAACAATATAAGGCTCAATTAATATGCAATGATCAAAGAGTTGGATAAAGATATCACCAGTTTAAGCACAATGATTGCAAGCTAAAATTAAATGATACTTGATGTAGCACAGTAGCTTAGAATGATTTCTTCACAAGGAAAAATATAGCAGTTCTTTTTAAGGCTTGTGAAGAGAGAATTTCTGAATATATATCTTTTTGGATCTGCTTGTTCTTCTCTTCTTTGCTTGAGCCACGGCTGGACAGTTTTATACCATAAGGGGAATATAGCCGTTGACAAACGAGAGAGAGGGAGAGAATTGTTTTCTGATGGAATTCTTTCCTACCGTTGGAATACATTATTGTCCATGGTGTGATGTTGGTTGGCTACGGATTTAGCAAGAGTGGGAAGTATGGAAGGAAAAAGTAATGAGCAACATTTCTTTTTAAGCATTAAACAATTTCTCCCCATGAATGAAATGTTGGGCAACTTCAGCAAAATTTCTTTATTGGGCATTAACAAGGAATGGGCAGCAGCACGGAATGTTTTAATTAAACATGGGAATGTTGTGCACAAGATAGTGTATGGAGGGAATATATCAAAAATGGGCAGCACTAATAATACTAATATTCATGATAGACAACTTTGGAAGAATACTTAGTATTTTAAGGAACAATGCTAGGAGTAGTGGACGGATGGGCTTAAGCAATTTTGGAATGATTATTTTAATGGGATATTATCCCAAAATACTAGGATACATGGAGGAAGGAATATATCAGATAGTGCAACCATGTATCATGATACTAAAGTCATTAAAATAAAAGCATTCCTACCAAACAATGAGAAATGGGTGGATGGGAATAAAGTAAGTGATGGGTAACATTAAATATAATAAAGTGAAAAGCATGTGCCAGCATCTATTCTTAATATGAGCAATGGACCATATTCAATGCACTATTCTAGTGAGTGGAGGTTTGAACTTTTATTCATATGAATACACTTAAAACATGAGGTAGACATGTATACTTAAAATATTAATATATCATGCTGATAAGTGGAGAGTAAGTAGGCAACATTAGTATGTTATTTAATGGATATCATATGCCTGCAGTATACAAGTGGAAATATAGAGAATCATTTAACCAAATTAATTTGACCAATCCGCAAGGAAGCATTATTAGGAAATATGATACAACCAATTAGAAAACATTTGATCTATATAAATGTTGAAGGCTTAATAAAAATAATTTTCATATCTAATTAAATTGCTTCCATAAATATTTTCATGCAATATAAATCTTAGAGTGTGTAAAAATATAATAACATTATAAAATAAGTTGTCATCATTAAAACCAAAAAACCATAAATCAACATTCTCCCCCTTTTTTGATGATGACAACCTATAATATATATAACTCCCCCTAAATATATGGCTCCCCATAAAATCATGCATATAATCACTAAGCACATGTTGAAGCTCCTCATAAATTATAGCATATGCATATCAATTTAAATATTATCTCTCTCCCCCTTTGTCATCAACAAAAATAATTTATAAGAAATATTTAAAGACCACGGATATTATCTCTCCCCCTTTTTCCTTATCAAAAAGAATAACCAGCCGTAGATAGTCATGCCCAACTCTCTACGTAAAGTGCAAAAACGTTCTTCACTTAAAGGTTTTGTAAAAAAAGTCAGCCAATTGATGTTCAGTAGGGACAAATTCTAATTTTATTAATCCATTAGCAACATTATCACATAGAAAATGATGTCTAAAAAAATGAAGCATAGGATTTTTGGAATATCTTATTACACTAGTATTGTCCACCCAAAATAGACACATTTTCACATATAACATTAAGATCATGCAAAGAAGAATCGTTTATAAGATGTGAACAACAACTGCCTGCTGCCAAGTATTCACCTTTTGTAGTGGATAAAGCAACTGATGTTTCTTTCTATAACATGCATAAGCTAATAAAATTCTTATTGCATCCAACCTTGCAACAGGGACAAAAGTTTCTTCATAATTTATACCTTCCTGTTGATTATAGCCTTGAGCTATCAATCTAGCTTTGTTTCTCGTGATTATGCCATTTTTATCAAGTTTATTTTTGAAAAACTATTTTGTACCAATGATAGATGCATTTTTAGGAAGGTTTAACAAGATCCCATACCTGACACCTTTCGAATTGATTTAATTCTTCTTTCTTGTGTTCATCCATGTGTTGGGATCACCTATGATCAAATCAGGAGGATGATTTCTCACATTTCTAGATGATCTAGGACGTCTGACCGAGGTCATTTGCCTCTTCAGGTTCAGGCTCCAGTATATCAAGTTCTGCATCTGACTGGTCATCTGATTTTTCTTCTGATTCAGACGATTGCGACTGTCTGGGTTTAGGTGTCTGCATGACAGAGTTTTGTACAGATTCAGACAGTGCCGACTGTCTGGGTTTAGGTGTCTGCATGACAGAGTTTTCTACATATTCAGACGACTCAGGCTGTCTGATATCTCTTGTATGTTTTCCTGATACGTTTGATTTTTCTTCTGATTCAGACGACTTAGGATGTCTGGATTGAGTTGTTTGAATTTCATGGTTCACATTTGCTTCTCCTGCAGAATCCTCTTCCTTTGAAAGATCATGGTTAAATTCATCACATATTACACGCATTGATTCCTCATCAAGATTGTCATTTGAATTAAATATGAAGCATTTAACACAAGATTCTCCCAAATAATTTGTAAGTAACTTACTCTCCAATAATATAGCCAATAATATACTCATCTGAGTACCATCAAAAAAAATAATTAAGTGAACATCATAGCCATATCAAAATAACCCAAAGACAGTTTAATAAGTCAGTACATAAGTCTTACTAATTACCAATTACTTTGCTTCAACAGTGAAAGTTTCAAAACATGGTTTATCAAGATTTTTGTCCATTCCCTTAGACCTTTTTAGTAAAGGCTAAAAACATTTTAGTACAAAGTCCATACATACCCTTTGATAAAATTACTGAGATTACCCTTATTTGATTATGTTAAAGTGACCAAGGCATGAATAACAATACAAACCACATATAAATGTAAATATTAAAAAGATTCATATAAAACACCAAATACATTATGCAGTGAAATATTTTATGAACATATATAGTCATGCACATCATCGAAACAAAGTACTAGAGTGAATATAATACCAACAGACTCAAGGTACCCAAAAACAAAATTACCAATTTACCCAATAATAGTACATCCAAATTATCTTTTCGTCTCCTTTTTAGCCTTGAGACACCTACAAAACAAATAAATAATCTCTATCTTTTTGGTACCCAAATCTCCTCGGGTCCTTTTGGGTTAGTAACATATAAATCACATTTCTTTACCCAAATTTGTTTTATTCTAATTTTATTACAATTATAATCAAAATGACCTTTAAAACCACATTTTTTACAAGTAACAAATGGTGAACAATAAAGTGGTTTATGCCTTGATTTACTATTAATCATTCTAATATTATTATTAGATTTAAAATCAACATGATTATATCCAAGTCCTTGCTTATTAAGACTAGACCTTTGTGCCCCTAACATAACATTTAAGTTCTCTTCTCCTTGCACAAATTTAGCAAGGTCCTTTTTCAAAGAAATTATTTCTTCATTATTATCATTTTGCATACTTATAATTTTTCCATCATTAAAAGCATCTATGCATGTATCTCTCATTTTCAAATTTTCTTTCAAAACTTCATTTTCATTTTTGAGATATTCATTTTCTTTTCTCTCTTTAATAAATGACTCAACTTCACTCATTAGCTCATTTACGCAATTCTTTAAATATGTAGTTTTCTTTTTGAGCTTTTGATTCTCATTTTGTAAAGCAAGATAATCAGATGTAGATATTTCAAAAGCATCATAAAAATTTGTTACCTCAAATTGATCATCATCTTCAAGTCCCATGAAACAGAGTTGGCCAATTTCTTCCTCTTGTTCTGTTTTACTCATTGGAGTTGAGCTACCTCTTTGATTCTTCCTTTGTTTCTTCCTTTGAAGTAGTCTCTCGAGTTTTCTTGAGATCATTTCAATTTCTTTATCAATATCTTCGAGATCACCTTCACTGTTGCTTTCAGTTTGAAGTGCAAATGTCTTCTTTATTGGTGCCTCATCTTCTTCATCATACCTTCTTAGCTGATTTTCAAATTCTTCAAGCTCTCCAAATAAAGTGAGAGTTTCCATAGAGCTGATTGTGGTTGAATCTTGAAGTGTAGTCACCTTTGGTGCGAACCGCTTGGGCATAACTCTAAGTATCTTTCTATTTATCTCCCTTTGATCAATTTTCCGTCCAAGCATACTTAGAGAATTCATTAGAGTGAGGAATCTAGCTTGGGCTTCTTTGATTGTTTCATCCTTCTCAAATTTGAAGAGCTCATATTCTTGCATCAACATGCTTAACTTGACTTCCTTTACTTTCGTAGTTCCCTCGTGGCTCATGATCATTGTGTCCCAAATTTCTTTTGCCGTATTGCATGCAGAGACTTTGTCGATTTCAGCTTGAACCATACCACTCAGCAATGTGTTCATGGCTTTGGAGTTATAGGAAAACATGTAGCTTTCATTTTGCATCCATCTCCATAAGAGCCTTTGGTTTTCCATCATCATGCCTAGGAATAGTAGGTCCATTTTCAACAACCCACCATTCCCATGGATCCTTCTTGAGGAAGATCTTCATTCTGAATTTCCAAAAGTTAAAGTTTTCGCTCCCGAGCAATAATGGTGGCCTGCTAGTGGACTGACCTTCTTGAAAGCTTAGGTGTGCCATAGGATCTTTCCCTACGACCTGCAAAGATCAATATTAGTAGAGCCTCGCTCTGATACCAAATGTAATTCAATGGATAAGCACACCTAGAGGGGGGTGAATAGGTGTAATTTGTATTTAGCGAACAACAGTGATAAATTTTCAAAATGACTTTCTGCAGGAAATTCAGACAGTGATACCCTGTCTGAATTAGTGTCTGAATTAGTATATGTTCTTCGTGATGATATGAACAGACAGTTATACCCTGTCTGAATTGGTGTCTGAATTAGTACAAAACGAGACAAACTGAAGGAGAAGCAACACCAAGATTTTTTACGTGGTTCAGCCCTTAACATGTAGTCTAATGGCTTAATCCACGTCCAATACCAACTGGTATTGGAGACTCTTTTATTAATCAATTTGGTTTACAATTTAACCCCTTTACAAAAACAAGTTTCTATAAACTTTGAGTACCAATACTCCCTGAGCACCTCTGCTCCCTGTGCACCTCTGCACCCTTAGGCACCTATGCCTTCTTGAACTTTATTGTAAAGACTCTAATCCAAACCTGATTAGAAAACACTAGACTAACCACTTAGTCTATCAACTGTTTACAGAATTTATTAACAGATAATAACAAGATAAATTATGATCAAAGCAATAATGATATCAACAATATAAGGCTCAATTAATATGCAATGATCAAAGAGTTGGATAAAGATATCACCAGTTTAAGCACAATGATTGCAAGCTAAAATTAAATGATACTTGATGTAGCACAGTAGCTTAGAATGATTTCTTCACAAGGAAAAATATAGCAGTTCTTTTTAAGGCTTGTGAAGAGAGAATTTCTGAATATATATCTTTTTGGATCTGCTTGTTCTTCTCTTCTTTGCTTGAGCCACGGCTGGACAGTTTTATACCATAAGGGAATATAGCCGTTGACAAACGAGAGAGAGGGAGAGAATTGTTTTCTGATGGAATTCTTTCCTACCGTTGGAATACATTATTGTCCATGGTGTGATGTTGGTTGGCTACGGATTTAGCAAGAGTGGGAAGTATGGAAGGAAAAAGTAATGAGCAACATTTCTTTTTAAGCATTAAACAATTTCTCCCCATGAATGAATGTTGGGCAACTTCAGCAAAATTCTTTATTGGGCATTAACAAGGAATGGGCAGCAGCACGGAATGTTTTAATTAAACATGGGAATGTTGTGCACAAGATAGTGTATGGAGGGAATATATCAAAAATGGGCAGCACTAATAATACTAATATTCATGATAGACAACTTTGGAAGAATACTTAGTATTTTAAGGAACAATGCTAGGAGTAGTGGACGGATGGGCTAAGCAATTTTGGAATGATTATTTTAATGGGATATTATCCCAAAATACTAGGATACATGGAGGAAGGAATATATCAGATAGTGCAACCATGTATCATGATACTAAAGTCATTAAAATAAAAGCATTCCTACCAAACAATGAGAAATGGGTGGATGGGATAAAGTAAGTGAATGGGTAACATTAAATATAATAAAGTGAAAAGCATGTGCCAGCATCTATTCTTAATATGAGCAATGGACCATATTCATGCACTATTCTAGTGAGTGGAGGTTTTGAACTTTTATTTCATATGAATACACTTAAAACATGAGGTAGACATGTATACTTAAAATATTAATATATCATGCTGATAAGTGGAGAGTAAGTAGGCAACATTAGTATGTTATTTAAATGGATATCATATGCCTGCAGTATACAAGTGGAAATATAGAGAATCATTTAACCAAATTAATTTGACCAATCCGCAAGGAAGCATTATTAGGAAATATGATACAACCAATTAGAAAACATTTGATCTATATAAATGTTGAAGGCTTAATAAAAATATTTTCATATCTAATTAAATTGCTTCCATAAATATTTTCATGCAATATAAATCTTAGAGTGTGTAAAAATATAATAACATTATAAAATAAGTTGTCATCATTAAAACCAAAAAACCATAAATCAACATTCTCCCCCTTTTTGATGATGACAACCTATAATATATATAACTCCCCCTAAATATATGGTCCGAGCCTATCCTTGACCGAGCCTCTAAGTTGAGAAAGGTTGGCCGTTAATTTGTCTCGTGTCGACGCCGTCTTTGTCTTGCTGGACACCATTATTTTTGATCAGAAAAGTACTGTGTGATTGAAAATTATCGAGCACTAAAGGCCCTCATTCTACCGCCAATGTTAACGCCAAATTTTGACCGCTCGCCAAATCACCAAATAACGAGCCGAAAAGACGTTTAACAGTGGATGATATGTAGCTGTTTAGTACTTGTTAACATGAAATAAAATAATTGTACGTGGAAATAAAATAATAATACCAGAATTAACGTGGAAACCTAATTGGGCAAAAACCACGGAGAGAGATCCCAGAACTTCACTATGAAAATAATATAGAAAATACAAACTTTCAACTGAGAAATAAATTAATTATTTCTTTCCTCCTTATATCCTCGCTTTTGACATTACTCCTACCGAATATTCCTAACTCCTTATACTTGCTATATAGAATACTGAGAGATGGAGAGGATTGGTGTGGTCTAATTCAAAATAAGCAAGTGCCTTTTATAGGCATGGAACAACTACTCTCCTTTGACAAAAAAGATCTGTAGCTAGTTCTTGTGGACTAATATTATCATAAGCCTGCTCCTTTTGACTAATATGAGTACAAACATTTACCATGCCCCATTATTGAAATCACATGTTAAAACTTATCATTCTATGTCCGCTCTCTAATCTCAATCAAACCTTAGCCTTGAGAAAATTACGTTTACACAATTTAAACGTCTTTATTGAAAACGGCCTAGCTAACGAACAATTTTTTACCCCCGTGTAATTCAGCTATTCTATAAGGGTAAGGAACCACCACTAGATTCTGACTTTAAGGCTAAATTGGCATTGTGTTGTCCGAGAAATAAGCTACCCCATCCCTTACGCAAGCGGCTGACTCCGTAATGCCATGTGATTTGGACTTCGGCGCCCGATCATCCGGTCACCAGTGAACCCTTTGGAATAGCGTGGGCCTTGTTAATGGGCCTTCGGATCTATATCCCAATAATGAGGATACAAATGGTAAACCTAGCTATGCGTACTATTCAAATGTTTTGTATAATTAGTATTTAAGTGTTGGATACGTATCTTTTTCAAAATAATATAATAGAATTTTGAATAAGAGAAAAAGAGGAATTGATGTTAAAGTGATCAGATGCACTACAATAAATGTGCAAATATAATTATTTTATTTCAAATTTAATATTATTACATATTGAGGATCTAATTAGCCACTCAAAATTAGTGGTACGACAACAGCGTCAACGCGTTGAGTATACTGGGGCGCGAGAAAATATTTATACCATAATTTTTGACAAAAGTATTTATTAAAAATTTGACCGGAAAAAAAAACTTATAGATGCATATGATTCTTTTTTTCTTTTTTCTTGTAGATCAAAAACAACTTTCATTTTACCTAACCCCTTAAATTTTGTATAAAAATATATTTTACCATGTTACACAAAGGTCGAAAACCCATAATAGAAGCAAAACAAAAAAACAAAATAAAAAAATAAAAATTATTTGAATGGAAATGACTTGTCATTCAAAAAGGAAAAAGGTACAATGAATCGATCTCTATTCGCACAAGTACTGGCCAATTTGATTTCGACTTTGTAGACTGAAACAAATATGTATTTGGTCAAAGTGGGAGTCTTGGATACTGGAAAAGAGTTTTAACACACATTAAACAAAATAAAAATGCTTCTAAATATGATTATTGCTTCCCAACAATGTTCTGCCATGGATACCAGTGAAATTAAGTTAAACCCAGTGTTTGAAGAGCATACAAATAATTAATAGTGGATTTCTGTTTAATTTGTAAAATTTATATAATGAAAATGATTAATAGTGGATCTCCATTTGTAAAATGTAATCCCTCTGTTCCATATTATTTGATCATTGTTGACTTTTTAAAGTCAATTCAAGAGATTTTTTAATTCAAAATTAACAAAAAGATCCAATGGTCACAACTACTACATAAAAGTTCCATTGAAGATGAATATTTCGCACGGAGGAATTTGCATCGGTACGATAGGTGTTCTTCTATCATGCGATTCGATTATATATGTGCGACCTGCGTCACATGCCTCCTATTTGTTCATGGCAGACAGCGTGAACTCTGATTCAATTTGGATATTAAATTATTGGAGTAAATAATATTAAGAGTTTTGAATTTTTGGTCTCAAATAACATGACATTGAATATTTTAATAATAATTTATGACATAACAAATCACATGAGATCTATTCAACCACTATTATAGTAACACATTATTTGAAACACTTTGTGAGACTATAAATTTACAAAAATTCTATGTGGATATGAAAATTAAACATGAAAATTAGATATTAGTGTATTTGAATTTCACTTATTTGTATTTTGACCCTCAATGGTGAGTAAAAATATAAATAGATAAAATTCAAATACACTAATATCTAATTTTCACGTCTAATTTTTATATCTGTCTAAAAGAGTTCATAAACATAATAATACAATTGAATTATATGAAAAATAATTCTCCTAAAAATATTAAAAAAAATTAAAAAAATTACAACTAATAAAGTTTTCCTATAATTATACCAGCCACAAAAAATATCTCTATCCAGGAGCCTATAAGTGACACTCAACAAGTAGGCGCGTGGCACTACGTTGCACTATCTTCCGGTCAACCTTATTCCAAGACGCCAATTGTAAAGTGAGAATAGTGCAGCGAGTACCTGAATAATAAACACATGCGCGAGTATATTAAGAATTGTACATTGAAATTAACTTATCCACATGCACGCCAATTTCGTGCAAATCCATCCACGTGTTTTTCTATATTATTGAGAAGTGATAACGCTACCCAAGGTTATGTTAACTATTGTCAAAGATAGAGTTGGTGTATTTAGCAAAAGAATGACTCTAGGTGACCGGACAGTTGGACATTTTTATTGGACATTTTCCATTTGCTTTGTATTTTTTTTGATATAAATTTTAAACATTTTTATATTATGAATTTTAACTTTAATTTATAAAAAAATGGAAAAAATGAGGTGTAATTGAGATATATATCAAAAAAAAATGTGTATGGGACCATGTATGGGGTCATAGACATTTTTTTTTGATATATATCTAAATTACACCTCATTTTTTCTCATTTTTTTAAATTAAAGTTAAAATCCATAATATAAAAATGTTTAGAATCTATACCAAAAAAAAAACACACAAAGCAAATGAGAAATGTCCAATAAAAATGTCTAATTGGAGCGGTGCCCTTAAGAGTACTCTTAATAAAAATATAATACTCCCTCCGTCCCAAATTAATTGCACAATTTTGACATTTTAAGTCAAATTGACTATTTTTAAAATTAATCTTTTTACTATTTTTACAAAAATATAGGTGAAGAGATTATAACCAAAAGAAAGTATATACAATTTATTACTAATTTCAATTTTTATAATTTTAAAAATATATTTATATATGCTTAATTATTAGTTCTAAAAATAGTCAATTTGACTTAAAATGGTCAAAATTGTGTAATTAATTTAGGACGGAGTGATAAAATAAAATAAAAAATGAGTTGGTGTAATTTTGCCGTATTAAACAAAAAGTTGATGTTATTGCCAAATACTCCATAAAACAAAATGTTGATGTTAGTTAACTCAATTAGGTTGGATTCTTGTTATTCTCTATGCGTGTCTATCAAATATTTTATGTTTTATTTTTTGGTATATTTACCGCATGGTGCCACGTGTTGATTTGATAACTACCTTCACGTAAAATAAAGTGCTCTTGCTTTTTGAAAATTAAAAGTACAAGTCAATAAAGGAGAGTCATTCATAATCAAAATTAAACGATAGCTCCATCAATTTAACACAGAGATCCTATTATTTTTTATTTTTGTGATTTAAAAGTTAAAATTATTTTTATTCGTATAATTGTTTATTGCGAATAGTGGGTCTTATTTGCACAATCGTTATGCGGATGAGATATATCATCCGCATAACTATTATGCGGATGAGATGTGATATAATTTTTAGATTTTCATCCGTATAATAGTACGGATAGTATATCCCATGCGTCCAACTACTATAGAGACAAGATAAATCTTACATTATTCAATCTTTTTTTAAGCCGTTAGAAATGAGTTGTATAATAGAAATTCTAATCCAACTTTAGTTATTGATTATTTTATATATATATATATATATATATATATATATATATAATTAGAAAAGAAAGTATGTGTTTTAAACACACATAAATTTGTATATACCCTGCACTTAATATGAAGTGATTTTGAGTAATAAAATGGTTAAATGTTAAAACAACCATTAATAAAAATGGTGAAATTCTAAAATTATCATTAATAAAATCTATTAAAATAATTGTGTGTGCCTAAGATACATATTCTCTTTTTTATATATAATATGAAATAACTTTGATAATGATGTTTAATTTTAAAATTAATACTTTAAAAAATGTTATCTTTAAATTTTATATCAAAGTATCTCATACATATCTTGAATAATGAATACTCTGAAGTTGTTCCAGATGATAAGTGAGAGGATATAAAGATTAAAATATTTGATGTGTTGAATTCTTTTTTGATAAAGTTTTTTAATAAAGAATAAGGTAATTCAAGATGAGTAATATTAGCGATTTTAAAATTTTAATCTTAAATGAATCACAAATAATATAATATTAAATATTTTAATAATAATTTATGATATAATCAATCACATAAAATATAAGACACCCCTAAATTTTTATCCGAATCGACTTCCACTAATTTTGTTGACTAGTTGATATTCTCAATCAATTGTCATTGTGTTAAATAGAAATAACAATACGGTGTCGTAGGATTTTACTATCCCACTATATACTCAAATCTTACCCCATCCCTAACTATACGTGAGCTCTATAAAATATATGTGAGCCTTGATCCAACGAGTAATAGTAATAATCCCTAACCCCTCTATAAAGTCATATATTTTTTATTTTTTAAAATACAATCATAAACAGAAATACATAACAAATAATAAACAATAATTGTATTGTAAAATTACATATATGAGTCTAAAAATTAAGTACAAAAATAAATGTAATTGTATTTTGTAATTCAATGGATAAGCACACCTAGAGGGGGGTGAATAGGTGTAATTTGTATTTAGCGAACAACAGTGATAAATTTTCAAAATGACTTTCTGCAGGAAATTCAGACAGTGATACCCTGTCTGAATTAGTGTCTGAATTAGTATATGTTCTTCGTGATGATATGAACAGACAGTTATACCCTGTCTGAATTGGTGTCTGAATTAGTACAAAACGAGACAAACTGAAGGAGAAGCAACACCAAGATTTTTTACGTGGTTCAGCCCTTAACATGTAGTCTAATGGCTTAATCCACGTCCAATACCAACTGGTATTGGAGACTCTTTTATTAATCAATTTGGTTTACAATTTAACCCCTTTACAAAAACAAGTTCTATAAACTTTGAGTACCAATACTCCCTGAGCACCTCTGCTCCCTGTGCACCTCTGCACCCTTAGGCACCTATGCCTTCTTGAACTTTATTGTAAAGACTCTAATCCAAACCTGATTAGAAAACACTAGACTAACCACTTAGTCTATCAACTGTTTACAGAATTTATTAACAGATAATAACAAGATAAATTATGATCAAAGCAATAATGATATCAACAATATAAGGCTCAATTAATATGCAATGATCAAAGAGTTGGATAAAGATATCACCAGTTTAAGCACAATGATTGCAAGCTAAAATTAAATGATACTTGATGTAGCACAGTAGCTTAGAATGATTTCTTCACAAGGAAAAATATAGCAGTTCTTTTTAAGGCTTGTGAAGAGAGAATTTCTGAATATATATCTTTTTGGATCTGCTTGTTCTTCTCTTCTTTGCTTGAGCCACGGCTGGACAGTTTTATACCATAAGGGAATATAGCCGTTGACAAACGAGAGAGAGGGAGAGAATTGTTTTCTGATGGAATTCTTTCCTACCGTTGGAATACATTATTGTCCATGGTGTGATGTTGGTTGGCTACGGATTTAGCAAGAGTGGGAAGTATGGAAGGAAAAAGTAATGAGCAACATTTCTTTTTAAGCATTAAACAATTTCTCCCCATGAATGAATGTTGGGCAACTTCAGCAAAATTCTTTATTGGGCATTAACAAGGAATGGGCAGCAGCACGGAATGTTTTAATTAAACATGGGAATGTTGTGCACAAGATAGTGTATGGAGGGAATATATCAAAAATGGGCAGCACTAATAATACTAATATTCATGATAGACAACTTTGGAAGAATACTTAGTATTTTAAGGAACAATGCTAGGAGTAGTGGACGGATGGGCTAAGCAATTTTGGAATGATTATTTTAATGGGATATTATCCCAAAATACTAGGAATACATGGAGGAAGGAATATATCAGATAGTGCAACCATGTATCATGCTACTAAAGTCATTAAAATAAAAGCATTCCTACCAAACAATGAGAAATGGGTGGATGGGATAAAGTAAGTGATGGGTAACATTAAATATAATAAAGTGAAAAGCATGTGCCAGCATCTATTCTTAATATGAGCAATGGACCATATTCATGCACTATTCTAGTGAGTGGAGGTTTGAACTTTTATTCATATGAATACACTTAAAACATGAGGTAGACATGTATACTTAAAATATTAATATATCATGCTGATAAGTGGAGAGTAAGTAGGCAACATTAGTATGTTATTTAATGGATATCATATGCCTGCAGTATACAAGTGGAAATATAGAGAATCATTTAACCAAATTAATTTGACCAATCCGCAAGGAAGCATTATTAGGAAATATGATACAACCAATTAGAAAACATTTGATCTATATAAATGTTGAAGGCTTAATAAAAATATTTTCATATCTAATTAAATTGCTTCCATAAATATTTTCATGCAATATAAATCTTAGAGTGTGTAAAAATATAATAACATTATAAAATAAGTTGTCATCATTAAAACCAAAAAACCATAAATCAACATTCTCCCCCTTTTTGATGATGACAACCTATAATATATATAACTCCCCCTAAATATATGGCTCCCCATAAAATCATGCATATAATCACTAAGCACATGTTGAAGCTCCTCATAAATTATAGCATATGCATATCAATTTAAATATTATCTCTCTCCCCCTTTGTCATCAACAAAAATAATTTATAAGAAATATTTAAAGACCACGGATATTATCTCTCCCCCTTTTTCCTTATCAAAAAGAATAACCAGCCGTAGATAGTCATGCCCAACTCTCTACGTAAAGTGCAAAAACGTTCTTCACTTAAAGGTTTTGTAAAAAAGTCAGCCAATTGATGTTCAGTAGGGACAAATTCTAATTTTATTAATCCATTAGCAACATTATCACATAGAAAATGATGTCTAAAAAATGAAGCATAGGATTTTTGGAATATCTATTACACTAGTATTGTCACCCAAAATAGACACATTTTCACATATAACATTAAGATCATGCAAAGAAGAATCGTTTATAAGATGTGAACAACAACTGCCTGCTGCCAAGTATTCACCTTTTGTAGTGGATAAAGCAACTGATGTTTCTTTCTATAACATGCATAAGCTAATAAAATTCTTATTGCATCCAACCTTGCAACAGGGACAAAAGTTTCTTCATAATTTATACCTTCCTGTTGATTATAGCCTTGAGCTATCAATCTAGCTTTGTTTCTCGTGATTATGCCATTTTTATCAAGTTTATTTTTGAAAAACTATTTTGTACCAATGATAGATGCATTTTTAGGAGGTTTAACAAGATCCCATACCTGACACCTTTCGAATTGATTTAATTCTTCTTTCTTGTGTTCATCCATGTGTTGGGATCACCTATGATCAAATCAGGAGGATGATTTCTCACATTTCTAGATGATCTAGGACGTCTGACCGAGGTCATTTGCTCTTCAGGTTCAGGCTCCAGTATATCAAGTTCTGCATCTGACTGGTCATCTGATTTTTCTTCTGATTCAGACGATTGCGACTGTCTGGGTTTAGGTGTCTGCATGACAGAGTTTTGTACAGATTCAGACAGTGCCGACTGTCTGGGTTTAGGTGTCTGCATGACAGAGTTTTCTACATATTCAGACGACTCAGGCTGTCTGATATCTCTTGTATGTTTTCCTGATACGTTTGATTTTTCTTCTGATTCAGACGACTTAGGATGTCTGGATTGAGTTGTTTGAATTTCATGGTTCACATTTGCTTCTCCTGCAGAATCCTCTTCCTTTGAAAGATCATGGTTAAATTCATCACATATTACACGCATTGATTCCTCATCAAGATTGTCATTTGAATTAAATATGAAGCATTTAACACAAGATTCTCCCAAATAATTTGTAAGTAACTTACTCTCCAATAATATAGCCAATAATATACTCATCTGAGTACCATCAAAAAAATAATTAAGTGAACATCATAGCCATATCAAAATAACCCAAAAACAGTTTAATAAGTCAGTACATAAGTCTTACTAATTACCAATTACTTTGCTTCAACAGTGAAAGTTTCAAAACATGTTTTATCAAGATTTTTGTCCATTCCCTTAGACCTTTTTAGTAAAGGCTAAAAACATTTTAGTACAAAGTCCATACATACCCTTTGATAAAATTACTGAGATTACCCTTATTTGATTATGTTAAAGTGACCAAGGCATGAATAACAATACAAACCACATATAAATGTAAATATTAAAAAGATTCATATAAAACACCAAATACATTATGCAGTGAAATATTTTATGAACATATATAGTCATGCACATCATCGAAACAAAGTACTAGAGTGAATATAATACCAACAGACTCAAGGTACCCAAAAACAAAATTACCAATTTACCCAATAATAGTACATCCAAATTATCTTTTCGTCTCCTTTTTAGCCTTGAGACACCTACAAAACAAATAAATAATCTCTATCTTTTTGGTACCCAAATCTCCTCGGGTCCTTTTGGGTTAGTAACATATAAATCACATTTCTTTACCCAAATTTGTTTTATTCTAATTTTATTACAATTATAATCAAAAATGACCTTTAAAACCACATTTTTTACAAGTAACAAATGGTGAACAATAAAGTGGTTTATGCCTTGATTTACTATTAATCATTCTAATATTATTATTAGATTTAAAATCAACATGATTATAATCCAAGTCCCTTGCTTATTAAGACTAGACCTTTGTGCCCCTAACATAACATTTAAGTTCTCTTCTCCTTGCACAAATTTAGCAAGGTCCTTTTTCAAAGAAATTATTTCTTCATTATTATCATTTTGCATACTTATAATTTTTCCATCATTAAAAGCATCTATGCATGTATCTCTCATTTTCAAATTTTCTTTCAAAACTTCATTTTCATTTTTGAGATATTCATTTTCTTTTCTCTCTTTAATAAATGACTCAACTTCACTCATTAGCTCATTTACGCAATTCTTTAAATATGTAGTTTTCTTTTTGAGCTTTTGATTCTCATTTTGTAAAGCAAGATAATCAGATGTAGATATTTCAAAAGCATCATAAAAATTTGTTACCTCAAATTGATCATCATCTTCAAGTCCCATGAAACAGAGTTGCCCAATTTCTTCCTCTTGTTCTGTTTTACTCATTGGAGTTGAGCTACCTCTTTGATTCTTCCTTTGTTTCTTCCTTTGAAGTAGTCTCTCGAGTTTTCTTGAGATCATTTCAATTTCTTTATCAATATCTTCGAGATCACCTTCACTGTTGCTTTCAGTTTGAAGTGCAAATGTCTTCTTTATTGGTGCCTCATCTTCTTCATCATACCTTCTTAGCTGATTTTCAAATTCTTCAAGCTCTCCAAATAAAGTGAGAGTTTCCATAGAGCTGATTGTGGTTGAATCTTGAAGTGTAGTCACCTTTGGTGCGAACCGCTTGGGCATAACTCTAAGTATCTTTCTATTTATCTCCCTTTGATCAATTTTCCGTCCAAGCATACTTAGAGAATTCATTAGAGTGAGGAATCTAGCTTGGGCTTCTTTGATTGTTTCATCCTTCTCAAATTTGAAGAGCTCATATTCTTGCATCAACATGCTTAACTTGACTTCCTTTACTTTCGTAGTTCCCTCGTGGCTCATGATCATTGTGTCCCAAATTTCTTTTGCCGTATTGCATGCAGAGACTTTGTCGATTTCAGCTTGAACCATACCACTCAGCAATGTGTTCATGGCTTTGGAGTTATAGGAAAACATGTAGCTTTCATTTGCATCCATCTCCATAAGAGCCTTTGGTTTTCCATCATCATGCCTAGGAATAGTAGGTCCATTTTCAACAACCCACCATTCCCATGGATCCTTCTTGAGGAAGATCTTCATTCTGAATTTCCAAAAGTTAAAGTTTTCGCTCCCGAGCAATAATGGTGGCCTGCTAGTGGACTGACCTTCTTGAAAGCTTAGGTGTGCCATAGGATCTTTCCCTACGACCTGCAAAGATCAATATTAGTAGAGCCTCGCTCTGATACCAAATGTAATTCAATGGATAAGCACACCTAGAGGGGGGTGAATAGGTGTAATTTGTATTTAGCGAACAACAGTGATAAATTTTTCAAAATGACTTTCTGCAGGAAAATTCAGACAGTGATACCCTGTCTGAATTAGTGTCTGAATTAGTATATGTTCTTCGTGATGATATGAACAGACAGTTATACCCTGTCTGAATTGGTGTCTGAATTAGTACAAAACGAGACAAACTGAAGGAGAAGCAACACCAAGATTTTTTACGTGGTTCAGCCCTTAACATGTAGTCTAATGGCTTAATCCACGTCCAATACCAACTGGTATTGGAGACTCTTTTATTAATCAATTTGGTTTACAATTTAACCCCTTTACAAAAACAAGTTCTATAAACTTTGAGTACCAATACTCCCTGAGCACCTCTGCTCCCTGTGCACCTCTGCACCCTTAGGCACCTATGCCTTCTTGAACTTTATTGTAAAGACTCTAATCCAAACCTGATTAGAAAACACTAGACTAACCACTTAGTCTATCAACTGTTTACAGAATTTATTAACAGATAATAACAAGATAAATTATGATCAAAGCAATAATGATTATCAACAATATAAGGCTCAATTAATATGCAATGATCAAAGAGTTGGATAAAGATATCACCAGTTTAAGCACAATGATTGCAAAGCTAAAATTAAATGATACTTGATGTAGCACAGTAGCTTAGAATGATTTCTTCACAAGGAAAAAATATAGCAGTTCTTTTTAAGGCTTGTGAAGAGAGAATTTCTGAATATATATCTTTTTGGATCTGCTTGTTCTTCTCTTCTTTGCTTGAGCCACGGCTGGACAGTTTTATACCATAAGGGAATATAGCCGTTGACAAACGAGAGAGAGGGAGAGAATTGTTTTCTGATGGAAATTCTTTCCTACCGTTGGAATACATTATTGTCCATGGTGTGATGTTGGTTGGCTACGGATTTAGCAAGAGTGGGAAGTATGGAAGGAAAAAAGTAATGAGCAACATTTCTTTTTAAGCATTAAACAATTTCTCCCCATGAATGAATGTTGGGCAACTTCAGCAAAATTCTTTATTGGGCATTAACAAGGAATGGGCAGCAGCACGGAATGTTTTAATTAAACATGGGAATGTTGTGCACAAGATAGTGTATGGAGGGAATATATCAAAAATGGGCAGCACTAATAATACTAATATTCATGATAGACAACTTTGGAAGAATACTTAGTATTTTAAGGAACAATGCTAGGAGTAGTGGACGGATGGGCTAAGCAATTTTGGAATGATTATTTTAATGGGATATTATCCCAAAATACTAGGATACATGGAGGAAGGAATATATCAGATAGTGCAACCATGTATCATGATACTAAAGTCATTAAAATAAAAAGCATTCCTACCAAACAATGAGAAATGGGTGGATGGGATAAAGTAAGTGATGGGTAACATTAAATATAATAAAGTGAAAAGCATGTGCCAGCATCTATTCTTAATATGAGCAATGGACCATATTCATGCACTATTCTAGTGAGTGGAGGTTTGAACTTTTATTCATATGAATACACTTAAAACATGAGGTAGACATGTATACTTAAAATATTAATATATCATGCTGATAAGTGGAGAGTAAGTAGGCAACATTAGTATGTTATTTAATGGATATCATATGCCTGCAGTATACAAGTGGAAATATAGAGAATCATTTAACCAAATTAATTTGACCAATCCGCAAGGAAGCATTATTAGGAAATATGATACAACCAATTAGAAAACATTTGATCTATATAAATGTTGAAGGCTTAATAAAAATATTTTCATATCTAATTAAATTGCTTCCATAAATATTTTCATGCAATATAAATCTTAGAGTGTGTAAAAATATAATAACATTATAAAATAAGTTGTCATCATTAAAACCAAAAAACCATAAATCAACATTCTCCCCCTTTTTGATGATGACAACCTATAATATATATAACTCCCCCTAAATATATGGTCCGAGCCTATCCTTGACCGAGCCTCTAAGTTGAGAAAGGTTGGCCGTTAATTTGTCTCGTGTCGACGCCGTCTTTGTCTTGCTGGACACCATTATTTTTGATCAGAAAAGTACTGTGTGATTGAAAATTATCGAGCACTAAAGGCCCTCATTCTACCGCCAATGTTAACGCCAAATTTTGACCGCTCGCCAAATCACCAAATAACGAGCCGAAAAGACGTTTAACAGTGGATGATATGTAGCTGTTTAGTACTTGTTAACATGAAATAAAATAATTGTACGTGGAAATAAAATAATAATACCAGAATTAACGTGGAAACCTAATTGGGCAAAAACCACGGAGAGAGATCCCAGAACTTCACTATGAAAATAATATAGAAAATACAAACTTTCAACTGAGAAATAAATTAATTATTTCTTTCCTCCTTATATCCTCGCTTTTGACATTACTCCTACCGAATATTCCTAACTCCTTATACTTGCTATATAGAATACTGAGAGATGGAGAGGATTGGTGTGGTCTAATTCAAAATAAGCAAGTGCCTTTTATAGGCATGGAACAACTACTCTCCTTTGACAAAAAAGATCTGTAGCTAGTTCTTGTGGACTAATATTATCATAAGCCTGCTCCTTTTGACTAATATGAGTACAAACATTTACCATGCCCCATTATTGAAATCACATGTTAAAACTTATCATTCTATGTCCGCTCTCTAATCTCAATCAAACCTTAGCCTTGAGAAAATTACGTTTACACAATTTAAACGTCTTTATTGAAAACGGCCTAGCTAACGAACAATTTTTTACCCCCGTGTAATTCAGCTATTCTATAAGGGTAAGGAACCACCACTAGATTCTGACTTTAAGGCTAAATTGGCATTGTGTTGTCCGAGAAATAAGCTACCCCATCCCTTACGCAAGCGGCTGACTCCGTGATGCCATGTGATTTCGACTTCGGGCCTTGATCATCCGGTCACTAGTGAATCCTTTGGATAGGGACTTACAAGTGTTGGGCCGTGGGCCTTGTCAACGGGCCTTCGGATCTATATCCTAATTATATACAAATGCTAAAGTGTTGAAGCTAGATGTGCGTACTATTCAATGGTTCGTATAATTAGTATTTAAGTGTTGGATACGTATCTTTTTCAAAATAATATAATAGAATTTTGAATAAGAGAAAAAGAGGAATTGATGTTAAAGTGATCAGATGCACTACAATAAATGTGCAAATATAAATATTTTGTTTCAAATTTTGTATTATTACACATTGACGATCTAACTAGCAACTCAAAATTAACGGTGGTATGATAACATCGTCAGTGTCGTCGAGTGTGCTGAGGTGAGAGAGAACATTTATACCATAATTTTTGACAAAAGTATTTATTAAAAATTTGACCGGAAAAAAAAACTTATAGATGCATATGATTCTTTTTTTCATTTTTCTTGAGGATCAAAAACAACTTTCATTTTAGCTAACCCATTAAATTTTGTATCAAAATATATTTCACCATGTTACACAAAGGTCGAAAACCCATAATAGAAACAAAACAAAAAATAAAATAAAAAATAAAAATTATTTGAATGGAAATGACTTGTCATTCAAAAAGGAAAAAGGTGCAATGAATCGATCTCTACTCGCATAAGTACTGAATTTGTTGCCAATTTGATTTCAACTTTGTAGACTGAAAGAAGATCTATTTGGTCAAAGTGGGAGTCTTGGATACTGGAATAGAGTTTAACACACATTAAACAAAATAAAAATGCTTCTAAGTATGATTATTGCTTCCCAACAATGTTCTGCCATGGATACCAATGAAACTAAGTTAAACCCAATGTTTGAACAGCATACAAATAATTAATAGTGGGTTTCTGTTTAATTTGTAAAATTTATATAATGAAAATGATTAATAATGGATCTCTATTTGTAAAATGTAATCCTCCGTTCTATATTATTTGATCATTATTGATTTTTTAAAATCAACTTTAAAGATTTTTTAACTCAAAATTGACAAAAAGATTCCAATGGTCATCAACTACTACATAAAAGTTCCATTGAAGATGAATATTTCGCACGGAGGAATTTGCATCGGTACGATAGGTGTTCTTCTATCATGCGATTCGATTATATATGTGCGACCTGCGTCACATGCCTCCTATTTGTTCATGGCAGACAGCGTGAACTCTGATTCAATTTGGATATTAAATTATTGGAGTAAATAATATTAAGAGTTTTGAATTTTTGGTCTCAAATAACATGACATTGAATATTTTTTAATAATAATTTATGACATAGCAAATCACATGAGATCTATTCAACCACTATTATAGTAACACATTATTTGATAACACTTTGTGAGACTATAAATTTACAAAAATTCTATGTGGATATGAAAATTAAACATGAAAATTAGATATTAGTGTATTTGAATTTCACTTATTTGTATTTTGACCCTCAATGGTGAGTAAAAATATAAATAGATAAAATTCAAATACACTAATATCTAATTTTCACGTCTAATTTTTATATCTGTCTAAAAGAGTTCATAAACATAATAATACAATTGAATTATATGAAAAATAATTCTCCTAAAAATATTAAAAAAAATTAAAAAAATTACAACTAATAAAGTTTTCCTATAATTATACCAGCCACAAAAAATATCTCTATCCAGGAGCCTATAAGTGACACTCAACAAGTAGGCGCGTGGCACTACGTTGCACTATCTTCCGGTCAACCTTATTCCAAGACTAATTGTCAATTGTAAAGTGAGAATAGTGAAGCGAGTACCTGAATAATAAACACATGCGCGAGTATATGAAGAATTGTACATTGAAATTAACGTATCCACATGCACGTCAATTTCGTGCAAATCCATCCACGTGTTTTTCTATATTATTGAGAAGTGATAAAGCTACCCAAGGTTATGTTAACTATTGTCAAAGATGAGTTGGTGTATTTAGCAAAAGAATGACTCTAGGTGACCGGACAGTTGGACATTTTTATTGGACATTTTCCATTTGCTTTGTATTTTTTTTGATATAAATTTTAAACATTTTTATATTATGAATTTTAACTTTAATTTATAAAAAAAATGGAAAAAATGAGGTGTAATTGAGATATATATCAAAAAAAAATGTGTATGGGACCATGTATGGGGTCATAGACATTTTTTTTTAATATATATCCAAATTACACCTCATTTTTTTCTATTTTTTATAAATTAAAATTAAAATCCATAATATAAAAATGTTTAGAATCTATACCAAAAAAAAAACACACAAAGCAAATGAGAAATGTCCAATAAAAATGTCTAATTGGAGCGGTGCCCTTAAGAGTACTCTTAATAAAAATATAATACTCCCTCCGTCCCAAATTAATTGCACAATTTTGACATTTTAAGTCAAATTGACTATTTTTAAAATTAATCTTTTTACTATTTTTACAAAAATATAGGTGAAGAGATTATAACCAAAAGAAAGTATATATACAATTTATTACTAATTTCAATTTTTATAATTTTAAAAATATATTTATATATGCTTAATTATTAGTTCTAAAAATAGTCAATTTGACTTAAAATGGTCAAAATTGTGTAATTAATTTAGGACGGAGTGATAAAATAAAATAAAAAATGAGTTGGTGTAATTTTGCCGTATTAAACAAAAAGTTGATGTTATTGCCAAATACTCCATAAAACAAAATGTTGATGTTAGTTAACTCAATTAGGTTGGATTCTTGTTATTCTCTATGCGTGTCTATCAAATATTTTATGTTTTATTTTTTGGTATATTTACCGCATGGTGCCACGTGTTGATTTGATAACTACCTTCACGTAAAATAAAGTGCTCTTGCTTTTTGAAAATTAAAAGTACAAGTCAATAAAGGAGAGTCATTCATAATCAAAATTAAACGATAGCTCCATCAATTTAACACAGAGATCCTATTATTTTTTATTTTTGTGATTTAAAAGTTAAAATTATTTTTATTCGTATAATTGTTTATGCGAATAATAGATTTTATTTGCACAATCCTTATGCGAATGAGATATACCATTCGCATAACTATTGTACAGATGAGATGAGATATAATTTTTGGGTTTCCATCCGCATAATAGTTGTACGGATAGTATATCCCATGCGTCCAACTATTATGCAGACGAGATAAATATTAGATTATTCGAACTTTTTTTAAACGGTCAAAGATAAGTTGTATAATAAAGACTCCTATCCAACTTTAGTTATGGATCATTGTTATATATATATATATATATATATATATATATAATGAGAAAAGAGAGTATGTGTCTTAGACACACATAAATTTGTATATATCTTGCACTTAATACGACGTGATTTTGATTAATAAAATGGTTAAATGTTAAAACAATTATTAATAAAAATGATGAAATTCTAAAATTATCATTAATAAATTTTATTAAAAGAATTGTGTGTGTCTAATATACATATTCTCATTTTTCATATATACTATGTAATAACTTTGATAATGATGTTTAATTTTAAAATTAATATTTTAAAAAATGTTATCTTTAAATTTTATATCAAAGTATCTCATACATATCTTGAATAGTGAATACTCTTGAGTGTGTTACAGATGATAAGTGAGAGGATATAAAAATTAAAATATTTGATGCGTTGAATTCTTTTTTGATAAAGTTTTTTAATGGAGAATAATGTAATTCAAAATGAGTAATATTAGCGATTTTAAAATTTTAATCTTAAATGAATCACAAATAATATAATATTAAATATTTTAATAATAATTTATGATATAATCAATCACATAAAATATAAGACACCCCTAAATTTTTATCCGAATCGACTTCCACTAATTTTGTTGACTAGTTGATATTCTCAATCAATTGTCATTGTGTTAAATAGAAATAACAATACGGTGTCGTAGGATTTTACTATCCCACTATATACTCAAATCTTACCCCATCCCTAACTATACGTGAGCTCTATAAAATATATGTGAGCCTTGATCCAACGAGTAATAGTAATAATCCCTAACCCCTCTATAAAGTCATATATTTTTTATTTTTTAAAATACAATCATAAACAGAAATACATAACAAATAATAAACAATAATTGTATTGTAAAATTACATATATGAGTCTAAAAATTAAGTACAAAAATAAATGTAATTGTATTTGTCACGCCATGTATAGTATTCCAATATCTAAATGTGAAAAATTCAAATTTTAAATAAGAATTTATAATAGAGTTACTGTATTTTATAGTCTTAAAATATAAATTACATAAAATAATCTTAAAACTCCATTGCTGGATGATCTTGAATTATAAAAAAATCACCCGAGATATTAAATCGATACACACACACACACACATATATATATATATATATATATATATATATATATTAGGATTTTTCTTAATAAAGAGATTATATGTATCTAGAATAGAAATATTTAGACAAATTATCAATATTATCCACTTTATAATTTCTAAATTCACATTAACGTTTTGTCATATACATTGGTAGCGATAATTGACACAACATATTAAGAATTCACGT
This sequence comes from Aralia elata, assembly GCA_034770075.1. Lineage (NCBI taxonomy): Eukaryota > Viridiplantae > Streptophyta > Magnoliopsida > Apiales > Araliaceae > Aralia > Aralia elata. The sequence continues at coordinate 22,749,433 of CM068384.1, forward strand.
AAATAAATATTTGCCAAATATATTGGATCAAAATTAATTACAAATAAATGAAAATTCCATTTGTAGGTGACTCACCTCCGGGTAATTAGTCACATCAAATTCAACCAAACAAACATAATAAAATCGTAACCTACATCTCCACCTAACAATTTCCTCACTTTATTCTCCCTTGTCACAAGTTTCCCGGATAGAGAAAAAGAAAAATAAAAACACCCCTTTATTTTCTCAGGAAAATCCTTCATTTTCCCCTCTAGAACGTTCTTATCATCCAAATCTTCTGTTTTATAGCAAATTTTTTTCAGGTAGACCACCAAAACCTTTGGGTATTAAAATCTCAGAAGATTTCACTCGATTCCCAGTTTTAGCTACTAATTTTCCTTACATCTGGGTTTAAAACCTGCCATTTGAGCCTTCAAATCAAAGAAAGATAAGGACTTGTTGTGGGTTTGTGCTTTTGTGTTGTTTCATACCCAAAATCAGCCGATAGTTTCCAATTTTATCGCAAATTTCTTTGTAGTTCAAGTGTTTGATCATAGTCTTGAACTGGGTTTATGTTAATTTCTTATCACAAATTACTGGTTTGGAAATTTAAGTGAGTTTTGTTTAGATCATACTGATTATTGGGTTGAGAGTTTTTTCTTTTTGTTTTGTGAGAAAAAAGTTATTAAAAAAGAATATAGTTTGTTAAACTATGACGATCGTTTCTTTGCCGGGGAGTTCAGGGTATTCAGAAACAGATGATGGGAAAATTACATATTTTAGCAATTCATATGTATTGGGTTTGACTTTGATTGCTGGAATTGGTGGACTGCTTTTCGGCTATGACACAGGTAATTAATATATATATATATATATATATATATATATATATATATATTTTGAAGTTATGTATTTTGGTTTTATGAGATTGCTTCACTTCTGATTGTTGTTTTAATGAATTGCTTATTTCTCAATGTTCCCCAAAAAAAGAGAGTACTTATTTGTTGATTTTTGTAGGAATACAAATGTTTGCATAGTAAAAACTTACATATAATCCTTTTGATGATGTTTGTTAATAATAGATGATAACAACTGTAATTTGTATTGAAACAAATTATTGAAAATGTGTCTTATGCAGACATTTAATATCATTAAAAAGGAATAAAAAAGCAAAGAATCTTTTTGGGCGGAGTATTATTTTTTATGTCATTATGGAAAAGTTTGAATTTTGTGGACTTATGTGGTCAATGATGTATTCATGTGCTGATGTGCAAGTTATCAGACTGTTAACTACTGTTTAACTTATGCAACAAATTTCACCTGTTGGGACCAGGTTCCCATAGAATTAATTTATTGGGTGATCAGAGCTGTTGGGTTTGCTTTTATGTAGCAGTCTAGTTTACTTGATCAAGTGAAGATGCCTCTGCTTAAGCAAGTATCTGTCTCGCTTAAAATTTTGAAAACTTGTGCTCTTATATTTCCTTCTCATTTGTCGTGAGATGAGTAAGAGAAGCAAGGGAATGTAAAAGTGGAAAAAAAGGATAGGAGGAAAATTCCCGACTTCATCTTGCCTAGTTAGATGTGAAATAAGCAGTTCTTAAATTTATTCTCGTCTCTTGTTTGTTCTGTTGTCTCCTAATTGTTTATGCATAATTATAAATATTTCTAGTAATATATTTGGAAAAAATAAGGATTAATTATGTTGAATTGTGGAACAAGTTGAAGAAACAAAGTCTCTAACTTAATAATAGTAATAGGCTAATAGCTCAACTATATTTTATAAATTGATGAAACATCCATTTTAAGGTGTTCACTCTAGAGTAAAACTTAGATGAATGACAGTCTATTTTTAGGTGTCTTCTTAAGATGGTCATGTGAATCAAGCTCCTACATTTCTTCTAGGTTCCTCAATTTTCAACCACCAGTTCTTACTTTATATGAAACTGTTATTTGCAGGAGTTATATCGGGTGCCCTTCTTTATATCCGTGATGACTTTGAAGCAGTCAACCAGAGTAGTTTCCTGCAGGTACACGTTCTAACTAACTGATGGATAACATTTGAGTAGCGCAGCAAAGAAAAGAGAAAGATAGAACAAAAATTAGAAACTACTTCCTGCATTTAACGGGGTCCATACATAGCTGTTATTTCTCTGATTGACAGAAGACCAATGAGAGAAAATTTTATATTCTTCTTGCTGGCAGTGCCGCTGCATTGTATGTATAATTGATTCAAAAGATGATGATTAAGCAGAAAGTGAAACAAAAAAGAAAAAGAAGTGAACCCAAGGACTTCTATTTGGTTCATCACCAATTGGAATACTTTAGTGGCAGTACAAGCTTGAAGCAAGATTTTTTTTAGAGACTTTTCTTTCATTTGGTAGCACACGCTTGAGCAATAGTATCTTTCACATTAGCGTTTCTATAAGGCAAGGACCGGTTCCTTTTGGTGGACAAGGAACCGGAAACTCCTCTCTCGAAACCCCTGAGATTATTAAGATTTTAAGACTCTGAATTCAAAATTTGTCAACAATAATTGAATGTGAGTAGAAGTTGTAATGAAAAATTATCAACAGTGTTAACCAGCTGATGCGTTGGTTGTGAGCTAATGGTGTTAGATAAATGGTAAAACAATCACTTTTAATTACAATAACAAGAAATGAGGAATCATTTTTGAAATTATTTTATGGTCTTGATGCATTCTGTGATGTTCTTTTTTACTAAAAGAAAAAAAGAAACTGGCTTTTACATCAGATTGTTCTGTTCAGCATGAACATGAATGTAACACTTCACTCAAAAAAATTATTCTCCAATAAATTTATGATTTTGAATAGCTAGAAAGCTACAGACTCAAAAGGCCTCAACATGGACCTCTCATGTATTCTCTTTAACTTTGTCTTTCTTAAGGGTTTCTTATTCCACTATTATTAGTAGTATAACATGTCATATTGTATCATTTTTTTCTTCTGTTGAAGTTTGTTGTTCTATTTGGCAGGAAACTATAGTGAGCATGGCTTTGGTTGGTGCAATTATCGGAGCTGCATTTGGTGGGTGGATAAATGACGTCTATGGACGTAAAAGAGCTACTCTTCTTGCAGATGTTGTCTTTACATTGGGATCCATTGTTATGGCGGCTGCTCCAAATCCATATGTTCTTATATTTGGACGGCTCTTGGTTGGCTTGGGTGTGGGTGTGGCATCTGTGACTGCTCCTATGTATATAGCAGAAGCTTCCCCATCAGAAATAAGGGGTGGTCTTGTGAGCACTAATGTGCTTATGATTACTGGTGGACAATTTCTTTCCTACCTCATAAATCTTGCTTTTACAGAGGTCAGATATTTTTCCACTTTGTCATATTCATAATACTGTGTATGATACTACTAATATATGCCCACTTCCCTAGAGTATATCACATTTCCTGATTCAAAATGAAGTCTAGTTGCAAATCATTAATTAGTGATACTGTGATATGGACAAGGGCATTTCAAATTATTGGTTGTCATGCATTCCGAAGTCATCCAGAATACGATTTTTTCCCCCTAGTTTAACAGAGAAAGTCTGGTTATACATACGTGGTCTTTATTAGAAAGGGAGTCAAAATCAATATAATAGTGATAGAGGTTGGAATTAGTACAATTAAACATGAGCACGTGAACGTGTCAAACTCAGTTGTTTTCCTAATAGAATACAAGCTAGCTCTCTCTGACTATCTAGTGCTTAATTTAACCATCAGAATTTTTCAAGGGGATTTTTCTTCTCTTCTTTAACTTCTTTGTCGATTTTGAGTTAATAATTTGTTTTTTTTTAAATACATGTTTTTGCTTTTCTTTGACAGAAAGAACTTAACTTTGTTTTAGTTCTATACTATAATGCTAATTTTTATAGAAGTTTTTGAAGTTTATGCCGTAACACTTGTACTAGATTAATGCTATATTAATACCATTTGTTGGTGGCTAATAATGTTTTTCGACAATAAATAGACCTTACTATTGCCTTACTGGAATTGCTCTATATTATTAATAAGCTTGTATTTTTGTATAGAATGATAGGAAGGCTTGTGCTTTTGCTTAATCATGTCATACAAACACGAAATCATCAGATAGTGTGTGTGGACTTTTCTTTCTCTCAGGCCCTTTCCTTTACTCACTTTGAACCTCTGAAAGAATTATTATGCATCAATATCAGTTAGTTTTCACAAGGTATATTTATATCTATTTGATACAATAGTGCCAGAGGAATTTATGTTTTTTCATCATTATTGCAATATATTCTTGGCATGAAAGGTTTTCATTGTGCAGTTTGAAGAGGCAGCATGAAGATAGAATTGGCGCTTTTGCACTATAAGATTTCGCATGGAGTAACATTACTGAAGGAAATTTTTTCTTCTATCCTGTATATATATTTGTCGCAATGTCATTTTGTGGCTGTTGACATTTTAAAGTTATTGCTTGAGACTAAATTTAATATATCTAATCACTTAGGCTTCTCTACTGATTGTTTTAGAGAAATTTCTTGATTTTTTTGTCATGCTGTCAAGTTACATATTAGGTTGTTTATATTCCCTGGCCTTTTTGTTTGTCTTGGCTGATGATGACATAATAGTTTACACGCGCACACATATTTGGTGAAGAAACACATTCAGTTATTCATTGCTGTTCAGCAGGTCTTGACCTCTTCTGACGAGGGACTTATTTGGCAAATCCTATTTAGTTGCTTGCTTTGTGAGGGGTCCTAGCTGTTCTTCCTGATTTCATATTGAAAATATGGAAGCCATACCCTCGAGTATTCTGATTTTTATGATTCACATACAGTGAAAGTGATCTTCTCCCCCCTCCCCCGCTGAGTGTGAGATTTGCTGTTATGTATTATTTTGGAGCCTAAGGAGCTATTTTTCTCCACCTATCTAATAATATTCATGTGTCCTCCTTTTTCTCAAACTGGTTTTAAAAAAATTCTCATATAAGCGCTAAAGTGAAGGAGTCATAGCCTGTCTATGTGATAGTGTTAGCTTCTTAGCTTTTGTCAGGACGCTGAAAATGTCAGCACAATAGTTAATGTACTAATTGCTTTATGTTTTTCAATCTCTTAATGCTTTTCATCCTTACTAATCTTTTTTTTTTTTTTTTCGTTCTTGATAATGCTGGATACTGGTTAGCTTGCATCTACCATTAGGGCCATGGATGAAGGTTACTATATAGTTCTGGTGTTTTTACTTCTGTTCTTCTTAATCGTTGGCCCTTTTTAGTTTATAATTTTCGATAATGATCTCTCTCTCTCTCCCTATCTCTCTCTTCTTTGTCTCTGTGTGTATATGTCTTCATGTGTGATTTGCAAGAGGCTTTCTGTTTATCTTTTCTTCACTTTATGAAGGATCAACATGCTCCAGAACAAACCACACTTTATTGGCACTCTGATGTTTTATACATATAACTTGTATTGTCAACATATTGCATTTCAAGGTTACCTTTTGGAATTCAGAAACAGTTTCCAAGGATTAAGCATGAATATGATGTTTGGCATCAGGGTAATGTTTATGCAGATTGTAATGCTCTTGAAGTTTAGTGGAGTTTGGGACATAATAAAAGTTGACAGACCAGATGTTCTAAATATATACTTCCTTCATCCTCAAAAGGATGACTAAAGCTATAAATTTTTTTTCCTCAAAAGGATGACTAAAGGTACATAAAGTGAAGGGTAAGTATGTCATTTAGTGGGGTCCATTAGTATAGAAAAAATAAAAGTACTCATCACTTTATGTAATTGTGTGGGGCTACTAAGGATAAATTTGAAACTTTTTTTTACTCTTTTCTCTACTTCAATTTTTTCTTAATTTGTGTGAAAAATGTACTTTTGTCATCCTTTTGAGGATGGAGGGAGTAATAGTTTCTCTATATACTTTATTCTAGAAAGAGCATGTGATGGAGTGAAAGACTTGTCAGGATTAAGTTGCATTTGGAGTTAAGTACGAGTAAGTTTCATGGCTGGTGTATATCTTAAAACTAAGGACATCAAACCTGGGAAATCTATCATTAGCATTTTGCATTAGAAAAATAACATATACAGGGTAATGGGTTTAGTACTAGAAAATTGAGGAATATCTTATATATGTGTGTGTGTGTGTGTGTATATATATATATATATCTTCTGTTTCAGAATTTATTTTCAATAGATGGTCATTTATGTACTTCTGCTATGGCTTTAACATGTCCTCATTGTGTGAATAATCTTGTTCTAAGGTTAAACTGTATAGTTACAATAACTTGTTAGGGTGTTTGGAAGTTTATCTCACTTCGCTAACTACTTCTCTCTGTTTTTGTTGTTAATCTTAAAATTCATAGATAATGCTTGTTCAACATGATGTTTCATGTTGCCCAACAATTCTAGAGATCTTTGAGGGGACAAGTAGTGAAGGATATCTAGAAAACTCTATTTTGGTGAACATATAATTGTGTTAGGACAATTTTAGTTAATATCCTTGATTTAAGTGTTGCTACACAAGAATGAAGACTTTTACTCTGTTAACGTTCTGTGATTCTAAATTCTTAGACACTAATAAATTAATTATCAATTTGCTTCTAACGAAATCATAATTTTGTTGCTTATATTATATAAAAGCTTATAGTTCTTAGGTTTTATAAAATTTGAGGTCTATGTGGCACTGTGAAAGTTTTGATAGTGTAATCATTATGTTAAGAGGCATGAACTATTATCATTTCTTATTCTTTACATTTTTAAAAAATTATTTCTCATGCAAATTTTCGGTCTTTGAATGGTGATCAGGTTCCTGGGACATGGCGATGGATGCTTGGAGTATCTGCTGTGCCAGCTGTTATTCAGTTTACGCTTATGCTATTCTTACCGGAGTCCCCTCGCTGGCTTTACATGAAGGTACAAAATATTACTTTTCTTTACAGTGATCCTCTTGAAGTCTGTTCTCCGTATATTTTCTTTATTATCATTAAAAATTTAACAAATATCTTCTTAACTCAGAAGGACAAATCTGAAGCTATTGTCGTGCTTTCTAAAATCTATGATCCTTTTCGGTTAGAGGAGGAGATTGATCAACTTGCATCTGCATTGGAGGAAGAACAACAAAGAAAGAATGCTGTTAGTTACTGGGATGTTTTTAGAATAAAAGAAATCAGACTTGCATTTCTGGCTGGAGCTGGACTTCAGGTAATAATCTGACTTCCCTAGATACCATGAATCTTTTAGTGCTTCAAAGTGGTCATGATCCAATAATATTTTTATAATGCTTTTTTGTTCAGCTCATAGTTACATTATGATGTCAGATCTCCTCTTTTTTGAAAGCTTTGTTTCATTTAGTTACTTGTTTAAGTCTGGTTATTCCACCACTAGGTTGCTTAAATTATCAGACAAGGCTTTTCAAGTGCCGAAATAGGTTGGTTTAGTGTCAAAAGATGATTCAGAATTTCTTGTTTATTTTGCTCTTTAATTTCACTCTGAAGGAATGTAGCACTTGTTGGTGCACGACTTGGTAATATTGTGATGCTTATTTCTGGCTAGGATTAGGGTGGACTAGATTTTACTGTTTTAGAGAACATGTAATGCAATCTATTCAAGGTATAGGATTGATACTTATTAGGTGCAAAATTGCGAGAATTCATCAGAGAGCTTGATATTTTTCAACAATAAGAAATTAAAAGAAGAAATAATTAAACCAAAACATTGACTCTGTGTTATTCATAGGAAAACATGTTTGTGTTTCAGCCATGTGATAAAAACGATTTCATGTATTTCCTTCGTCTCTCGAAGAATGTCATTTATGAGTTTTTTCTTTTTTTTGGTGAAAATGATTGCAAAATTTAGCAAAAAAGAAAAAAAAGAAAAGAAAATGATCGCAAAAGAACATCTAACTTCACGTCATTTATGAGTTTTTTCTTTTTGGTGAAAATGATTGCAAAAGAACATTTAACTTAATATGATTATCTTATGTCCCCAAATGATTGCATTTTGTCCATTTTTGGGGTTCAAAGAAATAGAATCAGTTTAGAAATGCATCAATGTGGTCCCTTGTGGATACGTCCGTCCGTTACATAATAAATGAAATTCTGAGCATGGAACAATTTTGAATTTGCAGGCATTTCAGCAGTTCACCGGGATCAACACAGTCATGTACTACAGCCCAACAATCGTTCAAATGGCTGGCTTCAGTTCAAATCAGTTGGCACTTCTACTATCCCTCATCATTGCACTAATGAATGCCATTGGTACAGTACTTGGTATATACCTAATTGACCATTTTGGACGTCGCAAGTTGGCCTTGAGTAGCTTATCCGGTGTAATCGTGTCCCTCGTCCTCCTCTCCGTGGCATTCTTTCTTGGATCATCCGGTCCTACAAATGGATACTACGGGTGGATTGCAGTTTTGGGTCTAGCCTTATATATTGCGTTCTTTGCACCTGGAATGGGACCTGTGCCGTGGACCGTGAACTCGGAGATATATCCGGAATCGTATCGAGGAATATGTGGCGGAATGTCAGCAACTGTGAATTGGGTATCGAATCTGATAGTGGCACAAAGTTTTCTCTCAATTGCTGATTCTGTCGGGACTGGTCCCACGTTCTTGATACTTGCTGGTATTGCAGTGGCTGCGTTCATGTTTGTGATGGTTTATGTCCCGGAAACGAAGGGGCTGACCTTTGAGGGAGTGGAGAATATATGGAAGGAGAGGGCTAGAGGCAGTGAGTTTGGCAGGGAACCTCTTATTGAACAAGGGAGTTAGTCCTGAATTTTATGGATTAGGATTTCCTCCGTTACACGCATCTTTTAATTTCTTTCTAATACACATTTAACGACACAGATATTACTTTTAGTGATGCTTTTATTTAATGACACAATTGTTTATAATGAATTTTATTGTGTTGTTAATTGTTGCTACGAATTTTATTTTGTTGGTAAATGTAATACTTTTTTGTCGCTTAATGTTTATTAGGAAAAATTAGAGGATGAGTGTAATAGAGGGGATTCTGGTCCGAATATTATGGGTTTTTTCTTGGGGTACTCCTAGTTTATTGCCAGCATTTTAATGGTGTTTTTAGGCAGTTTGTGTATTGATGTAATTTTATAAATATATGCGGGAACGCACTTGTAGTAGCAGAAACTTCAGGGAACGCACTTGTTTGATGTATATGATTTTTGTTTTTAATGAAAATCATTATTTGCTTAGATAATTTCCTGTGTTTTCTTCCTTATGAAGACTAGTGTTTGTTTATGGTCACAACTTGCTTCCGCAAAAAAATGACTTTTATGTTACGTTTAGATTGAAGAAATAAAATTTTACTAACAAAATTGATAATTATACATATTATGAATATTTACGTCAATTTTTTGATTGTCAATTACGTAAATAAATATTAGTGATAATTATTTTGAAAAGATGTGAAATAAGTGATGTCCTTTTATAATTTTTATAAATTTTATGTATTGATAAGTTTCGCAATTGTAATTTGACGTAAATTTATTGCAATACATAATTGAGCTCTTACAAAATTAATAAATATTAAGGACTAAGGAATTCATCTTTAGTTCTAAATTTATTGAGTATCTATTTTTCTAATAATGGTATAACAAAATTGTGATGCTAGACAGTAATCCCATTGCATTATGTCCCAATAAATGATCCGACTCCTCTAGAATTGTTAGGATTTTCTAAATTTTAAAGTTTTATCTAAATCTCAACCCTCCAATCAAGAACTATGGTCAAACTATTACCATATATTATTAATTTAAGTCTTTTAATTAAATAATATCCACCTCACGGACATGTTAATTTCTCTCTCCTATCAATGTCTTTTCCATCCATATATTTCCTTATTTTTCCACCTCTCTCTTCTTCTTTTCTCCATCGTTATCAGGATGCCTCTTCCGGTCTTCCTTGAAGATTCATAGCCCATGTAAAGTCTGAAGTTCCAAAATGAAGAGTAATGCTCCGATGACAAAAGACGATTATAAAATAATAAATACAAAATGACATGTCGAATTATAATTAATTGATCTTTTGTCATATATGAATGAGTCAAATGATTATATCTAATCACTATCATACGCATTATTTTATATTATGTTTTTTATCTAATTTTTTGTCACAAAAATATTATTTATTAAAAATGAATATCCAACTTTGAGAGCACGTATCCCAGTAAATTCTTACTCTATTAGTTAACGAGTTCTTGATAGGGAATTATTAAATTCACCCATTTTTTTGATATTTCCACCCGTTCTGGATCCTATAGCGACGATTTCACCGTCGCTATACATCTACGGCGACACTTTTTGATTGAAAATATCAAAAAAACGGGTGAATTTAATAATTCCCTTCTTGATAATGTCCCCCATTAGTTTTGAAGGCCACGTAATCATGTATGTGCCACTAATATATGATTTATGAATAAAAAATCTAAATATTAAGGAATTATATTTTAAAGGCTTTTTAATTATCAGTTAATTTACCATTGTCAATCGTACATTATTTTGTTGTGATTTAAACTACATATTTCATTCGTTCTAAAATATAAGACTTGCTTTAAATTAGTGTCTAATATATACGTATATTAATATTTATATTATCATAAAACCTAAGTTATCAGGGAAGTTATTAAGTATGGTGTGTAAAAAATACTTAAAACTAGAATATCTTTTTAATTTCAGGCCATTTGGTGATATTGAACAACATCCAATGAAGCAAAAATTAGTTTATTTTTATAATGTTTAGGTTCCTTTTATTTTTTTATTTTCACTGTTCAAATTTATGGCATTCATATCTTCAAATCATGTAGCATTTTTTTAAATTTTTTTTTGGAAATGTCTTTATTTTTATTAAATCTTTCCATCCCTATGACTGAAATTATCTAAAAGAGTGAAAAGTCATTAATTTCATGCATTTGGACACCAAATTTTCTTTAATCATGTGTCTGAAAAATAGAAAATTAACAAACTAGTTGAAACAATTGGCTGAATTGTCATGTCACACAACCTAATTTTGATGGGGTGGCAATGTTTGGATCCAAGTAATGCCTAGCTAAGTTATGTGTTGATTCAAGCTACTAAATTTGATTAGGACTTGCCGTGCTATAATCTACCATATAAACCTTATAAGCATCTTCTCATAATTACAATGAATAATGATTACATTAGGTTTCCGATACTCTATTCGTTTCAAAATTACAGATAATTTTTTAGTCTGTTTTAATCTTAAATATACATTTTCATTTTTAGAATATTTTAGCATATAATTATTTACTTGTATTAAGTAGATTGAATAATATAGTGTCATAATAACTATAGTTCTAGCGAATGTTAGGAATATTTTGAATTTTTTTATAAAAAAATATCATTTTAAAAATGTATCGTTGATTTTAGAACAAATGAGTAAATATTAATGACCTCGAGTCAAGTACAATAATTTTTTTTGTTGATCATACAATCTAACCAATTGAAATATATATTGAAACTGTAAATATTACAAGCGATGAAAATTAAAGATTACAACTGATTATACAATTGTCAGCTTATTTTTACTTAAATTGTCTAAATTAATTTCTACTACTCCTATAATTTGGGATTAGACTATTGCTTAAGATATTCAGATAGAACTAAAATTATAAAACATATAGAAGTTAACAAACTTTCCAATCATTTGCTCCCATACCACCCTTTTCCCAAGAGTAATTAAATGGAATAAATCAAATAGTATATTACTAATTGTATATTAAGCTGCTCAATGATTAGTTAGAGAAATGTCAAAACAGAACCCTCTAGAAAGTGTATTACGTACCTTAATCGTTTAACATGAAGACAAAACAGGTTTAATTAGTTTCCCGTATCCACCTATCATTATCTAATGCATGAGGTATTTACAAATTACTCCCTCCTCCCTCCGTCGTCCCTAAACGATCACTAAAAATATAATTTTTTTTATCTTTAAAATAATATGATAAAATATATAAAATAAAAAGTAATTAAGTCATTTAATAAAGTCTATTATTATAAAAAAAATACTCATCATTTTATATAATTTTGTGGAGCCATTAGGGATAAATTTATAATTTTTTTTACTCTCTTTCTTATAATTTTACTTTTTTTAATATGTGTATAAATTATACTTTGCTCATCCTTTTAGGGACAGAGAGAATAATAATTTGATCAGTTCAAAAATTCTTATTTAATAATTGTAATATTTCTTTTAGATATACTTAATTTACAATGAATATTAAAGTTTCTGATTGAGAAAATATATGAACAAGATTTCTAAATTGTTAAAAATTTGTTGATAATTTAAATATTGGAAATAGACCAAATGTGATAGTTTCCCTTCTAGTCCCTTCCCTCTTCCTCTAGACTGTAGGATAAAATGTATACTTAGAATTAAATTATAATAAAATAAATTCTCAAAAAAATAATAATATTAAAATTAAAAAGAAAACGTGAATATAGGCTACAATTCATAATTTTACATTTTACCAATTACCCTTCATTCTAAAAAGAACGAGAGCACCATTTCTTTCATAATTATTATTGCTAATATGATTATTACTATTATGATTATTATTAATTAGAATTATTTTGGGTGGTAATTAAGGAAGGAAATGGACTCCTTTCTTGAGGGAAATTTCCTTAGGCAAGAGGGAGTATATATTTAAAATTAATAAGTTAATTTCTATTTTGATAATAATTAAAAAAAGGAGACCGAGAAATGTCCAAATTTGACATAGTAACACGTCACACTATCATAAATAGTGAATGGGCGATAGGATATGAATGAAGCTTTGAAACATGTGGACCAAACCCCTTAATGAACATAATTATTCTATTTTTAAGCATCCATCACAAATCTTTAGTTTGTTTTCTATTGTGCTATATATGTATGTGTGTATATATATATATATATATATATATATATATATATAATATAGCACAATTATTTACTTTTATTCCCTCTCTTCAATTTTTTTTTTTAGAAATTGTAAATGCTTGACAAAAAATATATATGTTGCATTTAAGCCTCTTGATATTATAAATTAAATTAATATAAATTAATTTAAAATTAATCAAAAGAAATGTGATTATTATAAATTATTTAGAAAATACTGATAATTGTAAAAATTCTGTTTCTCACCTATTTGTACGCAAACTGATAACTGACTGGAGTTTTCTTTTATATATTAAATAATAATAATAATAATAAAAATAAAGAGTGGAGTATTATTTGTGGATGAATTATTAATAGTATTATTGATGATAAGGACTGGCCACGTGGGTTGTTGGCCTGTAATTGTCTTATTGTGAAACCCCGCGTCCACATCAGGGAGAGACCATGTGGCACATTGTAAGTCACGACCAAATTGCATTATAATCACATGCATGCATGATGCATGCATGTATGTATGTGTGAAATTATCTTCATATATACATACATACATACATCTGCCAGTGTGTGTGTATATATATATATATTTGTATTATGTGTGTGTAATTGAGAGAGAAGATGAGTTGTCGATAGGTGGATGACCCACCACGCTTTGTAGATCAGAACATGAAGCTTCGACTACTACTTGGCTGGCTAACTCGGTTCACACATTTATTTCTAGTTTGTTTGTTCTCTTCCCTAACATCTTCTTAGATTTGACAAAGAAAGTATAATAAATAAGATTAGACAATTTCATGGGTAACTTAATTGTTGAAATTTTCAAGTGTAATATCGGTGTTTTCTGTATAAGAGTCCATAAATCTAAATATAATCATGAATGGGGTCTTAACTTAATAATTAAGTTTAATATATTGCCATTTTTAAATTTTGAATTTGATTCTCATTTAGATAAAGTGAGTTTTCTTTTTTATGCTTGATGTTTGTTTGTAAACTTGATTGATTGGTTTTTAACGTGATTATGAGATTAGACACCTTCAAATTAAAATATAGTAAAATTTATTTGAGTTAAATAGGAGATATTAAAAAATGTGAAATGAATTTTGTTAAATATAATGTACTCGCTCCGTCCCAAATTAATTGCTCAATTTTGACTTTTTAAAGTCAAATTGACCATTTTTAAAATTAATTTTTTTACTATTTTGCTAAAATATAGGTGAAGAGATTATAACCAAAAGAAAATATATACAATTTATTACTAATCCCAATTTTTATAATTTTAGAAATATATTTAGATATGCTTAATTATTAATTCTAAAAATAGTCAATTTGACTTAAAAAAAATTAAAATTGAACAATTAATTTGGGACGGAGTGATACAATATTTGTGTCGATCATAACACGCCAACTCGATGCTCTTACAACCATTATAATATGCAATTAGAAAATTTAGTGCTTACTTTTGAGTTTTTCTCTAAATTAGTAAGAGATTCTTGCTTCATATGCAAGAGATACGGAGTTATATCATCAAATAATTAATGAGTTAAATGCACATATGACAACCTTAATGCAGTATTAATTAACAAAACAAGGAATCCACCTACTCACATAAATCAAGATCACTATCCCCCCTCTCTTGCTATTTTTTTTAGAACCTATAATTATTATAATTTTAAGAATATATTTCATTCTGGGGGGCCTAAGAGAAACATGGGAAAGAGTCATGAAGGCAATTAAATGAAAGCAATTAAGAAAAATTAATTATCTTCTGATTTTTCTTTTAAGAAGTAAACTCGAATACATAATCTTACTAAATTAAACGAGAAGCTTCTATTTGTACTAAACTATCACACTCATATATATTTCCCACCACATAAACATTTTCCTCATTCCACAATGGACTTTTAATTTATTTTACACATTAAATTTCACCAACCACATATTTAAACACATGTTTTGATGACTTTTTCACACATTTTAGTTTAAAGTTAGAATAATGCTAAACAATCTTATTTTTTTCTAGTCTCACTCTTACAAAAAAAAAAGAAAAAAAGAAAAAAAAACACAAGACTTCTGATATTGTGAATATTAACAATACATCATACATGTCACTATGTTTGTTATACAAGTGAATTTAGCTGCAAATTATTTTTTCAAAGTTTCATCCAAAATTAATAATTATTGCAAAAAAGACATGTCAAGATGTTCCTAACAAATTTAAATACATGCAAAATAACTAAAATATGTGTCGGCTGGCTGGCTTTAAAAGCCTCCAAGTCATAGCAAACTAAGCTGCCTTAGGTATTAGTTAATGACTCTAAGAAGTTTTCAGCAAGTGGGAATGGATCAATATGAAAAGATAATGATTGATTAGGTTGGCAAATAAAATAGTGTACATATTTCTAGCAAGGTCTCTATTATAATAATATTGTAGCATTTGACAAAATTATGCTAAAACTTGGCAATTTAATTGGTGTTTTGAGCGCACAGAATCAGAACTGAAGGCATTATTCCCAAAGATTCCAGCCAAACACTTAAAAACTACAAATTAAATTATTGGGGTAGCAGCATATTATATCTATTGTTATGCATACTAGAAAAGTCTAGAATGTGGTAAATCAACTGGTGGCTATTTTGTAGGACCCTTCTCATTGCTTTTGTTTGTTTTTCTTTTTTGTGGAAGATCTTAGAGGGTTAAAAGTTGGAACAATTTGGATTCAATCAATCAATTAAGTCTCTTATTTGTGTTTAATATTGGAATGGGTCAAAGTAGTTTGATGCACAAATATGGTTTTGATGGACAAACATGGAAGGGTGGCGAGCCCCAGCAGATGTCTGCGAAATAAGTAATTTCACTTTAATCATTGAATTACTTCTATCAAACGTATTTGTTTTCGAAATAAATAAACTTTATTAAAGTTCGCTATATACTTATTTAACAAAAAAATTTCTTCTGCCAAAAGTGGGTTGGCAAAAGTGTGTGGTTCAAAAATTGGTTTGAAATCCAAATCTTTACTTTTATAAAAATATTTTCATAGAGTTACCCATAGCCAAAATATTTTTATTTTTAATTATATATATATATATATATATATATATATATATATATAGAGAGAGAGACAAATAATTCATAACAAGTATTTACTATGGAACAAAATACAACAAATAACATCTATACCATCCATCAAAGATAACAACGATTGAGATTAAAAAATTAGAACCTGTCGATCGTCCACTACTATTTAATAGCGGATGTCGCCAATAATAATAGCGAATGACAGTATCCGCTATTGATAATAGTGGATGATGATAAATTATAATCCTCTCATCCTCTACAATTAGTAGCAGATGACGTTTTTGTAGTTTTAATTTAGGTCGTTGCTTGATATATTGGATGTTAATGATGATGCTTGCCTTATTATATATATATATATATGTATATATGGGGAAAACTATTATAGTGCTAGCAATAGAGAACATTCTCTACACCTATTTAATTATACTACGTAGTTTTGATAGTTTTCTTTTTCTTTTTCTTTTTCTATTTTTTTCTAAAAAAGATCTATTTTCATCTTCTACACTATTTCTTTTGCTTCATATCAGTATTCTCGTCTCTCTACCGGAAGTCATAGTTTCCTTCTGCTGCATTTGTGAGTTTGGAGGAATGGAATGAGAAGGAAAAGTAGAACAGGGGAAGGGGTGTGATAGAATGGGAATAGATTATAATTTTCCTTTGTCATATTTGTGAGTTTTAGAAAAGAAGAGAAGAGATGAGATTTTAATTATATTTTTCTTTGTTTTTGAGTTTAGAAAGAGATAAGGGAAAGGAAAATATTTTTATTTTTAAACTACATTATTACTATATTATCCTTACATATTAATATAATAAATAACGTGATTTATTTTGAAATGTTACTTTAGATAATATAAAATATCTAACTTTTCCATCCTTTTCCATCCCCCTAAATCCTCCCATTTTTGTTACCTCCAAATCTCGTCCCTTTTTCTCTAAAAATATTCACAAACATGAAATTTGAAGGAATTTTAATTATTTTCCTTTCCCGTTACTTCCCTTCCTTTCCCTTTAAAAAAAAAAAACCTTACAAACACAATATTCATGTCTATTTACTTTTCATCTAGTTTTTTTATTCCCTTCAATTTTCGCAAAAATTATGGCGGGGTCTTGGCTTGGTGTTATAGTATTAATTCACAAAATTAGTGATTTGTTTCTAGATTTAGAGCAAGAGAATGGATGATATATTTGCTAGCATATGCCTAGTATTATGTCTTTCCAATATATTTGGTACTAGTTGATAGAAGTTCTAAGTCTTTGAAATTTAGGTATTTTATTATTTATTCAATAATTACGTATTTTATTGGTGCATGGACTATATATATATATATATATATATATATATATATATATATATATATATATATATATATATATATATAAAGTATGTGTTTTAGACACACGCAACACACAAGTTTGCGTGTGTCCGCATTTAATATGACGTAATTTTGATCGATAAAATCTTGAAATGTCAAAATAATTATTAATAAAAATAATGAAGTGTTAAAATTGTTATTAATAATTTTTTTTAAAAATAATAGAACACATATAATCTTGTGTGCCTTCAAAATACATCCTCACTTTTCTCTCTCTCTCTCTCTGTATATATTATGATTTACTCTATTTTATATAAATTAGAAGTAGTTTACACGTCATGAACATAATAATTGACAAAAAGATAGAAATGTGGACTGATTCAAGAAATTAGGCAAGTGGGAATTGATGATTTAAATATAAAGATTATGACTTGATTTGGTCTGCACTTATCAAACTCTCTTTGAAAATTTAATTTATAATGATGGTTAGCACAAAATCCAGGCAACTTCATGATGATGTCTTTGAGCAGAAAATATATATATCAGCAGCCCCAAGGCATTATTCCCCAATATATTCCGGATCAGAACTTCCTTTGTTCGGAAGCTGAAGTCTCAATCAAAATACCCAGTTGCCAATTTGTAGCTATGTGATAATTTGCTTCAATTATCAAGTGTGTGAGAGTCCAGATTTAATTATACAAGTACCATCAGAATGTGTCGGATGGTGCTGTGAAATAATGTTATACCTTTAAAATAGTTTATATATATAAATTTATTTTAAGTTTTAAAAATATTACATATGATAATTATTATCTAATCTCACTACAAATATTTTGGAGAAAATCAAAATGTAATTTTTTAATTAATAATTTAAAAAGATTTGTAGTTTTCTAACTGCATTGATAACTAATATCTGTTGGGCTGCTCTAGGCCTCTAGCATATTTCTTATGTCATTATGTACTTGTCCACCTGCATAAGCAATTTGTAGAAATATTATAAGGTAATATAGTAGTGCACATTCGAATGATGGTGCCGTGGTTCTTCTAAGACAATAATAGACCACTGAAATTTCTTTAGAATTAAGTCATAGTTTGCGACTTTGTTCATTTAAG
Source organism: Aralia elata (assembly GCA_034770075.1). NCBI lineage: Eukaryota > Viridiplantae > Streptophyta > Magnoliopsida > Apiales > Araliaceae > Aralia > Aralia elata. The sequence continues at coordinate 22,767,798 of CM068384.1, forward strand.
ACGAGTAATTTTGTTGCTAAGATTGCAATATTTGAGTCAAATAAAAGACTCAAAACTCTAACCAAAGAATGGTACTCCATTTACAAGAAGAAAAGAGATTAATATTAGTGACCAAAGAATAATATTTAATGTTTAGTCCATGTTTGGTAATTGGTGGTTTTAGTTTTTGAGTTTACATTTCCAACTTTTAATTAAGTTTCCATAACATTAGGGATCATAGTTTGATATTCTCGAAGTAAAAATGACGTGATTAAGATAATAAAGAATAATATTTTGGAGACAAAATTTGAATATTCGAAAGTGAATATAAGATGTTTTAAATTGTAATTAGTTCATGATTCATCTTATAAGGGTGAATTCGATATTTATAACCGATCACAATCATACATTTCATTCTTTATCTCACTTTTGTACGCATTCCTTTTTAATTATATATTTATTATGATATCAATATTTTTACTTTAATAATATCAACAACCTACTGATTAGGGTCTTAAATTTTTGTAGTCAATTTATTTTTCAAATACACATGTCTTCATTACATAGTTTTTGTTGGGTGTGGGTCCTCACCCATGAGATAGAATCCAAGTTGGAATCAAATTATGGAGAGCCTACTAATATTATGTTAATTAGTAGAAGTGCTATTGGAAACCAAGTTGAAAAAGGATTTACTTCTTAGATTGGTTGGTGACTAAGATAAGGAGATGCGATTCCTAATTTGATTAGGAGAATAAATTGTTTCTAATCCATAATAGGAATGGATTAAGAAGAGTACTATAAATAAGGCTGTGCGGGAGTCTTATTATTATATGAGAGAAGCTCGATAGCAAGAAGGTATCGAAAGAATAAATTGAGAGGATTACAGTTTGTTGCTCGTGGGTATCTACCGCCATCTCCGTTCAATTGAAAGCTTGGAGACTTTATTGCTTGGAGTGTTTTTGGGTGGTGAAGTTAATTAGGTTTCTCAATCTAATTAAAGGTAAATTTGTACTCTCTTGATTTATTGTGTAACCTCAAGTTTTATGGCGTAAAACTTGAGAGGATTATTGTAAGCCCATTAGTTTGATATAGTGGAATTTGGAGTTTGACCCGTAGTTTTTACCTCTTAGTTTTAGAGGGTTTTCCACGTAAATTTGGTGTCTTGCTTGTGGATGGTTATTTGTTATTTTCGTTCTCATAATTGGTTTTGTTGATTTCATATTTAATTGCACAAAGACGGAAAAGTAATTACTGGGATAGAGATTATTTTAGGCGTACTTTTCCCAACAGTGGTATCAAGAGCTTGGTTATTTTTTTGTGGTTTTCTTGTGCGAATTAAATGGAGGATTGGACAGCAGGCTGCATGATTAATCTCAAGGCTACAAATTATGCAATTTGGAAGCCAAGAATGGAGGATTTGCTTTACTGTAAGGATTTGTACGAGCCACTTGAGAATGAAGGAGTCAAGCTCACAAACAAGAGTGACACACAGTGGAACAAGATGAACAGGAAGACTATTGGTCTAATTAGATCGTGGATTGATCAAAGTGTGTTTCATCATGTTGCCACGGAAACTAAAGCCTATGCTCTCTGGCAGAAATTGGAGTCCATGTATGAAAGGAAGACGGCGCAAAATAAAGCTTTTTTGATTAGGAAGCTTGTGAATTCTAAGTTCAAGGATAGAAACTCCGTTGCAGAACACTTGAGTGATTTTCAGAGTTTGATAAATCAGTTGAGTACGATGAAGATGATCATTGACGATGAGATGCAGGCTTTGTTGTTGTTGAGCTCTTTGCCTGATAGCTGGGAGACGCTGGTTGTATCGTTGAGTAACTCCGCTCCCAATGGAACACTGACTATGGATACAGTCAAGGATAGTTTATTCAATGAGGAACAGAGGCGAAGAGATACCGTAGTGATTAGTGCTGAGTCACAAGTTTTTATCGCGCAGAGTAGGGGCATAAACAAAGAGAGAAACTCTTCTGAAGATGACAAATTCAGGGGAAGGTCGAGAGATCGAAAAGAGATAATTTGTTTTCATTGCCAGAAGCCGGGTCACATAAGGCGAGAGTGTAGATTTTTGAAGAAGGAGCAGTCTAAGGAAAAAGATGAGGATAAAGATTCAATTGTGTATCTATCCGACGTTGATGTAGCCATTGTTTGTGATGATAAACCCAAGTGCCATGTTAATGATTGGATTATTGATTCGGGTGCTTCGTTCCATGCTACTTCGCGTGGTGAGATCTTCACATCCTACACTAGTGGTGATTTTGGCTATGTACGGATGGGAAACGGAAGTGCGTCCAAGATTATAGGCATTGGAGATATTTGTTTGGAGACTAACAGTGGTTGCAGGTTGATGCTGAGAGAAGTCAGACATATTCCGGATATTCGTCTTAATTTGATCTCTACTGGTAAACTTGATGAGAATGGTTATAAAAGTTACTTTGGTGAAGGTCAGTGGAAGCTCACTAAAGGGTCTCTAGTGGTGACTAGAGGTAAGAAGGTAAACACTATTTACACGATGCGGGCGCATGTGAGAGGTGTTGAAGATGGGGGAGTTAGGCAGAAAAAGATGTGGCACAAAGCCGTGCAGGATGAGAGAAAAGCCTTGCATGAGAACCACGAGAAGAAAGCTCTTCGCTTTAAGTGGGTACCAAAAGTGAAGAAGGAAAGTAATAGCTCGCAGTCAGGGTACAAAACGATTGTGAAAGAATTTGACAAGCAAAAATCTATCAAGTTTGAGTTAGATCCTCCCATCGAGAAGAACCATGCCGATGAGACAAAGCCGGACATGAAGATATGTGAAAATTCCAAGAAGCTTGAGTTCAGCCAAGATTTCGTTGGAATTAACTCCGAGTGAGGAGTTGTGGTTGGTGATCCCTCCTCTCATGGGTTCGGAGGGGGAGATTATTGGGTGTGGGTCCTCACCCATGAGATAGAATCCAAGTTGGAATCAAATTATGGAGAGCCTACTAATATTATGTTAATTAGTAGAAGTGCTATTGGAAACCAAGTTGAAAAAGGATTTACTTCTTAGATTGGTTGGTGACTAAGATAAGGAGATGCGATTCCTAATTTGATTAGGAGAATAAATTGTTTCTAATCCATAATAGGAATGGATTAAGAAGAGTACTATAAATAAGGCTGTGCGGGAGTCTTATTATTATATGAGAGAAGCTCGATAGCAAGAAGGTATCGAAAGAATAAATTGAGAGGATTACAGTTTGTTGCTCGTGGGTATCTACCGCCATCTCCGTTCAATTGAAAGCTTGGAGACTTTATTGCTTGGAGTGTTTTTGGGTGGTGAAGTTAATTAGGTTTCTCAATCAAATTAAAGGTAAATTTGTACTCTCTTAATTTATTGTGTAACCTCAAGTTTTATGGCGTAAAACTTGAGAGGATTATTGTAAGCCCATTAGTTTGATATAGTGGAATTTGGAGTTTGACCCGTAGTTTTTACCTCTTAGTTTTAGAGGGTTTTCCACGTAAATTTGGTGTCTTGCTTGTGGATGGTTATTTGTTATTTTCGTTCTCATAATTGGTTTTGTTGATTTCATATTTAATTGCACAAAGACGGAAAAGTAATTACTGGGATAGAGATTATTTTAGGCGTACTTTTCCCAACAGTTTTTAATTAACATTATTGCGAGTTTTAAGCAATTATTATTATGCCACATTTAAAACTTAATATTTGAGACTCCTAATATTACTCAATCAATACATATATTTAAAAGACCGACTTGACTTCAATTTTTAATTAATTAAAGAATCAACCGAGTTATCTTAATAGTGATTCATATTATCTAACCGAGTTGACTTGGTAGTATAAAATGTTGTGTTTCATAATTGCTATCGATTTGACTAGGTAATTGTTAGTCACATTAATTTTTTAATTACTGATGATATGGTAAAATACTCATGTCTCATGTCTGTTCGTTTTTCAAGTTTCATGAATGCACAAGGATTATTATATTTAATTAAATTAGATAAATATATATAACAAATATTATAAAACTATTACTATAACTATATGTAGAAAATTACAAAGAAAATAATTTATTAAATACATATATTTTAGTTCAATTTAATTCTCAATAAACTAGCATCATTGTTCCTTTCACAATACTTGTATTTCACCAATTGAATATATATATAGGGGATTGTTCCATAGTTAACGTGTAAGGATAATGTTATCCTTATAACAGATCTCAGTCGTTCATCCGTCCATCAAAAGGCTAGGAGGAAGCCTCATCCGTAATTTAATATGGGGGAGCCCGCAGTTTAGTTCTAGGGACGAAAAAATATTCCAAAATACCCCTCCTCCGTCCGCAGAACTAAAATGCGAATGCTATGTGTTAATATCATTAACACGACGATGTTTTGAACATAACACTTGTCCGCAGAACTAAATTGCGGACGCTGAATATATTCTCAATTAAAATTCAAACGGTGACGTTTTAAGGTATATCACCATTTGTAGAATTAAACTGCAGACGATGATTTACTTATATACCAGATACGTTGTTGTTCTTTCTTCCTCTTCTGAGATCTAAATATCCAAAGAGATTTTGAGAGAAAAGCAACTAAGCAAAAGGAGATAAGCAAATCTCTGCTACAAACTTACATATTTGTTAAATCCAACTCATGTAAGTTACAATTTGTCATATGTATATATTTTCTATTCTTCTTTGTTGTATACAAACTCCATAGTTGTTGTATAGAAAGTTGTTGTATACAAAGACTTGTTGGCTACAAACGTTTCTTTGTATACAACAATGAAACATTATATATTAGTTGGTTAGAACTAAACTGTTTGAGTATAATATTTGAATTAGAGTTTTTCTTAGTTATTTTTGATATGTAATAATAATAACATCAATGTCTTCTTGATATATGTTTATTTTATTTGTGTTAGTTACAAAAATGGAATTCAATTCCGGACTAGCCGATAATACACTGTTGTAGAATCAAGCTAACCACATTTTTACAATTATATGGAATAATCCCCATTTTAGCTGCTTCCTAAGAATATATGAGAGTGGACGCTCTTTGGATATTTGGGTTTTAACTGATGCTAAAAAATAATTACTACAAGAATCGAGTTTTGAAGTATTTGCAAACACGAATATATGTAACCAATTAGATGTTTCGTTGATAGAAGTATTGGTGGAGCGTTGACGGAGTGAAACGAATACATTTCACTTCCCTACAGGTGAGATGACAATAACTTAGAAAATGTTTATTTTATTTTAGGATTACCGATTACATGTACATTAATAAGAAATTCAAAACAACTTTTTGATCAAAGTGAATTTAGTAAATATGTAGTGGATGATGAGAAGGTTTATAATCGCGTGGGGCATTATGTTATCGTGGTTGGGCATTAGATTTTACTAACTTCTACTAGATGCAAACATGAAAACGGTGATGACCTACAGCAAAGCGTACGTCTTGTTTATTATTGGGAAGATATTATTTACTTCATTAAACCGTGACGTTGTGCATGCTAGATATCTTATATTTCTAGAAAATATTGATAAAATATGTGATTATGTATGGGGAGCTGCGGTTTTGACTTGTTTATTCTAGAATTTTCACAAAGCAACCCGCATCAATGGAAAAAGCTTCTCTAGCTATTTAACACTTCTTCAGGTATTTTATTGACTATAGTTTGATGCTTATTTATATTGATATTGCCCCTCATATTGTATTTATAATTTTTAACTCGATTAATTATAACACAAGTTCAGGCTTACGAACGTTTGTCTATCGGGAGACCTAATTATGCAAAAGGGGTCGAGCATTAGTTTCCCTGTGCAAGAGCGTGGGCCTACCGAAGAAATAAGGATAACATGAAAGAAATAAGAAGGCTATACCCCCATCACAATAAATTTTTTTATAGAGGTGAATTTGATTGGATGACAACTACAATGGTACGATGGATGTCATATACAAAGTTTAATCATTTAGTGACACATGAGTATTAAGAAGACTAGTATAGTGGGGCATCACGTATTTCCCACATTTGACTCGATGTTATTGAATTTCAAATGTCTGATCGTGTCTTGAGACAATTTGAAAAAAAAAAGATATTCCCAAGGCCCCGATAGATATGATTAAAATCTGTCGGGAGAGAGAAGGGATCCGCACTATAGATTATATTCATGAGCAGAGAGATTATATTGCCACGTGATATGCATGGCAAGACATTGTACTGGACTTTGTAGTGGCTACAAGACAGGAGGTTACTTTGGCTGAATACTTAAAGTGGTGTAGACGGATGACTCGTACAAGAATTAGTTGCCCATAACTTAAACCAGATGACACCTATACACGACATGACTTATTTCATCAGTATAAAGCTACAAACCTTATAAGTTTTATATTAAAGATTTTGTTTATAACATTTACAATATATTATATACTGTTTGCTAATCATATGTACACTTATATTACAGATCGAGTTAGTGCGAGCTTTTGTGCAAAATATTTTACGAGTACCACCTGGGCATAACCCTGGCTATGTATACGAGGAGTGGTATACCAGGTGAGTACTCTTCAATGAAGAACATTGAGGCGTCTATGAAGATTCGAACGACACAATCCAAAATTTAGCGCTAGATCAATTCAGCTAAGAGACTACCTATCAGGGGTTCGACCTATTCAGTCAAGGATCTCCGTATCGACCTCAACTCCTATTTGTGGCGAAGGATGAACCAACTTTGCACTTAACACCTCCTCACCTTACATGTACAAGCTTATGAATAGTATAGTGCTAACTTGGAGAGTGTGAAAAATATTCAAGATATGCATTTGAGTCCTATTATTGAAGAAACACCACAAGTGAAGCGGGGCCGAGCGAGAGTTGAGTGGAGGGATGGTTCTATTATAACCATTTTTTTTGCAAATCCCCTAAGGGAGTAAATTTAAAAAAGATCTTTTGAAGCCACTTAAGGCATATAAGGTGGAATGACTGAATTTTAACTAGTTCTTAGACAGTGTTGACAAATCACAGTTCCCTCATGTAGGCCTCGAGGACGAGTATAGATTGGTTGACAAAGACGTACAGTCACTTCGGTCTCAGACGCTTATACGAGATCAAACCATAGATTCCTATTTAAGCTTGCTTAAGACAAGGGAAAAGATTCTGCAAAATTTAGAGAGTTGTGAGGAGACGAATTTCTTTTTATGTCATGTTGTTTCTTTCAATTATTTCCTGGGTGGTATAATAAATATAAAAACATGTCTGCGTCTTAAAAGAGTCGCTTTAATATTTTTGATGTTATTCCTTTTTTTATCAACCAAGAGGAACAACCTCCTTTATCGGATTGTGATTTTGCATTCTTACCGGTCAATCACGAAGAAAGTCATTATTTTTTGTTCGTCATCTCGCTTAAGGAGTGGCAAGTCCTCCTGCTAGATTCCATGTTCGACGATGTAAAAGATAATAAAATGACAAATCGATATAGAAACAAGATTGAATATGTGGTACATTCACATATCTAACTAAACTTTTTCATTTTTTAGAATGTTCATTTTATTTATTATGTCATCTTATGTATCTATACAGGGTCGGTCCAAACTTTTTAGGGGCCTCAAGCCAAATCTTAAATTGGAGCCTTTTTTAACTATTCAATATTAAATTAAATTAATATTTATGATTTTTTTAATTAGAATTTTATTTTTCTTGCCTTTTTAGATGCAAAACTATTGATCAAACTTTTATAATCAATTTTCTCTAACATATTTTTTTCAATTGATAAAATTGCTAATCTACTTAATCTTTCTTGGGACATAGTCGATCTTAAGTAAGATTTTATCAATTTTAATTTTGAAAAAGTTCTTTCTGCAGAAGCAACTGTTACAGGAATTGTTAATAAAATTCTATATGCGATGCATGCATTTAGAAAAGATTCTAGCTTTTGTATATAATTCAAAATGTCAACTGGAGTGTTCTTCTTTTCTTCTGTTTGTATAATTTCTCTTAAAATTTTTAATTCTGAAAATAAATCTAAACCATCAATATCAATGAAATTTTTATATGTGAGAGCATTTTCGAGATAAAGACATTTATCATGCAAACTATCATCATTAAATGATTTTAATTTTTCAAAACTAAATAGAAAACCAAAAAGTTCTTCATATAAATGAAATTGTTCAAACCTTTGCTCAATTGAAGAAATAGCTTGATCAACTATAAATAAAAAATAATCAATTCTAAAAGATTCTTCAACAGATTGTATTATCTCATGATCAACATTTTCATCAAAATGTTTTTTTCTACGAATTACACGTTTTTTTTTGAAAAATCGGTTCAATTTCCAAATCTTTAGCAATCTCTATGGCCGAATTCATAGCAGTTGCAAATCCAATTTCTCTATAATTTTTGAAAAAATCTATAAGAGTTTGTAATTGAGTTATAGCCACATCAATATGCATATCTTTTGATTATAAAATTTTACTAACTGAATTGACCGCAAATAGCACATCATACCAAATAGTCAAGCTCAATAAGAACTCAAAATCCCCAAACTCATATTTTGCTAAAGAGTTAGCTTCACTTTTTGTTTTAGAATCTTGATCATTACTTTTTGCCAACTCTAACAAAGCATTCCTTATATTTGGAGCTTGAAATCTTATAGCTTTTACACTTTCAATGCGACTTTCCCAACGTGTTTGTGATAACGGCTTAAGAGTGAATCTCGGTACATTCTTTTTTAAAATATTCCATCTCTTTGTTGAAGAGGAAAATAATGTATATAAACGTTGTACTACTCCAAAAAAAGATACAGCTTTAGTACAGGAGTTTGCCATATCACAAAGCACTAGATTAATATTATGACTACCGCATGGTGTGTAAAATGCTTTAGGATTAATCTCTAGAAGTCTTCTTTGTACACCTTGTTTATTTCCTTTCATATTAGATCCATTATCATAACCTTGTCCTCGTATATCACTAATGTTAAGTTGAAGTTTTGCCATTATATTTATAAGTTCATTAAAAAGACCTAAACCAGTAGTGACATCTACTTTTATAAATTCTAAAAAATATTCTTCTATTTTTATTGGAATTGTTGAAATATCCACGCATCTTAGTATGAGAGTCATTTGTTCTTGGTTACTTATATCAGGAGTGCAATCAAGTATAATTGAAAAATATTTTGCTTCATTAACTTTTTTTTAATAATTTTACTTTTAATTTCATTTGCTATCAATTGTATCAATTCATTTTGAATCTTATGACCAAGATAATGTTTATGAATCTCATCTTTTTGAATACGATGAATATGTTCTTGCATCACCGGATCAAATTCTGCGATCATTTCAATTAAACTTAAAAAATTTCTATTATTTTGTTGGTAAATCTTTTCTTTTGTTCCTCGAAATGCCAAATTATTTTTACCTAAAGTCTTTATGATTGCAATAATTCTTTGTAATACATTTTTTCAACGATCTTTCTCTTTGTTAATTTGTTCTTGGACACTTTTATCAATTGTTTTATTTTTCAATAATCTTATTTGTAAATCACTCCAAGTGTACATATTAGTAATATGCTCACTACTTGTTTCATGTCTTTTAAGATTACCACTAAGATTTCTCCAATCACTAGTTCCTTGATTAGCTAATTGATTTGTATAAGTTTCTGAATTAAACAACTTGCAACAAAAACAAAATACGCGATCTAATTCATTTGAATACACTAGCTATTTTCTATCATATTTCTCCCCATTTAATAAAGTTCGAGTGTAATATGTAGTAGAAAAATGCCTAGAGTTTCCATTTTTAGAAAATTCTGAATCATTATGTCTAATTGGACCCTTTTCTACTAACAAATCTCTCAATTTTGAGTCAATATTTTTCCATTGTGCTGGATCATAAATATTAAGAGGCCTATAATCAAGTGTTTCGTTAATATATTCATTTGCTTCTAAATTATTTTCATGCTCTTCATCAAAAGTAGGTATATTACAATTTTGACTATCATTCGATATATTTTCATTAGTATTTTTTGATTGACTAGCATTAGGATTATTTTCATTGTTGTTATCTTTCGATTGACTATCGCAAGGATTATTTTTATTTGTATCATTTGGTTGTGTTATTGTATTATCTTCTAACTCTTTAAAATGAATTTCTTGTTCATTTGTGGAACTTTCACCTAATTTTTCTGTGATATTTTTTTTTATTATTAGTAACAAATTTTTCAAGAGCTCCCTTTTAGGATTCAATTAATTTTTATACTCTTTTTTTTTTTAAGTTTTTGATACCCAGATTCATATTTTTGAGGAGCCATATAGTGCTTAAAAAAACAAGATACAAGTCAAAAAAACAAATAAATAACAGAACTTTTCTATCCAAAACAAGTAACAATATTTCCTAATTAACAAGTGCATTTAATAAAATTAAAATAAAAAAGTATAGAATAATAAAACCTGATAGCTAATTTAGTGATTTATTCCCAGATTAAATACCTGAACAATGAACATCACAAATTCATAGTTTAAGAAATATTAATTTACAAATCCTAATTGCAAAGAAAAAGAATATTACACAAGTTAGAAAAGCTGTAAAGATTGATATTATTACCTATTGATGTAATGATGTGTTGAATTCAATTTTTGTAGAAGATGGTCACCGGTAAGACTAAGATGAAGAGACAGAGAACAACAGACAGTAGAGAGTTTATGAAGAAAAGTTGGTTTATTGACCGAGTTTATTGTTTGTTAGCATAATAAAAGGATTGTTGTTAATAAGTTAGTCACTTGTTAATAAGTGAGTGACTAACCATTAGTAGTGCCTTGTTTTGTTTATTGTTAGTGGTTATATTATTTAAGAATTGTTGAGTTAGTGGAAGGAAATAAGGGGGCAAACGTGCCCTCCTTTTGAATAAGTAGTCAATTGGTTAATTTATTTAAATTTCCACTAATATACTTTTCTTGTGTTCCGTGAGATTCTTGATGTGTGCAAATATTTCTTTTGTTTAGTTGTTTTATTTTTTGTTCTTCCGTTTTCTACATTGCCTTGCTGGAAAAATAATTGGGCCTTTTTTAATGGATTGGATTATTAAAATTTTGGGGCCTCTTAATTTTGGGGGCCTCAAGCAATGGCTTAATTGGCTTAACCAAAGGGCCGGCCCTGTATCTATATATTGTTTTTGGTACATCGCGATTTTTTTGCAAATACATTAAGAATTTTTGCGAAGGAGAGAAAAATTCCAAATAAGAAGATAACACTTTTAATCAAAGTGAAGTGTCCGAAAGAAAAGAATTCTTATGATTGCGGCATGTACATTATAAAATATATTGACTATGCCATGCAAGGCATTCCTTTAGCCACTCAAAATTGGTCGGAGGACGATACAATTTTGTTTAGATATAGGATGACCAATGAATTACACACTACTAAAGTTAGAGAAATGAATTATATTTACATGAATTCAAATGTGGATGACTTATTGTAATTTGTAATTTTTTAGCTCATTGTATACATTTTGGAATAATTATTTCTTTGAATACAGGGAGTATTATGTTTTGTAAATTTGATGGTATGAAATGGTTGTATTTGTTAAAAACAGGGAGTATTTTTATTATCTTTGTTGGTTGTATTTGATGAATACATGGAGTACAGGTTGTGTTGGTTGAATATAGGGACTTAATTTTTTTTAAATGTAGAGTCCGCAGTTTAATACTGCGGATGCTAAGGTAGGATCCGTAGTTTAGTTCTGCAGACGAGAATTCTTCTAGGGAGTTTTAAACTTTTTCATTTTATTAGTGTCTGTAGAACTAAACTGCGGACGAAGAGAATAATCCGAACGACATTGTATTGAGTGTGCTTAGCGTCCACATAACTAAACTGTGGACAGAGGTAAATTTAAAATTAACTCAAACGTGTCGTATTGTCTTTAGTGTTATAATACTTAGCGTCCACAGAACTAAACTGCGGAGCCTATACATTCTAGGAAGTTCATTATATTCTTACTTCCTAGAAACAAATTTCAGACGAGTTTTTTCAAGGTTCATTTTATCATCCAAGCCATCAATCATTAATATAATTTCAATAAAATTTTATCTAAGACAATGAATACATATAACATAACAGAGTCATGTTCAATATTTCCATAAATGTGTACAAAACTTTATTAAACTTACAGTAAGAGAAATAAAATTATGAAGACCCATGCTTTATCAATCCAAAGCTTTATAATAGTTTCGCTTATCCAGGCTTTGTTCGACAATACTTTTCATCCGTGTAGCTTGTTTACGACATTTTGTTTACGAATAAATTGGATCAAAAACAGGATCACCGAGCTTATCATCATCATCATCGCGCAATTCCATAGCTCTTTGGTCTCAATAACAGATTGAAGATTGTCATCCCGTCTTATATTGACATATTCGGTAAGGATTTTGGCAACATATCTAATGACTTCTTTAGAACATGAAACATCCAACATAAAACCCAAAAATCGTTTGCACAAATAATTGTAACCTCCGGTTTGTGTTTCCGCATAATCAGTGACCGAGGGGTCAGAATGTACGAGGTGACACCGTTGGTTTTATTAGCATCTTGAGTCCATCACTTGTGTATCAATTCTTTGGTAATCTCAACAAAGTTCTTTTAACTTAGTAGCCTGAGAATGTGACAACATATAGTACCAACATGTTCAAATATTTTGCAATTACATTTCGTCAGCCCGGTATCTATATAATACTACTTACGACAAGATTCAGAAACCATGACTTTAAACACCAAGTAGCTTTTTGAATCAGGAGTTGACATCTTATGTACATTTTTAGAAGTTAACTTATGCGATTTTGTCAGTTCAATTTGAAAATGCCGAAACATTTATTTGGTATATATTTTAGCTGCATGCAGCTCTAACAGATCTTCAATAACAAATTTTCTTATACGATTGACTGTAATATAATCATCTTGTTTCTCTTTAATGTGCTGTTTCTCAATAGCTTTTTAGGAGTTTAAAATAAAATTTTTAATCCTCGTACTACTATTTACATATTCGTCAAAAAAGCTGTCCATACTCTTACTCTTGGATGTGATAGTCATTCCCGCTACAATTTTTTTTGAATACACGCCAACCTATTTTTCTTTTAATTCATATAGAGATTTCAACCATTTGTGATTATGCAGACCGTAGTTTTCCATCAACAATTTTCATCTGTCTTCAAATTCTTGTATACTCAAAGACTTAAATACACAGTAGTTAAAATCTGACTTAAAAGTCGGATGCGAAGAATAGACATAATCGAGTTTTTTAGGATATTTTTTACTAATGTGCCACGTACATAATGCACGGTGGGTCTGAGGAAAAACCTTAGCAATTGCATTCGATATAGCACAATCTTAAACAGTGACAATGGTTATGGGATGTTTGAAATTCATTGCTTTAAGCCACTGCTCAAATAACCATACAAATGTATCATCTGTCTCATCGCTCAATAGTGCACACCCAAATAATACAAACTGGTAATGATAATTTACACAAGTGAAATGTGCAAATAGCATGAAATTTTGTTTGTTTGGTATGTGGTATTAAAAGTAACAACGTCACTAAAATTTTGATAAGCTAGTATTGACTGATAATCTACCCACATAATATATCCCATACGATTATCAACGCCTAGTTTGACACTAAAATAAAACCTACTCAGGCTCTCACGTTGTAACTTTGTTAGGTAAGATGCAACTTTCTTAGGTAATCTATTACAGCTTGTGCATCATTCAAATCCATCGAATCACGTCTAATATCTCTAACTATATTTCTCACATCCGTCTCAGAGAATCCAACCCAATATTCATCATCCTACTTGGACCAATCCCAGTATTATTAAGGGTTTCAATCAAATCCCTAGTAACTCCTGAAATATTTTGTGAGTTTGAATCTGTAAAACTTTACTTGGGGACACAAATTCATGATTGTGTTTCAGTTCAAGAGTAGACACAAACCAATTATCTTTACTAGTATCATGCACAACATAAAATTTTGTTTTACATTTTGTTCTATCAATATAATCTTTTCTCCTCTTTCCCTTATTATTATTATTATTATTATTATTATTATTATTATTATTATTATTATTATTATTATTATTATTATCTTTGTCATCAGTAACAATATCAGTTTTCTTAATAACCATATATCCAACTTTACGACACTGATACAATTTAGAACAAAAACCTTGCGAATTCACATGCTTTATGCTAGTTTTTATTCTTACTTCAAATCCAATATATTTCGCATATTTTCTATAAAAATATTCAGCATCTTCCAATGTATCAAAAAATTGACCAATATAAGGAATGATATCATCAACTAGACTGGTTATATCATTATTATAATGCATTTATTCCTCAGTATTTGAAATTAAATGAAATAATTCCTCAACAAATAAATTCATTGCAAAACAAATCAATCACTTGTAAAAATTAAATTACAGATTACCTTATTTGGCTTATGTTCGTCTCCTAGTATGCTTTCTAGTTGGTTATGCTCTCTTAATGGTATAAGAAGCTGAGGAAGGAAGAAAGAACAACGACCTGGTATGCGTACTTGTTCTGCTCTCTCAAGTTGATTGAAATTTTGACCAAAAACGATGATCATTTAGGTTAACTAGTCCCATCGTCCGCACTTTAGTTCTGCCAACGGGTAAAACATTTATTTTTACCGTTTGCAATTTAGTTCTGCGGATGTGGCTTAACTAAAAAAAGTTAGATTTAAACCTATCAATTCTTCCATTTCTCTTGCATATTCTTATTGCATATTATTATCTAGAATGGAAAAACAAATGGAATCAAGCAATGGGGTGACAACATATGGATATATATATATATATAAGGAGATGATTAAGAGCATACCCCTTTACATGGCATACCAAGCATGCCCCCTTTAGCAACGGACCGAGCGACGGTTTGGTCCATCGCTATTGTGACACCCCCAAATCCGGGTTACCTTAACCTCGAATCTGGTGCATCACTATGCAACTCAAACACATACTATTAACAACTAATTGCGGAATAATAGAAATATTTACATTGATATAACATAAATACTCTCGTCCCAAGTCTCGATACCAATACAAATACCTGACATAACAAATTACACAATGACTAATACCTAAGTCTGAATACACGACATAATTTAATACATAATCTCTAAACGAGTCTTAAAACATAGCATAATCATAACATAGTAGGACAAAGCTAATCCGTAGCTTTTCCTTTGCCTTTATCCTTTCCCGAGCTCTCGCCTCTATGGGTAACCACTGAAATGTTTTACGGAAAGCAAGGGTGAGCAACAAGTTTGCCCAGCAAGTATAACAATAAAGATAATGCATGATCAAAAGTAAGACTTCTCAGGTTTTAATACAAATCTTTACTATTACTGATGAGTCACTATGGATTGGATGAATATCAAATGAATTCAAGGATTTCAAATTGTTTCAATTGCAGGAATCACTGAGTGGCCACCATGGCACTTACCTTTTATTAGAATTAACAGTATTACACTATTAACTCCAAACAACAAATACAGGCACAATAGGTGATCAGCCTAAAATACCCGGCGTTATGCATAAGCCTCAAACGTTCTACTTACGCGCGTGTCGGTTCCTCGACTAAAAATATATTTTTTCCCTACTATGAGGGTTGTTCATCTCTACAAAGAATCTGCACCAAATAATTGGTTTGGATAGCTTTCTAAATCATGGACACTAGTCTAGCCGAATCAAATGGCATTGACACTCTTCGTAAACAGTTCATGCATAATGTGAACTTAAAAGCTTTAACAGTTTATGTCAATAACACATCTTGGACGCTTGTGCAAATATGAAAGATTTGCATAAGTATGGAATTCACACAATAATATATGTATTGCGCAAATATGAACTTTGAACATTAAATAGCATTCGTAAGAATATAATCGAATGAAGTTGATAAGCTTGCCTAGCACGAGGATTAGACAAGGATTAGAAAACTTGCTCAATACACCACATTGGGGTGCTTTAGGAAAATATAGAACATTTGTGCAATACCAACTTAAACAAGAATTAGAAAAATCTGCACAATATACGTCTTTTGTATAAGATAAAGAACTTCCATTCAATATAGTAAATGAATGAAGTTAGAGAACTTGCCCAACACAAGGGTTAGACAAGGGTTAAAGAAGAACTTGCCTTAAGCGCTGCTACTATTTGACGTTAATCGTCCTCAAATAGGTCATACGCATTTAAACACATATTCAAATACCAATTAGTCTCACAATAAACACCAACATAGGCTTACATTAATCAACACATTATAATCATTATGAACATTGATTGCCACTACGCTTACCCAAACGGGGGTCTCGCTCCCCGGTGAGCGAGCGGCTGCCCAGCTCGTCGGTGAGCTGGCGGGGGAGTAGGGGGCAGCGCCCCCTGAAAGCCAAACGAAAAATACAACTAAGCTATTCATTTATTAAGCAATTCTCACGGGACTAAGTCGTTTCATGCTTGACTAACTAATTAATAGCATGCTTCATGTATTACTGCTTAAGAGGCTCATATACACTTGCCTCAAGCTTCAGTTCTCAAAAGAAACAACTTGGCGACTCTGCAGCACGGCGCGGCCGCGCTGCTTTTTGGCCTGAGAGTAGCGCGGCCGCGCTACTCCTCCTGTAGCAAATTTCTAGTTTATTTCTTACTCTAACCAACCTCTAGATGCTTAGGGTCATTCTAACATTATACTAACATGCCATACATATGCTTTGGGGTATTTATAACATGCTAGGTCTATGTAAACATGCATCAAATCAATAAGACAAAGCAGCACAACTTATCGCTTCTGCAGACCAGCGCGGCCGCACTGGTTTTAAGCTTGGGAGTGGCGCGGCCGCGCCACTCTACATCCAGGGAGTTTAAAGTTTCCTGCTTCTGCAGAAACTTAGCACAAAAATTCGATTTCTCCCTCTTTGCTTCATAAACCTTATACAACCAATACACATGACTTAAAAACATGTTTCTATTACTCCACCATGCATTATAACATCATTTCAACAATTAATCGTAACTAGTTCTCAGATCTTTAGAGAAATCATTCTCTTGGACATTAAACCAAATAGTTGGTGGGCATGGCTTACAAACTCACATTGGAGTAGAGTTTAATTATACTCTAGTCCAGATTTCCAAATGAAATCATTACCCAAAACTTCATAACACATTATAGGCATACACAAACAAGTACACAACCAACCATAAACTAAATTTTCATCAAACTACCTAAATTGTCCAAAACAGTCCACAATGTCCAACAATCTATTAATGTCCATTCTTGATTCCTTATGCATAGGTTTTGAATCTCATTCATTGTTCCACTTTCATTGATTATTAACAAGGTTTTACAAGGTTAACAACATTCATATATGCTTATGAACTAACTCAACATTTCCAGCAATATAAACCTCCACAGAACAATCAATATCAAACTGAAAAATTGAAGCAACAAGGAAAGTGAGCTAGGCTCCATGACACTAACCTCTTGAAGCAACTTCTAGGACGAAAATGGGATTGATACTCAGTTGCTACACCACTCCTTCTTCTTCCTTCAATCACCCATACACACTTAATTCCTACACTCTCTCAATATCCAGCTGCAACACTTAGAAAAATGAAAGGAATGGAGGCTAAGCAATGGGGGTAGTATATGTAGAGGGATGAACTGAGCTTCCTTGGAGGAGGGAATGGTTGAGCATGCTTGGTGTGATCAGCTCCCCATGTATGGGAAGCTGAAGTTGGCCTCTCCCATGTGTGGGAAACTCCCCTCTTATTCTCCCAATTGTTCTTCCTCCCTTTTGCTCTCCCAAATGCAAGAATTTGCTTCACCCAAAATGTTCTTGATTCTCCTTGTTCCTTCCCTCTTCATTCTTCCCTTCCTGTGTTCTTCTTCTTCATTCAATCAGCTGATGGTTTAACCCATTTCCCTCATGGGTCATGGGTTGGGTCGTGGGTCGGGTCGTGGGTCATGAGTTTGGGCCACCCTTAAGCAATTTGGGACTTTTAATTAAATCCCAATTTGGCAAAAATGAAATCCAATACTTGGATTATTAATTCTCTACATTCACATATGACGAAAATTAGAAAATTTGAAATAAACGAAAAAGACATTTTCGGGGCGAATAGTGCCCACGCGAATAGTAACCCATGAATAAAATTTTAGCGATATTTTTCCGAAATCATTTTAATAAGTCCTACCAAATAACAACACTTAATAACATTGCAAACACATAATTTAGGTTATTACATAACCTTTAATCACATTATATAGACTAATATTAATAAAAATTCTTTTTATTAAATAATAATCATAAGCGTATATTACAAAGCCATGCAAAATTCGCGGTCGTTACAACTATAGGTTCGGTCCGTCACTATATGTTGTCTGTCACTAAAAGCTATAGCGACGGGATGAACCTATGACGACGAATCAAACCATCGCCTGGTCCGTCACTAAAGAGGGTATGCTTGGTATGTTATATAAGGGAGTATATTCTTGATCATTCCATATATATATATTCATCTTGTTTAGCCACATATATGTTTCTCATCATCTCATATAAGATGAATCAGACATCACAAAAACATGCAAGAAAAAATAGAAAATTTGAAAGCATTAAATTGAACTCTTGTAGTTCAAGATCGCCAATGTGAAGATGACAAAAAAATTCAAAAGTGTATATATGCAGAAGTTTAGTTCTGCGAACTGTGATATGACTAAAAAAGTTTGATTTAAATTTATTAATCTTCCATTAAGTCGTTTAGCCATGCGTGTTTCTCATTATCCCAGATCACATGAATCAATAAGAATAAGAATATGCAAGAAGAAATAAAAAATTTGATATCTTTAAATCAAACTCTTATAGTTCCAGATCGCTATTGCCAAAATGAGATGAAATCCAAAAGTCATGCTATGAAAAACGCAAATATACAAAACTTCATCGTTTTATAAAGGTCTCACCGTCCGCAATTAGGTTATGCGGACGATGATTTATCTTAAAACGCCACTGTTTAAATTTTAATTGGAAATATATTCAGCGTCTGTATTTTAGTTCTACGGACGAGTGATATGAGCAAAACGCTGTCGTATTAATGATATTAATACATGACATACCTAACATCTACAGTTTAGTTATGCGGACTGAGAAGAGATATTTTGAACAATTTTTCCGTCTGAGAACTAAACTGTGAGCTACTTATATTAAACTGCGGATGAGGCTTTCTCTATATTGTTCGATGGACGGATGAACGATTGAGATCTGTTATAAAAATAATCTTATCCTTATAATATTAATTATTGATCAGTTTCCATATATATATATATATATATATATATATTTATTCACTTCATTTTCCTGAAAGTTGAAAATCAGAATCACATGTTTCTCACGCATGAAAGTTGTAGTAACAAATACAGCATAATCCTTCTGTTCTAGTGCAAAAAGGCCACTAATTTCTTGTCACTTTATAAAAAAGATATGTGTAGCTATTTTTAATCTCTTTATAGTTGGAATTTAGGGAACCTTTTTATCCTTTCATGAGGTTGCACAAGATCAGGGTCCTCACTCCTCACCTCACGCATGGTCCTAAAAGGTTTCTCTTTCCCTTTTACATCCCCATGTTGCATGTCTTTACATCAAAGCAACTAATCATTATTTCATTCCCCTTTGGCTTTATTACCTTTAACCTAACTCTATGTTTACATTTTGTCTAATTAGATTTAGATTCTCCACTATGTTATTGTCAATTTAAATAAATATAATAAAATGAAGTGTAAAATGTTAGTCCTTTGTCCTATGTTATATTTAAGCGACTAATTTTAAATGTTCTTAAGAAGAAGAGTAAATGCAAAACTTATATTTTCTTTTAGTATTCTGCCCCTAAATAATGGACAAAATATAGAATAATGTAGAATTTCAAAATAATAGTGCTTTCTATTTTTTTAATACCAAGAGAGTGCGTTAACTCAATGATAAAATGACA
This sequence comes from Aralia elata, assembly GCA_034770075.1. Lineage (NCBI taxonomy): Eukaryota > Viridiplantae > Streptophyta > Magnoliopsida > Apiales > Araliaceae > Aralia > Aralia elata. The sequence goes on from CM068384.1 coordinate 22,787,810, forward strand.
TTTATCCTATTGCAAAATAATGTTTTCCATTGTAATATTTAATTTCAGATGCAGAGATTAATAATCAAAATGTAAAATAAGGAATAATTTCAAGATAATAGTGCTTTCTATTTTATATGTTTTTTAAACCAAGAAAATACGTTAACTCAATGATAAAATAACGTTTATCTCGCTTCACAATAATGCTTTTCATTGCAATATTTAATTTAAGATGAAGAGATTAATAGTAGAAAAATTAAAAGCTAAAAATGACAAGTCCTCCATTTCAATATTTAGTCTTTTGTCACTGATGACTACTTAGTCCAATGATACTTTTATTGATATAGTGGTCGATAATTTGATTAGCGTGAAAATAATAGTCATTTCTATTTGATTTTCATTTATTATAAGTGAGTTGGAAAAAGAAAGAATTTCAATTTTTTTGCTCAAAATAATGGTGAGATAATTCTTCGAACATACTTAATAATAGGGGTGTTCAACCGGTAAAAACCGGACCAGTCCGAACCGGTACCGTACCGGTACCGAAAGAAGACAAAATTTCGTACCGAAACGGGTACCGGTTGGACCGGTTCGGTACCCGTTCGGTACCGGTTATATCGAATATTATTATTATTATTTTTATTAGTATTTTTATTATTATTTTATTATTAATAATAAAAAAATAGGAAACTGATATAACCGGTATATATCGAAGCCTAAATTCCTGAGCCGGTACCGGAATCGATTGAACCGGTATACCGAACCGGTAGTTTTTGTACCAAACCGACCGGTTCGGACCGATTCGATTTACCCAAAAAACCAATTGAATTGAAAATTTTGAACAACCCTACTTAATAAGTTAGAACCTTTGGACCTAGAAGATATTTCTCTCTCTTGTAGGTAGTAGTAGCTAGTAAATTAAATGCAAATTTCATTAAAATACTTCCCACCTAAGCTGAGAAGACCAGGCACAGTTGGAACAATTTAATTAATTGCTGAAAAATGAGAAGACCCAATAATTCATTTCCTTACTCAAAATCTGCACCACCAATCAAACAGCCAGCTGGGCTACAAAAATAATCATACACCAAAAGGTGACAAATTCAACAGAACCATTAAACGTGGGTAGAGCCCACTTAAAACTAATAATGGAGCCCACATCCCTGTTGTTCTCACCATTCAAGGCACGTCAGCATCATTATTAAGCTCAAGAAAAAGAACAAATTTTGGTGATCCACACACAACCACCATGCTTCCTCTCTTCCCACTCCAATTCACCATCATCATCTTCTCATTCCAGCTGTACCTATTTCCCATTCCCAAATCTATACATAAATACTATTCCCCCATTATTTTTTATTAATTAATATTTTATTTTATTTTTTATTTATAACTTTTAAAGAAATATTAATAATTTAATTTCTCATTTTCTCTGTACTATAAATATTAACTGTATTTCTTTTATCCATTCAACAATTTTTTAAAGAATAATATTGAGATTTTATATATATTTTAATTAATTAAACAAAATATTAATTACATTTTTCAATTAATTTATTGGGTTACTAATATTTATAGTATTTACGACGATATTGTTTAATACATTTGAACCTTCATACACAGCTCATCAAAAATAATACATTACGTTTAAGCTTTAAATTCTGTATTTGTGAATTAAATTAAATAAATTATGTTTTTGAATTATATAATTTACGTTTGAAATAATTTATTTATAGATGAAGAAAATTTAAGTGTATTTGAACATTTAAAAATATTAAACGCACTAAATGCTCCACATATTATATATATTATATGTAGTTAAATGTACAATATTTATATTTTTTCTAACACTGTCAATTAAAAAAGAAAAGAGAGAGTACATACGTATAAACAACCATACATCATATACATATATCTGTGTTATGTATGTATGCATGTTTTTTAAACGCTATGTATGTATGCATGTATGTATATACATGTAAAGGAGGACATTTGGGGATCCTTTAAAAAGCTGGCACCCCTCTCACACATAAGCACTTTAAGAGAGAGAGACAGAAAGAAAAGAGGAGGGAGAAAGAGAAATGGGGAGCTTAGGTATAGAATCTGAATCAATTTCCAGGGCAAATGGAAGCTCTTTCCTAGAGTTCAATCATTACCCGGAAATTGAATCTGCAGAATTTTCAGAGGAAAATTTTGAATACCCACAAACTGAATTGTTCAAGAATAAAGATTCTTGGCCTAAAAACAAGATTCAGAAGAAGAAAAACCAAGTTTTTCTTGAAGGGTATGTGGAGACAGCTGATGATGATGAGCTGGGGAGGACAAAGAGCTTGACTGATGAGGATCTTGAGGAGCTAAAGGGTTGTTTGGATTTGGGTTTTGGGTTTAGTTACGAGGAAATCCCTGAGCTCTGCAATACTTTGCCAGCTCTTGAGCTCTGTTATTCAATGAGCCAGAAGTTTCTTGATGAGCAACAGAAATTGCCGGAGTCTTCTCAGTCTCCGGTGGCATTGCCGGAGAATTCTTCGCCGCCATCGGGGCCGATTGCCAATTGGAAGATCTCTAGTCCTGGTGAGTTTTATTTTCTTTAAACATTTGTTGAAATTTGATTTCTTGAGAAAAAAAATGCAATCTTTGTGTTGTTTAGGATATGGGGTTTGTTGATTTTTGAATGTTTTGATGTGATTATGAAATGGATCATTTGATTTTAACTTAAGATTTTGAATTAAAGTAAACCTTTTATTGTGGTGGGTTCTGTTTAGTTAGGGAGATGTATAGTATTGAGAATATATATAATGTCCATGACCAGAAAAAGTCTTGTAATTCAATATTTTAATTCAGCTATACCACATTCAAAACCAATTGCATTTAGTGGAGTAATCCATTATAATTGAATTAAATTCAAGTGGAAGTTGTGTTAAATCCCCATATATAGATGAAATGGGCTTCATCGAAATTGTTCAATATTAAAGAAAAGTTTGTGTTGATTGTGGTGTTCTGTAGAAGGAAATCTTAATTAAGTAGAATAGCATAGACTTCTGTAACTTGAAGTTTAGTTGATGAATAATCCAGATCAATCCGTTCTTCTGAGATTGCTATTTTCTAAAAGATGATTATTCAAGGAATCTCAAAGATCAAATGCATAACTTTTTCTTCTTCTTCATGTGGATCACCTTGTTTTGGCCTTGACCCAGCGTAACAGAATTGAGTGTTCTTTATATTCACGTGTTGAATTATGTTAATATTCGTGTCCTAGCATTGAACCTAATTCCAAACCAAGTTTTTCAAATTTTCAATAGTGTGGGTTACCTTAATTTTAGTTTAACACGAAATGTACATAAAACGTGTGGTTCTTCTAAGTTCTAACTTTCTCTTTTCATTCTGTTACTTTTAGGTGACCATCCTGAAGATGTCAAAGCAAGGCTTAAATTTTGGGCTCAAACTGTAGCGTGTACTGTTAGACTATGCAGCTAGAAAGATCGAGATTCAAAGTTCAACTGAAGAAAAACAGATGGACATTTACTTCACCATGGAATTTCATGGTTCGGATCCCCATGGAATGCAAGGGCTGCTGCTGTTCCTCTCAGAGGATTGGGGTGGCCAAAGGGAACAAAAGTTCCTTGGATTCTTTACCTGGAGATGGACATTCCATGATCTGTCAATGATGGGTCGGCTTATAAGTAGTAAGTAGAAGAAGAACATGTAGAGAAGAAGAATGTTTCTGATCTGATATTTTAACCAATACCCAATACAAGTCTGACTCGAAATCAGTCATGGCTAAGATGTACTATGTGCTCATTGTATCATGTACTTCGGAAATAAATGATATAAATAAATTCATTCTTCTTCATCTTGTTCCTACTATTTCTAGTATTTCAAAATTTGTTTTGCATTCTAAAGTTTTTGCATTGTACATTTGTTTCAGCTGATAGGCACGGTTGAAATGAAAAACAGCCAGTAGAAAGGTTGTATTGTTTTCAGAAGTATATGTGCACGATTATGCAATTTCTATACTCTTCTCATTCCATTTTTAGTGCTATAAGAGATAAATACTCTTCTCATTCCATTTTTTTTTTTGATGATGTGGAGTTTCCGGGTCGCAACCCGACTAATCTCCCCAGCCCGGTGCCAGTGCTTTTTTCTTCCCAGCTTGCGCTTAAGGGGGACCGTGGCCAGCGTTACCTTTGCAGGCTTAACAATTGTTGCAGGTGGGACTCGAACCCAGGATGTCCGGGTTTACGGTTCATCCCAGGGCTAAGCTTAAATCACTGCGCCAACTGCCGCTGGTTAAAAATTATTTACATTCCATTTTTACTTTCCCTGATAGCGACGATTAGGTTTCGATTAGGTTTTGTTATCGTTATGATTAAGAAAATTAAGAGTGTAGGGGAAATTTGTTCCCTGATAGCGACGATTAGGTTTGGTTATGAGAATTATTGGTAAATTACATGAGGTAGGGGTGAATGAGAGTATGAGCAGGGAATTACAAGTGTATTGGTTAATGACGCGAGGTATGGGGAAATACGAGTACCACATGCAAGAAATCCAAATCCGAAAGACTGGCCATATATGTGTATAACTTGAAGATAATTTTTTTTGGCCAAGTTGTTGTATGTACATAGAAAGGAAGTAAAAGAATGAAAAACATTAGGAATTCCAAGTCTTGGAAGTTGGAAAGGCAGTCCAATGTTGCTTAGATTATACTCCCTACGTCCCAAAATGAGATTCTCATTTGATAAATGGTCATTTTTGACACAAGCTAATTGCTATTGATGAGCTTTGTTTTTGAGTTCTGTGCCAGCCAGAGTACAAAATGGTTATGTCATGGGTGAGTATGAAAGATTTGACCAGTAATTGAAAAAGGTCCACACATCATAATGGAAAATTATTCACATGTGGAATGCATGTACCAACATCATGTTGTGGGCTTGGAAGAATTCCCATCTTACTTGGATATGAGCAAAAGGCCAAATAAACTATGGCAAAAGTTATCCAGTTACAGGGGAGACAAAAATATGAAATTGCAGATAGGGTGAGGATAAGGTTAAATTAAATGAAAGTAGATATTTAGTTAATGGTAGCAGAAGGCAAGGTACAAGAAAGTGAAGTTAAAGTGCCAGTTCTCCATTATTGATTCCACATTGTTTTTTGTGTGAAAAGAAATGAAGAGGAGCAGGAAAAGTGACTCAAAGTTTATATATAAAATATTGTAAACATTAATCATGTTTAACAATTGTAGTACAAACCATAATTACCCATAACGCTAAATGATTGGGTATGAAAAACGCTATTTATGATAGAGTTTGTAAAATATCTAGATTTTCGTACCAATCAAAACGATTATATCCAAAACATGAACTGTAGGGCAATAAGAGTTCCGTGATAACACTAGTCCAGATGGTCAGAGGAGACTACATAATTGGAATTCATTCATATGTCTAATGACTAATATAATCCAAATTTTAAAGTAATACTTGAAAGATAGCCCTCACATCAATTAATTAGCAGTTCTCATATCATACATCAATTGTAGATGAGCAAAAGCTTGAAATAAACTCATCAATGTTCTTATCTGAACTTCCACCTTCACACACTGCCTCTCTTGCAAATTCCTTCAACTTCAAAGCATTCCTTCTAAGTTCCTCCCCTTTTTCCCCTTCCATCACTTCCTTCACACAAGCCTCAATTTCTTCCCTTGTAGCAACACCCTTTTCATCAACCTTAACTCTGGCCCCTGTCCGCCAACCATCCACTATAAATTTGGCGTTCGTGGTTTGATCTGTCCACTGCGGCATTGCCACCATTGGCACCCCCAAGCTAATTGCTTCGAGCGTCGAATTCCACCCACAATGAGTCATAAAACACCCCAGAGCCTTGTGAGCCAAAACTTCGAGTTGCGAGCACCAATGCACAACCAAGCCTTTTTCTAAAGTGTTTGATAGAAAATCTTTGGTAAGTTTACATTCTTCGGAAGCTCTTACTACCCACAAGAAGTTGAATCTGCTGCTCATTAAACTGAAAGCTACTTCTTGCATTTGCTCTTCTTTAATATTGGCTATGCTACCAAATGATACATAAATGACTGAGCCATTTTCTTTTGTGTCTAACCATTTCTTGTAGTAATCTTGATTTGGGTTGAAGAGATTGAGGCCATAGTCTTTGTCATTTGTTAATGGCTTGACCAAGTACCCTGATGGAATAGTTGGTCCTATGGTCTTAATTGACCATTGGCTTGCCATCCACTTCGCCACCTAAATTGAAATTTTGCAAATTGATCAATGATTCTGATAGATTGAATTATGAATATAAAAGGTTCTTAAACATTCTTATGATCATAGTTGGGAAGTGTTGGCATATCATTTTTCTTGCCTGCACTTTGCAGGGAAGTTGAACAAAGTGCAATGTCTAATACTTATATGTTAGGGTAAGTGGAAGTGGTATATAAACAGTTCACATTAGATCTTTAGAAATCAAAATATTTTCATCTATTTCACAAAGATTGTCATTTTTTTGTAATTTTATACAAATTAAGGATGTAATATTTTGTTGGCGAGATTTTAATATATGAAAGAAATCCTAATATATATTACGCCATGTGCTCGTAATAGTAGGTAGGCCTATCATATTCATTACACATCTTGTCATAAATCATAATTAATGACAAAAATGCTATTTGATAGAGAGTAGATATTTTCAGGAGCAACAATACAATACAGAGTTGTACCATGTGTATTAAAAATTGTACTGGACTGATAATTTTTCGCTCCTGATGGAATGTACCACCTATCGGGATTGTCTAGAGGACTAGTTAGGCCCTATCTCGCTTTCCATGTCTCATTGTTTGCGCAAGAAATATCATATTCCCCTAGTAGGGTTTCATTTAATTTCTTCCATCTTTCAGGCATAAATTAAAGAAAATAAAAACCTGTCAACTTTACTTTTATATATAGTTTTGTAATGGTGCATTTGTAAAATGAAATTTTAATTACCTACCTCATCCTCCAACCTGTCAAAAGTGTTAAACAGCACCCAATCTACACCCCAAATATTGGAGAACAGATTAATAACATTCCTCGAAAGAGCCGGATTGGAATCAAAGTCATAAAAATACCAAGGCAAATCATTGACCTTGAGCTCAATCGACATCGAATCAACGGACACCATGGCTCCATCCTCAGGAATCCTCAATGTACCTTCATGCATGTGATAATAAAGTACCGATACACCACAAGATTTGAGTAAAAAAAGAAGCTCCTTTTAGGCCTACACGATGCGCCAACTCTAGAGCCCATGGCATAATAGAATCATACACAAGCACTTTAAAAGGGTGGCCATAAGCACTTTTTTGCCTTTCCATAAGCTCAATTAAGTTCTTCGAAACAACATTTTTGAAACGATCAAAGTAGGCGTCTACGCCTACTATATCGCCTTCTTGTAAGCCATCGGAGATGGTTTCAATTGTTATTGAGCTTGTTTTGGCTTGAACAGATTTGCTAATGGTGCTGGTGGCCACTAGGGTGACCTTTAAGCCTTTGGAAGCTAAGTGTTTGGAGAATTGTATCATGGGGTTTATGTGGCCTTGGAGTGGAAAAGGGATGACTAGTACATGATTTTGGCTCGAAATTTTGTCCTCCTTTTATGAATAGAAATGGTTTTGATGATGAGCTATATATTTAGTGTGGGAGAAAGAATTTATAGCAAATTAGAAATTTTAAGAAATAAAGTTGGAGAATTATACTTTGTTCCTTTTTATCTGTTTTTTAGCGAGAGAAATTTATTCCCTTTCATCTGCTCGTTTGTTGATTTCCAGAAATAATTAATGACTTAGTTTTTCATAGTATCCCTAAATATAAATATTAATTTGTGTCTCTTTCATCTTTTCTATAAATTTCTGAGGGACACTATTGAGATTTTATACTAAAGTTAACCATTCAAACAAAATATTAATTACATTTTACAATTTGTGTATGTTTTCTACTAAAACGTCAACCGAAAAGAAACTGATCACGAGGAAATAGAATAATAGAGTAATAATATATGGTGAGGATAAGGCTAAATTAAATGAAAGTAGATATTTAGTTAGGGATCGGGGGAGGTCCGGTACAAATTGTACCGGACATTAGTGCGGTGTAGTATCTGGACCGTTAGATTTTCTTAAAATAAATCTAATGGTCCTAATTTATTTACTTTTTCTCTCCTCTCTCCTCTCACAATTCTCTTTCCCTTCTCTCTCCTCTCTCCGTTCCTTTTCTTTTCTCTTACCTCTCTCCTCTCTCCTCTCTCCTCTCTCTTCCCTCCTCTCTCCTCTCTCCTCTCTTACTACTTCCCACTTCTCTCTTTTCCACAAGTATAATTTTATTTTCATACAAGTACACTTGAAAAAATCATAACTAATGATAAAAATAAAATATATTTACTATGCAAAATTATATAAACAAAAAATCTAATTTTAATTTACAAAAAATTAAATGTAAATTTATTTTTAAAAGTGAAAATTATGGTTCCCTGAAAAGAATTAAAAAATAAAAAAATGTGGGAAATATAGAAAATATATAGAAAAAAAATAGAATACAACTATCACCCCATGTCATTATTACTCCGTCACTCTCTCTCTAAAAAAAATAATTGTATGCGAACAATTTTTTTGAGACATTTATTTGACATTTCATAGTTAGCTTGCTTTTTTTATTAATTCTAAACATATTTAAATTATGGATTTAAAAAAAATCAAAAAAATATGGTGTAATTTGAATATATATCAAAAAAGGGTGTATGGTACACCCTTTTTTGATATATATTTAAATTACACCATAATTTTTACTTTTAAAAATAAATTGAGTTATTCTTTTGTTATAGAGAGAGTGATTGATTAATGATGATATGAGGTGGTATTTGTATTCCATTTTTTTCTCTATATATTTTCATTTTTAAAAATAAATTTACATTTAATTTTTTGTAAACTAAAGTTAGAGTTTTTGTTTATGTAATTTTGCATAGTAAATATATTTTATTTTTACCATTAGCTATAATTTTTTTAACTACACTTGTATGAAAATAAGATTATATTTGTGGAGTAGAAGAGAGAAGAGGAAAGTATTGAGAGATGAGAGAGGAGAGAGAAAAGGGAAAGGGACGGAGAGGAGAGAGGAGAGAGGAGAGAGGAGAAAAGGAAAGAGACGGAGAGAGGAGAGAGAAAGGGTAAGGGAATTGTGAGGAGAGAGGAGAGAGGAGAGAGAGAGGAGAGAAAAGGGAAATAATTTGGGATCATTAGATCTGTTTTAAAATAATCTAACGGTTCAAATTACACAGCACTAATGTCCGGTACAAATTTGTACCGGACCTCCCCCCAATCCATTTAGTTAATGGTAGCAGAAGGCAAGGTACAAGAAAGTGAAGTTAAAGTGCCAGTTCTCCATTATTGATTCTACATTGTTTTTTGTGTGAAAAGAAATGAAGAGGAGCAGGAAAAGTGACTCAAAAGTGTATATATAAAATATTGTAAACATTAATCATGTTTAATGATTATAGTTCCAACTATAATTAAAAACGCTACTTATGATAGAATTTGCAAAGCATCTAGATTCTTGTACCAAACAAAACGATTGTACCCAAAATATGAACCGTAGGGCAATAAGAGTTCTGTGATAACACTAGTCCAGACAGTCATAGGAGACTACATAATCGGAATTCATTCATATGTCTAATGACTAATATACTCCAAAATTCAAAGTAATACTTGAAAACATTTATTTTGTTACCCCTCAAATCAATTAATTTGCAGTTTGAGTATCATACATCACTTGTAGTTGAGCAAAAGCTTGAAATAAACTCATCAATGTTTTTATCAGAACTTCCACCTTCACACACTGCCTCTCTTGCAAATTCCTTCAACTTCAAAGCATTCCTTCTAAGTTCCTCCCCTTTTTCCCCTTCCATCACTTCCTTCACACAAGCCTCAATTTCTTCCCGTGTAGCAAAACCCTTTTCATCAACCTTAACTCTGGCCCCTGTCCGCCAAACATCCACTATAAACTTGGCGTTCGTGGTTTGATCTGTCCACTGCGGCATTGCCACCATTGGCACCCCCAAGCTAATTGCTTCGAGCGTCGAATTCCACCCACAATGAGTCATAAAACACCCCACAGCCTTGTGAGCCAAAACTTCGAGTTGCGAGCACCAATGCACAACCAAGCATTTTTCTAAAGTGTTTGATAAAAAATCTTTGGGAAGTTTACATTCTTCGGAAGCTCTTACTACCCACAAGAAGTTGAATTTGCTGCTCATTAAGCTGCAAGCTACTTCTTGCATTTGCTCTTCTTTAATATTGGCTATGCTACCAAATGATACATAAATGACTGAGCCATTTTCTTTTGTGTCTAACCATTTCTTGTAGTAATCTTGATTTGGGTTGAAGAGATTGAGGCCATAGTCTTTGTCATTTGTTAATGGCTTGTCCAAGTACCCTGATGGAATAGTTGGTCCTATGGTCTTAATTGACCATTGGCTTGCCATCCACTTTGCCACCTAAATTGAAATTTTGCAAATTGATCAATGATTCTGATAGATTGAATTATGAATATAAAAGGTTCTTAAACATTCTTATGATCATAGTTGGGAAGTGTTGGCATATCATTTTTCTTGCCTGCACTTTGCGGGGAGGTTGAACAAAGTGCAATGTCTAATACTTATGTTAGGGTAAAGTGGAAGTGGTATATAAACAGTTCACATTAGATTTTTAGAAATCAAAATATTTTCATCTGTTTCACAAAGATTGTCATTTTTTGTGATTTTATACAAATTAAGGATGTAATATTTTGTTGGCGAAATTTTAATATATGAAAGAAATCCTAATATATATTATACCCCATGTGCTTGTAATAGTAGGTAGGCCTATCATATTCATTACATGTCTTATCATAAATCATAATTAATGACAAAAAGGGTATTTGATAGAGAACGGATATTTTCAGGAGCAACAATACAGAGTTGTAACATGTGTATTAAACATTGTACTGGACTGATAATTTTTGAAATGTACCACCTATCGGGATTTGTCTAAAGGACTAGTTAGGCCCTATCTCGCCTTCCATGTCTCATTGTCTGCGCAAGAAATATCATATTCCCCTAGTAGGGTCTCATTTAATTTCTTCCTCTTTCAGACATAAATTAGAGAAAATAAAAACCTGTCAACTTTACTTTCATATATAGTTTTGTAATGGTGCATTTGTAAACTGAAATTTTAATTGCCTACCTCATCCTCCAACCTGTCAAAAGTGTTAAACAGCACCCAATCTACATCCCAAATATTGGAGAACTGATTAATAATATTCCTCGAAAGAGCCGGATTGGAATCAAAGTCATAAATAAACGAAGGCAAATCATTGACCTTGAGCTCAATCGACATCGAATCAACGGACACCATGGCTCCATCCTCAGGAATCCTCAATGTACCTTCATGCATGTGATAATAAAGTACCGATACGCCACAAGATTGAGTAAAAAAAGAAGCTCCTTTTAGGCCTACACGATGCGCCAACTCTAGAGCCCATGGCATAATAGAATCATACACAAGCACTTTAAAAGGGTGGCCATAAGCACTTTTTTGCCTTTCCATAAGCTCAATTAAGTTCTTCGAAACAACATTTTTGAAACGATCAAAGTAGGCGTCTACGCCTACTATATCGCCTTCTTGTAAGCCATCGGAGATGGTTTCAATTGTTATTGAGCTTGTTTTGGCTTGAACAGATTTGCTAATGGTGCTGGTGGCCACTAGGGTGACCTTCAAGCCTTTGGAAGCCAAGTGTTTGGAGAATTGTATCATGGGGTTTATGTGGCCTTGGAGTGGAAAAGGAATGACTAGCACATGATTTTGGCTTGACATTTTGTCCTCCTTTTATGAATAGAAATGGTTTCGATGATGAGCTATATATTTAGTGTGGGAGAAAGAATTTATAGCAAATTAGAAATTTTAAGAAATAAAGTTGGAGAATTATACTTTGTTCCTTTTTATCTGTTTTTAGCGAGAGAAATTTATTTCTTTTCATTTGTTGATTTCAAAGAAGAATTAATGACTTAGTTTTCATATTATCCCTAAATATAAATATTAATTTGTTTCTCTTTCATCTTTTTTATAAATTTTTGAGGGACGCTATTGAGATTTTATACTAAAGTTAACCATTCAAACAAAATATTAATTACATTTTACAATTTATGTGTGTTTTCTACTAAAACGTCAATTGAAAAGGAACGAAAATATAATAATAGAGTAATAATATAGGTGTAGAGCATAGGGTTGAGAACAAGGAGAGGGGTGCAAATGCCAGCTTCTTAAGAAAATGAGCAGAATGAAGGAATTATCCTTCAATTAATGTGTAGACAAAGGGTGTAGGTTGATTCTATGAGATGTTGAATAATGAAAATATGTTTAAGGATTTTATGTTTGTCTTCTTCTAAGACAAGTTAGAACGATAGGATCAAGAATGATTGTCTTAGTAATTTGTCATTTGTTCATATTCGCCTATTATTTAGTTCTTATATGGCTTAATTAATTTGTCATTTGTTCGTTTTCACATTTTATATGGTTCTAATATGACTCAATTTGTTATCACTCTTCACAGTTGGATAAAAAACAGACCTTTTTATACGAATATTAGGGATCAACTTCTACATAAAATACAAAAAAGAAAGTTATATGTTAGAAAAATACAGATACCTAAGCCATGAAACTAATCAAGAAAATTCCATAACTCATGCCTAACCTTTAGAATTTTCCAGTGCAAAAAATAAAATGATAAGTTTGACAGAGTAATATTAACAACCATCTATTTAATCTAGAATTCTAGATGCTACCCTCTTCCTTTTTTGGTATGAAATAAAGAGTTTTGCTATATATGACGACAAATTTATATTGATTGTTAATAACAATATATGTGGATACATAGGATAAAAAATTAAAAATAGACTAGTTTTAATCCATCTTACCGCTTAGAGTTAAGTCGTAATTTAATTTCGTCACTCGAGATAAATCATTTCCGAAGAAGTAAATCATCTTACAAATAAACTGAGTAGTAATTTTTTTTTTATCAGCAAAGAAGTAAATATTTTATTTGCAAAAATTACATTTCTTGATTATAAAAGAAAAGAGGGAGTAGTATTATTTGCTTCCTTGAAAGTAAATATTTTGTGATCAAATCATATATTCCTTACGCCAAAATAATAGTTTAATTCACTATCCATGTTTTTACATAATTCCATACTGGGCACCACAAGTTGAGCCCAGGATCAAAAATATTAAAAGGAAAAATTGTTTGTCACTTTGAAAGAGAGTGGAAGCAATAAACTGATGAGATAAACTATCTTTAGTGCTTAAGCCCAGATCCATTTTTCATACCTATATATGTATTTTGCATGTGTATCAATCGTGGCAAAGAGAGATATAAACAGAAGGAAGTAACCAACGAAAATACTTTATATAATCAGGGAACCGCTATTTTCACAACAGAAAATGATATTTTCACAACAAAAGTGTCGTTATAGATCATATAGCGGCGGTTTTCACCGTCGTTATACATTTACAGCGACACTTTTGTTGTGAAAATATCAAATAGTGTTGTGGAAATATCAGTTTATTATAATTATATGTATCAACAAACTCACTAAAATTATGGACACAACTGAGGTATCAACAAAAGGACCTTATCCAGCACTTTTTTTTTCTTATTTTTTTTCATCCTACCATCAAAACTCTAGTTACTTCACTTATAATTCATCCGTCTTTAAAAGGATGAATAAAAACTGAGTAAAAAAATTTTAAATTTATTTTTAATGGTTCCACAAGATTATATAAAATAATGAATATTTTTATTTTTTTATACTAATGGACTCCATCAAATAACTTAATTACTATTCATTTTATGTATTTTATCTCATCTTTTTGGGGACGGATGAAGTATAAGCCAAATTTAATCAACTTGGTTATTAGCATGTATGGGATGAAACCGCTTATTATATTAGGGGGTCTTCTTTATGTATGGAATGACACTTGTGAATACATTAAATTGATATTTTTATAAATGAAATTGTTAGTTTCATAAGGTATTTTCTCACATAAGGGTGGAACCCACTTATTATTCATGTGAAGAGAGACTTGTGGAACTATCAAATTTACTTGTGAAAATATCAATTCCCTACATTAAAGTAAATGCACATTCTATTAGCTGTTGGGTTTATTATCCTACACCCATCTGATGGAGAACTTTTCATGTGATGGTGTGTTAATGGAGAACATTTCCATGTGATGGTGTGCTAATAGAGAGACTATAAAAGGATGCACCTTCACAATATGAAGACACACCAAAAACTTAATAGTTCTTTCTAAGAGCAAAAGGAAGAGTGAGAGTAGAGAGAGAAAAAAAGATCAAACAATTAGTTATTTTGTTTGGGATTTCATCACATAGTTATTGTGGTGAAGTAATTTGAGTGTGTACTCAAATTAAAATAGCTTTGTATTCTTTCAGTTTATTCTAGTGGATTATTTGGAGTTTGTCCCGTGGTTTTACCTTTTAGTTTTAGAGGATTTTTCACGTAAAATATTGGTGTCTCGTGTTTGGATATTTTTCATCTCATACACAATTGATAACATGTTTATTTAGGTATATTTGTGGGAGACTGATTTCTCAACAACTGGGAAGGAGATATTTCCCAACAATTGGTATCAAGAGCTATTGGTTCAGGCTATTGGTGTCTAGGAAAGTGGTTCAAAATGCAGAGCCTTTAAGAAATGTGGTTATTTAATTAGTCACCGTTGCAAAAGTACGGAGAGACTCCAACCCGGCTTACACTTACCTGGCCAATTGGTACAATTCTTTAAGAGCTAAGGTTATTTGCGAAATTTTTTGGAGGAAACAGTCGGAGGCATGATTAAATTGACTTCTTCAAAATTTTCGATTTGGAAGCCCAGAATGGAGGATATCCTTTACTGCAAGGATTTGCATGATCCGTTGGAGCTCGAGGGAAAGAAGCCCGTAGATAAATCTAATGTTGATTGGTAAAAGATGAACAGGAAGACTATTAGTCACATTCGACAGTGGATTGATCAAAGTGTGTTCCACCGTGTTTCACAAGAGACGAATGCTCATACTCTATGGAGTACACTAGAGTCTATGTACGAGAAGAAAAATGCACAACATAAAACTTTTGTGATTCAGAAAATTGTGAACCTGAAATATAAAGATGGGAGCAATGTGTCGGAGCATATGAGTGAGTTCCAAGGTTTGGTGAACCAGCTGTCTACCATGGAGTTGAATCTTGATGATGAGATTCAGGCTCTTTTGTTTCTCAGTTCATTGCCGAACAACTAGAAAACTTTGGTGGTGTCTTTAAGCAATTCAGCTCCAGCAGGGAAAATGACCATGCAATTGGTCAAAGATAGTCTTCATAATGAAGAGACTAGGCGAAAAGAGCAAGGCTTTAATTTTGAGACACAGGCTCTTGTTGCAGAGAACAGGTGCAGAAGCAATTTCAAGAGATCTCACAAAGGAGATAAAAGTCGTAGCAAAAGCAAAAATCACCGGAGCAAGTCAAAGACTAGACAAGGCGATACGTATAGATGCATCTATTGTAATAAGGAAGATCATTACAAAAGAAATTGCAAGAGCTGGTTAAACAAGCAGAAAAATGGTGAGTAGGGAAGTGTTGAGGAGAAGAACACTGCAGTCACAGAAGATGTTGTTATTCTTTCATTTGGGGAAGAAGAATGTTTGCATGTTGATGATCAGAAAGTTGATTGGGTGATTGATATTGGTTCTTCGTATCATGCTACACCCAAGAGGAAATTCTTTACAACTTACAAAGCTGGAGACTTTGGGTATGTTAGAATGGAGAATATTGATTAATCCAAGATCATTGGAATTGGAGATGTTTGCATTCAGACAGGTGTTGGTTGCACTATTACCTTGAGGGATGTTAGACACGTTCCTGATTTGCGTCTCAACTTGATTTCTGGCATGGCCTTGGACAGAGAAGGCTATAATAATCACTTTGGCAGTGGAAGCTTACCACGGGCTCTATGGTGATTGCAAGAGGTACTGCTTGTTGCTCATTGTACAAGACTCATGTGAAGGTGTGTTCCAGTGAGTTGAATGTAGTTGAGGATGACTCTTCGCCAAACTTATGGCATAAGAGGCTTGGCCACATGAGTGAGAAATGGTTACAATTATTAACAAAAAGGTCTCTCATTCCTTTTGCTAAAGGTACTATTTTAAGCCCTTGTGATTATTGTTTGTTTGGAAAACAATATAGAGTTTCTTTTAGCAGTTCAGCTAAAAGAAAATCAGTGTTACTAGAGAGAGTATATTCTGATGTATGCGGACCTATTGAGGTTGAGTCTTTGGGTAGAAATAGGTATTTTGTTACCTTTATTAATGATGTTTCACGGAAGGTGTGAGTATTTTTGTTAAAAACAAAAGACCAGGTATTCCAGCATTTTCAGAGGTTTCATGCTATGGTTGAAAGGGAGACTGGAAAATTATTGAAGTGCCTTCACAGCGACAACGGAGGGGAATACACTTCAAAGGAGTTTGCTGATTATTGCAGTAAAAATGGCATTCGGCATGAACAGACTGTTCCTGGTACCCCACAACATAATGGTGTGGCTGAGAGAATGAACCGCACTATTATTGAGAGAGTATGATGCATGTTGAGAACGACTAAATTGCCTAAGTCATTTTGGAGTGAAGCTGTTCGTACTGCTTGATATCTAATTAATAGATCTCCATCAGCGCCTTTGAATTTCCAGATTTCAGAGGAGATTTGGAATGGTAAGGATGTGTCATATTCTTACTTGAGGATATTTGGGTGCACGACTTTTGCACATGTCCCCAAGGAACAAAGATCGAAGCTTGATGACAAGTCTACTCCATGTGTTTTTGTTGGTTATGGGGAAGCAGAGTTTGGATACCGGTTATGGGATCCAGTGCAGAGGAAATTATTCAGAAGCAGAGATGTGGTGTTTCATGAGCATCAGAATTATGAGGAATTTGATAATGTTTCACAGCCCAGAGATACTAGAGTTCCAGACCTCAGCGAAGTTCCTTCACCATTACAGAATACCACAGTTTGAGAAGGAGGTCAGAATGAAGATATGACTGATACAGATTTGCACGATAGTGATGGGTCAGATGCAGAGAGTGTTGATCAGGGGGAGCAACTTGATATTGAAGAACTTCAGCTAAGAAGATCCACGAGAGAACGTGTGCCATCAGTTAGGTATCCTTCATCTGAATACTTTTTAGTTGCTGAGGAGGGGAAGCTAGAGAATTTTCAGGAAGTCAAGACTCATAAGAAAAAGAGCAATTGGTTGAGAGCTATGCGGGATGAGTTGGATTCTTTGCACAAGAATTACACTTATGAGTTGACTACACTTCCGAAGGGCAGTAAAGCATTGAAAAATAAATGGGTGTTCAAACTTAAGAAGGATGGTGAAAAACTAATGAAGTACAAGGCTCGACTAGTTTTCGAAGGTTTTGCTCAAAAGCAAGGTATTGACTTCGATGAGATTTTTTCTCCAGTTGTGAAGATGACTTCTATTCGAGTGGTGTTGGGGTTAGTAGCTAGTATGGATCTTAAGCTTGAGCAAATAGATGTGAAAACTGCATTTCTTCACTGTGATTTGAATGAGGAAATCTACATGGAGCAGCCAGAGGGATTTGAAGTTAAAGGGAAAGAGCACTTGGTTTGGAGGTTAAAGAAAAGTTTGTACGGCCTGAAACAAGCCCCAAGGCAGTGGCACATGAAATTTGATTCATTTATGGTGGATCAAGGTTATAGTAGAACAGTTGCAGATCACTGTGTGTATGTGAAAAAAATTTCTAGATGGTAACTTCGTTATTATGTTGCTATATATAAATGATATGTTGATAGTTGGACAAGATGCTAACATGATTCACAGGCTCAAAGGTGAGTTGTTCAAGTCTTTTGATATGAAGGACTTAGGCCCGGTTAAGCAGATTTTGGGCATGAAGATTGTTCGTGACAGGAAAGCCAAGAGGTTGTGGTTGTCACAAGAGAAGTATGTTGAACGAGTGCTTGCAAGGTTCAATATGTGTGATGCTAAGCCAGTTAGCACACCACTGGCCAGTCATATTAAATTGACGAAACGTAAGTGTCCTTTTACCAAGGAAGGGAGAGATGATATGGCAGCAGTTCCCTACTCTTCTGTTGTAGGGAGTCTTATGTATGCAATGGTGTGTACAAGACCAGACATTGCTCATGCAGTTGACGTTGTGAGCAGAAATCTATCAAATCTTGGTAGAGAACATTGAGAAGTAGTTAAGTGGATTCTTAGATACTTGAAAGCTACTTCCAGTTTGTATTTAGGTTTTGGTGGTTCAAGTCCAGTCTTGGAGGGCTTTACAGATGCAGACATGGCTGGTTCTGAAGAGAAGAAGTCTACTTCGGGGTATTTGTTTACTTTTGCAGGGGGAGCTGTATCATGGCAGTTCAAGATGCAAAAGTGTGTTGCTCTGTCTACAACTGAGTCAGAATACATTGCCGCTACGGAAGCAGGCAATGAAATGTTATGGTTGAAACGATTTTTCCAAGAGTTGGGTTTGACACAGGATGATTATGTGATTTATTGTGATAGTCAGAGTGCAATTGACTTGACCAAGAACGCCACGTATCATAATCACACCAAGCACATTGATGTTCGTTATCACTGGCTTCGAGAAGTGATGGAAAAGGAATTGATAAAAGTGAAGAACGTTCATACCGACGAAAACCCCTCAGACATGTTGATAAAAGTTGTGACTCGTGATAAGCAGGAATTTTGCAAGGAGCTGGTCGGGATGAACTCCAAGTGACTAGGTCACGGTAACTATCTCCTCTCATGGGTTCGAAAGGGGAGATTGTTGGGTTTATTATCCTACACCCATGTGATGAAGAACTTTTCATGTGATGGTGTGCTAATGAAAAATCTTTCCATGTGATGGTGTGCTAATGGAGAGACTTTCTTAGTCGGTGTGCTAATGGAGAACCTATAAAAGGGATGCACCTTCACAATATGAAGACACGCCAAAAACTTAATAGTTCTTCCTAAGAGTAAGAGGAAGAGTGAGAGTAGAGAGAGAAAAAAAGATCAAACAATTAGTTATTTTGTTTGGGATTTCATCACATAGTTATTGTGGTGAAGTAATTTGAGTACACACTCAAATTAGGATATCTTTGTATTCTTTCAGTTTATTCTAGTGGATTATTTGGAGTTTGTCCTGTAGTTTTTACCTCTTAGTTTTAGAGGATTTTTCACGTAAAATATTGGTGTCTCGTGTTTGGATATTTTTCATCTCATACACAATTGATAACACGTTTATTTAGGTATATTTCTGGGAGATTGATTTCTCAACAACTAGGAAGGAGATATTTCTCAACATTAGCCTCATTTCATCAAATACTTAAAATGCACCGCCAAACCATAAACTTGATTAACTTCATAAAAATTACATGTCATAATTAAAGAAATAAAGATACAGCACGTCATGATAATTGATAAGTAATAATTTAACCAAAATTAGAACAATTATAACTCATTATCTATACATCATTTCACACACCAACCCTGATATTTAATTTGCAGGTTTAACATATTGAAGAAGACCTACAGCACTGTGGTAATTACCCAATTTATCAAACGTAGTCCCTCCAATCTTGGTACCACAGCGTGATTCAAGCTAAACCCATTATAGTGATCAACCACAGCCTCAATTAGGCCATCTTTTAAAGAGTGTTCGGATAATAATAACAAAAAAGTAAAAAAATAATAAAAAAAACAATTATAAATCAATGACAATATTCAAGAAATATTTGGGATATTGTTAATAAAATATTGTTCATAAAAAGAAGAAGAATTAAAAAAAGATTTTAAATGGATAGACTTAATGGATACTATCATTTTTGATATATATCTCATGACTAAGATAATACATATACAAAATAAAAATAAATAAATAAATAAAATAAAAGATAAATATCAACTAATCAAATTTATGAGTTAACCCAGTCCAGGGCTAACCAAAACTTCCCGGTTGTAATTCTATTTATTGGCAATTGTGTTATTATATAGAGAAATAGAGTAATAGGGTAATAACTAAATAATAATAAACAATGGATACTCCCTCTTTTTCAAAATATATGATCTATCTGAGATATTTTTAAAATTAAAATTAACATGATTCATTTGAGTTTCGAAAATAATAGATCTTATTATTAGTAGTATTTTTATAGTTTATAATAACAAAAAATCAATATTTTGTATCAATTTTTAATATTGATATTATTATTTTTAATATATACAAATATATTATAATAAGTAACAAAATAAAAAAAATATCATAATGAATGCATGACCTCACGTATATCTCCTATTTTTTTAGGGACAATTACATATTATAGTACATTTTTAAAAATAATTACAACAACAGTGCATAGATAAAATAATTACAAAAGTAATACATTTTTTCATATTTATTTACAAAATTAATGCAATAACATTCTTTTTCTCTCTCTATGAACTTTCTGATCTTCTTTCTCATCCTCTCCATCTCTCTGCCTCTACCGCTGATGCTTTACTTGAAATAGATCTATCAATATATTTGGTGAGAATCTCTGTTTACACGCATGGGAGATAGATCTATCAATATATTTGATGTTGGAGTTGTGGTTACATGCATCTGTATATAACTATATGTATAGTACTTTGACAATATAAATATAAATATAAATATAAATATAAATATAAATATAAATATGAGAGCTGAGATATATTGCGGTTTGAAAATAGAATGTTTCTACATTACAAGCTTGGTAAGTTTAGAAGTTCCTTTCGTGTTGCAATCAGAAGTTAAAGAATCAATCGCAAGTTAAAGAATATAAGATCTTATCAAGCTTGAACTTTGATGGCGTCATTGTGAATGCTGGTAGCAAAGATGGGTTTCTGGGGATTCAGAAGTTTGCAATAGAGGCTTTTGAAGTTGGCAAGAAGTTCAGGGTAGAGCTTGAATCCGGAAAAGTTCAAGGTTTTCAAACAGAAGCGATGGTAACCAAACATTCATACCAAGGTAACCAAACCTTCATACCAAAGTAACCAATTCATCTCTACACCTGCAGTTTTTTCATAATACAATTGGTAATCAAACCTTCATACCAAGGTAACCAACCATTCACACTAAGGTAATCAAACCTTCATACCAAGTTAACCAATCGACATCCACACTTGCAGTTTTTTCATAGTGCAGTTAGTAGTCAAACCTTCGTACCAAGATAACCAATTCAGTTTTATTAGGTTACCAATTTATTTTGAATGTGATGCAGTTGGTATCCAAACTTTCACACCAAAGTAACCAAATCGTTTTACCAAGGTAACCAATCTACCTTTACACCTGCAGTTTTTTTATAGTGCAGTTGGTAACCAAACCTTCATACCAAAGTAACCAATCCACCTCTTCACATGCAGTTTTTTCATAATGCAGTTGGTAGCCAAACCTCATACTAAGGTAACTAATTCAGTTTTATTAGGTTACCAATTTATTTTGAATGTGATGCAGTTGGTAGCCAAACTTTCATACCAATGTAACCAATTCAGTTTTATTAGGTTACCTTCATAGTGCAGTTGGTAACCAAATCTTCATATCAAGGTAACCAAATATTCATACCAAGGTAACCAAACCTTCATACCAAGGTAACCAAACTTGCATCCTCTTAGAGCGATATTAGAGAGAGAGCGAGTTTGTAGATGCGACCATTGTTGCCTGTAACACATTGGAGGTAGTAGGTGAAGCCCAGACAAGGGGTGGCGAAGGTTGATTTAGTCCATAAATCAAAAAGAGAAGAACAGAAATTTCAGTGCAGTTGGTAGCTAAACCTTCGTATAAAGGTAACCATTTTAGTTTTTGTGGGTAACCAAATCTCGTCGGACAACAGAATCCAACCTATAATGTTTATTGCCCAGACATGTTATGTTTGTTGCTGTTGTTTGTTGGATCTATTGTGAAACATAGCAGCCTTGTGTTGTTGATTTTGGCCAGAAAAGAGTTTTCGGTCGGTGATGTTTGACCGGAAAATATAGTGATGGTAGGTGATGGTTGGTGACGGTCGGTGATGGTTGGCCGGAAAATATGGAGTCACGTCGAAAAATATGGAGTCCCGGTCGGTGATAGTTAGCCTTTTGAAATTTGAATTTTGAAAAATATTTGAATTTGAATTATTAATTATGACAGTTACTTCTCATTGATTTAAGGAATTCTTTATTTTTAGGAAACTGAATGACTTAATGAGTTTATCTTGTTGCACTCTTTTTGTAATTATTTTGTTAGTGCAATATTCTTTTTGTAATTATTTTATTAGTGCACTATTCTTGTAATATTTTACTAATTGGTGTATATTTTTGTAAAGGACCCTTTTTTTTATGCACAAAAAAAAAGAAAAAAAAAACCCAATAGTAGTTGTTCAATAGTTGAATATCTGAGTAGACAGAATTATCAACCAAAGTAGAGTCCAATGTTGTTCAGAAACGGAAAAGAAAAAAAAGAGTAGAGCCCCATGTTATTGAACTAAATAGTTATTGTTTGGATAATATAAAGAAATGCCTTTAGATTTATTATTTACAAATAAAAGTTTATGTCGATTGAAATGTGATTCCAAATATTTAGTAGGCTGAGAGTGAGTGTTTTATCATTTGCTTAGTTGATATTGAGACGTAATATAAAAAAAAAAGAAGATAAATAAAAATAAAAATGAAGAAGAAGAATTAAAAAAAAAGATTCTAAATGGATAAAATTGATGGATATTACAATTTCTGATATATATATATATATATATATATATATATATATCTTATGCATAAGATAATAAATATACAAAATAAACAAACAAATAAAATATCAACCAATCAAATTTATGAGTCAACTCAATTTAGAACTAATCAAAACTTCTCACTTAACTCGTACAGTTTATGTTATTATAAACGTATAGATTATATATAGTATATAGATATAGATTGCAAGTGACATATTTTATATTATCATTACCAAAAAAGAGGCATATTTTATTTTATATTATAATTAGAAATATAATTTTAATACAAAATAAGTCTTATAATGAATCAATATTTAATTAATGTAGGAGTCTATAATATTTCAAATATATTATAAATAAAAAATATAGTCTTTGTATTAAAAAAAATTAAGAATATATATTTAATGATGACAATTAGAATAATGAATAATGTGTTTTAACTTAATCATAACTCATTCTAGTAAAATTAGAGATAATTGTTAAAGTTTTTTAAAAATAAAAAATAAAAAATAATTGTTGATTGAGTCAACTTAGGATCAACTCAAAAAGTTCCAATTAATTCGGTCAATGGTTCATCGTTACTCTAATTATAGTATATAAATTTATAGCAAATCAATTTTGTTAACTTTTATCGCTAAACTTGAGACCAACTCGTTAAAACTCAGCAAAATTTAAAATAAAATAAAATTAACCTAATCAACTTCTTGACGGATCGCTTCTTGCCTTGTTATAGATAGATAAGGTATTGATTATACTACAATGAGATAACCTTCTCTCTTTACTTTCACGCACTCTCTTATATAAGTAATGTATTTAATATCTAAATTTAGATCCCATTTTAACCCCTAAAATTACTAAACTCAAAACATATCCCAGTCCCTCTTATATAACTTCTGTTCCATGCATGTCTTCATCATTATCTAAAGGCACACGTACCAATTTAGCTTCCATCAGTACTTTGTCCAATTGCTAGATAGTACCCTTTCAGTTCACACCTTATGACACTGCCCCTAACACCCACCAACACCATCATTAATCTTTCCTATCCAAACCTTATCGTCTTTATTCATAAGCTTTCATATGTCCCTTAAAGTTTGACTATTTCTATTTTATCTCCGAATTTCTACATTTTCACTCTTTATATTTTATCCAACAAATTTAAAGATTTTCTATTTTATTTAGCAAAAAAATTTTTTATTTTATTCTTTCAGCTTAAAGATATTCCTATTTTACTCTAAAAGCTTAATTTTTTATGTTTTAAAATTAATAATATGATATGAACTACACATGTAACCGCGCATGTGGCACATGACTAATGTATTTCTATTAATAAAGCGACAAACTTGCCTTGTTGACATCAACAGTCATTTTCCAACTTTTGCCCTTATATGTTCAATTATATTAGTATTTTATCCTTCCTAAGTTAATTTTATTTTTATTTTTCTTATTTGTCCTCCGAATTTAATAGGATTCTTATTTTATCCGATCCCTTATTTTATTCTCACTTTAATTATACACGCAATGCAAGTGTCACAAGAAACTAGTATATATAATGTTTCTCCTATACTGCAATATTACTCATTCTGACGGAGAAAAAAAGAGAGAGCATAAATGGAGAGTAAAGCTCATATTCTAGTAATTCCTTTCCCAATTCAAGGCCACATAAACCCAATGCTTCAATTCTCCAAACGTTTAGCTTCCAAAGGCCCTCAAGTAACCCTACTCCTCACCACCACCATTAACAAGTCCATGAAATCCGAGATGGATTCGATTCAAATCGAGTTCATCTCGGATGGCTACGAGAACGAAAAACCTGAGAGCATGGACGCATTCACAGAGCGTATTAATGATGTCGTGTCGCAAACCTTGCCCGAGATTATTAAAAAACAGGGCATTCCTGTTAATCTCCTTGTGTATGACTCAATGATGCCATGGGTTTTGGACATTGCAAAAGGGCTTGGGATAAGGGCAGCTGCTTTTTTCACTCAGTCTTGTAGTGTTTGTGCAATTTATTACCATATGCATAAAGGCACATTGAAGGTACCTTTAGAAGGGAAAAATGTGTCTTTGCCAGCTATGCCATTGTTGGGGATCAATGAGTTGCCTGATATGAAGTTGTACCAAAATTTATTGAGCATTAATATCAGCCAATTCTCGAATATTGAGGGAGCAGATTGGCTCTTGTTTAATTCTTTTGATAAGCTGGAAAATGAGGTATGTCTCTCCATACACTTTATTTTGGTATTATTAGGAATGTTCAGAGGAGAGGTTTCTCCATACACTTTATTTGGGCTCTTATTATGATTACTTAGAAGAATGTTATTATTAGGGATAATCTTTTAGTTGATCCCCAAATTATAGTTGTTTTTTTATGTTTGTTACTCTAACTATTTTTTTTGCATATTTCCTCTAAATTTTATAATTTCTGCAATCTCAATCCAATCTCACAAAAACAAAGCAATTAAAGAGGACTTAAGATCATGATAAATCTACTATTATATATAAAAGCAGGACAAGCTATCTTATCCACTTTCAATTTGAAATCAATTGAAATCAATTTGGAATCAATTTGAAAATTGACTCGGCTCAATTGCCAATTAACTCGGTTAATTTACAAATTGACTCGGTTCAATTGTCAATTAACTCGGTTTAAGCTATCTTATCCACTTTCAATTTGAAATCAATTGAAATCAATTTGGAATCAATTTAAAAATTGACTCGGTTCAATTGCCAATTAACTCGGTTAATTTACAAATTGACTCGGTTCAATTGTCAATTAACTCGGTTTAATTATCAATTAATACATTTATTTATATACAGTAAATTAATTGTCTTTTGTTTTATCTTCCAAACACCCATCATAATTACCTTCTTTTTAATTATCAATTAATACATTTATTTATATACAGTAAATTAATTGTCTTTTGTTTTATCTTCCAAACACCCATCATAATTAACTTCTTTTTGTTTTATATTCCAAACACCAACATTCATATACAACTTATATTCACATACTTTTGTTTCATATTCAAAACACCCATAATAAATTAATTGCCTTTACAACTTATATTCACATACTTTTGTTTCATATTCCAAACACTCATGATAAATTAATTGTCTTTTGTTTTATATTCTAAACACCAACATGCATATACAACTTATATTCACATACTTTTGTTTCATATTCCAAACACCCATCATCCCCTATCAATTATCAATTAAAAATTGACTATTTAAATTTCCAAAATCATCATGTTTGGACATTACATGTTTGATGGAATTACAGTGTATCTTTGCCGTGAACTATTATGTAAATATGTTACTATCATTTTATTTGTATTCAATCTCATATATATGATGTTCTTTCCTCTCTATCTTTTGTTCTCAGCCTTTCATTTGCAGTTGGTAAACTTGATTGTATTTATTTTAAGTAACAGAATGCAAATTTATCAAACAGGGTCGTGCTTTGCACGGCTACCAACCTAGTAATTATAATTTGAGGATTAAATCTGAAAACAACTTATAAGTTTGGTGACCAAATATGAAAAATAATTATATTTTAAGAACAATAATCGTGAAAAAGTTTAGACAACTATATTGTAGATTAAAGTATGAAAAATTAATAAGCTGCTCAAAGTCATATTGTAAAATATGTAGTCATTTAATAGATTGTTAATAATGTTATTATCTTAATCGGATTATGATAATTTTTAGCTGCAATAAATGGGGTATAATTCAGTCATTAAAATTCTCCACTTCTTACATTTAAAAACTTTCAGAGCTTCAATATGCACGAGGCAAAAAAGAAGTGAGGGACACTGCATAAAATTAATTAAATTATTAATATCATTTTGTATAATTATATATAAAAAATATATTTTCTATCAGGTTGTGTACAAAAAAATATTTTGTAAATTTTCAACCTTGCCCTTTACATATATATGCCCTCTATATATAAATAGAATTATTATTTTTATAAGAAAATTTTGATATTTTTATAAAAATTTATTCACATAAATATGAATCTCATTTATTATTTATATAACAAAAATTTTATAAAATTATTAAATTTTCTTGTAAAAATATAACTCCCTGTATAAACATGTCCATAGTTGGATCATTTTGGATTTCTCAACATCAGCAGTCAGGTTAGCTAACTTTCTTTCTCTTCTCTCATGTCTTGTCTTATTAGAAGAAAATAGGCGTCGTTAAGCCCATGATGGTACAACAGATATAAACAAATGGGGCCCTTATCATCGATTGTCAAAAGTACGCCCTATAAGGTTCGCATGTAAAGTAATTATCATGGCACGCATTAACGTGTGTAATTATTATAAAAATATAATAATAATTTTATTAAATTTTAAAGATAAAATTAAAAATTAAAAAGGACAAAAGTATAGTTAAACCAAATTTGTTAAAATAGAAGGTATAGGATATTTGCGACACAGGAGAACGATTATTTTCTCCTCTCTCCTTTAATAGTGTCTATATATATAGAGAGAGAATCGTCTCTTAAAAGATGACTTATGTATAATAAAAAAATAATATTAAGGACACAAGTTATACACGAAAATACACAAACAGAATAAAAAAAGGAAAAAAAATAGAGAGTAAAACCTATAATTAGATGTTTTATATATTTTCATTAGTAAGCAATATATAGGTCATACTATTTGTACACAATTTTTTGTTTACAGTTTGTGCACATAATATTATTTATAAATTATTATACAAAAACTGTTTTATTCTAAAAAATATTTAGGTAAGTCCATTAATTTTAAAAGGAAAAAAATTCGGTTAAGTACTATACATAGGATTTATCATGGGCAAAAAAATTAATTTATTTGATAATCTCTTCTCTACTTTAAATTACTTAATTTGTATAAAAAATATACCTAAATGATCTTTTTTTTAGATGGAAAAAGTATGTGTGTATATACATACATACATATATATATATATATATATGTATATATTAAAATCAATATTTTATATGTCATCATTTGAGGTGTTCATGACGAATGTTTTTAAGATTACTCCCACTCTCAAAACTCAAAAAGGACCGGGAATATTTTGATATGTGCTTCTCTTTGGGTATGAGACCAGGTCGGATTTATTTAATCGTATTGAGATTCAGGTTTTAAGAATTTTGATCAAATTCAACGAGTTTAAATTTTTGTAAATACTTTTGATGGGTTTATATGTATTCAATTTCTAGGTGCTAAGAATTTGATATCATGAGCCGAGCTCGATTAAAAGTTAAATAAATTAAGTCGTGCTAAACTTTAAATGAGTCAGATTTTCGATCGATATATGCATCATGCATGTAATTTTATATCTCATAAAAAATAACTAATTAATGATTTATGCATGTCCACCAGTTAGTGAAGTGGATGGCAAGCAAATGGCCAATCAAGACCATAGGACCAACTATTCCGTCAATTTACTTGGACAACCGTTTGGAGGATGACAAAGATTATGGCATCAGTCTCTTCAAGCCAAACGACGAGGTTTGCATGAAATGGTTAGACACAAAGCCAAATAACTCAGTTGTCTATGTATCCTTTGGCAGCTTAGCCAACCTTGGAGAAGAACAAATGGAGGAACTAGCATTTGGCCTTTTGAGCAGCAGCCACTACTTCTTGTGGGTAGTTAGAGCATCCGAAGAGGGTAAAATTCCCAGCACTTTTGTGTCAAAAATATCGGACAAAGGCTTGATTGTGAACTGGTGTCCACAGCTCAAAGTTTTGGCGCACGGGTCGGTAGGGTGTTTTATGACACATTGTGGGTGGAACTCGACGCTTGAGGCGCTATGCTCGGGAGTGCCGATGGTGGCAATGCCGCAGTGGACGGATCAACCGACTAACTCGAAGTTTATAATGGAGGTTTGGCGAGCGGGTGTTCGAGTGAAGGTTAATGAAAGTCGTATCGTTCCGAGGGAAGAAATAGATATGTGCTTGAAGGAGGTTTTGGAGGGGGAGAAAAGGGATGAGCTTAGAAGGAATGCTGTTAAGTGGAAGGAGTTGGCTAAAGAGGCTGTTGATGAAGATGGAAGCTCAGATAATAACATTGAGGACTTAATTTCTAGGCTTATAAGCACTTGATATCTAGCCTCTAGGCTTGTAAGCTGTAATAGAAGTTAGAATAATTCTATTATGAGATTTTGATTGGGATCTTGACTTCGATCTATGGTGGTGAAATTTATTAGTTGCTTCCTTTAAGCTAAAGCTTCACCCTTGCATGTTGTATATAGATGCTTTTGGGGCTTGTTGGTTAGGCTGACATTTCACCATATATATTATTCTTAGTTCTGTTTAAATGTTTGAATTATACTACTTTGTCTTCCTCGAGCCATTTGAGCATGGAGATTAATTAAATTAAATTAAATTAAAACAAACAAAATTACAAGAGTAGTCAATCTGGGTAGTCTAGAGATAAAAAATTTCTTATTAAGCGTGTATTTTTAAACTAGAAGTAGTAAAATTGTAATACCCTAACTTTTTTATGAATAAGATTTTATTTTTTCTTATTATTATTATTCTAAACGGTTAGGTATTAAATTGATAAAATAATAAGTTAAGGATGATATGTGCAATTATACAGTATGTCAAAGAATATTCCTTCTGTTGGAAAATATTTCTTCTGTCGAAAAATATTCATTCTGTTGGGGAATACTATATTCGATAAAGTACAACGTCGCCGAAATAACCAATCATTGGTGGGCCCCATAATAGAATAATTGTCGAATATAAAAAGCGGTAACTTTTTAAAATTGGCGACATGACTTTTACTGTTAACTGTTGAAATACCCGGTAATAATATAACAGTGACATGCGTTATTCCACAGTAGTACGCAGTATTTCACAATAGTACGCGGTACTCCACAGTAGTACACGATATTCCATAGTAGTACACGGTATTGCACAGTATTTTTGATTATTGATTCAATAATTGCTATAATAGTAGTCACACAGTATTTCATATTATTGGTTCAATAATTGCTACGGTGACAATTGCATAGTATTTTATATTATTGAGTTAATAATTGTCACGACATAGTAACTCATATTATTTGAAATGATATTATTAGATTAGTTAGCATTGTTGGCAATGTCTAGAAGTTCTGTCGATGAAAGGGGTTATTTAATTGTGCGTCGTTTATAAGGAAAACCCCTTCTTTTCTAGGAACGATCTGGTTGCCAGAGTTGCTAGTCTATAATATTTGTGATATTAGAAAATAGATATATTAATATTAATAATTTTTGATAATGGATTAATCTTTTTGAAAAAATAGATGGATGATATAGATTAAAGAAAAAAATGGATGGATGATATATATTAAAGAAAAAATGGATGAATGATATAGATTGAAGAAAAAATGGATGGATGATATAGAAAAGGTGTGATAATTGATGTGTGGTAGATATTGGTTAAGGTTTACTATAAATAGGGGGCTTAGCATAAGAAAATTCATAACTTCCTTACTTATACTTCCTTCCACTCTCTAAAAATTTCTTAGTGTAAGTTTGTTGAGAATCTGCACGAGTATCTTAAGCCTATTCTTATAGGAGGAGATTGTTAAAAGATCTGCATGAGATTCTATTATTCATTGTATGAGATTTGATTGATGACAAAATAATTAAAAGAACATTCACTGATTAAGCTGTGTAAAGTCCTTAATGATATATATGTACAAGGACTTAGATTAGAAAGATCAAATATGTTAGGATGATCTGAGCTGAATTATTATTTATCTGATCAAAGCATATTTGTAATGTTAAGTATTGTAAAGTCCTTACAAAGAATTGATGTACAAAGACTTAGATAGAAAATATCAAACTTGTTAGGTTGATCTAATGTATTAAGATGATAAGGCTAGATTGATCGTAAAGTACTACACAAATCATCATCCAGTGGAGGATCGTAGAGCAGTCAAGAAACCTAGAGCTCAGTGAACTTAAAGCATCACAGTGTTTGCTCGGTAGACATAGAGTGAAGCTTGGCCAGTCGCATCGTAGAGTGAAGCTTGGCCAGTCGTATCGTAGAGTTGGGCCAGGCAGACATAGAGTAAGGCTCGGCCTGTCGCAGAGCTTATTCAGCATCGTAGAGCTCTTGTTCTTGGGTTCGTAGAGTTAATACAGTCAATCACTCTATGACCCCCATGAACAATTTACAATCAAGCAAGAACGTAGAGTAATCTCTGCTTAAGCACTCAAAGTTAAAGTAGCAATCTTCTTAATGACTACTAAATTAGTTGTTCATATCAGATAAGCCAAACGAAGATCTCAAAGTGCACCCGAAGCACTAAGTCCTAACAGAGATCACATGGAAGCTCAAATATACACTCTACGATTCCATCAAGACTGTACGATTTGCACCTTAGACAAGATTATAGAGTGGGAAAGCATTAGCCTGATCAAGTGATCGTAGAGTTAAGCAAAGATACTCTGCCAGATATAAACGAAGCACAAATGTCTGAAGAATAGTAGAGCATTCCTCTACAAGAATGAAGCTAGCATCTGGAGATCATAAAGTAGTCTTCTATGACATAACAACAGAGACAACATATAAGAAACGAAGAACACTCCTTTACAAGAAAGAAGCTAACATCCAAAGATTATAGAGTAGTCCTCTATGATAAGAAAGAGTCTGCAGAGCTAACACATGAAAAACATAGAGCAATCCTCTACGATAAGCAAGCTGTAACAAAAGCTCAACAAGATCATGAACCAATGCTCTGAGAAAGTAAAGCTCAATGGAGATCACAGAGCATAAAAGGCACAACTGCAAAATAGTAAGAAACACATTAAAGCGTAGAGCAAGTGTAGTCAACCACTCTACGAGCTCCAAGGCAGTGTACATCAAGCATGATCATAGGGCCACATTATGGAGCGAGCAGATAATCCTACGATCAGAAGTAAAATACTACAACCCAGTTGATCGTAGAGTACATAAGTTCCAACAAGGATTGCAAACATCAGAAGCACTTAGGTTAATTATCCCAAGATGAGCGGCTGATTACTTAACGAGCGAAATGGGGAACCAATCTCAGTGGGGGTTCAAACAGTCATATTTACTGCAGCAAAAAGTCAGCACACATGACTCTACTACCTTAGTACCAGTTAATGGAAGCTGACTCAGCCATCACTAGCATACTTCAAGGAGTAAAATATTCATTGGTACAATAAAGAAGTCTACAGAAAGAAAATCTCAAACGGAAAGATTTGCAACGGGAAGATATCAACGACAAGCTTCTAACGGGAAGATTATGAAGATCTATATAAGAGCAAACCTAAAATGAAATCAAGAGGGTGAACGTGAGCAAGAACACCGATTGAACAAATCTGCTGAAGCTTCACCAAGGTATGCCGAAGTGCTGACATATGAGTTAAGAGTCGAATGACCAAGAGGCTAAGATCAAAAGTGATTAGAGCTGACAGTAAAATCTAGAAGAACAACTATATGATCAATCATGAACACTGTGAGCTGAAAAAATGAAAAACAGAACAGGTTCTGTATACAAGACAACAAGTGTTCATGATTGCTAAAGCTCAAAGATACATCAAGCTTATTTGAAGAGCTTAAGCAGTATATGAAGGGTGATCATTTGCATCTGCTGAATACCTGAAGAAGAAGAGTCTCAACAATCAACATCAGCTGCATCCAGAAGCTGATCACCAACAGCTGCTAAGTACCTAAAGATGAAACAGATCAAAGCTCATCTCAGCAGCACAACCCAACAATCATCAACACACTAAGAGGGTCTTTGGGTCCTTGTCTTAAGTGACTAAAGAGTTCCACGACTGCTAGTCTTGAAGAGTACTAAATGTACTAGGTGATTCTGAGGCTTTTGGCTTTAGTCTACAGAGTTCCAAGGTCTTAAAGAGTATTAAGTGTACTAGGTGATTCTAAGGCTAGGGGTCTTAGTCTACAGTGTTCCAAGTCTGCTGGGCTTGAGAAGGGTCAGAGGATCATTGCCTTAGTGGCTAAAAATAACTCATGTCTGCTGGACTTGAGGAGGGAGAAGCGTCCTTATCTTAGTGACTAAATTCTTAGTGAATTTCCTACTTGTTAATGTAAAAGAGTGGAGTAAGAGCTGTTTAGTCTCCGAACCACTTAAAACTTCTTGTGTTATTTACTTTATGTCATTTACATTCTGCATAATAACTGCTATATCTGTATACAACCATACCATAGATTTTATCATAGAACTGAGATTATGTTTACATCCTTGAAGGGGTTCTTAAAGTATGTTCCGTTGTGCATGAATTGATTCCATTGATCATAACTGTTTTCCTTTCGTAATAAATGAAATTTTTTTAAAGGATCTATTCAACCCCCTTATAGATCTTTATTGTGTCCCGGGGAACTAATAATTGGTATCAGAGCGGGTTCTCATGAATATGTTAAAGCTTATTCTTTGAGTTGATCCATGACACAAATTTAGATCAGTTCTAAATCTTGGTATTGGTTATTAAAGACAAAATGAATATGAGCTTACAAGTTAAAAATTGTATGTGCAGGTACTCTAATGAACAACTACCTGAGGCTATTCAGGCTGAACCACGTGCTGAAGTGAAAATATCATCATCACCAAGCATACTGATGTCAACGAGCATATCAAACAACTCATTCAAAGGAAGAAGTATAGATGCAATAAGAATTGAGAAATTCTACATTCAAAAATCTGCATCTCCACCTAAAAAGTTTGAGAAGTCCTACGAATGATGATCAAGGATATATTTAAATGATAATGCTCCATCATCAATGCACTGCAATGATAATTCCATGAGCTTCTCAACTGCATATACCATGACCCTACTTTACAAAATATGGACCCTGAGGATTATTCAAGCGTATCAAGGAATATAGGAGGTCATGACTTACTTTAATCATAACGCAAGGATTCGCTCGATGTGTCAGTCAATGCAGCACTATGAAGGAACAAATGATGATACCGGTAGTGACTTGAAGGATAACAAGTCATCAACCAACGACAGTATGCGCCATCAGAAGCAGCACCACTGACTGTTAAGAGATTGACGTCAGTGAGGTATTTAACTCTATCACCTCAAAGGCCAATATTTTTGACTGTTGAAATGTATTGCATAATTGCATGACTAAAATACATCTCTATTTACTTCAGTAGCATATCAAGGAATTATTTTCCACCTCAAAAGGAGAAAGAGAGAAAGTGAAAACAATGGCCTAAAATCACCTTACTCTCTATCCACATTTGAGGCTGAAAATAAAACTCTTGAGAAAGATATTTGAACTTTATCCACAAATAGAGTCTTATCTTATCCTGTTGAAGAGTTGATAGTGTTCAATTGATTGATAAGTGCATAATTTTCATATACATTGATTCCTTTATCTTTAGTTTATTACATGTTTTATTGTGTATATGCACTTATTAGATTGTTTATTGATTTTAGGAGGATTCAGAGTTAAAAGTGGAGAAAGATGGAAAATCGAAGCGAATAGCGAGAAAAAGATGAAAAATTAGAAAACTAGCATCTTCGCCCCGATGAGGATTTTGTCCTAGGAACTCTCGCCCCGACGAGGAAGCCTCTGTCCATGTTCGCCCAAGCACGCGTTTAAGCTGCCCCGACCCAGACCTTTCTGGACTTTCTCGCCCCGACAAGAAAATCATGAACAAATTCTCCGTCCGACGAGAATTTGCCCCGGCGAAAAAAGTTAGGCTTAAATTGCCGCCCCAGCACAGTTGGTTGGCGTTGACCAGAGTTGACTTTCGGGAATTTTGAGGATTTATAATCAGTTTTGGATTGTTAATTCTTAGAGACTTAGGATATTATCTTAGGACTATAAATAGATGTTTTTAGTTAGATATTTTGGATCTACATCTTGATAACTACAATTGTAACCCTAATTGGAGAAGATTGAAGGCATGTCATGCTAAACTCTTACTTTCATTTCTAAGGGATGTTGAAACTTTATCATAATTAATAGTTTAATCAGGTTTTATTTATTTATTCTTTCTTAAATGAGATTTATTTTGATAATCTATTTTAACTGATTACATGTTATTTAATCTTTTGATTTGATTTGGCCAATTGAATTAACTTGATTAATATCATCTGCTAGATTAAGATATAGTATTAAGCAAACGATATTATATCTGATCATGGATAGCAATTAATAGTACTTGATTGTGGACAAGATTTTGGGTATTATTAAGATTATTAGAAGACAAGTTAAATAATTCCTGATTGTGTAATTGTTGCTTGGAATAACCTAATTCTCTAATTCTTTATGCTGGTGTTATATTAAATCTAGACTGATAGTTTTAGGTTATATGATAGTTAGGGTCTCTTGAGACGATTATCACATTAGATTTACACGTAAGGAGAATTTCAGATAATTAGCGATTGCGGTTATCTAGGGTTATTAATCTCATTGAAGGGTAAATATTGTTAAACTTGACTTTTCTATAATTGTGATAAGGTGAAACTGAACTAAAGAACTGAAGTTTTTTATTCATTGATTACTCTCAATTACTTTTGTTAGATTAGTTAATCAAACTCAAAACCCCTCATCAATAAGAATATTAGAGTAGATAAAAGATTAATTCACTTCTCTTTGGGATCGATCCTTGCTTGTCATTATGCTAAGTTTTGTGCTAGTATAGTGTTAGTAAGGTATTAACTTTGGAGTGTAAAACGACAGCTCCCATTGATATACAATTGTTTTTGTGTGTGTTGGCTAATTGGGAGTTGTCGTCAGTGCTGCCAAAAATTAAAAACCTTGCTTAACTCTACGAACTCTGAAATAAATACAGTATAGCAGTAGCAAGGGTCGATCCCACAGAGAACAATGTTGATTTTAATTTATTCTAATTCTTCTAACAGTTTTAACAGTAAATAAAAGATTAGGGGGTTTTGAATTTGTTTAACTAATTAACAAGAACAGATTTAAATTCGTAAGATTAACCGGTGAATTAAAACTTCAGTTTTCTAGTTCAGTTTCACCTTCTCACAGTAATAGATCAATTAAGTATAACAATTTTCACCTTTTAATGAAACTAATAGTCCTAGATAACAACAAGCTCTGTTATCCAAAATTTCACTTAGATTGTCACTTAATAAAATAAGCTCTTCACAAGATTCTAACTATCATATAACCTAAAACAAGTTCTTTAGATTTAATATGACAGCAGCATTAAGAACTAAGAAATTAGACCATTCCAAGCAACAAACACATAAGCTCGGATTATTTAACTTGTATTCTGATAACCATAGCAATAAACCAAAAGCTTCACCACAATCAGTATCACTAACTGCTACTTATGATTAGAAATAATATCGATTACGTAATACTATTCCTGAATCTAGCATATATTATCAACTAACTAATTTAATCATGCAGAAACCAAATCAGTTAATCAAATAATATTTAACAATTAAAACAGATTATCAGAATAAGCTTCATGTAAGAAAGAGTAAATATTGTATATTCAATAAAACCATAGACTGTTACTAAGGATCCACATCCCCTTCAAACTGAATAAAAGAAAACTAGTTTGACATGCTTCTGTGAGCTCTTTGAATATGATAAAACTCTCTCTATGATCTGATAATCTCTAACAATTACAAGTGAAAGTATTTATAGATAATCTCTAAAGCCTAGAAGAATTCTAATCTAATTCTAAAGTCTTCACTTTGCAAGTATGGTAGGATTCTAAATCCTTTTCAATCTCTGAAATCTAGCTTTAAGCAACTTCTTTATCAAATTAGATTTTAATTTCCAAATCCAAGTCTTCCTCAGTTTCTTTTTCCAATTCAACATCAATTTCTATATTGTTCCTTAACTCAGATTCCATATCAGATTCTATTTCCATAATCAGATGTAGTTTCCTTATCGACTTTGACTAGCATCCCCATATTAGATTTTACTTCCTTTTTAACGCACAAGTCTATCTCCAAATCATGTTAGGAATCATATCTTTAGCACTTCAATACTCCAAATCCTACTTAGAATAAGAATCCTGCAAAGTCGACCAGAATCGTAGAGTAATACTCCGCTCCAGTACTTCGTAGAGTAGACATGTCATCGTAAAGTGAACTGGGACCGATCGTCGAGTTGACAACACCATCGTAGAGTAACTTAGCCGCTGAACTAAAAACGTAGAGTATTGTGAGCCTGGTCGTAGAGTGCCGTGAGCCTGGTCGTAGAGTGCTGTGAGCCTGGTCGTAGAGTAAATCTCGCAATCGT
This sequence comes from Aralia elata, assembly GCA_034770075.1. Lineage (NCBI taxonomy): Eukaryota > Viridiplantae > Streptophyta > Magnoliopsida > Apiales > Araliaceae > Aralia > Aralia elata. The sequence goes on from CM068384.1 coordinate 22,824,869, forward strand.
AGAGTGTATCTAGGAATCGTCAATAAACTCTGCCTAGCCTTCCTACAATTATAGAGCTGTCAAACAGCACCCTAATACTACGAACGTATAGTCTTAATACTGATCGTAGAGTACTTCTGTAAAACAGCATTAAACTCAGCATTAAACTCTATTTTTTGCAGAATCACACTAAATTCTTCTATAAATCAATAAATACCTTAAACCAACTTGCATAACAAAAAATATGCAACTAAACTAAGCATAAAGGAATGAAAATAATCAAATATTATACACCTATCATTAATCACTTGCTAAATACTTATATTTATTAGTCCTAATGTTGAGAGTTTATCATTGGATATGAAAAACTCAATAGGAATTGTCCTTAGTGAAATCACCTCATGATATTAACCTTGTTATTTAAGAGGTGACTATGCTTAATGGGTTATATACATCATATCTTATTTTTCTCAACTTGTCTGCTGATTGACCCATTACTTCATGATCTAAGTTTTTGACAAGTTGTAGAGTGCAGTTATGTCTGCTGTTGTACTTTGAAGGGTTGTAGAGACTGATCAATTCTACGAATCATCTAGGTACAACTCACAGAACTGACCATTACTCTACTAATGATCAAAAACTTAGAACACGAGATAAGTAAGAGGTGTAAGACCCCGACAATTTTAATAAAGAGAATTTCTTATTCTTATTATTATTATTTTAAACAGAAAAGTGTTAAATCGATAATAATAAAGTTACTAGTGAAATGTGAAAATTGAGAAGTCTAGTAATATCACTAAATCAATATTCACGCGATCACTATTCACGGGGGACTATTCACGCTAAAACGCTTTTACACTTTTTTCGACCTTCGAATTACGTCATAACGTTTATATGAGCTGGATACGAAATTATACGGTATAAATACAAAAGTACTATTCATACGAATATACTATTCATTTATACAAAAAGTCAAACATTTATGTCGGGGAATATTCTTTCTGTCGGATAATATTCGTTCTGTCGGGGAATATTATATTCGGTAAAGTACGACGACGCCGTCGAAATAACCAATATTATATTCGGTAACGTACGGCGCTGGAATAACCAATCATTGGTAGCCCCACAACGGAATAACTGGCGTATATAGAAAGCGATAGAAATTGACGGCAAAACTTTAACTGTTAATGTACCCGGTGATAAAAATACAGTAAAACGCGTTATTGCACAGTAGCACGCGGTATTCCACAGTAGCACACGGTGTTGCACAGTATTTTATATTATTGATTCAATAATTGATAAAGTAGCAATTGCACAGTATTTTGATTCAATAATTGTTACAGTAACATCTGCATAGTACTTTTTATTATTTGTCACGACACTGTAACTCATATTATTTGATATGATATTTTAGCATTATTGACGGATTAAAAGTGGAGTCTAACTTAGGGGTACCTAATTGAAATCGTGAAATTCACATGCAATGAACTATTGGTTCACATGATGGAACTATTAGTTCACATGTGGGAACTATTAGGGGATGTTATGCAAGATTGATAATACTTGAGGGATTATATTAAAAATAAAGGCAAAGATAGAGGTACTAAAGTGTAATAAGTCGAGCCATTTTTGTACAATTAATGAAACTTGGTTTTCCTATAAATAGGAAGGATTATCTTAAGAAATCTTCACACCTTCCTTGCTTATACTTCCTCCCTCTCTCTCTCTCTCTAAATTTCTTAAGTTCTCTAAGTGTGCTAGGCTATTTTGAGTATTCGTGAGAATACAAGTACTGTCCAAGTTAGTAAGCTTCATAGAAAGCAACATCCAGTCACTTGTTAACTAAGGTAGGGGATATCATTTCTTTCATACTCTTATGTAATATCATTTGCTTCTTTGTTCGTAAGTGATATTATACTCATAAATGTTGTTATTCATTTCGTATTAATTTGTGGGGATAACCTGTCCTTGCGGATTGACGCATGCCAGGTGAATATCCATTTGTATTCATTCCTTATTACTATGTGGGAATAACTTGTATGTACGGAGTGTCGTACCTGGTGAATACCCTTATGTATTCATTCCCTATTACTTTGTGAAAATAATCTATATGTACGGAGTGTCGTACCTGGTGAATATCCCTTTTGCATTGTTCCTTATTAAACTGTGTGTATAACCTATCCGTGTAGATTGACGCATGCATGGTGAATAACCCTTCGTATTCATTACTTATTAATCTTTTGTGAAAATAATCTGTCTATGCGGATTACCGCATGACGGGTGAAAATCCATTTGCAGTTTCATATATTTTGTTATACTCGTATAACGTATCATTTCTTTTATACTCTTTAAGGGATATCTTCTTCTTTCACATTTCTCCATTTATGATAAGGAATCTCTGTTTGTTTCCAAAACCTTATTTTTAAATGGTGAAAATCTCTGAAAATTTGTAGAATATCCTTAATAGTTTGTACTTCATCTAATATCTTTTCACCTGAATCTTTCTATTTCGCTTGATACGATATAGTTGAATCGTGAATTTTATTCCTGAATATCATTCTTGAATTTGACTCCATAATTTGGTCATCATGTTGGCAATTTGGTCAACCTTCGACACTGGATAAATTAAACATTCATTCTTATTCTTGATCTCACTGTATTTATTCTATATCATTGTCATCATCCTCATACTTAAATTGTGGTGATAGTTCTCTTTGTCTCGTAGTGCAAAGATGAACTGGCGTGACATGATTTTGACCAAACTGTGTATTGGTATAATCATGACTTTTGGTGTTACAAACAAAGGCGTATGGTGAAAGTTCTCTTTGGCCCGTAGTGCAAAGATGAACTGGCGTTTGACATGATCATGACCGGTGATGTTACAAATAAATATCTTTGTCACATAGTACAAAGAGAGGCTATTGAATATAAACTGTTGATTTGGATGTTCATAAACAGGAACTGTTGATTGGTGTTACAGGGATAAAATATTGGTGGTGATCCTTTAACTTATAGAAGATGGTAGATATTATAATCTACTTGACCCTTCTAATGGATTGTTCGTTCCGCTGCAATTGTTGTTATTGAACAATTATAATATCTTTAAATCTCTGATTTAATTCGGTTGAAGGCTAAAGATAATTTTATTCTTCATTATCTTAGTCATGATATTTCCTACTAGGCTATTTGTGCTCACCCTTTTCCTTTTTGTTCTATTGTTCTCTTCAGGAAAAGAGAGTGTAGCGGGGACTAGCCGGGGAATGGAGTGATGGTCCGAGACAATAGAAGTATCTCAATACATTATTATTAGTGTGTCAATAAGTGTATTGAGAATTTAAGATGTATTTGTATTGTGTTGTCGTATTTTGCACAACACTTATTAGTTGTAAATGAGAAAATTTGTATTTGTATTTGTATTTTGTAGAATGTTATTGGCGACTCAAAATGGGTTGTATGGACCTTTTTTTGGGGTGTCACAAGAGGGATCTATCTAAAGAAAAGGTTTGAGGATCCACATTAGTTTCGCACAAGTCTGTCATCTCTCTCACACATTCTCATGCGGCATAATTAACTGTCATCTCACATATAAGTTGCAATACATGTTGTGAATGCAAAGCCAAAAAGACTCGGGCATTCAAAAATACTAATCTAGTAGGACCCAAATAATTGTGGGTACCAAGTTAGAAACTCATTTAACCTTCCTGAAACTTATGATCTTCGTTAACAAACTTCTGACCAGTTGCAACGTCATGATTTTCCAATGAGACCCTCTCAGAAGCTAGAGCTCAATTTAGCATAATGCAGTTCTTGAAGAGGTATACAAGAACCAGGTCTACATCAAGTTCAAACCAACTCTACGATTGCAGAGCTAGATAAGGAGATCGTAGAGTGGCCAGTGTCAAAGAAAATACCCAACGACTCAATGATGAAGAATTTAGTCATAAGATGGCAACATCAACCATGGAGGATCAACACTTAGTTAAAGCCCAACAATGCACAAGATGAGGGGAAGCAAACTAAAGCTCCTAAGACAACGCATGATCAGATTGAGGAGAGGAAATCAAGAGCTAAAACCAAATGAAACCTCATCTTTGGTCGTAGAGTCCTTAAACTCTCCGACTGATGACCAAGTCACCCATACTGCTCCAAAAACGTAGAGTCATTACGATTGACATCCTAATCGTAGAATGTATTAATCTTATGATTGCAACCTATACAAACATCTTTCCTATAAACTCTTTCACAGATAAATACCAGCCACAAAGAACATTTAGAGATGGTAAGCCAAATCATAGGAATACAGTGATGACATTTTCACTACCACACCAAAGCAGTCTTTCCCCAAATAAGCGCATCAGAGACAAACCAAGCCCTAAGTTTCAATCTAAAAGGCCTGCCCTTTCTGAGCTTCCTTAACCCTGTTGAAAGACTGAATGGAATGCACCACTAAAATCTCTCCAGAGCTTAAGATGTTAACGAAATAAAGGAGAAAAACAAAGCAACCAATCAAGTTCACCTACTAATGCAGATACAAGTTATGGAGACTATCATCAAAAATGTCAAGAGAGAGCAAAGCTTCTTCTAAGCATTTAAGATGCGCATTCTAAGAGAAAGCCACTCCAAGCTTAATTGGAGACCTTCCCATCATAGATTGCATTCACTAGGATAAGTGCAAATCAGAATTTGAGCATCAAAATTTATGACCAAAGTTTGCTCTCAAGATATGATCGTAGAGTGAAAAGCCAAGACATCAATCCACTCTACGAACGGGCAAAATCAATGGTCAAAGAGGAAGGAGATGACCACATTCTCTTGACAAAGAGGGACTAGAGTAACTGATGTGCAACAGTTGTGGAAGTTACAATAGTTATGGCCACGATTAGTAAATGACTTTCCTACACATGTGTTTTACAAAAAGAGAGAACTAACATAGGTCAAAATTCAAATATTGACGGTTGTTCTTTCCTATCAGTTATCAAAATCTTTCCTCTTACAAAACCGCGTTGATCTCTCAAAACCCTAAAATCATCAAAGCTTCAGACAAACCTATCCCAAAGGTGTACCATGGAAGGTTCTTAAGCATCATTCTGAAGAAGAAGCTAAAAAGCAAGATTAAGGATAATGAGGGAGAAACCCTAAACGTTCACAAGATCATGTCTCCCAAATTGTTTGACAACTGGAAAAAGAACCTTATGGAGAATAAGAGAGTGAGGATATCTGGTAACAGTAGCAAAGAAGCCTCCAAAGCAGATAAAGGGAAAAGGAAAGTAAGCACAATGAAGAATGAATCTTCATAATTTGATGACTTTTTATCCCTTGTGTCCATTCCTTCAAAATCAACAAAGAAAATTTAAAAGTTGAGAAAGGCTCTCCAATAGCCTCCTTGAAGAGCTCTTTACAACCTAGAAGTAAATCTGAAGAAGAGGAAGAAGGATCTGAAACTCTTGTTGTTAAGCTTGCAAAAAGAAGACAAAGTGCACACCTTCAACAAATGATGAAATTTTCAGGTTATAAGAATAAAGAAGGTATTCCACCGAAGATCATTGATCTCGGTGATGATGATGAAGCTAATAATAAAGAGGCTGCAAAAGTCAGTAAGTCCATGACATCAAGAGATGAGTCTGCTGAACAGGATGTGACCACAAGTGAGTCAGAATCAGAAAGTAAGGATGAAGTTATGTCTGCTAAAGAGAATCTTAATGGATCAACAGGAGATGATGTTGATATGAAAACAAACTATGAAGAACAGTGATTGGTGAGCCAGTAAAAATTTCAAGGAGAGTGACTATGGAGGAAGCAAGTTCAAAAGGAAAGAATACCAGAGAGACTGACGTTGGAAAAGGAAAGGAAGCAATGGAAGATGATGAAGTAATAGAGGATTCTAACTCTGAAAATGATGAGTCAGAAAGCAACTCTGATCTACTCCCAGCAGCTACAAGAATTCGAAGAAAGATAGTACTGGAAGCTTATGATAAGCTAGGAGCTGTGTTTCCAAAAAGGTGGATAAATTATGGCAATGGACAAATCAAAGTAGTATCAATGACTATAGAGGATCTGCTTGAAAATTTTTAAGATATTGAACTAGATCGGACTATTGTGCTATATGATCCTGACAGTCAGCAGTTACCATGGTTTTACCCATAGATGCCCTGGTTAAAGGTCATTTCAAATGAAGACAAAAGCTTCATCAGCTGGTGTTACTCACAATTTGTAAATCGAAAGATAATCTCTCAGAATTTCCCAAAAGTTTAATCCTTTCCAAAGATGTTGATCAAGAATTCTCAACACTTCAAAGTCTACCGACATGCTGAAGGGATATACATTCCATACTATATACTGAAAAACCTTGATAAAGGCAGAGAAAAAATCAAGACCGTATAGTCAATGGTCGTAGAGCCCTCTAACTCTACGATTGCAGCTTTCCAGTCTAAACCAAATGTCAAACTCCCTCAAAGGTCCAATACCTCCACCAAAATACCTTCTAATATTCCTTCCTCATTCAATAAAGATTTCTTTGATATAATCACTGCTCTTGAAAATATCTACAAGAGTGAGAAACCTAAGTCAACTACATCATTCCTTCAAGATCCCTTGATTGATCAAGAGTTGTTGAAAAACTCAGAAGAATTGCTTGGAAACATTTCTTCAGTTACTGTTGCAGCAAAGGATATGCATGGAGGTGAAGAGAATGAGTTCTACAAAAAACTTCAAACATCATTCATGGATATGTCTATTAAACTTCATCAAAGAGATCAGATATATCTTAAGTCCATTGAGAAACAGAAGAAAGAAGTCGTGAAACTTCAGAAGGAATATGAAAGCTCCATTCAGTCTCTCTTAGAGAAAGTTGACAACCTCAGCCAATCCTTCTCTCAGCAAATGAAACTCGGTCAGTAGGAGGTGAAAATGGAAGTTGAAAATACCTCCTACTTGGTCGAACTTCTTCTCACTAATGTTCAGTACCTGTCCCAAATGATTGATGACAAAAAGGGGAAGAAAAAGACGAAGCATAAAAAGAGGAACAAAGCTGTCATGAAAAGGAAGGACAAGAGGCTGAAGCTGAAGAAGAACAAAGATCATGTGCATACAACTAAGGGGGAGCCAGAAGAAGATGAAGGAAGAATAGCAAGAATTGAGGGGGAGCAGAAACCAGAGGAAGATGAAGAAGAACTAGAAGAAAGCAACAGCTGAAAGCAGTCACAAGGTATCCTAGCATGAATTAACAAAGATGAGGTACATTTCTAATAAGAAAGAAGGAATTAATTGCTATATGTTAATCTAGATCTAGGATCTCCTTGATTGAACTGATATAGCTTGTGGACTGCATGTGTTTAAGCTTTATGGCATGCTTAACATAAATGTTATATGAATGATTACTTTTAATGCACATCGTGTCATTTATGCCTCTTGATCTAGAAATACAGTGACTTACTATATCTTAAGTCACATTAACAATCATACATTTGCATATATTACTTGAAGTGAATGTTATGCTATAAGTATTTTTGTCATCATCAAATAGGGGGAGATTGTTGAAAATCTGCATTAGTATCTTTAGCTCATTCTTATAGGAGGAGATTGTTAACAGATCTGCATGAGATTCTATTATTCATTGTATGAGATTTGATTGATGACAAAATAATTAAAAGAGCATTCACTGATTAAGCTGTGTAAAGTCCTTAATGATATATATGTACAAGGACTTAGATTGGAAAGATCAAATATGTTAGGATGATCTGAGTTGAATTAATATTTATCTGATCAAAGCATATTTGTAATGTTAAGTATTGTAAAGTCCTTACAAAGAATTCATATACAAAGACTTAGATAGAAAATATCAAACTTGTTAGGTTGATCTAATGTATTAAGATGATAAGGCTAGATTGATCGTTAAGTACTACACAAATCATCATCCAGTGGAGGATCGTAGAATAGTCAAGAAACCTAGAGCTCAGTGAACTTAAAGCATCGCAGTGTTTGCCAGGCAGACGTAGAGTGAAGCTCATTTAGTCGCATCGTAGAGTTGGGCCAGGTAGACGTAGAGTAAGGCTCGGCCTGTCGCAGAGCTCATTCAGCATCGTAGAGCTCTTTTTCTTGGGTTCGTAGAGTCAATATAGTCAGTCACTCTACGACCCCCATAAACAATTTACAATCAAGCAAGAACGTAGAGTAACCTCTGCCTAAACACTCAAAGTTAAAGTAGCAATCTTCTTAAAGGCTACTAAGTAAGTTGTTCATATCAGACAAGCCAAACAAAGATCTCAGAGTGCACCCGAAGCATTAAGTCCTAACAGAGATCATAGGGCAGCTCAAATATACACTCTACGATTCCATCAAGACTCTACGATTTGCATCTTAGACAAGATCGTAGAATGGGAAAGTATCAGCCTAATCAAGTGATCGTAGAGTTAAGCAAAGATATTCTGCCAGATATAAACGAAGCACAAATGTCTGAAGAATAGTAGAGCATTCTTGTGTGATGTCGCAAGCAACCAAAATAAAACCTTACTGCAAACAATAATTATGTAGTAGTGCAAGCAAGAGTCGATCCCATAGAGAATGATTAATCTATTTTTATATTTTGTATACCAGAAAAGGGGGTTTTGAATGTAATTATTAAAGTAAACTAAAAATAATTCAAAATAATTTATTAAAGTAATTAGAGAAATTGTAGCTTGGATTAAATCAACTTCCACCTCAGAAAATTACACTGATCATTGACTCAAGCATAATCAATTAATATTTTGAATATTCATCATTAGAATCAATTCACCATTCTGAATCATTCCATGTCTTTTCTTAATTTTAGTTAGATAGAAACAAGCGATCTAAATAACCCTAACTACTAAATAACTTCAGACAAGCGCTAAAAGTTTAATCTAGTAGATGCTTTAAGAATTAGAAAAATCGATGAAGCTAAACAACACAAGCACAAGCGGTTGCATTTAATTTAGTTGAGTAGTCTCCCTAAGATATAATAATCCCGTGATCTGCAGTCAATTATTAACCTTAGTTGCTTCACAAATTAGAGTGACTAAACAATTACGGATTTGATATCTAATTTAGCAGTAGATTTCTACGAATAAATAAACTAGTGTGCACTCTAGTAATTAAACATATCAATCATAGAATTCAAGCACAGAAGAATAATCAATACTCAAAATAATAATTGAACAATTAAAATCAATTAGATCTCACAGTGTAATAATCTGAGGCTTCCGTCTCCTTAATCCAAGAACAAGAATTTAGTTACACATGGCCTTGAAAACATTAAAGAATAATAGAGAGAAAAGTTTGTAGACAAGTTCCTAAGCTCTATTGGTAATCTTCTATTTATAGGCATAAGGAATTAATTCTTTTCCATGTAGGTTTCAACTTCCTAGTGGCAATCAATTTCCTTCAAGAAGATCTTCTAGATAGATTTTCCTTTCCTTCATTAGATTTGACTTGCTCACCAAGATTGTTCCACTTCCTTCCTTATCCTTGTAGGATTCTTCTTGTTTCTTTCATTCCATGAATAGAAGCATTAAATATTATTTGATCACTAAGATATTGACTTTATTGTAATAAAATATTAAATCCTACAAAATAAAATAAAACATATTAATTACATAAACTAATATAATTAAAAAGAAAAAACATTTAATTGCATCTTAAATAAAAATATTAGAATAATGAGTGTATTTAGGCACAAAATAAATACAAAAACTTAAGTATTAAGGGATAAAAATATAACATATTTTATTCTTATCACATTCCTCTACAAGAATGAAGTTAGCATCTGGAGATCATAGAGCAGTCCTCTATGACATAACAGCAGAGACAACATCTAAGAAACGAAGAGCATTCCTCTACAAGAATTAAGCTAGCATCCAAAGATCATAGAGTAGTCCTCTAGGATAATAAAGAGTCTACAAAGCTAACACATGAAAAACATAGAGCAATCCTCTACGATAAGCAAGCTGCAGCAAAAGCTCAACAAGATCATGAACCGATGCTCTGAGAGCGTAATGCTCAATAGAGATCACAGAGTATAAAAGGTACAACTGCAGAATAGTAAGAAACATATTAAAGCGTAGAGCAAGTGCAGTCAATTATTCTACGAGCTCCAGGGCAGTGTACATTAAGCATGATCATAGGGCCACATTATGGAGCGAGTAGATAACCCTACGATCAGAAGTAAAAGACTATAACCCAATTGATCGTAGAGTACATAAGTGCCAACAAGGATTACAGAAATCAGAAGCACTTAGGTTAATCATCCCAAGATGAGCGGCTGATTATTAAATGAGCGAAATGGGGAACCAATCTCAGTGGGGTTCAAACAGCCATGTTTACTGCAGCAAAAAGTTAGCACACATGACTCCACTACTTTAGTACCAGTTAATGAAAGCTGACTTAGCCATCACTAGCAGACTTCAAGGAGTAAAATATTCATTGGTACAATAAAGAAGTCTACAGAAAGAAAATCTTAAACGGGAAGATTTACAACAGGAAGATATCAACGACAAGCTTCTAACGGGAAGATTATGAAGATCTACATAATAGCAAACTTGAAATGGAATCAAGAGGGTGAACGTGAGCAAGAACATCGATTGAACAAATCTGCTGAAGTTTCACCGAGATATGCTGAAGTGCTGACATATGAGCTGAGAGTCGAATGACCAAGAAGCCAAAATCAAGAGTGATTAGAGCTAACAACAAAATCTAGAAGAGCAACTATGTGATCAATCATGAACACTGTGAGCTGACAAAATGAAGAAATGGGTTTTGTATACAAGACAACAAGTGTTCATGACTGCTAAAGCTCAAAGATACATCAAGCATATTTGAAGAACTTAAGCAGTACATGAAGGGTGATCATTTGCATCTGCTGAATACCTAAAGAAGAGCCTCAATTATCAACGTCAGCTGCATCCAGAAGCTGATCACTAACAGCTACTAAGTACCTAAAGATGAAGGAGATTAAAGCTCATCTTAGCAACACAATCCAACAATCATCAACACACCAAGGAGGGTCTTCGGGTCATTGTCTTAAGTGACTAAAGAGTTCCAAGACTGCTGGTCTTGAAGAGTACTAAATGTACTAGGTGATTCTAAGGCTACTGGCTTTAGTCTGCAGAGTTCTAAGGCTGCTGGTCTTGAAGAGTACTAAGTGTACTAGGTGATTCTAAGGTTGCGGGGTCTTATCATAATCATCAGACTTAAATTATGGTAAAAAGTTCTCTTTGGCTGGAGTGCAAAGAGCAATCGTTGATTAACATGATTATGACTAGGAACTGTGAATTGGTATAATCATGACCTTTGGTGTTATAGACAAATGCTTGTGGTGAAAGTTCTCTTTGGCTTGTAGTGCAAAGATGAATTGTTGATTGGTATGATCATGACCGTTGGTGTTACAAATGAATATCTTTGGCCCGTAGTGCAAAGATAAACTGTTGATTTGCAGGAACTGTTGATTGGTGTTTGGCCGTAGTGCAAAGATAAACTGTTGATTTATAGGAACTGTTGATTAATGTTACAAGGATAAAATATTGATGGTGAACTTTTAAATTGGAGAAGATTGTGGACATTATGATCCATTTTACCCTCGTAATTGATTGTTATTTCTACTACAGTTATTGATCTAAAACTTGTTGTCTATTAAATTCTATCAGATTTATCCTTGTTGAAGACTAAAGATAATTTATTCTTTATTATCTTAGTCATGATATTTTTTACTGGGCTATTTGAGCTCACTCTTTTTAGTTTTGTTCTATTGTTCTTCTCAGGAAATGAAAGTGTAGTTGGGACTAGCCGGGGAATGGAATAATGGTCCGAGAGAGTCATTGTAGTATTCTTCACTATGTAGTGTAATAGTATGACAATAATTGTAGTGAATATATAGATTGGATTATTGTATTGTGTATTGTATTGTTAAGTTCATGGGCGGATCTACTGCAAGGGCAGCATAAGCAGCTGCCTATGCTCACTTTTTTTTTTTATAGGTAAACTCTTGGGGCAAAATTTGTAAGTCAGTAAACTCAAAGGGCAGATTTAAAACAAAAGTTAAAGTGCATGGGGCAAAAAATAATTTCCATTATAAATTTATAATCTAATTCTTTAAACTTCAAAGTATGCTTACAGGGAGTTAGAAAGGGGCGAGAGCCTGAATCTAATTCTTCTCCATTTCTGCTTCACTGTTGGTGCTTTTAAATTCTATCTAAATGTTTATTTATTTTAAAATTTCTTTTTATTTTAGGTAATGATTTATGAATATTTATTTATTGTATATTATAGAATTCTATGTACATTGCATAAAATAATTGCTCTTAAAGGGGTTGTTGACTTATTATATATATTAACAATATTGTAACAAAATACATGTTTTACATATGCAACTGGCCCGAAAATACAAAATTATCTTTAAAAAATCTAGATCGGGGGCGCAGCCCCCGAACCCCCGCCAAATCCGCTCTAAGACTAAAATTCGCCCATACTGGGTTCGATTTCTAGATCTGCCCTTGGTTAAGTTTGATTATTGTATTTTGACGACTCAAATAGTGTTGTGTAAACTCGATTTTGGGAGCGTCACAAAAATTAGACAAAAGGAAGTACTAATATCTTTTAAAATTTATTTTTCAACTAATCCATCCTTAGTCGTTCATTATAATCACAACTGACCAAGATTAAAAAGGAAGATTAAGTATCCGCAAGAAGTTTCTGCGAATACTAATTCGCAGAAAATTTTCTGCAGGAATTTTATGCTGATAGTTTACATTAAAAAATGTCAGAATATTCATTCTTTCTCCTAACTCGACCTTTTCTATTTCTTCAATAAAATTTTAAAATTCAATAACTTTTTTGTTACAAATTCAAATTGTTAATCTATATATATTGTTAAAAAGCACTCGCTAACTTCTTTAAAACAATAGCTATTGTTGATATCTTTTTATTTAGCTAAAATGACTAAAATAGGGATTAAAATTTTGCATTTTGAAATATACCATTATAAGTTTTGGTTGCAACTTTTGACATTTTAACTACATCAAAATATATCAACAATCTCGCTTGTTTTGAATATCTTTTCGAGACCTTTCCAATGATATACAAATTGACAATTTGAATTTAATTTATAACAAAAAATATATTAAATTTTGAAATTTGGTTGGAGAAAGAGAAAGTTTTGAGTTAGGAAAGAGAATAAATATTCAGATCATATCTGGATTTTTTAACATAAAAAACTATCCACAAGAACTTAGAACATCTCCAGCAGGCCGAATAAGAAACAATCCTAGACTAAATATAGTCTAAGATTCATATTTCACTCCAGTAGACTAAATTTAGTCCATGAGTTTTTTCCGATAAAGCTAGTGGACTATATCAAGAAACTATAATTTGGTGGACTATAATTTTAAATATATTTAAATGGGAGGGTGAAAGGATGATTGGTGGACTATATTCATTAAATATAATATAATTTTTTAATATTATAGTCAATGGGATAGTCTATCTGCTGGAATCATTGAAGACTAAAGGATACTGCTGATATCATATGGACTAAATAATGTCCATGGAATAGTCCACCTGTTGGAGATGCTCTTATTACAAATACTAAATCTTTTCTTCTAATCTTGGTCGGCTGCAATTTCAATGCATAAGGATCACACACACACACAGATATATATATATATATATATATATATATATATATATATATATAGATTAGGTTGTTCTTTTAGTTTTAGTGGGTTATGGTTGTGGACTTTTAGATTAGATGAGGAATCAGCCCTTGTTTAAGATTTTTTCTCTGTTTTTTTTATATTGTATTGCTTCAAGTCCTTTGTTTAGAAAAACATGTAGTTCAAATTACTAGAGTGAAATTCTCACCATACACAAGGTAAATTAGACTTAATATATGCCCTTAAATATCAAGTGAGAGGGATGCATGAAAGAACATATAGGAAATACCAATGTTTCCAATAAACTAAATTTCCAACTACCACCATTGATCTAATTTCAAACTAAGATTTCATAATGCAGTATTACAGTTGTTCAAAGTACCAAATAAACATACAAGTGAGACTATGTTTTCAGCTGCTTATTTAACCAAGTACATGCAGGATGATAACTAATGATACCACAAAGGAAAGACAACTACCATTATTATTTTGGGTCACAAATATTTATTTCATTTTTTGTCCCCGTAAGTGTAGATGTATTCCTATTTTATCCTCCCTAACTTTAACTCTCTCTTTTTTATTTTTTTATTTTGTCCTCCAAATTTAGTAATATTTTTATTTTATCCTCCCACTAATTAGACACGTAATGGGTATATTTTATTTTCATGCTAATTAGATATGCAATGCGTGCCACATGATGCTAGTATATATAATATTTCTCGTATGCTGCAAATATTACTCCTTCCAACTAAGAGGAGAGAGAGAGAGAGAGAATAAATGAAGAGTAAAGCTCATATTCTAGTCATCCCTTTCCCTACTCAAGGCCACATAAACCCAATGCTCCAATTTTCTAAGTGTTTAGCTTCCAAAGGCCTTAAAGTAGCCTTACTCCTCACCACCACCATTACCAAGTCCATAAAACCAGCAATAGGCTCGATCTCAATCGTGCCCATCTCTAGTGGCTATGAGAACGACAAACTCGATATTTTAAATGCATTTGTCGAGTGTATTAACGACGTCGTTTCACAAACCTTGCCCGAAATTATTAAAAAACAGGGCATCCCTGTTAATCTCCTTGTGTATGACTTAATGACATGGGCTTGGGCTAAGGGTAGCTACTACAAGAAAGCAAGGCTATGACGACGGTACGAGTTGTTCGTTATAGAACCGAAAATCATCGATATGCCCACGGAACCTAACTGTGGCCGACTATGGGCATAACGTAACTGTGGCCGTTAGCGCCGTGGGCATATGCTGACAGGTCTATTGTTGTCACAATTTTTGTCGGTCGTCATAACCCGAATGTCGATGGTCTCGTCCCCAACACCGACAGATCCCCACCGTAGGTAAAAAGAACCATAGCGATAAGTGTTATTTCGTCGAGGTTTAAGTTGCCTTAAGGCGACAACATTTACTGTCGGCGTAGAGTTAATGACACATATTGTTTATAATACTATGACGACCATAATACCGTCCGCATATACCTTTCTATTTAATATAATTTAGACATGTTTATTTAACACCGCATACATTAAACTTAAAAGTCAACCAATTTCAAATATTAATTATATAAATTCACTGTGCATACATAGCCATAGCAAGTAATTAGTTAAGCTTAATAAAAATTATCTAAGATTCAAGTTAACTATACAAAAGATACTCCAATTCACTTGTAGCTTAAATTTACATATGATTGGCAAATGCTCGACAAAAAGTGCCATCAACATTAATAATCCTAGTCGGATTCACTTGTAGTGTGCGTAGACATATGGATCAGTAAGATACTTGAACAAAAGTGCATTAATATTTCTACTCCGTTTCGCTTGTAGCTTCATAAAATTTTAATTCTAAGATATATACTTGAACAAAAGACACTATGACCATCACTAAGCATCACCCAAGTTTGTGGTTCTGGATTGTCCCTACAACAAAACACAAGATATACAAATAATTAGAATACTAACGAGTGATAAAAACCAAGCTGCATAGCAAATTAAGTAATAGAATCAAAAATAAAAAAAATCAACTTGAACGACATTTAATTAACATATGACAACTGAAAATTTGGTGCCAGTGAACCTTGTAATAACTTATGAAAAGAGTAAATAGGCTAATGCACATACCCTTTAAAGAAATAAAAAAAAACAAAAACAAAAACAAAATCATATTAACAAGAACAAAATCAAAAATTTATCTTATCAGAAATTTATCTTTATTATCCTCATACACAAGACAAAACATGCATACAAGTCAACGCACTAAGAGATAACACAATGAAAACCAACCTCATAAATACAAATCAAATATGTATATATATAATTATATAAATATATATATGATTATGATACTTAATGCTGAAAATAAATAGATATATATTTGAACAAAACATACCTTCAAAGAAGAAAGAAAAAGGATCGGCAAGTGGTGAGTGAGAAACAGAGCAAAACGAAAAGAGGAATCAAGCGACCTACTACTCCTATAATCATATTAACAAGAACAAAAGTTTAAAGAAATAAAAAAACAAAATCATAATCCTAGCATGGTGATCAACTTTGGGGTTCAACTAAAATATAAAAGTGAACTATGTGGTAGCAAAAGAAAAAATCAGATAAACTCAAACCGCATGAGCAATCTCACTGAGGGTAAATTCAATCCCTGTCACAAAAAGGGATTGCATGAATCCCTGGCCTTATTTCAGAAACAGGCAGACAAGATTGGCCAGCAAAATCATCAAAAAGTTACGAGTTATCTAATAATTTCATAAATTTGTACATTATAAAAATATGTAGATGGTAGAATGATACATGTGGAAATTGTGAAACCTGATAAGTATTCATATGGTCGATACCCTAAAACCTCGGGACCACCTAAAGAGCAAAATCTGCTGACTCAAGATGAGGAAGAGTAGTTTTAAGGTGCGCCATTAAATTCCTACATTTTATTTGTTGGTACCAAGTATATGGAACAGCTTCAGAGTTCATTAATGTTTTACAAGCTCAATCCTATATATGATAGTAGAATACATGGATTTTCTTATGTTTTTCCGCTTCTTTTTGATAATTTAGTAGGATACATTTATTGATATATGAATTGAGAAAGTTATTGGATCTAATGAGAAAAAGAAAAAATTGTGAAGGCACTTGGCAGCATAAGTATCACTATTCTCTTGCATTTTGTTGGATCTCTGGTAAAAAGAAGATTAAATAGAAGGAAAAGAAGTTGCCCTACCATTGCTTGCAAACAAGCAGTGAAATAGGAATTAACTGAACTAAACATTTTAGCCATTTTCTAGTTAAAAGGGACTAGAGGATATTTAATGGCAACCAGCTTTAAAGCCAAGTTCCATTGTTCCAAAAAAGCTATACTCACCCTCAAGACTGAGAAAAGAAAAAAGGATAGTAATTTCAAAAAAAAAAAATTAAAAACTGGAGAGGAAACTAAAGTTTGTTATACAATTTTTGTGTTACTAAAAGTTTTTTAATGAACAGAATTGAAATAAAAACATAAACTTCAACATCAATAAGTTGCCCTTTTTTGTACCTGTTGATTCTCAACTAATTCTGTCAATCTATTCACCTTCGCTGCTAACTCCGCATGAAGTACTTGGTAAGCAGCTTGCTCCTCATGAAGTACTTGGTAAGCAGCAAGTTGGGCCTTCAAAGTATCTATCTCCTCTTGTGCTGCGTTATTGGCTACCACAGGTGTGCCACTACGCTGAGTCGATTTCCAAATGTCTGTTGATATGGCTCGAAATCCTACAGAGATGATTCTCCCATGTCCACCTTTTCCCAAAACTTGGGAGACAATGTCATTCGGGCCAGACTTTTCAATTTGGTTTTTCTCACCCTCAAATGCAGCATCATTAACCTTCTTTACTTCTTCCTGTAAGATATTATTACAATGAATAATCAACTAAAAAAAACAAAAAAGGAAGAAAGAAAGGAAAAAAAGGAATACCAGCGAAGGCAAAGATGAAATAAGCATTTATTTCTTACTGTTGCAGACTTGTGGATTGTGCCGTCCTTTCTAGTATAAGATGAGATAAACAATTCACCACGAGTTGGACTTTTCCCATCTTTATCCTTCTCCACCTGCCGAGTTATGGAAAAAGAAAAGGAATGAAATTAAATAAATTGGTCTAGCATATTAGTTACTATATACACACACACACACACACATATATATATATAATTACCAATTCCTGCCTCTTCCTTGCAAGTGATTTTCGTCCTAAAGTATGTTGTCTCTTCAATTTAGTGCGATTCTCTTTGTTTCTTTCTGCTTCTTTCTTCAAATGATAAATAAATTTATAAGATAAACTCTCTAATTATTGATAATTGCATTGAGATGTAAATACGTAAATATTTTTAAAACCTGAACTTCTGGGCCACCCCAAACATCCACTAGAACTGCCCATTGTTCTTTCTTCACCCTCTTATCCATCATATTATTAATTGAAGCTTGACGATTATCCGGGACATAGTATTTATTTTTCAAGTCATTCTTAAACTCTTTCCATGCTTTGCCTATCAATGCTAAAAGATTTGTTTTGACCCCAACATCAGATTGGTTGGTGGAGAACCTCTTCTCAATTTGCTTCCATGCCTTTTCCTTACCATCACTTGGCACTTTCGTCCAAGACGTGAAATCAATTGGGAAATACTCGGACATACGAGCCAAACATCCTATGAAAGTTGTCAACTCTTTCACCACACTTTCAGGAGCAATCAGATTACCTATGTGGTCATAAACCACATTCACTTGTGTCATCCTCCTCCATATAGGCAAACCCAAAGTAGGACCTCGTTTCTTTCTGCTAGTGGAGCCTACAAAAATATAAAAGAAATGTCCATGTTACTTTTTCAGTACTATATGACTAAGTGGTGTAATAATAACAAAATGTTACTGATAAGTCACCACAAATACATCTAATAAAATATTTGAAGTGCTACCAATTTATTGTGCAAAGGTAAAGTAACCTGTTGCCGCATGCGCATCATCATGTGTTTCCTGTTCTTGCTGCAATCTCTCAACATATGCAATCATTTCAGAATCAGTAGGTGTATTGCCATTATCGTGAGCCATGAATGTATGTCTACACATGAAAATTAAGAATAATAAAAAAAAACAGAGTGTTAGCACATGTAATGTAATGATGAATGTAAATATACTTGTAATTAGGTACAATGAAATATGGACATATAGCATAAAATTAATCACATTTTATTAAAAGCATATAAAGGAATTCTTATAATAACTGTCATAAGTGGCTTTCAAAATTTACAAAATCATTCCTCCTCTTCCTCTTCTTCATCATCATCCTCTTCTACTTCCTCTGCCTCATCCCCATTCTCTTCATCTGACCACTCCTCCTTCTGGATAATTATCCAAAAGATTGCCCACTTTATACACCATTCCCCCATCCTATTTCTCATTCTCTTTTATTTTTTGTTCCTTACACCTTTTCATTTTGTTCCTTTCTTGATTTCTTCTATACCACCACTACCAGAAGAAAGACTTGTTATTTCTAGGTTTAAATATGAAGCACAAATGCATTTTTAATATTGTAAATTTTGATAAAACTATTTTTGTGCAACATATATGGAGTATCAAGCAAATCCATATAGGTGAGCAGCTAGGTCTGACCAAGAAGGAAGAACATATATACATATAACAATAAATGCACCAGAAGTAATTAAATTTCAACTAACCTATTTATTGTAATAATTCCATGCCCATCTACAACAGTATGCCTTTCTGGAACTGAAAGTAAACTTATCATATCATAAAGCCATAAAGTTGATTAAAAAAATAAAAGACAATATTAAATGGATAATCAAAGAGGGAATGAAGAGAAATGACATCCAGCCAATAATCCAACTCCTATCAGGCAGCAAAAATGGCCTATGCTAAACCAGTTTCCACATTCTTTCTCTCCTTTGTATGTTGTTTTTGTTCTTGTCTCCATCTCATTCTACTTCAGACAATGATGCTGCTGCTTCTAAAGTTAACTTGTCTCTGTACTATGAATCTCTCTGTCCATATTGTGAAAATTTCATTGTGAATCAACTCCAGAAGGTCTTTGAATAAGATCTCATCTCCATTATAAATCTCTGGCTAGTCCCTTGAGGTAACGCCAAGGGCGGAGCTAGGAATTTTGTCTATCCTGGGCTACCAAGTACCAACCATATATACAAAAAATTGCCCTACCAAAATCAATCATAAACTCAAAATCATACATAGTAATAAGATTCAAATGTACATAACATGTAAGGAAAAAGGAAAACAAAACATACTATTTAAGTTGCATCCTTCTATGTTTTGTAGAACAGAATTCGTCTATTATGGAATCTGAATCAATATCTTCAACAAGCTCCCGTTCAATGTAAATCATCATAGAATCTGCTAAAAACTCCACTTCCATTTTATTGCGAGAAGTAGTTTTAACATGTTTCATAGCTGAAAATGCTCGTTCTGTCGTGGCAGTGGAAACAGGTAGAGTCAAAACAAGACGAATCAATCTATCAATCAAATTGTAATGCTGCAACTTATTTGTTTCAACTAATCCGCGACACAATTCAGTAATGGTAGACATATTTTGAAAGCTCTGATGATGGAGCACATCAATTTTATAATGATTCAACTGACATCTCAAATAATGCATTTCTTGTTCAGTGAAATCTTCTGGATAAAATTTCTCAGCAAGCTTGCAAATATCATCAACTTTGAATGATTTAAAGTTATCCTTCGGCTCTAAAGCAGAGCTAAGTATAAGGAGTTCCACTGCACCATCACTAAATCTAGAATTCAACTCTTCATGCTGAAAATCTATTGCTGAATTAAACACATCAAAATGATAGTGTTGACAAACTGTCATCGATTCTTTTTGTTGGCATGAACGACCTGTAGCCCTTTTATATGAAGCATTCATATCTGGTATGTCAATGTCATTTTGTGTGCAAACTGATTGCACATGCTCAAGGAGATGATCAAATCCCTCTTCTCTCAAAGTGTGAAGTAGTGCTTTAGTAGTTGAGACTAGATCCATGGCATTTACAATGTCAAGAGATTTGTGCTGCAAAGCTCTACAAAGCAAATCAGTAATCCCCATAATTTTATGCATCATATATAGAGTGAAAATAAATTCAAAAGACCTCATTATGATCAAACAACCACCAGCTTCTCCACGCATAGAGTTAGAGGATCCTTCTTCAACAATACTTTCAAGCACTGAAATAGTTACACCATACATATCAATTAAGCTGCAAATAGAATCAAAATGAGAGCTCCACCGAGTAGCTCCACTCACTCCGATGTAGATTACCAATCTGATTAATGCCTCTACCAGTATCACGTTCACCAGAAGCTACCCATACGTGCAATTTCAATAGCTTGAGCAGAAATGTAACTCAGTGTGCCATTTGGAGAAGCACCAATGAGATTGATAATAGTTGTTAGTTTCGAAAAAAAATTGCCAAATAGAAATCTCTTTTGCAGAAGCTGCAACTAATGCTAATTGTAGTCTGTGAGCAAAACAATGTACATAATATGCATACGGACAATCTTTAAGAAATAGAGCTTGAAGCCCGTTCCAAGCACCACGCATATTACTAGCACCATCATACCCTTGACCTCGCATATTAAGGATATGCAAATTATATTGAGCAAGGACATTAGATATTTCTTTCTTCAATGTTAAAGCAGTAGTGTCTGAAACATGCACAATCTCAAAAAAACGCTCTCGTAAGAAACCATGACTGTCAACAAATCTCAAAACAATAGCCATCTGCTCTTTATTCGATGCATCTTTGGCTTCATCAACCAAAATACAGAACTTTGCATCTCCAACTTCTTCACGAATTTTTCTTCTAACTTTGTTTGCAAGAATATGCAAAATTTCTTTTTGAATAGTCGGTGAAATATATTTAGCATTTTTCGGAGCTTTCTCTAAGACTACATCACCAATGTTAACATTCAATCGGCCCATAAGTTTTATCAACTCTATTAAATTACCACGATTGCTAGAAGTTGGAGATTCATCACGACCTCTAAATGCACAAGCTTGCAAGCTAAGCCACTTTATACTCTCAATTGTTGCCATAAGTCGCAATCGATTCTTTTGAACTTCTTCTAAAGTTTGTGCATTCAACACTTTGTCAATATGTCCAGTTACTTTCATTAAGTCTTCTTCAACACATTTTACTAACTGCATTCCTATGTTGGGTGAAGTAGGACCTCCCATAATGCATCAAAAGTGCACATCTTAACTCCATCATTAACCCTTTTCCAATTATTAAACCCTTTAGTACGTAATGAATGCAGGATGGAGAGGCACCTTATTTTGAAAAACAAAGCATGAAAAACAAAATGTTACATCCTTTGATGGAGAGTACTCTAACCAAGGAAAAGATTCAAACCACAAATATTGAAATTTTCGATTTTATGACCCTGATTTAGTCCTTGGGTACTCTGCCAACTTAGGTTGATACGGGCCCATTTTGATATAAGCTCTCCTAATTTCATCTCGTTGATTAACGGGATGTTGCCATATAGGGATCTAAATCCCAGGATCCCGTTCAAGAGTACTAAGATCAATTTCAACTCTTCGAGATTTAGAAAGGGGCGGTTGGTGATTTGAGATATCATCATTAGATGGAGAATGTATTTCACTAGTTGATGCACTTTCTCTTGGTTTAAAGGAAGAAAACAAAGTTTTTTCTCTCTTGCTTCCTTGACTCTCCATTGTCACTTATTCAAATTAAATATTCAGAATTCAAACTAAATATTTAGAAACTTACTTTGTTTACTCGTCACGGTTCAATTGAATGATTCCCCAAATGCTCAAGCCTCAAACCAAATTTACGTTCTACATTCAAACAAAATCATGAATTAATTTCAAAGTATAAGAAATCAATTACACTAATATTTGGGGATGATATATCATGTGAACAGCAGAACAGAGATATAGACAAATACATTGAAAAATCAAAAATAAACAAAGATAATACTGAAATAAAAATGAATTTATTGACATTAATTTTTTTCCTTTTTATGTAATTTACTTTCTACATTCAACCAAAATCATGAATTAATTTCAAAGCCTAAGAAACCAATTACACTAATATTTGGGGATGATATATCATGTGAATAGAGATATAGACAAATGCCTTGAAAAATCAAAAATAAACAAAGATATTAATGAAATGAAATGAATTTATTGACATGAAATGAAATAAATTTATTGAATTTATTGACAGTAACAAACCAAGAGAAAAAAAAAACTCGCACATAATTTTGCAAAGAAACAAAAAAGCCCTAATTTAGTTACCTTTTAAATCTGAGTACTCTGATATTCACAATAGGCAGTGGACTAGCGGAGTAATAGAAATGTAGAAGAAGTAGTGGGTTTAACAGCGGAGCTGCAGAGGCGAGATGTAGAAACTAAAAGTAAAAGAAGAATGAAAAGTTGAAGAAGCTCTGCATCAGCATAATGAAATAACCATTAAGCCATACAATACAGGGGAATGTGGAAAGTGAGCGGCGGACGGACTTCTCTTCAAATTAGAATTAGTTTATGAAAATTTTATTTTGCTCCCTCTAAGTATACCTCCTCTATTAATTAGCCCCCTTAAGTTTATTAAGTTACATATTTAGCCCTACCTTTTACCTATAAAAAAAAAAAGTTCACCTGGGCTACAGCCCACCCTAGCCCATGTGTACCTCCGTCCTTGGGTAACGCTCAGCGCATTACCAACACCAATTGGACATGCCAGGTACTGGTCAAACTTGATCTTATATTTTTAAACGGAGCGAGTACAATGTGCTTGATTTTGCTTAATCTAAACTGTAATCTAAAATTCGTAATTATTGTGTATTTAAATTTGTGCCATAAAATGCAGCATGGTCCAAACGAGTGCAAGTTTAATACAATAGAAGCCTGTGCCATTTACCTCTGGCCTGCTCCGGTAAACCTGCAATTTTGTGTGTGATTGGCAATATGCTAAGTAGTTCTTATTCGTTGTTGATCTTTTTTCTGATGCAGGAAGTGCATTTCAAGTTAATTCATTGTATTGAACGACTGTCATTGGAGGGCAGGCAAAATCAGTGGCAATCTTGTTTAGGAGGACTGCATCTGAATCAAGAACTCATGAATCATTGCTACAGTTCTGCAACTGGAACTGAAGTTAGTAATCTTGCATTCTCAGTAACAAACTTGGATTTTGTTCACAATTTGCATTTAACTATATTTTTCTTCCTATTTATTGTTGTAATATTCTCAAATAAGGGTAGAGCAAATTTATAAATATCAATAAGGAGAAACAACCAAGTAAAGGAATGAAATAACATAAATTACTAACTTGAACCAAAGAAACGTAATGCATGTAAATATGCTCCTAAGACAAATAACAAATACTTCTCCTTACGCACAATATTTGTCACTTATAATGTTCTTATAGGAAGACGACAAAGGCGAAGGGGGTTTTCTGCCCTTAGTGCCCTATGTTGTTTAAAATGTCGTATCAGTTCTTTCAAACTTAGAGGTTTAATTATCATCCATGTCAATTCTTGAACTAGTTTCTACTTTATCCAAAATCGCATAATAATAATTGTTTCTGAGTATGCGGATGACAACTATGCTTGAGCTAGCAATTAAATACAAAAGTTAATACCCATCAATAAAGGTCACTAAATTTTAACTCTAATTGAAAAACAATTTTAATCAACAAAGTTGTCAAATTGTCATTAGACATTCCAAACAAAGTCGCACCAGAAAAGCCATCCACATCCCAACTATACTATATATTACTATTAATTATGCAAGGGAAGGGATGGAGACAGTATTGTCTCATAAGGTATCTAGTAATATACTAATATTAAACATTTTATATTATTTATTTTGAATAGTAATAAGCTAGGCAGTAAATCATCAGCATGCAATTGTATATGAAATTCACGAGGTGCACAGTACATGGATACGAGCCCCACAAGCAAAATTTTAAAGACAAAAAACAAAATGAGAGAATTGAAAATGTCAGTTTGAATCTCATGTTTTCTGTGATGAAAGCACTAAAATTCACAGCACTGAATGTAATTTAGATTTAACAAAGAAGATCAGTTAGCCACCAACTGGATTTTCTAACGTCATAGTGCTGAAAATTAACATTCATAATTATCATAGATTCTTGAATTCTACTCCTTTTTATATTTTTAGGTCTTTTCTGATATCTTTTAAGATTAAATAAATTATTGACAATATATGAAATTGACGAGTCATGTGCCATAAATAAAAGGTGGACATGTAATTGCAGGAGTTCAAGCATGTGTACAACATGGGAGGCAGATATATTGCCTGGGTGGCCAATGGATTTACTGTGAAAATACCACAAACAGAAGAAACAATAAAGGCAGAAACAGAAGCAGAAATAGAAACAGAAACAAAAACAGAAACAGGAACAAAAGCATAAACGAAAACAGAAACAAAAGCAAAAACAGAGCTCTAAGCTCTTGATTTTGGTCACCCTACTGCCAACCACCATAAGTTCTTGCTTTTAAAAATTAAAACGGACTTAATTTTCTTATTTTATCTACCCATTTGGGTTCGATTCTTTAACTGGGTTACTCCACAAACTCCTAAAACTGGAATTTATTTAGCAAACCAAAATTTCAATTGGGTTGGTTTCAGTTAATTTATGGTTAGATGTTGCCCTCAATTACACTAACTAGCACAAACATACATACGGTATACATAAACCGAAGACATGCATATACAAAAAAAATAAAAAATAAAAGAAAATAGAAAGATAAAAGAAGACCCAAAATATGCTAATCTAGAAAATTATTAAGAAGATATTAAGAAGATAAAAGAAGACCCAAATGAGAAATTGTTGGAAAAAAATAAAATCACAAATACCAGATTGTTCTATGGACCTTCGTAAGTGTCGGTCACCTAAGAATGAAGAGAAGAGGGAGATCAGCACACAAACCACAATTCAACGATAGTCGATAAACACACCCAAAGTCCCAAATCGGAGAACAAAATGGAAGATAAAAGAAGACCCAAATGAGAAATTGTTGGAAAAAATTAAAATTACAAATACCAGTTTGTTCTATGGACCTTCGTAAGTGTCTGTCAACTGAGAATGAAGATAAGAGGGAGATCAGCACACAAACCTCAATTTAACGATAAACACACCCAAAGTCCCAAATCAGAGAACAAAATCGATAATACCTGAGAATCACTTGATGTGGCGAAATTACTTGACAATCAAAGAAGTAGATTAGAGAGATTAAGTTTGGGTTGGAATTTGAGGCATGATAGGATACGCGGGAGTGGGAAACAAGAAGAAGTGGGATTAGAGTATTAGAGCAGTACATAAAATATGGGACAGGGGATTTTGTATTATTTTTTATTATTATTATTATTCTACTTTTTCTTTTTCTTTTTTAGGGAATAATTGTTATTATATTATTATGTCTAATTTTTTATAAGTTTAATTTGGCTGCACTTTTATTTATCTTTTTTTTTCAGATTTTATAACAATCGTATTATAGTCGTTTTATGTTTTTTTAGTCACAGATAATTGATACTAGTCTTTTCAATTTATGAAGAGTATGACGACGAATTTTAACATTGGTCGTCATATTTCATCATCGTATCGCACTTTTGTTGTAGTGGCTTCGATTTTCACTAAGTCTTGTAGTGTAAGTTGTGCAATGTAGTACCATATGCATAAAGGCACATTGAGGGTTCCTTTAGAAGGGGAAAATGCGTCTTTGCCAGCTATGCCATTGTTGGGGATCAATGAGTTGCCTGGTATGAAGTTGTACCAAAATTTATTGAGCATTAAAATCAGCCAATTCTCAAATATTGTGGGAGCAGATTGGCTCTTGTTTAATTCTTTTGATAAGCTGGAAAATGAGGTATGTTTCTCCATACACTTTATTTTGGTACTAGTAGGAATGTTTAGAAGTGAGATTTCTCCATGCACTTTATTTTGGCTCTTATTAGGATTTTACTTATATAGGAGAATGTTATTGTTAGGGATAATCTATTAGTTAATCCTAAATTATAGTTGTTATTTTATGTTTGGTCCTCTAACTATTTATTTTGCACATTTAATTCAAATTTTATAATTTTTACAATCTCAGTCCAACCCCCCACAAAAAAAAAAAAAAGCAATTAAACTATCATGATAAACAATGATAGTTTAAGGACAAAATGTGAAAATAACTTAGTTTGGGGGCCAAATATAAAAAACAATCATACTTTAAGGAGGACTAACATGAAAGTTTTATATTTTTGAGGATAATAAACTCGAAAAAGTTAGTTAGAGGATTAGACGCATTTATAGTGTAGGAACTAACACAAATGTTATTGCTTGTTTCTAATAATGTTTTTTTTTTTTCGTTTTTGTATTTTGTATTTTTCTAGCTAGAGAAGTAAGAATTTAATGCCAGTTTATTGCAGCATATTTTCTGCTAAATTATAGCTTATAGCTACCGATTATTCAAATAAGGTATAATCAGGTTATATATATTAGCATAGCAAAATCTACAAGGTGCTACTATATAGTTATTCTTACCGATTATACAACAAAGGTATAATTGTATTGTAGATTAAAATAAGAAAATTAAAAAGCCGGTCAAAGTCATATTGTAAAATATGTAGTCATTTAATAAATCGTTAATAATGTTATTATCTTAATCGATTATAATAATTTTTAATTGCATATAATTGTGAGTATTATTTTAAAGGACATCTCTCGTCGTAAAGTGTCTCTCGCCTCCTATGTTCTCTGTATATAAACATGTTCATAGTTTCGATCATTTTGGATTACCCATCGGTAGTCAGGTTAGGACTAATATCTAATTATACACTTAATTTTAAACTTAATATCAATTTGCACCTTAAATTTTATTTTGAATTATATACAGTCGAAATTTTAAATTTCAAAATAATATACACCCTCTATATCAAAAATAATTTGCATCATAAACTTTAGTGCGAAGAGTGTAAATTATATTGAAACTCAAAGTTTGAAATACATTTAATTTAAAATAAAATTTAGGGTGTAAATTGATTTTAAAGTTAAAGTTTAGAGTTTAATTTGGAATTTAGTCGTCAGGTTAGCAAACTTTCTTTCTTTCATGTCTTGTCATAAAAAAAGATGGGTATCGTACTGTCGTTAAGCCCATAATACAACAGACGAAAACATGGGGGACGTTAACATCAATTAGCAGAATTACGTACTAAGGTTCACATGTCCAGTCCTTATTGTCATAACATATAGTACATTCTTTTTTTATATATATATATATATATATATATATATATATATATATATATATACACATACACGGGGTAAACTTCTAAAGCGAACTTTAAAAAGACTACATGGCTACGGTAACGGGTCGAATCGTCGTCATAGATACTAAAGGCGACGGTTCGTCTTTAGTTCGCTTTTTAAGGTTCGTTTTAGAAATTTACTGTGTATATATATATAGAGAGAGAGTCCGGATCTAGTCCGAGATCCCGAACTTTCTTAAAATACAGACTTTTTTTTTTTTTTGCTTTTTTATAAAACAACTAAAATAAATAAATAAATAATTATGGAACTGAAATTTTTACATAATACAGTGTTTTGGGCGTGATTTGGATACCTATATCAAAAAATGTATGTACAGTCAAAAAAAAAAGTCCCGCATTTTAACAAAATGCGGGATCCCGCACCTGATCCCCATTGTGTGTGTGTGTGTGTGTGTGTATATATATATATATATATATATATATATATATATATATTCTCAGTGTTGTTTGAGTTGTTCAACTTTGTCTTCCTTTTGTCATTTGATAAGGATATATATGCAATATATACAAGTGATTTCCATCTGCAACTAACGTTAGATGTCAGCATATTTGCATTACCATTTGGTAATCCCACTCCACAAGTGTAATACAAAATATTTTTAAAAATTTTACCCTTAAAAATTAACTGACATCTAATGTTAAGTGTGAATCATTACCCTTAACATATTAATATGAGTGTTTGTGGTTTAGTTTCAGTCTGTTAGCATATGGATATCTCAACCAGGCCCGATACATACTGCCCAAGTATTTGGACATGACTAAAGCCCAAGGGAGAGACTCCACACTAAGCCCAAGTGGTCTTGCCCTCGGAATATACAGAAGGCAGATGTAAGCTTTGATTGAGCTCCCCTCACATATTATTAATGCCTAAAGGGTTATCCTGGCGGTTATGCCCTTGCGGGTCATCGGTTTTTTACCTTTTTTATTATTATTTTTAACTGTATTGCTTCAAGTCCGATTTTTTACCTTTTTTATTATTATTTTTAACTGTATTGCTTCAAGTCCGAAGGTCTTCAAATTACCAGAGTGAAATTCTCACCATATACAAGGGAAAGACTTAACGAATGCCCTTATCTACTACCATTTTCTTGTCCAAATGTGTTGCGACCAAAAACCAAGTGAAAAGGATGCATGAAAGAACACACAAGAAATACTAATGCTGCCAATAAACTGAATTTCCATCTACCACAACCGACCGAATTTCAAACTGAGATTTCATATTGCAGCATTATTATAGCAGTCCAAAGTAACAATTTAACATACAGGTGAGACTATGTTTTCAGCTGCTTATTTAACCAAGTACATGCAGGATGATAACTAAAGATACCACAAAGGTAAGACGACTATAATTATGGAGCCAGAATAACAGTTTGACCTTACAAGAATATATGAAACAAGCAAAGCTTCAATTTCCTGCAACTTATAAAGCCCCCAACCTGCTTTTGTCTGTCCTGCAACGCCACCACAAAAAATGGGACATCAGATCATTTGGGTTCTATTGCAGCTTAAGTAGATTTACGTTCTTATAGAGAATTTTTTCAGCTGTAAAATTAGGAATATATAGTGCATGTTAATATTTTCTTTACTGCATAGGAGAGAATAATGCCGACACTTTGGGATATTAGTCCCATTTGTCAAATATGATACGTAATCTTTTTGAGTATCATTTTGTAATTCTAAAGTTAAGGCTAGTTTTGCATTTTATCCCATTACTTTTTTTGTTTCTGCAAATTATTTCCTGCTCTCTTTGTTTATCATTGTATTATCAATAAAAATAAATAGAAGTAGAGGTGGATCTGTAAGTAAAAATAGAAGAGTTAAAGCAAGCATCAAACCTTGGTGCTTAGGAAGATCCCAACAAATTCTGTATGTCTTTCTGCAAGGAGAAAAGAGAAACATAAGCTAAAATCTGCAACGTACACTGCTCAAGAGATTACTGAAACGAAAAATTATGAACAAACCTCAATTTTGAGAGGAGATGTTGAGGGGGCATATCTCTCCAGAACCTTTCCTTCTTTATCCACCAAAAACTTTGTAAAGTTCCATTTAATGCCGTCAACCAATAAACCCCCTTTCTCGGCCTTTAAGAACTTGTAGAGGGGTGCTGCATTCTTCCCATTCACCTCAATCTATGCCATTCCAATTATGAGAAAATTGTCATGTAAGATTTCTGACTTGAATGTATAAAGAGTATATGTTAACATCATCCACGGAATTATTATTGAAAACTTTTCTGTAAGCACATTTTGATTAATTGTTTACTAACAACAAACTTTGCACCATTTAAGATAAGGTAAAGGACCTTTTCTTTTTAATATATATGTTACTCTTCGTTTCTAAATTCAAAAGTCACATTAAGCGTTCAAGAACAGTTACAACTTTATCCACTTTGTGTGATACTTAAAAAACCACAAAGATACGCAAAAACTTAATGAATTGATTGATTGACTGTAATGGCCAACAGTCCAACCCCAACATACAATTTTTTTTTTATATTTTTTTTAACGCTTCACATTCATAACTCCTCAATCTACTGTGGGAAGCTAAAGAAAAATGACTTCTCCATACTGATATAAGAAGCTGATATCTTCATCTATGTAGTTTTCAATACCGCAGAAAAGATTCACTGCTCTTAGCAAGATATTTTAATCTTGATCTTATTTAATATTGTCATAGTTACTATTCCAGTCATGAAGATTACCTTATCAAATATTGGGAACTCAGCTTTGAACATGGTGCATACTGTATCCTGAATTTCTTCATTAGTTCCGGGTTCTTGCCAACCAAATTGGTTGCAAGGAAATGCCAAAATTTCAAAACCTGCCAAACAATCGAGGACATGAGGTTATGACCTTTGACCTATTGGAAATAGAATTCAGTGAAATAGAAGACTCTTGAACAGGAATTTTTAACGGACCTTGGTCTTTGTATCTTTCATACAATACGTTTAATTCTTTGTAGTTTGATTGTGTAAAACCACTGCAAACAGTGAGCATAAAATATGGAGTCAACATTACATGTAATTTAAACAGCTCCCACTACTGCAATATTGTAAGACTCCGACTTTAATAAATAAAATTTAATTTTCTTATAATTCTTATTCTAAACAGTAAGGTGTTAAATTGATAAAATTATATAGTTAATGGTGATATGTGCAAATAATAAAAAAAAAATATGTCGGGGAATATTCGTTCTGTCGGGAAATATTCGGTAAAGTACAACCGCGCCGAAACAACTAATCATTGGTGAGCCCCACAACGACATAATTGTCGAATACCGAAAACAACAGAAATAACCTTTTTAATAAAAATTGTCAATGGTACTAATACTTTTAACTGTTGAAATACCCGGTAATAAAAGAACAGTAGCACGCGCTATTCCACAGTAGCACGCAGTACTTCACATTAGCACACGGTATTCCACAGTAAAATACGGTATTGCACAGTATTTCATATTATTAATTCAATAATTGTTACAGTAACAACTGCATAATATTTTATATTGACTCAATAATTGTCACAGTAGCAACTGCATAGTATTTTATATTATTGACTCAATAATTGAAATAATATATTTAGACCAGTTAGCATTATTGGCAATTTCTAGAAGTTCTGTCGAAGAAAGGGTTTATTTGATTGCACGCCGTTTATACGGAAGACCTCCTCTTTCCTGATAACGATCTGGTTGTCAGTATTGTAAGTCTGTTATAATAATTGTGAATAATTATTGAAAGATTAAAAATGTGTGAATAATTGATAAATAAAAGGTGTTGATTAAAGATAAGTATGATAAGTGATGTGTGGTAGATGTTTGTTATATTTTTCTATAAATCGAGGAGTTTAGCATAAGGAGTTTGTTGTAAGCTTACTTATTTAAATTCTTCTAGCACACAATTACAATTCTCCTACAAACTTTTTCTTTTCAAACTTGGCTGGGAACCACAATTATTCTCCTGCAAACTTTTCTTCTTTTTTCAAACTTGGCGTGCACAAGTATTCCTTCTGTAAAAAAAATTTCAAAGTTGGTGTGCTCTCATTCTCCTATAAATAGGTTGCTCAGTTGAC
This sequence comes from Aralia elata, assembly GCA_034770075.1. Classification (NCBI taxonomy): domain Eukaryota; kingdom Viridiplantae; phylum Streptophyta; class Magnoliopsida; order Apiales; family Araliaceae; genus Aralia; species Aralia elata. The sequence goes on from CM068384.1 coordinate 22,856,941, forward strand.
CAATGAAGAACACACCAAAAACACATAGTTCTTCTACTATAATATTATGAGTATTTCTTTTGAGTGTAAGGAAACTCTGAGTGTTGCTAACGTCAGTAAAAGTGCAAGAATTACTCAAGTTAATCTCCTACATAACAGATAGTATTTAGTCTCCTACTAAGGTAAGGGATATCACTTTCTTTCATACTCCTAAATTTATTGTAAGAAATTATTATTCGTTTCTATAGCCTTATTATTAAAACGGTGAAAATTCCTGAAATGATTATAATATTCTTAATAGTTTGTGCTGACTCTGTTAATGGATTGCTCATTCTGTTGCAGTTATTTGTGAAAACTCGTATCATCTACCATATATTCTAAATATCTGATTTATCATTACTGAAAGCTAATGGTAACTTATTTATTTTAGTCATGATATTTTTTATTGGGCTATTTGCGCTCATCCTTTTGTTTCATAATTCTTTTTAGGAAATAAGACTGTAGCTGAGTCTAACGGGGAGCACATGGGAATGGAATGATGATCCGAGTTGGTAGTCGTAGTAGTTCTCAATACATTGAAAAATAGTGTTACAATAATTGTACTGAGAATTTAAAGTATGTGTGTTGTCGTATGTTCACGGTATTGTAATAATTGATTTTGGTGACTCAAATTGAGTGGTGTAGACCAGAATTTGGAGGTGTTACAAGTATTGTCATACTATATACAGCATTGCAAATTTTAAATAAGAGAATTTGTGTTTGTAGTATGTATTTTGACGATTCAAATTAGGACATGAGAATTTGCTCTGATATAGCTGATATCAACTATGACACCCCCAAATTCGGGTCTATACCATCCAATTGGGACAGGAGAATTTACTCTTAAAATTTACTTTTAGAATTTACCCAGGTACCTGCATGAAGATTGCACATGTACGAGTAGAACCGGCTTTAATTGACAAAATTAAAACTGCTCAAGTTGTTGACATAACTGGTGAATATGAGGAAAAAGGTACATGATGGTGTTATTCCGGAAGCAAGAATCAACGAGGAAGGGATACTTCGAGTCAACTCTCGACTCTGTATTCCTAACGACCCTGAATTAAAATATAAAATTATGATGGAGGCACATAACACGCCGTTTGCAATCCACCTTGGAAGTATCAAAATGTATCGTGATCTTCGACTTACATTTTGGTGGAGCAATATGAAGAAGGAGATCGCAGAGTTTATCTCAAGGTGTTTATCATGTTATTGCGTCAAGGCAGAACATCAAGTACCTAAAAGTCCATTGCAACCACTTGAGGTTCTAGAATGGGAGCATATTACTATGGATTTCGTAATAGGTCGTCCCAAAGTTTCTCAAGGCTTGGACGCAATTTGGGTCATTGTAGATAGATTGACCAAGTCCGTTCATTTCTTACCCATACGAGAAAACTATTCACTTGAGCGTCTTGCCAATATGTACATTAATGAAATTGTGAGATTGTATGGCATACCAGTATCCATAGTTTCTGATCGGGATCCCAAATTCACTTCACGATTTTAGATCAGCTTGCAAAAAACTATGGGCACCGAGCTACATTTCAGTTCTGCATACCATCCCCAGACATATGGACAATCAGAAAGGACAATCCAGACTCGAAGATCTATTAAGACATTGCGTACTAGACTTCAAGGGAAGTTGGAATAAGTATTTACCCCTAGTTAAATTCTCCTACAACAACAGTTATCAAGCAAGTATAGGCATGACTCCATTCGAGGGACGAAAGTGTCGCTCTCCAGAGTTGACACACATGACTACAAAAAGATCCAAATAATCCGACAACGAACACAAGCAGTACAAGGATAACAAAAAAATTATGTTGATCTTCATCGAAAGAACGAATGATTTAATACTAGTGACCATGTATTTTTACGTGTTGCTCTAAGGAAGGGAGTTGCGAAATTCGAAAAGAGAGGAAAGCTCAACCCTAGATTTATTGGCCCGTTTGAAATCCTCGACCGAGTAGGAACTATGACCTACAAACTAGCTTTACCACCAAGCATGTCCCATGTTCATAACGTTTTTCACATATCCATGTTACGTAAATATGTGAAGGACCTGAACCACATCATTGAATTGAAACCAAACGTGATAGCAGAAGATCTAACTTATGAGGAGATACTTGTCAAGATCTTGGATAAGAAGGAACATATTCTACGCTCAAAGGTTATACCTCAAGTCAAAGTTCTATGGAAAAACCATGATACAAAGGAAATGACCTGGGAGTTAGAATCAGAAATGAGAGTTAGGTATCCTCACCTCTTCGAAATGCCAGGTATGTATGCCAATTTCGGGACGAAATTTCATAAGGAGTGGAGGTTGTAAGACCCCGATTTTAATAAATAGAATTTAATTTTTTTATAATTCTTATTCTAAACAATAAGGTGTTAAATTGATAAAATGATATAGTTAAGGGTGATATGTTCAAATTTTAAGATAAAAAAGATGTCGGGGAATATTCGTTCTGCCGGGGACTATTCTAAAAAGTACGACGGCGCCGAAATAACCAAACATTGGTGGGCCCCACAACGACATAATTGTCGGATACCGAAAATGACAAAAATAACCTTTTTAATAAAAATTGTCAACGGTAGTAACACTTTTAACTGTTGAAATGCCTGGTAATAAAAGAACAGTAGCACGCGGTACTCCACAATAGCAAACGATATTTCACAGTAAAATACGATATTGCACAATATTTCATATTATTAATTCAATAATTGTTACAACAGCAACTGCACAGTATTTTATATTATTGACTCAATAATTACCATAGTAACAACTGCATAGTGTTTTATATTATTTGTAAGACCCCAACTTTTTATGAATAAGATATAATTTTTTATATATATTATTCTAAATAGTAAGGTGTTGATTTAATAAATGTTATAGTTATGAGTGATATGTGTTAATATAACAAATAAACAGTATGTCGAGAAATATTCTTTTCATTGGAGAATATTCTTTTTGTCGGAAAATATTATATTCGGTAAAGTACGACAGCGTCGAAATAACCAATCATTGGTAGGACCCACAACGACATAATTGTCGGATACGGAAAACGACAGAAATAATATTTTTATAAAAATCGGCAACGATACTATCACTTATAACTGTTGAAATACCTAGTAATAAAAGAATAGTAGCACGCGTTATTCCACAGTAGCACGCTAACTCCACAGTAGTACACGGTATTCCACAGTAACACACGGTATTGTATAATATTTTTTATTATTGATTCAATAATTACTACAGTGATAATTGCATAGTATTTTATATTATTGACTCAATAGTTTTTATAGTAACATCTGCACAATATTTTATATTATTAAATCAATAATTGTCACGACACAGTAAATCATATTATTTGATATGATATTATTAGACCAGTTAACATTATTGGCAATGTCTAGAAGTTCTGTCGAGGAAAAGATTATTTGATTGCGCGCCGTTTATACGGAAGACCCTCTTTCTTGGGAATAATCTGGTTGTCAATATTATGAGTCTATTATATTAATTGTGAATAAATGTTGCAAAATTGAAAAGATATGAATAATTGATGAATAAATTGGTATTGTTCTATTTGATTTTGGAAGACGCATAATTCTTTTACAATAAGTGGCCCCTCATGTGCCAAATTTTCCAATAAGTGTATTTTTTTTGGTGGATTGTGAATTCTTTCAAAGGGTGGCCCTCATTTGCCAAATTTTCCAAGTGGTGTAATTTTTATTTTGGCAGCTTGTGAATTATTTTACAAAGGGTGTCCCCACAATGGCCAAAGTTTTCAAATGGGTATACTGATAGGTTTTAAACCCGTGACTAAATTTCTTAATTAACGAAAGTTTGCCTCCTAATCGTTGCCTATAAAAAGGATACACCTTCCGAAGGTAAAGACATACCAAAAATATAGTAAGAGAAAATAAAAGAAGGACACGTGGTCTGGGTGCAAAGACGATATAATTGTATGATGTCTTTGGTCGTTATGACAAGGACACATGGTGAAAGTTCTCTTTGGCTCGTAGTGCAAAGATGGATTGTTGATTAGCATAATCATGACCGTTGGTACTACAATTGAATATCTTTGGCCCGTACTGCAAAGAAAAACTATTGATTTGCAGGAACTGTGTATTGGTAAAATCATAATCTTTGGTATTACAAGCAAAGGCATGTGGTGAAAGTTCCATTTGGCCTGGGTGCAAAGAGGAATTGTTGATTGGTATTACAAGAATAAAATATTGATGGTGAATTTTTTAAATAGGAGAAGATAGTAGACATTATGTTCTATTTGACTCTTCTAATGAATTGTTTATTCCGCTGTAGTTATTGTTGAAAATTTACCATTAAATCTTTGATTTATTATTGTTGAAGGCTAAAGATAATTTATTCTTTGTTATCTTAGTCATGATATTCTTTACTAAGCTATTTGAGCTCACCCTTTTCCATTTTGTTCTATTATTCTTCTCAGGAAATGAGAGTGTAACTAGGATTAGTCGGGGAATAGAGTGATGGTCCGAGACTGTAGAAGTATCTCAATACATTATAAATTAGTGTGACAATAATTGTATTGAGAACTTAAGTTGGGTGTGAATATTGTTTTACTAGATACGGTACAATATTTGTATTGAAAACTCACAGTATGTGTGTTGTCGTATTTTGCATGACAGTTTAATAGTTGTAAATTGGAAAATTTGTATTTGAATTTTGTATTATGTATTTTGACAACTCAAAATTGGGTTGTGTGAACCCTATTTTGGGGGCGTCACAGTTGGTATCAGAGTTTAGGGATATGATCTCTGATGGGGATATGATCTTTGGTGGAGATCTGAGATTAGAACTAGGAGGGGAGAGACGAGTAAAATACTTCGCTAGTGTGTCCTATCTAAGCTATTTCGTTATTTAATTAGTCGGTCGGGATGTAAAAGCAAGATATGACATGTCAATTTCTTTAACTAATTTTTGTTTTGTGATCACATTTCAAAATGGCATCTGAAAATCAAGAGGTGAACTACGAGACAAATGTGGCTGAGAATCAGGAAGCTACAAATAATACTGCTGCAAACTCAGAAAATTATGATGCTAACAACATGATGAATGATGATTTTTTTCGGAACTTCATGCAGTTCTTGCAGAATCAGGCGAGAAAAACTACTGCTTATAATACCAGTGGAAATGCAGGTAACTTATGAATGGTCACTGCCAAGCAGTTCAAGGAGTTAAGACCACCTGAATTTCTCGGAAAGTTGGACCCACTCAAGGCAGAGACGTGGCTCAAATAAATGATGAAAATATTTGATGTACTGCGTTTCGCTGATGATCAAAAGGTTCCCTTCGCTACCTTTATGTTACGAGGAGAGGCAGATCACTGGTGGGAATCAGTGAAACAGTATCTAATAAGGCACAGACTTCGCGAGAGTTTATAATTAGCTTACCGATTATGACTTCATCTGGTTTTCACGCCTTTTGGGAGGTTACGACAAAAGCTCTCCCCTGTACAACAGACTTTGACTTGTCTGTAACAGCCTTTGGTGTCATTATTACAGTTGGACTTAATTTTGATATAGAACATGATCGAGTTATGTGGCCTTCCTTTCCACAACTGTAACACACCTTGGATTGCTGTGTACAGTTTAGGCTGATGTGTCCTTCCTGTCCGCACTTGTAACATTTAACTAGTGGTCGTACTCCTCCCCTTGAAACTGGTGCTGGTGCCTTTCCATGGTCATTGTTGAATCTTCTCTTTTTGAAGTTGTTTCCACTCAACTCACTTCTTCTATTATTTGGACCAAGATTACCACCGAAGTGGTTACCATTTCTGGCATGATGATTTTCTCCTCGCTAGTTCTCATTGTCTACTATCTTCTCCTATTTGAAAAATTCACCATCAATATTTTATCCCTGTAACACCAATCAACAGTTCTTCTTTGCACCCAAGCCAAAGGGAACTTTCACCACATGTCTTTGCCTGTAACACCAAAGATTATGATTTTACTAATACACAGTTCCTGCAAATTAATAGTTTATCTTTGCACTACGGGCCAAAGATATTCAATTGTAACACCAATGGTCATGATCATGCCAATCAACAGTCCATCTTTACATTACGAGCTAAAGAAAACTTTCACCACGTGTCCTTGCCATACCGACCAAAGACACCATACAATTATATCGTCTTTGCACCCAGGCCAAAGATATTCACCATAATTTGATTCTTGAATGATTAGTACAAGTAACAATAATATAAAGAATGAACGAAAGTTGTAAGAATAATAAAAGAATAAAATTCGAGATTTGACATTTAACTTGTCCAGAGTTTAATAATGTCCAAATTGTCAACATGATGACCAAAATGTAGAGTCAAATTCAAGAATGATGTTCAAGATTCATATTTAAAGGATAACGATTAAAATTTAATAAGAAGGTTCAGCTAAATAAAAAGTTTAAGTGAAATCATATTAGATGAAGCGCAAACCTAAGAGGAATTTCTAAGGAATTTCTAATCATTTCAAGAATTATAGAAGCAATACTTACCATAGTAAGTTTAGATTTAAGAGTATGAATGAAAATGATATCCCTTACCTTAGAACGAAACTAGATACTGCTTTCTATGAGGTTGATCAACTTGAACAATTCTTGCACTCTTATTTTATTTTCTCTATATCTCTCTTCTTTGCTAATACTCAAATTTGAGATTTTGCTCTCTATTTCTCTTGCTATATTTTTGGTGTGTCCTTACCTTCAGAAGGTGTATCCTTTTTATAGGCAATGATTAGGAGGCAAGCTTCCGTTAATCAAGGAATTCAGTCACGGCAATTAGTATACCCATTTGAAAACTTTGGTCATTAATGGGACACCCTTTGTAAAATAATTCACAAGCTTCCAAAATAAAAATTACACCACTTGGAAAATTTGGCAAATGAGGGCCACCCTTTGAAAGAATTCACAATCCGCCAAAAATCAAAAAAATAGACACCTCTTGAAAAATTTGGCAAATGAGGGGCCACTCCTTGTAAAAGAATTTCGCATCTTCCAAAATCAATTAGAACAATACCAATTTATTCAACAATTATTCATATCTTTTCAATTTTGCAACATTTATTCACAATTAATATTATAGATTCACAATATTGACAACCAGATTATTCCTAGGAAAGAGGGGGCTTTCCATATAAACGGCGCGCAATCAAATAACCCCTTTCCTCGACAGAACTTCTAGACATTGCCAATAATGCTAATTTGTCTAATAATATCATATCAAATAATATGATTTACTGTGCCGTGACAATTAATAATATAAAATATTGTGCAGATGTTACTGTAGTAATTATTGAATCTATAATCAAAAATATTATGCAATACCGTGTGTTACTGTAGAGTACCGCGTGCTACTGTGGAGTACCGCGTGCTACTGTGGAATAACGCGTGCTACCGTTCTTTTATTACCAGGTATTTCAACAGTTACAGGTGAGAGTACTGTTGACAATTTTTATAAAAATATTATTTCTGTCGTTTCCGTCATGGTTCGAAATTGCGTTCGAGGCGCACGCCTCGAGGCGTGCTCGGCAGTTTACGAAGGCGAGGCTTACGCCTCAAAGGGAAACACAGATGCTTGCGCCTCATTTGGCTGAGGCTTGCGCCTCGTCGCGAGTCGCCTCAAAGCGCATCAAGGCGTAGGCCTTGACTCTCCTTGACCTTCTCAGTTCTATGACACAACTCTGTTTCTCTCGTTGCTTTGTTTTCTCTGTTTCTTTCTCTCTCTGTTCTTGTTTTCTCTGTTTTTTATTCCAAGAGCTATAGCTTTGCTGATTTTATATTTGCTCTGTCTCGTCTCTGTCTTCTGCTTTGATTTATATAGAGTTATAGACTGGTGGGGGCTTAATAATTAAACTTGGGAGTCCCTTTTATATAATTTATATATTTGTGGTGGACTGGTGGGGCACTAAAGTAAGACTTACCACTTAACAAGTAGCCAGTAGCCACTTAAATATCCTTCTCTGTTTCTATGCATATGTATGCCATATGCAAATCTTATACTATTATTTTATTAGTTACATGTGAGGGGTCAGACAGGATAATGGGTTGCATATATTAGTTGGTCATTTAGTTCATCAACACTTGTCCCACTATAGTGATAATGATGAACAGCTGTCCCGCTATAGTGATGATTGGAAGGATAAGAATAATGTATATTTATTTATCTACATGTACATATTTAAACTTGCTTTGGCACTGTTAGCTACATGACATGCATTTAATATCAAATACTTTGTATAATAGAATATTTATAAAATATTATTACTTATATTATAATATATAATATTTATTATTCATAAAAATTAAATAAATTTAAGATAATTAATAATAATTTTAACTTTTAAATTCAAAAGTAAAAATAAAAATAGGTAATTGATTTTCTAATCGAGGCTTATGCATCGCCTCGTTCGGAGAAAAACGCGTCGTACCGCTTATAGCTTTTTCGAACATTGATTTCCGTATCCAACAATTAGTCGTTATGGGGCCCACCAATGATTGGTTATTTCGACGCCGTCGTACTTTACCGAATATAATATTCTCCGACAAAAAAAATATTCCCCGACATACTGTTTATTTCTTATAATTAGCACCTATCACCCATAACTATAACATTTATTAATTCAACACCTTACTATTTAGAATAATATATAAAAAAAATATATAACTCTTATTCATAAAAGGTTGGGGTACATTATTGACTTAATAATTGTCACAGTAGCAACTGCATAGTATTTCAAATAATATATTTAGACTAGTTAGCATTATTAGTAATTTCTAGAAGTTCTGTCAAGGAAAGGGTTATTTGATTGCGCGTCGTTTATACGGAAGACCCCCTCTTTGCTGGGAACGATTTGGTTGTCAGTATTGTAAGTCTATTATAATAATTATGAATAATTGTTGAAAGATTGAAAATGTGTGAATAATTGATAAATAAAAGGTGTTGATTAAAGATAAGTATGATAAGTGATGTGTGGTAGATGTTTGTTAAATTTTGTTATAAATAGAGGAGTTTAGCATAAGGAGTTTGTTGTAAGTTTGACTTATTTAAATTCTTCTAGGACCCAATTACAATTGTCGTGCAAACCTTTTCTTTTCAAACTTGGCTGAGACCCACAATTATTCTCCTGTAAACTTTTTTTTTTCAAACTTGACGTGCCCAAGTATTCCTCCTACAATTTTTTTTCAAACTTGGTGTGCTCTCATTCTCCTATAAATAGGTTACTCAGTTGAGCAGTGAAGAACACACCAAAAACACAAATTTCTACTACAATATTGTGAATATTTCTTTTGAGTGTAAAGATACTCTGAGTGTTGCTAACGTCAGTATGTTAAAGATCTAGTCATATCTATTATCTCTTAAAGAACCTTTATACAAATTTCACACTAAATCGGTTGGTTTCTTGAAACTCCTTAAGATCTTTAAGAATGACATAATTTTCATATCCTGAAAATTTAGGAGGCATAAAAGGATATCGATGCATCAAGGAGAAACACACAAAAGAAAACTTGGGTTAATTTTTTGAAGAGATGCCATTTCAGATTTCCAACTTTCAGGTTGATTTTTTTCCTTTCCCTCAAGATGTGGTTCTAGTGGATATTTTTGGACCTTGAAAAATTGCCTGGTAATTCAAGTATCCTTACAACGCTTTCAACTACATACGTCATTCCATTTTCTACTGTTTAGTAAAACAAAAATACAGATTAATTATTTTCAAGTCTAAGTTCTTAGAGCACAATTCGGGCCTAAAAATTCTTAGACTTTCAAACTTGCACCTCTTTCCTATTTTTGCTGTCTTGTACACCAGTCACAATTTTTTCTTATGTATCATAATGAATGGTTCCTGGCCAAGCATTGAAACAAAGAGAACTATACATTCTGAAATTCCATTATTCCACATGGTTGCGCCAAATAAATAAGGTCTATTGTCGCATTTAGTAAGGGATTCACATTAAAATGTAACTAAAAGTTAAAGCTTATTAGGCATCTAGTCTTGTCAATGTCTTGGTGGATTTTAGAAATTTAAGATGAAAACAGAAACTTTTGCCTCTCTGTGGAAATAATTCCGATAAGCACTAGACCACAAAGTCAATACTATTAAATGTTAACTTTCTCTAATTTTCTATTAATATTATACCCTGTTTCTTTACATATCCAATTATTATGATACGTGACAGGTTGTCAGATCCTCATCCACCAATGTTGACAACTATTAAATTCAATAAACAGATGGATAGCAACATTAAATATGAACAGGTAAGTTGAAATAATTATAAGACTCTAATTCTATTCCTTTCAACTAATCTCAATAAATTAGGAGATTTTATATATTAAGCATGCATGTATCTGTGTGCCAGTGTGAGTGTGTGTGTGTCCATTATATGTATGCGAATCGATGATAAAAACAATATAGATGATATATTATTCCAAAAGACCCAAGCAGAAATAAATCAAGTAAATTACCATTTTGAAGCAACATTTACAATCAGAAGAACTTTCCCCTTGTAATTGCTCAGAGGTACATCATTTCCTCGTATATCCTGCAGCTCAATTCAATTGAACCAAAAACTTGAAAATTTTACAGTAAACGAATGTTTAAACTAAATCCCTACTAGGACCAAATTGAGAAAACCATACATCTAAACAAGACATTAAACTAAAAGCAGAAAGGAATCAGACCCAAAATATGGGAATTTTAAATTTTCTTGCTCCTAGATTTTGTAGTCTAAGAAAGCCTAATAAACTCAGAACCAGAAAACTCAAATGTAACATCAACAGTTTCATGACTATTTGGTGATTCTGCAGATAGAATACACACAGAAGAGATTATATTACCAAATTACCAATGAAACATCACCCAAAACAGGAGCAACATGTAACATAAGAAAAGATTAGGCAAAATAAAAAATTCCAACTTCTTTTAATAGTAAATATGAGAATCAAGAAGATTATTCTATTTCTTTCTTTTTTGTGTTTTTTCCTTTTGAAATGGAAGGCTATTTGGGGTTTTGGGTGATTAATCAAGAAAGCTAAGAACATTGACACCAAAAAGGGAGCAAAAAGAAGTAGCTGACATTAACAGTAAAACAAGCAAGAAAAAAAAAGGGGGTTAGTGAGCTAAGCATAGACAAAAACCGGAGGCAATAGAATCAAAACTAATGAAAATTATGTGAGGTGATGATACCAAACAGTACCTTAACAGTGAAATCATAAACAGATTTGGGGGTTTCTTCAGCCATTTTTTGAGTAGAAGAAGAAAGGGATGAAGGGTATCTGTAAATAAAGAAGGCGGCAAGAACAAGAAAGAGGAGAGATGCCCAGTTGGTGAATTTCCACAAAGGCATACTCTCTTTTATGCAGCATTCACAACCCCCATGCCACATGTATGTGTAGTCAATCTTGCAACATTTTTAGGGAAATGATTAATTCACTGGTGGAGCTATTTTGATCGTTACAATTTAAATTGGGATGGATGTATATTACGACTTTAGGTATCGATGTTTTTATTAAATTTAATTGATAATATTTTTATAATATATTTAATACAGTGTGATAATTTTATAATTATATTTAATTTCATGTATTGATATACGTCGTAATCGTCGTGATCGTCGTAATCGTAATTCGGTTGAAATCTTTCGTAATATATAGCGGAACTCATTTAACATTTAAAAAATTTACGGAGCCGTTCGCAATATTATTGTACATAGATTAAAAATAATACTTTAATGATAGATTTTTTTTACCAAGTAAGGTCACGTATTTTAGAATAAATTCTTAGAAAAAGACTTTAAAACAATTTATCAAAAAATAATTGTGTAACACAGTATTATGTGTTTATGATAAGAGAGTGCATTTTTTAAATTTAGAACTTGCAAAAAGTAGTGTAAAATCTTGATCCCATGTAAACTCGATCATTTATATAGCTATATATTATACTCAATTTATTGATTCTATTATACAATTTGTAAAAAAATTAAAAATTAAGGATATTCGTTTGCTCTATTTTTGTCGTGAAAATTAATAAATTATTAATTTAATTTAATAATAATGAGATAATAATGAAATTATCATTAAAGAATGTCCAAAGCAATTACACACAAATTAAGAAAAATAAAATAGAGGAAAGAAAGCAATTTTTTTTTTAATTTTATCCTTAATAACCTTGCAAAACTACATAAAATGATGAATTTTTATTTTTTTTATATACTAGTAAAACTCACTAAATAACATAATTTTCTTTACTTTATATATTTATTATTATTTTTTTAACGATAAAAATATTATATTTTATATTATTTTTTAATGACGGAGGAAGTATCTATGAAAATTTTTTCTTGCAAATAAAAATCTCCTCCTAAAGTGGATATGGAAAGTCCAAAATAAAAATAATAAATACAGTCACCTGTTGTTGACTATTTCTGGAACACATAGTTTGACTTTTGACCGCAGGCAACTACTGGATGAGGTCAAAAGATGGATGATTAAGAAATGGATTTGTGAGAATATGTCTTGCTCCTTTGGTTGTATTCCTGTTATGTGTTTTTTCTTGTTGTAGTTAGTTGTACTTGTATTCATATTTCTCTAAAGTGGGAGCCTTTAAAATAGAAAATAAATAATAATAATAATAATAATAATAATAGAAAAACAGATATTTACACATTTTGAGAATTGATTTCACGAAGAAAAAAAAATTATAATTTCACAAAATCTTTTCTATATAAATAACAGATAAGTCTGACATGCACTCATGAAAGAGATATTATGAAAATATCACTTTCTTATATTTTTACTTCAACTCCATATCGATACATAATTATTTATCATCGAATAATTGTTAATAATAATTCAAAATCCAAATTAACTTTATATTAAAGGTATTATTTTTTTAATATTAATTATTATTCATTAAAGTTTTAATAATACGTACATGTTCATCAAATACTTAAAAAATGTTGGACCACTCTCAACAACTCAATATAAAAACAGTAAAGTGTGATTTCAATTGTAATAGTTAGAATAATGTTTATAAACATTAAGTTCAATCAGAATAGATAGTTTAAATTAGCTTAACTCATGACAGATTGATAAAATATACAAATCTCACTAGTAGGTCCAAAGAAATATTAATTAGTTCATCCCCATCCCATTTTATATAATATTTTTTCTGAATGTTTCAAAACGATGATAAAGTTGCACAATAAATATTTAGTGAAATAATAATGTGAATTATTTTTTTAACTTTCTATTAGATGTAGCAAGTGGATCAAGGCAATGGATTCACACAAATATTGTACAGAATAGTTTATTAATATGGGTTTTCTCCTTGGTTTCGTAAATAAATTTGTTCTATACAATATCTTACAACTCGCGTAAGTATATATACATCAATTGGCTCGGATTCTTCTAATAAAGGGGAAACTTATAATTTGAACTCTAGATAGAGAGAGTCTTGGACATTCTATCCCCACACACGGTAGGGCAACGTGCATGTTTTCAGCTATTATGAGCTATTCAGATAGAATTTCAATTGTCTTAGTTGATGGTTAAGGCTGAGACCTTAAAATTATTAGGTTCTATTTTTGATTTTTGACTTTTTTTTTTTTTTTGTGAAACGTTATTTTCCTTTTAGTTTGAGATTTTATTTCCTTCTTAGACTTCTTCGTTTGTTTCACAAAAAACTTTTGTCGAAAAATATTTTCTAAAAAATGTTTTTAATGAACATGACTTATTTTTCCTTGTTTGGCTGCAAATGAGATGGAAAAGATCACCATCTTCTCTATTTGAAATAATTAAATATTTTTTTAGTGTACTTTGTCTCTTTTTTTAGTATAAGCCGCATTATAATAAATAAATAAATTTTACCAAATCTATAATTGTTTCTAAGAGATTTTTTTTTGACGAAATAGGATTGAAAGAGAGCATTAATATTACCAAATTTGAGAGCTTAATTAGAGATGAATAAGAAATATAGATATGAAAAAAGTAATTGAATTAATTGGGAAAAAATGAATTAATTTGCTAAAAAGAGATGAAAAAATAATATATAAAAAAAAGAATAAAATGTAAAGCTTATTGTTGAGAGACATAGTTGGACAACCTTTCCGAAATAACTTATGAATTTCAAATTCGTAAGTCGTTTTCCTAAAATAAAAGAAGAGTTTTACGTTGACCAAAAATTATTTTACGATTGACTATATTTTTCTTGACAAACGGAACCTTATTTACTTTTAATTTGTTAATATGTTCTCGATAGTGATCCAACTTAATGGATAGTATTATCAAAAGATAGATAAAACAAAGTAAAAAAGAAAACAAGAAATATATATTAATAAATTTTTGTATTCAAGTGGTCATCTATAATTCTTTTGATATATCTTACATGTGTACAATAACAGCAAAGCAATCCCACATATATATAGGACCTAAGGATGTTTCTAGATATTATGGGATAAGGTTATAATAATGAGTACAATTATGAATAAACATCTCTCTTATAAGCTTTACACATTTCAACCTTTACACATTCCAAATAACCTTTTCATTGCCCAAACTTTACACATTCCAATCAGACTTTATTTCTAACACTCCCCATTGGATGACCACTTTTTAAGAATATACCTCGTTAAAACCTTACCAATGAAAAACCCTGTGAAAAAAAAATTGGCTAAGGAAAAAGAGTACAATATTCTTAGATAACTTCTATTGCCTTAGGATTGCCTCATTAAAACCTTGCAAAAAAAAATTCAGTGGGAAAAAACCTTAGCGAAGGAAAAAGAGTACAATCAGCACACATCCTTTAGAAAATTTACTCCCCCTCATGAGTACATTGAATTTTCATTGTTCATGGTAAAAATATCCTTAAGTTGACGCATGCCAATGTTGTACACCATTTTTTTAAAAGTCGCAGTTGGTAATGGCTTAGTGAACATATCGGCCAAATTATCACATGATTGTATCTGCTTGGCATCAATATCGCCACAATTCTGGAGCTCATGTGTATAAAAGAATTTTGGTGCAATATGCTTGCAATGGTTCTATCACCCTTGATATAGCCTCCTCTAATTTGAGTGATACAAGCGACATTATCTTCGTATAATATCGTTGGACTATTTGTAATTGATGATAATCCACAGTTCTCACGAATATGTTGAATTACCGATCTCAACCAAACACACTCACGACTTGCTTCATGAATTACAATAATCTCTGCATGATTTGAGGAAGTAGTAGAAATTATTTCTTAACAGATCTCCATGAAATAGCAGTATTTTCATAAGTAAATAAATATCCTATTTGTAATCGGCCTTTGTGTGGATCAGAAAGGTAACCTACATCAGCATATCCAACTAACTGTGGTTTTGATCCATTTGGATAAAATAATCCCAAATTAGCAGTCCCACGAAGATAACATAAAATATGTTTAATTCCATTTCAATGTCTTCGAGTTAGTGCAGAACTATATCTTGCTAGTAAGTTAACTGCAAATGCTATATCAGGTCGTGTGTATTTTATAAGATATATCAAAACACCAATTGCACTAAGATATGGTACTCGAGAACCAAAAGTTTCTTTATCATCTTCTTGTGGTCGAAATAGATCTTTCTTGATATCAAGTGATCGACCCATCATTGGAGTGCTCAAAGGATGAGCTTTATCCGTGTAAAATTGCTTCAGGATTTTTTCTATGTACGTTGATTGATGAACAAGAATTCTATTTGGAAGATCAATTTGCAAGCCAAGACAAAATTTTGTCTTACCAAGATCTTTCATCTCAAATTCATTCTTTAAATAATTTGTTGTTTTTGTTAACTCTTCTGGAGTCCCTATAAGATTTAAATCATCAACATATACTGTAACAATAGAAAATTCGAATTTCGATTTTTTGATAAAAACACATAGACAAATTGGATTATTCTCAAATCCTTCTTTCAAAAGATATTCATTGAGGCGATTATACCACATGCGTCTAGATTGCTTTAACCCATATAAGGATCTTTGTAGCTTGATAGAATACATACTTCGAGATGTAGAATTATATGTTTCAGGCATTTTATATCCTTCAAGAATTTTCATGTAGATATCATTATCTAATGATCCATACAGATATGCTGTAACAACATCCATTAATTGTATATCCAAATTTTCTTTTGCTACCAAGCTAATTAAAAATTTGAATGTAATTGCATCCATTACAGGAGCATATGTTTCTTCATAATCAATACCAGGTCTCTGCGAGAAATCTTATGCAATAAGTCGCGCTTTGTACCTTATAATTTTATTTTTCTCATTTCGTTTACGTACAAATACCCATATATTTGTATCCAACAGGCATTACACCTTTAGGTGTTCGGACTATATGTCCAAGAACTTCACGTTTACTTAGTGAATTTAATTGCATTTTGATCGCCTCTTTTCACATTGGCCAATCATTTCTACGTTGACATTCATAAACGGTTTGTGGTTCATATTCATTATCATTACTTCTAGTAATATCAAGAGCAACTTTATATGAAAATATGTTGTCGACAACAATTTTATTTATATCCCATATTTCTCCTGTATGTACATAGTGTATCGAGATCTCGTTATTTTTAGGTAATTGATCTTCTTCAGGAGATAACTCTTCAAGCTAGAGGTTTATTTTCAGGAGATTTTTGTTCATAAGTTTTGGACAGATCAATTATTTATGCGACCTGTTTCCTGGGTATAACCTCTTTATAGGTTGTAACTTATTTTTCTTGTACTTTTCTCTTCCGGAGAATTTTATATTTAACACCGATAGATCTTCCACGCTTCATGTGTGACTTTGATTCATTTGTTGCTGTATTAACTTATTGTCATATAGGGACTTCAATCTGTGCTGGAGTATTCGCAGCTGGAATGTGAGATTTCACTATTTTCTTATTGTTGGTGAATACATCCGGTAATTGATTTGCAATTCCTTGCAAATGAATAATCCTTTGAACTTCCAGTTCACATTGATTTGTACGAGGATCAAGATGAGATAACGTCAAAATATTTCAAGTAATCCCACGTCGTGCTTCAGGCAACAACTTTTCTCCCCCTTATGGTGGGAAGATTATTTTATTAAAATGATAATTCTCAAAACATGCCTTAAAAACATCACCAGTTAGAGGTTCAAAATATCTAATGGTAGATGGGGAATCAAAACCCGTATAAATTTCAAGTCTACATTGAAGACCCATCTTAGTACGTTGTGGGGGTGTAATAGGTACATATATAGTACAACCAAATGTGCGCAAGTGAAAAATATTTAGTCAGTGGTTAAGTACAAGTTGCAATGGTGAGAATTTATGATAAGTAGTTGGCCTAATGTGAACTAATGATGCAGCATGTAAGCATGACTCCAAGTAGAAACTGGTAATTTTGATTTCATAAGTAAAGGTCGAGCAATAATTTGAAGTCTTTTGATAAATGATTCAACTAAACCATTTTGAGTATGTGTATGGGCAACATGATGTTCAACATCAATTCCAATTGACATGCAATAGTCATCAAAAGCTTGAGATGTGAATTCATCAGCATTATCTAAACGAATTTTCCTAATTGGATAATCAGGAAATTGTGCTCGTAACCTAATTATTTGAGCAAGAAGCCTAGCAAATGCAGCGTTTCTAGTAGAAAGTAAACATACATGTGACCATCTGGTTGATGCATCAATTAAAACCATAAAAATACTCGAATGGACCACAAGATGGGTGTATTGGTCCACATATATCACCTTGAATTCTTTCTAAGAAAGATGGACACTCAACAACAATCTTTGAATGTGATGGTTTGGTAATTAATTTACCTTGAGAACATGCATTACATGGATAATCATTAGGTAAAACAATCTTCTGGTTCTTTAAGAGATGTCTGTGGGAGTTTTCAATAATTCGACGCATCATTATTGGTCCTGGATGACCAAGATAATCATGTCAAAACATAAAAACCTTTGGGTCTAAATACTTCTGGTGTATTACAACATTTGTTTTAACTATTCTCATTGTAGTATAATATAACCCAAAAGAGAAAATAGACAGTTTTTTTTAATATGAGCTTCTGGCCCGATACTATTAAAGTAATATAAAGAAATTCTTTACTGCCTTCGTTATTGGTTTCAATATGATAATCATTCTAAAGTATATCCTTAAAGCTGAGTAAATTTCTACTTGATTTAGAAGAATACAAAGCATCATCAACAATACAAAGTTTTGTGTCTTTTGGCAATATGATAATCGCTCTTCGAGAGCCTTCAATTAAGTTCGATGAACCTGATATGGTATTAACATTGGCTTTACATAATTTTAAAATTTGAAAATATTTTTTATCTTTAAGGATCATATGAGTTATTGCACTGTCTGCTAGACAAAAATGTTCCCTAGTCATCTTGGAATTGATTTTACCAGTAGAACCCATGCATTTTCATGTATGCAAGACATAAATTAAACTTTGTTACTTTAAACATAAATAAAACATATCAAAATAAAAATACTTATTACAATGCCATAATTAAATAATGAAAGAAAAATAATTTATTGGTATGGACATTTCCATCACCAATCATACTTATTAGAATGTGATAATATAATAAAAAAAAATAATTAATTGGTATGGACATTTCCATCACTAATCAAATTAATTATCAAATTTTCCATTAACATCCTCAAAGAAATCAGGGACATCAAGATGAGTCATATCAACTCCATTTGGAAGGTCAAGATAATTCATATGATCATTATGATCAACAAAGTTTGTTTCAATTCCCTTTCCCTTTTCTTTTATGGAGGCTTGGTATAGATCTACCAAATGTTTAGGAGTGCGACAGGTACGTGACCAATGACCATTCCACACATATAACACTTATTTTCATGACCGTTTGATGGTTTATTTTGTAAACCCTTGCCATTTTGATTCTTCTGATGGTAAGGTGTGTTATTCCTTTTTGAAGAATTATGAGTACAATCCTCTCTATATTGATTGTTCCTTTCATGCCCACGACTACGAACATAATTTCCTCTATGTTTATCAAATGAGGTTCCATTCACTTCAGAGAATGGAGTAGAATCGATCAGGCGAGATTGGTGATTTTTCAGCAAAAGCTCATTATTTTGTTCAGCCACTAGAAGACATGATATCAGTTTAGAATATTTTGTGAACTTACGCTCTCGATATTGCTGCTGCAGGAGCATATTCGAGGCATGAAATGTAGTAAATGTTTTCTCTAACATGTCTTCATCAGTGATTTTTTTTCACATAATTTTAATAGTGACATTATTTTAAAAAGTGCAAAATTGTACTCACTCACACTTTTAAAATTTTGCAACCTCAGGTTTAAACAATTATAACGAGCTTTTGGGTGGGTTACAGATTTTTGATTATCATATCTTTTCTTTAGATCATTCCATAAAACAAAAGGGTCTTTTACTGTAAGGTACTTAGATTTTAATTCTTTACGAAGATGATGGCGAATAAAAATTATTGATTTTGCACGATCCTGTAGGGATGCTTGATTGCCAACCTTAATTGTATTTCCAAGGTTTTTTGCCTTTAGGAGAATCTCAACATCAAAGGTCCATGACAATTAATTTTTGCCCGAGATGTCAAGGGCAGTAAATTCAAGTTTTGTAAGGTTCGACATCTATATAAATATATAATTACGTAAGAAATTAAATACTAAATATAAATATATATATTAAATGTATAATATTCAAATATACTTTTGCTATATGTATTAAAATTGATGACATGCACACCAAATTTGGTGTCGTTACTAAAGTGGGTCATATGTATGATAAACCATTATGAAAAAAAAAACAAGTAAACCGGAACCACAACATGCATACATAACAACAAATTTCACGTACTTTATTTTCATCATTTCAGGTAGCATATAAAACAGTACGAGGGTGACCTTTGCAATATAATAATGATCAATTTCATTCATCTATGTTAAGGTAAACTGATATTAAGTCACAAAGAAATTATAAAACCTAAAGAACAGATGAAAGCATAAGAAACTAGACACACTTTGCTCTTACATGTAGTTAATTCAACTCCTCATGAAAACTATTGCAAGAGAACAGAACCACATGTAAACATAATACATATAGAATAAAGAGAACAGAACCACATGTAAACATAATGCATATAGAATCTCCATAGGATATCTACAATTAATTAATTTACTTATTTATTTTCAAATATCCAGTAAGAATCTTAAGAAGAACAGGCTTTGCACACTAGAAAACTACAAAAGAACAGGTATTCCTAGTGCAGAGAAACTCAAACTTACAGTGAGTTGAGAGAACTATACAAATAATTTTTGATGTTTGAAGAACAATAAGAGGATAATTTTCTTTCTAAAATTGGGGTAGAAATTCGTACTGATAACGTATTATGAAATGATAGATAAAACAAAATAAGAAGAAAACAAGAAATATAGATTGATAAACTCTTGTATTAAGTAGTCATCCACAATTCTTTTGATATCTCTTAGATGTGTACAATAATAGTAAAGCAATCCCATATATATATATATATATATATATATATATATATATATATAGAGAGAGAGAGAGAGAGAGAGAGAGAGAGAGAGAGAGAGGACCTAAGGATGCTTCTAGAGATTATAGGATAAGGTTATAATAATGAGTACAATTATAGATATACATCCCCCTATAGGCTTTACACATTTCAGCCTTTATACATCCCAAATAACATTTTCATTGCCCAAACTTTACGCATTCCAATCAGACTTTATTTCTTACACACTTGAAGAAGAGAAGCCTTCTATTTTTATTTATTTTTTTTATTTTCATCTAAATCAAATTTGAAATGGAACTTTGATCAAACTCCTCGGAAGGGTTCAACAACCATCGATTGAGACGTTCTGAAGCCTTGCTCACCTGTAAAAACAACGGGCTTTAAGGTAAATAATTATTGATATTCACTAATACTAATTACCCAAAAACAAAAGAAAAAAGAATTAACTTAATATTTCATTCGTTTCTAAAAGGATGACTAAATGCATAAATTTTTTTATCCCAAAAAAGATGAGATAAAATACATAAAATGAAGGGTAAATATATCATTTAGTGAGATCCAATAATATAAAAAATAAATAAAATTACTCGTCACTTTATATAATCTTGTGGAGCTACTAAGGATAAATTTGAAACTTTTTTACCTTTTTTTTACCTTTTATTTTTCTTAATATGTGTACAAATTATATTTTGCTTATCTTTTTAGAGACAAAAGGACTAGTTAATTATGGTTCGTGCCAATAATATTTTAGTCTGATAGTATGACTGAGACCTTATAACCCTTAGATTGCAGATTTATCTACTTTTCCTTTGTTGTGTGACTTTCTTTTCTCTTTATTGTATTACTTCTTTATTGTGAAATTTGTATTCTCACTCGAGGTATTTCGAGAGATTTAGAAATTATTTAGATTATTGTTTAATTCATTGTAATTGTGTACTCATATATATTTCTCCGAAATGAGGCATTAAAAAAAAAAAGATTATTGTTCGTTTGACTATGGTCCTTCGTAATGACTTTTATGTAATTTCGGAAGGAATCTATATTTTGTAATTATATATATATATATATATATATATATCTATTTAATTTTTTACTCTCTATATATAATATTTTGTTATTTTATAATATTTCTAAAATTAAAACATTGCCCACCTTTGACAAATTTCTACGTCCTCAATTGAAAAAAGCATTTGTAATTTACCTGGTGATTCCAATCTGTTCTCCATGTTATAAAGCTCAGCACAAGTGTTTGCATTAACAGTCCACAGATTTGTCCAATCCATATGCCCTGCAAAAGCCAGATCGCGAGGATCATTCCTCTTAATTTGAAGTCCTAATTTAATTAAGTAAATTCACACAATTAATTATATATATCAAATTCTAGTAGTTCATTCCACTAATTACCTGGATTTGAAGATTAGCCACATATCCAAGCAAGATTCCTAGTGGAATCCCAATAATGTAATAGCAACAAAGGTTAACTTTTGCAACTATACTTTGGAAACCAGCTCCAACTGCCACTCCTGATCATCAAAATTTTCAGTAAAAAAAGTATCATATTATAGACTAAAATGCAAAGGTATTCAATGAGTTTGTTAATTTGTGAGAGACATAGTATATGGCTTAACGATTTAGCAAACCGTTATCACGTGATACAATGAGCAGTACAAAATTATATCTTTTGAGTATAGTTTGCTAATGAGTCAAATTTAATGACGAAAATATTACACCAAGGGAGATTTTTTCATTTTCGTTCATATAATAATAAGCATAAGTGATAAAACATGAGTATCCCTTGTTAACGAGGAAAAGATACAACCACTTGTCACATTAATGGACTCGTTACACACAACATAAATTAGGAATATATATAAACCCTTGTTACACACAAACTAGGGTTGGCGTCAAACCCTTTGCCAAAAAGTCTCGCTACGACTTTTAAAGAGGAACTACTAAGCTCTGAGCTACCTCATCAAGGGTTAAAAAAGTTAAATTTTGTACGATATCTTTTCACCATCATAAAAATAAATAAAAATTGGAGCCATGCATGCATATTTATCCCATGCATGGTAAAAGGTGTTATACAGTTACTAACCTGATAGAACTGGTTGAATGCTATTGAGCAACATTGAGAATGCAAGTAGGATATATATACTTGAGACAGATTTTGCAACTTCCTCGCTATCGGTAAAAAAATACGCAATCTTACCGCCAAGGATTAAAGTTAAAATGCAGAAGAAAACTCCCATACATGATGAAGTACTTAATATGACTTTAATTGAAAATTCTGCAGCTTTAGCATTTCCTGCTCCCAGTTCATTCGAAACTCGAACACTGTATATTCATGGAAAATGGTAAAAGTGATGCAAATTATTTAGAAAACTGGGTTAGGGAGAGAAACAGATGTGAAGAAAAGTATAGCCATTGATTGTGTACGTACCATGCTGCACCTAAGAAGCCCAAAAATATCATCAATTACCATGCGCCAATGTTGAGGCTGCAAATATTGTAAATTTAGTTCAACATGCATAATTAAGCCTTCATGTACTAGAATTAAGAGTGAAAAGTCATTACAATAATTTTAATACCAAAATAAAATTGAGGTTGTTAAAACAATAAGTTTATTTAAAATGTTAAGTCTCACTAAAACAATTACTTCTGTAAAAGTGTCTTTACATGTATATTTGCTATGATATCAAAAATTTTGTTCTACCAATATCAACAACTTTTTTAATTGAGTCCTCCATTCTCTACCTAGTTTTTATAGTTGACTTTTCAACTGAGTAGGCACATAAACATGTCCCGTACATGAGTATTTATAACAGTGTCTAGCGGGAAAAAGTTGGAGGATATATTATTTTTCTTTTAATTTAGTAACAAACTTACCAAACGGAAAAAGCTGATATTGCCACCTCTGCATTTTTCATGTATCCCGCCAAGATGATTAAAATGGAAAAATACCAAAGTTCTAAGCTGTATAAAACAACAGAAAATTAAAAAAAAAATGCAATTAACAGATCAATCTAATATGGAAATAGTATAACTTATAAGAATAATTATACATGTGTGAAGGAACAAAAAAGAAAAATGGTTAGCCGGATAGCATTGTGTCATACATATGTGAAGGAACAAAAAAAGAAAAAATGGAGTATATTTTTTCTTTTTGTTGACTTTTTGAAAAAATATAGACCTTGTGCATTTACATGTGATTTAGTCATGGGCGCACAAATATTTGGACCATAGGGATTCAATTTTAGTGTAGTGACGATTTTGCCATCCCTTCTATTGCATGTGTCATGCACATGTTTGATTTTGTACAAAAGTCAACGAAAGACAAATTGACCAAAGGTTATAATTGTCAAAACTTGAAGATAAAGGACCAAAGTGAGAAACGGGGGTACAATATTGGGCAACAGAAATGTCGCTTTATTATATCAGTAATTACTCCAACAAAAAAAGTCAACTTTCAAAAATTTAAGATATATATATCCTAAAGTTTGGATGTGGAGAGTGATCTTCCACATCTAAAATTGGATAGAGAGTTTTTATCCGTTTAACTGTAATCCAGTCGTCCCTTCCAAAATCCAAAAGCTGAAGATTAAGAGTAACAAACAGTTGTACGAAACTTGACCACAAATCAAATGACCATCTTACCCCTCGATATGAAAAAGAACTCATCCTCGTACCAATTGTGCAGATGGACAAAAAAAACTTACAATCAATACATTAACGATTTAAGCCATTAATTGAAGATCCATGTACCGTGAAGTAGAAGAACACCCATTAATAATGAATAAAAACTTACGACCAATTCATTAATCGATCAATTTTTTTTTTCAACCCTCCTTGTTTCAGATCTCTCTTGCTCCTTTTCTTTCTATTTACATATAAATGTATTGTCAACATATATGGGTGTGAGTATGTGTATATTTTTCTAAAGCATTTATATGTTTATATATATGACATCTTGTGTATATAAATTTATATGAGTCTGTTATGTATGTATATGTTAGTAAATTGTATTTGAAATATGTCCAGAGATGAAGAAAACCAATTGGGGTTTTCTTTTAGACTTTTTCTACTCCTCGTCTTTCTCTCTCCATATCATTGATTATGCATACTGATTGGAAAAAGAATAATAAAACTTCCTCTTGATTTTCTTGTTCCACCTAATTCTCTCTCCGTCTCTACGTAGATATTCCGCATAATAGCTTCAGACTTTGCAAAAGTTATGCCGATGGGAAAAAAAATTCGTACTTGCTTTAGGAGAAGAAAGGTACCATGCTTATAACTATTATGCAATAAATGCATAACAGATCTGATAAAAAAAATTCTTATACCGCATAATAGTTATGCGGTGTCTCTATTTTTTAAGCGAGAGGTAAAAAAGTCAATTATTAAGTAAGTCAGGCTCTGCATAACCGTTTGATAGGCTCCTAAAACTAGTTATGCGGATGAGGCTATCCTCGGCTTTTGGATCAACTAATTAACAGCTGGATCATAGTTGGATGGTAAGGGCTCTCATCCAACTTTGAATGTGGATCATTCCCTACACACACACACACACACACACACACACACACACACACACACACACACACCCACACACACACACAGAAATATATAGATATATATATATATATATATATATATATATATATATATATATATAGTCCGGCTCTCCAGCGAACCAAGGGGAGTGAATCAAAAATGAACCGGCTATAGCGATGGTTTTGTCTGTCCCTATAGCATAGAAAACTGGCGAACCGACTATAACGACAGTTTTGTTTGTCGCTATAACATAGAACGTCGGTTTTCTATGCTGTAGCGACAGACAAAACCGTCGCTATAATCGGTTCGTTTTTGGTTAGCTGGAGAGCTGGACCGTATATATATATATATATATACGGTATACCGGTCTTTAGCGACGGTTTTTTCGTCGCCTATACAATAGGCGACCGTTTTTATATGAAATAATCCGTCGCCTATTGTATAGGCGACGGAAAAACCGTCGCTAAAGACCGGTCTGCTCTTGAACCGCCATATATATATATATATATAGGGCGGATCAAGAGCAGAACTTTTAAATAGCATAACTAGCAGAACTACTTTTAGCGACGGACTGACGACGGTTTTGTCCGTCGCCATAGGTCCGGTCCGTCGCCATAGCTTTTAGCGACGGAACTATGGCGACGGACAAAATCGTCGTCAGTCCGTCGCTAAAAGTAGTTCTGCTAGTTATGCTATTTAAAAGTTCTGCTTTTGAAATGCTCCATATATATATATAGATAGATAGACAGATAGATAGATAGATTCTAAAGTCGACTAATATTGTCAAAAGTAGAAATAATGATGTTAGAGAAATTAAGTATTTAGAACAACTATAAAAATATCGTTAAATGTATATTTTATTGAAAGTACCATTTTAGTTATAGCAATATCAACAGTTATTTTGATAGGCGTTTGATATTTTTAAAATAAAAATAATGTTATCAGAGCAATAAAATATTGCGTAAAGTGTCAAATGTCACTAAACTAAGGGAGAATAGTACTTACCAAAGCATTACACCAGAAGAGATTGATAACTTCACCAAAGGAATCATATCAAAGAAGGCAGCTTTGGTAAATCCTCTCCAAGTCAAAGGGCACCAGCCACCAAAAATGTACACAAACTCTGCAAAAACCATTAACCAGCTAGAAATGACCATTGCTCCCATTGCACCATGAACTCCTAATGCCAACTTGTTAACAAGAATCCATGACAAAATCACATGAAATACAAAGACAAAAACCGATATCCACCCAATGATCGTGTTCTTTAGTTGTGCTTGCAGGTACATTTGGATCGTATAAACGAAAAAATAATTGTACGTGATGGGAATAAACCACAGGGAGAGATTTCCAGCAGCCGCGGCTATTAGTTCTTCCTCACCAATAATTTTAAAGATGGATGTTGCGAAGATTAGGAGAGGGATGAAGATTGTTGTGGTGGTGAAACCTATTATCCAAGATCTTTGCAAGTATACACCTAAATTGTGGTATTGTTTTGCTCCAAATGCTTGTCCACAAAGAGTTTCAGTGGCACTTGACATCCCCAACTGCATGCAATTAATAGGAAGAATAATAACTAAAATTGTGAATTTTCAGTTAACGAGTAAACAGGATACTAGTAGTGTCTAATTAAAAAATAATAATAATAAAATAAAATAAAATACAGAGTAATCGGTGATCTAGTATTATGTGCATATTAGATGTTCAAAATGTAAAATAAAATATAATTTTGTACGTACAAACAGGGGCGGAGGGCTTAGAGGGCTAAAAGGGCTGTAGTTTGGCCCAATTTTTTTTTTTTTACACTACATACACTAATAATATATAAGTATATAACTATGTCAGCCCAGCCCAGAATAAAACTTCCCAGCCCAGACCAAAAAATTCTCTAATTAAAGAAATTAACTTAAAAGTTAAAACCCTCCAGCCATTTTCAGACTTCAGTATACCCGAAATCTTCTCCCTTTCTCCAATCCCCGCAGACGGCTCTAAGCTTCTAGCTGTTGACTGTTGTTGTTCGCCGTTAGTGATTCTCAAAATCAGATATTACTCACAAATCACAATCAATTTCCAACTAAAGGTATGAATGTTCAATTTCAGGGGCGGGGGGCTTAGAGGGCTAAAAGGGTTGTAGCCTGGCCCAAAATTTTTTTTTTTACTACATATACTAATAATATATAAGTATATAACTATGTCAGCCCAGCCCAGAATAAAACTTCCCAGCCTAGACCAAAAAATTCTCTAATTAAAGAAATTAACTTAAAAGTTAAAACCCTCCAGCCATTTTCAGACTTCAGTGTACCCGAAATCTTCTCCCTTTCTCCAATCTCCGCAGACGGCTCTAAGCTTCTAGCTGTTGACTGTTGTTGTTCGCCGTTAGTGATTCTCAAAATCAGATATTACTCACAAATCACAATCAATTTCCAACTAAAGGTATGAACGTTCAATTTATTTCCCCTTCTCGGCTTCTCCTATTTATTTAGGGGAATAATTGTATTTTTTAGGGATATTTGATGTATTAATTTTTTTTTCTTTTTTGTGGGTTTTTGATTTGCTATTTTGCTTATTAGTTATTATAGTGTGTCACCGTGTCAGTGACTCAGTGTTGTTAATTTGTTATACTCTACTTCTATACTTCATATATGCAGTGTGTTGTATGCTTTATGTCATTGTGTATTTGTGTGCTAAGAAATCTGAAGACAAAAAAATAGTTCAAAGAAATTTTAATTGGTCGTTATTGTTAATATACATAATAACATAAACAGAACACTTAGTTATTTAATTTTAAGTGTAGAATAGTAATTTTATTTGAAAGAAGTTAATAAGTTATTTCTCATGTAGTCATGTACATGTATGCAGTATGTAATATGATAAATCATAAATTTGGAGAGAGAAAAAACTAAATAGTATTTTTGGACAGAAGTAGGTAATTTATGTAATTTTTGTACAAATCTATGCCATACTTGACTAGATATATGACATTTCACAAATTCATACATTTTGTGTACTTTTGAATATAGACTTAAAATGTCATACTATGGGTATAAAATTCTTGTTTTTTGTTGTGTTTATTTTTATAGTTCATTAAATTTTGATATTATAATATTCTTAGCCCGTCCCAATTCAAATTCCTAGCTCCGTCCCTGTTCAATTTATTTCCCCTTCTCGGCTTCTCCTATTTATTTAGGGGAATAATTGTATTTTTTAGGGATATTTGATGTATTGATTTTTTTTTTCTTTTTTGTGGGTTTTTGATTTGCTATTTTGCTTATTAGTTATTAGTTATTATAGTGTGTCACAGTGTCAGTGACTCAGTGTTGTTAATTTGTTATACTCTACTTCTGTACTTCATATATGCAATATGTTGTATGCTTTGTGTCATTGTGTATTTTGTGTGCTAAGAAATCTGAAGACAAAAAAATAGTTCAAAGAAATTTTAATTGGCCGTTATTGTTAATATACATAATAACATAAACAGAACACTTAGTTATTTAATTTTAAGTGTAGAATAGTAATTTTATTTGAAAGAAGTTAATAAGTTATTTCTCATGTAGTCATGTACATGTATGCAGTATGTAATATGATAAATCATAAATTTGGAGAGAAAAAAAACTAAATAGTATTTTTGGACAGAAGTAGGTAATTTATGTAATTTTTGTACAAATCTATGTCATACTTGACTAGATATATGACATTTCACAAATTCATACATTTTGTGTACTTTTGAATATAGACTTAAAATGTCATACTATGGGTATAAAATTCTTGTTTTTTGTTGTGTTTATTTTTATAGTTCATTAAATTTTGATATTATAATATTCTTAGTCCGCCCCAATTCAAATTCCTAGCTCCGTCCCTGCGTACAAATTACAATACCCATAACACAGCTACTAAACATTCATGAATACTTTACTACATCATTTGAGTTCACTACACATTAGCGACACATTATTTTTGTGACAATTTTTGCGACATATATTATTGTGTTGCTAAATGTAAAATTTTTGTTACTAAATATGTATTAGAAGTATTTAATAAAAAATACTCTCTCCGTCCCAAATTAACTGCTTAGTTTTGACTTTTTTTAGTCAAATTGACTATTTTTAAAATTAATAATTAAGCATATATAAATATATTTTTTAACATTATAAAAATTGGTATTAGTAGTAAATTGTATATACTTTCTTTTGGTTATAATCTCTTCACTTATATTTTGGCAAAAATAGTACAAAAATTAGTTTTAAAAATAGTCAATATGACTTTTAAAAGTCAAAACTAAACAATTAATTTAGGACGGAGGGAGTATAATAGAGGGAATCATATTCCAAATGGGTAAATAGAGAATGAACCCGTGTTTTTACTACATATTGCAGGCTTAAAGAAGCATGACAAAGGTGCTCTTTGTGCATCACACAAACAGCACAAGAGGCAATGTTTTTCATTGAGCGTCACCAAATGGACCGTAGGATCATTGTCAAAATTACTATTTTAACTCTTTCTTTACTTTTATAAGTGACACTTTTTGTATTTGTGAGTTTTTTTTGAAGGAAATGGAAGGAAGGAGAAGAGAAAGTTTTCTTTCCAAGTTTAGAGAGAAAACATCCAACTATCACCTCCTTTTTTAATTGGTGATAATTAAGGTGTTATTTGATAAAATTGAACAAAAAATTCGGAATGTATAAAAGAATCTGAATGAGCTGAATGGAATAGAAGCAACATCTATTTCCGTTTGTAGTTGATGATAACTAATTTACCCTTTAAATTAAAAATCAAAACATCTATTTCTCCAACAAAAAAAAAACTCACTGTATGCATCTGTATTGTTGTTTAAATTGAAAAGAATTTGTATAAATAAATTATAACACGAGAAAAACTTACCAGGATCCCGCTTATAAACTGAACAAGAAAGGTCTGAACAAGGGCAAAAGCAGCAAGATCTGTTTTACTAACATGGCCAATAAATGATTGTGTTACCACCATAATTCCATATGAACAAACTCTTGATAATGTACCAGGAAAAGCAATCCTCCATATCTTCTTCGATTCTGCCCATGTCCTCTTTATAAAATCATCACTATTTGCTTCTTCTCGTAGCACTTGCTCGGCCGTGTTATCCATAATTAACCTTAATTAACAATCAAATGGCCATGTACAAGTTTTAGACCTGTTTCTTGGGGGCCTTAATCTGAACTTTGAAGTATGCAGTTGTTTGTAAGATTAACACTTGAGTAGCACTAGACGAGTGTATATAATTTGCTAAAAACAATCATTTAATAAGGGAGGGGGAGAGAGAATATTAGGTAAAATTAAGGATGAACTAATCATTCATTGTTGTTAATTGGGATTGACTAATATTTTTGCGAGTTCGACTAGTGACCACTACGACAGGGTAGTCATGGGTCTCGCTCCCCGGTGAGCTGGCGGGGGTCACAAGGGAGCAACCCCTGTAAGCCAAGCGTAAAGTGGAATTGGGTTTGAAGATTTATTAGTAGCCCGGTCTTGAGGCCTTTGAGCCCATGTTATAACAGTTAGAGTTTTCTAGTTACTATATATTATTTGGTGTGTGGATCATTGTAAAGGGTGTGTGAGACATCTTATGAATACATCAGACAAGTAGAACTAGCCAAATTGGTGAACCTGGATATATCGTGTGTTCTTACTTTTCCGTCTTTTGTGATTGCAATATTATTCGTTCTTAAATTCTAACAATTGTTTTAATATTAAATAGTGATTTTATCAATTCCTTTTTAATTGTGAGTGGCATGTAGCGTGGTCAAGTCTGTGTGGCAAAGGAGGTGCATCCATTGGCTGAATTGCACATCTGTTCTTTCAAGTTGACATTCAATGTCTGAATTGCACATCTGTTCTTTATAAAATCATCACTATTTGCTTCTTCTGTTTGCCGTACCAAGTAGCATCTGCTCCTCCGGTGCTTTTTTCATAACCTTAACAATCAAATGGCCATGTATAATTAGCTAAAAAATCATCTAATAAGGGGATAAGGAGAGAGAGAGAGAATGGTTTTGTTTAGTAGCAAGTCTTGCAGGGCTTGATGACCGGAGATTCAGATTTAGTGAGGTTAAGAATGAATTGATGAAAGACTAACACTCTGTTTCTGAGTTTTGGACGAAACAAAAAAGAATAAAAAACTTAAATTAGAATAGAAAAAAAAATAGAAAAGTTGAAGTTTTCTTTGTGTTGTTTCTGAGTTTTTAATAAAAAATTTAAAAAATTTATTTCCTTGCGTTTTTGAGTTCCAATGAAAAGAAAAGAAAAATATCACTTTTATAAATTTACCTTCTATTAATTATAACTATTGAACCATAAATAAAAATATGCAAGATAAATTTAATCAAAGAAAAAAATTCCATAATCAAATACAAATATCCAAATAAATGTTAAACAAAAACTACTTCGACAAAGTCATTGTCATACCATACCCAAAAGTCATCAAACATAATTTGTATTATTAATACTAACGAAGATTATCTATCAAATTCTTCAAAAAATTCAATCTCCTCTCTAATGGTAATCCAAATACTGCTCGTGTGTTGTCTTGATTTTCTAATAGCCATAAATAGGTCTCATTGAATTTTTCCTCATCGAAATTCATTTCAGTTGATCCTTTAAAGATATCATTCGTAGAATAGCCAGGAGAGAATGAAAGTCCCAACCCTGCAACATAGTTACAAATTCAGATATAAGATCATCTGTAATGCCCTATTTCAACAGCACAATTGAAAATCACCAAATCAGTAATAAAATAGGGAGGGAAAAGCATATACTTTATCAAAGATTATCTAACCTAAGATTAGAAATACTACTAGTTCCCTGATTTTATGTTTAGAATAAAGAGAACAAGGACTGTTGAATACTACAAAACTCTTATCGCAATGCCCACATTGCAGATGAAATGATGCAAGCATGATCAAACAGAGAGCATCTCACATACCCATACAGAAAAGCTCTGAGTTTGCTCTTTAGCCGGTCATATATGAAGTACATTGTAGCAATCAGGGAAATGGCGACTTGAAGTGTTAGGCATTCTTCCGTTGGAAAAAGCACACTAGTGCCCCGGATATGATAAAAATAAATTGAGAACATGCGTTGTAATTTAAAATTTATTATATTAAAAGTTTAGGATAATATGAGAATTATAAAAATATTACTTATTCTAATTTTTTTCCCGTCCAAATTAGGCCAATTTTGGACAAAAAACTTTGGCTGAAAAAGTGGCCAAGTGTTCTATCAATTTCTTTTCTTTTCCGTTTATTAAAAAACTTAGAAACATAGGAATTAGAAAGAAAACTTAAATTTTTTGTCCATTTCTTTTCTTTTCTGTCCATTTTAAAACTAAGAAACAGAGTGTTTAATGATAGCTACTATTATTGTACGCAAGGTCATATGTTCGAGTTTAATAATTAATAGATATCGGAAGAAGTAACCAAGAGTGTTAAAAAAATGTAAGTTTTCTCTACGTTTCTCTAGTTTTCCTCCCTGACTACTTTTTCAAATTCTCTCTAAGCTCTAAGATGAAATGTAACTCTAGAACCGAATTACAATAATGCAGGTTCTAAAATAATTTATTTTGTATTAAATAAAGATGAATTGACTATCGATCATTTTAATAATATAATTGTACGTGTATAACATTAAATTGCATGATCTATTATGCTTTGAGAAGTGAAATTACTAATTCTTTTTTTCTTTAAAAGCATGTCCTTATGACAACATGTTGTCCACAAAAGAAAATCTAAAAATATATATACTATAAAATAAGTATAAAAATTAATTTATCTTTAAAAGTATATGTAGGTGAAGTTTAGTAAGATCAAAAAAAAATAAAAACTTATTAATGTACTTATAATTACATGATATTCAATTAATACTTATTTTATACTCTATATTTTAATTTTTAATTTGTGTGATACTTGAATTTTAGATATTTGAGAATAAAAAATCAACCGGTCGATGCAATTTCGTAACGTATTGTGCAATTTTTTTTTCACTATTCAATTGACTAATGGTGAAATCGGATCCCATTCCATTTGCTGCATTAAATCCTTGTCGGGATTTGTTGGCCACTTGGCTTTTAGAAAAATGGTGACCTTCTTAGTCTCTTAAAGTTGCTGTTGCCGAGGTTGTGAGTTTCAAAACGGACAGAAAAGATGACAAGCGGATGGAAACTTAATTTTTATTTTTATTCTTATTCGCCAATTTTTTTATATTCAAAGATAAAAATATTAGGACCCAAAAAAATAAGACTTAAATAAATCTCATGCAATCCCAATATTAATCACCCTAAATCACAACAACATTTAATAAAAGAATAAAGTGG
Organism: Aralia elata; assembly: GCA_034770075.1. Lineage (NCBI taxonomy): Eukaryota > Viridiplantae > Streptophyta > Magnoliopsida > Apiales > Araliaceae > Aralia > Aralia elata. Next base: position 22,890,436 of record CM068384.1, read on the forward strand.
TTTAAATTATAAGCTCACAAAAAAAAACTTATATAAGTTTCTTTTATTTCTTTTTTATCCTAAATAAAATTTTCCGTTCTTTTATTTCTATCCAAAAATCAAGTTAGATAAACCAAAGGAAAATACAAAAATGGGAAAATAAAAGAAAAAGTTTTCCTCCTGTATAATGTCAAAATCAAATAAAGCTATAGCCAAACCACTAATAGGGAAAGATTTCCAAACAATAAAAGTAAATTGTTTATCTATCAAATTCTTATATCTTAGTGTTTGAGCTTTAAACGCTGTATTTTGTGAGTGAAATAAACTATACTTTTTGGTGCATAGTGTTTGATCATCACTATCTAATATTTATATAAATATTTTCGATAGATCACTTAGACTTTAAGTTCTCGTTCGACTAATTCTCTCACTTAAAAAGAATATATATGCTATAGTCTCGGTGCCTAAGTACGAAACTACTTTACTATATTTATATAAATAAACTATATCAATAAAAGATTACTTAGACTTTGTGATGAGGACATGTTTAATTTGGACGTGAATGAAAATTAAGGAGATCATCCTATTCAAGTTTTTATCGGTCTAATTATGATGGCAATAGCTAAAAGATTGAAGGAGAGACATAATAAACTAATTTAATAAGTTTAAGCAAAAAATTATTCAAGAAAATTCAATAAAAGAGTTGTTCCTCAATTAATTAGTATGACCAAGCATTAATGGACCAAGGAGCTCAATTTATCCCAATTAATGACAAATCTCGCAGGCCGAAAGGGGAGCTTTTTAGTTAGCCTTTCAAAGGTTAAAAAGGCTGAAAATAAGTAGCTTAAAGTCCAACTGGGTGGACCCAATTCAGCAACACGCAAGGGAAGGCTAAATTATAGGATGTGGGTTTCTAAACTTATCATATGTCATGTGGGCCTACTTAACATATTCAGCTACTTTACATAACATGTGGGCCAAGCTAAACATATTCAGCAAGCTAAAACATGTGGGCCTTCTACTTAACATATTCAGTAATTGATATCCTAATTCACACGGCAATCATTACATTGGCAGATTAATTGATTTCGACAACATTGAATTCACGGATTCTATAATTCCAAATAGAGGAAGGCTTGTTTCATGCGGCAGTCTGATTTCTAGTCAATTTTGGTTTACGGTATCAACTATCAACTATCAACTATTATATATAAAAGCAGGACAATCGATTCTATCTTTAATCAATTAAAAAACTCGCTGAGTCAACCCTTAAATAATTAAGAGTTAACTCAGTTAATTTGTTACGAATTGGTCTGATCTCAACCCTTAGTTGTCGATTCCTTCCTTTTGTGATGTCTGTCTTCTCGATCGACTCCTCTTCTTCATAATCTACTGACTCCTTCTCTTCTTCTCGATCGATTCTCTTCCTCTCAACCCTTCCCGGCTTCGCTGCAATCTCCTCCTCCGCTTCCTCTTTTGTTTCCTTCTCGCTTAATAAATTCAATCGACTTCTCCTCTCTTCTCACTATTCAATCGCCTCCTCGAAGGGTTTAAGAAACTTCAAATTCCACAATCAGTGGTGCCTAATTCTTCAGCAGCAACGACAACCCCTTTCTCGCTTGAATCGTAACAAGCTTAGGTGTGTTCATTATCAACAATTTGTTTTCAATTCGTTGCCAAGTTTACATCATGTATATAAGCTATATATATATATATACACACTAATTTCCTTAAGCCTCCCTAATTACTGTATTTCTCCCTCCAAATTTATATTTACTTTTGCATATGAAAATTTGATTTGTTCCAATTTTATTGATGTCTCTGCCATATGCAAGTTACCTGTTTGATAAAATGCCAAACAGAAAAAAAATATCTGATATTCGCAAGGTTGCTTAGCTTCATGGTATTCATTTTTTTACATACCCAACAATTTCGTGTTTGAGTTTGTATTTTATCTCGCGTACAGTAAAATGATCAATCGAGCCATCAAGATTGAGAGCAAGCAAGGGGTCATTGTCAATATGTCATCTGGATGGGGAAGATCTTTTGTCGCACAGGTAAAACTTTAGAATTGGCGGATATGTTTGTTTGTCAGGAATTTTATTTTATCATCTATTAAGTTAATCATTTTGATGAATCTCTAATTTATTCTGCATTTATCCTTATATTCTGTATGCAAATGCAAATAGTTTAAAAGGGTCGAGTTTATCACCAATCATACTTAGACGTGGGATTTTTTGGTCCAGATATGAACTTTTCTCTTCTTTTTTTTCCAAATTAAGGCATGTCTGTTATTAATTACGTTGTTTGAAAAGAATAAATGTTCATTTTTTTGAATCATAAATTTGAAGTGCTACTACTAGCTTTTTAAGTCTAACATTAGCCACATATTTATTGGTCCTGTTTATGTCAAAATTTTTATTTTTGTAAGAGGCTTTTAAATGGTTGGCAGGAACCAGTTTTAAGTTTGGTGTTGCTTTGAAATTTTCAAATGTGCAATGTTATCCAGTTTACATAGTACGTGTGCATTAATTTCATATAATTTAGGACATAGGGAGTATTTGATTTGAAGAGGTTTGTGTGGAAAGGTTGGAATTTTATGTTCTCTATCATTAGAGACAGGACAATACATACACAATAATTAGAATAAGATATGAGATGTGTTGATTGCTTTGGGGCTCCAGTGGACGCTGAAAATGGATCTGTTGTGTTGTTGTTTTAATCTCCTTATACCACTGTCGGATTGCTCGGGGATGACTCAAAAATCATGAATGTTTGTCAATTATTTCATCTTTTTTGATTAATAATTTGATTTGATTAGGCTTTTGGATGAAAACCCAGAAGGGAAGGTGCCTCTAATCAAATTTGGGGATGACAAATGGATTGTTGACTCTATTTATAAGTAATATAGCCTTGAGGTATGATTGCTGAAATTGTTATTTTAATTTGGATGTTTATTGAAAAATCAACCGACTTGCCCACAATTCTTTTCATGCTTCTTATCAATCCATAGAATTGTACTGTATATATACCTGATTCTCAGGTCATGTTCTAGGCTTCGATTCAATATTTTTCTATCCGCATAAATAGCAACCCAATTTAATTTTTCAAAAATAATTTTCCATACAAGGATTTTGAAAAAAGTTTCAATTTTGTTGCTCATTCATTATATATACATACAGATATATAGAGAGAATTTCAACATGAAGTTTGGAGAGACATTTATGGAGTATATCCATGGAGATCAAGAGGGATTTTTGGATGCTTGCTCTCATGTTGAATACAAGAGGCTTAGAAAAGTCCTGAAGAGATGTAGGGAATGTAGGGCTTTGAAGGACTCCAATGGAGATGAAGACTATCAATATGAATATTGCCAATGTATATCTCCTGACTCTTTAATAGTTTAATTGTTCTTAATGAGCTCCTTAAGATTTTATGTATGAATATATCTAATTAGATAGTTTATGCATTTTTTCATAAAGGTAACATATTTTCAAAAGTTGAACCTTGAAAATATTTTATCTATATCAAGGTCCAAATTTTGAATGTTATCTATACCAAGGTTCTAATTAGATAAATGATCCAAGGTAACATATTTTCAAAAGTTGAACCTTGAAAATAATGAAAAGATGTGCTTGTGATGCTTAGAACAATATAAGAATATGTTTGATGTGATTGTTACGTGAATATATTAGTGTTACAACTACTATGAATCTGATATAGATTTATGAAATTATATAACCTTTTTGCATTGTGGTGGTTCTCATATAGGCAAAGCTCTTAGTTTGGCTCTTGCACAGAAGGGATCGAGTATTTATTTCAATTGTTGATTACTCTAAGTTTTTATATCAATGTCTTAGTTATGTTTTGATTGACTCATTTTGAATGTGATGAAGTTTGTAGTTTCGGTTTATTATATTTGAAAAATGTTTAGACTATAGTTTTGATTTTTATTTATTCTACATGCAATCAAGATTCAAGCAAATATGGTGAGATTAGAATGAGAATTCACCTTGACTAAAAGACTAAAATCATTTAATTTATTCTTCATGGTTGCATTTTTGAGCATCTTTTAAATAAGTATTGATGCATACTTCAACAATCCATAACAGGGTATAATCAACCTCATTCTCCGCTTAGTAACATCCGGCTTCGAAGCTCGCCAAAGGTATGCCAAAATTCAACACATGTTTTACTTTTTTGTATTAATACTTTGAGGTTTCTTAAATTGAGCGAAATGATTTTACATAGCTTAAGCATTGTAACTTAATTCATTTAGGTAGTGTAGTTAGAAGTGTAGTTGAAGTGTTTGATGAAATGAGGTAAAGAGAATGTTCAGAAGTGGTCTTTCTCTAAACATATAGTCATTTGGCATAAGACATTTGGATAATTAGGTTTGAGAACTTTGGTGATTGGTATATATATATATTTCTCATCGCAATTTTAACACATTATATTATCCTGAGTTACTGTTAGCCACCAAATCAGTACTGGAAACACTAGAAGAGTTGGAATCAATGTGAAATCAATTGAAATTGATGCAGAATTTGGGGAACAAGCTCCTGGAAAAGTCTTTACTAATTGAATCACTGCAGTTGGAACTTCAGCGAGTAAATCAGCTGCACAATTCAGCTGAGAAAGCTACTTCTAATACCGTTAATGATATAAACCAACTAATATTCGATATGGAGTAGCTGGTGAGAGAGAACTCAAATAAAGACGATCATATTAACTCTTTGGAAATGGATTTGAGTCGGTTAAAGCTACAACTCAAGAATGCAAAAAAAGAGCTAGGCCGCCTCAATTATGATGTTGAAACGATAACAGGCAAGTTTGAGAAGATTAGGAGTGAGGTGGATGAGATTAGTGCTAGAGAGACTGAAGCACAAGTTGAGATTGCATTACTGAAATCTAAGCTACATAGAGGGAGATCAAAAAATGCAGCTGATGAGGTAGATGAAGAAAGAGTCAAACGTGAAATGTCAACACTACACCTTGCCACTCAGCAACTAGATGTGTACAAATAGTAAGTCCTGCAAGTTGTTCATTTTGTTTCTTTGAACATGTAATATACATGTTCTAATTAATTATTTTCCCTAATATTGACTAAACTCAACAAATTATTAAATTCATTATTCAAACTAGCTCGTGCATTGTTATATATAAATACATGTACATAGACGACGTCACTAAATCAATTCAATTTGAAAAATCGTTCCTCCCAATTTGAGAAATTAGTGAGTTATCTCAGTTAATTTGATAAGTCATCTCGGTTAAATTAAGTCCATTCCTTTTTCCCTTTCAGTTTCTTCCCCTTCCCCACTCTTCAATCTTCTCAATTAACCCAATCCTTTTTTTACTCTTTCTTGAGCAGGCTAACAATCACTCATCTTATGTATTATTTTTTTCTAATATCATCTCCTTCTTAATTATATTCAATTGCTCTTCCTGTCAATCGCCTCTTCCTCTTCCCAATTGTTTACAAAAATTCTCTTTGGGAAGCGACGAATAGATATCGTCTATGGAAGAAACCAAACGAAGGATCTGTTTTCAGTATATTTTGTTACTTTTAATTGGTTCCTTTGTTTCTCACCTCTTCGCTTCTGCTAATACGATATGTAACAATTATATCTCTGTTTCACTTTGTATGTATTTGTATGTGTCTGTGTGGATCTGACTAATGGATGGACTGTTTTTGCATATTTTTTGTGAGTCATTTGATGAAGATTTCAATGGATGATGGATAACCTTGAGAAGGATGAATACCAAGGTATATTTAAATTTTATTTTATTTTATTTTGGATATGTTATGTTTCTTTCTCTTTGATTTTGTCTTAATAGCTTAAGATCGAAAATGGTTAATTTTTTGTGCACACAGTTCGCTAAGGTACTTCACACTACTTTTTGTTAATTTAGAGTTATCTAGCATGGTGCATATAAATTGTTTGGTGAAATGCTCCAATGAAAAGATATACTATTGAGCAGTTTGTAGCTCTTCATCTTCTAATTTATCATAGCTCTTTACTCTTGGAGCGTAAGCTTTATCTACTGTAACACATAAAAATCAAATCTTTATACAACACAACCCCAAATCAAAATCAATAAAACGAAACGGACTGAAATGAATAAGAAAAACTCAAGAAAATGATAATTTAGAAAGAACACATGGGGTTATGGTGTCTGTTTTTTATCTGATTATATATGCATATTTTTATCTAATTAAACTATTTCATATATTTATTTTACAACTAAATATGTGTATCCTTCTGTATATACTATTTATTGTTTTAAAGTTTGTTGTTTTGGTATTATAATTATAAATAGTTTTGGATCTTAGTAGAGATAAATCCCACTTTACCATTTAAAACTCTCATTTTAACTTTCAATTTCAACATCTAGATGTCAGTAAAGAACTTAAATAAACAAAGAGTTGTGATTTGAATAGACCTTTGTTTAATGTTTGTTGGGTTGTAGAAGAGACTGAACCGCCAAAAGCATGGACGTGCATACATTGATCTCCTAAACTTTATGGTAGGTGTTGCTTAACGACGATATTAAAGTTTCGTACTTTTTTTTATTTATTAAAATCAATGTATAATGTTGGAAATGTGCTTTGAATCTCGCGGTTGAAGAACAAATAACAAATAATATCAATGCAAATGCTTGGTGCAGTGTTATTAGTTAGTTTAGTTATATGACTATTCTGAAGTTCATATTTCTGCGGTTATGCAGCGTGCAAGAGAGATTCAAGCAAATCTTGCTTCTGAGTTCCCTAGCTTCATTAAGTTAATACCTCGATCAGAGGGTTTCGAAAGGTTTTTAATTGTAAGCCTCAAATGCTGTGGTGGTTTAATTATTATTTAAACTAAGAGTGCTAGGGAGCTTTATTTAATGCTGTTTATCTGATAGCATGATCTTCCTTCGGAATTCTGCAAACTGCATATGCCAAAGTATGTTGAAACCTTTGCTTTGGAAGGTGAATGTGGAAAAGAATACAGAACAAATTTCATTACAAATATATGCATACTTGGCCATGGATAGAGTAGGTTTTCACTTGCACAAACTGCTTAAGGGCGACGTGGTGGTTTTTCAGTTGGTCCAGCCATTCAAGTTTAAGGTACTTAAAAGAACATGATTAATATGTATATATTGTGTTGGGTTTTTCTTGAACTGATCTTCATCCATTTTGAAACTGGATATGAAAATAGAACAGCTATTCGCCTGTAACATACTGTAAGAAAAAGAAGCAAGTATTGAAAATTATAATTAGTTTATGCTTGATGCATTGCTATTTATCATGTCTACTTGATTAGTTTAATTGATTAGCGATGTTTGTTGCAGTTCAGGTAAGTTAGATTTTCTTTAGTCTTAAGATAGTATTACAAATTTGAGTTGCATAGTTTTTAAGTTTTTCTTTTGCATTTTGCTTTTGCATTTTGTATTCATGGTTGTTTCAATTCCACTATGAATAGGAGATTGAGAGGTCTGACAGAGAAAAGAGATTGAGGAGAAAAGACAAGCCAAAATGGAATTCTTCTCTTCCTTTTGAGGTACACCCGTACACATCACTTATATTTCGCGAATACCATTAGTGTCTTTCACATATTTATGGTCGAGCAATGAAACATAATTTAGATAAAAAATCAAAATAATAAAGACGGCTTCCCTCGCTTTGGGCTCACACCCCAAATATGTGGAATTACAAGGTAACTTTATATTTGACTTCCAAGATGTTTGTGACAATGTTTCAACGAAATAAATTGTCGTGTTGTCCATATTTGCTTTCATGTTGTTCATGTTTGTATCGAAAAATATATAAAAATATTTATTACATGGTTTTGGAGCACAGAGGTTTAAACAATTTTAAAACCGCTCTAGGAAAAACTTCATGCAATTCTGAAACAAGTATATTGTATTCATGCATATATAGCTTGATAATTGGAGACAAGCAACTTGAAAAATATTTGGAAAGGTTATTGTGGGTTTATAAAGAATGCGGTGGAAACATGTTTCATTGCAAGTCAGCTTCATAACAAGTGGATCCTTGGTATTTCATAATGTCTAGAATGTATACTAATATAACAATCTTTTGATTGTATTTTCTTAGGCAATGATCAAGATGAAAACAAGTGGATCCTTATATTTGATTTTTTTTGGGAAAAGTTTACTCTCAATGCATGGCCAATCTATTAACAGCGGACAGTTGTTGAGTATTCAAGTTGTTTTATTTGAAATATTTTAACTTATTAAGTTCTCATTTATTTTATGAGTACAAGTTCTCATGTAGCATTCTTGATTCCAAGTTCTTTGAGATTCTTGAATGCTTATTCATTTTCCAATGCATTACCTTATTCATAATTTACTTCTCATTGTTTGATTTTTTTTAGCTTGGGATTACTTCAATTCAATGCTTAACTATAGAATTTTTTTAGTACTGTTTATCTCAGTTGTTGATGTGTATGCATGCAGTATTTAAGTCATTACTTTTAAATTTTTAACCTATACATCTCTTGTGTTTGCGTAATTAGTAAAAATAAACAAATAGATAACTATAAACACGCGCAAACTAGCCCGTGCTTTGCATGGGCTATCTACCTTGTAATATCTAATTAGCAATCTGTTTGTCTAATTCATGGCATATTAATTCTAAAAACTATACAATCTGATTCCAACAAGGAACAAAAAGAATTAGATTCTAGAAAATTAGTTTTAATACTAATGTAATTAGGATTTTATTTAATTAGAATTTTAATTTCAATTTTAAGTTTGGTTGTTATGTAATTTGTTTCTTTTGTTTTTAGGATTATGATTACTTTGAGTAGTATAATTAAGGGTCAAAACTGATGTAATTCATACAATTCATTCAATTAATAGAATTTACTTGTGAGATTATTTTCTCTTTTGGTTATTTGAGAACTCTTGAACTGTTCATAGTTTGTTGTGAGGTTCAACTTGACTTATCATTCAACAATTCATAGTTGAATGTAACATCTTCTACCTATACTAAGGTTCTTGTCTCAATATAGACAAATAGTCGATGTTCCATTTAACGCAAAATTCATTGCACTATTGATTATATCAAGGTTCTCGTTTCAATATAAGCGAAGGGTTGTGGTGTCGTTAATGTTCCATCAATACAACTTTGCTAGAAATAATACGAGCGATGACCACCTTACGCAAGCGTGTCATGGAATCTATCAGTTGGTATCAAAGTTAAGTATCTGGCGGATTATCTATCCTTTAATTTCTTGTTGATTATCTATAAAAAAAAAATTCTAGTTTGTTTCAATTGCTTGCTAACCCCAAAATTAGCAGTGATAAGTTTCGCAAAATTCAACATCAATTCTGAACAAGCAAAACCATAAAATTTTGCAAGTCTAACTAGCTTTTCCGAAAATTTAAAGGCATACAAGAAGTAAGCTAGTCCAAAATCACTGAATCGTCCGAGAGTTCATCTGAAATTTACAAGGCACTCAACTCGTAACTTTTAAATATGTCTGATATGAAGAATAAATGTGCTTTTGAGAATCCCCAACAGTATTTGATCCAAAGTTCGCGATGGAGGCCATGATAAAGGAGTTTTCTAAGAAGTTGGACATGGCAATGGAACAAGTACATAAACATATTGATCATATGAGCGTTACACGAGAAAAACAGTCTCAAAACCCTCCCGCTGTGCGTAGAAGGGGAAGACTGCAGCCTAGGGGAGCTAGTACGGAGGAAAAGGTTTACTATAAAGCAAACATGTTTAGTTATAAGGAGTAATTGAAAACAAAATCAAGAGTTGATATAGATTCTTTCATAGATGAAAGGAAAAGAACATGGGAGGAGTATGAGAGGCATTGTAATAGATTTTATCATAAACGTAAGGAACAGTCTCAAAAGCTTATTGAACGTAGGAGGGAGCGAGTACAGCCTAGGGAGGCAAATGAGGACATCATGGAGGTGATTCGTAAGGGGTTAGATAGGATGGAAGCATGTTGGTTGAAGCCACAAAACACTCATACGGCGCATAAGGAGCGAGTTCAGCCAAGGGAGGTAAAAGTTAAAGAAGATCATGTTACTCGTGAAGAGTCATTAGTAATGAGAAAAGCTACAAGTGTGCAAGTTAAAGAGGAAGATACAATGTAGCAAAAGGACATCTTTTGTACTAGGTTTCTTATCCAAAACAAGATATGTAGTGTAAAAAATGATTGTGATATTTATACTAACATTGCTAGCACTAAAATGGTGGAGAAGCTAGGTTTGTCTACAGTTACACATCCTCAACCTTAAAAGTTGCAAGGGATCATCGATTGTGAAGAGGTAAAGGTGAATAGACAGTTGTCAGTTTCTTTTAGCATTAGCAAATATGAAGATGAAATACTATGTGATGTAGTTCCAACGTATACTTGCCATTTATTACTTGGGAGACAATGATAAAACGATAAACATGTGAAGCATGACAACCTTACCTATTAGTATTCATTCGTACACAATTAAAGATCGTCACTCTTTGTCCAATGACACCCAAGCAAGTCCATTAAGATCTAATGCACTTACAAAAAGATTGTGATCAAAAGCAAGAGAGTAAACAACAAAAAGAGAATGATCAAAGGATTTTGAGTGAAAAGAGGAAGCATATAAAAGTGAGGTTGAAAACAAAAAAGAGATTGAAAAGAGTGAGAATGAAAACAAAAGAGAGATTAAGAGAAAAAGAAGTGACTATAAAAAAGAGAGTGAGTGAGAAATAGTGTTGTATTTTAAACAACAGATTACTGTACGTTCGTACAAAGAGGAGTTTTTGAATACTAACTAATTTAACTCTTCTTTGTTTAGTTCTGTTGTTTCTCTATTTTAAGTTGATATCATACTTAGGGCTATCGTTCCAATCCGACTAGCTTGCAAGTTCAATCCCGAGGAGATGAAGGAGTCACAAAAGTAAGTTGGTGAGTTAATAAAGAAAAAGTTTGTGAAAGGAAGCATGAGTTCGTGTGCCATTCATGAAATCTTGGTGCTTAAGAAGGATATGATGTGGAAATTGAGCATTAATTTCCAAGAGGTCAACAAAATCAATATAATGTATTGCTATCCTATTCTTTGCTTAGATAATATACTATATGAATTACATGGTACTTGTGATTTTTCTAAAATTGATTTTAAAAGTGTGTATCATCAAATTAGAGTAAAATATGATTTACATACGTGTTTAGTTATACCATTCGGATTAAAAGTGTGTATCATCAAGTGTCGATCCCTTCGGAACCTTTGTACCTGTATTTGGCAGCCAGCTCGTTAGCGGTCGGGGCGGTTTTAGTTCGGGAATTTGGGGGAAAATAGTTCCCCGTTTATTATGTTAGTCATGCCCTTCGGGATGCTGAGACGAGATACCCGAACCTGGAGAAATTTGCCTATGCGTTGATCATTGCCAGTAGGAAGCTTCGGCATTATTTTCAGGGTTGGCTAGTGGTGGTGTATGCAGACCAGTCTCTAAAGGAGGTGTTGCACAAACCCGATGTCTCAGGGCGGTTGGCTGCATGGGCTATGGAGTTAACCCAGTTTCATTTGGAGTATCATCCTCATATGGCAGTAAAAGGTCAAACTTTAGCTGACTTTGCGGTGGAATGTTCGTTTTTTGAGGATGATTCGTCTGTTCAACCAGAGGTAGTAGGTTCCGTTTTTGACACGCGACCGACCCCGACTTCTTGGACATTGTATGTAGATGGGTCATTGACTTCGAATTTAAGTGGTGCAAGAGTAATTCTAACAAGTCCTGAAGGATTCAGAGTTCAGCAAGCCATTCACTTCGGGTTCAAAGTAACCAACAACGAGGCTGAGTATGAAGCGATTCTGGCAGGACTTCGGTTGACGAGGAGTTTAGAGGCTCAGAGACTGATTATTTTTAGTGATTCTCAGCTGGTGGTCAAATAAATATTGGGAGAATATGAAGCTCGGGGGATGAGGATGTTAAATTATCTAGCAGAGGTTAAGGATCGGTTGCATTACTTTAGTTCGTTTGCTTTTCAAGGGGTGGATCGATCCGGTAATACGATTGCTGATGCGTTGTCCAAGCTAGCTGCTTCAGATACGGGAACTTTTAGTGGACTAGTCTATTTAGAAGTATTGGAGTCACCGAGCATTCAAGTATCAGAGGTGTTGGTTGTGGAATGTTTAGATTGTTGGTTAACCTCATATATAAGTTACTTGGCTGATGGAGTGTTGCCTTCAGATCATTTATTGGCGAAGAAAATGAAGTATAAGAGTTCTAACTTTGTGTTGATTGATGGAGATTTGTATAGGCGTGCGTGTTCTTCACCCTTACTGAAGTGTTTGACCCCGTCTGAAGCGGAGTATGTACTTCAGGAAGTTCATGAAGGAATCTGTGGCGATCATATGGGGGCCAAATCATTGGCGTATAAGGTAAAATGATGGAGGATTATGCAGGAACTATGACAGTTTGGTATAATAAGTTAGTAAATCAGATTTAGCTTACGTTTGTGTTTGAATAGCCATGCTTGGTTGTTTAGGAGATCAATGCTCCATTCTTCTTCGGGCATTTTGGCTACAAGTTGGATTAACTCTTCGACTCGGCTTCGGGGAAATTTGTCCAGGACGGCATTGGGCCTTTCAGACTATCATGGAGCATAATATCCGGCTGAACCCTACCAAATGTACCTTCGGCCTTGGGTCGGGAAAGTTTCTCGGTTATATGTTAAGCAAGAGGGGTATTGAAGCGAATCCTGAGAAGATCAAGGCTGTTGTTATAGATATGAAGTCGCCGAAGTCATTCAAAGATATACAGAGGCTAACTGGTCGGATCGCGGCGCTTCAGAGGTTCATGTCAAAATCTGCGGAGAGATGCCTCCCCTTCTTTGATACTCTGAAAGGCCCAAAGAATGAGAAGATTTTTCAGTGGAATTCTGAATGTGAAGATATGTTCCAAGGGATCAAAAAGTACTTGTCCTCTACACCGTTGCTGATGAGGTCGATCCCTTTGGAACCTTTGTACCTGTATTTGGCAGCCAGCTCGTTAGCGGTCGGGGCGGTTTTAGTTCGAGAATCTGGAGGAAAATAGTTCCCCGTTTATTATGTTAGTCATGCCCTTCGGGATGCTGAGACGAGATACCCGAACCTGGAGAAATTTGCCTATGCATTGATCATTGCCAGTAGGAAGTTTCGGCATTATTTTCAGGGTTGGCTAGTGGTGGTGTATACAGACCAGTCTCTAAAGGAGGTGTTGCACAAACCCGATGTCTCAGGGTGGTTGGCTGCATGGGCTATGGAGTTAACCCAGTTTCATTTGGAGTATCATCCTCGTATGGCAGTAAAAGGTCAGGCTTTAGCCGACTTTGTGGTGGAATGTTCGTTTTCTGAGGATGATTCGGCTGTCCAACAGAAGTAGTAGGTTCCGTTTCTGACATGCGGCGGACCTCGACTTCTTGGACATTGTATGTAGATGGGTCATTAACTTCAAATTTGAGTGGTGCAAGAGTAATTCTAACAAGTCCTGAAGGATTCAGAGTTCAGCAGGCCATTCGCTTCGGGTTCAAAGTAACCAACAACGAGGCTGAGTATGAAGCGATTTTGGCAGGACTTCGGTTGACGAGGAGTTTAGAGGCTCAGAGACTGATTTTTTTTAGTGATTCTCAGCTGGTGGTCAAACAAATATTGGGAGAATATGAAGCTCGGGGGATGAGGATGTAAATTATCTAGCAGAGGTTAAGGATCGGTTGCATTACTTTAGTTCGTTTGCTTTTCAAGGGGGGATCGGTCCAGTAATACGATTGCTGATGCGTTGTCCAAGCTAGCTGCTTCGGATACGGGAACTTTTAGTGGATCAGTCTATTTATAAGTATTGGAGTCACCGAGCATTCAAGTATCGGAGGTGTTGGTTGTGGAATGTTTAGATTGTTGGTTAACCTCATATATAAGTTACTTGGCTGATGGAGTGTTGCCTTCAGATCATTTATTGGCGAAGAAAATAAAGTATAAGAGTTCTAACTTTGTGTTGATTGATGGAGATTTATATAGGCGTGCGTGCTCTTCACCCTTACTGAAGTGTTTGGCCCCGTCTGAAGCGGAGTATGTACTTCAGGAAGTTCATGAAGGAATCTGTGGTGATCATATGGGGGCCAAATCATTGGCGTATAAGGTACTTCGGCAGGGATATTATTGGCCTACTATATTCAAAGAAGCTAAGGAGTATGTTCGGAAGTGCATTAAGTGTCAATTAAACAGTTCGGTGCCTCATCAGCCGCCCAAAGAACTTTGCTCTGTTTTGTCCCCGATCCCATTTGCAGTCTGGGGGGTTGATATTTTAGGTCTGTTGCCGAAGGCAAAGGGTCAAGTTAGTTTTGTGATAGTGACTATAGATTACATGACCAAGTGGGTGGAAGCTAAAACCCTTCGGATGATCATGGAGCAAGAATGCCTCAAGTTTCTTAAAGATTTTGTGGTGTTTCACTTCGGAATTCCTATAGTTGTGGTGTCAGACAACGGGCGACAGTTCGTGGGTTCAAAGTTTGAGGAGTTCCTTAAAGATTTGGGGATTCAGCATAGAAAGACTTCGATTGCTCATCCACAATCTAACGGACATGCAGGTTGAGGTCACTAATCGTACGTTGCTCAATGCTATTAAAAGAAGGTTAGACGAAGCCAAGGGAAGGTGGCCCGAAGAGTTACTTAGCGTTTTATGGGCATATCGGACTACTCCTAGAACTACAACAGGTGATTCGCCGTTCAGACTGGCTTATGGTACTAATGCTCTTGTTCCGGTTGAGATCGGCTCTCCTTCACTTAGGGTTAGCCAGTATAAGGAGCTTTACAATGATGAAGGCCTTATTGATTAATCTTGATTTGTTAGACGAGGTTCGGGAGTCAGCTTTGATAAGGTTAGTAGTCTACTAGCGAAAAACAGTTCGACATTACAATAAAAGGGTGAAGGTACGGAGGTTCGAGATTGGAGACTTTGTGCTTCGGGAGGCTGAGACGTCCACCCCCCAGGATTTGAAAAAACTTATGCCGAACTGGGAGGGTCCTTATGAAGTTATTGGAGTATCGAAGCCAGGGACTTACTGGCTTCGGATGATGGATGGAATAGAAATAAAGAATACTTGGCATGTTGGTAGACTTAGGCGTTATTACCAATAAAATATGTAGGTTTTCAGTTTGTTCTTATGTAATTTCAATTATTCATTAATAAAGTAAAGTTGGTTTTCTCTGGCAAAAAGAAATTTTCATTACATTTTCGATTTGTACATGGAGAGCATTGTTACACAATTGTAAGTGAAAATTATAATGTTTGTTGTTGAGGGGGAGGGTCATTTTCATTGTCGGGTTCATCGTTCGAAGAGTCTAAGATAGAAGGGTCTAAGTCTGTGGCGAGCATCTTAGCTTTGTCTTTTTGTCGGGCATTTATGTACCCGTCGTCGTACTGTTTCAAGACTTCTTCGGTCAATTCGGGGGATCGACGATATTCGGAGATCAGTTTCAGTCTGGTTTCCTCGGTTAATGGCGGACCTTGGGCTTTTAAATCATTGTGTTCCTTCAGCAGCTTAGCCAATTGGAAGTGGACTGCCTTGAGCCGATTCTGCAGGCTTGTGATTGATTTTTCCATCACACATATTCTGCTTTTGTCTTCGGTTCGTTCTGCCAAGAGTTGTTCTCTTTTTTCGGCTATTTCGGACAGTTGCCACTTTGTTTTCTTCAATTCTTGTTCTAGCTCTCCGCAGCAGCAGGTGGTGTTGGCATGAAAACTTTGTTCCTTCTCGAAGCCTGATTTGATGGCTTCCATCCATTGTTGGAGATCAGCAATTTCTGCCCTCAATTCTTCTTCTTTGTTTTTCATTTTTTCTAAATGGCGATGGGTTCGGGCGAGGACGGCGTTCGACTACAATTCAAGGTTGGTTAATTTGGTGGACGATATATACAAAATAGAAAAGGTCTGGGGGGCAGTTTTACTTACTCGGCCTATGTGCATAGAATTGGTATAAATCAGTTCTTTGGTCGTGATGTCCTTGAATCTGTCGTTATCTTTGGGAAGGTTGAAGTATTGAAAGAGTCTCATGGGGTAGTCTTTGGGGTCTTTGGGCCATAGTGACATTGTGGATCGGGTTTCTCGAATTTCTCGAACTTCGTCGGTCAGAGATGGCGATTCGGTTGAGGGGATGTTGGTTGATTGTTGTGGTGGTTGGGGATCCGGAGATGTTTCGGTGTGGGGTTTCTTTGTGGGAGGGGCGGAAGAGGATTCAACCCGCTCCTTACATTTTTGTAGGGGGCTTCGGTGTCGACAGGTTCTAAAGGTTCGGTTGTGTCGGGTTGGGTGATGTTCGATTCAGAGGATTGGGTAGGTTTGGAGATTAGATGTTGGGGCAGTTTTTTGGTGTGTGCTTTGACTAGCCTTCGTTTCTTTATGAATAGGGCGTCATTTCGAGTGGGATTTTTTCAGTGAAACTAGGTGTGGGGATGATGTTGGAAGGATCGGCATCGGGAATTGAAGGTGGAGGTGGCAGAATGGTGGTGATCGGCTTTACTAGGAAGGGTTCCTTCAACGACTGGGTGGAGTGAGGGTCTGTTTCTTCGGTTGATTCAGGGATGTCTTCGGGTTGTTTCATCGGTGAAGATGTTTGGTCGGTATCTTCGGAGGACTTCGGCTTGATAAGAGAAACTGCAAATGATGGAGGATTATGCAGGAACTATGACAGTTTGGTATAATAAGTTAGTAAATCAGATTTAGCTTACGTTTGTGTTTGAATAGCCATGCTTGGTTGTTTAGGAGATCCATGCTCCATTCTTCTTCGGGCATTTTGGCTACAAGTTGGATTAACTCTTCGACTCGGCTTCGGGGAAATTTGTCCAGGACGACATTGGGTCGGGAGGCATCGGCCCAGTCGGGGATTTTGGAGATTTCGGGACCTTTGACATAGATCCAATGGGAGTGCTAACCTTTGTTACTGGTGGGGGTTTTCATTAAGGAGCGTTTTTGGACAACCTTGTTCGGTTGCTTGTTGATTTGACAAAGCCCCACTTCCCTGGATCGACCTAGGGTGAACAGAGTGAAAAAGAAGTCCATGGAAGGATCCACGTCGCATTCTTGACAGAAGGCGATGAAGAATATCATGTGGATGAAGGAATTCAGGACCAATTGGGCGAGTCCGAACCCGACAAAGCTAAGGAATGTGAGGATAAAGGGGTGAAAAGGAAATCGAACCCCGTACTTAAGAGCGTACAAAGAAACGGCGGTCCAGCCGTTGGGTCGTTGATACATTCTCTCATCTAGGTTGGGAGAACGGAGGTCGTGAGTGAGGGAAATGAGGTATTGTTTGCGGATTTGAGTAAGATTTTCTTTGGTGATGGAGGATATGGTATTGATATGAATGTAAGCCTTTTCAGATGAATATTCTTCTAGTATTTTTAATGTATTCTTTTCAGCTTCGGTTCTGATGGGTGAGGGGGTGGCCAATGAAGAGGCACTGGGAGGAGTGTTGTCGGCGACGAGTGGAATGAAATGGTCGTTTATGGGGTTGGGGATAATGGCGGTGGGAATGGAGATGGGTGTTTGAGTGGAGGTAAGGTTAGGGTTTGCTGCGGGAGAAGAGGGGGAATTGTTGACGATGGTGGGAGGAATTGAAGGGTCGGTGTTTATGGGGTTGGGGGTAGTTGTAGGGGAGGTGGAGATGGGTGCTTGAGTAGAGGAAAGGTTAGGGTTTACCGCGAAAGAGGAGGTGGAGTTGTTGACGGGGTTAGGGGAGTTTGCCATTGCTGAACGGTAGGAGTTCTTCGCCGGAGGGAGTAACAGTTGTAGTAATGTGGGAGACGAAGAGGAGAGTTACACAGTTTGAAATGGGGCTTGGGGTTATGGCGATTGGTTTTGGGGGAATGGGGGGTTTTTTGGAGTTAATTAGCTTTTGGGTTCCGTGCGTTTCCCCAAAAGCGGCGTGTTAACTGGGATGCGTAGTAATGGTGGGGCCCGGTGGTATGGGTTGGTTAGTTTGCCGAAGTGGTGGGCTTTGGACTTTTTGATGATAGTTATTGGGCTTTTTAATTCTTCCATTTAATGGTCTATTGTAATGTAAGACTGGGGGGGCAATGTTGGGATGTGTTCACTTGAGTCCAATGGATGGGATGGGCCATAGTCCACGTGGAGGAGTTTTTACCCGTGGAGATTTATTTTGGGTAGTATGAGGACTTTAAGGAATCTAAGATTCCTAATTATATTTAAATTCCAGTTCCCAAGGAAAGAGTCAGGATTTATCCGATTTCCTTTCTTTGAGGGGATTGTGTTCTATCCAATCATAGGTACTTACCATGATTAGGAGTCCAATTTCAGCGGGGAAGCAGGATGTTAAAGGCGGTGTGATCATCTATAAATATAAGGTTAAACTCTAAATTTAAAGGTAATAACTTTTTGTTGACTAAAGTGCTAAACCTCTATTGTTTACATTTTGAACGACCTGTACTTATTCTCACACCGAATCTATCCCCCGACGACGAAAGCCGTCAGCTCTCTGAGTGTAGTTTGTTTTTGTGCAAGATTTAGCGCGTATTCGGTGATTGGACGCGCATCAAAATCTTGGCATTAACATTACTAAAGTGGGTCATATGTATGATAAACCATTATGAAAAAAAACAAGTAAACTGGAACCGCATAATGCATACATAACAAATTTCACGTACTTTATTTTCATCATTTCAGGTAGCATATAAAATAGTTGAGGGTGACCTTTGCAATATAATAATGATCAATTTCATTCATCTATGTTAAGGTAAACTGTTATTAAGTGACAAAAAATTTATAAAACTAAAGTACAAATGAAAGCATAAGAAACCAGACATCCTTTGCTCTTACATGTAGTTAATTCAACTCCTCATGAAAACTATTGCAAGAGAACAGAACCACATGTAAACATAATGCATATAGAATAAAGAGAACAGAACCGCATGTAAACATAATGCATATAGAATCTCCATAGGATATCTACAATTAATTAATTTTTTTTTTTTTCAAATATCCAGTAAGAATCTTAAGAAGAACAGACTTTGCACACTAGAAAACTACAAAAGAACAGGTATTCCTAGTGCAGAGAAGCTCAAACTTAGAGTGAGTTGAGAGAACTATACAAATAATTTTTAATGCTTGAAGAACAATAGGAGGATAATCTCTTTTCCAAAATTGAATAAAAATTCGTGCTGATAACGTATTATGAAATGACAGATAAAACAAAGTAAGAAGAAAACAAGAAATATATATTAATAAACCCTTGTATTCAAGTGGTCATCCACAATTCTTTTGATATCTCTTAGATGTGTATAATAACACTAAAGCAATCCTTCCACGTGTGTGTGTATATATATATATATATATATGTATGTATGTATGTATGTAGGACCTAAGGATGTTTCTAGAGATTATGGGATAAGGTTATATTAACGAGTACAATTATAGATATACATCTCCCTTATAGGCTTTACACATTTCAGCCTTTATACATCCCAAATAACATTTTCATTGGCCAAACTTTATTTTTATTTATTTTTTTTATTTTCATCTAAATCAAATTTGAATTGGAACTTTAATCAAACTCCTCGGAAGGGTTCAACAACCATCGATTGAGACGTTCTGAAGCCTTGCTCACCTGTAAAAACAACGGGCTTTAAGGTAAATAATTATTGATATTCGCTAATACTAATTACCCAAAAACAAAAGAAAAAAGAATTAACTTAATATTTCATTCGTTTCTAAAAAGATGACTAAATGTATAAAAAAATTTATCCTAAAAAAGACGAGATAAAATACATAAAATGAAGGGTAAATATATCATTTAGTGGGATCTAATAATATAAAAAATAAATAAAAATACTCATCACTTTATATAATCTTGTGGAACTACTAAGGATAAATTTGAAACTTTTTTACTTTTTTTTTTAATTTTTACTTTTCTTAATATGTGTGCAAATTATATTTTGCTTATCTTTTTAGAGACAAAAGGACTAGTTAATTATGGTTCGTGCCAATAATATTTTAGTCTGATAGTATGACTGAGACCTTATAACCCTTAGATTGCAGATTTATCTACTTTTCCTTTGTTGTGTGACTTTCTTTTCTCTTTATTGTATTACTTCTTTATTGTGAGATTTGTATTCTCACTCGAGGTATTTCGAGAGATTTAGAAATTATTGAGATTATTGTTTAATTCATTGTAATTGTGTACTCATATATATTTCTCCGAAATGAGGCATTAAAAAAAAAATTATTGTTCGTTTGACTATGGTCCTTCGTAATGACTTTTATGTAATTTTGGAAGGAATCTATATTTTGTAATTATATATATATATATAGCTATTTAATTTTTTACTCTCTATATATAATATTTCTAAAATTAAAACATTGCCCACCTTTGACAAATTTTCTACGTCCTCAATTGAAAAAAAGCATTTGTAATTTACCTGGTGATTCCAATCTGTTCTCCATGTTATAAAGCTCAGCACAAGTGTTTGTATTAACACTCCACAGATTTGTCCAATCCATATGCCCTGCAAAAGCCAGATCGAGAGGATCATTCCTATTAATTTGAAGTCCTAATTTAATTAAGTAAATTCACACAATTAATTATATATATCAAATTCTAGTAGTTCATTCCGCTAATTACCTGGATTTGAAGATTAGCCACATATCCAAGCAAGATTCCTAGTGGAATCCCAATAATGTAATAGCAACAAAGGTTAACTTTTGCAACTATACTTTGGAAACCGGCTCCAACTGCCACTCCTGATCATCAAAATTTTAAGTAAAAAAAGTATCATATTATAGACTAAAATGCAAAAGTATTCAATGAGTTTGCTAATTTGTGAGAGACATAGTATATGGCTTAACGATTTAGCAAACCGTTATCATGTGGTACCATGACTAGTGCAAAATTATATCTTTTGAATATAGTTTGCTAATGAGTCAAATTAGTGCAAAATTATACCTTAAGCTATGTTTGTTTGCAAGGATTATATTTGGGATTGGACTATTAATTCCAAGTCCCTTGTTTGTTTTTTAAAATAGACTTGGGACTATTAATCTCGGGATAATAAAATGACTTGGAAGGGGGATTATTTAATGCCATGTCTAACTAGGAATTATAATCCCTACCATTTGGGACTAAAAATTTGTGGACTAAATTAACCTTTAACTTTGTTTACATCACATAAAGCTTGTAATACATGCTAAAACATTAATCATACACTACGCATCGTAATTTTTTTAATACCTTTTTTTTAGTGCTAATTAAATATTATTAATTAATACATACATGCAGTACGTACTGCATGTACGTAATTTTTCTTAGTGCTAATTAAATAAATCAAATAAACTTATTAAATGATACATACATGTAGTACGTAACTTTTTTTTTACTTTTTTTAAAAAAAGTTATTAATACCTAGTGCTAATTACGTAATTATTTTTGGAGATGCTATATACACTTCATTTTCACCATATATTCAAATTAAAATAGAACAAAATTTGAAATAAAATATAAAATAATTGGTAAAATATGAAGTGCATTTGAGTTCGTTACTTTATTCTTATATGAGAGTTAACAAGTCTGGTTTTTAAAAATATCAAAGCTTTTAAATATCCAATTTACATAATTATTCCCCTCATTTTACCCAAGAAAACTAACCACAAAAGAAAGCATGCTAACATGAAAATTGATTTATATAAAGAAACAATTTATTAAGCATACGTACTTTTTACTTTATTGTTTGATTATTGATGGCTAAGGTTAATTTATTGGAAGTTGTAGTTTAAATGATACATACGTAACAATTTATTTACTTATCTAAAATAACTTTTTACTTTTTTATTAAATTTATTATACAATACAATACGTTTTGTGTTTTTTTTTTTACTTTTTTTTAACTATTTTTATTATTAACTTTTTTTTTAAGTTACGTAACTTTTTTTTAGTACGTATTATATTAGTAACTTTGTTTTTTTTTTTTTAACTTTTTTTTATTGTATGTATTGCACGTGTGTATTGTATGTACGTTTTGCATGTATTGTATTAGTAACTTTTTTTTTATTAACTATTTTTATTTTTTAGTTACCTAACCTTTTTTTTTAGTTCGTATTGTGTTAGTAACTTTTTTTTTAACTTTTTTTTATTGTATGTAATGTTATTGAACAAATATGTTATTATTGGTAAGGATATAGTAGTCCAAACGATATTTTTTTATCCAATCCTTTAATTAATCTTAGAAAAAACAAACATAACATAGGATTATTTTAAGTTATCCCATAAGTAATTCCATAAAAAACAAACATGTGACTAGGACTATTTAATCATAGGATTAATAGTCTTGGGATTATAATCCCCGGATTATAATCCTTGCAAACAAACATGGCTTTTGAGTATAGTTTGCTAATGAGTCAAATTTAATGACGAAAATATTTCACATACACAAATACAAGGGAGATTTTTTCATTTTCGTTCATATAATAATAAGCATAAGTGATACTCCCTCCGTTCCAAATTAATTGCTCAATTTTGACTATTTTAAGTCAAATTGACTATTTTTAAAATTAATAATTAAGCACATATAAATATATTTCTAAAATTATAAAAATTGAAGTTAGTAATAAATTGTATATACTTTCTTTTGGTTATAATCTCTTCACCTATATTTTAACAAAAATAATAAAAAGATTAGTTCTAAAAATAGTCAATTTGACTTAAAATGGTCAAAATTGAGCAATTAATTTAGGACAGAAGGACTAAAACATAAGTATCCTTGTTAATGAGGAAAAGATGCAACCACTTGTCACGTTAATGGACTCGTGACTACAACATAAACTAAAAATTAAATATATATAAACCCTTGTTACACACAAACTAGGGTTGGCGTCAAACCCTTTGCCAAAAAGTCTCGCTACGACTTTTAAAGAGGAACTACTAAGCACTGAGCTACCTCATCAAGGGTTAAAAAAGTTAAATTTTGTACGATATCTTTTCACCATCATAAAAATAAATAAAAATTGGAGCCATGCATGCATATTTATCCCATGGTAAAAGGTGTTATACAGTTACTAACCTGATAGAACTGGTTGAATGCTATTGAGCAACATTGAGAATGCAAGTAGGATATATATACTTGAGACAGATTTTGCAACTTCCTCGCTATCGGTAAAAAAATACGCAATCTTACCGCCAAGGATTAAAGTTAAAATGCAGAAGAAAACTCCCATACATGATGAAGTACTTAATATGACTTTAATTGAAAATTCTGCAGCTTTAGCATTTCCTGCTCCCAGTTCATTCGAAACTCGAACACTGTATATTCATGGAAAATGGTAAAAGTGATGCAAATTATTTAGCAAACTGGGTTAGGGAGAGAAACAGATGTGAAGAAAAGTATAGCCATTGATTGTGTACGTACCATGCTGCACCTAAGAAGCCCAAAAATATCATGAATTCCCATCCGCCAATGTTGAGGCTGCAAATATTGTAAATTTAGTTCAACATGCATAATTAAGCCTTCATGCACTAGAATTAAGAGTGAAAAGTCAATGCAATAATTTTAATGGCGATTGATATTACCAGAGTAAAAATGATGTTGTTAGAACAATAAGTTTATTTAAAATGTTAAGTCTCACTAAAACAATTACTCCTATAAAAATATCGTTACATGTATATTTGATATGATATCAAAAATTTTGTTCCGTCAATATTAACAACTTTTTTAATTGAGTCATCATTTCTCTACCTAATTTTTATAACTGACTTTTCAACTGAGTAGACACATAAATATGTCCCGTATATGAGTATTTATCAGTGTCCAGCGGGAAAAAGCTAATATTGTTTTTCTTTTAATTTAGTAACAAACTTACCTAACGGAAAAAGCTGATATTGCCACCTCTGCATTTTTCATGTATCCCGCCAAGATGATTAAAATGGACAAATACCAAAGTTCTAAGCTGTATAAAACAAAAGAAAATTAAAAAAAATACAAATAACAGATCAATCTAACATGGAAATAGTATAATTTATAAGAATACGAGCTCGTCTATGCGGACATGATAATTGAACATGATAATTAGACATGAATTCTTTACAATTTCACTTATTTGTATTTTGACTAGGGGTGTTCATCGGTAATTTACCGTACCGAACCGGTTACCGTTTTTACTTAAAAATGAATACCGATACCGGTACCGAATTACCGATATATCAGACCGGTTAGGACCAATTCGGTACCGGTAAAAACCGGTTTTGTACCGAAAAGTTTTTTACATCATAATACAATGTTTACAGTGTTTTGCAATTGGATCGGCTGCTCTGGTTTCTCTTGCTTTATTTGGTACCTGTAGGTACAGAAATTATACCTTGTTAGGGTTAGAGTTTCGTATTGGCTGGAGAGGAGAGAAATCCACGAAGAGTACGGAACTGATTGATTGATTGAAGAGGGGAGAAGAACAGGTAGGCAATTACTCCAATGACACGTGGCAGAACTCCTAGAATCCGGAAACCGGGTTAGGGTAGCAGGGATTCCAAGAGCCTTCTTGAGTCTTTGAGTTGAGAGAGAGAGTTTCAAGTGTTTAGAGCTTCCAAGAGTCTAAGTGTAATGTCTTGAGAGCGATCCCCCTTTTCTTAGAATAGAGGGGCTATTTATAGAGTTTTCCTGGAAAATAGTCACATGCCAGGCACATGTTTTAAGGAAAATTCCCGAAATACCCTTTAATTATGTTTTAAAGGAGAAATTCCAGAAATGCCCTTTAATCATCAAAGTAATGCCCAAATTGCCCTGTTCTTCTAGCCACCAATCCAATCCCTCAATCAATTCCCAAAATGGGTCGCATCCACGAGTCTTCTGCCTTGGAACACGTGAAAACTTCCCCGGGTCTAGTACATTTAATTAGGTCACATAAACCCTAATTTGTACATTTAATTAGGTTTTTTGTAAACTCTAATTTGTACATTTAATTCAATTAGGTCATGTGAACCCTAATATGCACTTGGGCCCACATTTGCCCCCTGCGCGAGAGTCACGATTCCTGAGAGACGCTCGTGCAAAATACTCCAGGTTTGTGAATGATTTTGCGTGACTCCACTTGTCCAAGTAATGCTTGGTAAATCATCTGAAAGCTTCTTCATTTTGCTCAATATTTATTTCCTTATTTTCTGAGAATTAAAACAAGGAAGATCATCAGCTCCAAGAATCAAATCTTATTTTATATTTTAGAAACAAAATCTGCCTTTATTAGAATTTTATAAAGCAAGATCTTTTTCAAACATTCAATATATATATATATATATATAATTTCGAAATTGTCAAATATATATATATTTTCGAAATTTTATTAAAATACCAAATTTAAGCAATTTTCGAAAATTTATATATTTATTTAGAAATAAGCTCAAATAAACTTATCTTTAAATTGCGAAATCTTCCTTAAGAGGAACCTAGAGATTGTTTCCTTTACTATTGCAAGCTTGCAATTGGAATATATATATCTCCCAAGTCACTTAGGCCTTTCTTTTCATCGTGCAAAATTTTTCCTCTCCTCATTCAAGTCTGAAGATCACCAAGAAATCGTCAAGCCAACAGTTTTCAGCTTGGGAACAAGGTAAAAAAAACAATTTCTTCGTCTCTTTTTTTTCCAGTTTATTTGAGTACTTTCTGCCGAACGTTTTCTTGACTTGCTTCTCCTACGTTTCTTCTCAGGTTATTGTAGCTTTTCTTTTGTCTTCCGAGCCCCGTTACTTGGATTATATCTCGGTAGGGTTCCCTCGGATAATAAAGAAAAACACAATATTTATTGACAACGAAGCATCCGGCCGAACCCTAGGGAGCGAATCCTAGGAGAAAATGTACTAAAATTTTTAACATTGGGAAGCGTGATCACTGTTTTGACCATAACTTTTGTTCCGTTTGGAGTCTCGGGGCCCATAATATATCAAAACGACCGTATCGACGAGCCCTTCAAAAGTCATCGCCAACGGCCATGACATATATCGAAATAATCCAAAAAATGGCTCCGAAGGATGCATTTTGGCTGTCCGAAGTTTTGTGGAAAAATTTCAAATCTTGTTTTTCTTTCATAATTGTGATTTTGATCCTTCCCTGACTTCATTTCTTCTTCTTTTCAGGTATTCTCAAGTGAAAATCTCAGATTCTCCTCTTGTTATGGTAAGCCTCCTCAAGCGCATATGCTTTACTTGACATCCTTAGTATCCTCATGTGGGGTCTTCCTTACTTGCAGGCCTCGTGTACCGGATGCTCTGAAGACTTGAAGACTTCTAGGGTAACTCCCTTCTTCAATGATTGTGGAAAGGCAAAAAAACTTGTTTCTTTATGTCGCGGCTTGCGAAGGTTGGGACGACTTCCCCCATTCCGATCGCATTCCCCGCATGTGCATAGAGATACCAAGTGCGTTGCATGCTTGATAGAAGCTTTCAGGCGGACTGACCATTATACTTCATGATTTCATGATGACACAATCCTTTCAGACTTCATCTCGGGTACCTCCTCGAGTTCCTCCTCCCCAGGAATCCTCTGCTGTCGGGAGATGCGATGTACTTGCTCTAGAGTAAAGCCGAGGATCCTTGTTTTTAAATTGTCAAGGATGATGATGATGATGATGATGAGGATGATAATGATATTCCCATTGGATTTCGCATGGATACGGCAAGTGAGGTGGCGACCTCCACTACTGGTGAACCTCGCTGACATAACATGAATGTTGTCAAGTCCTCCTCACCTCATGATGATCGTGTCAGCCTTAATGTTGACGATTTCATGTCTGATGTAGGCTTAGGTCCTGCTATGGTTAGTACAGTTCCATCGTCACGCCCACATATAACGTCTTCTCATGACAGCTTGGAGGGTACCGGTGACACCCATGTTGATGCTGATGCTATTATGACAGTTAATCCTCCTCCCCCGAGGGGGAATCCTGCGAAACCTATGGTTTGATTTTCCATCCTCCCCAGAAGGATTCTCCCGAGGCTTCACCTAAAAGGGAGGGTATAGTTGCGAGTTCTTTGGGTGGGGCATCGATGCTTTACTTTCTTTGCCCGTTGAGGAGCTCGCTTTCTTCATCTTGATTCTGCCACCTCGCCTTTTAGTGACCTCGACTATCCACCCAATAACAAAGATGTCGTGGAGCTACATGCATTCTCTAAGCCCGTGATTTGTGCAGCTCCTCTCCCGATGAATATTTTCTCGTGCGGGGCTGGATTTCCTCACTTCTAGGTATGGCTTTTTGTAGCTTTTTGTTATTTCCTGTAATCAAAGAACTCATTTATAAGTCATTTCTCATAATAGAGTTTCTTTAGCATTAGTGATTGTCTTTAACTTGAATTTTTTCCTTAAGACCCAATGTTTAGTATTGAATCATAAGTTATTCAAAATTAATACTCCAAGACAACAATATTCATAATAATGAGAGTAAACATGCAATTTTTCGATTTCTCGCAAACTAAACACTTGAATCCATACTTTTAAAATCAAAGAATATCCAAGTATAAGTGAAAGTTTGACATTTTTATTCATAATCATATTGAAAAGCACAATGTTTCAAAAAATTTCATAATAATAATAGATTTTGCTTTTGTCGGATAAAGCATAACGTTCGCCACTTTTAGAGATAAAGTGTAACTTTCTCGGGTTTGAGGGCTTAGAGTCAGGTGTCTCGATTACTTTTAGAGTTGAAAGTTTATAAACTTATGAGGACTTTATAGTCAGGTGCCTCGATTACTTTTAAAAGTTGAAAGTATAACTTTGAGGACTTATACTCAGGTGCCTCGATTACTTTTAAAGTTGAAAGTATAACTTTGAGGACTTATAATCAGGTGTCTCGATTACTTTTAAAGTTGAAAGTATAACTTTGAGGACTTATAATCAGGTGCCTCGATTACTTTTAAAGTTGAAAGTATAACTTTGTGCCTTATCCCTTGGTACGTCGTGCCAATTGTTTGGTGTATAGGGTTTCATAAGGGCTTAAGTTGCATGCCTCGTCACTTGGTCATCCAATTTCTTGGCAAGTGCAATCCACGAGGACTTGACCACCATCGTGGGTGGATTTTTAATTCGTCAATTCTTGTGTCTCCTCCCTTGGTCATCCAATTTCTTGGCAAGGTTTAATATTGATTTTTTTTTTTTTTTTTTTTTTTTTTTTTTTCGACCTCTTGGGCTACACCCTGGGTAATAATGTTGCATGTTTCTTTTCCTTTGTGGTTTGGCAGTGGCTTTTCATACACGGTGCTTTTCTTTTCACAGTTCGATTTCTCCGGCTGCCAACTTCTCATGGTATAAATCCTCCGCATACTATAAACAGTCCATAGTGGGAATGTTCTGTGTACTGGTGGTACACACAGAAATCTGGTCTTCTTTTTCATCTCTTCCGTCACCACAAATTTAGGCGTTGGGGGTTTTCACCACTCCGTGCTCAAACCCATTGTTCGTACAGGCCCCTGAATGCCTTCTCACTGCATGTGATAGCCTCTGGAACTGACATCCTGGTATACTTGCCCCCAAGTTTTTCCTTTATTTTGTTCAAAATTTCGCTCATTCTTCTCCCTCTTGCCCCCTTGTGGTTTGACTGAGAGTCAGCCAAAGCCACAGTTGTTGTTCTCTTACCCTTCCATGTAACCAATCGCATGGTTGATGGCACTGCACTGTCACGATTCCTCCCAAATCTTGTGCGAAGGATGAGAGGGTTGCAAATGAATCACAGGCCTTTGTAATGAGATGGGGCTTGAAGGAGTCTAGAGCACCATTGTTGCATATGCTAACCATGTTCTTCTCTTCAATTGGCTCGGCACACTTCTGTGCTTGGGCCCTGAATCTGTCCACATAATCTGACAGCTCCCTCATTCGGCCTCTGCTCGAATCGCATCAGTTCTACAATAGTTAACCTGTTTCTGCACATAGAAAAATTTCTTAAAAAAATTGCAATTTTAGATCATCCCAATCAAGGACTGATCCCTTCTCCAAATTTGTAGTACCAACTGAAGGCACTATCCGTCAAAGTCTTGTTAAATTCCCTCATCAACAGATTATGGTTATTCACCTCATCATAACCCAACCATGGAGACATCGACTCCACGAACCTGGCAATATGCTCCCTAGCATTCCCTTTCTCCCCGTTATACTTTTGGGAACTGCGGGGGGGTGCTCAATATACCCTGCCGGGTACGGTTGTCTCCGTACATGTGCCGGGTAGGGTGGAGTAAAGTCCAACTCTGAAGGTCGGGATGTCTGCTTGCGAAATTGATTGATCACATCGATCATATCATCCTTCGTCACATACTGGCTCGTGGTATGGACTCTTTGAGGGGTTGTGATGTATTGATGCATAGGTGGTGTGTATGGTAAGGAAATTGGCTGGTGTACACTTGCATCCTGCACAATTTGTATCGGTGGTGCTTTGTTGGCTTGTTAGTTGGATATGGCTAGGGATGGTCGGTATCTGCACTTGTGGAAAATGCTGGGAGATGTGGTCGGGATGATGTTGGGATGAGGTTGACTCACTTCTAATCTGGAAGTTGTGGCACATCACCGCTGTTTTGGGGCTCCAAGTGGATGAATTGGAATCGGCTGACCCTCCGTTGTTGGAGGCACAGTCGATTTTCTTTGTTGTTGCTGTTGTCCTCCACTTCTGCTCGTTCCCCCTGCGAACTTCCTGGGAACATAGCCCTGAAAGTGGGGATTTTGCATCAACTGCTGGTGGAAAATTCTCCATCTCTTCCTGCTTTCCTCTGCATTTCCAACATCATGGCCATCATCATCCCTTGGCCTTCTCGTGCCTCCTGTAATGCCTTGAGCATCTCCATCTGCACAGCATTCGCAGTCGTCTGCGCTCCAGTTACTTCCTCACCTTTCCTTCCTGTGTTTGTCTGTCTAGCGCTGGTTTGTTGTTGATCAGCCATTTGAGGTGATGTTGAGCTTCCTTCCGAAACGTCTTCTAAGATAGGTTGATCAAAGTCCAGATTCGCGCTTTGGAGCACTGGATTTACTTGCCTTGAAATCGGATCCGGTGAAGTGATGCTTGTTGTCGGTGAAACTCTTCCTGTAATTCTCCCACTTCGAGTTGTGGGCATACCCTTCACGAATTCTACACCTCCCCAGCAGAGTCGCCAAATAAATGTAGGTACAGAAATTACACCTTGTTAGGGTTAGAGTTTCGTATTGGCTGGAGAGGAGAGAAATCCACGAAGAGTACGGAACTGATTGATTGATTGAAGAGGGGAGAAGAACAGGTAGGCAATTACTCCAATGACACGTGGCAGAACTCCTAGAATCCGGAAACCGGGTTAGGGTAGCAGGGATTCCAAGAGCCTTCTTGAGTCTTTGAGTTGAGAGAGAGAGTTTCAAGTGTTTAGAGCTTCCAAGAGTCTAAGTGTAATGTCTTGAGAGCGATCCCCCTTTTCTTAGAATAGAGGGGCTATTTATAGAGTTTTCCTGGAAAATAGTCACATGCCAGGCACATGTTTTAAGGGAAATTCCCGAAATACCCTTTAATTATGTTTTAAAGGAGAAATTCCAGAAATGCCCTTTAATCATCAAAGTAATGCCCAAATTGCCCTGTTCTTCTAGCCACCAATCCAATCCCTCAATCAATTCCCAAAATGGGTCGCATCCACGAGTCTTCTGCCTTGGAACACGTAGAAACTTCCCCGGGTCTAGTACATTTAATTAGGTCACATAAACCCTAATTTGTACATTTAATTAGGTTTTTTGTAAACCCTAATTTGTACATTTAATTCAATTAGGTCATGTGAACCCTAATATGCACTTGGGCCCACAGTACCTATGCGAGCAGAGAAGAAATCATAATACAATGTTTACAGGGTTTTGCTTTATTTGCTTTATTTTCTCTTGCTTTATCTTGTTGGGGCCATGCTTCCATACTGGTTTTCAGCCATGACAATGAAGAGTGTGAGTTTTCACCACTGATTGCTGGAACCTTTTTTGGAGTGGAAACACTTGCTGGTTTACTTGTTGGTGCACTTGTTTCCGGTGTGCACGTATGAGATTTTCATCCACTCAATAGAATCAAACATCAACTTGGTGCCCCTTTTCTGAAATTTAATTTTTTTTCCCCTTCAGTTGATAATCTAATTTCACTTTATTTTCAAATAGGCAAAGCATTATTTAGCTAAAGCTTCCTTGAATTTTCTTTATGATTATTTTTACTAGTTAGTTAATTCTACAATCATTCATTTTATTTGGGAGAGCATGAGGCTATGACGATGGATTCATAGGAATAAAAGCAGATAAATGAAGTAGCAAAACCCAGATTTTTCAGTTTTCATAATACAACCAGTATACCGGTTCGGTACGTATGTACTGAACCTCCAAAATATCTTTTCGAACTCGGTACCGAATAACCGGTATATACTGATTTTTTGTACCGGTACTGAGCCGGTTTCATTTTGTTCCGAACCGGTCGGTTCGAACTGGTTCAATTAGCCCAAAAACCGAAAAAATCGAAAAAAAAATGCACACCCCTAATTTTGACCCCCTTATTAAATATATTTTTTCATTAATTAGAGGGTCAAAACACAAATAAATAAAATAATAAAAAGTTCATGTCTAATTATTATGCCCGTATAGAATTTTTGTAAGAATAATTACATATGTGAAGGAACAAAAAAGAAAAATGGTTAGCTGGATAGCATTGTGTCATACACGTGTGAAGGAACACAAAAAGAAAATGTGGAGTATATTTTTTCTTTTTGTTGACTTTTTGAAAAACTATAGACCTTGTGCATTTACATGTGATTTAGTCATGGGCACAAATAGTTGGACCATAGGGATTCAATTTTAGTGTAGTGACGATTTTGCCATCCCTTCTATTGCATGTGCCATGCACATGTTTAATTTTGTACAGAAGTCAACGAAAGACAAATTGACCATAGGTTGTAATTGTCAAAACCTGAAGATAAAGGACCAAGTTGAGAAACGGGGGTACAATATTGGGCAACAGAAATGTCGCTTTATTATATCAGTAATTACTCCTAAACAACTTTTAAAAATTTAGGATATATATAGGTGAGTGATTCAAAGTTAAATGAGAACTTCTATTTATTCAACTGTAATCCAACTGTTTATTCCATGATCCAAAGGCTGAGGATTATGCCATCAACACAATTACTATTAGGAGTCTAACAAATGGTTGTACGAGTCTGACCCACAAATCAAATGACCATTTTACCCCTCTATATGAAAAGGAACTCATTCGCATAACAATTATACAGATAGACAAAAAAAAAAACTTACAATCAATCCATTAACGATTTAAGCCATTAATTGAAGATCCATGTACCGTGAAGTAGAAGAAGACCCATTAATAATGAATAAAAACTTACTATCAATCCATTAATTGATCAATTTTTATTTTTTCAACTCTCCTTGTTTGAGATCTCTCTCGCTCCTTTTCTTTCTATTTACATATATGTATTGTCAACATATATGGGTGTGTGTATATTTTTCTAAATCATTTATATGTTTATATATATATATATATATATATATATATGACATCTTGTGTATATAAATTTATAGGGGTCTGTAATGTATGTATATGTTTGTAAATTGTATTTGAAATATGCCCAGACACGAAGAAAACCAATTGGGGTTTTCTTTTAGACTTCTACTACTCGTCTTTCTCTCTCCATATCACATGATTATGTATACTGATTGGAAAAAGAATGGGATAATTGACTTTTTGGTCACTGTACTAGGGTTCGATTTTCATTGTGGTTACCGAAACTTTTTTTTGTTACAATCGCATAACTATACTCTAAAATAATTACCAAATGGTCATTACTTATGATTTCCGTCCAAAAAACGGACGGAAATGATGACTGTGCATTTGACGTTAGATTTTTACTGATGTGTACAAGCACGTCTTCAATGTCTACCGAAAATGTACGTGCAAGAAGAGAGAAATCATAAGTAAATAATAATAATAATAAATAATAATAATTTAAAAATAATAATAATAATAATTTAAAAATAATAATAATAATAATAATAATTTTTAAATAATAATAATAATTTTTAAATAATAATACTAATAAAAATAATAATAGTAATTTTTAAATAATAATAATACTTTTAATATTAATAATTATTATTATTATAAAATAATAATCGTAATAATAATAATTAAAAAAAATAATAATAATAATAATAATAACAAATTTTAAATAATAATAATCATATTTTTTAAATAATAATAATAATTTCAAAATAATAATAATAATAATAATAATTTAAAAATAATAATAATAATTTTTTTTAAATAACAATAATAATAATTTCTAAATAATAATAACAATAATAATAATTTCAAAATATCACACAATTGTATATTTTTAAAGTGAAATTAAAATATTTAAAAATTAAAAATAATAATATAAATTCATTAATTTTATATAAATACATTTGTAAAAATTATTATTATTATTATTATTTTTTAAATTATTATTATTATTATTTTGAAATTATTATTATTATTATTTTTAAATTATTATTATTATTTTTAAATATTTTTAAATTATTATTATTAGTAGTAGTAGTATTATTTTGTAATTATTATTATTATTTTGAAATTATTATTATTATTATTATTTTGAAATTATTATTATTATTATTATTATTATTATTTTTAAATTATTATTATTATTATTTTTAAATATTTTTTTAAATTATTATTAGTAGTAGTATTGTTATTATTTTGTAATTATTATTATTATTTTTAAATTATTATTATTATTTAAAAAATATTATTATTATTTTGAAATTATTACTATTATTATTATTAATTTTTAAAATATTATTATGGAGAAATTAATGCTACACAATGCTTGATTCCTTGCTCAGAAATGACTGGCGCGTGGCCTAAGACATGTGTCAAAGCCCATGACACATAAGCAGCAAAAATCTAACGCCAAATACACAGTCAGCATTTCCGTCCATTTTTTGGACGGAAATCATAAGTAATGACCATTTGGTAATTATTTCAGATTATAGTTATGCGATTGTAACAAAAAAAGTTTCGGTAACCACAATGAAAATCGGACCTTAGTATAGTGACCAAAAAGTCAATTATCCCGAAAAAGAATAATAAAACTTCCTCTTGATTTTCTTGCTCCACCTAATTCTCTCTCCATCTCTATGTAGATATTCCGCATAATAGCTTCAGACTCTGCAAAAGTTATGCCCATGGGAAAAAAATTCGCACTTGTTTTAGGAGAAGAAAGGTACCATGCGCATAACTATTATGCAATAAATGCATAACAGATCTGACAAAAAAATATTCTTATACTGCATAATAATTATGCAGTATTTCTTAAGCGAGAGGTGAAAGTCAATTGTTAAATAAGTCAGACTCCGTGTAACTGTTTGATAGGCTCTTAAAAACGAATTTTTATTAGGAGGTTCATGTCTTCCTAGAACCTTCCATTACATTTTCGACACGTGTAATGGTCATACATAATTAATATAAATTGGCCCCCACATGTTATGAGCTATTGGTTAAAAAGGTAATTATTGTACACATGTTGAAAATGTAATGGAAGGTCATTTTCCTAGTTGAAAGACCTGGACCTCCTAATAAAAACTCCTTAAAAACAGTTACGCGGACAGGACTATCCTTAGCTTTTGGATCAACTATTAACGGTTGAATCACAGTTGAATGGATAAGGGCTCTCATTCAATTTTGGATGTGGATCATTCCCTACACACACACACACACACACACACACACATATATATATATATATATATATATATATATATATATATATATATATATATACACATACAGTCTCCTTTTCCAGCGAACCGGTTCGTTAACGAACTGGGTTTTAGCGACGGTTCAGTTCGTCGCTATAGTTATCTGTCGCTGAACTGGGATATAGCGACAGACAGAACTGTTAAGCGACGCATATGCTATAGCGACAGACAGAACCATCGCTAAAGGCCGATTCATTTTTGGTTTTTTTCGATTCGTTGGAGAAGTTTTTCGTGTGTGTGTGTGTGTGTTTGCGTGTGTGTGTGTATATATATATATATATATATATATAGAGAGAGAGAGAGAGAGAGAGAGAGAGAGAGAGAGATTCTGAAGTCGACTAATATTGTCAAAAGTAGAAATAATGATGTTAGAGAAATTAAGTATTGTCACTTAAAGTGATAAGTGGCGTAAGAACAACTATAAAAATATCGCTAAATGTATATTTTAGTAAAAGTACCATTTTCGTTATAGCAATATCAACAGTTATTTTAATAGGCGGCTGATATTTTTAAAATAAAAATAATATTACCAAAGCAACAAAATATTGTGTAAAGTGTCAAATGTCGCTAAATTCAGGGAGAATAGTACTTACCAAAGCATTACACCAGAAGAGATTGATAACTTCACCAAAGGAATCATATCAAAGAAGGCAGCTTTGGTAAATCCTCTCCAAGTCAAAGGGCACCATCCACCAAAAATGTACACAAACTCCGCAAACACTAGTAACCAGCTAGACATGACCATTGCTCCCATTGCACCAGGGACTCCCAAGGCCAACTTGTTAACAAAAATCCATGAAAAAATCACATGAAATACAAAGGAAAGACCAGATATCCATCCGATTATCATGTTCTTTAGTTGTGCTTGAAGGTACATTTGGATCGTATAAACGAAAACAAAATTGTACGCGAGGGGAATAAACCACAGGGAGAGATTTCCAGCAGCCACAGCTATTTTTTCTTCCTCACCAATTAGTTTAAAGATGGATGTCGCAAAGATTAGGAGAGGAATGAAGATTGTTGTGGTGGTGAAACCTATGATCCAAGATCTTTGCAAGTATACACCTAAATTGTGGTATTGTTTGGCTCCAAATGCTTGGCCACAGAGAGTTTCAGTGGCACTTGACATTCCCAACTGTATGCAATAGAAAGAATGCAACTGAAAATTTTTAGTTAAAAAACGAACAGGAGCTTAGCAGTGTCTGATAAAAAAAAAAGAAAAAAAAATGATTTGTGATCTAATTTTATGTGCATAAATAATTGTACAAAATGTAGAATAAAATTTAATTCTGTATGTACATTTACAATACCCATAACACGAGTACTGAACATTTGTACATGCTTTACTTGATTATTAAAGAATTATATACATATATATATTAATGTAGATTTTTACTTTACTTGAAAAAGGAACAAAAAAATGAAAACTATGGTTCAAAATCCTCTCAATTACAAATTTTACCCATTTTTTCATTACACATTCAATGACACAAATATTGTTTTATGATAATCTTTACAACATATACTATGCTGGTAAATGTAATACTTTTGTTACTAAGCGTGTATTAAAAGACTGGTGTAAAGTGTAATAGTGGAAATCATATTCCAAAAGGGTAAATACAAAATGGACATGTTTTTTGCGACACATTGAAGGCTTTTAGTTAAAAAGCGAACAGGAGCTTAAAAAAATGAAAAACGATTGATTTGTGATCCAGTATTACGTGCATAAATAGTTTTACAAAATGTAAAATAAAATATAATTCTGTATGTACATTTTACGATACCCATAACACGACTACTGAACATTCGTGCATACTTTACTTGATTATTAGAGAATTATATATATATATATATATTAATGTAGATTTTTAGTTTACTTGAAAAAAGAAAGAAAAATGAAAAGTGTGGTTCAGGATCCCATCTATTACACATTTACCCATTTTTTTTATTACACATTTAATGATACAAATATTATTTTGTGACAATTTTTATAACATATATTATTGTGATGATAAATGTAATACTTTTATTACTAAACGTGTATTAAAAAGACTTTGGTGTAAAGTGTAACGGAGGGAAATCATATTCTAAAAGGGTAAATACAGAATGGACATGTTTTTTGCAACACATTGAAAGCTTAAGAAGCATGACAAAGGGGCTCTTTTTGCATCACACGAAACAGCACATGAGGCAGCATGTTTCATTGAGCGTCACCAAATGTACTGTAAGATCATAGTCAAAATTATGAGTGATACTTGTTTTGTGTTGTGAGTTTATTTTGAGGGAAAGACAAGGTTCGAGAAACGAAAGTCAGACGTTTTCTTTTAACTTTAAAAAGAAAGCATCCAACTTTCTCCTTCTTTGTAATTGCTGATAACTTAAGATCATAGACACAATCACACAAACAACATTTCTCATTGTCGTTGGTGATAACTAAGTTACCCTTTGAAATATAAAATCGAAACTTCCACTTCTCCATTTTTTTTCAATTGTATATATTTGTATTGTCGTTTAAATTAATTTGAAACGAATTTATATAAATAAATTATAACACGAGAAAAACTTACCAGGATCCCGTGTATAAACTGAACAAGAAAGCTCTGAACAAGGGCAAAAGCAGCAAGATCTGTTTTACTAACATGTCCAATAAATGATTGTGTAACCACCATAAGTCCATATGAACAAACTCTTGATAATGTACCAGGAAAAGCAATCCTCCATATCTTCTTCGATTCTGCCCATGTTCTCTTCATAAAATCATCACTATTTGCTTCTTCTTCCTGTAGCACCTGCTCGTCCGTGTTATCCATAATTAACCTTAACAATCAAATGGCCATGTACAAGTTTTAGACCTGTTTCTTGGGGGCCTTAATCTGAACTTTGAAGTATGCAGTTGTTTGTAAGATCAACACTTGAGTAGCACTAGACGAGTGTATATAATTTGCTAAAAACAATCATTTAATAAGGGAGAGGGGGAGAGAGAATATTAGGTGAAATTAAGGATGAACTAATCATTCATTGTTGTTAATTGGTATTGACTAATATTTTTGCGAGTTCGACTAGTGGCCACTACGATACGGTAGTCGGGGGTCTCGCTCCTCGGTGAGCTGGCGGGGGTCACAAGGGAGCAACTCCTGTAAGCCAAGCGTAAAGTGCAATTGGGTTTGAAGATTTATTAGTAGTCCGGTCTTGGGCCTTTGAACCCATGTTATAATAGTTAGGGTTTTCTAGTTACTAGATATTATTTGGTGTGTGGATCATTGTAAAGGGTGTGTGAGACATCTTATGAATACATCAGACAAGTAGAACTAGCCAAATTGGTGAACCTGGATACATCGTGTGTTCTTGTTTTTCCGTCTTTTGTGATTGCAATATTATTCGTTCTTAAATTCTAACAATTGTTTTAATATTAAATAGTGATTTTATCAATTACTTTTTAATTGTGAGTGGCATGTAGCGTGGTCAAGTCTGTGTGGCAAAGGAGGTGCATCCATTGGCTGAATTGCACGTCTGTTCTTTCAAGTTGACATTCAATGTCTGAATTGCACATCTGTTCTTTATAAAATCATCACTATTTGCTTCTTCTGTTTGCCGTACCAAGTAGCATCTGCTCCTCCAGTGCTTTTTTCGTAACCTTAACAATCAAATGGCCATGTATAATTAGCTAAAAACTCATCTAATAAGGGGATAAGGAGAGAGAGAGAGAGAGAATGGTTTTGTTTAGTAGCAAGTCTTGCGGGGCTTGATGACCGGAGATTCAGATTTAGTGAGGTTAAGAATGAATTGATTGAAAGACTAATACTCTGTTTCTGAGTTTTGGACGAAAAAAAAAAAAGAATAAAAAACTTAAATTAGAATAGAAAAGTTGAAATTTTCCTTTGTGTTGTTTCTGAGTTAGAAAATTTAAAAAAATTCTTTCCTTGCGTTTTTGAGTTCCAATGAAAAAAAAAAGAAAAATATCACTTTTATAAATTTACATTCTATTAATTATAACCATTGAATCATAAATAAAAATATGCAAGATAAATTTAATCAAAGAAAAAAATTCCATAATCAAATACAAATATCCAAATAAATGTTAAACAAAAACTACTTCGACAAAGTCATTGTCATACCTTACCCAAAAGTCATCAAACATAATTTGTATTATTAATACTAACGAAGATTATTTATCAAATCCTTCAAAAAATTCAATCTCCTCTCTAATGGTAATCCAAATACTGCTCGTGTCTTGTCTTGATTTTCTAGTAGTCATAAATAGGCCTCATTGATTTTTTCCTTATCGAAATTCATTTCAATTGGTCCTTTAAAGATATCATTCGTAGAATAGCCAGGAGAGAATGAAAGTCCCAACCCTGCAGCATAGTTATAAATTCAGATATAAGATCATCTGTAATGCCCTATTTCAACAGCACAATTGAAAATCACCAAATCAGTAATAAAATAGGGAGGGAAAAGCATATGCTTTATCAAAGATTATCTAACCTAAGATTAGAAATACTACTGGTTTCAATTCCCTGATTTTATGTTTAGAATAAAGAGAACAAGGACTTTTGAATACTACAAAACTCTTATCGCAATGCCCACATTGCAGATGAAATGATGCAAGCATGATCAAACAGAGAGCATCTCACATACCCATACAGAAAAGCTCTGAGTTTGCTCTTTAGCCGGTCATATATGAAGTACATTGTAGCAATCAGGGAAATGGCGACTTGAAGTGTTGGGCATTCTTCCGTTGGAAAAAGCACACTTAATGCTCCGGATATGATAAAAACAAATTTGGGACATGAGTTGTAATTTAAAATTTATTATATTAAAAGTTTAAAGATAATATGAGAATTATAAAAATATTACTTATTCTAATTTTTTTTCCGTCCAAATTAGGCCAATTTTGGACAGAAAACTTTGGTTAAAAAAGTGGTTAAGTTTTCTATCCATTTCTTTTCTTTTCCATTTATTAAAAAATTTAGAAACATAGGAATTAGAAAGAAAACTTAAATTTTTTGTCCATTTCTTTTTTTTTTCTGTCCATTTTAAAACTAAGAAATAGAGTGTAAAGGTTAATGATAACTACTATTATTGTACGTAAGGTCATATCTTCGAGTTTAATAATTAATAGATATCGGAAGAAGTAACCAAGAGTGTTAAAAAAATGTAAGTTTTCTCTACGTTTCCCTAGTTTTCCTCCCTGACTATTTTCTCAAATTCTCTCTAAGCTCTAAGATGAAATGTAACTCTAGAACCGAATTACAATAATGCAGGTTCTAAAATAATTTATTTTGTAGTAAATAAAGATGAATTGACTACCGATCATTTTAATAATATAATTGTACGTGTATAACATTAAATTGTATGATCTATTATGCTTTCAGAAGTGAAATTACTAATTCTTTTTTTCTTTAAAAGCATGTCCTTATGACAACATGTTGTCCACAAAAGAAAATCTAAAAATATATATACTATAAAATAAGCATAAAAATTAGTTTATCTTTAAAAGTATATGTAGGTGAAGTTTAGTAAGATAAAAAAAAAACTTATTAATGTACTTATAATTACATGATATTCAATTAATACTTATTTTGTACTCTATTATTTTAATTTTTAATTTGTGTGATACTTGAATTTTAGATATTTGAGAATAAAAAATCAACCGGTCGATGCAATTTCGTAATCACTATTCAATTGACTAATGGTGAAATCGGATCCCATTCCATTTGCTGCATTGAATCCTTGTCGGGATTTGTTGGACACTTGGCTTTTAGAAAAGAGTAAATCTACACGTACATAGAACTTACATACAATATCCCTAATATATTCATTTTTGACAAAAAAGAGTGCATAGGTTTTTGTTTTTTTACCAACACAAAAACCCATACAAAAATGAGAAAATAAAAGAAAAAGTTTTCCTCCTATATAATGTCAAAATCAAATAAAGCTATAGCCAAACCACTAATAGGGAAAGATTTCCAAACAATAAAAATAAATTGTTTATCTATCAAATTCTTATATCTTAGTGTTTGAGCTTTAAACGCTGTATTTGTGAATGAAATAAACTACATTTTTTGGTGCATAGTGTTTGATCATCACTATCTAATATTTATATAAATATTTTCGATAGATCACCTAGGTTTTAAGTTCTCGTTCGACTAATTCTCTCACTTAAAAAGAATATCTCTGCTATAGTCTCGGTGTCTAAGTACGAAACTACTTTACTATATTTATATAAGTAAACTATATCAATAAAAGATTACTTAGACTTTGTGATGAGGACATGTTTAATTTGGGCGTGAATGAAAATTAAGGAGATCATCCAATTCAAGTTTTTATTGGTCTAATTATGATGGCAATAGCTAAAAGATTGAAGGAGGGACATAATGAACTAATTTAATAAGTTTAAACAAAAAATTATTCAAGAAAATTTAATAAAAGAGTTGTTCCTCAATTAATTAGTATGACCAAGCATTAATGGACCAAGGGAGCTCAATTTATCCCAATTAATGACAAATCTCGCAGGCCGAAAGGGGAGCTTTTTAGTTAGCCTCTCAAAGCTTAAAAGGCTGAAAATAAGTAGCTTAAAGTCCAACTGGGTGGACCCAATTCAGCAACACCCATGTGGGTTTCTAAACTTATCATATGTCATGTGGGCCTACTTAACATATTCAGATACTTAAAATAACATGTGGGCCAAGCTAAACATATTCAGCAAGCTAAAACATGTGGGCCTTCTACTTAACATATTCAGAAATTGATATCCTAATTCACACGTAATTGATATCCTCATTCATACGGCAATCATTACATTGGCAGATTAATTGACTTCGACAACATTGAATTCACGGATTCTATAATTCCAAATAGAGGAAGACTTGTTTCATGCGGCAGTCTGATTTCTAGTCAATTTTGGTTTTTACGGTATAATATCTAATTAGCAATCTGTTTGTCTAATTCATGGCATATTAATTCTAAAAACTATACAATCTGATTCCAACAAGGAACAAAAAGAATTAGATTCTAGAAAATTAGTTTTAATACTAATGTAATTAGGATTTTATTTAATTAGAATTTCAATTCTAATTTTGAGTTTGGTTGTTATGTAATTTGTTTCTTTTGTTTTTAGGATTATGATTACTTTGAGTAGTATAATTAAGGGTCAAAACTGATGTAATTCATACAATTCATTCAATTAATAAAATTTACTTGTGAGATTATTTTCTCTTTTGGTTATTTGAGAACTCTTGAACTGTTCATAATTTGTTGTGAAGTTCAACTTGACTTATCATTCAACAATTCATAGTTGAATGTAACATCTTCTATCTATACTAAGGCTCTTGTCTCAATATAGACAAATAGTCGATGTTCCATTTAATGCAAAATTCATTGCACTATTGATTATATCAAGGTTCGCGTTTCAATATAAGCGAAGGGTTGCGGTGTCGTTAATGTTCCACCAATACAACTTTGCTAGAAATAATACAGGTGATGACCACCTTACGCAAGCGTGTCGTGGAATCTATCAGTTGGTATCAAAGCTAAGTAAGTATCTGGCAGATTATCTATCCTTTAATTTCTTGTTGATTATCTATAAAAAATAAAAAATAAAAAAAATTCTAGTTTGTTTCAATTACTTGCTAACCCCAAAATTAGCAGCGATAAGT
Organism: Aralia elata; assembly: GCA_034770075.1. NCBI lineage: Eukaryota > Viridiplantae > Streptophyta > Magnoliopsida > Apiales > Araliaceae > Aralia > Aralia elata. Next base: position 22,932,846 of record CM068384.1, read on the forward strand.
TTCGCAAAATTCAACATCAATTCCGAACAAGCAAAACCATAAAATTTTGCAAGTCTAACTAGCTTTTCCGAAAATTTAAAGGCATACAAGAAGTAAGCTCGCGATGGAGGCCATAATAAAGGAGTTTTCCAAGAAGTTGGACATGGCAATGGAACAAGTGCATAAACATATTGATCAGATGAGCGTTACACGAGAAAAACAGTCTCAAAACCCTTCCGGTGTGCGTAGAAGGGGAAGAGTGCGGCCTAGGGGAGCTAGTACGGAGGAAGAGGTTTACTATAAAGCAAACATATTTAGTTATGAGGAGTAATTGAAAACAAAATCAAGAGTTGATATAGATTCTTTCATGGATGAAAGGAAAAGAACATGAGAGGAGGAGTATGAGAGGCATTGTAATAGATTTTATCATAGACGTAGGGAGCAATCTCAAAAGCTTATTGAACGTAGGAGGGAATGAGTACAACTTAGGGAGGCAAATGAGGACATTATGGAGGCGATTCGTAAGGGGTTAGATAGGATGGAAGCATGTTGGTTGAAGCCACAAAACACTCATACGGCGCATAAGGAGCGAGTTCAACCAAGGGAGGTAAAAGTTAAAGAAGATCATGTTACTCGTGAAGAGTCATTAGTAACGAGAAAAGCTACAAGTGTGCAAGTTAAAAAGGAAGATACAATGTAGCAAAAGGACATCTTTTGTACTAGGTTTCTTATCCAAAACAAGATATGTAGTGTAAAAAATGATTGTGATATTTATACTAACATTGCTAGCACTAAAATGGTGGAGAAGCTAGGTTTGTCTACAGTTACACATCCTCAACCTTAAAAGTTGCAAGGGATCATCGATTGTGAAGAGGTAAAGGTGAATAGACAGTTGTCAGTTTCTTTTAGCATTAGCAAATATGAAGATGAAATACTATGTGATGTAGTTCCAACGCATACTTGTCATTTGTTACTTGGGAGACAATGGTAAAACGATAAACATGTGAAGCATGACAACTTTACCTATCGGTATTCATTCATGCACAATCAAAGATCGTCACTCTTTGTCCGATGACACCCAAGCAAGTCCATTAAGATTTAATGCACTTACAAAAAAATCGTGATCAAAAGCAAGAGAGTAAACAACAAAAAGAGAATGATCAAAGGATTGTGAGTGAAAAGAGGAAGCATATAAAAGTGAGGTTCAAAACAAAAAAGAGATTGAAAAGAGTGAGAATGAAAACAAAAGAGAGATTAATAGAAAAATAAGGGACTATAAAAAAGAGAGTGAATGAGAAATAGTGTTGTATTTTAAACAACAGATGACTGTACGTTCGTACAAAGAGGAACTTTTGAATACTAACCAGTTTAACTCTTCTTTGTCTAGTTCTGTTGTTTTTCTATTTCAGGTTAATATCATACTTAGGGCTATCGTTCCAATCCGACTAGCTTGCAAGTTCAATCCCGAGGAGATGAAGGAGTCACAAAAGTAAGTTGGTGAGTTAATAAAGAAAAAGTTTGTGAAAGGATGAGACACCCCCAAATCCGGGTTTCCTAACCTCGAATTCGGTGCTCACGATACTCAACGACAAACATACTTTCTAACTAAATGCGGAATAATAAACATACATTGTTTATTGAAATAATAATAAAGTCTTACAAACTTGGTCTCAAGGTTCTTTAACCTTAACATAAAACGTGCCCTTAATACAATAAAAGGTTCACTTAATCAAACCACATTCAAGCATAACTAGTACATAGGCACTATCGGACATCTATTCTTGCACCTTCCCTTTTCGTTTGTCTCCTCTAGACGTTTCTGCCTTGGCTGAAATGAAGATCATGATATAGCAAGGGTAAGCAACTAGTTTGCTTAGCAAGTTTATACACAAGGGAGATATATCATGAATAGAAGGAAGTTTCGCTTTCAATATTCAACAACAGTATAAGAGTGTGAAGGAACATAAATTAGTAAATAACAGTTGAATATTCGAATAATTGAATGACAATTACTGAGTGGTTCGAGATAACCAAGGACGTTTACCAAGGTTCTCAGCATGTAAGCTGGACCTCTTAAAAAGTTTTGGTAATCGAGGGGATCAGCCTCTCATACCCCGTGATTTATGCATAAACACTTAATAACCAGCATTGATATCATGCCTTAAACAAGTTTATCCTTTTCTCAGCCAAGAGTTCTTACCACAACAATTTAATAAGAACAGCTTTTAAAATACCATTGTCTTAACCAATTTAGACATGCTGGATCTAGCTGATACAAATAGCATAGATCGATCTCATAAACAATTCACACTTGAAAGAACTTTAATTAAATTTACAATTCAATCATAATAGGATAGGAATTCAATTGCACAATGTGCGAATCTCAATAATCAGTATAGATGTGAATAATCGACAATAATTATTCACTAACATGCTTCGAAAATAATAACTCGAGATTGAGTTAGGGAACTTGCAATAATGTAAGAAGTTTAGAGTTAGGAACTTGCATGTTTGCTCAGCTACCACTACTCTTAGCTTTAATTAACTTGATTGGGAAAATCTATCATTAATAGAGCCGGCCTATCCATTAGTATTGAGTACAGTAATAGGATACGCTCACTAAGGCAATCGACTTGTACATAAGTAAACCACACCAAACATGACGCTATTGTTGATCTTAATAAAATACCATTGAACTTGAGTTCATGGTTTATTAATGAACCTGTGAACAATTTATCGTTTGTTCGATATATGAGTTTAATTAACTTAAACCCATTTAATCGTCACCTATTACTAAAATAGCAATTAAGTAATTATCTTGAGTTATTATTTAATACGAAGTAATGCTTAATTTATTCTTACACTCAAGATGCCTTTAATTATTAAGAAAATAACAATTAACTTAGTCATTACCTGTATTTATAAGTAATCAAGCAAACTTTATTCTTAGCTATAAAAGCAAATTTGTTATTCATCCCAATAATGTACAAAAATATTTTAAAAGGTTATTAGGTAATTAAATCACCCGATTAAATTCTTTTAATAATATTTTAAGTGCTAACTATTATTGAACAATTAATGTATTAATTGTTCACATACCCAATTATAAATCAATAAGTATTTATTATCTTTATTCATAATAATACTTATACTTTATTATTATTATTATTATTATTATTATTATTATTTAATGTTAATCAAACATTTATTATCTTTATTTATTATTTATTGCTAAATAATAAATAATTATTTACTAATTTTATTCATAACCTAATAATAATTAAATCTTATTATCTTTATTTATTATTAAATTGCTAAATAATAAATAATTATTTATTACTTATATTCATACTTAATTATTATTTAATAATAATTAAAATATTTATCATTTTTATTTATTATTTAATGATAAATAATAATTAATTAATTTATTGACTTTGCTCATATTTAATCATGATTAAATAATAATCAAATGATTATTCTCTGTATAAATAATTATTAACTTTACTTATACTTAATTATTATTTAGGACTAAATAATAATTAAATATTTATTACCTTTATTTATTATTTATGGATAAACAATAAATAATTATTCATTAACTTCATTCATATTTAGTTAATATTTAATATTAATAATAGTTAAATATTTACTATCTTTATTTACTAAATAACTAATCATAAATTCCCTTCATACTCTCATCGAATTCGGCTGACAGTGCTTTACAGTCCAACTGTTATTATCATTGAACATTTAGTAATAGCTATATGATACATTCATTCTACTGATCACGGACCGAAGTCCTTAACTATGTTCAAATATCAGTATCTAGATCAATATTTCCCTGGTGTTTGTTCCAATGCCAAAGCAGAAGTTGGATACACAGTATAATCAAATGCTACACAACTTACACCAGCAAGGCAGGTTACCAACTTAATATCACAGGAATTCAACAATGTATTCTCATAGACATTACATCGAGCACCTTGTGGGCATCACAAAAATTGAAACTAGCCTAAGTCCTATATAAAACCATAATGTCCGAACCTCTCATGGTTCTGCCACACGCAAAAACCCAATCACAATCACACCAATCAGCGACACAAGTCGACTAAACAGACTAGAGAAGTTACACAGCAACACGATCCCAATACAGAAGGAAGAAAATAACAGAACAACAACCCAAACAATATTATACAATTCCAAAAACAATATATATTATAACCATCACAGTATGATAGAACCAACAATCCAAGTACAACCCAACACAAATTGAAAAATTAAACAGAAAATCATCTCAGTCACTTGAACTACTTAATACCTTGTGTCCGACCGAACCTCTGTTCTTCTTCTCCTAATTCACCGCCGGCGACTGACTCCCCTGGCTCTCTCCCTCTCTGTGACGATTTTTTTTTTCCTCTAATTTGCAATAAAATTCTAGCAGCTCAAATTAGGGTTTGGGTGCCCAATTTATAGAGAATCGATTACCCAATGAACTGGGTATTACCTAAATTGGTCGGTTAAGGACCGACGGTAGGAGGAGAGGTCGTCCGGTCGTTCCCATCGAGTCGACTGACATCGCCGGCAGCCTCGAGCCACGCGTGCCCTCACCGGTCGTGTCGCTGAAATCCTGGGACTCTCGGTCCGATCGCCAAACCCTTGGTTGCTTCGGTTGCCCCTTGAATCGTCCGCTCGCTTCGAGCCGTCGCCGGCGCACGCCTGTCGACACCTCCTTCCTGTCCCATCTCTCGCTTGTCTCGCTCGATTGACTGAGTTTGGCTAGGTTCGGCTAGGCCTACCCCCTATTCCTTCTTCCTCTCGATTGACTGATCTCCCCAAATTGATTTGCTGCTTTGAAATCCCTTCCCCAAACGATTTTGTCGGTTGTCCCCAAATTAAAGGAAACGGGTTCAACCCGTTTTGGTTTGACTTAACCCGACCGATAGAATGGATAGGGAATGGGCTCAGCCCATTTGTTTAGGAAAATAAAAGGAATTGGGCTTAGCTTATTTAGTTTAATTCATGAGGACTTGCCAGCCCATTGGTTCGGCCACATAGAGAAAAATATAGAAAGGATATTGGGCTCACTAAAATTTTGGTTCAATCAACTAATTAAAAACAATGGGTCAATCTAAATAAAAGAGAATGACCCAAATTAAATTATCCACATTGCATTTCTAATATTCTAAATCAAATAACTAAACCACTAATTTATTTATTTAAAATATTTATTTTAACCACAATTCTTTATTCGAATTGTTTAATCCAAAAATGATAAAATTATTTATTCAATTTCTTCCCAATTTTCTTACCAATCAATTGTTAGGGATTAAGTCATTAATTTATTTAAACTATTGATGAGCCTCTTTAATGCAAAGAAAATTAGTGGACCACATATTTATATAATTAAATAATAATACCTACACGGATCCAATTAAATTCGCAAAATTAAATAAAACGAATTATATATATCAAAATAAATTAATACAATGTTTAAGGATTTCCTGGACATTACAAAGGAAGCATGAGTTCGTGTGCCATTCATGAAATCTTGGTGCTTAAGAAGGATATGATGTGGAAATTGAGCATTAATTTCTAAGAGGTCAACAAAATCAATATAATGTATTGCTATCCTATTCTTTGCTTAGATAATATACTATATGAATTACATGGTACTTGTGATTTTTCTAAAATTGATTTTAAAAGCGTGTATCATTAAATTAGAGTAAAATATGGTTTACATACGTGTTTAGTTATACCATTCGGATTAGCTAACGCATTAAGTGCTTTCATGAGATTATTGAGCCATATTTTGAATTCTTTCATGAAAAAAATTGTTATTATCTATTTTAATGATATTTTGATATATAGCAAAAACTTGGGCGAACATGCATTACATTTGAAATCTGTTTTAGATGTACTTAGAAAAGAGAAGTTGTTTGCTAACATAGATAAATGTACGTTTTGTACGAATAGAGTTGTGGTCCTTGGTTTTGTTGTTAGTTCACATGGAATACATGCGGATAAAGAGAAGATACATGTTATCTAATAGTAGCCTAATCCTACGAATGTGAGTCAAGTTCATAGTTTTTATGGACTCGCAAGTTTTTACCGGCATTTCGTGAGGAACTTCAGCAACATCACGACACCACTTACTGAAGTCATTAAGAAGAGCGTGGGTTTTATGTAGGGATATGAGCAAGAAAAGGCATTTCAATTGATTAAAAAGAAGTTAACTAATGCTCCTTTACTTGTTTTACCTAGCTTTTCTAAAACCTTTGAAATTGAGTGTGATGCTTCAGATTTAGAAATTGGAGCTGTTTTGATGCGGGAAGGAAAATCAGTTGCGTATTTCAACGAGAAGTTGAGTGGGGCAACTTTAAACTACCCTACTTATGACAATGAGTTGTACGTATTGGTCCGAGCGTTGAAAACATGACAACACTACCTTTGGCCTAAGTAGTTCATGATTCATATTGATCATGAATCTTTGAAGTGTTTAAAGGGACAACATAAGCTGAATAAGAGATATGCACGATGGATGAAGTTCATTGAGACATTCTCGTATGTCATTGGGTACAAACAATGTAAAGAAAACATCGTTGTAGATGCTTTTTCACGAAGGTTTGCATTGTTATCAACTCTTGATGTGAAATTACTTAGTTTTGAACAAATTAAAGAATTATATGCCGTAAACCATAGTTTTCGTGACGAGTTTAAATCTTGTGAAAAGAATGCAGTAAGTAAGTACTTTAAGCATGATGGATTCTTATTTTATTAAAATAAATTGTGCATACCTGTTTATTCTTTGCGTGAATTATTGATTAAAGAATCACATAGAGGGAGTTTAATGGGTTATTTTGGTGTGGTTAAAATTTTGGAGGTATTACAGAAACATTTTTATTGGCCACACATGAAACAGGATGCAGAATGAATTTGTGATAGATGTATTACTTGTCATCAAGCTAAATCCCATGCGCAACCCCATGGACTATATACGCCATTATCTATTCCTAGTGAACCATGGATGGATATTTCTATGGATTTTGTGCTGGGTTTACCTAGGTCTAGACGTGGTCATGATTCTATTTTTGTGGTAGTAAATAGACTTTTTAAAATGGCACACTTTATTCCATGTCACAAAACTGATGATGCTTCTCATGTTGCTGATTTATTCTTTAGAGAAATTGTTAGGTTGCATGGTATGCCTAAGACAATCGTTTCTGACAGGGATACTAAGTTCCTGAGTTACTTTTGGAAGACTGTGTAGTGTAAGTTGGGTACTAAATTATTATTTTCTACTACTTGTCATCCATAAACTGATGGTCAAATAGAAGTGGTTAATAGAACTTTATCTTCATTGTTGAGGGTTGTAATTAAAAAGAATATTAAATCTTAGGAAGAGTGTTTGTCTCATGTTGAGTTTGCATATAATCGTTCTGTTCATTCTGCTACGAATTTTTCTCCATTTGAGATTATGTATGATTTTAATCCTTTAATACAATTGGATTTATCACCATTACTTGTGTCTGAATATACTAACTTGGAAAAAATGTTGATTTTGTGAAGCAGGTATATGAGAAAGCTAGACTCAACATCGAGAGGAGGACTGAGCAGTATGTCAAGAAAGCCAACAAAGGACGTCGTCAATTGATATTTTGAGCCAGGAGATTGAGTTTGGTTACATATGAGGAAAGAGAGATTTCCAGCTTAAAGGCGTTCTAAATTACTTTCTAAGGGAGATGGTCCTTTTCAAATCTTTGAGTGCATCAATGACAATGCCTATAAACTTGACTTGCCTGGTGAGTATAATATTAGTGCCACATTTAATGTTTCTGATCTAAGTCCGTTTGATATAGATGATGATTTGAGGAAAAATCATTTTCAAGAGGAGAGGAATGATGAGGACATACTTAGCTTGGGCGTGGATGGAAATCAAGGAGATCAAACTTGGGTTAATCCAATCCAAGTTTCTATTGGTCCAATTACGAGGGCAAGAGCTAAAAGATTCAACGAGGGACTTAATGGACTAATTCAAGAAGTTTGGACCGAAAATTATTTAAGAAAATTCAATAAATGAGTTATTCCTCAATTAATTAGTATGACCAAGCATTAATGGACCAAGGGAGCTCAATTTAAGCCAATTAATGACAAATCTTGCATGCCAAAGGGGGAGCTTTTCTAGGTAGCCTCTCAAAGCTTAAAAAGGCTGAAAAGAAGCAACTTAAAGTCCAATTGGGTGGACCCAATTCAGCAACATGCAAAGCGAAGGCTAAATTATAGGATGTGGGATTCTAAACTTATCATATATCATATGGGCCTACTTAACATGTTCAACTACTTAACATATTCAGCTACTTAACATAACATGTGGGCCAAGCTAACCATATTTAGCAAGCTAAAGCATGCATGCCTTCTACTTAGTATATTCAGCAATTGATATCCAAATTCACACACAATTGATATCCTAATTCACACAGCAAGCATTACATTAACGGATTAATTGATTTCGGCAACATTGAATTCACGGATTCTATAATTCCAAATGGGGGAAGGCTTGTTTCATGCGGTAATTTGATTTCTAGTTAATTTTGGTGGTTTGCGGTAGAATATCTAATTAGCAATCTATTTGTCTTATTCATGGCATATTGATTCTAGAATCTATACAATCTGATTCCGACAAGGAACAAGAAAAACTAGATTCTAGAAAATTAGTTTTAATACTAATGTAATTAGGATTTATTTAGTTAGAATTTCAATTCCAATTTTAAGTTTGGTTGTTATGTAATTTGTTTCTTTTGTTTTTAGGATTATGATTACTTTGAGTGGTATAAATAAATGTCAAAACTGATGTAATTCATACAATTCATTCAATTAATAAAATTTACTTGTGAGATTGTTTTCTCTTTTGGTTCTTTAAGAACTCTTGAACTGTTCATAGTTTGTTGTGAAGTTCAACTTGACTTATTATTCAACAATTCATAGTTGAGTGTGGCGTCTTCTACCTATACCAATGTTCTTATCTCAATATAGACAAATGGTCAAGGTTCCATTCAACGCAAAATTCATTGCACTATCGATTGTACTAAGGTTCTCGCTTTAATATAAGCGAAAGAGTGCGGTGTCGTTGATGTTTCACTAATACAACTTTGCTAAAAACGATCCGGACGATGATCCCTCATGCAAGTGTGTTGTGGAGTCTATTACTTTGAGTCATCGTTCGGATAATTCCCTCACTTAAGAAGAATATCTCTGTTATAGTCTCGGTGTCTAAGTACGAACCTTTTATAAGATATAAATAGAAAAAATATAGATAAATATAAATGTGTATAAAAATTTATATTTGTATATCTATAAATATAAACAAGTATAGGATAATTCAAATAAATCAATTTAAGAACTTATTTCAAATACTTTGACCAATTTTCTCTTCGATGAAAGATAGGAAGTTTGAGTAGAAGAGAAAGAAAGCTTCTTGAACTCTTAGAGAGATAATGTAGGCAATGAGTATTTGCTTTTCTTTTCTTTAGAATTGACAAGTTGAAATGAATGAAAAGGCCTCCTATTTATAGATTTTTCAAGCTTAGGGCATAAAGGTCTTTTGGAAGTTCATTTGAAAAATCAAAGGCTAGGATTTCTTGATTTCAAAATCAAAGGCTAGAATTGATCAAAAAGTAGTCACATGGATTGACCTTTGAAGAAAGCACACCTACATTTTTAGCCTTTGAAGAAAGCACACTTGCATTTTTAAATTTTGAAAGTCTTAGCCCTTAAACAAAAGTTGTCTTCTAAGTTTCCTAACTTCTATTTTTCTAGCACATGCTAGCAAATTCGGATAAGAAAAAAGGCTTTAGCCTTTTGCTTTTTACATGCTACTTTTAGTGTGTATTAAAAAATTATTTAGGAAGAATAAAAGTTTTCTTACCTTAGGAAATGTTATTTTATGAATTAATCTCTTTAACACTTGATATTAAATTATCAAGGTCAAAAAAATATTAATTCAATAAGATTTGAATTTTTTGTCAAAGTAAATAAGATAATTACAATCAATTATAATATCATCATATGGAGAGGATTATAATATTTACTTTACCTATTTACTAATTATTGTTATCATCAAAATAATCCTAAAATGTTAGAGACCCAATAGCCTTTTTCCATCTCAGCACATTTTATGCGCCACCACACCATAGTAATATCTGTAAAATAAAGAAAAACAGTATTAACTTATATTTTGTCCTCCAAGTTAAGAGCACTGAAGTATCTCTCCATGTGCCACAAGAAATTATCAATCACCATGGCATCTCGTTTGCCATCATACTCCTTCGACGTGGGGACATCCTTGACCCTTGGTATCTTCTTCGCTGGAGTGCGTGGTGCATCAACCGCTCCACTAGCAATGACCCGTTTATATAAGGTCCAATCGGCCTTAGTTTCTTCCATGGGAGGCCTTCATCGCTTGCATTTTTCCTTGGATATTCGCCAAGGCTTCCAAGATCTTAGCTTGGAAGGCCATGATTTCCTGTGCCGCATCATGGGTGGCGGTCTTAAAGGCCTCGATCAATTCGTCATTGTACCTCTCCATCTTGGTGTCGATCCCCTCAATAGAGTCTTCTATATTTTGTTTAAGTCTATCAAGCCACTTTTTGACATCCGACATGGCAACCTCAAGCCTTGTCACCCATACTTCCATGGTAGCCATTGAGTCCCTTGATTTATTACCTCTTGTACCTTTAGATGGGTTAGGCATCTCATCCCTTCCCCTTTGTTGCTCCTCCGTAACGTTCGACATGATGTTTAGTAGTAATGAATGCCTTTGTTAAACCTTGGCTCTAATACCAACTGTCAAGATCTTAGATATCTCTAAGCTCCACTGTGCAGCCTTAGACAACGATATCCCTAAAAAGTTGCTAAGTAAGCCTTTCGTCAAGTAAATGCCACAAGAACTAGTAAGAAAGCTTAACAAGGAACAAAAAAGTACTTAAGAAAGAATATTTTGTATTACACACAAGAAAACTTTACAAGAAAGCTTGGAGAATGCTTTTGCTAGGATGGTTGGCCAAATGAGAACCGCTTCCTATTTATAGGCATCTCACCTCCTTAATGGAGGATTCTAGATCCTAAGATTACAAGCATATGCCTAGAAAGTTATAGGTAAAAGGTTCTAGATAATTTACATGTTCTACACCTTTCTACCAAAATCTTGACTATTCTAAAAAAGTATGGAATGTACAAGAAAAGTGTAGAATCTTCCAGAGGTTGTCCCATGTAAAGCTCCAACGAAGCATTGCGTAAGCATCCACTAAGCATCAAATCATCGTGCCACATAACACAAGCTCAGCAAAAACAAGCGGTGCGTGACACAGAGCCATCCAAATGTTCCGCTTATAATAGCCAAATATTCATTTGAAGTATCAAACTCAATATGTTAAAAATGACTAAATTTTAAATTGAACCCCTAAAATCAATTTGTACCATAAATTTTATTTTGAATTAAATGCACCCTCGATTTTGAGTTTCAAAATAATCTGCACCACCCTCTACATCAAAATAATTTGCACCCTAAAGTTTAGTACGAAAGGTGCAAATTATATTGAAACTCAAAGTTTAGGGTGTATTTAATTCAAAATAAAATTTAGGATACAATCAATTTTAGAGTTAAAGTTTAGGGTTCAATTTGGGAATTAGTCGTTAAAAATGGATAACATACATAAGTAGAATTAATTGAAACATGTAAGCATGATTAAATAGACCAAAAACTCAAAATGTTTGGTTCTTTCAACATTTTACCTCGGGGATACATTTTGACATTTTATTCAAAATTGATATAAATTCGTTTTTAAGTTTTAAAAATAATAAATATGAGAATTAGTTGTATTTTTTAGTTAGCCTGCAGTAAGTTTAATTGTATGCACCAAAATCCAAAAGTTTTGAATTACTTTTGAAATTTAAAATTTTATAATAAATTTACCCAAAAAAATTGAAGTATATCTGTAATTTTGAAGCAAATGAGTAATCGACACAAAAAATAGTTAAAAATATATCTCATGATCATCACAAGGGCAAATGAAATTGTAATTGTATTCAAGATACAGAGAGTGAAAAACTTTCAAACGGAGAATGATTCATTTGTTCATGGTAGTAAAAAATACTACATTTGTTTCGCACAAAAAGGTCCTATTTATTACTCTTTTTATCTTAGGATAAAAATTTTAATTGACTTTTTGTACATATATTAAAAAAATAATAAAATAACAAAATTATTCATATTTAAATTCTTATTTAATTATATAATTTTCTTCACATGACTAGTGATACTTCATAAATATGGATCGAGAATAGAAATATGACAATTAATACTAAGAGTATTATAGGCAAATTATTGTTAAAAAAATAGATTATTTAAGATAAGTATATATTTAACTTGAGACTATTTAAATAATAATAAATATTTTTATTCTGGGATGGAAGAAGTACTATATTTTGTTTCAGAAAAAAATCTCATTTATTATGATAAATAAATTAAGCACCCATTAAAATTAAAGTAAAAATATATTCTAAACATTTCATTCCACCTCACCAAGTCTATCTAAGAAAGGCCTGTTAGTCAAAGCCAATACAGTCTAGAGGTCCCTTAGACGTCATTTGCTCTACGTGTTACACTTTCTTCAACATTATTCTTGCAGGCATGATGCACGTGCATTATTTTTTCATATAATATAAATATCTATATAGTTAGATTTTGATACTCTGTATTTATTTAAAAGATTTTTTTTATCCCTAATTTTCGTTCACTCTTGGATTTTTGCTTATAATTTAAGTTAGATGTAATATCCAGTAAATAATAATATTTAAATCTGTTATTATTTAAAAACATTTTAATTGGGCTTTATATTATGTTGGGTCAAAATTATATGGGTTATTAGTAATTAATGAATAATCTTAATATAATAAAGTGTGGGCTTTATAAAAAGGGTCCTTCTAATGTGTGCCCTAAGGGCACACACTATACACAGGAATCGAGAGAATATTCAATTGATTACTGTGCATATTTCTTTGATTTCTGCGTTTACACACAGATCAAGGGGACATGTACATAAATCAAGAGAATATTCTCTCGATTTCTGTGTATAGTGTGTGCCCTTATGGCACACATTAAGAAAATTCTTATAAAAAAAAGAGAGGAAAAACAATTAATTAAGTCAGTAACTAATAAACATGATAATTAGGGTTGGTAGTCTTATAAAATTACTAAACGGAAAAACAATAAAAGGCGAGAAACCGAGTATAGTGAGAGGAAAAGGAAAGGACTCAAAAAGGGAAAACTTGGGGATCATCTTGTAGCTAATTGCAGGAAGCAAAAAGATATTGTAATTTTACTTTCTAACAAAGAATTGCCTTAAAACCTTCTTTAATTTTATATATTAAAATATGCATATCATAGGTATGGCTATGTATATGATACATTAATGGTGAATTGCTAGTATACATACTAATAGACTTGGGCATGATGCTTAATTTTGACTTTTTAAAATCAAATTTATTATTTTTAAAACTAATCTTTTTACTATTTTTGCTAAAATATAGATGAAAATATTATAACCAAAAGAAAGTATATACAATTTATTACTAACCTCAATTTTTATAATTTTAGAAATATATTTATATATGCTTAATTATTAATTCTAAAAATAATCAATTTGACTTAAAAAAATCAAAACTCAGCGATTAATTTGGGACGAATGGAGTATAAAGCAATTATTCATTTGTTAAACTAAGTCAGAGAGATGGTAGTAATTGGGTTATACCTTTCTGGGATTCGGATAAGCTGTGTTAGTTAGTAACAAAGATTATGTTATGAATATTATTTTATTATTTATAATATACACTAGAAAATGTACATATTTATAAATTACGCATGATGTTAAGAACCTTTTTAATAAATTGATAAGATTTTTATTAGTTTATTCTTTTGATTAGTTCGGACGAAGAGAATTTAATGAGTTAATCTAGGTACAAATTCTATACTCCTTCAGTGATACTCTTTAATTTTAGTTTGTTTGTTTTACTTCTCGTTTAGAATTCAAATATTATCTCGATACTTTGATCATAGTTGAATTCATATGATAGTTTATTCTGATCTTCGAAATTTCATAACTTGTACTCTTTGAACTAGTTAATTATGTATAGTATTTATTTTGATATTTATAGAAATGATCATGTCGATATATTTTAGAAACTTTGTGTTGATGATTCATTTTGGTTTGACATGTACGTATTAAAACCCATTGTGTTAATATTGTGTCGCACGTGTTGTGACATTAGATCTTTATTAGAATATACAGTAGAGTATACCCGAGCTATAACTACTTGCGGGTGTACCACAAACATGTCCTCTTGGCACCGAGGAATGATACCTTCCGTGGTAGTGTGATTAGTCCACGACGTCTCTATTTGTGCTCCAGTGGGAGTTGGTCATATTATGATTTTGTTTTGGGAGGCGTATGGGTCGACCTTAGATTTCTGTTCTGTTATGCGAATTGATGATGTTTGTGCGGAACACACCTTTCGATTTTGCATGCATCTGGATCCGGTCGGTCTGATGTATGTTATGCATGTGTGATATTATTTTGACTTGCCTGTGTGGCAAGATATATTTCTATTTTGTTTGAGTTCGGTAAGAAATAATACCCAGTCATTTAATTCTGCCCACGATTTTATTGTGTTAGCTTTGCTCGTTTCACTTTAGTTCAGTTAATTGAGTTATTTATTTCAGTTCATTAATTCTACACTCTATATCTGTATTGACATTTGGCTCATGATGTGTTTTTTCTTCCAGTATGTAATTAGGGGGATCAAGGGCAAGGGTGATGAGAGTTCTCTTCTATCCAATGGTTTAGATATTTTGTGTATGCGATAATACTTTGATTTATGCTATGGAGTTATTTAGTTATTGGAGTTGTAATAAATATCTTAGATTGTGATTTTGAACCGGTGTGGCATTTATTGTTTATTAAGACTATTCTTTTAACAGTTTACAACTTTGGTATTATTGTATTATTTTGTTGTGTTTGTACATAACCGCACCTTTTATTTTAGAAAGGGGGTGTTACAGAGTTGGTATCAAAACTTGGTTCTTTTTTGTAGAAAACCTATTTAGATTTAACCTGTGAGCTATGCGTAAACTTCTAGGTTAGGTTTTGTTCTGTTTGATATTTTGTTTAGCCATTATATCAATTTATATTCAAATCTACCTCTAATCTATTTTGCTTCTATTCGTTGTTCTGTTTCTTAGATAACTCGTAAATCCGTCAGAGTTGTTGGAAGGCGACGTAACAATGGGGGAAGTGGTGAGGGCCAGCCCAATGTGCAACCTAATAACTAGAATAATGTTTAATTGGTTGCCTTGGTGAATTAGGCGATTAATCAGGCTTTACCACAATTGGTGGCACCTATATATCGTTCAGGCGATACAACAACCACCAGAAATTCTTGAATAGGGGAACTCGAGAAATAATGGTCCACATGCAAACAAAAAGGAAGAGAATGCATATGGTGTTGATTAGCTTGTGGTTCCGATGTACGTATGGTTGAAGAGGTTTTAGAAGCAAAAACTAAATTCATTCAGTTCAACCCTAACTCCAATTGATGTAGAGAATTGGATTTTCCGTTTAGAGAAGATCTTTGATGTATTAGGGTGCTCGGATAATCAGAAAGTGTTGCTTGCAGCTTACACTACAAGGAACAGGGTCATAGTTGACGGACATGTCCGTCAAGAATGACACCTTGTTTGTCAAGATTGAGATCATTCTCGACGGACATGTTTGTCGCTTCTGTCGTCGTCTCACGTGTCGTCGACCCTAGGCGTCGTCGATCGCCGTCGGTATGGAGGTCATTCTCGATGGATAGTTTGTCAAGAATAAGTTATCCATTGCCTATGACCTTTTAACAATCAATTTTTAAAATATTCATTCTCGACAGATAGTCCGTCGCCAATAGTCTCGTCGGTTATGACTATACTCATTAGTGACCGATTGTCCATCGGCAATGAGTCTTTGCCCATCCCTTATGTTTTTTTGAAAGAATTAATAAATAATAGTCATTCTTGATGGCAAGTCCGTCGACTATGACCTTGTCCGTCGAGAATGACCTTTTTAGTAAAAAATAATTTTAAAAAAATTTCTTTAAACCCCCTATTTTTCTTAAATATACATAATTATACCTGTCATAAATCACAAACAATAATATTGCTTCACTAACACATTCCAATAACCACCAGATATAAATAATCAACCATCATCGTGTACAAAAGGCAAGCATGTACTAACCAAAAACTAGCTAGATATGTAACTACAAAACGGAATCACTATACATCCCAAAAACTAGCTAGATACATAAAACTAGATATATAAACATAATATATATGCCATAATCATCATCGATTGCTAATAGTAGACAAAAGAACATCGTTGATCGTGCAATCGTCCTCGCCATCATCAGTCACACTCTCCTTGCCACCCTCAGTATCTCTGTAACAAACGAAATTTTTATATTTGATCTTTAAATATTTATTGAATTAAATAAATATTTGTGTTGATTTATTTATTGAGTTAAATAAATATTTGATGAAATTATTGTAGATTAATTTAATTAAATGTGTTACATTGATTAAATTAATGTGAAATAATTTTATAGTGCAAAATGTGATTTTAATTGGGATAATTAAATTAAATGAGTTGTTTAATAGTTGTGATGTTGTTCTAATTAATTTGACAATTAATTAGATATTTATTGATTTGTCATAATTAAATAAATGAGAATTTTAATTATGTGATAATTTGATTTAATGAGTAGTAGTGGCTTTTATTTAATTGAAATTAAATAATATAATTTGATTAATTAAAATGTGACAAATAAAGTACTTTATAATTAATAAACAAGTTAATTAAAATAAACTAAAAAGGTATTTTTAAGTGACAAACCAAACATGGCCTTAAGAACATGGGAGCAGTTAAAGCCATTATGTGCTTAACTGACACCCATGTACTCATCAGTTATTTGATACGTATAGTTATTATCAGTATTATTATTTTCCTAAGTCTAAAGTTAGAGAATACAAAGAGTAAAAGAGAGAGTTTTGAAAGAATTTGAGATGTAGGAAGAAGTTTAGAGAATTGGAAGAAGAGTTCCTATCATCTTGCATAGTCTAAACAACTAATCAAATGTAATTTCTTAAATTCAAGCTTTAATTTACGTTCTTGAATTTTTTCCATGATAGTTAAATTGAGTTCTCTGTAAATTGATTTTAATGGCTAAATTGTTAAGAACTTGATGTTAGATACTTGTTAGTATGCGTAATTTGTTTTATATGATTTGTATGTGTTTTAGAGTAATCAAATTCATGAGATTACGTTTAAATTAGAGTTTTGAAGTTTATAGAGAAATAATATTTGGATATGGCTTAAATGTATGTAAATTTATGTTTAAATTGTATATTAAATGGTAAATTGATGATTGATTATGTTTATACATGTAGAAACGAAAAGAACGAAACTTAAACGGACTGATTTGGTGTTATAACGAAATTGTAATGTGTGATTTCATGAAATTCGACGAAATTTTGAAAAATAGCAAGAACATGAAAATTATGAGTTCAAATTCAGTTGTTTGAGTTGTTTAAGTTGATAAAATCATGCTCTAATTGTTGGGTTATGTTGCTGTAAAGTCTAAAATTGATAAGTAGCCTTAGATTTGTTGTTTGAGCGAAGCTTTGGCCAAATTTGGCTTTTTCTGTGTTTTTCGCAAAGTTCAGGAACTAGTTCTGCATCGCGGCACCGCAACACTAGTGCATAGTGTACCGCAGCGCCAATCCGGGTTCTTAGGGTCCGAGTCAGGCCGGCGTTGTAAGCGGGTGCACAAGGCCAAATCCTGGCGCCGCAGCGCCGGACCGGGTCAACCGAGTCGGGTCGGGTCAAAAATTAAGAAAATAAAATTTTTCCATATTTTGAAATGAAATAATTTCACATATATGATGAAACATGATAAATATGTAAAAGAATAACAAGAGTTTAAGAATGTAGGTTTAAGCTATGTTTTCGGAAGTCATTAATCGTTAATAAAGGACGTAGTTCGTTGAGCTATGAATATTAATTGTTCAATGTGACTTGAATGTATAGGCCACTCAAATAGCAAGTAGATAATATTAAATGTAGCAGACGTGTCAGGCAAGTATCTTATCCTTAACTTATTACTATTACACAAGTTTTCTACCCTTGACTCGTTATCGTTATGCAAAGTTCTATAACTATAATTTCATCGAGCAAGTTCATAAATCCTGTTCTTATATTGAGCAAGTTTTTTACTCTTGTTTATTCAAGTTTATAATTCCGAATGAGATGTTCTAATTTCTTTAAAGTAATACCTCGATTATTCAATGTTTATTCAGTCATATTCATTGAGATTCAAACTTCAATTTAAATATTATTACATTACTGTATTGAAACCTTGAATGGCTAGCGAACCCTTTTTGATTTGACTAGCCCATTTAAATAATTTGAAAGATGTTTATGTATAAGACTTATGTTAATTATGTTATGTTTTCGCATTAATATTTTTTTTAAGGTTAGATAACCTGAGATTGATTTGTTTAAGATGTTGTAACCCTTTAATGGGAGGATTTTTATTCAGTCATAAGTTTCAGTTATTGCTTTATTTACGGGTAGTTAGATGTGAATGATTTGGACAATGAACACCAAATTCGTGGGAATGAAGTACCTGGATTTGGGGATGTCACAGTATCGTCGTCGCCACCATCCTCACCATCGCCGCCACCTCCATCCTTGCCACGAGGCTCATCATCAAGACTCTAAAAAATTAAAATATTAATTACATATAAACAAGTGTAATCATCTTTAAATAATTTTTTAAGTCTTTTTTATGTGGAAAACGAACTTCTAACGTGGTCACAATGACTGCGAATTGATTCCTATAAGTTGTCATTTGTTTGAAATATGTAAGAGGTACTTCGCCTACAGTTTCATGTTCGCCTACAGTTTCATGTCGTTTTGATGCTCAGGGATCGTTTTGGTGTATTTTTTCTACTTTTTTCTAAGTTTTTTAAGTTAGACAAAAAAGGTTCTAACTCGGTCACCGGGACTCTAAATCGAGTCTCGTGAGTTGTCACGTGTTTGATATATGTAAGAGGTGTTTCGCCTACAGTTTCACGTCGTTTCGACTCTCGGGGCCCGTTTTGGTCTATTTTTCCTAAAGATTTGTAAGTTTTTTAGGTTAGGCAAACGAGTTTCTAACTTGGATACCGAGATTTCGAATCGTGTCCCGTAAGTTGTCACATGTTACAAATATCTAGGAGTTGTTTCGCCTATGATTTTGCATCATTTCAACACCCGGAGTCCGTTTTGGTCTATTTTTCCTAAATTTTTTTAAAGTTTTTTAAATTAGGGAAATCAGCTTCTAACTCGGACATTGAGACTCCGAATTGTGTCTCGTAAGTTGTTACATGTTACAAATATATAGGAGTTGTTTCACCTATAGTTTTGCATCGTTTTGACACTCGGCGCCCGTTTTGGTTTATTTTTCCTAAAAAAAATTAAGTATTTTTTATATGAGTTAGGCAAACAAGTTTCTACATCGGTCACCATGACTCCGAATTGGGTCCCGTAAGTTATCACATGTTTAAAATATGTAAGAGGTCATTCGCCTACAGTTTTATGTTGTTTCGACTCCCGGAGCCTGTTTTGTTCTATTTTTTCTTTAAAAAATTTAAATTTTTTAAGTTAGGCAAACGAGCTTCTAACTCAGTCACCGGTACTCTGAATCGTATCCCGTAAGTTTTCACATGTTAAAAATATCTTGGAGTTGCTTCAGAGTTGCTTCACTTATGGTTTCATATCATTTTGACACCAGGACC
Organism: Aralia elata; assembly: GCA_034770075.1. Lineage (NCBI taxonomy): Eukaryota > Viridiplantae > Streptophyta > Magnoliopsida > Apiales > Araliaceae > Aralia > Aralia elata. Next base: position 22,952,752 of record CM068384.1, read on the forward strand.
CGTTTTAGTCTATTTTTCCTAAAATATTGTAGGTCTTTTTTATATAAGTTAGGCAAACGAGCTTCTAACTCAGTTACCAGGACGGATAATCGAGTCCCATAAATTGTCACGTGTTTGAAATATGTAAGAGGTGCTTCACTTCTAGTTTTGCATCGTTTTGATGCCAGGGCCCGATTTGATTTATTTTTTCTAATTTTTTTCTAAGTTTTACTAGTTAGGCAAACGAGCTTCTAACTCGGTCATGAGACTTCAAGTTGTGTCCCATAAGTTGTAACGTGCTTAAAATATCTAGGAGTTGCTTCGCCTACGGTTTCGCGACGTTTCGACGCCCGGGGCCTATTTTGGTCCATTTTTCCTAGAAATTTTAAGTCTTTTTTATATAAGTTGGGCCAATGATACGGTACGGAAGAAGAAATTCAAGAAGTTTATTATTAATTTTGTATTGTTATTTAGAGATAAATGTGGGATTATTAATATAATTATTTTAATAGGATATTCTAGAAGTTTTAATTATAATAATAGATTTTAATTATGAGAGTTTTAATTATGGTAGTAGATTTTAATTAGGAGAGTTTTAATTATAATAGTAGATTTTAATTAGCAGATTATTTCCTTTTTAAACTAAGATTTTTAATTAGTCTCCAAGTATTGAGTTTTCTGTTCAAGTATTGTAATATTTCATTATTTTACAAATTATTGAATGAATTAATTTGAGATTAAAGCTATGTGATTTTGTGTGTGCTTCTCTATGGAGTCTCTACGGGGATAAGTACTCTTATTCCTTCTTCTCACCTTGTCCTACATCATAATGGTATCAAGAGCTAAAATTCTTGATATCTTTTGATTTAACCTAATTCCTTCATACCCTAATTTTATGGCCTCCATCAATTGTCGAAATTTGCTAAAGAATTGACACCAATAAACGAGACAACAATGTAGTCTCAAACTTATCTCAAAATTAGGGAAAAAAACTGCTACAACACTGTTGCTACAGTTTCGTCGTTATAATAATTATGCTACCATAATTCTGTTGCCGATTGTACCCCAAAGTTTCTAAAGTTTTTAATTTAGCCCTTAAAGTTTTGAATTTTTCTATTCAACCCCTAATTAAAGTTTCTAAAATTTTCAATTCGTCACCTATACATATATACAATGTCTTCCGACTTTTACGATCCAGACTTTCTTTGGGCCAAGATAAAGTAACTTGAGCATCAAACCTTTCTCAAATACGAGCAACTTAAAAGGTCTTATGTTCCGTATAGTATCGAGTATTAAAAATTATGCGATGATCTCGCACTGTCTGAAAGTCTTGCAAATTTAAAGATACGTTACGAGTACATAATCGCCTGCCATGTTGATCCATATTTTGTTCAAGCGCAAAGAAATGTTCAACATAATCGTGTTTGTTCAACTAAAGTGATGAGTTCACAAGAGGATAGCCGCAAAACAAATTCTTACAAGATAATTGATGAATGTCTCACAGTACTTAAACATATCAATAACCAATATGAATTTGGCGAGGATAAAGAAGAGCAAGTACTCTCACATATTGATACTTGTGAAAAACGTGAAGTGGACGTTAAGTGTGTTGAACAACATGCAAATTCAGAGATGTTTCACAGTGAGAAAATTAAAGTTATGTTTGACCCCAAATGCGAAAACATCAAGGAAGATAAATTTGAGGTCAACCATGTTGATGTTCTCTTTCTGATTGATAAATTCGAGTCCCAAGCTACTTCAAATTTCTATATTATGTTATTGTTATTCCTGAAAATTGTGCTCATGATGCGATGTTTTATTGGAAGGCATCTCTCAGACTATGGTTTATTATTCTTCGATATTTCAAAACTCGAGGACGAGTTTTTTCAAAGGTGAGGATAATGGTGTGGTACAAAAGAAGAAAATCAAGAAGTTTATTATTAATTTTGTATTGTTAGTTAGAGATAAATGTTAGACTATTAATGTAATTATTTTAATAGTATATTCTAGAAGTTTTAATTATAGTAATAGATTTTAATTATGAGAGTTTTAATTATGGTAGTAGATTTTAATTAGGAGAGTTTTAATTATTGTAGTAGATTTTAATTAAGAGAGTTTTAATTATTGTAGTATATTTTAGATTTTAATTAGGAGAGTTTTAATTATGGGTAGATAAGGAGAGTTTTAATTGTTGTAGTATATTTTAGATTTCAATTAGGGGAGTTTTAATTATGGTAGTAGATTTTAATAAGGAGAGTTTTAATGAGAGATTTTAATTAGGAGATTGTTTCCTTTTTAAATTAGGATTTTTGTTGAGTCTCCAAGTATTGAGTTTTCTATTTAAGTATTGTAATATTTCATTATTTTACAGATTTTTGAATGAATTGATTTGAGATTAAAGTCGTGCGCTTTTGTGTATGTTTCTTTATCGATTCTTTGCAGAGATAGGTACTCTTATTCCTTTTTTCCACATTGTCCTACATCAACCAATATTTTTTTATATAAGTTGTTAACAATTTATAAAATCAATTGCATATATAAAATTTCAAACTATATAATTAAAGCCATAAATTAGTATTTCCATTTACTTGTCTCATATGAGGAGGAAAAAGGTTTGCTAATACCACCGTGCACACTCGAATAGCTTCCTGTGATACCAGTCCCAAGAGTTCGTCTTGTGAACCTGGATCTATGGAACTGTGAACGACCTGCTGAGATAGCTAGTAGATACGTTGTCGTGATGGTGCGCAAGATAGGAAAAGAATACTGTCTGTCGACCACTTCTCCATGCACACCTCGACAATCTTCTGAAAGAACTCGTCGAATAATGATGGGTCGACTCCCAAGCCACTCGCACCATCTGCTCCGATATGGAGGCGACGTCTGGATCTTGTAGTAGGCACTACATTATAAACTAGGACTCATGGCATGTCGAGAATCTTATTCTTATTTGCTCCTCCTGAAGCCTTTAATCAGTCATCCATAACCTCATCATCACGGGTGGAGGGATCTAAATTAGCATCTTGTTAGCAGCTAGCGGCTCTCTAAGTAGCCCGAGCCTCGCTAAGCCGCTCATACATATTCTGAAATATAAACATAAATATAAAAAAAAAAAAATAAAGAATATAAATACTAAATGCATGAATTAAGATGTTTACGAAAAAAATGTAAAATTACTTACAGTTATCTCATTTACCGCATGTGAGATATAACCACCACTCTCTTTCTTTTGGTGGGCGTGTCACCTAAACACTAAGCGGGTAGGCGGATGCTTAAGCTTTTCCTTCAATATCTCCCTGAATAAGTCGTAAGACTGCGACCCCGTGTAGTGTGCTATGCGACTCTGCGAGCAGGCTGCTATACATTGTGCCGACATCTTTTTAAAAAGCAACATATCTTCTCCTAGACGACAGTCCTAATAAAATCAGGATGAACATATCCAAATGTCTGTCCGTCTTTCATCTTACTCTAGGCACTCTTCTTCTAGCCGTGGACCCACTTGTGCTAGTTAGTCCCTAAATGACCCTTAAGAACTGTCATGCCATGAGCCTCTTTCCCATCCTCGAATCAGTAGTAGCGCTGCACAAAACACATTACAATATTAGCAAATAACATAAAGTTACATGTAAATGATATAAAATAACATGTATTAGAAGTATTTTAACTTAGGATTAATTTTATTTAGAAGTATTTTAATTTGAGGTTAATTGTGTTTAAAATATTTTTAATTGTTTAATCAAGTCAAACTGTATAAAACCAATCGGGTTGCTGATCGGGAAGGTATTTCTGTCAAATTCAGCTAGAATTTTTTGGGGGGGGGGGGAGGGGGACATTGTTTGCAATTATGTAGTTTATGTAGCGATTTGTAAGCCCAATTACTTTGGGAGCTGAATTATAAATTTGGTGATACTTGGTATAATATACGTATATTTAGCCCCCCCCCCCAAAAAAAAATGAGGCAGTACATCTTGGAACCAAAAACACTTCTAACATATTCTGCGAACATTTCTTAGTATCCAAGTTGATAGAAGTTGAAAAGAAGCTAACGGTAGTGCAGCTATAGAATCTATTATAATTAGGAATAATCTTCTAATTTGGTATCAAAATTCAAACAAAAACAAACACCAAAATTGTATTCACAGTAAAATTAAATTAAAACAAAACTAAGGACCCCTAAATTTTAAAACTAGGGAATCCACCTCAAGAGCCTCATATATGTCGTGTTGGGAGTACTAAGTTATTTTAGATAAAATTTGTAGCATTTAATATTTGTTTTTATATAAAATATTGCATGTATACATAGTCTATAATTTTTAATTTTATTAATTTCAATTACAGTATCCTAGACCCTACTCCTTGTAACACGTTATTTGGGATCGTGCGCAACCGATTCTTGGATGCTTGAATGAGATGGGCAGGTATGGCGCCAACTTATTATAGATGAGTTTCGGGTAAGATGTTATTTATATGTTACTTTATGTCATATACAAAGTTAAAACAAATTAACTATTAAATTTAATTAAATTAAATTAAGCAAATTGAACACGTAAAATATGTTTTAAAAAAATAATTAAACTAATTAAACAGGATTCTTTTGTGGAAAGAGTAACAATTAAATAAATTAACCTAAATAAACTTATTAACAAGTAAAATTAAATGTGTGCACTGCCTATCTTCTTCTTCAATTAGAACCCAAAGATTATCTCTCTAATTCATCGTTTTCTTGCATTCATCATCAATTTTCTTATATAAAATCAAAATAGTTGTTCTCCTTCATACTTAAACGATTTGAAAATCTATTTGTATCAGTTAAGCAAATCTCTTACTAGTTGGGGATAACAAACCCGTATTCATCAACTTAGACCCAAACCCTGCAAACTTAACTCAATCCTTAATCTTCACCCTTATATCTGTTAAAGAACCACCTCCATTCCGCCAATCTAAAATTTTGGAAAACAAGAAGATAGATTTGAAGAAAGAAAAAAATCCTGATCTAACTTAAAGTCATCACACCATTGTCCCCACGATCGCCACCTCACAACCATCGTTCACTACAACCCAAAATCACCGACATCTCACTAACAAGCCATCCTACAACTAGAAGAAATACGAAAAGAAAAGGAGAGAGAAAAGGCGACAAGCTTCAAATCTGATGATTGGAGGACTATTCTAGATATTGATGGGGTTTGAAGGGGGGCCATGGCGATAGATCTGCAAAATCTTATAGATATGCAGTCAGATTTTTATTTTCATTTGGTAATATTTTTGGTGCGTGGAGATTGTAGTATCTCTTCTTTGATTATGGAGATTGATGAAAGTTTGAATATTGTTGGAGTTTTCCCCTAGATATCTTGAGTTTATAATGTTAATTAAAGTGAAGTTTAATTTTTTTTCTTTTAACATTATTAAGTCTTTAAATTAGTTTTTGCAGAAATAATACCTTAAATTAATATTTTAATGTTTAATGGAGTCAAATCGTATTTTAATACGATAAAATTGTATAAAGTTCTTTGTCTTGTCGGCAATTTAGGTATTCATGCCAATTTTCGTCGGAAAATGATTTTGGGGTCGACATTGCATGCAATTAGGTGGTTTATATAGCAATTTGTAAGCTCAATTACTTTGGGGGTCAAATTATGAATTTGGTGATACTTGGTGTAACAAAAGTGTATTACTTTGGGGGTCAAATTATTGAAGTTGCATTTAAATGTGAATAAGTTGATTGCGATTTGCTATTTCATCTGTTTTAGTGCCTTTTTAGTGCCCTTGTAAACTGCAAGTGCAAAACTAGAAAGCTTACATATCAGTAACGTATGATTCTTTGGTATTGTTAACGCTAAGATTCGTCCACGCACCCAATCACCAAACTGCGCATCCAATCCTACACAGAAACAAAACCACACTCAGAGAGCTGACGACTTTCGCCGCCGGGAGATAGCTCTAGTGTGAGAATAAGTACAAGCTGAATAAGGTTTAACAATGGAGGCTTAATACTTTAGTGCTGGGAAAAGTTGATTACCTGTGAATTAGGGTTTAGCCTTGTATTTATAGTAATCACACTATCAACTGCATGCCAGTCCCCGTATGAAAATAGAATTTCTCATTAGGTTAGATATCATAATGGAATTAAACTCAATCACCTTAAAGGAAGAAAGTCGAATTATATCCTCACATTTTCCTTAGGAGTTATAAATTAAATATAGTTAGAATTCCTTAATATTATCCCACTATCCAAACAGAGTCCCGTGTGGGAACATACCTCCACGTGGTCCATGACCCACCATATCCATTGGGCCCAAATAAACACATTCCAACATTGCCCCCAGTCTTTCATTACAATAGAACATTTAATGGAAGAGTTCAACATTAAAAGCCCAATAATTAAACCTGAAGACACAAGGCCCAAATCTTCGGTAACACACCCAACACGTACTGTCAGGCCCCACCACTATCACGTAATCCATTTATTATGTCGTTTTTGGAAAACCGTGCGGAACCCAAAAGTCAAATAATTTAAAACCCCCATAGCCCCAAAATCGACTGCCACAATCCAGATCTACTCTTAACCTCGCTGAAATTTCTCTCTGCATCCCCTACTCCTAACCCACATTAATATCGTCTCAACCATCGCCCCCAAGACCTCGTCAGAATACATGAACAATACCGTATTCCAGCCACCTACGAAATCCGCGCTCGCCTTCACATCGAACGGATGTACCATCGCCCCGATGGAAGGACCGCCATCTCTCTAAGTGCCCTCAGGTACGACGTTCGCTTCCCTCTTCATTCTTTCATTATTGGCCTCCTAAGGTTTATTGGAGTCGGCTTCGCCCAACTAGTGTCGAACTCCTATATCCATATCATCGCCTTCTGCCACGAGCTCAACATCACCCCCACCATCGACCTCTTTTTTTCCATGTTTTCCATAAGCCGATCTAGAGAATCTGGCTTCCAACAAATAAACAAGCAAAACACAAACAACTCGAGAAGTGCCCACTGATGAAGACGCCTTCCAACAACAAAGGATGACACTCTCAGTGGTTCTTCATCCAAGGCCCCAGCACTCGTGAGCTTCCAGACTGGGCAAAAGCCTCTCGTCCCAATGTAACCCTTGGAGAACTTCCCTGAACCCGACTTGAAGAACAGGTGAAATTCATTGCCAAGCTACCGGCGAAAGAATGGGACCTTGACCTTTTGAGTGACCAGACTTGGTTATACAATCACAAATGTAAGTTTCGATCCACTTGCTTTATCATTTCAGAATTGACTTTGCAATCTATCATACTAATTCGAACTTTCTATCCTTGTAGTGTCTCCCAATCAAACCAACCCCTACTACCAACATTAGCCAACTAACACCCCTGAACACACCGAAAAATCAAACCTTCCACTAAGACCAACTGAAACTCCACTTTTAATCCAACCTATCTCTGTCGTCCCTACAAAAAAATGGTGATTTTGCAACAAACAGTTTTCGTTGCTAAAGGTGCGAAATTTCGTTGCCAAAGGTCATTTGCAACGATTTTTCGGTCGTTGGACCATTCGTTGCGCAATGAGCGTTGCTAATTGTCTAGCAACGAACAAAAAAATTCGTTGCAAAAAGTGTGATATTTCGCAACGAACGTTTGTTTTCGTGTAAAATAATAGATCATTTAGCAACGAAATGTTTCGTAGCAAATTTATTAAGAAATTGTTACTGAAAAGCAACTTTCGTTGCAAAATCCGTCTAATTAGCAACGAAAATAATCTTCTTTTTTTGCCAACGAAAATGAAATTTGTTGCATTTGATACACATTTGCCAACGATATTTGTCGTTACTGCACAATGTAAAAATTGTTACCTTAACTGGTTTTCGTTGCTGATTGTATATTTTTTCGCAACGATGTCCGTTGCTAAATGTGTATAATAAACCGGTTATATATTAATTTGCAACGAAATTATTCGTTGTCGTTGGTTTTGTTCTGAATAATTATGATCAATTAGCAACGATATTGTTCGATGCTGATTGTTTTTCTAGAGCAACGAAAGTTGTGGTCGATTAGCAACGACACTATACGTTATTGTTTTCTTTATATGTGCAACGAAAGTTGTTATGATTTGCAACGATATAAATGTTGCATTTTTCTTTTGTTTATAGCAACAATATCCTCCACGTTGTAATTAAGTTAACTTTTTGTTGCCAAAAAATTGTATTTTAATGTCATTACCAACGAAAACTTGTTTTTAAAATTATAAAAAGTTGTTGCTATATCCTTTACTGTATGCTGCTTTGGTAACGAAATAGCTTTTGATAGTATCGTTGCCAAATTCATTATTAACAAACCTGTTATGTTACGAATGTCGAAATTATTTTACAAACAAAATAAATCGTGGCTCAATGACCCCATAACAAATTATGGCAGAAATACAAAAAAAACTCAAATATTATTAACTAAATAAAATCATCCAATACATGATTTACCACACTTGGTTGAACAGTGAACACACTTCATGAATTATTAAAATTCAGTCACACACTTCTAGATAATGATGACTATGCCTTTCCCTTGGACTATTTTCTGGAGCTAAAAAGTCTGTCATCCCACATATGGTAAATGCTCTTTCTCGGGGCAATTTCTTCCCAAACCTGAAGTCCAGTAGGTACAATGCAACAAGAATATAAATTATAATTGTCCATAATATGTTTCTAGTTGCAGGTCTTCATTATTATAATTGATCTGCTTTGAAAACCTTTTCAAGCCAAGCAAGTTGTCTGCTTCAAGAAAAATGTGACTTAGATTGTTAAGAAATATATATATATATATACACACGCACACATAGCTAAAATTACTTACCAACAAACTAAACCATCATAGAAATCAGATGTTCACATGCTAATATTACATAATAAAATAATAAGAAACAGAAAAAGAAAAAGAAATGTTGTTAGACTGTCTACTATATCATTCACTTTATATTTGTAGTACACTTGTTTAATTTTGGAAACGTTTGATATCCCAAAACAAATGCACCACATTGTATCGAACCCATGCAAACTAGTACCTAACAAGACTAAATATAAAATGTAAAAACTTAAAGCAAGAAAAGAAGAAAGCAATTTACCGTCAGGATTCATCGCCCCATCCAAAGCTATCGTTCCACCATCAGGCGTTCTAAATAGCTCTCTGGAAACAATAATACATCAGTGCTGGCCAAAATAACTTTTTAATGTAAATTAAGAAAGTCAAATTATGCTTTTGCATCAAAATAATAATTGTGCTAGCCAAAATAACAATAATACTTCATGATTTTAAAAAAGACATCTCAAAAAACCGTCCAACATTATGATGTAACTGTAGATGTTTAATACACAAGTTTGAGGAGGAAGACAAAAGAAAGAAGTTTAGGAGGACTGCGGACTACTATTGCCCATTTACTTTTTTATTTTGCTAAGTAATAATTTTACTTATCACAATAAAAAAGTATATATGATGGTAAGCTGAAATCCATCCATAATCCTAATAAACAGGATAATGAAGAACAGAGAGAGATATATGCAGCAAATCATTACCTTTTGTATCTGAGAGAAGGAGCCCTCCCAAAGAAACTTAAGAAAACAGTCTGAAAATGACGGCTAACTAGCCAGGGCATTGCCAAATACCTGCATTACAAACAAGTAAAAGCAATCACACACTAAGCATTCAGATTCCAAATTAAGGGATTCTGCCTCAAAGCGGTTGACAATAAATCTGTTATATACGAGAAAATGCCTGTGTGCAGGGGCATGATTATTCAGAAGCGCAAGGCCCGTGTACCTTTTCTCTTCAATTATAAGTCCAACGCACAGAAATATTTGCACAATCGCAAGATAGCATTGAAATTTCTTTTCTTGGTTAAAGTGACAATTTCAAGTACTACTGTAAATTGGTTTTGGTCTTTACTGATGTCTTGAAATCAACTGTGATTGTAAAGAAACAATGAAAGCAGAAACAGAAGATGAAATAGAAACAAAAACAAAAATAAGAACAAAAGCAGAAACAATAACAGAAACAAAAGCAAAAATAGAGCTCTAACGACGAATAAAATTACAAATACCAAAAGAAGACTAACTAGCACAAACATAGAATACAAAAACTGAAGACATGCATATACAAAAAAGAATTAGAAAGATAAAAGAAGACCCAAAATATGCTAATCTAGAAAATTATTAGGAAGATAAAAGAAGACCCAAATGAGAAATTGTTGGGAAAAAAAATTACAAATACCAGATTGTTCTATGGACCTTCGCAAGTGTCAGTCACCAGAGAATGAAGAGAAGAGGTAAATCAGCACAAACCACAATTCAACAATAAACACACCCAAAGTTTAGAGAGAATCAATTGATTTACAGAATACCTGAGAATCGATTGATTTACAGAATACCTTAGAATCGATTGTTCTACATCCGGGTTACATGTAATACCTGAGAATCGATTGATTTGAGAATCAATAGATGTAGCAGATTAGAGAGAATGAATCTTTTAATTTCTTGGATATTACACTATATGTGTGTGTGTGTGTGTGTATGGTGCCTACAGAGAATTTTAAGTGCATTGATGGCAGATAAGTACCCAAAATTAGTATAAGTAAAAATAAGAAATGAACATTGAGTTGGTCCTTCAAAACTATACAGTCCCAATTCAGACCCATATACAGCCTCAGTTCAGTCCCCAATTCAAATCTTACATGTTGAGCAGGGCAGATGAAAGAGGTCATCACAAGGTCAGAAAATTGTTATTATCTGTAGCTTTCAAATTTTACAAGCTATTTATTCTTCTTTTATTCAGGTTAGGACTTAAGAGTAACAAAATCACAACAAATAAACTTAATAAGCTAGCTTTTATAATCTTGGTTAAGATGCTAGGTTTTTGATTCTTCAAGTCATTTTAACAAACACCTAGCTTGCAAATTTTAGGAGGCCAAAACCAACACTAAGACAATTTCAAAACCCTCTCTTAGAAAATTAAAGAAAAAACAAGTATACATTGGTAAGATATTTACCTGAACAACAGCAGGAGATTCAACGCAATAGCACCTGGAACAAAATCCAAAATCCTAACCCTGCCTAAAAAGCTCTAAAAATAACGAACAATTAACAAACTTCAATGCTCTCTACAATTAAAGACTGATGTGAAGAGAAAGAAAAAACCTACGACTCAAACAAGGTAGAGAGTTAATTCCTATTCTGAAATTACAGATTGAAGAGAAATTCATGTTCAAAATCAATACCTGAAAGGGCTTGGTCGAGCGATTGGAGAAGATTATTGTGCGCGTTCGGAAACATTACCTGAAAGGGCTTGGTCGAGCGATTGCAGAAGATTATCGTGGGCGGAAAGAATTTTGTAGAAGAGGCGAGATCGAGCAATTGCAGATTTGTGTCTGTGATGGTGAAGAGGGGACAATGCTGATGAGCCAAGAGAGCGTTAAATGAGACGAATAGAATGAGATGGCTATAATATTTAATTACCAAATATTATCTTTGTACTGCAATATTTAATTACTATAACACATAAATATACTTAATAGAATTTATTGCATACCTTTGCTATTTAAAAAATATTTCTAAGAAACTAATGTATATATCAATATATTAACTATGATTATGTAAAAAAATATTTTAATTCATAATATATATTATTATAAAAATGGTATATTTAAAAATTATTTCTATCAATTAGTATACAAGAAAAAATCACATTTGCAATCTTTGGCTTTTAATCAGAGAAATGTTCATCCTCTAATATAACAAGTCTAAATACCCAATCTGCCTGCAACCCAATCTAACTATATTGAAAAATAAAAAATAATAAAGGATTATATTTAAAGCAAATTAGCTTAAATATAACTCTAACAAACCGTCACAAATTTCATCCAAATTAATTGACTTTTAACGATAAGAATATATAAAAAAAAATTCTTCAATTATTAACGTATACACGCCAAATAATACTTGGGGCCCATATAATTGTATGTAACTGTCAAACTAGTAAATTATATGTTACAATAATTATAATATGTCAAAAAATATTAATAAATAAGTAATTACTTAATATATTAATTAACGAAAACAAAATAAATAATTAACAAACTAAATTAAAAAAAAAACTTAAACATAACTAATTAAGTGACTTAAACAAATATTTTACTAAACAAACTCAAACCCAATAAATAATCTTTCGCTTCAAGACCAAACCTCATTTAACAAACCCAATAAAAAATTTTCTCAATTCAACTATTCATTGTCTTCTTATTAAATAAGATGATCAAGTTTTTTTTTAGAGTATACAAGTAAACTTGTTTATCTTATTTAATTTGTTAACTTTGTATAATTTATTTGAATCTTAACTTATTTTATTAACTTTAATGTAATATACTTAACTTGATTAATGCATAATTTACCAAACAAAATTAAAAGATATTTTATAAATTTATAATATACCAAAATATTTTTTTATTATTGATTTTTTTAATCCAATACACATAATAAATATCAAACAAGGTTAAATAAGTATATATAAATTCAAAATAAAATAATATTTTATCTTGTTTCAGGCCAAATATGAGTTGGGCAAGCAACTCCTTTAATATAATATTTGAGAGTGAATCAGGTATATTGGACAATGAAAAATAAACTACTAAACTGATGGAAGGTGATTGCATTTAAAAGATAAAATAAGTCACTAGTAGGCTTTTTAAAAGCCACTTCTAAAATAGGGGAATAGTTCTAAAGTACCTCGAACTAGAAAAAAAAAAGTGTAAAGCCGAATAACCGAACATAATCGAACCAAATCGAAATTTTTAACTGAAATATTTCGGTTATTTGGATAATTTCGATTAGAACCGAACTTTATTTCATTTTTCGGATTCGGTTTTGGATAGAAAAATTCTATTATTCGGTTATCCGATTAATCGAATAGTAGAATTTAAAAATAAAAAAAAATTAATTGTCAACTCATAGAAGAACATAATGCTGTTGCACTTAAGCTAAGACGACGTCATTAGTAGTTAGACACGTAAGCTAAGTTGCAAATCATCTCATTTTATTTATGTATGTCACTAGAGCCTCTAGCGACAATGAATAATTAAATGGAAGGACACTGTTTCAATAGTTTAAAAAATTTAGTCAAAATAAGAAAATAAATAATTTTAAAATATGTATTTATAAAAAAAATCCTATAAGGAGGATACTAAATTTTTTTTCTTCTTAATGACCTATTTGTTATCATCAAAATTAATTCTTAGAAGTAGTGACCAACAAATAAAATTAGTATTGAATTCCAACACCAAACATCCCAAATTCCCAATATTATAAAATAATTACCATGACTAAACGCGAGATTTTAAAAATCAATTCCATTTGAATTTCATAATCTCACACACACACACACTGAACACCACAAAAAACACACTCTCGCTCGACTCTCTCTCATGCGATCGATTATCTCTCTCATCTCTCCGAGTTCTCTATCAACTTCTCCATTATCTCTTTCATATCTCCAAAATTCTTACATCCCTCTATTTTTTAGGGTTTTTTCTATACAACCATCTCCGATTTCTCACTCTGACACTAAGGTATATCTAAATTGCCCCAAATTTATTTTTTCGTTTCCAATAGTATTTGATTATACTTTAATTGGGTACATGTATATATGTGTATATCTAATTCTGTACCAATAAGTTGCTAATTTTGGGTATATAGTGCTTGATTTTGATTATGAAGATGTTGTTGCCATAATGCTCTTAAATTACAACTTAAGTTCAGTTGGTAAAATTATTAGTACTGACTGAAAAATTCATTAATTGCATGTCTCATCGATGTATTTCCGTCCATAGATAGTGATTTGAAGAAGATTGCTACTAGGGTAATTGAAAAGGCTAAGGAGATTTGTGCTGCTAAATCAGTAAGTTTAATTTTATTGAGTTTTTGCTCTTTTTAGAATTTTAAATTATGGAGTTATTGTATAGGAAGTCGAAATGCCTTTTGAGCCTGCTAGAAAAATTCAATCAATTATTTATGTAGTACTATAACTTACAATTTTAAGTGTGATTCTAAATTAGTTTGATACTTATTTCATTAATTGCATGTCTCATCGATGTATTGCCGTCCATAGATAGTGATTTGAAGAAGATTGCTACTAGGGTAATTGAAAAGGCTAAGGAGATTTGTGCTGCTAAATCAATAAGTTTAATTTTATTGAGTTTTTGCTCTTTTTAGAATTTTAAATTATGGAGTTATTGTTTAGGAAGTCGAAATGCCTTTTGAGCCTGCTAGAAAAATTCAATCAATTATTTATGTAGTACTATAACTTACAATTTTAAGTGTGATTCTAAATTAGTTTTGATACTTATCACTCCAAAAATGAGAGTTATATTAGACTTTGTAAAATTTTCATTATTAATACTGAAAAATATATGTTTTTTTTACAATTAGCAAATACAATGTTAATGACCTTAGGGAGGTAATTCTCCATTGTTTGTGGAGGTAGTGCAAGAAATAGGGATGACTGCAATATGATTTCTAGCTAAATATGTATGTGTGTGTATAAGAGTTTATAACAGTTGGATAAGGAACAATTTTGTCAATAGGCTGGTTCAATTTGGATTGCATAATGTGTATCAGCCACCTGGTCTACTTTGGCGACAATATATTCTGTTTTCCGAGTTTTATCTCTGGTGATCTGCATCACTATATTCATGCAGTTGTTAAATTGTTAGCATTACATTTCCTTGTTATTTTGTATAATTGAAAGATACTTCTTAAAGCTGGAGCGAGTCTACCTTTATATTTGTTATCTCAATGTCTAGCATATAATCAAAGTGTTGTAATCAAATCTGTTCGAATATATCAACGAGATTTCTAGTTCTTTATATGTAAAATCCCTAATGCATGCCTTTGAGGCTGAAGGGTAGAATCCCTGGCACATTTGCACTACCAATCATCTTTCCTGAGTATTATAGTTCTATGCAGGTGACTGATGTCATATTCGAAGTTGTACTAATAATTTTACCAACTGAACTTAAGGTTCATCTACTAAAGAGCTGTACAGTCTACTTCTGCTGTTACATTTATATTTATAGGTGTTTGAGATATGGGTGGCATGGGGGTGATGATTCCGAGAGGGTGATTTTGAGTGGTGGATGTTGATTACAATATCACCATTCAGATATTTGATTAGAAAAGTTATTGTAAGATCATTGCACCAGAGACTTGGGTATCAACACAAAAGTTTCTAGCAGTTACCCTTTCTTTAGCTGTAACAAGCTGCCTCCTTTTTCCATCAAGATTAATAAAGGCATCACTGTAACTGGTGATGCTACCATGTGCTTTTATCAGTTATATTCAGCTTTTATCAGTTATATTCAGTTCTGAACACCTTAAGTTACTGTACAAATAACTTCATTGTGTTTCATCCGCATCCAATGCAAAAGGGCCTCTTAATGAACTTTTGTTCCAGATCTTCAAAGTTCTTTAATTTATTTGTCAGCATAGTCTTTCCAAACTGTATACATTTTGTGTAGGCCTAGTTGGCTCTCGGCCTCTCAATCCATCCTCAAACTCACAATCACGGATTCACGGTCGATTTGAGGTACGCCTTCTCGTTAATAAATAATGGACTGCAGAGATATTACAACTTTCATTTTGCAGTATTGGTTCAATTCTGCAATGCAGAGCAGAGATATTGTAACTTGACCTCAAAGACGTTAAAATGGACTGCTTTCTGGCTAAGGGAATCTGAGTAGTCTATAGCTGTCTTCAGCTAGTCAAAACATGAATCATGATGATCATCAAAGAAGCACAAACTACATGATTACCATTTGCTGAATTGACAAAGAACAAATTACATGGTTGCAATTTGCTGCATTGATGTTACTCACCATGTGGGTTACAACTTAAATGTTAAAGAAGGGTGGCAGTCACCCTTTGTAATGTTCTACAAAAAAAAGTTGTATGTACTAATTTGATTCTTTTATAAACCTAAACTTTTGTGTAAACCTTAATTTTTCAAAATATTGGGATCAAATCACAAATTTAAATTTTGAGAGAATTTATGTAATTTTTATTTATTTATTTATTTTATTATTAATTGCACATCAGAATTGATTTGTTGTTAGCAGTTGCACAACAAAAGCTCCTACAATCTCAATGTTTTTATTAATTGTACAGGTGGATGCATAATCTTTTGATGATTTCATGCAATATATTATTATGTGTTAAAGTGAAAATTTAGGTTTATTTGGTAAAAAAGCTTGATCATTTTTTCTTTTGAATGTCAATTTTAATCGTTTGGGCTAATATTTTGTGATGGTAATATTTTCATGGAACTTATTGTTTTCTACTACTGCACTTTGTATTTGCATGATGCTATACAACAGGAGGTACATGACCGGAATTTGTCCACTTGATTGTATGAATAGACCCTTGCAAGAACAATGGATCTTCATTTATCATAGAAGATGGGTGGGTCATTTTAAATTATTATTATTATTTATTTATTTATTTATCAAAATATATGGTTACAAGTAAAAGCCCCTGAAAGGAGGTTCCAGTAGCATCTGCACCAACCAGACCATGAATCTGTCCTTGATAAACTGCTATAACAACCAGTAAGGTGGACTGATTTTTCACATTTCTCCCCTTGACATAGAGCAGAGCTGATGCCTCCATTGAATCAGTCTCTGTAGTCGCGTTACCAAATAATTACATAGCAAAAACAATAATAAAAAAAATAAAATAAAACAAATATTCACTGAGACAAATTTATGTGCTTTGCGGGTCAACGACAAATCAGTCTCACTACCTCAGAAAAACGCATAAAATGTAAAACAACGAGTTATTCAAAAAGAAATAAAATAAAAATAATTTAAAAAAAAAGAAAAAAAAAGAGGGTGAAATGTGCTTATTGGGGTTATCTTAATTTAGGGTAACATTTTAATAGTCGTTGCAAAAAATTGTACAAAATACGCAACGAAAGAAAAATTGTTGATAATGAATGTGGTCCATATTAGGTTACGAAATATAGCAACAAAAAATATTTCGTTGGCAACGATGAGGAAAACGGGAGAAATTTTTTTACTGCCAACACATTGGCAACAAAAAAAGTAAATAGGCTTGAATTTTTTTTCCCCGCCAACAAATTGGCAACGAAATTTGGTAACGACCTATGAATTTCGTTACGAAAAATGAAAGCCTTTCACGAACTGCAACGAATGACAAATTTTGTTGCTAAACATGCATTTTTGGCAACGACATTATAAGTCGTTGCCTGAAAAATCGTTGCCGAATGTCTATTTTTTTGTAGTTCCTTCAAATTTCTATATTATGTTATTGTTATTCCTGAAAATTGTGCTTATGATGACATTGTTTTATTGGAAGGCATCTCTCGGACTATGGTTTATTATTCTTCGATATTTCAAAACTCGAGGACGAGTTTTTTCAAAGGTGAGGATAATGGTGTGGTACAAAAGAAGAAAATCAAGAAGTTTATTATTAATTTTGTATTGTTAGTTAGAGATAAATGTTAGACTATTAATGTAATTATTTTAATAGTATATTCTAGAAGTTTTAATTATAGTAATAGATTTTAATTATGAGAGTTTTAATTATGGTAGTAGATTTTAATTAGGAGAGTTTTAATTATTGTAGTAGATTTTAATTAAGAGAGTTTTAATTATTGTAGTATATTTTAGATTTTAATTAGGAGAGTTTTAATTATGGGTAGATAAGGAGAGTTTTAATTGTTGTAGTATATTTTAGATTTCAATTAGGGGAGTTTTAATTATGGTAGTAGATTTTAATAAGGAGAGTTTTAATGAGAGATTTTAATTAGGAGATTGTTTCCTTTTTAAATTAGGATTTTTGTTGAGTCTCCAAGTATTGAGTTTTCTATTTAAGTATTGTAATATTTCATTATTTTACAGATTTTTGAATGAATTGATTTGAGATTAAAGTCGTGCGCTTTTGTGTATGTTTCTTTATCGATTCTTTGCAGAGATAGGTACTCTTATTCCTTTTTTCCACATTGTCCTACATCAACCAATATTTTTTTATATAAGTTGTTAACAATTTATAAAATCAATTGCATATATAAAATTTCAAACTATATAATTAAAGCCATAAATTAGTATTTCCATTTACTTGTCTCATATGAGGAGGAAAAAGGTTTGCTAATACCACCGTGCACACTCGAATAGCTTCCTGTGATACCAGTCCCAAGAGTTCGTCTTGTGAACCTGGATCTATGGAACTGTGAACGACCTGCTGAGATAGCTAGTAGATACGTTGTCGTGATGGTGCGCAAGATAGGAAAAGAATACTGTCTGTCGACCACTTCTCCATGCACACCTCGACAATCTTCTGAAAGAACTCGTCGAATAATGATGGGTCGACTCCCAAGCCACTCGCACCATCTGCTCCGATATGGAGGCGACGTCTGGATCTTGTAGTAGGCACTACATTATAAACTAGGACTCATGGCATGTCGAGAATCTTATTCTTATTTGCTCCTCCTGAAGCCTTTAATCAGTCATCCATAACCTCATCATCACGGGTGGAGGGATCTAAATTAGCATCTTGTTAGCAGCTAGCGGCTCTCTAAGTAGCCCGAGCCTCGCTAAGCCGCTCATACATATTCTGAAATATAAACATAAATATAAAAAAAAAAAAAATAAAGAATATAAATACTAAATGCATGAATTAAGATGTTTACGAAAAAAATGTAAAATTACTTACAGTTATCTCATTTACCGCATGTGAGATATAACCACCACTCTCTTTCTTTTGGTGGGCGTGTCACCTAAACACTAAGCGGGTAGGCGGATGCTTAAGCTTTTCCTTCAATATCTCCCTGAATAAGTCGTAAGACTGCGACCCCGTGTAGTGTGCTATGCGACTCTGCGAGCAGGCTGCTATACATTGTGCCGACATCTTTTTAAAAAGCAACATATCTTCTCCTAGACGACAGTCCTAATAAAATCAGGATGAACATATCCAAATGTCTGTCCGTCTTTCATCTTACTCTAGGCACTCTTCTTCTAGCCGTGGACCCACTTGTGCTAGTTAGTCCCTAAATGACCCTTAAGAACTGTCATGCCATGAGCCTCTTTCCCATCCTCGAATCAGTAGTAGCGCTGCACAAAACACATTACAATATTAGCAAATAACATAAAGTTACATGTAAATGATATAAAATAACATGTATTAGAAGTATTTTAACTTAGGATTAATTTTATTTAGAAGTATTTTAATTTGAGGTTAATTGTGTTTAAAATATTTTTAATTGTTTAATCAAGTCAAACTGTATAAAACCAATCGGGTTGCTGATCGGGCAGGTATTTCTGTCAAATTCAGCTAGAAAATAAATTTTTTTTGGGGGGGGGGGAGGGGAACATTGTATGCAATTATGTATTTTAGGTAGCGTTTTGTAAGCCCAATTAATTTGGGTGCTGAATTATAAATTTGGTGATAGTTGGTATAAATATACGTATATTTAGCCCCCCCCCCCCCCCCCCCCCCCCCCCAAAAAAATGAGGCAGTACATCTTGGAACCAAAAACACTTCTAACATATTCTGCGAACATTTCTTAGTATCCAAGTTGATAGAAGTTGAAAAGAAGCTAACGGTAGTGCAGCTATAGAATCTATTATAATTAGGAATAATCTTCTAATTTGGTATCAAAATTCAAACAAAAACAAACACCAAAATTGTATTCACAGTAAAATTAAATTAAAACAAAACTAAGGACCCCTAAATTTTAAAACTAGGGAATCCACCTCAAGAGCCTCATATATGTCGTGTTGGGAGTACTAAGTTATTTTAGATAAAATTTGTAGCATTTAATATTTGTTTTATATAAAATATTGCATGTATACATAGTCTATAATTTTTAATTTTATTAATTTCAATTACAGTATCCTAGACCCTACTCCTTGTAACACGTTATTTGGGATCGTGCGCAACCGATTCTTGGATGCTTGAATGAGATGGGCAGGTATGGCGCCAACTTATTATAGATGAGTTTCGGGTAAGATGTTATTTATATGTTACTTTATGTCATATACAAAGTTAAAACAAATTAACTATTAAATTTAATTAAATTAAATTAAGCAAATTGAACACGTAAAATATGTTTTAAAAAAATAATTAAACTAATTAAACAGGATTCTTTTGTGGAAAGAGTAACAATTAAATAAATTAACCTAAATAAACTTATTAACAAGTAAAATTAAATGTGTGCACTGCCTATCTTCTTCTTCAATTAGAACCCAAAGATTATCTCTCTAATTCATCGTTTTCTTGCATTCATCATCAATTTTCTTATATAAAATCAAAATAGTTTGTTCTCCTTCATACTTAAACGATTTGAAAATCTATTTGTATCAGTTAAGCAAATCTCTTACTAGTTGGGGATAACAAACCCGTATTCATCAACTTAGACCCAAACCCTGCAAACTTAACTCAATCCTTAATCTTCACCCTTATATCTGTTAAAGAACCACCTCCATTCCGCCAATCTAAAATTTTGGAAAACAAGAAGATAGATTTGAAGAAAGAAAAAAATCCTGATCTAACTTAAAGTCATCACACCATTGTCCCCACGATCGCCACCTCACAACCATCGTTCACTACAACCCAAAATCACCGACATCTCACTAACAAGCCATCCTACAACTAGAAGAAATACGAAAAGAAAAGGAGAGAGAAAAGGCGACAAGCTTCAAATCTGATGATTGGAGGACTATTCTAGATATTGATGGGGTTTGAAGGGGGGCCATGGCGATAGATCTGCAAAATCTTATAGATATGCAGTCAGATTTTTATTTTCATTTGGTAATATTTTTGGTGCGTGGAGATTGTAGTATCTCTTCTTTGATTATGGAGATTGATGAAAGTTTTGAATATTGTTGGAGTTTTCCCCTAGATATCTTGAGTTTATAATGTTAATTAAAGTGAAGTTTAATTTTTTTTCTTTTAACATTATTAAGTCTTTAAATTAGTTTTTGCAGAAATAATACCTTAAATTAATATTTTAATGTTTAATGGAGTCAAATCGTATTTTAATACGATAAAATTGTATAAAGTTCTTTGTCTTGTCGGCAATTTAGGTATTCATGCCAATTTTCGTCGGAAAATGATTTTGGGGTCGACATTGCATGCAATTAGGTGGTTTATATAGCAATTTGTAAGCTCAATTACTTTGGGGGTCAAATTATGAATTTGGTGATACTTGGTGTAACAAAAGTGTATTACTTTGGGGGTCAAATTATTGAAGTTGCATTTAAATGTGAATAAGTTGATTGCGATTTGCTATTTCATCTGTTTTAGTGCCTTTTTAGTGCCCTTGTAAACTGCAAGTGCAAAACTAGAAAGCTTACATATCAGTAACGTATGATTCTTTGGTATTGTTAACGCTAAGATTCGTCCACGCACCCAATCACCAAACTGCGTATCTAATCCTACACAGAAACAAAACCACACTCAGAGAGCTGACGACTTTCGCCGCCGGGAGATAGCTCTAGTGTGAGAATAAGTACAAGCTGAATAAGGTTTAACAATGGAGGCTTAATACTTTAGTGCTGGGAAAAGTTAATTACCTGTGAATTAGGGTTTAGCCTTGTATTTATAGTAATCACACTATCAACTGCATGCCAGTCCCCGTATGAAAATAGAATTTCTCATTAGGTTAGATATCATAATGGAATTAAACTCAATCACCTTAAAGGAAGAAAGTCGAATTATATCCTCACATTTTCCTTAGGAGTTATAAATTAAATATAGTTAGAATTCCTTAATATTATCCCACTATCCAAACAGAGTCCCGTGTGGGAACATACCTCCACGTGGTCCATGACCCACCATATCCATTGGGCCCAAATAAACACATTCCAACATTGCCCCCAGTCTTTCATTACAATAGAACATTTAATGGAAGAGTTCAACATTAAAAGCCCAATAATTAAACCTGAAGACACAAGGCCCAAATCTTCGGTAACACACCCAACACGTACTGTCAGGCCCCACCACTATCACGTAATCCATTTATTATGTCGTTTTTGGAAAACCGTGCGGAACCCAAAAGTCAAATAATTTAAAACCCCCATAGCCCCAAAATCGACTGCCACAATCCAGATCTACTCTTAACCTCGCTGAAATTTCTCTCTGCATCCCCTACTCCTAACCCACATTAATATCGTCTCAACCATCGCCCCCAAGACCTCGTCAGAATACGTGAACAATACCGTATTCCAGCCACCTACGAAATCCGCGCTCGCCTTCATATCGAACGGATGTACCATCGCCCCGATGGAAGGACCGCCATCTCTCTAAGTGCCCTCAGGTACGACGTTCGCTTCCCTCTTCATTCTTTCATTATTGGCCTCCTAAGGTTTATTGGAGTCGGCTTCGCCCAACTAGTGTCGAACTCCTATATCCATATCATCGCCTTCTGCCACGAGCTCAACATCACCCCCACCATCGACCTCTTTTTTTCCATGTTTTCCATAAGCCGATCTAGAGAATCTGGCTTCCAACAAATAAACAAGCAAAACACAAACAACTCGAGAAGTGCCCACTGATGAAGACGCCTTCCAACAACAAAGGATGACACTCTCAGTGGTTCTTCATCCAAGGCCCCAGCACTCGTGAGCTTCCAGACTGGGCAAAAAGCCTCTCGTCCCAATGTAACCCTTGGAGAACTTCCCTGAACCCGACTTGAAGAACAGGTGAAATTCATTGCCAAGCTACCGGCGAAAGAATGGGACCTTGACCTTTTGAGTGACCAGACTTGGTTATACAATCACAAATGTAAGTTTCGATCCACTTGCTTTATCATTTCAGAATTGACTTTGCAATCTATCATACTAATTCGAACTTTCTATCCTTGTAGTGTCTCCCAATCAAACCAACCCCTACTACCAACATTAGCCAACTAACACCCCTGAACACACCGAAAAATCAAACCTTCCACTAAGACCAACTGAAACTCCACTTTTAATCCAACCTATCTCTGTCGTCCCGATGTCACAACCTCCTATATCCTCCATAATCCCCACATCTAGCTTCACCAAGAAGAGCTTCCTAAACATGCCTATTTCAAAATGAGGCAAACTTATCCGGGTGAAAAGAAAACGTCTTGTGAAGGCAGCCGACAAAAACCTCCCTCCTAAAGCACCTGAAAACATTACAGCCAACCCACCAACCACCGAACTTCCAAAAATTGCCGATCCAAAGTCATCCATCAACCCAACTCCAACCTCTGAGGCCTTTTCAACAGAAAACATTGAATTGAACCCATTCCAATCAGAAAAGTGAAAAGAACATGGAAACCCTTCATCCAAACCCCCAACCAAGAAACTTTATATCGAATCTTCCTCCGACAAACAAGCGCTGCCACCCCATACTCAACACTCGCCCAACAACATCCAAGAGGCACCTACTCCGGCCACTCTATAGCCCGAAAAGGAAAAATACTTCCCATTCAACCTCTTCGAGCATTTTGTCCTCCCCGGAGACGAAGAAAGGTTTGAAAAAGCAAGTCTCCCAAACCTGATGAAATACAATGCCCTACATCAAAATAGGGTAAATGTCTTCAGCTCAAACCTTCCCCTGATACAATCCTGATCAGGCTCACATCAAACCTTAATAACTCAACTCAAATTCCAGGGATTTATCAAGCGATTTTAAATATTTGGGCTGAAGTTTATTCAAAGATGCTTAAAATGGAGTTCAATTTAAGGCCAATTTTAATCAATTCATGTGGCAATTTATATTCTAGCAAATTCGCATGGGGGCAACGGACATTCCAATTCTAATCAGCCAATCACGCAAGTTTCCTAGCATATTCAGGACTTAACATATTAGCTTCCTATATCATGTGGGCTACGCAATTTCCAAGTAGATAACTAGCTGATTTTGTTCTCCACAGATTAATGGGTTCCTAACAATTAATGAATTTCTAATTCCAAATGGAGGAAGGCTTCAAATTTCTAATTCAAATTTGGACGCGGATTTTCTTAATTATTAGGGTATTTTCAGCATGTTTTAAATTCCTAATGTAATTAGAATGTTTGATAAGTAGGATTTAATTTCCTTATTATTTATTAGTTAGGATTTGGTTTCCAAATTAATTTGGTAAGCTAGGATTGTGTTTCTAGTTGATTTTATAATTCCTATTAGGATTAGAATTACTTTTGAGTAGTATAAATAGGGGACATAGATGATGTACTTGATACACTTCAATCAGATTTATTCAATTACAATTATTTGTGAGGTTTTCTCATCTTTTGGTTCTTTGAGAATTTCTAAGTTATTTCTTAGTTTTCTTTGAGATTCAATTTTGACTTATCATACAACAATACATAGTTGTGTGTGGCGTCTTCTACCGCACTAATCGTTGATTGTACCGAGATTACCGCTTACATATAAGCAAGGGGTCAAGGTGTCGTTGGTGTCCATTCAACGCAGATCTCTAAGGCGAGCAATTGTACCAAGATTACCGTCTACATATAGGCGAGGGGTTAAGGTGTTGCAAGCTATCCACCGTTCAACTTTGCTAGAAACGATCCGGGCGACGACCACCTCACGCAAGCGTGCCGTGGAGTCTATCATTTGGTATCAGAGCTAAGTTCCTAGCAAGTTACTTATCCTTTATTTTTTTTCGTGTTTGAATATATATTGAAAAAAAAAAGTTCAAAAAAAATAGAAAAAAAAAGTGAGATTCGTGAAGAAAAAAAAAATTCGTGAGTGCAAAAAAAAAATCGTGAGAACAAAAAAAAAAGGAAAAAAAAATTATTATTATTGCAATTGCTTGGGTTTCATAAGTTTCGTGAATATTGGGATTATATTGAAGAAACTATCATTTGGTTCTATTGTTGGAATTTGTGAAATTTGAGGATACTAGGATTTCACTTAAGAGGATTATAATTGGTGATCGTAAAATTTTGGTGGTTATCGGACGTCACACTTGCTATATTTGTTTTGTGATTAGTTCTTATTGAATTAAAAAGAAACCGTGATATTTATTTAGTGAATTCAAAAAGAACCTATCAGAGGGAATTAGAGTGGTAAAAGGCAAGAGTGTGAGATCAATTGAGGGTAAAAGCCTAATTGTGTGATACACGAGTGTTTTCATAATTGTGTGATACATTGTTTGAGCGAAACACGTAAGGGAGTGTGTGAGAAAATTTTTCTTTATCTACTAACCTTTATTTTGCAGTAATCATGTATGGATATAATTGTGAAAATAATTATGAGTGGCAAAAGAGATCTTTTCAAGGTAGAGCGGATCCAGAAGCTTATTTGAGTTGGGAAGAAAGGAAGGAACGAGAGTTTGGCTATCATAATTATTCTGAGCACACGAAGTTCAAACTTGCAGTTCAAGATTTTTCGGGTCATGCAGCTACATGGTGGGCTCAATTTGAACGTGAAAGGAGAAGATGCGGAGAGCATCCGATCGATACATGGAAAGAGTTGAAAACCGTGATGAGAAAGCGGTATGCCCCAGTACAGCCTAGCAGGAGGAAAGAATATGCAACTCCAAGATATGACAATCAACCTTTAAGGTGTTCAAATTGGGATGATGAAAAGAAGGATCATAGGCATGGAGATTTGCATCGGAGACAATCACAAGATACTCCTAAGGTGTATAGGGAACTAGTATTTTCCAAAGAAAAAAAAGAAGTCATGGGATCATTTAAAGAGATGGCGAAGCAACTACAAAACGCCCGACAGGCGCAAAAGGAGCAAGATCAATCGAGACAGGTGGAAGAAGAGATAATAGAATATGCAGTCCAAGGAGAGTTGTTAGATTCTAATGTTCAAGATGAAGTTCATGATCCCGAGGAAGAAAATACAAGTGAAAGTAAACGACAAAAAGAAAGTGAAAAGGAAATTGGAAAAAAGATTGAGTGTGAAAAAGAAAAGTGTGAAAAAGAGAATGAAAGAAAACGAAAGAATAAAAAGAATGAGAGTGAAAATAAACGAGAGAAAGAAACAGTGGAGAGTAAGAGTGAAAAAAGAGAGGAGAGTGAGTTGTATTTTGAAAAGCCAATGACTGTACATTCGTACAAGACGGCGCTTTTGAATACTAACAAGATTAACTCTTCTTTGTCTAGTTTTGTTTTGTCTCTTGTACAGGTTGTTGATGATATACCCCGAGCTATCATTCCATATCAGCCAACTTGTAGAATTCCCGAGGAGACGACGGAGTTGCCAAGGCGGGTTGGAGAGTTGATGAAGTCCAACTTCATCAAAGCGGGTATCGTAGGAGAAAGCGTTAGTGCATGTGCTATTCATGAGATCATAGTACCTAAGGAAGATAGAATGTCGAGCTTGTTCGTTGATTTCGAATTGGTAAACAAGTATCGTTATTATTTTCTTTACTTAGATAATATGTTTAATAAATTGCATAGTACTTGCGTTTTATCTGCATTTGTTGATAATGACCATGTGATGACAATACCTAGTCAATTTAGCATGAGTGAAAGTGATAAATGGAAAATTGTGTTAACATGTGACTTGTATAGGTGGATAGTTATTTCTGTTAGATTAACTAATGCATCTAGTGTTTTCGTGAGTTATTTAAAACATGTTTTACATGCTTCCATGGATAAATTTATTGTTAGCTATTTTGAGGGTAGAATCGTCTTTATCATAAACTATGGAGGATATTTGATATTTGTCGAGTTAGTTTATGAGCATGCATTATATTCTCGTTGTCAATATTCTTACTATCCTTTGGTAAATTCTCATTGTCAAAGTGCATATCTTTGTAGAATTTATTCTAGTGATTATTGTGGGTATTCTCGATTTCAACGTTTGTACTTGCATGAAACTCATTTTAGGGTTTTTCATTCACATGTTGAATTAGGTTTTCATGTTAATCAATCTTTACATGACATGTCGTTAATTGATAATGGTAGTGATCATGGTTCTTCAGTAGAGAAATCTTCATTACATGATTTGCTATCATTTGGTAATGTCTTTCCATTAGAGTTATTATCATTGCATGATTTTGAGAATGTTGTCTTGGGTGGGAAAGAATTACTATCATTTGGTTTTGATTTGAAAAATGTTTATCATCGGATTGGACTGAGATATGGTTTACATACATGTTTAGTTAAATCGTTGGGATTAACTAATGCATTAAATATTTTCATGTTAAATCATATTTTGCATTCTTTTATGGAGAAATTTGTTAATATCTGTTTTGATGATATTCCTATTTTTGTCAATGTTTGGGAAAATTCTTTAGTACTTGTTGAGTTTGTTTGTGATCATCGTCAATATGCTATTGAGTTTTCATCTTATGAAGTTGGTTGTGATCTTTCAATTCCATTGATGCCATTACTTGATTTTGAATTTGTTAATGTCGATGGAAAGAGAAAGGTTAATTTTGTTTTGCAGATTCGAGATGAATTTTTACTCATTGAGGAGAAAAACATGGATCAAAGTGCACATCAAATGGGACAATGCATTAAGAATCTACAGGGAAGTGATTTGATTTTTGTTCTAGTAGATTATGCATGTGAATTTGAATTATTTGATTTCTTTGTGATTAGACAAAAGGAACATGTTGATTTGTTTTGTTTTGTGTTTAATCCAGGAATTCAAGTATGTTTGCCATTGCGCTATGGAAAGTTTCAAAGATTGTTATTTGATCCAGGTGCAATGGAATGGATGTTGGTGCGAATGATCGAGATCATAAGAATCATTTTTGATCCGGGTATTCATCAATGGATATATTTACGGATGGACGAGATCATCAGATTGTCTTTTGATCCAGGAATTCGTGAATGGAAGTTGCTGCAATGTGAAGAGTTCTACATACTGAGTTTTGATCCAGGGGGATATAGAGCTTTTCATAGTTTTATTTACGTTTATTTTATTATATATACATTTGATTTTTTAGGTAGAAATTTTGATTGCATTTTTGCTATAGTTGCTAATTTAGTTTGTTTTAATATAGTTAGCATAGTGGAAGTATTTGGTCTACGTGTGGAAAAGTATCGTGTTGATGTGGACAGGTTCTTGATTAGAGGAGTTCGAAAGTTTAAGTTTCCAAGTTATGTTACGAGGAGCTTGCAGGATGCTATATCGATTCGAGCATTGCTTGGAAAGAGATGTTTACAAGTTGTTCATGTCGATTCGGGGAAGTTTCCAGACGACGAAGTGTTCCTTACAGGAGTTGGAGTTTTTGATAATTATTTTCATATTCTTACTTGTGATATTGATATTGCTTTTATATGTTATGTGCGGAGTGAGAATTGTGATTATGATTTATTTGATGCTACTAACTTAATTTGTTTTCATGTAGGATCAGATTTGTGGTTAAATCCTTTTCAAGAGAAGGGGATATCAGATTTGAGGACAAATCTTTTTCAAGAGGAGGGGAATGATACAATCCTGATCAGGCTCACATCAAACCTTAATAACTCAACTCAAATTCCAGGGATTTATCAAGCGATTTTAAATATTTGGGTTGGAGTTTATTCAAAGATGCTTAAAATGGAGTTCAATTTAAGGCCAATTTTAATCAATTCATGTGGCAATTTATATTCTAGCAAATTCGCATGGGGGCAACGGACATTCCAATTCTAATCAGCCAATCACGCAAGTTTCCTAGCATATTCAGGACTTAACATATTAGCTTCCTATATCATGTGGGCTACGCAATTTCCAAGTAGATAACTAGCTGATTTTGTTCTCCACAGATTAATGGGTTCCTAACAATTAATGAATTTCTAATTCCAAATGGAGGAAGGCTTCAGATTTCTAATTCAAATTTGGACGCGGATTTTCTTAATTATTAGGGTATTTTCAGCATGTTTTAAATTCCTAATGTAATTAGAATGTTTGATAAGTAGGATTTAATTTCCTTATTATTTATTAGTTAGGATTTGGTTTCCAAATTAATTTGGTAAGCTAGGATTATGTTTCTAGTTGATTTTATAATTCCTATTAGGATTAGAATTACTTTTGAGTAGTATAAATAGGGGACATAGATGATGTACTTGATACACTTCAATCAGATTTATTCAATTACAATTATTTGTGAGGTTTTCTCATCTTTTGGTTCTTTGAGAATTTCTAAGTTATTTCTTAGTTTTCTTTGAGATTCAATTTTGACTTATCATACAACAATACATAGTTGTGTGTGGCGTCTTCTACCGCACTAATCGTTGATTGTACCGAGATTACCGCTTACATATAAGCGAGGGGTCAAGGTGTCGTTGGTGTCCATTCAACGCAGATCTCTAAGGCGAGCAATTGTACCAAGATTACCGTCTACATATAGGCGAGGGGTTAAGGTGTTGCAAGCTATCCACCGTTCAACTTTGCTAGAAACGATCCGGGCGACGACCACCTCACGCAAGCGTGCCGTGGAGTCTATCATTTGGTATCAGAGCTAAGTTCCTAGCGAGTTACTTATCCTTTATTTTTCGTGTTTGAATATATATTGAAAAAAAAAAGTTCAAAAAAAATAGAAAAAAAAAATGAGATTCGTGAAGAAAAAAAAAATTCGTGAGTGCAAAAAAAAAATCGTGAGAACAAAAAAAAAAGGAAAAAAAAATTATTATTATTGCAATTGCTTGGGTTTCATAAGTTTCGTGAATATTGGGATTATATTGAAGAAACTATCATTTGGTTCTATTGTTGGAATTTGTGAAATTTGAGGATACTAGGATTTCACTTAAGAGGATTATAATTGGTGATCGTAAAATTTTGGTGGTTATCGGACGTCACACTTGCTATATTTGTTTTGTGATTAGTTCTTATTGAATTAAAAAGAAACCGTGATATTTATTTAGTGAATTCAAAAAGAACCTATCAGAGGGAATTAGAGTGGTAAAAGGCAAGAGTGTGAGATCAATTGAGGGTAAAAGCCTAATTGTGTGATACACGAGTGTTTTCATAATTGTGTGATACATTGTTTGAGCGAAACACGTAAGGGAGTGTGTGAGAAAATTTTTCTTTATCTACTAACCTTTATTTTGCAGTAATCATGTATGGATATAATTGTGAAAATAATTATGAGTGGCAAAAGAGATCTTTTCAAGGTAGAGCGGATCCAGAAGCTTATTTGAGTTGGGAAGAAAGGAAGGAACGAGAGTTTGGCTATCATAATTATTCTGAGCACACGAAGTTCAAACTTGCAGTTCAAGATTTTTCGGGTCATGCAGCTACATGGTGGGCTCAATTTGAACGTGAAAGGAGAAGATGCGGAGAGCATCCGATCGATACATGGAAAGAGTTGAAAACCGTGATGAGAAAGCGGTATGCCCCAGTACACAGCCTAGCAGGAGGAAAGAATATGCAACTCCAAGATATGAACAATCAACCTTTAAGGTGTTCAAATTGGGATGATGAAAAGAAGGATCATAGGCATGGAGATTTGCATCGGAGACAATCACAAGATACTCCTAAGGTGTATAGGGAACTAGTATTTTCCAAAGAAAAAAAAAGAAGTCATGGGATCATTTAAAGAGATGGCGAAGCAACTACAAAACGCCCGACAGGCGCAAAAGGAGCAAGATCAATCGAGACAGGTGGAAGAAGAGATAATAGAATATGCAGTCCAAGGAGAGTTGTTAGATTCTAATGTTCAAGATGAAGTTCATGATCCCGAGGAAGAAAATACAAGTGAAAGTAAACGACAAAAAGAAAGTGAAAAGGAAATTGGAAAAAAGATTGAGTGTGAAAAAGAAAAGTGTGAAAAAGAGAATGAAAGAAAACGAGAGAATAAAAAAAAATGAGAGTGAAAATAAACGAGAGAAAGAAACAGTGGAGAGTAAGAGTGAAAAAAGAGAGGAGAGTGAGTTGTATTTTGAAAAGCCAATGACTGTACATTCGTACAAGACGGCGCTTTTGAATACTAACAAGATTAACTCTTCTTTGTCTAGTTTTGTTTTGTCTCTTGTACAGGTTGTTGATGATATACCCCGAGCTATCATTCCATATCAGCCAACTTGTAGAATTCCCGAGGAGACGACGGAGTTGCCAAGGCGGGTTGGAGAGTTGATGAAGTCCAACTTCATCAAAGCGGGTATCGTAGGAGAAAGCGTTAGTGCATGTGCTATTCATGAGATCATAGTACCTAAGGAAGATAGAATGTCGAGCTTGTTCGTTGATTTCGAATTGGTAAACAAGTATCGTTATTATTTTCTTTACTTAGATAATATGTTTAATAAATTGCATAGTACTTGCGTTTTATCTGCATTTGTTGATAATGACCATGTGATGACAATACCTAGTCAATTTAGCATGAGTGAAAGTGATAAATGGAAAATTGTGTTAACATGTGACTTGTATAGGTGGATAGTTATTTCTGTTAGATTAACTAATGCATCTAGTGTTTTCGTGAGTTATTTAAAACATGTTTTACATGCTTCCATGGATAAATTTATTGTTAGCTATTTTGAGGGTAGAATCGTCTTTATCATAAACTATGGAGGATATTTGATATTTGTCGAGTTAGTTTATGAGCATGCATTATATTCTCGTTGTCAATATTCTTACTATCCTTTGGTAAATTCTCATTGTCAAAGTGCATATCTTTGTAGAATTTATTCTAGTGATTATTGTGGGTATTCTCGATTTCAACGTTTGTACTTGCATGAAACTCATTTTAGGGTTTTTCATTCACATGTTGAATTAGGTTTTCATGTTAATCAATCTTTACATGACATGTCGTTAATTGATAATGGTAGTGATCATGGTTCTTCAGTAGAGAAATCTTCATTACATGATTTGCTATCATTTGGTAATGTCTTTCCATTTAGAGTTATTAATCATTGCATGATTTTGAGAATGTTGTCTTGGGTGGGAAAGAATTACTATCATTTGGTTTTGATTTGAAAAATGTTTATCATCGGATTGGACTGAGATATGGTTTACATACATGTTTTAGTTAAATCGTTGGGATTAACTAATGCATTAAATATTTTCATGTTAAATCATATTTTGCATTCTTTTATGGAGAAAATTTGTTAATATCTGTATTGATGATATTCCTATTTTTGTCAATGTTTGGGAAAATTCTTTAGTACTTGTTGAGTTTGTTTGTGATCATCGTCAATATGCTATTGAGTTTTCATCTTATGAAGTTGGTTGTGATCTTTCAATTCCATTGATGCCATTACTTGATTTTGAATTTGTTAATGTCGATGGAAAGAGAAAGGTTAATTTTGTTTTGCAGATTCGAGATGAATTTTTACTCATTGAGGAGAAAAACATGGATCAAAGTGCACATCAAATGGGACAATGCATTAAGAATCTACAGGGAAGTGATTTGATTTTTGTTCTAGTAGATTATGCATGTGAATTTGAATTATTTGATTTCTTTGTGATTAGACAAAAGGAACATGTTGATTTGTTTTGTTTTGTGTTTAATCCAGGAATTCAAGTATGTTTGCCATTGCGCCATGGAAAGTTTCAAAGATTGTTATTTGATCCAGGTGCAATGGAATGGATGTTGGTGCGAATGATCGAGATCATAAGAATCATTTTTGATCCGGGTATTCATCAATGGATATATTTACGGATGGACGAGATCATCAGATTGTCTTTTGATCCAGGAATTCGTGAATGGAAGTTGCTGCAATGTGAAGAGTTCTACATACTGAGTTTTGATCCAGGGGGATATAGAGCTTTTCATAGTTTTATTTACGTTTATTTTATTATATATACATTTGATTTTTTAGGTAGAAATTTTGATTGCATTTTTGCTATAGTTGCTAATTTAGTTTGTTTTAATATAGTTAGCATAGTGGAAGTATTTGGTCTACGTGTGGAAAAAGTATCCTGATGATGTGGACAGGTTCTTGATTAGAGGAGTTCGAAAGTTTAAGTTTCCAAGTTATGTTACGAGGAGCTTGCAGGATGCTATATCGATTCGAGCATTGCTTGGAAAGAGATGTTTACAAGTTGTTCATGTCGATTCGAGGAAGTTTCCAGACGACGAAGTGTTCCTTACAGGAGTTGGAGTTTTTGATAATTATTTTCATATTCTTACTTGTGATATTGATATTGCTTTTATATGTTATGTGCGGAGTGAGAATTGTGATTATGATTTATTTGATGCTACTAACTTAATTTGTTTTCATGTAGGATCAGATTTGTGGTTAAATCCTTTTCAAGAGAAGGGGATATCAGATTTGAGGACAAATCTTTTTCAAGAGGAGGGGAATGATACAATCCTGATCAGGCTCACATCAAACCTTAATAACTCAACTCAAATTCCAGGGATTTATCAAGCGATTTTAAATATTTGGGCTGAAGTTTATTCAAAGATGCTTAAAATGGAGTTCAATTTAAGGCCAATTTTAATCAATTCATGTGGCAATTTATATTCTAGCAAATTCGCATGGGGGCAACGGACATTCCAATTCTAATCAGCCAATCACGCAAGTTTCCTAGCATATTCAGGACTTAACATATTAGCTTCCTATATCATGTGGGCTACGCAATTTCCAAGTAGATAACTAGCTGATTTTGTTCTCCACAGATTAATGGGTTCCTAACAATTAATGAATTTCTAATTCCAAATGGAGGAAGGCTTCAGATTTCTAATTCAAATTTGGACGCGGATTTTCTTAATTATTAGGGTATTTTCAGCATGTTTTAAATTCCTAATGTAATTAGAATGTTTGATAAGTAGGATTTAATTTCCTTATTATTTATTAGTTATGATTTGGTTTCCAAATTAATTTGGTAAGCTAGGATTGTGTTTCTTTCCTAGTTGATTTTATAATTCCTATTAGGATTAGAATTACTTTTGAGTAGTATAAATAGGGGACATAGATGATGTACTTGATACACTTCAATCAGATTTATTCAATTACAATTATTTGTGAGGTTTTCTCATCTTTTGGTTCTTTGAGAATTTCTAAGTTATTTCTTAGTTTTCTTTGAGATTCAATTTTGACTTATCATACAACAATACATAGTTGTGTGTGGCGTCTTCTACCGCACTAATCGTTGATTGTACCGAGATTACCGCTTACATATAAGCGAGGGGTCAAGGTGTCGTTGGTGTCCATTCAACGCAGATCTCTAAGGCGAGCAATTGTACCAAGATTACCGTCTACATATAGGCGAGGGGTTAAGGTGTTGCAAGGTATCCACCGTTCAACTTTGCTAGAAACGATCCGGGCGACGACCACCTCACGCAAGCGTGCCGTGGAGTCTATCATCCCCCGAACCTATAAATTGTATTCACTGTCTAACTCCTTATCCTTTTGCTTTTAGGCCACTGTCATTACCGACCGAATGCTACGCCGACTCATCTAGGCTGAAGAAAAAGAAAAAGAACTCGAAGCCAAAGTCGAGCGTTTGCAGCTTATGACCCAAACAGCAATAACGAAAACCAAAAAAGAGAAGAACCTGCATGCCAACACCGCCTTCCATTACACAGAACTCCAAAACGAACTGGGGAAGGTTAAGAAGGAAACTGCTGAAGATGAACAAGCCGAAGGACAATGTTGGCTAATCACAAAGCCCTGAAGAAAGAATGCAACACTCTGAAGATTGACAACGTCGCTTTGTATGCAAAACTCGAATTCGTAGAAGCAAAGCTTGGAATGTCCACCGAGGCTCACAAAACCTTGGAGAAGGCATTTATCAACTACAAAGTATTAGGTCCCCCGTTAACCGAAGAGTTGAAGCAACAAATACGCCAAGAGTATAATAAGTCCCCCGAACTAACATAAAAAGTCATTTAACAGTTCAACGATGGCTGCCAAAGCGCACGGGACAAGGATAAAGAGAAGATGCAGTCTGGCCATCTCAACGCGGACCTTTTGGACACTTCGGAAGACGAAGCCAAAGCCTAAAACGAACTCCCTCTTCCAAAATAATTTTTTATAATAGCTTAGTATGTAATTAATTTATCGATGTACATATAACAGACATTAATGAAAATACCAGTTTATGAGCAAAATTGAAATATTATTCCATTAAATATCGATAAAATTACAGAGTTATAAGAAACTACTTAACATGCACTACTGATAATACTTTCTAAGTCTCCCAACATGTCGAGTGTTTTTGACTTCTGTCTCATCCATTGCTTTAAGCCGATAAGTACCTGGCTTCGACACTTCAATGACCTCATAAGGTCCCTCCTAGTTGGGCATTAGCTTTTTGAGGCATTGGGGCATCGGTGCCTCCACCTCTCGGAAGACTAGATCTCTAACTTCAAATCTCCTCAACCTTACACCTTTATTATAATGTCTGACCGTTCTCCTTTGGTAAACTGTTAGTCTTACCAAGGCCGACTCCCGAACCTCCTATAACAATTCAAGATTAAGGCAATGGCCTTCATCATTATAAAGCTCCTTATACTAACTAACCCTTAGCGAAGGAGACCCGATCTTAACTAGAATTAAGGCATCAGTCCCGTAGGCTAGTTTGTATGGCAAGTCACCCGTCGTAGTTCGTGGAGTAGTTCGATATGGCCACATAATACTAAATAGTTCTTCGGGCCATCTTTCCTTAGCTTCGTCCAACCTCCTTTTAATTCCATTTAGTAGAGTCTGGTTGGTGACTTTGACTTGACCATTAGATTGAGGATGAGTAGTCGAAGTCTTTCAATGTTGGATGCCCAAATCCTTTAGGAACTCTTCGAACTTTGAACCAACAAACTATCTACCATTGTCCGACACTACAACTATATGGATGCCGAAGCGAAATACCACGAACTCCTTGAGAAACTTGAGACATTCTTGCTCCATGATCGTCCGAAGTGGCTTGACTTCTACCCACTTGGTCATGTAATCAATAGCTACTACCACAAAACTAACATGCCCTTTCGCCTTAGGCAATGGTCGTAAAATGTCAATTCCCCATACATCGAATGGGATCGAAGACAAGACCAAGAACAACTTTTCGGGCGGCTGATGAGGAATTGGGTCTTTCAACTGACATTTAGGACACTTCTAAACATATTCCTTAGCTTCTTTAAAGATAGTAGGCCTGTAGTAACCCTGTCGAAGCACCTTGTACTCCAAAGCCTTTGCTCCCATGTGATCTCCACAAATCCCCTCGTGAACTTCCCGAAGTACGTACTTTACTTCGGATGGAACCAAACACTACAACAAAGGCGATGAGTATGAACGCCTATACAAATCGCCATCGATCAATACAAAATTTGAGCTCTTGTACTTTATCTTCTTTGTCAGTATTCGATTCGAAAGTAACTCGCCATTGACAAGGTAGCTTATGTATGGCATCATCCAACAGTCTGACCGTTCCACCACCAATACCTCTGACCCCTGGACACTTGGGAACTCTAAGACCTCCAAATACAATGACCCGCTAAAAGAACCTGTGACTGAAGCAGCTAACTTAGACAAAGCATCGACAATGGTATTATTAGATCGATCCACACCTTAAAATATATAGGAACTAAAACAGTGAAGCCGATCCTTAACCTCGGCCAGATATTTGGTCATCCTTTCCCCCCAAGCTTCATACTCCCCTGATATCTGTTTGACCACCAGTTGAGAGTCGCTGAAGATTATTAGTCTCTGCACTTCTAAATTCTTTGTCAACCGAAGCCCAACAAATTGCCTCATACTCGGCCTCATTGTTGGTTACCCTGAATCCGAAGCGGATCACCTACTGCACTTTGAATCCGTCTGGCTCGTCAGAATCACCCCTGCACCGCTAGAATCTAAAGTTCAAGACCCATCCACATACAGCGTCCAAGAAGTCTGAACTTGCCGAAGCTCCGAGATCAACCCAACCACCGCTTCTGCCTGATCGACGAAATCGGGCTCAAAAAAAGAATATGCCACCACGAAGTCAGCCAATACCTACCTTTTTATCACTGTCCGAGGATGGTACTCCAGTACGAACTGTGTCAACTCCATAACCCATGCTGTAAAACGTCCTGAAATTTCAGGTTTATTCAATATCTTCTTCAGAGGCTGATCCGTATACAGGACCACTAATCTTCCCTAAAAGTAGTGCCTCCGACTGGCTATAACCAAGGCATAAGCTAATTTTTCCAAGTTCGGGTACCGGGTTTCTGTATCTCGAAGAGCATGATTGACATAATAAACGGGGAACTATTTTCCTCCTGCCTCCCGAACCAGTACCGCTCTAACAGCCAACGAGCTTGCTGCTAAATACAAATACAGTGGTTCCGAAGAGACTAGCTTTACCAAAAGAGGTGCTGAAGATAAGTATTTCTTTATTCCCTAAAAGGCGTCTTGACACTCCGAAGTCCATTGAAAAGTCTTCTCATTCTTTGGCCCCTTCAAAGTATCGAAAAATAACAAACATCTTTCTGCCGACTTGGACATGAATCTCCTCAGAACTGCTATCCAACCCGTCAACCGTTGTACATCCTTAAACGTCTGAGGAGACTTCATGTCTAGAATGGCTTGGATCTTCTCCAGATTCACCTCAATACCCCTTTTGCTCACTAAAAATACCCTAGGAATTTGCCCGAACCGAGGCCAAATGTGCACTTCGTTAGGTTCAGCCGAATGTTATAGTCTCTAACAGTATGAAAATAATCTTCCAGGTCATCTAGATGTTGTCCAACAGATAGGTTCTTAACTATCATCTCATCCACATAGACTTCCATGATTCGGCCTAATTGCTTCCGAAACACGTAGTTCATCATCCTCTGGTAAGTGGCTCCAGCATTTAAACGTAGTTCATCGCTCGATGTGTTATAAACGTCGTCTTCGGGATATTTTTCTTGTACATCAAAATCAAATTGTATCCCAAAAAGGCATCTATAAAACTCAACAACGCGTAACCCGATGTGGCATCGATCAACTGGTCCATGTGTGGGAATGGTAGAAGCCTTTTGGACACGCCTTGTTCAGATTAGTGTAGTCGATGTAGATCCTCCATTTCTCATTCTGCTTCTGAACCAATACCACGTTCGCCAACCACTCGGGCTAGTCGATCTCATATATGAAATCGGTCGCTAACAGCTTGGCGACCTCATCATCAATAATCTTTTACCGTTAAAGGGCAAAAATCCTCATCTTCTGTCTCACTGGCTTCTTAGTAGAATCTACATTTAGTTTATGTACAACAACTTTCTTGTCAATTCCTAGCATATCACTGGGCTCTCATGCAAAAAAATCCGTATACACCTGAAGTAGCTTGAACAAACCCGTTCTGAAGGGCTCCTGTACACCCGAACCAATCTTTATTGTCGTATCTTTCTTCCCCGGGATCAACTCAATGTCTTCGGTTTCTTTGGCTGGTAATGCGAGTGGTTCTGTGTTTCCTTCGGTAAAGGGTTCAAACCTTAATTGCCGTTGTCTGCTTCTGTTTACACTTTCCGACATTCGAAGATATCAACGAGTTCCTATAGCACCTTCGAGTCATATCCAACTCACCCTTGACTTCGCCAACCCCGTTTGGCGTAGGGAACTTTATCTTAAAGTGTGGAATGGAAGTCACCGCCTGCAGCGCCATCAACGTTAGTCGTCCTAAAATAGCATTGTAAGAAGAATCCACATGCACAATAAAGAACCTGGCATTGACCTCCACCTGTTGGGGAGTTGTTCCAAAAATGACTGGCAATTCGATGGTTCTTGTTACCCGAACTGGATCGTTGTCGAACCCATACAACGGAGGTAAGTGTGGGCATACAATATGTCGACAAAGGACCCATTGTCAATCATGATCCGTCTTATATCCATGGATCCGACTTGGGCAGTGATAGCCAAAGCTCCCTTATGCGGTTCGATCGATTCTGATAGGTAATCCTCATCGGTGAATGATATCACATTGTCGGGATAAGGCCGCTCCCTTCTTGCAGGTTGTTCAGATATTGTTATGACCGATTCCAACACGCCCCACCTTTTCTTTCAAAGGACTTTCCCGACCGAACCGCCTGTTATCACATCTACTACACTTCAAACCATCGGGACCGGTTCGGTTTGAGGCTTTGGGTTCTGTTAAGTGTTGCAATTGGTCGTTGTTCTTCCCGAAGCCCCTCGACCCGCAACGAACTGAACTAACTCCCCGTTCTGAACATTATTCTCAAATAATGTTTTTAAATTCCTACAATCCTCGGTGGAATGTCCAGTAGTTTGATGATAGTTGCAATACTTATTCTGATTTTCTCGGTCTCGATGGGTACTTTTCGAGCATGGCTCAACGTATGGCTTGTCTCTCATGTGTTCCAACACCGTCGCCCGATCCGCTTTGAGAGTGGTATACACCTTACCAACCTTTCTGTTCGGGAAAGGCGGTCGTCCTCCGCCTGAACCCCTGTTAAAATTCCTATTTGGTAGCTCGTTGGTCTTGTTATTGTTATCTAACCTGGGATGGTTGTTCCTAACCGGATCCTTTAGCCTCTCCATCGAGTTCGGTTTCAGACTACCCATGGCCTCTTCAATTGTAATCAATTTTTTTGCCCTGTCGTAAGCTTCAGACAAATCCTTGGGAGCATCAAACATTATATCTTTTACCAACTTCTTTAACTTCACTACGTCCAGCCTTGTGGTGAAGTAACCTAGGGCCTGAGTACCATTTAAATTTGTCACTGCTCCAACTGCCTCTCGGAACTACTTGACATACTGGTCAAACGTCTCATTCGAGTATTGTCGAATCTGCATCAAAGAGGCCATTGGTTTTCCCCTCCTTTTATTACTCCCGAACCGACTGTGAAACGTAACGCAGAGCTCTTTCTATGATGAAATTGAGTTCAGAGCCAGAGAAGTCATCCACTGTCGAGCCTCCTTCCTCAAAGTCATAATAAACATCTGACACTTGACAGCATCAGAGTAATCATAATAATTCATCAGCTAGTCATACGCCTAGCTATGATCAAATGGGTCTCCCGTGCCATCGTAGTTCTCCATGTGCGAGACCTTCTTGTTGAGGTCGGCCCGAACCCGATCGATTTCTGGGAGAATGGCAAGGTTGAACTTATCGATGCCTCTTTCTCCTGGTTAACTGTTGCGAGCACCCTTTCCAGCTCCGCAACCCTCCAGGCTAAAGCCTCGGGATCTCCTATTTGAGGGGATGGTACAAGCCTATCCCTGTCCTTCCGGGCAAGTGCCGCGGGAACTTCTGTATGTGGGGACGAATCACGCCTATCCCCAATCTTTCGAGCTAATGCCGCGGGAATACCACTTTGAGGGGACGAATCGTGTATATCCCCATCCTGATCCGGAAAGACCCTCCGCCTTCTCCGTTTGAATCTTCATGACGCCTGCTCCTATCATGGGATCTACTTCATTGTCTGATCCTCCTTTCCCGAGAGCGACTCCTGAGCCTGCTCATTTCTTGCTGAGAACCATCCGAACTATACGTCCTGGATCGGTCCCTTGGCGAATGTTCCCGACGCCGATGAAGACCGGAGGAAACTTCTTCTCCATCTAACAGTGACGTCAACTGCTTATCCAACTCTTTCTGCTGACGTCGTATGGCTTCTATGGCGCCCTTGCGCTGTTATATCTTTGTAGCTAGGATCGTCTCCCTTTCGTCACGACCCCGACCTGGTCTAGAATTCCGGTCTTCAGCACGGCTATCATGGCCTGGTGTCTTCTAAGTGGTAGAAAATAATTTTCTCCTCACGATTGCCGTCCGCGGATCGGTTGGATCCATTGAATGACTTTGGGGGCCCAGCCTGTCCGAGATACTCCTTGACGAACCCAATCTATTTTTGACCGAGTCTCTAGGTTGAGAAAGGTCGGTTGTAGATTCACCATGTGTCGACACCGTCTT
The DNA here is from genome assembly GCA_034770075.1 of Aralia elata. NCBI lineage: Eukaryota > Viridiplantae > Streptophyta > Magnoliopsida > Apiales > Araliaceae > Aralia > Aralia elata. Next base: position 22,993,451 of record CM068384.1, read on the forward strand.
TGCCTTGCTTGAAACCATTATTTCTGATCAAAAGATACTAAGTGATTGAAAATTATCAAGCACTAAAAGGCCCTCCTTCTAACGCCAATGTTAACGCCAAGATTCGTCCAGGCGCCCAATCACCAAACTGGGCGTCCAATCCTGCACAGAAACGAAATCACACTCAGAGAGCTGACGGCTTTCGCCGCCTGGGAATAGCTCTGGTGTGAGAATAAGTACAGATTGAATAAGGTTTAATAATGGAGGCTTAATGCTTTAGTGCTGGGAAAAGTTGATTACCTGTGAATTAGGATTTAGCCTTGTATTTATAGTGATCACAATATCAATTACATGCCCGTCCCAGTATGGAAATAGAATTCCTCATTAGGTTAGATACCATAATAAAATTAAACTCAATCTCCTTAAAGGAAGAAAGTCGAATTATATCTTGACACTTTTCATAGGAGTTGAAAATTAAATATAGTTAGGATTCCTTAATTATCCCACTAACCAAACAGAGTCCCATGTGGGAACATACCTCCACGTGGTCCATGACCCACTATATTCAGACCCAAATAAACACATTCCAACAGGTATGAAATTTATACGCTTGAATTATGATTGGTATGCTGCAAATATTTCTTCATTGAAAACTTGTTTTACAATAAACAGAGATGTGTGTTGTTTTTTCCACAATGGCTTTACTAAATGGTAATAACATTGGCATTTCATTATGCGGTATGCAGGAGCTTTGTTTCAACTGGCAATTATCCGAAGTTTTGGAAGATTCCTCTCAATCATTCTTTTCCATGTGAATAACTGTTGTTTTGATTTGTGTCTCGGGTTATAATTGTACATATAAATATTCTTAAGCCTAAGGGGTAAGAGAAATGACAGAGGCCTTCAGAAATAACCTCAAAGTTGACAATTCCAATCCCCCATACTTGAGGAAATATTACCTATAAAAAAAATTGTATAGATTATTTTTATCTTTTATTTATTTTTACAAGTATGAAGACTGCTGCTTCGAACTATACTTCAGAACAGGCCCTGCTTGCTTTAGTCTCTCCTGTTCGTTTTCTTTGAATTTTAAAAACTAGCCAAACAAAGTTTTGAAAAGAATAAAATAAAGCCATATAAAGAGCGATAAAATTCTCTCAGAACCAGGTCTAACTTTTTCTAGCTCTCTGCGGAAGGATTTATGACTCATTTCGTTGTATCAACAAATCTATATTTTCTTTTTTCAACAAAATGCTAAAAAATATATCATTACAAGGTTTGATTTTCCTTCATTCAGAAGAAAGCATGAAAATGACAATTTCGGAAATCTACAGTTGCCACGAGGTTGGTTGGTTCATGCTAGTTCTGTTTTTTAATACAAAAAATCACAACATATCCTCATAGTTGAGCTTTTGTAAAAGTTTTAATGTTAAGTAATTTGCATTATTATTAAGTTTGTATTATTTTCAATACTTTGGTATAGCAAGTAGGCCTCATCTGAAAATGAATATATATATATATATATATATATATATATATATATATATATATATATTATTTGGAGAACTATGCATATGTATAGTGACTTGTTTTTATGCTTAATCTTTCATTACATTGTGTATTGTCTTGCTGTTATTGAGTAAAAAATAATAAAAAGAAAATTACATCAGCATATTCGCTAAATTTCATAGTTTTTATGTAGTTGAAAATGTGTTTTCTGAAAAAGGAGAGGGAGGGTGATGCTTTTACGGGCATTGGGTGGGTTGGGAGGTTCATTATTTGGTGGATCATTAGATTCTTGTTTTTATACTCTTCTATCTGAAAAAAGAGTCCTGCCTTTTTCTTGAATTTTTTATGAATGTAAGTTTTGCATAATTGTGTTGGATACTATTTTTCTTTTTTCAATATTGAACAAACCTTAAGGTCCTAAGAAAGTAATATTCCAGACGAAGGGAGTATTAGGTAGATGTTTGTCCGTATTTGGTTTGTATGTCCTTTAATTGTTTTATTCATCCCTGGTTTCGGGTTTTTCTCATTGGACGAATGACAAAGATGTAGTATCTTTACGTGTTGGATATGTATGTTCTCAGTCTTTGTTCAAAATTTTATAATCAAATGTTGGTATTTCATTGCGTATTACATACTTTCAAACAATGAAGCGGAAATACAATTAAATTCTATCACCTATGCATACACAAATCATTAACACACTAACATATTAGAATCCAACTTAATATAAAAACTTATATTATTAAGTCTTGGATTCATTCATGTATATTAATCTTTCACATTTTCATTATTTCTCTGATGTGGCTCTCCAACTCACTTGTGATATCCTAACAATCTTCTCCTCACAAGTGAGTTCATCACCGCGATACTAATTATGACGACCTAAGAAATCGTATAGCCTTATAATTAGGTTTTCGATATTTATATCTAATAAAATGATGCTTTATGGATATTATTATATATAAATGTGATTGTATGTGATTAAAGGTCAAATTATGACCTAGTTTATGTGTTAGGTGATTATGTTAAGTATTGTTGTGTCGTAGACGAAATAAAAAAATTCGAGAAAAACGCTAAAACACTATTCATAAATCGCAGAAAACGTTTTTTTTCGTTTTTTTGACTTTTTGAATTACGTCATAGCGTTTATTTGGGAAATAGAGACGTAATCTCTAATAAAAATTTTACGGAAGAAAATTTTCGCGATTTGTCCAATCGGATAACTTAATTAGAAGTTAACTAGACAGAAAACCAAATCAGATGAGATAGACCGAGGTTTGAGGGCATTACACTAATTCTTGACGTACTCTCGATTTTTCCATCGAGAGTTAACTTCTTCCATCAAGAATTAAATTTCTTCTCTTCAATTACTGAAGACACCAATTCTCGGATAACCACTCTCGGAACCAATTCTCGACTAAACCATCAAGAGTCTTTGGGAGGAGACGACTAGCCTTCATCGATAGTTTTCCACCATTGTGTTGCCTATACATACACAAGGCACTAACACACATGTTTAAAACCTAACTTGACCCAAAAGCTTAAATTATTAGGTCTTGGGCCCATTCATGTATAGTAATCCTTCACGGTTTTATTATTTCTTTGATGTGGGACTCTAGCTTACTTGTGTATTCTAACAATATTACCACATGGATAACTGGCTTGTGACAGCCAATCGTTCATAGAGACGTTGCTTTTTGATTCGAGGTAGATGGGAATTAGTCACATTGGTGAGACAAATAAATAGAGTGAAGAATGAACAAGTTGAATTTGAGTTTCATCATGATGAGGATGAATAAGAGATTTTGTAATTATAGAGGATCACTGATGCAATCGCTAGATGATGCTGATGATATGGCAGATATAGATAACACAAATGTTGCAGATGTTGCGTATAATGCGGATAGTGCGGATGATACAGATAATGCAGATGATGCAAATGACGTGGATGGTGTGGATGATGGTGACTACGACAAAGGTGACAATGATGAAGCTGAAGTATTTGCAAATTCGAGTCGAGGGAGGAATTGTTGGGGATACTCCTCGAATCCTATTCAAACATGAAATTGAAGTATTCAGAGATTCAAGTTAATTTGAGAAGTTGTTGGGATACTCTTCGAATCTTATTCAAAAAAGAATTACTTTTATAGAAAAGAAGGTGTCTTATTTTTAATAGGATATTTATTATATGTTAAAGTCTTATTATGAGAAAGAATCTTATTTTTGGTAGGAGTTTTATTCTAGAAGTGTCCTTGTTTGAATAGGAATAGGAGATTTGTGGGTTACTCTATAAATAGAATATTATATTGACTTGTTGAAGTGTAACACAACTAAAAGTCATATAACATCCAAAAAGTTAAGAGAGAGTGTGAGTGTGTTTTATATTTGTGTGAGGGTATTTGCAACTTTTATATTCCCTATCAAAAAATTGTATTGTGGGAGAGAGAGTTTTGCAGCTTTTATTTCGTGTAAAAAGTTATGTCGTGATATTGTATAACATCAAGTTTTAAAGCATAAAACATGAGAGGATTATTGTAAGTTCATTATATTGATATAGTGGAGATTCAGATTTTGACTAGTGGTTTTTCCCTTTAAGAATTTTATACGTTAAATATCATGTTGTTTTATCTCTCTTTATTTTATTGTTTGGTTCACGTCAATTTAATTCCCAACACCCTTTTCATTTGTATTTTAAAAAGAAAATAATTTATATATCGACAAATTTATGGTAAAATTGGATTGCGATTTAACATAAAACTCTAAATGATATAGTAGAATAAATTAGAGTGGGGTTAAGAATATTTTTGGTGGAACATCTTTCACCTTATTCTTAATTATTTCCTATCATATGTAGCAAGATTTATTTCAAAATGTATATGTTACAGGCAATAGACAACTAAAGATGGGTTAAGAATTTATGAGTCCGCACATTAAGCAGGAGAACATGAACCATGATGCTAGTGGGCCATACCACAATGAACATCAGATAAGTAAAGTGTCTAACATGCAACCAGAGGCTGAACACAACACTCTGAACCATGCTGACATGATAAGGGACCACACTGAAGTAGGAGTACAGGATTATACTTCAGAGTGTTGTGTTCAGTCTCTGCTATCACCTTGTGTGCTATAATACTAGACTCTGGTTGCATATTAGACCCTATCTGATGTTCATTGTGGTATGCCCCACTAGCATCATGGTTCATGTTCCCCTATTCAATGTGTGGACTCATAAATTCTTAACTCATCCTTAGTTGTCCATTGCCTGTAACAGTATAATAGCCTGCAATTTTTTTTCATTTTTTCCCATCTAAATCTTATTTGAATTTGAACTTTGATCAAACTCCTCGGAAGGATTCAAACACCACCGATTGAGACGTTCTGAAGCCTTGTTCACCTGTGAAAACAACGGGCTTTACGGTAAATAATTATTGATAGAGTAAAATATATTGATATCTCATCTAAACAATCATAATAATAACTACTTTTTCTCTAATTTTTTAAGTAATAATTAGTACCTCCCTAAGTTTTTAGGATTGAGCAAATAAATAAAATTACATATTTACTCTTATAGGTTATTAAATTAGAATTCATAAATAATATTTATATTTTCAATGACGAAATTATCCTATTTTAATGGAATACATTTTAATTATACTTTTGTTTGTAATTAAGATCATCTTAGTCAAATTGTTAGTAACTTATAAAAAAATATTAAAGTTAGTTTAATTAACACAAATATTGGGTAAATGATAAAATATTAAGAATTTTAAATTAAATTATGGAGTTGTTGTAATTAGAGTGAATTCAATATCCTGATAGTTTAGTTTTTGGTGTTTAACAACAAAACTTATTACTTGAATTTTTGGTTTCATATATTATGATTTTCATATGTCAAATTTATGTGGAGTATATGTTATAATTTGGGATGTTTAGTACAGTAGTTGTTGTTTTTATGACAATGTTGAATAAAAGAAATATAATAATATTTATTACTACATCTCTATCTTGTGAAAAGATTTTTTTTTTTTTTATTTTTGAGAAAAACATTTGTTATTTTTGATGTTGCACAAAATGGATTTTGTACACACACAGTAATAATAAGTGCAGTAATAATAATAAATGCGGTAATTAAAGTGAGGAGACAAAACAATAATTAGAGTGGTTCAGTCAAGTTGACCTAGTCCACTTTTGAATGGCCCTAGTCGCCGGAACTTTATATTATGTCAAGGGAGTACAGAGAGTACAAGCTTAAAGAGAGAGAAGATGGGAGTACAAGAAGTGAGTTGCCCCCCAGTGATGGTGGAGCGTATAATTTATAGTGATCCCCTGACAGTTTTGGGATGAACGTGTAGCCACTAATCCACTACTCTAGTGGAGCTCCCAACTTCTTCCTGATGTGCAATATGGTTAAAGTGCTACCCGTGAATCTGGGGACGAGGCTTGCCCACTTACTGATGAGCTTGACTAAACCGAGTGCGATGGATCGCATTTGTTGGGCTCGCCAGACTTCTTAGACTTGGGCCTATATTCCACATTGGGCTTACTGAAATGGGCTGAATACTTGGACTGGACCCATCATTTGCCCCCCAATGCCCTGCGTCCAACAGAACTTGGAGAGGAGGGCATTCAGTTTAAATTTGGAAAAACTTCAAGGGGCCAAAACATGCACTTCGGAGGCTTTTTCGGGTTATTAACAGCATGTGTCTTGGCCAAAGGCGATGACTTTTGCAGAGCTCATCGATACGGTCGTTTTGACATATTATGGGCCTCGTTCGGAGTTACGGATCAAAAGTTATGGCATGAATAGTAAAAATATCCTTAAATCCGAATTCCTTGAAAAAAAAAATTTATTTCACGATCCTCCCCTTTTTCAGATAAACTTCTCTGGTTCTCTAGGTTTTAAATTGGGGTTTTTGCATCCTGCTATTGATCTCACTTGTTCTATAGCGATTTGGGAGATTCATTCTTAGATATCTCTTCCAACTGAGGACTTTTCAAAAATCAATGTCAACTAGAGGAAGAGACATCCATGGGAGTGAACTGACTGACGGAGTGAGCTCTCACGAGGTTGCCATGGAGGAAAATGAAGAGGGTGAGGCGCCTCAGGTGGGTAACGCCGTGCGTAGCGCTGGTGGAGGTGTAGATCTGTTTGGGGTGTGTGGTGGAGCTGGGCAAGAGCGAGCTGAGCAGGTCTTGGGCGAGCAGGGGCGAGCTGGGCAGACATTGGGCGAGCAGGATGAGCAGGGGCGAGCTAGGCAAACCTTGGGCGAGCAGGGGCGAGCTGGGCAGACATTGGGCGAGCTGGGAGAGCAAACATCTTTGGGTGAGGGCGAGCAGGAAGCTTTGGGCGCTCCTCGAGATGCTGCTGGATCGTCCAGTGTGACTCAAGATCTCCCAGATGGTGGTTCTGGCCACTCTTTAAGGCCCTGAAAAATGAAAAACAAAAGCCAACTGATCGTAGATGATGATAGGTCTAAAGTAAGTAGCCTTTCCAGCTCGCTCAATTCTGATGAGGATATCTTGAGGCTCATTTCCACTTATGATATTCCCCCCACGGTGTCATGTCGTCGGGCTGAGAGAGATGAGTTTGCTTGTGATGGCTCCTCAGGTGATATTGTTATTTATTAGGAGATGCTCGAGGTCGGGCTTAGGTTCCCCTGTCCCATCCCATTTGTCGAATTTTGCATTACTTTTCTCTGACTCTCGGGCAGTTAGCACCCAACGGTTGGAGGGTCCTATTGGGTTTTCTGATTTTGTGGAGGAAAGTGCATCACGAAGACGTTTCTCCCAAGGAGTTCCATGGGGCTTATTACTTGAACGAGACTCCTGCACCAAATAGGGGCTGGTATTATTTTACTGCAAAGAGTGGTGCGGTATTCACCGGGTTAAGTTCCAATTATCATGACTGGAAATCTCGCTTCTTCTTTGTTGGCGGAGAATGGGCTGCAGAGGCTGATCGGGCCTTGGTTTCAATGCGTTGGGGTGTTCCTAAGAAACTTGGTACGTTTAAGGCTTTATATATATATATATATATATATATATATATATATATATATGTTCAATACATATGTTCACCATCTCCCCTATATATATATATATATATATTCACCATCCCTTGCACCATCTGCTTGCAGGTATGCCGATGCTTTCCAAAGAACAAGAGTTGAAGCTGCAGGCTGTAAGGTTTTATCCGAGCAGAGACCTGGGTGTTCTTTTTTGCCTAAGTACGGTGGCAGGGTTGGGGTTCCTTCGCCGAGATCAAGTGGCTTCCCCTCAAAGAGAAAAGGTATATTGACTTATCTTGTCGCTTTTCTTCTGCTTGGAGATCGTTACTCAGATAACATTTTGTTTTATTTGATGCAGTGGACAGGACGGTGATCGGGTCACTTCTCTCTGGTGCTAGTAGGAGCACACGTCCTCCCAAGGTGGCAAGGAGGGATGATGTCCCTCCAATAACTCTTCCAAGGACGCACATAGAAGTGAGCTCTCATCAAGTGATTCCTTCGCCCGTGGTGACTTCCTCGGTCACGAGCGCTACTCAAGTGACTTCCTCGTCCTCTATATTTTTTGGACCTCGCCCGTCTACTCCTTCTGTAGGAGCTCATATTGGGGGATCTTCTATACTTTCTGGGCCTCGTCCGTCTACTCCTCCAGCAGGAGCTCATGCTGGGGGATCTGCAAGTCAGTCCGGTTCCATGTTGGGGGATCCGCAAGTCATAAGAGAACGTCTTGGGAGATTTGTGTTTCCATCCGAGATTCAGCAGATCAGTGCTTTGGGTACTGGGGGGGTTATCAATTCATTTTTGGAGGGTTTGGCTCAGGTTAGAGTCCCTATTTTTTTTTTGTGCACTCGGTGATTTTTCTGTCTTTTGTCTTTTTCAGATCTCCACTGCATCCGTATGCTTATTCTCGAGGGCCCATTTTTACAGCCAATTAAAGCTTAATCATGAGGCTGTGCAGAAAGAGCTTCTCGTTGCTCAGGGGAGGATTGCCGAGCTTGAGGCTGCTAACAGGGCTTCTCGTGCTGAGATCTTGGCGACCCGTGGTAAGGCTGCACTTAGTGAGGCAGCTTGCTCGAAGGCTGAAGCGGATCTTTCGACTATCCGTGAGAGGACAGTTGAGCTCGAGGCTGAGCTTTTGGCAACCCGTGAGAGGGATGCGCTCAGGGAGGTGGAGCTTGTTGAGGCCCATGAGAAGGCAACTAAACTAGAGACTGAGCTTCAGGTTGTCCGTGTAATTAATCACATCAAGTTATATGAAAATGGAAATATATAAATTTCTATTTTGGTGGGTATAAACATTACAATTAAATTAAAGGGTGTTTTGGACATTATATTAAAAATATTTCTAGATATAAGTTGGTTAACCACATTAAGGAGTAGTGAATGTTATATATTATTTACTAAATGAGTACTGACTGTTACTTAAAAAACATGGTGAATTTTATTATGAGTATCTACATGAGGTGTTAATAGGTATTTTACTCATATTGATATTCATTTGTACTTACCAAAAACAAAAGAAAAAAGAATTGATATTCTTATGTAGGAAAGAACCCCATATGGGCGAGCACACTTTTGGGGAAGGTCGGGAAAAGACCGCCTTAATTTTCAATTTTTTTTGGCACACACACACACACACATATATATATATGAAAAAATCTCTAAAACGAACTGAAAAAAATGAATTAAAAATAAATCAGCTATAGCGACGATTTTATTCGTCGCTATAGTCAGTGATGACGGTTTTTTTATCTATTGCGACAGACCTAACCGTCGCAATAGGTGGTGCGTCGGCTATCTGACCTATAGCGACGAACTAAATCACCGTCAGTCTGTCGCTAAAATCGGTTAGCGAAACGGACTCTCTCTCTCTATATATATATATATATATATTACACCAATCCAAAGATGACTTTAGATTAAGATTATGGTTCGTTTGACTATGGTCCTTCGTAATGAATTTTATATAATTTTGGAGGGAATCTGTACTTTGTAATTTAATTAATAATATACATGCACATGTATTGCTATTAAAAAAAAATTTAATCTCTCTCTCTCTCTATATATATATATATGTGTATAATATTTTGTTATTTTATAATATTCTTAAAATTAAAACATTAATTGCCCCACCTTCGACAAAGTCCTCAATTGAAAAAAGCATTTGTAATTTACCTGGTGATTCCAATCTGTTCTCCATGTTATAAAGCTCAGCACAAGTGTTTGTATTAACACTCCACAGATTTGTCCAATCCATATGCCCTGCAAAAGCCAGATCGAGAGGATCATTCCTCTTAATTTGAAGTCCTAAATTAATTATGTAAATTCACACAATTAATTATATATATCAAATTCTAGTAGTTCATTCCACTAATTACCTGGATTTGAAGATTAGCCACATATCCAAGCAAGATACCTAGTGGAATCCCAATAATGTAATAGCAACAAAGGTTAACTTTTGCAACTATACTTTGGAAACCAGCTCCAACTGCCACTCCTGATCATCAAAATTTTAAGTTAAAAAAAAATATCATATAAAAGACTAAACTGCAAAAGTATACCGTGCATGAGTTTGTTAATTTGTGAGAGATATAGTATATGGCTTAACGATTTAGCAAACAATTATTACGTGGTACAATTAGTAGTGCAAAATTATACCCGAGTATAGTTTACTAATAATGAGTCAAATTCAATGATGAAAATATCATACATGCAAATACAAGCAACTACAAAGATATCCCTTGTATTTGTTAAAAAATAGTATCCCTTGTTAACGAGAAACAAATGTAACTACTTATCACATTAATGGACTCGTAACTACAACATAAACTACTAATATATATAAACCCTCGTTGCACAAAAACCCTTTACCCAAAAGTCACGCTACGACTTTAAAGAGGAGCTATTGAGCACTGAGCTACCTCAAGGGTTAGAATTCAAAGTTAATTTTTGTATTATATTTTTTGTCATCATATATATAAATAAATAAGAATTGAAGCCATGCATGCAATATATCCAATGATAAAATTAAAAGGTGTTACACAGTTACTAACCTGATAGAACTGGTTGAATGCTATTGAGCAACATTGAGAATGCAAGTAGGATATATATACTTGAGACAGATTTTGCAACTTCCTCGCTATCGGTAAAAAAATACGCAATCTTACCGCCAAGGATTAAAGTTAAAATGCAGAAGAAAACTCCCATACATGCTGAAGTGCTTAATATGACTTTAATCGAAAATTCTGCAGCTTTAGCATTTCCTGCTCCCAGTTCATTGGAAACTCGAACACTGTAAATTTATTGCATATGGTAAAAGTGAAGCAAATTGGTGAGAAATTAAAAGGATTAAATACATTTAAACCTCTAAATTTTTTCAATTTAGAACTGAAACCACAATATAACAATTTTAAGACATTGAATCTTAATATTCTTAAATTTTTAAATATTACTTTTCGGCCACCGGCATATAATAAATAATCGGAGTAAAGATATTTTGGGTAATTTTATTTTTAAATATATTTGAAAGTACAAAAAATTATAAACACGTGATTAGTGTGATGAAAGGAGAATAAAAATGGAAAAAATGGAGCAAGTGTATACGCTAGAGTAATGCTATGTATGGTGACAAAAGATGGCTACAAAAAATAAATACAAATGGTGTGTCGGATTATAATTAGTGATTGTTCCAACATACATGAGTGAGTTCAATAGTTATAACCAATCACTATGATCATACACATCATTTTGTATCCAATTTTTTAATTTATAAATTGTCCTTCGTGACTTGATTATCCCGATAAGAAATACTAAATCCATTGACCAGAAAGTTTTATTTTTAGAAATCTATGACCATTAAGATTCAAGTCTTAAATTGAAATATTAGAATTCAAGTTCCAAACTACATTTTTTTTTAAAAATAAAATAAAATAAAATGTATTTAAGCCTTAAGAAAACTGAACTGAGTTAAGGAGAGAAACAGAAGTGAACATTAGTACAGCCATTGACTGCGTACGTACCATGCTGCGCCTAAGAAGCCCAAAAATATCATAAATTCCCATGCGCCAATGTTAAGGCTGCAAATATTGTGAATTCTAATCAACATGCATATACAAGTCTTCATGTACTAGAATTAAAATGAAAAAAAAAAAAGAAGTTATTGCAATAATTTGTATTTGATATGTCCTATTGTCCTCCTTTATCCGCCGAGTTTTTATAGTTGACTTTTCAGCTGAGTAAACACAGTGACATACATGTCCCGTAAATAAATTACTTTATGAGTATTTATCAGGCTGTCTAGCTGGAAAAAATTGGAGGATATATCATTTTTCTATTTTTATTTAGTAACAAACTTACCTAACAGAAAAAGCTGATATTGCAACCTCTGCATTTTTCATATATCCTGCCAAGATGATTAAAATGGAAAAGTACCAAATTTCTAAGCTGTACAAAACAAAAGAAAAAAAATGCAATTAACAGATCAGTCTAACATGGAAATATAACTTATACGAATAATTACATTACATATGTGAAGGAACAAAAAAAGAAAAATTGGAGTTTATATTTTCTTTTTGTTGAATTTTTGAAAATATTACATGTGATTTAATCAAGGGCGCACAAATATTTGGACCATAGGGGTGTAATTTTAATGTGATTTTGCCATCCTTCTATTGCATGTGCCATGCACATGTTTGATTTTGTACAAAAATCAACGAAAGACAAATTGACCAAAGGTTATAATTGTCAAAAACTGAAAGATAAAAGGACCAACGTGAGACACTGGGGATATTAATGAGCAAAAAAATATTCAAATTTATTTTATTATAACACTAATTCGTCCTAAAATGGAAGTTTACCATTCAAAATTCAGGAAAACTTAATTTTAACATAACCAATATTGGTTAATAATGATTAAAACATAGAAAACTTATATATGAATTTCGAAAAGTAAAATTTCATTTTGGGACATCTCAAAAAGATAAAAAGAAAAGTTGGACAACAGAAGTAATACAGGGATATCCCATGTAGTCCATTTAAGGAATTTATAGAATTAAGTTGCATTTAATATAATATAATAGAGATTTGCAGTTGTATAATACTTATATAACAAAGATTTCTCTATTTTATAAAAGCAACTTGTTACAATAATTTGTTTAAAGGAATCAAGCATCCATCCAACAGTGTGCTGGTCAACCACCCATGCCTTGGGCATGGGTTCAAATCCTACTGCCCCCTCCCCATAAAAATAATATAATTTATTGTAACAGATCAATATATAGTAGTACCAAAAAAGAAAAATATAATAATAATACTTTGTTTAAATAAATTATTCATTTTGAACTGAAATCAAGATACTTACCAAAGCATTATACCAGAAGAGATTGATAACTTCACCAAAGGAATCATATCAAAGAAAGCAGCTTTTGTAAATCCTCTCCAAGTCAAAGGGCACCATCCACCAAAAATGTACACAAACTCCGCAAACACTAGTAACCAGCTAGACATGACCATTGCTCCCATTGCACCAGGGACTCCCAAGGCCAACTTGTTAACAAAAATCCACGAAAAAATCACATGAAATATAAAGGAAAGACCAGATATCCATCCGATTATCATGTTCTTTAGTTGCGCTTGAAGGTACATTTGGATCGTATAAACGAAAACAAAATTGTACGCGAGGGGAATAAACCACAGGGAGAGATTTCCAGCAGCCACGGCTATTTTTTCTTCCTCACCAATTAGTTTAAAGATGGATGTCGCGAAGATTAGGAGAGGGATGAAGATTGTTGTGGTGGTGAAACCTATGATCCAAGATCTTTGCAAGTATACACCTAAATTGTGGTATTGTTTGGCTCCAAATGCTTGGCCACAGAGGGTTTCAGTGGCACTTGACATTCCCAACTGTATGCAATAGAAAGAATGCAACTGAAAAATTTTAGTTAAAAAACGAAAAGGAGCTTAGCAGTGTGATAAAAAAAATAACAAAAAAGATTGATTTGTGATCTAATATTATGTGCATAAATAGTTGAACAAAATGTAAAATAAAATATTATTTTGTATGTACATTTTACAATACCCATAACAAGACTACTGAACATCTGTACATACTTTACTTGATTATTAAAGAATTTTATATATATTAATGTAGATTTTTACTTAATTACTTGAAAAATGAACCCAAAAAAAAACAAATGTGAGTCAGGATCCCCTTCATTACACATTTTATCTATTTTTTTCATTACACATTCAATGACACAAATATTGGTCTGTGACAATTTTTACAACAAAGATTATTGTGCTGCTAAATGTAATATTTTTATTACTAAACGTGTATTTAAAGATTTTGGTGTAAAATGTAATAGAGGGAAATCATATTCCAAAAGGGTAAATACAAAATGGACATGCTTTTTGCGACACATTGAAGGCTTAAGAAGCATGACAAAGGGGCTCTTTTTGCATCACACAAAAGAGCACATGAGGCAGCATTTTTCATTGAGCGACATCAAATGTACTGTAAGATCATAGTCAAAATTACGAGTGACATTTTTTTTGTGCTGTGAGTTTATTTCGAGGGAAAAGGAAGGAGAAACGAAAGTAGACGCTTTGTTTCAATTTTAGAAAAAAAGCATCCAATTTTCTCCTTCCTTTGTAATTGGTGATAACTTAAGATAGACACAAACAACATTTCTCATTTAGAGTTGGTGATAACTAAGTTAGCCTTTGAAATATAAAATCGAAACTTCTACTTCTCCATTTTTATTTGTATTGTCAGCTTAAATTATAACACGAGAAAAACTTACCAGGATACCGTTTATAAACTGAACAAGAATGCTCTGAACAAGGGCAAAAGCAGCAAGATCTGTTTTACTAACATGGCCAATAAATGATTGTGTTACCACCATAATTCCATATGAACAAACTCTTGATAATGTACCAGGAAAAGCAATCCTCCATATCTTCTTCGATTCTGCCCATGTTCTCTTCATAAAATCATCACTATTTGCTTCTTCTTCCTGTAGCACCTGCTCGGCCGTGTTATCCATGATTAACCTTAACAATCAAATGGCCATGTACAAGTTTTAGACCTGTTTCTTGGGGGCCTTAATCTGAACTTTGAAGTATGCAGTTGTTTGTGAGATCAACACTTGAGTAGCACTAGACGAGTGTATATAATTTGCTAAAAACAATCATTTAATAAGGGAGAGGGGGAGAGAGAATATTAGGTGAAGTAAAGGATGAACTAATCATTGATTGTTTTAATATTAAAAAATGATTTTAACGACTCCTTTTTAATTGTGAGTGGCAAAGGCATGTAGCGTGGTCAAGTCTGTGCGACCGATGAGGTGCATCCATTGGCTCAATTATACATCTGTCATTCCAAGTTGTTTTCGGATCTCAAAGTCGTTTTTAAAATTTATTTTTCGATAATTAAGTCTTTAAAGTGATAAATTGGTGTCATTTAATTTATTTGGACAATTTTTTCCAAAATTCAACCCAAATCTGACCCGACCCATTTTTGAAAGGGCAAACTTGTCTTTTCCATTATTGAAATTATTATCAATATTGGAAATAAAAATACAAAAAAAAAAGAAAAAAAAAACTAAACATCAAAATTAAAATGCAAACAAATAAAAAAATATTTTTTTAAAAAAAACTAATTCTAATTTTTTAATCAAATTAATTAAAGAAAACTATCACTAACACCTTAATTTAACAAATTAATTAAAAATAATTTTTAAAAATGTTACTACCCATTTTATCAAATTAAAATTGAATAATTGAATACACTTTCTCTCTCTCATGTTATGTATAAAAGAGTATTTTTATAATTTTTCAAAACATTATTATTATAAAATGATATCTCATTTAAGAACGTGAGGTAACTTTCACCTCTCGTACCCTCAATTTAAAACATTATAATTGTAGCGACTAAAAATAAAAGAACTCATATCAGTTTTATGTTTAAAATGCCTTCCAAAAAGTCGATTATTAACTTACATTTTGGAACCAAAGAAGTATAGGATTTCCGTCTCATCATGAATGGCTCAGACTTGTTTGAGAAAAAAATATGGTACACAAAACTCAGATACCTTGGGGAAAGCATATTTCATTCATATATTGCTCGTCCCCACATGACATTATTTTCCAATTTAGTGTACCATCAATTTAGCAAATTCAAGGAGATAATACCTTGGGGAAAGCATATGGTTTCGTATTAGTATATATCAATCGGATATTCTCAACAACTGATATCAGAGTCTTGGCTACGAGCTTGAGTCATGGGTATGTTATGAATTGAATATGATGGACAAAAATAATCCATCGAGTATTATGGACGAAAATAATTTATTAAGTGGTGGAATACTATCCGTATAGAGGCTCTTACTTGGCTCTTGACAAAAAATAGTGTAGGCTTGTCATTTAGGAGACGTGATGAGTTAAACTCAATGAGTTATGTTGAGCGAATTATATACTATTTGAGCAAGTGGACTCTTTTCGGATAGGTTCTTGGTGGATCAAATAAAAAATATTAACAAATAAAATATAAATATGCTCTAATGGACAGATTTAATAGGTTAATTTTTTTAGATTAAAATGTGATTCAAATGATTATATATAAACGGAATATTTCCAAAACTACGGATGCTCAAATCTATTCAAGCTAAATGAATTTAGTTGATTCTAAACCAAACTGCTAGTGATGGGTCTAGGTTATCACTAGCTACTAGCCTACCGTTAAGGGTGTAAATAAACTGAATCGAACCGAGTATTAAGTTGCTCAGATTTGTTCATAAAATTTATCGAGTATAAAATAAAGTTTGATTGAGGCTCGTTTAGTTACCGAGTCGAGTCCGATCTCGAATCGAACCCGATCTTGAATCAAACCCGAGCAGTTTGAACTTTTCGAACGAACATGATCCAAGTATCAATAGAAAATTACAATTTGAGGAGGTTCGAGTAATTTATCGAACTTTAACATTTGCTCATATTTAAATTATTTATATTACGAGTCGAGTTTAAATCGAACTTTTAATCAAACGAATACGAATCGAACTCAAATTATTTGCTCATTTTATAGCCTTACCTACCGCTATAAATCACTGTTTGAAACTAATTCTTATTGAAAAGAACACACACATGTATATATATATATATATATATATATATATATATATATGTGTGTGTGTGTGTGTGTGTGTGTGCGTGCGTGTAGAACATAATTTCTAGAGTGAAGTTGTGGTTGAATAAGTTTATTTGTAGTGACATAAATTTGACACTTTTTATCCATTTTTAAGGTATAACATAAAAAATAAAGATTATTATATTGTGATCTTTATGTAATTTATAAAAAAAAAACATTGTTACTCTATAATGTTGTATATTAAAAACAAATTACTCATATTTCATTACAAAGTCCATTTAAAGATAAATTTTGTGATTTAAAATAATGTTTAATATAAATTTTAAATTTTAAATTTAATGTATATAATTTTTAAAAATTTAAATTTAATGTATATAATTTTATTTATATTTCTTGTTTAAATATTTGTTTTTAAGTATTTTGGCCCCTCTTAATTCAAAATTTTGGCGTCACCATAACTTCTTTTATTATTATTTTATTTTTATATGTGTCATAGAATATATATTTTGGATATGCACATACATATATTATAGAGGAAAGGAAAATACCAATTTAAGAGATCAAGAAAACACAATTACCAAGTTTCACAGTAAGGTGGCAGACAAGCATGCAGCCATACTCCACTCAAACAATTTGGAGTGCTATGTTATAATCCTTGGGAGTTGGGATATACATCCATCACCTTTAAATCTATACTAGTAATAAATAAAACAACAATTAATTAATAAGCCTACTCGATTCATCTATAATTCAATATGGCTTTTGAGTTCCTCAACGTACCACTATATAAATACTAGTATAAATCTCTGAATGCAAGATAATTCTTTGGGCTTCTTGGGGAATATGTCGGCCAAAAACGGAAGGTGGTATGGGGTATGGGCATTAGGGATTTTGAGAATTTTAATTTGGCACTTCTTGCTAAGTTGGCATGGCGGTGATTGACCACTAACTCATCATCAGTGCTCTTAACAATGCTTTTATCAAAATACTGCTCTCAACGCTCAAGTACCGTTTCTAAATTGTTCCCCAAAAAATGGAGATTCTTGAATTTGGAAAGGTATTTTTTTTAAAAGAATTTTTTAGCATGTGATCTAACGTCACGTGCTAAGTACACAATTCAAAGATATATTTTTTTGAATTGTGTGTATATTTCCTTGATTTCTGTATTATACACCAAGTTCAAGAGAATATGCACACAGTTCAAGAAAATATACCCTTGAACTGTGTGTTTAGCATGTGCCATAAGGCACATGTTAAGAGAACCCTATTTTAAAAGGTATAGATATTTTGATTGAGGGATTAACGAAAGTTACTGGGGACGGCACCAGGGACGGAACTACGTAGGTGTCCGGTACGCTGAGTTTTTAGAATTTTTTTTAAGTCTTTAAAAGTTTAATATTTTTACTTCAAGTCACTCCAAAATTTATAAAAAAAATAATAAAAGATATATAATATTCTCTGAAAAAAATATATCTTTATTCCAAATGTAAGAATTATTTTTTTTTTTTACGACAATTTAAAATAAGAGCAAATTCTTAAATATATCGCTCTTCAAATTTTTTAGATACATTATATGAATATTAAAAATTATAAGGTCTCTCTTTGCTCCACTTTATCATAAAGGGTTCATATATATATATATATATATATATATATATATATATATTATATATATATATATATATATATATATATATATATATACTGCAAGAAATTTTATTTCAATTAAATTGTATAAAGTTGTTTACAAATTTTGAACAGGGAATAGTGTTTTCGAAGTCTATTAAATTTTTCACGATCTTAAAATATTATGTCCTGACCACCCAAAAAAAAAAAAGAATTCTGACTTAGTCACGGCACTACAACTAACATTTGGAATGATTTTCGGGCGGGTACAAAAGAAGTTAGATTGTGTGGGCCCAAGTACATATTAGGGTTCACATGACCTAATTAGATTAAATGTACAAATTAGGGTTTACAAAATCCTAATTAAATGTACAAATTAGGGTTCATGTGACCTAATTAAATGTACTAGACCCGGGGAAGTCTCCACGTGTTCCAAGGCAGAAGACTCGTGGATGCGACCCATTTTGGGAATTGATTGAGGGATTGGATTGGTGGCTAGAAGAACAGGGCAATTTGGGCATTAATTTGATGATTAAAGGGCATTTCTGGAATTTCTCCTTTAAAACATAATTAAAAGGTATTTCGGGAATTTCCCTTAAAACATGTGCCTAACATGTGACTATTTCCCAGGAAAACTCTATAAATAGCTCCTCTATTCTAAGAAAAGGGGATCGCTCTCAAAACATTACACTTAGACTCTTGGAAGCTCTAAACACTTGAAACTCTCTCACAACTTGAAGACTCTAGAAGGCTCTTGGAATCCCTGTTACCCTAACCCGGTTTCCGGATTCTAGGAGTTCTGCCACGTGTCATTGGAGTAATTGTCCACCTGTTCTTCTCCCCTCTTCAACCAATCAATCAGTTCCGTACTCTTCATGGATTTCTCTCCTCTCCAGCCAACACGAAACCCTAACCCTAGTAAGGTGTAATTTTCTTACCTACATTTATTTGGCGACTCTGCTGGGGAGGTGTAGAATTCGTGAAGGGTATGCCCACAACTCGAAGTGGGAGAATTACAAGAAGAGTTTCACCGACAACAAGCATCACTTCACCGGATCCAATTTCAAGACAAGTGAATCCAGTGCTCCAAAGCGCGAATCTGGATTTTGATCAACCCATCTTAGAAGACGTTTCGGAAGGAAGTTCAACATCACCTCAAATGGATGATCAACAACAAACCAGTGCTAGACAGCCAAACGCGGGAAGGCAAGGTGAGGAAGTCACTGGAGCGCAGACAACTACGAATGCTGTGCAGATGGAGATGCTCAAAGCATTACAGGAGGCACGAGAAGGCCAAGGGATGATGATGACCATGATGTTGGAAATGCAAAGGAAGCAAGAAAAAATGGGGAATTTCCGCCAACAGTTGATGCAAATCCCCACTTTCAGGGCTATATTCTCAAGAAGTTCGCAGGGGGAACGAGCAGAAGTGGAGGACAACAGCAACAACAAAGAGAATCCGACTGTGCTGCCAACAACGAAGAGTCAGCCGATTCCAATCATCAACTTGGAGCCCCAAAACAGCGGTGATGTGCCACAACTCAGATTGGAAACAAGTCAGCCTTAGCCCAACATCATCCCGACTACTCTCCCAGCATTTTCACAAGTGCAGATACTGACCATCCCGAGCCACATCCAACGAGCAAGCCAACAAGCACCACCGATTCAAATTGTGCAAGATGGAAGTGTACACCAGCCAACTTCCTTACCATACCCACCACCTATGCATCAATACATCACAGCCCCTCAAGGAGTCCATACCACGAGTCAGTATGTGACGAAGGATGATATGATCGATGTGATCAATCAACTTCGTAAGCAGACATCCTGACCTTCAGAGTTGGACTTTACTCCACCCTACCCGGCACATGTACGGAGACAACCTTACCCGGCAGGGTATATTGAGCACCCCCCGCAGTGCCCAAAGTATAACGGGGAGAAAGGGAATGCCAGGGAGCATCTTGCCAGATTCGTGGAATCAATGTCTCCATGGTTGGGTTATGATGAGGTGAATAACCACAATCTGTTGATGAGGGAATTCAACAAGACTTTGACGGATAGTGCCTTCAGTTGGTACTACAATTTGGAGAAGGGATCAGTCCATGATTGGGATGATCTGAAATTACAGTTTTTTAAGAAATTTTTCTATGTGCAGAAACAGGTAACTATCGTAGAGTTGATGCGGTTCAAGCAGAAGCTGAATGAGGAGCTGTCAGATTATGTGGACAGATTCAGGGCCCAGGCACAGAAGTGTGCAGAGCCAATTGAGGAGAAGAACTTGGTTAGCATATGCAACAATGATGCTCTAGACTCCTTTAAGCCTCATCTCATTACAAAGGCATGTGATTCATTCGCGACTCTCTCATCATTTGCACAAGATTTGGGAGGAATCATGACAGTGCCCATCAACCATGCGACGGTTACATGGAAGGGTAAGAGAACAGTAACTGTGGCTTTGGCTGACTCTCAGTCAAAACCACAAGGGGGCAAGAGGGAGAAGAATGAGCGAAGTAAAGGGAAACACGGAGACAAGTATACCAGAATGCCAGTTCCAGAGGCTATTACATGTAGTGAGAAGGCCTTTAGAGACCTGTATGAGCAATGGGTAGAACATGGAGTGGTGAGGCCTCTGAAGCCCAGATTTGTTGTGACCGAAGAAATAAAAAGAAGACCAGACTTCTGTGTATACCATCAATACGCAGGACATTCCACTATTGATTGTTATAGTCTGCGGAGGATATACCATGAAAAGTTGACGGCAAGAGAAATCGAGTTGGGAAAAGGAAGCAGTGTGCATGATAAGCCACTGCCTAATCATAAGGGAAAGGAAACGTGCAACACTATTACTCATAGTGAGGCACCAGCAGTGGAGATGATGGAGAATGCAGAAAGGATGGAAGAAATGATGGATGTTGATCCAGGCCTGCAGGTGACGGCATTGATGAATGGAGTTAAATTCAGAAAAATTTTCGACCAAATAGGGTTGGCCAAGGAGGCAAGGATAGAAGCAACCAAGGCAATCATCAAAGCAGCCGAAACCCAAGAAACCTGCATGGCAGTGAGCAAAGGATTTGTGAAGGCAGTGGAAGAGGAAGAAAGCAAGATATCTTTTTCTAAAGCTGATAGAGAGATAAGATATCCGCACAACCGACCGTTGTATGTTACGGCAATCATAAATAGAATAGAGGTGCGGAAGGCGTTCATCGATAATGGAGCGTCTATAAATATTATGCCCTACACTGTATTTAAGCAGTTAGGCCTGCCGGAGAAGAGAATTGTGAAAGAACCAACAAACATCACAGGGTTTGCCAACCAAAGTGCCAGAACCCTGGGACACATCAAGGTGGACATGCAGGTTGGAAAGATCCGAGGACCTGTAATGTTTCATGTTACCGAGGTGGATGCAGCGTATCATGTCTTGCTGGGAAGGGCTTGGCAAAACGACTATGGGGTGGTACCCTCCGTTTTTCATCAATGCCTGAAAGCTATTTGGAAGGGAAAAGAAGTGAAGGTACCAACAACCAGAAATCCCTTTGGACCAGAGGAGCCACACATCGCCGAAGCAACTTTCTTTGATGATGTCACTGAAGAGGGAGAGAACCAAATTGTAAGACCTGATTCTCTAAAACTAGTCAGTTGGGAGGAAGTACAGGCAGACAAGTTTGTGCCTGAGGAAAAAGAAAAGAAGAAGACCTCGGGACAAGGAGAATGTTCCAACAACAAGAAGCCGGTGGTGATTGATGTGATAAAATTATGTAACTGCAAGTGCACAGTGTCAAATTGAAGAACTGGCAAGTACAGGTCGAATCCACAGAGACTAGATTAATTTTAATGTATCCTTAATATCTATTTTAGGCGAATTAGAAATAAAGATTGAGAATCAATTAACTATAATTAAACTAACTAATAATAAGGAAGCAATCTAGGAATTCGAATCCATTAAATAATAAACATAACAAGTAATTCAATCTCTTCTATTTTTATAACTTAATTATGATTTTGATCCCCCTTCCCTTTAATTTAGTAATTTTATAATTAACGTGGGCAAGCATAGACTATGAAAATTTAAGGATTAACTATAACCCATCAAAACTTCTTTGAGCAAGCATGGATTATGAAAAACTCATATCTTAACAATAATCTATCAAAACCTCTTAATTAATTTAAAATCACATAAGAACTATAAAACGAAGGTATTTCAATAACGAAACATGAAGGCGAAATCAATTAAACATAAAAACATAAATAATAGAAGAGATAGAAAATATTATCATGAATAATTATTTAATTTCATCTTCATCCTAGATTAAAGAAATTAACTAGACATTAAAAAATAAATAAACTAACTAAGATAAAGAAGAAGAAGAAAATTAAAAATAAGAAAAACTCCCTTTAATTAACGATCCTCCAACAAGCGTACAATGAAGAAATAATTTAATTTACTCCTACTCCTAACCTAAACTGATACCTCCTTCTCTCTAAAACAAGAGACCTATTTATAGGAAAAATAAATTTGTGCCCTAATTTACATTCATTGAACTTGGCCTCTTTTATTCCTTTTTTTCTTCTTTATTTCAATCTCTACATGGTAATCTCCCAAAAGTCCTTTTTCATGTAGGTTTCAACTTCCTAGTGGCAATCAACTTCTCAAATATATCTTTTAGATTGACTTTCCTTTCTCTTGCTGGATTTGACTTGCACACCAAGATTGTTCCACCTCCTTCCTTTTCCTTGTAGAATTCTTCTTGGATATTTCCTTACATGAATAAGAGCATTAAATATTGCTTGATCACCAAGATTTTGACTTTATTGCAACAAAATATAAAATCCTACAAAATAAAATAAAACATATTAATTAAATAAACTAATATAATAAAAGGACAAAATTATGGATAATAAAATGTATGAATTATGTGTTTATCAAATACCCCCATACCTAGCTTTTGCTCGTCCTCGAGTAAAATAAAAAGAAAATAAAATAAAAATAAAAACAAAAAGTATACTACCCCATTTTCGTAGGAAACACGATTGCACTTAGCATGTGCAACAAGCCTTTAAACCCCAAGGTTACCCCAAGTGGACGAGTTGTGTCTCGTGAGGGTTTGCAGTGAATATACCCACAAAATTCAAAATTCAAAACAAAATATTTTTGGGCTCAACAAATTACGAAATTGGAAAAAAAAAAACTTCTAAGTATACATGGGCAATATACACAAGCAAAATCAAATTCAAAATCACACTTTCACCTTATCAAAAATACTCGATCTTCATTCTAGACACCATCCTTCATAAAATTAATTTCATATGATACATGCATTGTGTATGTGATGTAACTCTTAGTAGGGATTATTACCATGAAAATCAAGCAAATTCATTTTTTTTTCTTTTTTCCTTTTTTTTTCATTTTTTTTCGTTTTTTTCTTTTTTTTTCCTTGACTTGTGCAATGTCTCATTTTCTTAGGCTTTTCAGAGTTACCCATGTAGCGAGCGTTGGACCAATGACTCCCAAACCAGTTAGCTTTAGGGCACTAGGTGTAGAGACACCCCTAAGGGCTTACTAACTCGAGTAACAAAGGCCACAAAACTAGACTAGTCAAGCTGCTTATATCCATCACACTTTTCAGCGTGAATATCGATGCTTCCTGAGGCTTGGATACCCAGTTATTTCGTTCAATGGACATTGAAGCAGTTATTTTTTCAACTTTTTTTCCAACTTTTCTTTGTTTCTTTTTTCTTCAAAATTTTTTCTTCTTTTTTTTTTCTTGAAATTGCTCAAATCATAGTTTATACCCCACAACTAAGAGTTAGTGCGAACGTGAAGTGCCAAAAATGCATAGGAACTTTATTTTACTCAAGATGGTCTTTCGAACTAAGATTTCATATCTCATCAAAGGTTCAAGAGTTCTAAATCTTTTAATCTTACTCATGAGTTCTGCTCCACAGATACTTATTAGAATTAATCCAACTCATAAAAAGTCAAACAAAATTTTTAATTTTTTTTTTTAAAACAAAACAAAAATCTTAAAATTTTTCCTAAAAAAATAAATAAATAAAACAAAAGGAAAAAATAAAATAAAAAATATCTAATACTATAAATTTTTTAATCTTTCCTAAATTACTAAAAAAAATAAAATAAATAAAATCTAATACTATAATACAAACAAACTCCCCCCATACCTAAATCATGCATTGTCCTCAATGTATGCAAATGAAAAATAGAGAACAAAGATGTGAAAGAATTGTACCTTGTATGTGGGCAGTTGTTCTGCAAGAAAATGTGGTGAGAAGGAAAACAGATGTACATACCTACGAATTTCATATATCCTAAAAAGTATGTGATTATAAATAAATGATACAAATGGGCAAGCGAATGTGAACTTTTCATGATTTTCAGGAGGTCTAGGAAAATGAAAATAGTCAGAATTTTCATCAGGATTGTGCTTAAAGTCTACCTCGGGAAAATATTTACGAATATGCTCAAAGTGTGGATGAATTGGTTCAAATGTAGGTTCCAATTTGGGTGACTTATGTGAAGTGGATCTCAACATCTCATTAACCTTATCTAAATATTCAGATTCATTCCACTTTTGGTCAAGGTGATTTAAGAAAAAGTCAATTGGATCATCTTTAATCACGAGTCTATTTTCATTCATTTCTTGGGTCATGGACAACTCTTGGATCATGTTTACTTTTATGGGTTGATCTACAAAATTACTCGGTTGTTTTCTAGGAATAAGTCTTTCAGGATATGGAACTTTAGGCTTATAGACTTTTTCAACCGATTCATTAAATGTGACATGATCGATTTTAGGCATAGACTCATAATTTTTAGACTCCTCAAATTGGCTTGATTCAAAGTGTGTAGAAGTAATTCCAAAATTTTCATTTTCCTCATCATTTCCACAATCATCATTATTTTCAAAATTAACCTCAGAGTCACTAGAAAATTCATCCACCTCTTGTTCATTTATTATGGTGGCTAACCGACTCATTTGAATTTCTAGACGAGATATAGCTTGATTCGTGTTTTGTATGAATCTCTCTAAGGTATTGAATCTTTCCTCTTCTTCATTTGAAAATTCATGTGGATATTGAGGTTTTGGATCCGAATATAGATATGGATATGGATATGAACTTAGATAAGGATTTTCATAAGTTGGAAAAAATTGATTTACTTGGTGTGCATTAAAATTTTCATAAGGTTCTTGATTCCAAGAAAAATTATTATTCCAACTATAATTGGAGTCCATCTTTCCACAAATCACAAAACAAATAGATAACTTACCACGAAAGTCACACAATAAAAATAAAAATCCTAATTTTATGGTTAACCTAAATAAAATCTAGACAACTCCTAACTGTTCCAAGTTACACCTTAAGGTCCACAAAATTTGAAATTAATCACACCACTAGCCAGGTAAGTGTAAGAACGGTGGGAGTCTCTCCGTGGGTACGGTGACTAATTAAATAACCACATGTTCTTTAGGCGTTTGCCTTTTGAACCACTTGCCTAGACACCAGTAGTTTGATTAATTAAAAATTCAGCTTCCTCTTGGAGTTTCTTGTCCTAATTGAGCTCGAGAGTCCTAGGGGCTAACGTCTACTTGATTTTATTAGGTCAAGGTTATGCAAAATGTAAGTTGGGTTGTTTATGGGCCAAGGAAGGGTGATGAAATCCCCACCTTATCTTGTTATGGGATGCACCCTTAATGTTAGATTAAAGATGAAAATGCACAAACAAAATAAAAAAAATGTAAACAAATTAAATGTCCTAAAACAATGTGGATTACGAAAGAAGGAGAAATTTGACGTACCTCGATCCTCCAGCAATCACCACAGTTTATATTTGACAAAAAAAAAACTAAAAATAAAATAAAAATAAAAATAAAAACCTAAACAAGATGTGCTCTATGTGAGTGAATGCATGAATGCGGCAATTAGTTTTCTAACTAATAATAAAAACTAAAAAAATAAAAAATAAAAAAACAAAACCAAGCTACTTTTTTTTTTGAGTTAAGATACAAAATACCAGGAATAGCGCAACAATAAAATCTTTATCTTTTCGCTCCTTCGATCTGCTTCGATAATCCTGGAAAGAAAAAAAAAATAAAAAAAATTAGAGTTGAAAAAACTAATTCGAATAAATAAATATTAAGGGATAAAAAAAAAATTAATTCTAGTCCCCGGCAACGGCGCCAAAAACTTGATGTGATAAAATTATGTAACTGCAAGTGCACAGTGTCAAATTGAAGAACTGGCAAGTACAGGTCGAATCCACAGAGACTAGATTAATTTTAATGTATCCTTAATATCTATTTTAGGCGAATTAGAAATAAAGATTGAGAATCAATTAACTATAATTAAACTAACTAATAATAAGGAAGCAATCTACACTACTAGAAAAATAAGAATATGTGATAGAATTTTGTGACAGTTTTTAAAACAATCACAAAAGATAATAATTTGTGATGGACTTTTTAAGCAATCACAAAATAGTGATATATATGATGGCTCTTAGTGATGGCTAATTTTGCCATCAATGTATTATAATTGTGATGACCATGTCAATCACCAAATTTTTCACGCAAAATAAAATTTCTTTTTGTGACGCACTAAGCCATCATTTATAGATATACCCTTTTCGTGATTGCATTTAAGCTATCACAAATATTTTAATGAAAAAAAATAATCAAAATAATATTTTATGACGATCATAACAATCACTAAAAAAGATATATTTTTGTGACGACTTTTATTTGCAATTACAAAAAGAAGGTATTTTGTGATGAAATTTTTAAGCCATCACAAAATAATAAAATATATGATGGCTCTCAGTGATGACTAATTTTACCATAATTATAGAGTATTTGTGACTGCCATTACAATCACCAAATCTTATGTGGGACTAATTTTGTTTAGTATGTCAACTCACATATGTTTTCTTTTATATTTTGTTTTAAAATTATAATCATAATTTGGGCTTTGGTGTAGTGGTAATACTTGTTATTTAGTTTGCAAATGGAGGGAGGGTTCGAATCTTACAAGTATCATTTGATACAGTTAATATATTAAAATAAATTGTCCGTAAAAAGAGATTCACCCCTAAAGTCATGTGTTTTTTGTGATGACTTTGATAATCACAATAGATTATGTGCTAATGTGATTGTATTAATCATCACAAAAGTATTAAGCGTTTGCGTGATTGTCAAAACCATCACAAAAAGGCTTTCATGATGGGGGTATACAAGATGGCCTTCGTGACGTCTAAAGTCATCACAAAAACCTTTTGTGATGATTTTTTGAATTTATATGATGGAATTGAGCCATCACAAAAGGCCATATTTTTGGTAGTGCTAGGAATTCGAATCCATTAAATAATAAACATAACAAGTAATTCAATCTCTTCTATTTTTATAACTTAATTATGATTTTGATCCCCATTCCCTTTAATTTAGTAATTTTATAATTAACGTGGGCAAGCATAGACTATGAAAATTTAAGGATTAACTATAACCCATCAAAACTTCTTTGAGCAAGCATGGATTATGAAAAACTCATATCTTAACAATAATCTATCAAAACCTCTTAATTAATTTAAAATCACATAAGAACTATAAAACGAAGGTATTTCAATAACGAAACATGAAGGCGAAATCAATTAAACATAAAAACATAAATAATAGAAGAGATAGAAAATATTATCATGAATAATTATTTAATTTCATCTTCATCCTAGATTAAAGAAATTAACTAGACATTAAAAAATAAATAAACTAACTAAGATAAAGAAGAAGAAGAAAATTAAAAATAAGAAAAACTCCCTTTAATTAACGATCCTCCAACAAGCGTACAATGAAGAAATAATTTAATTTACTCCTACTCCTAACCTAAACTGATACCTCCTTCTCTCTAAAACAAGAGACCTATTTATAGGGAAAATAAATTTGTGCCCTAATTTACATTCATTGAACTTGGCCTCTTTTATTCCCTTTTTTCTTCTTTATTTCAATCTCTACATGGTAATCTCCCAAAAGTCCTTTTTCATGTAGGTTTCAACTTCCTAGTGGCAATCAACTTCTCAAATATATCTTTTAGATTGACTTTCCTTTCTCTTGCTGGATTTGACTTGCACACCAAGATTGTTCCACCTCCTTCCTTTTCCTTGTAGAATTCTTCTTGGATATTTCCTTACATGAATAAGAGCATTAAATATTGCTTGATCACCAAGATTTTGACTTTATTGCAACAAAATATAAAATCCTACAAAATAAAATAAAACATATTAATTAAATAAACTAATATAATAAAAGGACAAAATTAGGGATAATAAAATGTATGAATTATGTGTTTATCAGTGATAGACTTAGAGAAGGGAGGAAAAGGAGAAAAGAAAAGGCCAACAGATCCTGAAGATGCCAGAAACATAATCAATGCCAAACGGACAGTGCAATCAGATGATGGCCAAAGAACGAAATGGGAGAGGGTTGTTAAACCCGACAGAAAGGTAGTGTTTTGTTTTTGACGGTGCGAGGGGGAAGAGTCCAAGGGAGAGTGCAAACCCAACGGCTCAGGAGGTGTCCCCCACTCCAGCAGTAATAAAGAAGAAGAAATTGTGCAGCAGAAAGTAGAACCAGCTCCAGAATGCTTTGAGGATAGGCCGAAACCTCAACAAAATGAAGTAGAAGAAGTGGATTTGACAATAGATGGAGGAACGCCAAGACCAACTTACGTCAACAAAGAGCTGGGTGCTGATCAGAAAGAGGCGCTCATGAAACTGCTGCGAGAGTATAGGGATGTCTTTGCTTGGAACTATGACGAGATGCCCGGGATTGACAAAAAGTTGGTAGAGCACAATCTAAATGTAAGCCCGGGAATAAAACCAGTAAAGCAAGCTCCTCGCAACTATGTACCCGAAGTTGAGACCCAAATCAAGGAGGAAATCAAGAAGTTGCTGGAAGTAGGGTTCATCAAGCCAATTCAACATCCGATATGGTTATCCAACATTGTACCAGTAAAGAAGTCAAATGGTCAGTTACGGATATGTGTGGATTTCAGAGACTTGAATAAGGCATGCCCAAAGGATATGTACCCATTACCCAACATAGACACTTTGGTAGATACAACGGCTAATCATGAGATGATGTCATTCATGGATGGATTTGTGGGTTACAATCAGATAAAAATGTCAGTAGAAGATACAGAGTTGACGGCCTTTCGTACTCCGTTTGGGAATTTTTACTATGTAGTAATGCCCTTCGGGTTGAAGAATGCGGGGGCAACTTATCAAAGGGTAATACATGCTATATTTCATGACATGATTCATGATATAGTAGAAGACTATGTGGATGACATAGTGGTGAAATCCAAGATAGCGACAACTCATGTGGAGGACCTGAGGAAAGTGTTTGAGCGATGCCGAAAATACCAGTTGAAGATGAATCCAAAGAAGTGTGCTTTTGGAATGACGGCTGAAAAATTCTTGGGCTTCTTAGTGCATAACAGAGGTTTGGAGGTGGACCCAAGCAAGGCAAAAGCAATTATGGAGATGTCCCTACCAAAAACGCAAAAACAGTTGAAGAGCTTTCTAGGGAAAGTTTCTTACATGAGAAGATTTATGCCAACATTAGCAGAAGTCACAGAACCCTTTGGCAAATTGTTAAAAGGAAAGGCAGAATGGGACTGGGGGCAAGACGAGCAACATGCCTTCGAGAAAGTAAAAGGAATTTTGGCTTCAGCACAAACAATGGTAGTACCGCAAAGAGGAATACCGTTGCAGTTGTACATCACCTCTACCACAAAGTCTGTAGGGGGATTGATCACACAAGAAGTCGATGGAGAAGAAAAATCGGTGTACTACATCAGCCGGATAATTAGAGGACCGGAAACCCGGTATTCGCAGGTGGAGAGACATTGCCTTGCATTGGTGTTCATAGCGCAGAAAATGCGACATTAGTTTCTGGCGCATGAAGTGAAGCTTGCAACAAGAACTGACCCGATCAGATACTTACTGACTAGGCCAGCATTGGTAGGAAGACCTGCAAGATGGATGATGATGCTTTCAGAATATGACATCCAATGCGTAACACCAAAGGCAATCAAATGTCAGGCTTTGGCAGATCTACTAGCCCAATTTCCAAATGGAGAATATGAACCCCCCTCTGAGGATCTTCCAGGGGGAGAAGTAGAAGAAATTGACATAGTAGATGAAGACTCAAAATGGTGGAATTTAGCCTTTGATGGGTCATCTGCTGAAGGGAAAGGTGGAGCAGGCGTGGTGTTGACCACCAAAGAAGGAAAGGAAGTAGCTTTGTCATACAAGTTAGACTTCCCCTGCACGAACAATGAAGCAGAATATGAGGCGTTCATATTAGGATTATTAGTAGCTCGAGAGTTGGGAGCTAAACGCCTGAAAGTAAGGGGAGATTCAAACTTGATTGTGCAACAAATAAGAGGGCAATTCGCAGTGAAGGAGCCTATATTGGCGCCGTATCGAACTGTAGCACAAAAAGTGATGGAGGACTTCAGGAAGGTGGTTATTGAGTACGTGCCAAGAGGACAAAATAAACAACCTGATGCATTAGCCACGGTAGCATCTAGAGTATATGTCCAAGGAGAAGACCTAGATGTGAAGGTAATGAAGAGAACCCTCCCAACCACGGTGCTAGACTTGTTCCCCAAAGAAATGACAGATGATTGGAGACATACTATCTCCCATCAATTACAAACGAAGGAGGGGACCATATCACCGGTGGAACTTCAGAAATACACCATCATCAAGGGAGTCTTGTACCATAAAGAAACAGATGGGGTATTAACACGATGCTTGGGGAGGCTCGAAGCACAACGCGTTTTGCATTAGGTACATGCAGAAAATTGTGGGTTGGCAGATATCGGATTGTATAGAAGGTTGCAGCGCCAAGGGTATTATTGGCCTGAAATGAAGAAGTAAGCAGATGCACTTCAACGACAATGTGATTCATGCCAAGAATACCCTGGGGAGGAGGAATGCGCCTTCATCGATGACATAGCGGATTGGCGAATTCCTTATGTAGAGTTTTTACAAAGCGACAATCTGCCCGCCGAAAAGAAGGACGCAATCTTGATAAAGAGAAAGTCACAACGATTCTTCTTGCAAAATGGAGAATTGTTTAGAAGAGGGTTCAATGGTAAGTCCTTACGGTGTTTGGAAGTAGGAGAGGCCAAAGATTTGGTCTATCAAATGCATAAGGACGAGCACCAAGGGGGAGCCAAATTGTATAAACAACTTATTGATCATGGTTATTACTGGCTGAAGATGGAGAGAGATTGCTTGGATTTTGTCAACAAGTGTCACATCTGCCAAATCCATGGGAATCCGATTCATGCTCCCGCTGTAGACCTACGGACCATAGCAACACCGTGGCCCTTTCATACATGGGGAATGGATCTTATAGGTCCCATTCATCCTAATTCTAAGGGTAACATATGGATCTGGACGGCTATTGAGATGTATACAAAGTGGGTAGAGGCAATCCCTTTGAAAAAGGCTACAGGTCCAGCAGTGGTGAACTTCATTAAGGAACATATCATTTGTCGTTTCGGGATCCCGAAAATTATTCTGTCAGACAATGGAACTCCTTTCATCAATCGAGACATCAAAAGTCTGATGGAAAGATATAGGGTGAAGCATTACAAGTCATCGCCATACTACCCGAAAGGCAATGGGCAAGCAGAAGCCACAAACAAAACGTTGATCAAGATTCTGTCAAAAACCCTAGATGATCATCCGAAGACATGGGCAGAGCAGTTACCAATAGCATTATGGGCATATCGAACTTCAAAAAGAAAACCTACGGATGAAACCCCATATGCTTTAATTTATGGAGAAGAAGCTATCTTGCCCGCCGAAATAGAAATCCCTTCGGCTAGGATGAGACTCCGAAGCTTAGTCGAGGAAGAGAATTGACCAGCAGCCTTGGAGGCCTTAGCTGACTTCCGAGACCGAGCCAAAGAAAAATTGGAACGGTATCACGAAAGACTACGACGACAATACAATACCGCAGTGGTACCGCGACAAATTCTGGTGGGGGACTTAGTGCTCAAGACAACAAATCAAGTCATGAGGGGAACACCAACCACCAAATTTTACCCCAAATGGGAAGGCCCGTATAGGGTACGAGAGATCTCCGAAAGCGGGTATTGCAAAATATCTCGCGTGGGATCAAATGCTATCTCAGGCCCATTGAACCTGAAATGGGTAAAGAAATATTACACATGAGATAGTCATCACGAGAGTTATACTTTTAACTTCAAAAGTAGTTGAGGCACCTGACTATAAGCCCTCATAGTTATACTTTCAAACTTTAAAAGTAATTGAGGCACCTGACTATAAGTCCTCAACCTGAAAAAACAGTTACACTTTATATCTAAAAGTGACGAACGTTATGCTTTATTCGACAAAAGCAAGATTTATTGTTTCTCATGAAAATTTTGAAACGTTATGTTTTTCGTTAAAAGCAATTTGATTATCAATAAATTATTAGACTTTCACGCATTTTTCGAAAAGATATATATACATGTTATTGATAACATTCATGTTTATCTATTCATAATACCTATTGTTGCCTTAGAGTATTAATTTGAGTAACTTGAGATTCAATGATAAATATTGAGTTTTGAGGAATCATTCAAATTAAAGGCAATCAACAAGGTTAAAGAAACTCTAATTTAATAAATGAAATATCTGTAAATGAGTTTCTGAAACAGGAAAAAGGAAAAAAGAGACTACAACAGGTCATGATCTAAAGGCCACGACATATCAAACTGCAACGAAGGCATAGCTAAGGCCTCCAAATCACTAATGGCAGCATCCCGAATCTTGAGATTTTCAGCTTTTGATAATTTGACATCTCGAGTAGCTGACTCTAAGTCCTGAAGCTGTCGCTCTACCTCCTGAAGCTGAGACTTTAAACCTTGCGCATGGATCTTCAATTTGTTTACGGCTTCGTCAAACTCTGAGATCTGTGCTGAAAAGGAGTCATCTTCACACTTACGTATAGCAATTTCCGAACGTAGCTCAACAAGGTTGAAATTTGACTTGAGGAGATCCAGCCTAGCCCGAAAAGGGGCCATGTCAACACCCACAGCTGCAAGGTCATCTACATCATCACTAAATTTCTTCAAGTCCTCAACTCGCAAAGAGTATAAGGAAAGAGTGTGCAACCCAAGCACAAGGCCTGCGAGCTGATCTAAGAAGAAGGTCTGGGCAGAAGACACCTTAATAATCAGCTGGTCGAGTATATGTGGGAACCGAGTTAAGAGGCGCTCAAGACTTTACCGACTAGATGATGATATTCGGAAGCTCCTCCAAGAAACAAGGTCTCCGTTTGGATTGAATGAAGCTCTGACAGGAGCAACTTTGGAGGCCATCATAGAATTTGTTGAGATAAAGGATGGAGGAGCACGGGGCTGCTGGGATGCTGATGAATCCATAATGCCTTGGTCATCCGGAAGACAGCTTGGAGGATACCCGAGGTCATTATCTAGCGAGGTGTCAACATCCGGATTAAGAGCATCGAATGAGGCAAGCGCATCAACAGGCAAAGGCAACTCTTGCATCTTCTCACTCTGGAAAACAAGATGAGAAAAAAAATATATAATATATTTGAAAAAAATAAATAAATAAAAAATGATATATTTACCAAAGAAAGATACTCACAAGATAGTCAATGGAAAAATAGTTGGGAGATGCTACCGAAGGCGGAATGTCGCTCAACCCACCCAAAATGCTGTCTACAATGCCCTCCCGAGAACTCAACAACTCGGTAGAATCCTTCTGGGGAGGACACACATCAATAATAGTTTTAGCAGGATCCTCCCTCGTGGAAGCAAGAGTCTCATCACTCTCCTTAGGCCTATCATGTGGAGAAGCTGGAGGAGGGTTTGAGGAAATTATTGCATCATCCAAAGCAAGGCTCGAACTCACATCA
Source organism: Aralia elata (assembly GCA_034770075.1). Lineage (NCBI taxonomy): Eukaryota > Viridiplantae > Streptophyta > Magnoliopsida > Apiales > Araliaceae > Aralia > Aralia elata. The sequence continues at coordinate 23,027,680 of CM068384.1, forward strand.
GATAAAGTGTCTTGAGCATCAAGACTGACACAAGCTTCGTGGGATGGAGATGACTCAACACTAATAGGTCAGGGAAGGTCGCAACTCGTAGCAGCCGCTGTGGTTGCCCCATTTGCAGTAATAGGCATAAACTCAAGAGGAACATCCTCATCCTCTTCATCAGTATCGCTAATCTAAAAATGGTGGACATAATGATAAAAGGAATCATGACGACAACTATATGGATAATAACAGACATAAATGACGATACTACAAAAAGTATAAACACATACCAAATTTTTACGGCGTTTTTTGACTAGATCCTCGGCTACCGGCACAGTAGGACTAGCATCCTCAGGAGGGCGTTTTGCTAATGATCTTAAGCGAAGCCTGATGCTAGGACGACTAACCGTGGACACGGTAGAAGCCATAGGAGGAGCCACCTCTGAATCCGTAGGGGTAGATGTTCTTGTTCTGGAACGAGTAATTCTCATTTCCCCGGCATCAGAGGATCCCTGGGGAGGTACTGGAGGAAGAACTGGAGGAGGCATCCAAGACAGAGGTAACTGAGACAAGGCCCGCGGTGGAAGGTTCCTGGAAGTAGTAGGGGCCTGTACAGGAAGGATAGTTGGCTCACTTTGAGAATGAATACCTGCTGACTGAGGAGGAGAAGACTTAGGCCTCAAGGCCTCACGCTCAACAAGGCGGCAACTGGCTGGCCATCGTTCCGAACGGACATTGGGCTTAGGAGAACATAACATCTTAACCCATTGAAGACGTTTGGAGGAGAAGCTGGTCTAGAGCACATCAGTGTGTCGTCCTCCCATCTCTTAAGATTGATTTGCCAGTAGTTACGTTCACCAGTAGTATACCGCCCACTCCGAGTAGCAGGTGGTATGATAAAAGCCACGGGAAAGGATTTGTGAGGAGCACCTGGGGGTTCTGGAAAGGCCCATGTAAAAGAAGGAGAGGTGGACACGAAATTGAGGAGAGCAGTCTCATAAGTCTCCTTATAAGTACGGCCAAAGGGACGCTCCTGGTCAAATCCAAACTGCCTCATCACCCTATGAGGATTATAAAGTACGGTACCGAAATCATTATCTTCAATAAAATATGGAAGCTCCGCAGCCCGAAGAAAGATGAACCAGGACAATAAAGAACCACTCAGCCCGTTGGTGTTTAGATAAGAACGAGACTCACTCCTATAGAAGTGAGGAAGGTGGCCATTATTTTCTGAAACAATAGTGTAAGGACGAGCAGTGAAGCATGAAAAATCATCAATGAAAAGCCGCAAGTCTGAGCTAAAGCGGTAATCAATCCAGCGGGCTGTCCGAGGGTCGATGTGGGATAATAAAAAAGGGTCTGAAGACTTCCTCTTCCTCTTAGAAAGATGTTCAAGAGAAGAATAACCCTTGAAACGCTCGAAAAGGAAAAGCTGAAGGAAGGAGCCTGGAATGAAGCAATTCACGTCGTACCTGAGTAAATGAAAAGGGAAGGTTGATAATTCAAGAAAAGAAGAGAAAAATGAAGTGTGCAAGACAGTTAATGACAGCATGAAAACAAATACCTTCCAACAGATTCTCTCAAAGCGAAGACCACCTCATCTAAACGGCGATACAAGGTTCCCAAAAAGAGGGAAGCAAGAGGAATCTCCAAACCCCGAGATAGCAGAGCTGCTAAACTAAACATACGAACTGAGGGACCGTCAACAGGAGACCCGGGAAAGAGAAAGCGAGACAACCACATAGCCAAATAGGCTGCCAGAGGAAAGGGACAAGGCTCTTTACGAAAAGCAAGGACGGATTGGTCATAAGTCGAACTATCCCACTGGTTAGTTTTGTAATTCCGAAAGAAGTAGCGCACCCAAGATAACCAGGAAGTCTTCTGTCGGCTAGTGGTCTCGAAATCTGGAAGGTGTGTGTCACCTTTGAATCGGGAGACATAATGGGAAGACTGCTTGAAGGCCTCCATCAAGTAGGCAACGCACTCAACATCTCTAGCAGACATATTAGATGGGTCACAAGAAGCTGAAGCGACGGCAGGGAGGCTGCAAGCAAAATATAACTCAACATAAGCACATAATTTGAAAAAAAAAGGAAAATAAGAACGAATGAAATAAACAAAAGGAAAGGCTTACTGGTAGATATCATAGACATCCTCTAGTGTAGGGGTGAATTCCCCCCAAGCAGTAACAAATGTGTATGAAGAGGAGCACCAGCGGGAAATTAACACAGTAAGAGCGTCATGATCCTGCTGAATACGTAGATCCCTACATAGCTGAATGCAGCGATATATGCCCGCGCTCTTTAGTATAGCCTTATACTCAACATTGCCAAGGATCTCGTCAGTCCAATGTTGTCATCCTTGAAGACGGCTAGATGAGTCAGACAGGAAGCGAAAGGGACTGAAAGGGTATTCTTGTTTCTCTATGCACATGCGGGGAATGCGACCGGAATGGGGGAAGTCGTCCTAACCTCCGCAAGCCGCGACATAAAGAAACAGACCTTCTTTCTCTGGTGCAGGGAAAGTTGTGCGATCAGAAGTTCGGACATGCTCCCAAAAAGTGTCAAAAGGCCCAAAAAAGGAGCCTTTCCCTAATCATTGACGAAGGGGATTACCCTGGAAGTCTTCAAGTCTTCAGAACATCCGATAGACGAGGCCTGCAAGTAAGAAAGATTCCACATGAGGATACTAAGGATGTCAAGTAAGGCATATGAACTTGAGTGGGCTTACCATGGCAAGGGGAGAATTTGAGCTTTTCACTTGAGAATACCTGAAAATAAGAAGAAATGAAGTCAGGGAAGGATCAAAATCACAATTATGAAAGAAAAACAAGATTTGAATTTTTTCCAAAAAACTTCGGATAGCCAAAATGCATACTTCGGAGCCATTTTTCAGATTATTTTGGTATGTGTCATGGCTGTTGGCGATGACTTTTGAAGATCTCGTCGATACAGTCGTTTTGATATATTATGGGCCCCGAGACTCCAAACGCAACAAAAATTATGGTCAAAACAGCGATCACGATTCCTAATGTTTAAATTTTGGTACATTTTCTCCTAGGATTCGCTCCCTAGGGTTCGACCACCCTAGGGCTAGGGTTTGGTCACCCTAAGGCAAAAAACAAACCCTAGGGTTCGGCCCCCTAGGGCAAAAAAAAAAACTATATTTTGTGTACCTTGAAAATTCTGGTGCCCCACAGATTAATTTTTTCAGAACGGATGCTTCTTTGTCAATAAATATTGTGTTTTTCTTTATTATCCGAGGGAACCCTACCGAGATATAATCCAAGTAACGGGGCTCAGAAGACAAAAGAAAAGCTATAATAACCTGAGAAGAAACGTAGGAGAAGCAAGTCAAGAAGAAGTTCGGCAGAAAGTACTCAAATAAACTGAAAAAATTGAAAGAAAGAGAAAAAGAAATTGGTTTTTTACCTCGTTCCCAAGCTGAAGACTGTTGGCTTGACGACTTCTTGGTGATCTTCAGACTTGAATGAGGAGAGAAAAATTTGCACGCTGAAAAGAAAAGCCTAATTGACTTGGGAGATATATATATTTAACTCGCAAGCTTGCAATAGTAAAGGAAGCAATCTCTATTTTCCTCTTAAGGAAGATTTCGCAATTTAAAGATAAGTTTATTTGAGCTTATTTCTAAATAAATATATAAATTTTCAAAAATTGTTTAAATTTGGTATTTTAATAAAATTTCGAAAATATATATATATTTGATAACAGTATGACAATTTCGAAATTATATATATATATATATATATTGAATGTTTGATTTTTCTTAAGGAAAAAGATCTTGCTTTATAAAATTCTAATAAAGAAAGATTTTGTTTCTAAAATATAAAATAAGATTTGATAATTGGAGCTGATGATCTTCCTTGTTTTAATTCTCAGAAAATAAGGAAATAAATATTGAGCAAAATGAGGAAGCTTCAGATGATCTACCAAGCAATACTTGGACAAGTGAAGTCACACAAAATCATTCGCAAGCCTGGAATATTTTGCACGAGCGTCTCTCAGGAATCGTGACTCTCGCGCAGGGGGCAAATGTGGGCCCAAGTGCATATTAGGGTTCACATGACCTAATTAGATTAAATGTACAAATTAGGGTTTACAAAATCCTAATTAAATGTATAAATTAGGGTTCATGTAACCTAATTAAATGTACTAAACCCGGGAAAGTCTCCACGTGTTCCAAGGTAGAAGACTCGTGGATGCGACCCATTTTGGGAATTGATTGAGGGATTGGATTGGTGGCTAGAAGAACAGGGCAATTTGGGCATTACTTTGATGATTAAAGGGCATTTCTGGAATTTCTCCTTTAAAACATAATTAACGGGTATTTCGGGAATTTTCCTTAAAACATGTGTCTGACATGTGACTATTTCCCAGGAAAACTCTATAAATAGCTCCTCTATTCTAAGAAAAAGGGATCGCTCTCAAGACATTACACTTAGACTCTTGGAAGCTCTAAACACTTGAAACTCTCTCACAACTTGAAGACTCTAGAAGGCTCTTGGAATCCCTGCTACCCTAACCCGGTTTCCGGATTCTAGGAGTTCTGCCACGTATCATTGGAGTAATTGCCCACCTGTTCTTCTCCCCTCTTCAATCAATCAATCAGTTCCGTACTCTTCGTGGATTTCTCTCCTCTCCAGCCAACACGAAACCCTAACCCTAGTAAGGTGTAATTTTCTTACCTATAGATTGATCATCCCACCGTGTCATCCAAAATGACAAATGAAGAGTTTGATTTTTGCAAATTCATTTGGCTGCTTGACCCGATCACAAAGCAATGGGACTTTACTCATGGTTGATGGTGAGTTCTCGGTTAAATCTGCATAACATGTTGCAGGGTGCAGTGACCAGATTGTAGGAGAACCAAATTCCAAGTTGGGTATAGCATCCATTGGTACTAATCTTTTGAAAAAGGTATGGAACATGTTCCTTTGGAAAATAGTCAATGATATACTCTTTTTCGGATCTGGTTAGGGTGAAGTTAGCACCAACTTCACCGTAATAAGTTATACAACTTTTTATTGTATTAGTTATAGAAAATGTTAAATTAATAAATTCTATAGTTTTTTATTGTGTTGGTTAATGCAACATTTTCTATAACTCATACGATGAAATGTTATATGAACTTATTACGGTGAAGTTGATGTCAATTTCACCTTATCTGAGTCCCTCTTCCTCTAAACACTAAACGGAGTAAATTTATTCTAGGAGCCTCAGCTTTGTGTGTGAGGTGTTAGCCAGAGTCGATGACCCATGTTTTTGTTTGATGTCCTCTTGCAAGAGCTGTGTGGTTTGGGAGAACTTTGGGCATCCACTCTTCCCAGGTTCAGGTTACAATAGGTTTAAGTTAGTTGTTTGCTCAATTAATGATGCGGATAGCAGGGACTAAGCCACGTTGGAGGGTGTGGGCCACTGAAAAAAAATATAGTTTATAATGTGTGATAAATTTTAAAAAAAATAAGTGTAATGAAAAAATTGACTCACACTGAGACTTTATAAATTTTTTAATATATGAGATCAATTTTTTTAATATATATATATATATATATATATATATCTTTCTCTGATATTTTTAAAATAAATGGAGTAATAATCTAATTTACATTTTTTTAAAAGCAATTAAGGAATTAAATATTTATTAACAAATTTATGATTAGAAAAACGTATTAGTGGTCAATAAGTGTGTGTGTGTGTGTGTATATATATATAATGTTATTACTTGTTATATTAATAATATTGTAGCCAAATACATGTTTTACATATGCAATTAGCCGGAAAGTACAAAATTATCGGAAAAAAAATTGGCTCGACGACATTAGCCTCGAATCCCAGCCAAATTATTTATAACCTCACAATATTTTGACTCCACCAGATAAAAATCTTAGCTTCGTCACCAGCAGATAGAACCTTGGCAAAGTTTGTAAGGACAGTATTCAGTGGGGAACTAGAAATGGGTACGGGAGTGGAGGTCAAATGCATGCTACATTTTGGTTTTATAGACTGCTGAGAGCTGTGTTAAGGAGGGTTGCAAGGCAGTTGTGGGGTGGACATGGCCAGCAGGAGCTTTACCTTTTTTCTAGAATAGCTTTACCTACTGTAGCTCTCTCTCCGCTTCATGAAGAGGCTATGGCTCTTCATCATGCTTTGCTATGGGCTATACACAATAACTGGGATGAAGTGGAGTGTTGTACTGACTCAGTTCAACTTGTGGAACTTCTGCTCAAATATCCTTTTTGTCGTTTCACCTATTTTTCCTTTGTTGGCAGATATTTCATATTTAGGGTCTTTATGCAGCTTTTGTAGGGTTAAGAAGGTTAATAAGATTTTGGTAGACAAGGCTAATGGCATAGCTCATCGTGCTAGAATTCAACGTTGATGTAATATTTTCCAAGATTAATGCATGCTTCATCTTTACCAATTTATACAAAACGGATCTTAAGCATACTCACTTAAATGACATACTAAGCATATCTTCTTTAGCGACGGACCGGGTGACGATTTGGTCTGTCACCATAGATCCGGTCCGTCGCTAAAACCTTTAGCGACGGACAACTTTTAGCGACGAAACCGTCGCTAAAGCGCTAAAGGCTTTAGCGACGTACCGGATCGATGGCGACGGACCAAATCATCGCCCGATCCGTCGCTAAAGGGGGTATGCTTAAGATCCGGACTCCCAATATATATATATATATATATATAGTCCATTTCAAGTGCATACCCCCTTAATTTACATACCTTACATACCATATTTAGAGACGGACAGGACGACAGTTCGGCCCGTCGCTATATCATAGAATCGTCGTCTTAGCTTTTAGCGACAGACAACGTATATCGACGGACCGAACCTAAGACGATAGATCCAACCTATAGCGACGGACCGAACTGTTGCCCGATCCATCGCTAAAGGGAATATAAAATCAAGGGATATCCACTTGATCCTCTTCATATATATATATATATACACACACACACACACATATACACATACTCTCAAATAAATTTTGAAAGCATAAATGGTACAGTCTTGTTTTCTTTTCTTTGTATTTGTCAAAAAATTTAGTTTTGTTAAACAAAATTCTATTTGTTGACAGTAGTATAAAAATAACACGACATTCTTAAGTTTGCGAATATAATTTTATTATCTTGTCACTTCTACTAAACTAACAAATTACTTTCTCCCTTTTACGAAAATTAAGAGTCTCAAGTGTAAAATTTTTATTTTAAATTTTAAAGATATATTTTATTTTATTTTTCATATGGCTTAAATATAAATTACTATCTTAAACTATAAGTCATATTCCACTTTGGTGATCCACCTTTAAAACTTTTCAATTAGATGATTGAACTATTAATTTTTTTCAATTGCGTTCAATTGAGTCAGTCCCGTCAGAAATTGCTGATGTGGCATGCAGACGTGGTCAATTAGTACACAGGTGTAATAAAAATATATTAATAAATGATGTTTTGATATATTTTTGAGTAATTAAGGGGTAAAATAGTAATATAGTATATCAAGTTTTATTAAAAATAAAGTAATAACTAAACAAAAACAAAATCAAAACAAAAATTAAAAAAAATCAAAACACAATCCCTCTCTCTCCCCTAATCTTCCGATCCCTTTCCCATTCCCCCTCCCGTGAACCCTTCCCCCTTTCCCCCGACCCCTGTTGTCCCCCGCCCCCCGCCGTTCCCTGTCCTCCGCCCGTCGTCACCACCAATCACGCCGCACAACACCACCACGCTGGACACCACCACCATCACCAAAATAAACTCAAACCTAAAAACCTCACCACTACTTCAATTGATGGAGAAACACAAAAGTGCCAAATTGCTACCCAAAAAATAAAATTTCTTCTTAAACGAAGTCCAACTGGAGACAAATTCCTCCTCAAATCGTTGTCGTGATATGTTTGATGGAGTCTACCGAGATCCGTGGCTGCGAAACGAAAAGAAATCTCTCTTATTCTGTTTTCCACTTTTTTTGTTTTTTTTTTATTTTTTTTACTCAAACTGATTTTGAGAGTTTTTGGGTTTTGATATTAGATGTATTGGAAGTCATCTTTTGATTTTATATTTTTTTTACTAAAATTGATTTTGAGAGTTTCTGGGTTTTAAACATATTAAAAGGCGTTCGTCCGAGCGGAAAGAAGCGGATGTGACTATATCTTTGAAGGCGGAGACGGTGGCTTTGGGTGTTAGGCTTTCGGACGAGAAAATGGAGACCGTTGTAGAGTAGGTGGCGGCGAAGTGGTGAGGAGAAGTTGGCGAGAAGGAGAAAGAAGTGATAGATGAGATTAGGGTTTGAATTGGGGTTTCTTTGGGGGATTTAAATGATTTTCAGTATTTGGAGTTGGTGTGGTTTTATAAAAAGTGGGTTTTAGCTTTGGTTTAATTGAGAAGGTTTTGGCTATTGACATGTCTTCTGCCATTGATGCAGAAAAATGAAGCTTTGTGTTTGATGGTTCTTCGTTCTGTATCACTTTATTTGTTGGTTAGGGTATTAATGTTTGATACAAAGTGGTGTGACGATTTTACTCCTTAATATATCAAAAATGTTTAATCACAAAATAAAAAATTATTTTTGTGAAACACATTAGCTCTTGTAAGCTCCACCTAGACAGCCACGTCAGCAATTTCTAACGTGGCAGACTCAATTGAATGCAATTGAAAAAAATTAATAGTTCAATCATCTAATTGAAAAGTTTTAAAGGTGGATCACTGAAGTGGAATATGGCCATAGTTTAATGTAGTAATTTATATTTAAGCCTTTTTCATATTTATTTTTAAAATATATAATAAGTTTTTAATTTAGTTGTAATGAACTGATAATAAAATTATATAGGAAGATAATCTTAAGAATATTGTGCTCATTGTACACTACCATATATTAAAAGAATGACTTTTTTATGAAACAATTTTAATATTTTAATAGTAGAACTCTTTCGAGAGAGTATTATTTTGAAGGATAATTATGAAACTAAGGTTTTTATTTGTCAATATTTTCACCGTAAAAAATTCTTTTATTTATTGATAGCAGTTAAAATGACACAATTTTTACAAATTTACTAACATAATTTCAATATCATCTCATTACTTCTAAACTAATAAAATTATTGTTTTAAAAAATATACATTAAATAAACAATAATTAATGCCTGGTCAAGGTTGATAAATATTCTATTTTGCTAGTGTGACATAATTTTCCAAATGTAGCGTACCATCGATTTAGCAAATTCATTTGTACATTTTCTGAAACTTAAAAGAAAATTCATTTGTACATTGCTCTTAATTAATTAGCTAAGAATTTCCTTATAACTGTACGATCTTTAAATAGAGAGGGATTCATGTAATTTAGTACTCCCTCCGTTCCTTTTTCAAAAACTCTGTACGAACATGATAATTGAACATGATAATTGGACATGAGTTCTTTACAATTTCACCTATTTGTATTTTGACCTCCATTAAAAATAAAGAACTCTTCCTTTTTACTTATTTTTTTAGAATGTAAAATTTGTTCCTTTTTTACGTGTCGTTTGTAGATTTCAAAAAAACATTAATGACTTAATTTACTATATTATCTCTACATTAAACACTAAATTATTTATCTTTAATCTTTTTCAATAAATTTTAAAAAATAATATTAAAATTATATATTCATTTTAACCAATCAAATAAAAATATTAATTACATTTTTTTTAATATTTATATTTTCTCCTCAAACAAAAAAGAAGAGAGGGAGTACCAAATTAAAGAAACAGGCAATGATACCAAAGGAAAAACATAGCATATTCATGTTCACATGATGAGCTGTATAGCTAAAGTTCTTTAACAAGTGCACAAGTAATAAGTCTCTACTGCATTTAAAAGCCAATCCTTGACCAAATGAGCATGTAAATGATGAATGAGTTATTGTAAATAAGTATGTTCGACTATTCTACCTTTCATTTTTTTTTTAATAAATTACATCTAATTTCTCTTTATATCTCTCTCCTACCTCTCTCTCCATTTATTTTTTATTTTAAGTTTTTAATTGATATTAAAGATTTTAAAAAATAATAATTAAATTAACATTCATTAGGTAATTTTGTTCTCAATGTTTATTTAATTTTTGCTTTCATTTAAGTATTTTGAGTTTTGCGAGTCTCAAAATGTAGAAATAATAATAATAACAAAAAGAGAAAAAATAGTATATTAAAATGTCTATAATAATAATAACAATAATAATAATAATATTAATTAATAACTCATGGATATTTGTCAAAAAAAATGGATATCGAAGTTATTATTCTTTTTAATATTTTATTAATGTTAGAATAGTGATTTTTATGATAAAATATTGAATCAATAATTTTTTTGTTAATGTCCTTTGTATTAGTCTTTATAATTTATTTTAACTTATAAGTTATTACAGACACAATAGTACTTTGATGACGAAGAAATAATTACAAAATAATATAACTAATTGTGGTTAATTATTATTCTGAGCATATTTATGTATGGTATATCATTAACGAATTATATTTTACCACTTCATTTTATAAATTAATTTTTATAAAAAAAATTTATCACCGTATTGATACTTTTACAGCCCAACACGTTTGTTGTAACTTAATTTCTAGTAGTAACTTATAAGTCAAATATAAGTTGAAAATGACTTATAACTCACTTAAAATAAGTCATCGCCGAACGGGCGCTAGTTCCTACCATTTCAATTTGGGATAATTGGCAGGGGAGTGAGATACAGTGACCATAGTTCCTTCGGGAGATTAGAGAGAAAGAGGATAATATACATATATAGATACAGATATAGATATAGATAGAGATAGAGATAGAGAGAATGAGTGGGAACAGGGACAAGATAAACTCGGTGTTTTACGCAGAGAGTTACCATCCAATTCAAGCCGGAAGCATCGACGGAACGGACATTCTCCCTCACGATAACGCCGTTTACAGAGCTCACCTCTGTTCTTTAGCTGGCCTCTGTACGAATTTCTTCCTCTATATGATTCCCAATTCCCTCATCTGTACGTATTTCTAGTAATTCCCACTTTTTCCCCACTCTAAATATTCAATTTTGCAGATGATCCGTTCGGCGATCCGAAAGTTAGTGGAGACCCGTATTGCACTCTCTTCGTTGGTCACCTCTCTCACCTCACTACTGAAGAAACTCTTCACAAGGTATCTGTTTGGTTTCTGTGAATTGGGAAAAAAAAAAACCCCATTTTTATTTTATTTTTTTGATAAAATTTTTGTTGGTTTTCTCTAATTTTTCTCATATATTGATGGTTGTACTGAATGGATGATGTGGGTTTTGTGTTTTCAGGCTATGAGCAAATATGGAAATGTGAAGAAACTGAGATTAGTCAGACACATTGGTAAATACCCCTACGTTTATTTTTATTTTTTTGCTTTGTTTATAGTTGTTTGGGCATTATAACTCTGGAATAATGGCCAACAACATAGTCTTGTGGTCTCAGTTTTACATTCCTTGCTAACTATCTCTTTCGGAATGTTGCTGATCTAAGACGTGGTTCTCCCTTCTGCCAAGAACATAGTTTTTTGGTCTAAGTTATACAGTCCTTGCTAACATCTGTTTTTCAACATTGTTGATATAAGAAAAGTTTGTTTTTGTGCAAACTACTTGCTTCAATTTAGCACAAATGTAATTACCCTGCTTATTAATTTGGTTGGTGCCCGGTTTGCAGTGACTGGAGCCTCACGTGGTTATGCTTTTGTTGAGTATGAGACTGAGAGGGAGATGCGACGAGCATATGAGGTAATATAGTTGTGTCAATTGCTTTAAGATTGATATGTTCTTTTCATATCGCTTTCTCCCCCATTCTATCTCTACCACATTGTTTATTCTATGCCTCTATGGCTATCATATTCCATTTGTCATGCGATGCTCATTTGCATTTTGTGGGAACAAAGTCTTTTCTTGGCATCTCTTATAGTCTTATGTAATGCACATCTTGGCTGGATTTATTTTGTATTGCCTCCCTAACCAAGAGGAAAAATATAGAATATAAAATCCATTTGAAAAATTTGCCCGTAAACTGGATCAAATTACCTCGATTATCTTTTTTCTTTGGTACATAAAACTTTTCCTAAAAGTAAGGGCCTGGGGTCACAACCCATGTGCACGTGATATACCAAACGAAGAAACCCCCATGGACAACAACCATAAAACCCGACACGAAATAGTGGGAGTCCTGCCGAAGGAAGCCAACAAAAAAATGATTAGGTAAACGAAGAAACCCCAATGGACAACAACCATAAAACCCCGACACGAAACACTGGGAGTCCTGCCGAAGGAAGCCAACAAAGAAATGATTAGGTGCAAATTTATACATTAAAAGAATTGTTCATCAGTTTATTATTAATACTAGCCCGTGTGGCACACGCGTTGCGTGTGTAATTTATGTAAGATTATTGATTTAAAAGTTTAACTTTCAGGATGAAGGACAAATTAGAAAGATATTTAAATTTAGTGGGTGAAAGAAGAAATTTATGAAAAGTTGGAGATCTTTATTAGAAATTCATTTACAGGGTAAAATTGGGGGGCTTTTTTGGAAATCCCATTTCAGGACTGAGCCTCAACCATGGCGGCATTATATATATCTTGGCTGGATTTATTTTGTATTGCCTCCCTAACCAAGAGGAAAAATATAGAATATAAAATCCATTTGAAAATTTTGCTGCCTGTAAACTGGATCAAATTACCTCGATTATCTTTTTTACTTTGGTACATAAAACTTTTCCCAAAAGTAAGGGCCTGGGGTCACAACGCATGTGCACATGATATACCAAACGAAGAAACCCCCATGGACAACAACCATAAAACCCCGACACGAAACAGTGGGAATCCTGCCGAAGGAAGCCAACAAAAAAATGATTAGGTGAAAATTTTATACATTAAAAGAATTGTTCATCAGTTTATTATTAATACTAGCATGTGTGGCACACGTGTTGCGTGTATAATTTATGTTAAATTATTGATTTAAAAGTTTCTTTCAGGATGAAGGACAAATTAGAAAGATATTTAAATATAGTCGGTGAAAGAAGAAATCTATGAAAAGTTGGAGATCTTTATTAGAAATTCATTTACGGGGTAAAATTGGGAGTGTTTAAATTTGGGGGGCTTTTTTGGAAATCCCATTTCGGGACTGAGCCTCAACCATGGAGGCATTATATATAGATAATTATTTTCATAACAAATATGGCAGCCATACCTCTCTCCCCCCTCTCTCTCTCTCTCTCCCCCTCCCCCCCCCCCCCACCTTTTTAATAGGTAAATTTTGCTACAAGTATGGGGATAGGAACCAGTGACCTTGAGCTAATACCTCTAGGCCTCAGTCATTTAAAATTTGTTTTCTTTCAAAGGCAAAACATATCAAAGACATGTTTTCTATTTTAGTGCTGCCAAACACCACCTTAATGTTCATGGTGGAAGCATTATTGACAGGAGCATGATTCTCAATTGGTTAACTAGAGTCCTACTGTATCACCATTTAGGACTGCATGTACCTTCCCCACTTAAAATATTAAAGTAACCAGTGTCCAAGGGGAATTAGATTTGATCAAATTATATAGCAAATTAAATTAGTCAATGGCATAGTAGAGAATCTAAATTTAAAGAAACTGAAGTTACTATTTATAAAGAGATATAAGATTGAGAATGAAGCTTGAAGAATCATCAAATCCTTGGTGATCGTGGATACATTTCCTAAAGCTTTACAAAAATTCTAGTTTAGCTGTTTAGGTTTCTTAATAGGAATCTACTCTAGATATTCAATGATTTTTGGATCTTAGGCATTATGATGCAATATCGATACGAGGGAGGTGATAAAAAGATCCCTAATCATTTATAGTTGTTCTTGGGCTTCCTAATTTGAACTGTAGATTATTTTTTCTTGAATATATAAACAATTTTTGCAAATAAATTTATGAAGTACATTAAAATGAAAAGGTTACTCTTTAAGCTTTTTACGAGTTGTCGTTCCCACGTATAAATGTTAATATTCTTTTAATCTTGATTGTTGTCAAATTGTCATTATTCTTCTGATCAGTTCAAATATGCTAGTTTGTTGCATCTAGCCCCTATAATGCTATTTTGGTTACTTTTCTTGATTTTAAATTATACAGTAATGAGTAATCTAAAGTCTTCAGTTAGCATACTATATTTCCCATACTTGAACTGGTAGTAGCATTTGACTTGATATTGCAATGGCACTATTCCAATCTTTTCTTTCTTTTGTACACACTGTTTCAATCTTCTTTCTCCCAGCTTTGATTTATATGTGTGTGTGTGTGTGTGTATCAGCATTATTTTAACCATGGTAAAAACATGAGCCTATCTCTATTCTGATAGTCAAAGAGGCATGGGCCTGAGGCCTTGTCAGGGACATATAATCAGGTCATACCACATACTGTTTATTTGCGAAGTATTTGCTGTAAACGATAAAGTTACACCTGCTTTTAATTACTCTCCAATGCAGGATGCTCACCATTCGTTTATTGATGATTCTGAAATTATAGTCGATTACAATAGGCAGCAGTTAATGCCGGGGTGGATACCAAGAAGGTTAGGTCAGTCAAAATTTCTCTTTCGTTAGAGATTTTGTTGCTTAGCAAGATCAGAATTAAGAACTTAAATGTGGCAGGAGGAGGACTTGGTGGTAAGAAGGAATCTGGGCAGCTCCGTTTTGGAGGACGAGAAAGACCATTTCGAGCTCCACTGTATGTATTCATTTTTCACCGTCATTTTTCACTGTGTTACATTTGACTGCTTGCATATGATTGCTTTCTTAAATCCCTATGTTGTTCTAGATGATTCTCTTTTACACCCTTTGATCTAAAAACCTCCCCTTGCTTATTACATTTCTGATCAACCACATATTCATTCTTTGGCCTTTGGCCGAACTATTTACGAGATGTAATATCATAATTTTTATTAGCTGCAAAATTTGATGTTTCTCATGCTAAACTTTTTAGGCTGGTTGATTAGAGTATGGTCTCTTAGTGATTTGCATATAAACAATCAGTATGACCAATTTGTCTTCCAACCACTTGGTGATGCTGGATTTCTTTTTCTGGAGTCTCTTAATTTCTTTGACTATGTTTTCAAACATAACAAGCTATGAAGGGATCCCATTCAGATTTAGGTATTTAGAAAGTAATAAGGCTGGGAGTACCATTGCTAACCTGCCACTAGCTTTCTAGATAGTTTTACTTTTATATTTTTGTTTTATATCTAAAGAGTTTTTCTTTCCCGTATTATCTATCAACTTCCTGGTTAATTGGTTGAATCCCTTGCACGAGATCATTTTTATTTGTTGTGCTCCACCCCAAGGAAGGATTCATGTAATTAGAAAACTATCAATTTTCCTTTTGAAGTACGGAATACTCCCTCCGTCCCATTTTAGTTGCTTCCCCTTCTTGGGTGTGTGTCGCTTGGATTTTACGATGTGTCGAATATACATTTAATATTGTTTTTGATAAATTTTATATTTTCAGTAAATTTATATGTTATATTTTTCAACTATATTAAAAGATTCATAAAAATACGTAATCGTGTTTAGGCACGTCTTAAATCCATGTAACACCACCCAAAAGGGGAAAAAACTAAAATGGGACAGGAGTAGAGAGCTACTCTATATAAATGTGAATTACTATCAAAATAGGATAGTAATGCATGTAATTTTGGTCTGCAATAAACTAAGTGTGTATCTTCTTCTTGACAACAGACGACCAATTCCCTTTGATGATTTAAAACGGCTTGGTATTCCACCACCCCCTGAAGGAAGATACATGTCACGCTTTCAGGTATGTCTTCTCAATATTAGTGTTCTGACAAGTTCGCCTGCAAGTTGTTTATGTTCATTCAGCTAAGTTACTTTTAATGCGTAGGGCCCCAACTTAGTGCTTGAGATTTTTGCTAAGAAATGGCCTGAACTAACTATCTATGAAGTCGATAGGGTTGAGCTCTGATAATTCATTCCTGCTTATCTATGTTCTGCACTTGAAATTTGCAGAGCTATCTTCATTTTTATTTTATTTTTCATGTACATGCACGTGTGTGTATATATATTTCCTACAATTACTGGACAACTTGTATCCTTTTCTGAACCTCCTGTCTGCCATTAATGGATTGTAGGTTCCATCACCACCTCGAAGAAAAAGGAGTTCTGTGGACAGAGAAGATCGGTCTCACAAAAGCCACAAGCAAAGTAGACATTCTCACCGACATGAGAGGTCTTCAAGTCGTGATCACTCATTGGATAAAAGAAGTTCTGTGGACAGAGAAGACCGCTCTGACAAGCGCTACAAACGTAGTAAACATTCTCATAGACACGAGAGTCGGTCATCTAGTCGGGATCAGACATCTGATGCTAGGTTGTAGCTCGTAAGTCTTTACTATATTAGGCATGGTGTGAAAATGAATTAGAGCACTAAGCCAATTTAGTCTTGAATGCCAGTTTAGTCTTTATAGTGCTGTAGTAGCAGTAACATATTATTTAACTAAGTTTTTTACTTTGTTATGCATGTTTTTTTTTTTTACTTTTACGTTGAGAAAGGGGCATGGACAATCTAGACCTTTTATGTCAAACACGTTTTCGAACTAGTTTAATTGTAAATATAAATTTTGCCCTCAAAGTCCCTAAATTAATTTTCTCTGCATATTTTGCAAGTTTACCTTTTTGTCCACACAACTTGATTAGAGTATTTATACATTCTTTTTTATTATGTGCTCCACAAATATTTGTTAATAACACGCTTCACCTTAATTTTTTTCAATAACAAAATTTAAATTTTAAAATTAAATATTATAAAAAGCTCATTTAAAAACAAGTGCATCATAAACAAATTTTAGAGGCTGTTTGTTTAGGATCGAATGTATCTGAATGGCTGAATCAGTCAGCCATTAAATACGTTTGTTTTGGATAAAAATCGTCTGAATGGCTGAATCGGCCATATGATTGAGCTGAATGGCTAAGTTAGATTTTTTTTGTTAAAAAACTTAATGAGCAACTGAATGAAGTAAAAAAAATTAAAAAATATTTAAAAAATATTATCTATTATATTATGTAATATTAAATAAATTTACAACAACTTTGAATTTTTTCAGAGGGATAAAATAATAAAATTATGCCATTCAGATATTTCAGACATATCAATTATCAAACAACTTCATATCAATTATCAAACAATTTTTTTCATTCACTATTCAGTCATTTTGCTCATTCAGATTGCTTAGCCATTCAAACTTTTCATTCAATTTTTATCAAACACCCCATCATTACCAGAATTATCAGGAATGGCCATAGGGGGTAAGTTTAACCCTTCAACCCCTTAGTTTGCATAACATTAAAACCCAATGGTAGAATTTGAAAACCTTTTTTTTTTTTTTGTTATAAATATTACCAGGAAACAAGTACGAGGACCTTGGTATGACAGTTACGTGTATGACCCTGATATTCGCAACTTCCACAGGTGGCCTCTAGGCAAGGGTCACTTGCAACTTCCACAGGTGCCCTCTAGGTCAGCTGTTGTCGAAACTCCATATACAAACAGATAAGACTTCCACAGGTGCCCTCTAGGCCCAGCTGTTGTCGAAACTCCATATACAACCTGATAAGACTGACCCGGTCTTGATGCACATAAGTTTATAGGAAAAGAAAGTCGGACATTAATTACCAATAATACAGTACTTGCCAAGCTGGCAGCTTATCATTGGCCAACAAACTCACCGATCATCCAAATAAAAATAACCACATCTAAAAACTAATTCATGAATATCAACTCAGGAATATTTCTTACCAAATTAGTGCAGCACATAACACCCTACCCCAGTAGTTACAGATAATCTGCATAAGCAAGGTTTATGCTATTTCCATGAATTGATCAAGTCGGGAAACATATCCAGAGTTACAGTTACACAAAGTACTACTACAACCTTTCACATTTAATTGCTCTCACTTTTGGAGGTGAGACGGATTTTAAGACTCGCAAGAAACCCATTAAACTTTAGATTCCAAACATGTTTCTCAAGTTCCAGCGTTTCTTATGGATGATGCTGTGATAGGGATTAGGGAGTGGTATACGGGATGTGCAGTCTAAGTCCCAGTTAATTTTTTGTAGCTTCAAAATCAGGGTCTTGTGTCAATAATGCTTGGTATGATGGCCTTCCGACGTCAATTCACGTAGAACATGGTATATAGGAGAAATATGAGGCCCAAACTGAGAAGTGTTGCACCCCCTTGAAATGGGTGCATGTACATCACACCTCCTGGTGGTTGCCAAACTCCAAGTGAACCCGAAATAGGCCATGGACTTGGATCTACCAAATGATAAGAATGCCTCTGAGATTCAATCATAAACTACTTTGCCTCAGTAGTATGTAAACCACTCCATAGAATTGCAATATGAACACGCTAAAATTTTGAGAGTTAGACATCTTTGGCACCAAAGGAACGACGAGTGTAATGACCTCCCTGCCTCCCCACCTTGGATCTGATCAGATTACATTATCATCCTGTGAGGTTAAAAATTTTCATTCTTTCAAGATTGGCAAATAATTGAAGAAGCTATTAAATCTCAGATCATTACAGCACAAAGGAGTCAACTACTAAGGATTAAGGAGGCATCTATGGTATAGTAGCTTACCTTCAAGTGTAATATTAGAGCTAATTTGCCAAGTTTTTTTTTTTCTCAAACACCTTGCCTTAATTCTAGCTCTTCTCATAGTGCCGCCACCACATTTGCAACCTGATAAAGTTTGGAGTTATATCTTAAAAGTAGTAGCCATTGGACAAAAGTTGACCACGTAAATTAGGGGGGAAAGAAGGGAAAAAAATATATAGTTATTTACCATGCTGTCCACACAACCAAGGAAATTAAATTAACAATCTTCAATTGGACAAATATTAGGATATTTACTGACAGAAAAAATAACAAAATCTCATAACAAAGCTTAGAAAAGTGCAGCAGTGGAAAACTTGAGAAATGCACTAATGTAACAAAACCATCATCTGAATTACCACAAATAAGACGCACTAAATTATACCATAGGAACCATAGATTTCTGGACAAAATATACAATATCAGAGTAACGAACAGTATTAGGAAAAGATATAAGAGCCTTCAATTTGAGTTTGAGCTAAAAAAGAATTGCAAGTTGAAGACAGGAAAACCGACTTATACAGAAACCGATAATAATAAGGCTGTAAATGAGTAGGGATTAGTACAGCTGAGCCTTGACTCACTTAAAAATCTATCGAGCTCAAGTCTGTCTAGATCCAGCCTACACAACTGAGTAGGGATTAGTAGCGCTAAGCCTAACTCACTTAATGATCTATCGAGCTTATTGAGCTCAAGTCTGTCTAGATTCAGCCTACATAACTGCTGCTAAGCTACATCATTCAATACCCTAGCTACTCACAAGCCTTCTGTTCTTACAGCACATTTTTATTTTTATTGTTTAATTTTATTCCATTAAAGAGAAGCAAGTGTGGAACACCAAAAATTTCTCATAGTTGATGGTCTAATTCATTTGTTTGTTTTGGAGCGTCAAACCAAATTCAGGTCAAGAAAACATTACCTCTCACTCTTGGATATAACCATGAGAAGATTTTTCTTGTTATTAATTATACTAATCAAAACAAAAAAGTAAAAGATAAAAACTCTCTCCTCAAATTAATTATATAACTTGATTAGAAAATTGTGTACACACACACATATATGTACTTCTTTTTTTTTTGATAAAAGAATAAATTTTATTAATAGAGAAGAAAGGATACAATAAATGGGGGACAAGAAATCCATCATCAGCAGACTAAAAGATCAAAAACAAAAAAAAACACTTAAAAAAGTGCAGCCCTCCAATCTCTACATAAATCAATAACACAGATACCTCTAAAAGCCCCCATAGCAGAAGCCCAAAGAGACGCAAGAAAAATAACTTTTATCATTCAATAGTTTTAAGGATAAGTAACTTTCTCTAAACAAGATAGAAAAGAAGGCACACTCCTATAAAATTTTGGCATCCCTCTTACTTCCAAATCCTCTAAAACAAATTAATAACATATCTTCTACCGTAGCAGGACACTCACTCCTCTCTTAGCACTCCAAAGAGAGATCTCCACAATCCCCAAGCAACAGGAGAATGTAAAAATAAATGAGCACGTGTCTCATTACTTTGCTGGCACATAAAACAAATGTCTGGAGATAGAACTTTGTAAGACCTGCGACCTTGATAAAGATCATTAGTATTTAATCTTTGTAAAACCACAGACCACACAAAAGCCTTGACTTTGAAAGGGACCTTGGCTTTCCAAATGTATGAAGCCAATGGAAATGGATGAGGAATAATAGACCAAGTCAAAAAAGAGGAGTAACTCTTACAAGAAAAAGACCCAATTGAATCTAAAGTCCAGATACGCTTATCAAAATAAATGAACCAAATCAAGCAATATTAGCAAAGATTCCAAATCCGTGAGATTCTGAAGAAATAAAAATCCCAAAAAAGTGAGTTCCCATCACGCTTTATGAAGTTAGAAATGGGAGCTTCATAAAGTGAAGAAATACGATAAAAACAATTAAAAACAAGAGAAAAATGGTTATCTCCCAACCAATAATCCTCCCAGAATCGAATTCGATGATCATCCCCAACTCCATATTTCAAATGTCGAATAAAGGAAGTATAACCTTAGGAGATGAATTTCCAAGGACTTGCATAAGTAACAAAAATCCCAGGTCTAGCATCCCAGCCATTCAAAAGCATGCCGAATTTGCTCCTAATAACCTTATGCCAAAGGGAATGAGGTTCCAAAGGAAATCTCCAAAGCCATTTACCAACCAGAGCAACATTCTTTAGGACCAAATTACCCAGCCCCAAACCTCCCTCCTGCTTAGAAAGACACTGTTTTCCACCCAACCAAATGATCCTTCCTCTCATCACCAGCTCCCGACCAAACAAAATATCTCATTAACTTTTCTAGTGTCTTAGCTACACTAACTAGGATCCTAAAAAGAGAAATAATATAGGGGTATACTAGACAAGCAAGCCTGAATCAAAGTAATCTTACCCCCCAAGGAAAAATACGCACATTTCCACCTGTTTAAATGTTGACTCACTCTTTCAATTACCAGATCCCAAAACGAGACTGACCTAGGATTCCCACCAAGCGGGCCCAAGGTAAGTAAGTGAAAATTCCTCAATTCTACAACCAACCAAAGACGAATACGCTAAAATCTCCCCCATATCTATGTTGATCCCAGCTACACTACATTTAGACAAATTAAACCTCATACCAAAAATAGCTACAAAAATTTGAAGATAGTTAACACATTTTTAAAACCTTAGAGCCCCTCTGAAAGAAAGAAAATAGTATCCTCAGCAAATTGGAGGTGAGAAACTGTCACCTCCTCATGCCCAACTACACAACCTGCGAGGATACCAAACATCAACAACTAAAGTAAACAAGATAAGTGATAAAGGGTCTCTCTGCTCAAACCTCAAGAAGACTAAACAAAGACTTGGACTCTCCATTCAGAATCACAAAAAAATGAAAAGAGACAAAACACTCTTTCATCCAAGAGCGTCATCTAACTCCGAAACATTTCCTCTCTAACACCTTATCCAAGAAGCCCCAACTAACCCTATCATAAGCTTTTTCAAAATTTAGTTCAAGCACGAAACCATTTCTCCCTCTACAATGTACATCCTCCACCACTTCATTTGCTCCTAAAGCTAATCAATAATCTATTTGCCACCCCCAAAAGCACTCTGAGAACTCAAAATTGTACCCCCAACAACATTAACCAATCTCTTAGAGAGAACTTTAGTAAGAATTTTATACACACAAGTCACAAGACTTATGTGTCTAAAATCTGTCACCTTAACAGAGCGATCCTTCTTAGACACTAGAGTAATGAAGGTAGAATTAATATTTTTTCCAATAATACTTGCAGCAAAAAACTCTTTAAAAACTCTAATGAGATCATCTTTCACCACATCCCAATTTGTATGATAGTAAGTCATCATAAACCCATCAGGACCAGGAGTTTTCTCTCTGTCCATTTCAAAAAAAGCTCTCTTGATTTCCTCCTCCGTAAACAACTCTTTTAACCAAAAACTCTTCTCTCAAAATAGGACACCAATCTAAACCTTCCACCATAGGCCTTTCCTCAACCTCCTCCTCAAAGAGTTCTCTATAAAAATCGATAATTTCATTAGCAATCAAATCAGAATTTCTCACCATCTCACCCAATTTAAGCTCTAACTCCCTAATAAAATTTCTACAATTTCTACCACTCGCAACCTTGAGAAACAGTCTTAAATTACAATCTTGGTCCTTCACATTCATTCGTGAAGGTACTCCTAATGGGTTGAAGACCATATCAACAAGTCTTCCATCTTGCAAATAAGGCATATCTTGTCCTTTTGATTTTTCATTTATTTCTTTTTCATATTGAAAAAAAATGAAAAAGAAATAAGAATGGGAGATGTTAAGCTTTTTATCAGTTCTGCCTCCAACTAGCTTCCTCACACAAAGTCACCTCCTCAAACTCATTATGCAGCTGAGCTCGTCTACCCATCAAATCCTCTGAAATATCACTACTTTCCTCGATCCTATCAATCTCATCTATATCCTTCAAAATTGTTTTCTTCCTATCTCTCACATCGCCAAACACCTCCTTATTCCACTCTTTTAACTTACATTCAACATGCCCCATCTTTTTCATAAAAACAAAACCTCTCCAACCCACACAACCACTCTCACTCCACCATTGCTTATCAACTTGGAGAAATTGGGATGAGAAATCCACATATCTCAAAACGAAAAGGAGTGGGGCCCCATTTGAGAGGGTTAGATTCTAAGACAACAAGAAAATGATCAAAAACTACTCGCGAAAGAACTTCTTGCCCCAACTCAGGAAAAACATCCTCTCAATCATTACTAAACAAAAATCGATCAATACGAGTTGCCTTTGTACGTTCACCAAGAACTGACCAAGTGAACCAGGCATTCGAAAGAGAAATATCTCTTAAATTGCAATCTCTAATAAATTTATCAAACCCCCTCATACTTGTAGAAGTTCTTGACCCACCAAATTTTTCAGAAGAAACTCTAATAACATTAAAATCTCCAACAATACACCGACGAGAAGAACGAAGCCCATAAAGATTATAAAGCTCCTCCCAGAAAACACATTTATTTCTAGGCTGATTAAGGCCCATACACCGAAGAAAACCACTAATACCCATGCCCTCTAATCTCTAAATGAACAGAAACTGAATAAATGCCCAAAACAAACTCAAGAGTCGCACACCGAGTATCCCAAATGACAATAATACCTCCAGAAGCCCCACAAGATGGAAGAAAAACCCAATCTTTAAACCTCGAATCCCAAATATTCATAATCATCATATCGGTAACCAACTCCAATTTAGACTCTTGACAAAAGACTATATCAGGGGCAATCTCAGAAATTAACTCCCTAATCAACCTCCACTTACGCCTATTCCCTAGACCTCTCACGTTCCAACTTACAATCTTCATACAAAATATTTTTTAAGGCCGCCTCTCCTTCCCAAGACCTCCCCATGGTTCACTGATGACTGAAGCCGATGCAACTCTTTACTCCACTTTTTCTTCTTAGAACCACTCTCAATAGACTTAGACTTGACCTGTACCCTAACATCATTTCTTGTCGGACTAACCAACCTAATCCCCATCCTATCCAACACTCCTTGAAGATCCCTGTCCTCATCCATTGCCCCTAAAGGATTAATGACCAAGACTTATCCCTTATCCCTTATCCCCTCCTTCCCTTTGGCAATGCGGTATCAAAGAGACAAGTTTAGCATCCAAAGGAATCGATAAAATTCCCTTCCCTGAATTTTTGCTCCCCACAACAGACCTTAAAGCATCATCCACCATTAAATTATAACAACCATTAGAACAACCATTAGAATGGTGAGAAGAATCATGAGCATGTGAAGGAACAAAAATATTAGGAACATCAGAAGGCAAAGGAGACTGTACAGAAGAAAGCACAAAAGACTATTTTTCATCTAAGTAGATGTTGTTGGTAGTCTCTGAATCCACACGATTACTATTTAAATTTTGAGGAGGTGCAGACACAACAAAATTATCTCTATCATCCGAATTTTGCCCATGTACAACCAAATCCTGCATATTCTCCTTCGCTTGAGTCCACAATATATTAGTTTTTACTTTTACTTTTGTCATATAAATATCAATTCTTGTAGATTTTCACTTTTGTATAAGGGCTAAATACACTTATGTTACACCAAGTTTCACCCTCATAATTTAGCCCTTAAACTAATTGGCCTAATTATTTAACCCCTAAACTACCTAATTTCACACAATGTTCCCCTCAAATTCAATTTCCGACTAAAATTGGTTGGAATACTCGACTCGGCCGACAACCCAATTGATTTTATACAGTTTGTCCGTATTCAGATAAGGTTTGATTTCATTAAAAAATTAAAATATTTCTAATGCCAATGAATTCTAAGTACAATGTCCCCCCCGCCCCCTCCTCCAAAAAAAAATCAATTTCCGACTAAAATTGGCAGGAATACCCGACTCGGCCGACAACCCAATTGATTTTATACAATTTGACTGTATTCAGATAAAGTTTGACTTCATTAAAAAAATTAAAATATTTCTAAGTACAATTATTCAACGACTGTTTCGTATTAATAAATTTGAGTTATTAAGGTTTTCTATTGAAAGAACTACAATGAGTGAAATTTATGTACTAGTGAGTCAATACAAACCTTACTATTTGGAAAATAAAGTCCAACAGTAGATACTCTTTTCCACATGGTGGGAGAAGATAATAACAAAGTCATTGAAAAATAGGTTGAGCAACAAACAAACCAACTCTAGATAACATGAATTTGTTCTCCTTTGAGCCTCTAATTACTAGTTGTGTACACTAACATACATAGAGAAATAAAATGACCAAAAATAGAAAATAAAAAAGAAAAAAATAATTGCCAGGTGAATTACATGTGTATATATTACATATCAAAAGAAAACTGTCAGGCAAATAGATGAGAAAGCTTATTCCATCAACTTGAGCTTTATTTCAAGTTGTAAATATTTAGTTTGCTTTATAATCATGCCCTTGACATCTGACAATCTACTAATAACACAAAATTAAAATCATTCAGAGTAGATAAATGAATTGCTCAAACCACAGAAAGATATAGAAATTATATGAATACTCGCTTTATAATCATGTCCTATTCTATACAGAGAAATTCATGCCTTGACATCTTTTTTTTTTATAAACATGCCTTGACATCTGACAATATACTAATAACACAAAATTAAAATCATGCAGAGATAAATGAATTGCTCAAACTCTAGAAAGATATAGAAATAAATTGAATAGCAGATCATTTAGAAAGAGAAACCTAGTCATCCAACAGATAATGCCAAAGTTTTAAGGAATATGATACATACGTTGACAAATCTCATGACGAAGTTGGATTGCAACTTGCGCATAACTCTAAGTCATAAGATAGAACAATAATGTGTGGGTCCCTTCTTAATTCCTTCATATCCCATGTATCCACATACATCGACATTTAATATCGACATAAATTTGTCGTCATATGTATTAGGACTCAATTTTTAATGACAATGAATGTGGCGAATAAAGTAACTTCCATTTAAGCAGGGAATCCAATCAGCAATTCATTAAGACAACCTGCATTAAAAAATAAAGTACCTTCCATTCAAGCAGTGAATGTGGCGAATAAAGTACCTTCCATTCAAGCAGGGATTCCAATCAGCAATTCATTAAGACGACCTGGCATTAAAAAATAAAAGTAATGCACTTATGTTATGTTTTCACTAATCAAAATTACCAAATATAGAAATTTCACACTGTATAAAGAATAAATTTTACTATATCAACCAGTTGCTTGTGAGTTTAGCTAATAAATATAAATTGAATAAAAACTGAGAAACCAAGTGCAGATATCCACCAGAAAGATGCTATATGTAGGAAAGTCACAAAAACTACCAAAATCCCAAACAAACAAAAAGAATTTGGGAGAATCAAACTTTATGGAAATTCAACATCCATCCAATAACTCGGTCTGATTTGAATTTTAGACAGTGTCCAACCCAAAAACACAATAAATTCTTTTTCAGGAAACTATCTTTCATAACTATACTCAACTCAACAAGCCGTTTCTCCTAATCTACTAGGAAACTATGTTTCATAGGTATATCAAAACCTGTAGGTCACCTTAATGAATTTATTGTGTCAATATTTTTATGTAGGTCAACAGTAGATTTTGGGTGGTTTTTGCGGAAATAAAGGGTGATTTACTCAACCAAACACAATTGTTACCTAGTTCATAACTTCTACTAATCCATGGACAAACTCTAAATAGAGAAACTCCAAAGTATCTTCTTGCACCCGATTCAATGATTTTTTAGTTTATTCCCACTTGCTTTATCTATTGGGCATTAAGTTTGAATGTGGCCCTATCCGTAAGTACTATGTTACCCTTAAGTTCTTTCTATATTTGCATAAATCTTGGGATTAGAAAAATATAGACAAGATGCATAAATGCGAATTAGTTAGTATTTTCTGTAAATAATTATAAGCATTAATAGGCATAAATCAATTGATATGAAGATGCTAAATTAGTTAATCTATCTGGCATATATGGAAGATACACAATTAGCAAGTAATGACATTTATTTTTTCCCCATTCTTGTAGGTAACTTAGTACCTTAAAGGTAAGTTATTAAGTTGTATTTTGGACTTTTATAGCATGGTCCGCCAAAAGGAGAAAGATATTCAACTGAAAGGCAAAAGATGCAACCCAAGATTTAATCATACAGTTCAGCAAAGCCTCCCTCCATCCATGAGGCCTTAAATTTGATTTTATAATGCAACATTTTGAAATAATATGAAATCCACAAAGCCTAATCACATTAGTTATCAATTTAACATGCTTTAAACAAATTAAAAATATAGAATTTTATATGCACAACTGATTTTCCCCCTTTTGGTGAATCTCACTGAATAGAATATCAGCAAGGACCCCTTTTCACCCTTTTATGCGTTAAAAGTTATATAACTTATGACAAATGTTTAATGTATCTGAAATTTTCCTTTATCCTGATTATAAAATTATATTATTTCCTAATATATTTAAGCTTAATTAGACAAGGAGAGTGGATAAGTCTGTAAAAATACTTGCACCCTAGAAAATCTAGAACTTAATGCTGATATAATGTCTCCAATAAGCCATCATCATTAAAGAAAATAACTTTTTTAAGTAAAACAATAATGTTAAGTTTAACAAAACGTGATGGATAACAAAGGAAAAGGAAAAGGAAAAAAAAAATCTAAAATAATTCTAGGGATTTATCAAGTGTCCATTGACTTAAATTTTAAGACTGCATTCGATATTAGATTTATTAGGATGACTTTTCCTTTTTTTTCACTTTTTATATTTGATATCTCACTTTCATTTCCCTCAAGATTTCCAAGTTGCAAACATAGCCTAAAAGATTTTCTTTCATCTCAAACATTTTTCTTAAAGATAACCTAAAGTTGGGAAATACTGACACAAGGCCAAGGTGTAGGGTTTAGCATGTTAAAATTATTGCAAAGACCAATATTGAAACTTCGAGGCAAATTTAAATGGCCCCTATATTGCCTCTTCAGGGCCTGTCAAAACTTAATGAGAGCATTTATTATTTCAGCATCAGGTTTTTATAATTAAAACTGCGAAAATGCAACTTCTGGTCCTACACCCAATATATATATATATATATATATATATATATATATATATACACATCATGTATTTTATAAGTTTTAGATTCCTTTATGGCTTACCTATCAAAGAAAAAAAAAACCTTTCACCTAGATATATTCTTCAGGAATCATTTATAACTCTTTTTACCATTTCTGTATGTTCTCTTATTGGTTTTAAATTTGTGTTTATATTTTCACGTTAAATACATCAACCTGTATCAACAAAAGGGAAAGACCTTTTATTACCAATTTATACATGGACTGGTCCACTGGAACGTTTTTTATTTCCACATTGTTTGCAACACTTCATTTAGAGTGTGAAAGATTTTAAGACGTACTGAAGGTAACACTTGAAATATATTAGAATTTTTGTAAAATACCTAAAAATATAACATTTGAACATATTGAAATATATACAAGTGCCATATTTAGAT
Organism: Aralia elata; assembly: GCA_034770075.1. NCBI lineage: Eukaryota > Viridiplantae > Streptophyta > Magnoliopsida > Apiales > Araliaceae > Aralia > Aralia elata. The sequence goes on from CM068384.1 coordinate 23,055,946, forward strand.
ATGCGTTCGACACACCATAAAAAATATGTACCACAAGCACTAAAACAAGTGTTGCCAACAATGTGAGATGGAGGGTTTTTTTTTTGAATAAAATTTTGGTTAAATCTTTATAAAGTCAGCTAGACCACCACTTCTCATCTTATTTACTGACTGGAGAAAATAAAAAATTTATGTACACAGCAGTCAGTATAGCCATACAATGATGGTATTGGGAGATCACTAAAGAGGTATGGGCGTTATCATTTATGCTTTTCGGGGTTGTTTGGTTGATGACTAGAACAGAACAGAATTTATCAAATGCTTGGAAGGGAGAAAGAGCCCCCAAGAGGAGCAGAAAGCATAGAGATATGTTGCCACATTGTTTATGCTATGTTATTTGGAGGGAGAGAAACTATAGATATTGTGTAGAGGAGCATCAATGTCGATATTAGTTTATTGTTCTTGAACCTCCTTATGGCACAATGAATCGTATCCATTTTATGACGACTACAATATTACTCCCATATATGTAGCAAACAGTTTGTTTCTTACCTGATTGTAGAACAGTAAAAATGAAGTCAGTTGCTATGTCCTTTCTCTACGAACACCACTTCTTTTTTAGATATCCTTTATTACTGACACGATAGACAAACTAATTTATTCCTTCTGAAGATATCAATGTAGCTTTAAACACCTAGGATCAAGTTGTTTAGCATCCGAGCAAGGCCCATATACACTTCCTCAGACTATTTCTAAACTCTTGCAGGGTATAAAGTATAAGCATGGCTCATAACAGCTAAACGGAGGCATTTGAGCCTCAAAATTCTACTACTTGACTCACTTTGCCCATCTGCAAGCGCAGTAATGTTATAAGTATGGTCGTATATCTCCCAGTAGAGCTTTAAAGGGAAGCAGTCTGCTTGCTTAGGGTTTATGGTTATTTATAGCAGACAAAAACAATCATTAATCCACCAATAAATGATTAAAGAAATATAGCTTCCATAGATGGGTAAACTAATTGCTATATCCATGGGCTTAGCCTCCATTTCTTTGTCTAACATATTTAATTTACATTTAACCAGCTTTCAACTTGGTATATTTTATCATATAATAATAAGAATTTTACACCAAAGAAAGAGTACAGAGTGAACAAGAATTCTACCAAAGAAAATAAAACGTGGAAGAAGTACAAAATCCTTTCTCAAGCATTCGTTAAATGCGAAGAAAGCACATTTGACTACCACATAAATCTCCTTCACCGCCTTTCTAGTAATTCATAGTGCGTTAACCAAGTAAACCAATTAGCTTATTTTATAAAAGCAGTGATATCAAAAGAATTCATTAAAAATTTGATGGATCCAAATTTTCATTTGGAACCATGGACAAAATCAATTCATTGCTTTTTGCAACCAAAGGATGTAAACTTTAGGAGATAGGACAAGTACCATTTATCAGTTAAAAATTCATGGAGTCGGTTGATCGTCCACATTTTAAGTTTGAAATCCTTTTGAAACGAAAAGGGAAGTTGTTTTCTTAATTGTTTCGGAAACTCAAATGTTGGAAGAAGCAAGTTTTTCAAAACGAAGCATTCACAAGCCTGCCACTGCTTCAGATCTTACTAACAGGAAGAGTGCCAGTTTAAAAGATGGAACTTCTTCCTATTACCATGCCTATATAGATTTCTTTTCTACTTTAGACAAAAATAAATAAATAGTAAAGCTCATACTGCTGCCTACAAAGAATTTTTTATAGCTATACACCTAGAAGCAGGAGCATATTTATAGAACCAAATCCAGGAGACAAAATCTTCATAATCCTAGATAACTCTTCTCTCAAATACCTTTCAGGCAATCCATATACGAATAATACAAAGTAACATAGATACCTAACAGGTCTAGCAATTACTTATATGCTTAAGCGAAGACCACAATACCACTTATTGGGTAGTAGCAATATCAAAGATAGCTAAGGAGTGAGATGAGATGAATCTCCATTGCATGACCTCAATTTTTGCTATTATGTTTCTAGCTTCTAAGCACAGACTTTAGCCTCCCAATATGAAGCACTACTTTCATCAGCAAAGCTGTTCAAGGAACTCCTCGCAGTGCTTGCTCACATGCAAGAGCAAGGATATACTACATAGTCTATATTCAAAGCTTCCTTTTTTGTTCTTAGCCTTTCCTTCTTAGTATTTTTTATATTTCTGAGTTCTCCACAGCATTTTTTTTAATTATTCCAACATTCTCTTCTGTAACTTTTTTTTAAGAAAAATACTTAACAAGAACATAAAACTCTTAAAAACCAGCATGACTCATAAACTTGTACAGTGTACACTAGTAGCACATTCTAGTTAACCAAATAAGAAAAGCTAGTATTCTTCTGATACCTTAAGTAAGTCCACATTATACTTCCAGGATTAGTCCATTACTCAATTTCATCATTGCTTCATTCATCAGGAAATTTCCAAACATCTGGCATTTTATAACTTTGTCTACTCTGCTCATATATTCCAGATCAAATCTGCAATCATTAGAAGGCTTTCAGCTACCACTTTCATTCTTAGCCAACCCCTTCTTTCTATTTGCCTTCTTTGCAGCCTTCCTTTTGCTTTGAATTTCACGTACATATTCGGCCACAAGGACGTGGAGTTTGGGAGTAACAACATCAGTGCAGGAGACGTTTAGACCAGTTTTCCTCAGGGCTCGGTTGAGATGATTTTGGGCCTTCTGCGTATGAGTATTGCAGAGAGAAGGAACAGTGGAGCGCAATATTGGCTTTCCGCAAGTTATAGTACCTGCCAGAGCACTAGATATAAAGAAATTTAATTAAAAATCCTCCAAAGGAATTTTCTAGCACAGTGGATCTCAGTATTTAGCAGAAACCATATATTAGGAAAAATAGAAAAGATAAAAATAAAATAAGACAAAATGATGTAGGAAAATGAAATCTTTTGCAAAAGTGCTTTAAATAAGTTTGTTTTTGTTTTTTTCTTCTTACAAGCATAGCATAAGAGAAAGTGATAATAAGACTCCTAGTTGGGTTCACCACCAAACATGTATAAGGGATAACAAAACAAATACATGAATTTAAAACAATCAAAGGATAGAATGACTAACCTTTTTAATAAAATAGAGATTTATTAGATAAGAGAGAGATTTAAAAATGATAAGAAGTAAAAAATGATAAGTCGAGGATGAGCAATCCTCCTAAACCAAAAAAGTGGAATATATAAATCCCTTAAAAGAGACTTCTCTCCCTTCTCTATGCAAATCTAAACACAAAGTCCATCACTGAAGACCGCAAAGAAGGCAGAAAAGTAATATTTCCCAAAGGAGATGAAAGACATGAATTGATAGCAAAATATCTGAATATTCCTCTCCATCCAAATACCCCAAGGTTTAGCAAAGCAACCACACTGCAAGAGCACCTTACCATCTCTTTCAACTAAAGCCCTGAAACCTGGTAAGAAGCAACCCTTCAAGTCCCACTGCACAAAGCTCAATATTCACCAAAAAAACACAAAAAATGAACAGCACAATTTCCACAACTCGGGGCAGTGGAGACACAAATGAGAGTTACCCTCCCTAGGTTTTACACATTGCCATGATCAAAAAGACAATTTAAAACATGCATTAAAAAAGATGATATATTAGACAACTAAGTGAATTTTGACTTTTTGTTATTCTATTAACCATGGCTTTGAAACAACTACATTGTCATGCTTGCGGTGACTTATTTGGGATGCTAATCCAGTCAAGTATAACAGTCACAATTATTTGAAGTATAAACTAATATTTGGGTCACTCCTCACCTAAGTCAGGTAATATGTACTTTCTAAATTCTATTCCATTGCGAAGATGATGTTAGCATAACTAGATAAGTAAATAAATACACTGTACGAGCCAAAGGGGCAAATCAAAAATACAAATGCACTATCAATTGAATAGAGGAAATAAAAGGCACATCTATGCCCCCAAGAAAATCAAAACCCCACCCCTATACAAGTGAGCCTCAAAAACAAATTACCAACACTAGGCGTCAACCACTCCATGTCTGCAGCAATTTGAAATTGACTTCGACATAACTCAAGAACTACCGCACAAAGAGAACATAAAAATCCACAAACTCCTCTGCATATGGAAATGTAGAAGTGATCAATCGTATCTTCATGGTTCAAAGTTGTAGTAGCGGTCTAGATTTCGAAAGGAGATATTTTAACTCGATTTCGGGTGATACGCACCATTATGCTAGTTAGGAGCTTTAAGAAAAATGGAAAATTATGAAAGAAAAAAAAATGATAATCTAAATTGTAAGGGCAACAAGATGGATCAATTAGATAAACAGAAAAACACCAACTAGTACACATAGCATTGTCTGAATGATAATACAGACATGTCACATATTTGTCTAATGTTTATACCTATTTTGCCTTGATTTCTTAGTTACGCTTTTTTTTCTCCTAAAATTTTTTATTATTCGCTATTATTTATCCCCGTTACGACAAAATTTTGCCTATACACATCATTGCCATTGATAATGCTTGAAATTACAATTCGTAACTCGTTAAAGAAGCAGTGCCTAAAAATACAAATCGAGTCTCCAATATTTTGGCAACTCGGCCATTTCTTTGAAGTGACCAGAGTTACCATATACTCTTATTGACCTAACGAACCGCATATTGGTACTTACGTACCCAAACACAATACTCTTACGTACCAATACTCTAAATTTAGCATACCGAAAAATTTCCTTGTTGTTTTACTTATAATTGCACAAATATCAATATTCTAACTTAGTATTGAATACTCAAATATTACATTTGTCCTAAATTATTTATAAAACAATCAACTTGTTGATTCAACTAAAAATTTTCTATAAAACTTAGGTTTATTTCATTTAGGTTATAAGAGAATTCCTAAATATAAGAACTTATATAAAAATACCCTAGCTTATCGTGTTTTAGTTATGTAGCGTACCGTATACCCATATTCGTACCGCGTATCAAAACGAACTACGTTCCGGTTAACACTACTTTGAACCATGTCGCTGCAACACAAGACACACCTACTCGCAAACCAATGGTCGGTCTATGGGTAATAAATAGTGAAGAACAGTTGTTCCATGTATATGAACAGTAATAGGGTTTGGGTACTTTAAAGCTACTACGTTTGGGGATTGAAAAGGGAATAATTTGGACTTTATGCTGTGTGATGTTAAAGGCTGAGCATGGGAGTTTTAGGTCTGACTATCTAAATATAAGAAGCAGAAAATAAATATTGAAAAAAAAAACAATAAGAGAAGATAAATAAAGGTAAAACTTAGTGTCTCACCAAGGCCTCCTAAGAATCACCTAGAATGTCATTGTAGTTTCGCCATTAGAGAGAGAGAGATGAGAAAATATATAAATAAATAACATGCTGACAATTACCACTGAGCATCTTAATTTAACTGTCAAATAGAAAGCTTGCATACATAGAAGTAAAGAACCCTACCTATAAAGGAAAGGATTTCAAAATGTAACATAAAAGAGTTCTGAACTAATAAATACTTCTAATCCAGATCAACCGTCAACGTGGGTCTATATATACACATCACCCAAAAAAAATTTATTGACTTATTGACTAACAATATCAACATTAAATAAAATCATAAGTACTAAATATACCCACTCCACCTACTCTAAAAAATGAAACGATCTATGACAATGCTAATCTAAATAAATATGAAACGAAGAATCTAGTATCCTGAAATATAAGTCTCCTTCATCCACGTAAGTTCCACCTTGAAAGGTACATTTTAGCAATTTTATAATTTTCCATGTACTTTTTTGTGGAATGCATCACAAGCCTATGTAGAAACATAGTTCTAATTAAGCTCCATGATTGATCTACTGTCTAGCTTGTAATCTACATCACGCCCTCATTCCTCTTGTTTCAACTTTCATGTGAAGTACGCAACTTAGTAGTTATGTTGTGATACGATGTACTTAGATAATTTATGTCGTTTCTTTTAATGGATTACAAGTACACATGTATGATATTCTTTCGTAACCATATAATATTTGTTAAATTACAAGTTTAAATTGGCTTTTTTATTTAAAAGAGAAAACAGATTTAGCAGTGTAATTTCATGCTAATAATTACCTAATTAAGTAAACAAAGAAAAAAGTTCATAAAACAATTCCACAAGCTTGTGGAGAATAAGTGTAACACCCCAGCCTCACTTGGAACATGTGAGACAATTTGGTATGTATATAAAGCCCCAAGTTACTATTGATAGTACCTTCAATTATGAAATTTTGGGTGAACCTATGGTAAGCTAAAATAACCCAAAAATATACTATTGGACTAGCGGTTTAAGGTTTTGTTTGGATGGATTTGATTCAATTCGGACTCGGCATTTAACCCAAAATAATTATTCTGGACTCGGAATTTGACCCGGGTTGTTACAAGAAGCAAAGGTTGTTGATGCAGGACATATTTAAGATGAAGAATTAATGAAAAATAAACTATGATTTAAACTCCACGTTTAAATCACTGGGATCTCTCAAATGTATCAACTCCACGTATCAACACCAAAATGGATAAAATACCTCAACGGTATGAATAAAATAATCAACTTCAATATCAATAGTATGCAGTCTAAAATACTTGTGGAGATTACATCACTATTTAAAGAGACTCAAAACCCTAATATTACTTGAAAATAATAAAAGTACTAAACAACTAAAATACCCTTATTAATAATTTTTAATCACGAATTAAAGTCCTAAATCCCCACTAATAAATAAAATACATAAATCACATCAACTACTTTTATATTAAACATAATAAAAACTCCAAATAATAAATATAAAAAATCTCTTCTTTGTTCTTGACTTGGAGTCCCCATCATTCTCCTCTTGTTGGAGAAAACTCGACCTCAAGTTTTATAATATGATAAAATAAGTCATGAACTCCTCTACAATGGAAGAACATTTTGGAACACCTTTGACAGCATCATCACGCGGTCATAGTTGTTAAGGCGTTAAGTCGAGGCGAGTCGGTGGTCAACTGCTTAAGCGACTAGTCGACTAGGCGCCCGACTAGTCGTCCATAAAGCGATGAATTATTTACAACATGCATTTTATATATAAATAAATACATATATATATATATTATTTATTTTTCAATTCACAAGCACACTAAGCATAAAAAAAATTACCCACAAGCATCTTAAATATAATTAACACTACATTAGTGCATTACAATTCATAGACTCAAAACATATAATCTTAATTTTATTTATCATACATATATAATATAATATTAATATTTATTTATCATGTATTATATATAATGTTAATATTTATTTATCCTACATATATAATATAAAATTAATATTTATTTATCTGATATATAGTATAATATTAATATTTATTTATCATGCATATATATAATATAATACTAATATAAACTATGTGCTGTAATTTACAGTTTATTAGTAGTACACAGCTGTATAGCATTATTTTGTGGGTTGAGTGCTTTGTTTGCTTACAGAGAGTCAAAGTCTACTCATGAGTCAAAGTACTCAGCAATTGCCATTAACAACATAACACGTGTTGATGTATGGTGTAATATGTGTAGTGTAAGCCAACTAATATATGCATAAAGCCATAGACCATTTAACTTTTACTGAGTGTTGACTAGTGACTACTGACTGCTGACTATTGACTCAATGGCTCTTGTAAGGAATAAGTACATAAATTATAAAATAGATTATATATACTTTCAAATACATGGAGAGAGTCCTGTTGCAAAACAAAACCAAAAAAATAGCAGATGAAAGAGAAATTTAGGAGATAACAGATTGGAGAGAGACACGATCCAAGATCAAGGAGAAGGACATCAGAAGAGAAGATGGGACAAATGATTGAACCACTATTTTCTTCTTCTCCTCCTTTCTCTCTTTTTTGTTTTTCATTGATCTGGTTATTTCTCACAATGATACGGTACGACTTTCGTCCAAGGCGACGCCTAGTGGTCTTGGTTCGACGACTTAGGAAACAAAGTGCTCGTCTTTGAGCCATTCACCAAGTCGCACCCTCGACTAGCTCTTTTCGCACCGCCTGGACGCTTAGTCGTCGCCTAGTCGACGACTAGGCGACGACTTGATAACCTTGCACGCGGTAAGGCTCAAAAATTTTTGGAAAGAGAATTGATGAGAGCATCGCTGTGCTAAAAAGAAGCTTTCTGGAACGACAAAATCAACAATGTTAACTTGGATTGGATCAACTTCTCGAATCGTCCTTTCTACAGTAACGAACAACTCAAAAGCAACTTTAGAGTTTTTCTCAATTTGTTGCTCATACACAATCTCTGGTTCAACTTTTGAAACTTCAAGAATTTCCATGGACACGTCACAACTGTTTGTAACCCCAAAATTGGGAATATCCTCTTTTTCTTTCTCTAGCTCTGCTTGAATATGTGCCCGCAAGTCAATAAGGCCTTCTTTTATAGAAGAGATGTCATCTCTTATAAAAGAGATGTTATCTTTTATAGAAGGACATATAGAAACCATTTCATGTGTAGCCTTTTTGAAGTTCTTTTACCTAAAAAATGTTCAGTAAATTACGATTGGAGCACAAGTATAGGGGCTGGAGGCTACATCACAGAGGGTTAGAGATTTGAGACTGTTTCCCCCTCCCCCCCCAAAAAAAGGCCTTCTTGTCCTCCAATTTATTCTCTCCTCTTCTACTGAAAGAACTTTTCTTTTTCCTAAAACACATTACATCATACTGGTGATACATCACATATCCTCTCTTTTCTTGTGGATAAGTTAGAGATATCATCCATTTGTTAGTTAATTATACTTTTTCTTTTTCTGTAAGTAAATTAATTATTCCTTTTGTGTTTGTTTTTAAAATGAAATAATATTAGTACTTACGGATTTAGAAGTAGTGGGTAATGGCTAGTGATTCTACTACTTTTAAATCATAGGGTATTTTGTTCTCATGGAATTGTGTCGGAGCTTCAAAAAAAAGGTAACACCAAACCCCTCCTCTCGCTTAATTAGATAGTATAAAGATAAAGTCATTAGGAACTATCAATATTCCAAATTTCTACAGTTATAAATGATGTAGGACAAAATTGGAGATGAACAATAAATAATTGGAAAATCAAAGGAAGAACTAACTTGGATGTTGCTTCGCACACCACTACCTCAAGGATTTCTCAACCATATAATAGAGACAATTTGATCGCAGTCAAAAAATAAAGTAAATGAACTCACACTTCCAAAAGTAGATAGCACGCTTATTTGTACGTAACTATGTACGGCCCTTCAGAAAAAAGAAGCGCTTCTTTCCTTTTTGTTTTTTTTGGTGGAGGGGATTGTCTCACCCAAAAACCAAAAAGATCCACATCAGTTGATCAGTTAAAATACCAATAGGCTGCAAGAAAATTCTCATAAACTGACAAAGCTAACTCTTCTTTACACACAAAGGAATTTGCTAATGAGAATTCCCCTTAACAGTCACGCACCAGCATGCAACTGCTTTTTAGTTTTGATAAAATAATAACAGTCACGCACCAGCTGAAACAAATAAGGTGAAAGCAACACTCTGATTTGGGCAAGTTAATAGAAGATATGATCTTCAGTGTCACACCATAAGTAATAAAAAGTTATTACACCTAACAATCATATCTTCAGATTTTCATTAACTCATGCATTTCAAAAATTTGAGAAAACCACTTGCATTTCCTAATAGTATATATTATACAGTGTAACCTTCTTTTACTTTTTACTTTTCTACAATTAGCTAACATGCTAATTTTTGAATCACCAAACAAGCAAATAATTGCCGCCAAAACCACAAAATTCAGTTAAAAAAAAAAACAGAGCACGTTACATAAATTTATGGGATCATGTAGTAGTAAATTCAAAGGAAAAAAATATAACCTTCATCAGTAATAGGAATCCCTTGATGTGTTTCAATTAAAAAACATAAAAAATTTACACTCTAAATTCACAGAATACTTAACCTAGTCCAAAAGAAACACACTAATTAAAATGAACGAATGATAAACCCCATAACTAAACCCATCATTCCTACATACAAGCATATAACAATAAACCAAACATAGATTATAATCTATTAAAACTACCACAAGTATGCACCAATTAAATAATACTCATTACCAAACAAACCAAATAAGCCCAATTCATCAATTATCAAAACAAAAAAAAAAAGCAGGTTATAAAAATGAAACCTTTTGATAACATAGTCGCAGGGCTTATAAAGCTGCTGCTTTTTGTCCGATAAGATATGCAGCTTGCAGTAGGTAGTTAATGCCATTGCTTTGAGCTTGCATCCATTAAAAGCACAAGGCTGGTTTCCACCATAATTACCATTGTTGTATACATTTGTTTCACCGCTTCCTTCGCAAATGCCGCCTCCGCCACCATCTGCGTCGATTTCTTTGCTCTCCTTTTCATCATTCTTATTGTCTTCCTGAAAGGGGTTCAACCCAAACTTCCAAACGTAATCTCTGTGCTCAACCCTAAGATCCTCCATTAATTTCCAGTAATGGTCAGTGTAGACCTTGGCCAGTTCCTTCAGATTGTGAGACCGGCGTCTCATAACTTCCTGGGCCGTTAGGTGGCTCGAATTGGCGAGAACGACGTCTTCCTCCGAGGGAGAAATTAGGGTTTTTCCCTTGTCATCGTCGGCAATGGCGGCGGCGGCAGAAGAGGCGGGGTTAGGGGTAGGGGTTGGGTTTTTGAGGGGAACTGAAGGTTGTGGTTGCGGTGGAGGAGGAGGGAGAAAGCCCATATTGGGGCGTTTGGAAGAGAAGGGTTGGTGGTGCGAGGAGGAAGCCATTGCAGAGATATAGAGAGAGAAAGTGCATGTATTCTAGAGAGAGAGTGATTGTGATTGTGATAGTAACTGAGCATATTTTAGAGAAGAAGTGAAGTCACGCGCTAGGTGAGAGAGTAGTAATGCTGGAATATTGGTCGAGGTGGGAAACACGTGGATTTCACGAATTGATAAATTCCGGTGTCTCATTCCCTGTTTTAAATTTTAATGGCCCCAAAGTTCATCTAATTCAAAACAATTAATAAATTGATATTTTTATATAAAACAAATAATAAATTCATAAATTTTCTTGTATAAATAATAAATAAATTTTATATTCATGAAACTAATATTTTGTGCAAATATCACATTTCTTTCGTTAAAATAATAATTTTTAATAGTAAATAAAATTATTTTTATTTTTATAAATAAAAAATAATATTTTTATAAAATCTTACTCACATTAATAGAATTTTTATTTATTATTTATGTTTTACAAAAATATCAACTTTTCTATAAAAATATCAATTCATTAATAAGACATTATTTGGGACATATAACATTATTGTTGTGGCATGCATTATTGTGCGTGCAACAATAAGAATAAATATTTAGATGACAGTTATAAAGTACTCCCTCCGTTCTAAATTAATTGCTCAATTTTGACCATTTTAAGTCAAATTGACTATTTTTAGAATTAATAATTAAGCATATATAAATATATTTTTAAAATTATAAAAATTGGAGTTAGTAATAAATTGTATATACTTTCTTTTGGTTATAATCTCTTTACCTATATTTTAGCAAAAATAATAAAAAGATTAGTTCTAAAAATAGTCAATTTGACTTAAAATAGTCAAAATTGAGCAATTAATTTATGACGAATGGAGTATAAAGAAACGAGTGAGTGTCAATGCCGTCTAAATCTGGTGATGAAGATTGAACTTATGTGATCTTTTAAGTTTCAATTTTGATTCTTACTTATTTTAATATAATTGTTATTAATATTATAATTTTTATTGTTTACTTAATTATAATATCACTTCGTCCCAAATTAATTACATTTCTAGAATTTTTTAAAGTCAAATTGACTATTTTTAAAACTAATTTTTTTTACTATTTTTACTAACATATAGGTGAAGATATTATAACCAAAAGAAAGTATATACAATTTATTACTAATTTCAATTTTTATAATTTTAGAAATATATTTATATATGCTTAATTATTAATTTTAAAACTAGTCAATTTGACTTAAAAAAATCCTAGAAAAACAATTAATTTGGGATGGAGGGAGTAATATATTATGCGTCCTTTAAATCTTAGGATAAAATCTCACTTTAATGTGAGTTTGTTTTCTCCATTTATATTAAATTTATTTTCTTATTTATATAAAATTTGATTTATTATTAATATTATGACTTTATTATAAAAATCCATTGTACCAATACATATGGTTCCACTGGTTGAGGCTTCCTCTCGAGTTTTAGGATATAAATAAGAAATTGTTATTTTCACAAGTAATTATAATAATATATTATGCGATATTTAAATCTTAGGATAGATTTTCACTTTAATGTGAGTTTGTTTTCTCCATTTATATAAAAATTATTTTCTTCTTTGTATAAAATTTTATTAATATTATGACTTGATTATAAAAAATTTCATAAGTAAAAATTGATATTTTCGTAAGTTTTCTTTTACATGTTTTGGACTTATTTACTATTCATGTGGGAGTGAGCTTGTGAAATTATCAATTTACCTTATAGAATATCAATTCCCTACAGATATAGTCATATATATAGTTATAGATAATACTTCCTCCGTCCCAAATTAATTGCTCAATTTTGAATTTTTAAAGTCAAATTAACCATTTTTAAAACTAATCTTTTTACTATTTTTGCTAAAATATAGGTGAAGAGATTATAACCAAAATAAAATATATACAATTTATTACTAACCCCAATTTTTATAATTTTAGAAATATATTTATATATGCTTAATTATTAATTTTAAAAATAGTCAATTTGACTTAAAAAAGTTAAAATTGAGCAATTAATTTGGGACGGAATGATACTTTATTTGTTTTAAAATATAAAATTATTAGTAATTTAATTTTTATCACACTCATATTTATTACGTAGTTTGAAGATTTTCTTAATCTAACTTTTAAGAAATAACTACTCATTGCATTGTGTCGCAAGCGTTACTTACCAAAACTAATAGTAATATTTAACTAATTAATTAGTTATATTAATATTAATTACTTTAGTGTATTATATTGAATTAAATGCACTCATTCCCGGCAAACCCCCATATATTTAAGCTGGAATTTAGTTAACCCAATTTTATTTTAATGAATCAGTTTTGACAATTTATTAAATGCTAGTGATTTTTTTTAATAGTCATAAAGAGCCATGTTACATCATTTGGCCCTTTTAATATCGTTTGACCTCATTTAATAGGAAGATAATATTAACATAGTTAAAAATGTTAGGGGTAGGGTAATTAATCTTAATTGAACAAATATGTCCTTAATAATTATTTTAACCAATCAAATATCTCTACCTCTGTTCCCACTCACAAACAAATTAAAATACCAATTGAAATTATATATTCTCCAGAAACTAAAATAAAATTCCCGTAATTTGATTTCCAACCAATTGAATTATTTGGAAGGTAACAAAATGTTGAAATGTCATATTTTAACGTGAAACATAAGAGGAATTTTCTAGCATTGGGACGGTTTACCTTTAAAATTAGAAAACTGATAAATCCATAACATTTTTTAATATTTTCATAACAAAACCCTCGCTATAGATCCTAATATCTTATAGCGACGGTTTTCACCGTCGCTATACATCTACAGCGACACTTTTGATGTAGAAATATCAAAAAGTGTTGTGAATTTATCAGTTTTCTTAAAACTAATACTCCTAATAAGTGCAATATATACTGATTTATGTAGAGATTGGTGGACTGTATTTTTTTAAAATTATCAAATTTTGCAACGTACAATTGATTATGTAGTTTGAAGAGCTGCAAATATAGACTGTTGTAATCTTATTTTCTAGTGAAGTTTTTTCTATTCATTATATTACTTAAAAGAATAACAAGATAATAAGGGAAACACTATTTTTATATATTTTCTTGATATTTTTACGGTGTTGTCTCCCGTCTTCTTATAAGTGAAGAATATGTAAAAATATCAATTTTTCTTACGATTATTATGTAATCTTAAAGTTTACACAATCGTACTTTATTCACCACAATTAACAATTTATAGTCGAACACTTAATGCAATATTTTGAAACCAAAGATTGTTATAATTACAGTATTTTAAGAATTAATGTTGGTACAACTACAATTAATTAAGTTGATGTCATTATTTACCTAAAAAATGATTCCTCATTAATATCTCATTGAATAAGTAAATTAATGTTATCCAAGTATTATTATCATAACCTCCTGCAGTTGTGTCTATATAAAGCAAATATGAAATTGAATAAAGCATTTTCCAAAAAGAAAAAGAAGAAAGAAAAAAAAATCAAGATGGGTTTAGGAAAATTAATCATTTTTACTCTAATAGTGGTATCCTCAATTGCATCATTTGCTAGTAGCACAGGTTAGTTACATCCCTTAACTATATTTCTCTACTTCAATCTAATTCTTCTTCTTCTTTTTTCATAATTTTATTTGAGTGTTGTTATATATGATGACAAAGTTATATCGATAAATTTACGATTTCAACTAAAATACGATGTTAATTTCAATTTTTATAAATAAAAAGTGTTCTTTTTATATTAACGGTCAAATCAAAACTAATTCACGAATGGATCTATATTAAATTTTGAGTTAATGGATCAAGATCGTGAATTAATGGATCAAAATTAGGCAGAGTTTTGATCTAATAAAATGAGTTGGGGCAGGACAAATCAAGATCATGATCATTTGTCCTATCGACAGTCCTAATATCGACGTATGTAAGAAATGGACATATAATTTTTTTTATTTTTCATTTTTCATTTTACAACTAAGATTATATTATTTCAGTTGAACCAGAAGAATATGCAAGGCCATATTGCTTTAGGCCATGTCACCAAGTTTATGATCCACCAGGTTGCAACTATGAATGCAAAGGACGTGGCTTCAAGATGGGGTTTTGTTCTGGGTACAAAATACAAACATGTTGTTGTAACCATGATTAAGATGATGCAATTATAAGCACAAAATTGTATGATTGTCTTATTTATATTTAATGAATAAACTTCTTTTGATCAATAATACTCCCTCTCTTTCAAATTAAAATTATAAGATTAATATTAATTTTTGAAAAGTTATTTTTAACTTTAAATTAAGATAAATTCATTTAGTTTATGTCGGTACGATTATAAATATTATACATTACCTAAAACGTACTACTAGTTATAAGATTTATTGTTTTGAAAACTTAAATGAATCGTGTAAATTTTAAATTTAAAAATATTTTAAATTGACTTTTAGAACATTAAAAATAATCTTATAATTTAGAACGGAGAGAGTATTACAGTTTAATTTGTGTTCATTGTTTTTCCTGATGTTTTTTTACTTCTATGAATTTACACATCTTTGTTGAGAATAAAATACATGGCATAAGAATAACATGTATTTTTCTTACATTTAAAGGGGAAAATGCTTGAAATTGGAAGAATAAATGAGGTAGGAATGAAACGTGAAAGGGAATGAAATAAATATGGAATGTAATTGGTTATTAGTATTTTGAGTATGTTTGGTTGGTACTCCATCTGTCCCGCAAAAATGGACTTAATTTAATTTTTTTGGTCAAATTGACCAATTTTAAAATTGATAATTAAGTAAATTTATTTATATTTTTAAAATTCCATAAATTAAACATTGTAAAAAATTAAACGTAATTTCTTATGGCTATAATATCTTTACATTATAACCATGTAAGAACGCAGATAGAAAATTAAACGTAATTTTACCTAATAGTGATAAAATAAGTTATAAAAAAAAGAAGGAAAAAAGGCTTTTAGTTGTAATTTAAACATGTAAGAACGCAGACTTTGTACACTCTGGTCCATTGGCTGTTAGGCCTAAAATGTTGATATGTGAACTCTCTCCTCAAATCTTCATCAACTATATGAGTAGAGTATCCTTTTTTTTTCCTTTTCTTTTTTTTTAATAATAAATTTACTAAATTTCAACTGGGTTAATTTAGTGACCCAAATGATTCTTTGTTCCCTGCTAATTTCACAAATGTCAATAAATCTAAATTATTATTAAATGCTTAAACATCATATTTACTAAATTGTATTAAGAACAATCAACTGATTTATGTAGTTAAAAAACCTTTCCTAAGATTTACTTTTATTGCATTTAGATTATAAAGAGAATTCTTATTTATAAACATTAACCGTAATGCTACCCTTAATACTATAATGTATCGCATTCACAAATCTCTTCACGAGAACTTTTGAATCAATGACGCAGTGAAAAATGATTAAATTATAATTCTCTAACACAAAAGTGATATCAAGGTTAACGTACTAATACGAACGGAAAAAAACACTTAAATCCATAAATAAAATAATAAACTCAAAAAGAGAATAAAAGATAATAATCTCAATAAATGAATAAACATAGCTATTTAGAAACCCTAAGAAACATATGTATAGTCTTAAACTACTCTCCACCATTAATTAGGAGTAGAAAAATTAAAAAATTATTTAAGTTTGACCAAAACTCTACTTAAACAGATTTTTTGGGTTTTAAACGGTATATATCATGATTGAAAGCTAAATGTCTTGTAAAGTCGTCCTTAGTTTCAATGTGATATTATGAGTCCCGTAATTCTTTACGAATTAAAAGTAATGCCACTTTAAACATGTGCTGACCCGAAAACCTATTCCAACTCCGAATCAAACTCGTCCACCACGTATCAATCAAAGAATGCTCAATCAAAGAAGCATTTGCAACTGGCACCGGGCTCCGCATTCATTTTGTTCTATTTTCTTTTACTTGAGAGACTGAGAGAGCCTTAAATCCTGCCTTATGTCGACCAAACTACAATATGATCTTGAAACTTGTCTCTTTACTCAGCCTCACCGGAAGGACAATTGTCATCGTCAGGTTTCACCAAGAGTGTTCCTATATACGACGAATTTTATTGCTTATAGATCCACCTAAGTCGCAAATCTATAATCAACATAAAATTAGTCAGACACAAAAATCATTTTCCTTTCACAAATGAAGATTCCAGCAGCACAAGAAGGATGAGCCTACTTCTCCAGAGTTCAGCCACCATTTTGGCAGGAGAAATACCCATGAGAGCTACTCCTGAAAATCACCCAAAAACCCAAACTACCAACCATATTCTCATTCTACTTTTCATCTCATGGTCACAACTCTGAAATTCTTGGAGAGTCTTATACTAACTACTCTTTCTTCTTTTAGTAAAAAGGCAAAATTTTATAAAAAACGAAAATTTCCCAAAATCCAAGACTTGGTTATTTGGCTGTTACAACAAGTTATGTAAACCTGCATTAAAAATGAGGAAAAACAAAATCAAGCAATACATTATACGTATCTCATCATACTAATCTCGAGTCACTTTAGCTAAAATTCCACAATCTGACATGTAACTACAGTTGGACAGTTCAAAACCTACTCCATAATGCAGTACACAAATATTTCTACTAAATAAGCCGTTGCTTGCAACTTCCTAAATTAAATCATAAATACAAATGTGTCATTCAGACTTGTAGAATTTCTGCCATCAGTTTATTGTCAAACAGAAAGAATAAATTCAGATTGCAAGCTGATATTTTTTATAAAAAAATGGACAAATAAACAATAATAACAGTCCAAGAAAATTATAGCATAAAAAAAATAATCTATTTATATACCATTATTGCAGAGTCGAAAAAGCAGTTTGATTCCACTATAAACTTCGAGCATAGTACTCAACAAATAATCAACTCTCTCAAGTAAAAAGAAGTCGAGACCAACGGGTAACACAGATCTCTCATTTCAAATTCAACAAAATGCAACCTTTTGTAACAAAATTTGGATTCATTGAAGTTTATATATAAAAAATATATATTTCGGAGTATCCCCCACCCTGACAAAAAGGTGAAAAGCTCATCTATAATTGGGCTAAGATAAAGAATACAAATGAATCTATCAACTCAGAATTTGATAACTAGAGCATGTTATATTCTATCAAACTCGAAACAAATTCATGTTGCGATCGTCTATCTGAACCTCTTTCACCAGCAGAAATTCGTGTCATCGCTGGTCTCCACTTCAACATCATTAACAGAAGGCTTAACGTAACAATAATAGGAAATCCCGCAGAGCATAAATGGGATTCCACAAGTAAAGATTTTTTTGTATTTTATTTCACCGAGTGATTCTCTGAACAGGCTATCCAGTAAGCACAGCTGAAAGCACTACTTCAAAGAAGAAACCTGAAATATTGATACAAAACAGGTTGAATAATAGATACACAAGGTGATTTAAGGAAGCTAAGATAACATAATTAATGACATACATCAACAAAAAGTGTACATTGAGACAAAAGAGCATAGTAAATTTCTTCAACAAAACCCCAAGGCTATGTCTGCAATTATGTTGTATGAGATTGGACTATTTTAACTTATTTATACTAGTTAAGTACAAAAGCATATTTTTTATAAGTTCTTCAAATCAATAGTGCCTCACTTGAAGTACTGTAAGCTGACCAATGTCCTGTTATGTTATCTAGTCTTGCTGATATCATGACCTTAGTCTTATTACATAATGAAACAAAATTTTATTTGTTAATGAGAGAAGTAAAAGAAAGAGACCTTGATCTTATTAATGTTTTTGGATAGATGTAATTACAAATGCACTGAGAAAACTAATTCAAACAATACTTTTTTAAGTTTCAGCAACTTACTCTTTACCTAACTTCATCTAGGAAGAAGCGGTTGTCGTTCATCAGGTCCTACATGATGACTAGCCTGTGAAATAAAGTGAATGAAAGGCAAAAGAAACAATGTGTTTCAGTAGAATATAAAAGAGAAAGCATGAATATTTGATCTACAAGAAAAACCAATTATATTCGCACCTCCTCATTTGCTCCTGCTGCCATATTTATGAAGGATGAATCCCTTGACCTGAAAAGGCAAAGAATTTTGTACTTGAAATCAAATTATGTGAATAACCTTTAATCATAGCATACAGAAACAAAAAAAGTTGCTTCTGGAAACAAGAAATTTGGAAAGCTTTTATTCAGTGCAAAAGATCAGTTTCAAAGCAAGGATCAAAAATACGAAATGAGCCAAAAGTAATCATATTGCAAATTCATACCATCAAACTAGGCCATCTTTAACATAATTTAAATTTGGACACAGTAAATTGTGGATCAATCCTTTCCGTGATTGAACCAAATAGGATACAAAACATAAAAAGTTATCTCTCCCTCTACTCCATTCAGACAAACAAGAATTCTCTAAATCCTCATAGGAGTATATCACTCGTTACTATAGCAATACAACAAAATGGAGGAATGCCTAAAATAAAAGACAAAAGAACAGGTAAATACCTATGATTATTCTGAAGTTCTATTTGCTCCAATACCCCATTCTCTTGTTCATCCTTGACTTTAGAAAGTGGTGAAAAGAACTGAGGAAAAAATGAAGCAAACGGTAAGTTTTGGAACAAAATGATAGCAGCTCAAAATGATAGTAATTTTTCTTGTCACATATAAAAAATAATAATATTAAAATGAAAATTTTTATAATAAATCTCTTTGTTGCAGTACCTGATGCATTGAGATAAAAACAACTGAAATTCCTAAAATAAAGTTAATAGTCAGAGTATGACCAAACAACGCAGCTGATGCAATGCCTGTAAATATTGTGGCAACTGTCGACGAATACTTCTTCAATATTGTATCTGCTTGCATCAAATGAAGCCCCAGATAAATAACATTTAAACAAAAATACAATATCGTGCACGCTGATGCACTGACTCAAAAAATTAATATGCCTATCAAATAACAGAAATTTTCTGTTTTTTTTTTAAGTTTCTAATCTGCAGAATGATGCATGATACTTGCTGCAAGAGAGAAAATCTCAAATTACTAAGCAAATTAACTTCACCAGCATATTTGAAGAAAAAAGAGGACAGAATTCCTTGTGCTGCATTGTTTAATATAAGAAGCATAGTAGCTTTTGAATGTCCTTCCAAAATATTAAAGCTATCGGGACCTGAAATATTGAAAACATCAATATCAGGAGTAATATTCAAAGTTTAATTTAGAGCTTTCAAACTAAGAGTATTAAATCATTGCTATAAGTGTTTCCAATATCCAATGGAAAACAGTCAAAACTCTAACCCATCAAACAAGATAGCGGATCAAATAAAGGTATCGAACACAACTTAGGGCGTTGAATAGATTCTTGGATCTCACAACTAGTATCCAATTTGATTTTGTACCACCATATCTGATAATAATTACCTAGTCTTTGTTAAAAGCCCGATATTAATATGCAAATTTTAATCAGACTATAATAGCATATTACATATATAACGGGAAATCCAAACTTGAATATATACACACACAAAATATATTAAAGAAGCGTTGTGAGTATAATCACTTTATCCTTGAATGAGCTGATTCAAAAGGTGATTTATTTTTAAATAAATTTTAAAAGGGAAATGGTCCCCTGTTTCACAAGAAATATTAAAGTACATTCAAGTACTTTCCATCAAACATTTGATATTAATCTAAATCACAAGCATATTGGTCCAAAATCATTGCGTTGGCAGAATTTGACAAATAGAGCTTTAGTACCTTTATAAATAACGGTTCCAAGAATGCCTAGAAAGTTGAATATGGCGCCATATCCATATAAAAATAAATTCTGCAAGCAAAAAAATACAGTGCATCAGATACGACATATATAACATTGCTTGATATATAACACTGAAGAGAAAAGTGATAGAAGAAATTCAAGGACTATGCTCAATGGATGGTTCACAGTAACTCTAGAACAGGTTGATCACAAATGGATAAGAGTGTCATGTATCAGGACTAAAAAATGTGCAGTCATACTTCATAAACTTGAAGATTCCTGGTCATCAACTTGACTCCTCTGAGAGTTGAACTCCAACAAGCACACCATAGGGAAACATAAAGGACGAGAAGAGAAAAAAACAATGATAGTGCCATGCATTCCAAGAATAAAGCTGCAAAGGATATTTTCTTTCATTCAAATGAATGAGATCTTACAACGCATAAGCATGATAGGAAACGTAATCCATCTTCTTTACAATGTTTTTTCAGTTTATACACAGGTATGAATATCCTTTTGTACCATCAACAAGACAGTACATAACTGATCATGCACAGGCTGAAATATGAGTTCGTATCAGCACATACAAGGCTTTACCACCAGTGTTTACCGGCCTTTCCTTTTTGGTGCAAGGACATCCAATACTCCTACTTAAATGCTTTTTGTCATTATTGCTATTACTTTTTTTGATGAGAAAACTTATGGTAAGATAAGAATTATGACACTTATGGTAACGTTGTACATTGTGATGATTATATAAAGGTAAATAATTTGGCTGTGTTACTGAATAAAATTTCATTTTCATATTTAATCATATTAGTGGGAAATAAGCAAGTATACGCCCATTAGATCTTCAAATGTATCCATCACAAAGAACAAAACGTAGTCACACTTAAGACTGAAATCACCTGAAGGTAAATGCTTGTGTCATATTGACTCTTCAGTGCATATTCATTGTAGACTGAGGCCAATGATGGAACAGTCACCTGTACATTGAACTCCTAAGTGAGCCTAACGAAGACAATGTAAAAGAGACTAATTTGAGAACAAGGTATCAAACGGTTTGTGCATGATACATATGAACACATCAACACTACTTGAGATTAAAGGAAAGTCACTTACAAAGATACAAGTATAGATATATGCACCCGTTGCAACAGGAAGACCCAAAGCAGAAGTACCCGCAGGCAGGGAACGCATTTGGTTAATGCTAATGCCAATGAGCAAAAGAGCAAGGGCCTCCCACTGTGACATACTATGAATCAGAACGTACGAGGTAAACTAATTATTTTTAAGACGTCAGACCTTCAAATATGTATGACATTATTTGGGAACTGTTCATACTGGATCTCTAAAAGAATTTGAAACATACAAGTATCTTAAATACACTTCACAGCCAAATAGATCAAATAAGACCATTTGGAATTTGGAATTGACCTGAATTACGGAAAACCGCCGTTTCATTATCATCTTTAACAAAATAGCAATTACCAAGACCTGCATTTTTCAAAGTCACAGTTAAAATTAAGAACATAATAAAACAAGAGTTCAAGTCATGAAAAAACGTGAATATTGAAAAAAATATATCTACCACAATTTAGTAGCATGCATAATAAGAACATCATGCATTTATGATTCAGGTACAGGAAATAGAGAAATTTTAAATGTAATACACTAATATAGTGCTGGAAATCTCAGAACAGATGCTACAACAAACATTAAGCCGTAAAGATCAAATATCTTCTTAGACTGTTATTCCTGTGATTCGTCAGATCTGGACAACAGGGAGGAACCGAGGCAATCAGCAGGCCAGTGCTGACTGTTAAGAGAGGATTCTAGCTAGAATCCTCTCTAATAGTTCCACTAATCACTTCAATAATCATGATTCTAGAATCCTCTCTAACACTAACCTCTCGCACATAATGCAACAATATACAAGATAGTAAGGTTCCTCTGGATTGATTCTCAAAACCCAAGCCTCGAACATACGAAAACTCTAGCTAGGAAGTACCAACAGCTCAATCTGTTATATTTTCTCCCAAAATTCGTAAACTCTGCTACAGAAGACATAGTACTTCTCCTTTTAATAACCCAAAGCTTATAGAAAAAGACAATCAGAAACTTTTTACACAAACCCATAACAGGCAAGCTAGTTCTCTCTAACACCCAAGAACACTACTCTAGAAGGATAAAAAAATTAAACCTAAAGAAAGCACTTGAACTTTGTGCACTAATTCAACACTCAAACCCTCACTCATACAGCTCTTCTGAAGTTCATCTATTTTCTTAGAAATGGTTGCTTTGAGCTACATTAGTAACATTAGTCTTAATATGCTATCAACTTTGTGTCAAGCTACATCTTCTACTAAACCACAGTTATCATATGTGTACTTATTTTATCTTATCCATGTTAACTCAGTCTTCCACAATTCCATTCTTCCCCTTCCAATAGCAGTACCATATAATACTCAGTCAGTTCAAATCCTCCTTATGGTTTAATTAATGGTCTTGGCTGCTTAATCACTTTCTCCTAAAGTTATGTCTCATAAGTTGCATATCAAAACAAGGGTAAAAAAAAGATTTGTTGATTGGCCATCCCAATTTGTTTTTTATCTAAGCTACTATATACTACTTTTTCACCAGTCATCGTTAATATAGGAACTTTCTTTTATCTAATCTCACAACGTGAAGAAATCTGGTTGATGTAAGAATCCAATAACAAGGTTTTTCAATGTATGGATTTCACTGGATTTTGTTACTGCAAGAGCACGGATATTGGGGTCAAGGTCACAAAGGTGATGAGGAAATGACTTTTTGGATAAAAGAAAATGTACCAGATACGAAAGAGGGATAATACAATCCTATAGGAGAACAAGATGTCTTCTGGAAAGAAAACAAAAATGAAAGAATAAAAGTACAAAACATCAAAACAAAAAATCAACATATAGCAACCTACAATCTCCTAGAAGACCTGACAAAGGAACTCCATGAAACCACCCATTGCAGAGGCCTAATGCTTGCTAATCCACCACCAAAAAAAAGAAAGAAAAATCGTCACATTCATCTTTGACCACACCCCCCCACAAAATAGCAAAACATGTGCTCTGCCTTGGAAATTTCACCTCTATACTCCTTCTAAACCCCCCAAAACCAATTCAGAAGTTGATCCTCATAAGGACAAACTCAACACACTACCAACACCCCAAAAGGACACAGAATGATTAGGCAGCATAAAAGGAACATCAGCTTGTCATTTAATTCTTCTTACGATTATTATTTAGCACTATGAAGCATAGTTAATTTTGATACTCTTGAGAATGCATGTCAAACAGAGATGCAAACAAAAAGGCCAGCACCAAAAGATCAGTACATATGAACAGGCTAAGAAATTTAAAAGCCAAACCCGTACAATTAAACTTACTTTTAGATTGCTCAGCATCTTCACAGTCGCAGGATTAAAGTAAAGCTGCACAGGTAGTAATGAGTTACATGACTGTGTGGTTGACATTTAGAAGTCCAATATCAAATCCAACAATAAAAACTTACCTTTAGATTGCTAGGGTGCTTTTATGAGTGCTTATAATTAGGAATTCTCTTAGAACCTAAAGGTAAATAACCTAAAGTTTTATAGAATTTCAGTTGAATCAAGAAGTTGATTGTAAATAATTTAATACAAATGAATATCCAATACTAAGTTTGAATACTGATATTTGTATAATTATAGGTAAAACAACAAAGAAACTTTTTGATACGCTAAATTTAGACTATTGGTATGTAAGAGTATCATGTTTGGGTACGCAAGTACCAATACGCGGTTTGCTAGGTCAACAAGAGTATCTGATAACTCTGACCTAGGCAACCCGGCATTTGCTACTGGAATTTAACCACAGTCATGGCATTATTCCTGTATCCTGAATAGTATTGTCAATACAGTCACAAGTGTTCCAATATATGTACATAGAAGAAGAGATTCTAAGCAAATTGTACCTGCATGGTGAACTTTAGATAGTTATTTATAGCATAGAGAAACGCTGGAACGGCAAGAAGCACATTGCTGCGAGCAGCCTGCAGAAAATTCAAAATGATTATTAGCATAGAAGCCAACCAGGCCATTTGTGAAATTACAAAGGGCAGCTTATATTGATTTTTGAAAGGGTAAAGCTATCACTCTCCGTAGAACTCCTGGGCTCAAAATTATTGATACCTAACTCTGAGAGAAATGCTTTTAAAAGAAAAAAATAAAGGAAATCACGCATCTCAAAACCAAACTGCTATAGAGTGGTAGAACATATGATCAATATTGAGGATACCCATCAGTTACCAATGATTCACACTGCAGCATTCACATTTCGAAATGAAAATATCAAGCAATGCTTGGATATATCTCTAACCTTCAGTGAAACAATCAACATATGTCCATGAAAAAAAAATATGCAAAGACAGGCTATGACCACAACAAGATCTCGAAGGGGTAAGACATATCTTTTACTTCACTTGAAAATATCCAGTTTCAGGGACCCTCACTAATGAAATGACTTTTAGGCCTAATCAAATTTAGAAATCCGTTTTAATACTGATAAACATATTGTATAGCCAGAGGCCCAAAGTAGCAGGCAAACTGCTTTTGAAGATCATAAACTTAATCGCATTATATGCATGTTACCCCAACAACCGAGTCTCATTCCATTTGACAGGACTATAAAAAATATTGTAAAACAAATAAAAGCTAAATAGGATCACCATCTCTTATGGCAAAAAAAGTCAAAATTATTTGATATCCCAAGTTACAAAATATATTCTATGCAAAGGTATGTTTACAAATCTCTAATGACTGCACAGTTACAAGATATTTTTTGGCCACATACAAATTTTATATTAAAGTATAATCAAAGATTTTATTTTTGGTGTGTACAGAGGTAAGTGGCTCAAAGTTCAGGGAACAACACTTATTTAGTATCCTTCACTGAATTCCTAAGTAAACTAGCTTTTGTCTTTAACTAGGGTTGAATTTGTATATTAAATCTGTACTTGCACTGCCCCTTTCTAGAGTCCTTTAGCTATATTTAAAAGTAAAAAACGAAAGGAATCTTGTCTGGATATCAGCAACATTATCTATGTACATAGTAGCCTGAGAAAATAATACAGATATCCAAGAAGTGTGTAGCAAGATGAAAGCGGAGATTGCACACCCTTAAAAGAAAATGTCTACCCTTCCCCCTTTCTAATATACTACCTACCAGGTGTAGTACTAACACAACCAACTTGCCAGTAACATAAGTAACTGGTAATAAATTATGACTTCTATTTAAAAAAGTCTATTGTTGTGCATGTACATCCAAGCCTGAACCAAGTTGAGGATTTCAAAAAATAAATAAATAACATGTCCCCTGGAATAACCATGTTGTCCTGAATATAAAGTTCCACAAATATTGACATTCATGACAAGACAGAATGTCAGTAAAATTCAACCTGAACAAATGTGGAGATTGAGAGAAGTGGCTTCTCCCCTACTTTCTGGTTCCTAGCCTGCAAAATCAGAACCAAAGGTTAACACTTCTATCCAATCTTGCCCTAGCAATAACTAAAAAACAGAGGTCACTAAGATGTCAAATTAATAATATCAGAAGGCAAAGATGTCAGCATGGACATATCTACAATATTTTAATTACACACATGGTGGAATTCTGGGGGGGTGACTGGTATGGGACTATATTTCTTACACTAAATATTTAATTGCAACAATACATCCTGTAATAATATACTCTACTCAAAATTAAATAACAAAATTGCTTCATGACACACCTTATCAACTTAATCCTAAAACCAACACCACTATTCCACCTTGACCTTCTCATAAATCACCAAAATATCTAGTCCACTCACTTTTATCCTCCTAGCGTAGAACCCGGGTTTTTTTGGTTGGGTTGGGGGGGTGGGTTCAGTTCCACAGTACACTCTTATAACAATCATAACTCAATCTAGTTGAGAACCCCCTCATTAACTATCAACTAGAACAGCTCAATTTTATCCCAGACAAAGAAATGAACAGAAGAAATAACAAAAAAGATACTTTGTTGTCAAAAGAGGGGAAAAGAAAATGTACCTGAATCAAGAGCATCACAATTGCAAATAGAACTTTCGCAACCTCTGTTAAAAAGTTAACACTGACGGGACTAAACTTGAAACTCCCATCCACCTTGGACATAAAAACCAATATAGGCTGCAAGAGGAACAAGAAAATTGTATGTTGTTACTATTATAATATGCAACACTCGATACAGGACACTTTAACATTTTCCACTGGATAAGCAATCAAACAATAGTTTAGAAGTTTCCAACAAAGCAATGTCCATATTTCTTTTCGATAAAATAAGATATTTTATTAGATGAAAAGAGAGAATACAAGCACAGAAGAACAAGTAGTCCACCCATCCTATAAGAAGGTGGGGAAAAAAACAAATACTAAAAGAAAGCAGCTGCCCGATCACTACAAAGATCGGAAACAGAAATTTCTCAAAACGCACCCATGGCAAAGGCACATAAAGAAGCAAATAAAAAGAAAGATAAATAGTTGTCTCTATAAACCCTAGCATTACGCTCAATCCAGCTCCCCCATAGAACAGAATCAATCACGCACTTCCCAAGCATCTAAGCATGCTTCCTTCCTACAAAATTTGAACCGGATAAGCAACAATTCTTCTACCTAGGTGGGACACACCCATCCTCCCCCAACAATTCCATAAACCACAAGCAACAAGACAATGCAAATATAAATGAGAATGTGCCTCATCATTATGCCTATACATAACATAGATTTCTGGAGATAAATCCTTATGGGCTCTGCGCACCTAATAAAGATCATTATTCAGCCATTAGACAGACCAAATAAATGTCGTGAACTTAAAGTAACCTTATTTAGAAACCAAAGGAAATGAAACTGAAAAACGAGAACGGGTCGTAAAAGAAAAGTAGCTCTTACAAGAAAAGCTACCATAAGATAACAGAGTCCAAACTAGTTTATCAAGGGAGGAGGAAATCGGGATTGACTTTTAGCAGATCAATAACTGACACCAACTCTTAGCATCTTGAAGTGAAATTCCTGAAGAGATGAAATCCCAAGACACAGAAGCACCATCACACACGGTAAAATAAAAATGCAAGAATTATGCAAAGAGAATATGCCAAAAAGGCGACTAAAAACAATGGAAAACTGAACTTGCCCACCCATGAGTATTCCCAAAAACGAATATGATACCATGTACCAACTGCATATTCTATAATTTTTGGGTTGTTAAATTATTATGGGGTTTTTACCATGTGATTGTTTTTTAATTAGTTTTAGAAGAATCCTACTTTCATGGTAGTAGTTGTAGTGGGTTAAAAATTGTGGGTGTAGTTGGAGTAGTGGTGAAAGTCAGTTAAGGGTTCTAATCAGTGGTAGCTTTCTTACTTGTTTTGTATAAACATGAATCTCTCATTCAATAGAAGGAATTGGAGATATTTATCCTCCTACTTTACAGAAAGATTTTCTCAACCCTTTTCTTTCTCTCCCTATTCTCTTTCTCTTCTTCAACATTTCAACAGGTAGATAACAATTCAATGAAAGGGAGGGAAAGAATATTTCATGCTACGAACCAATTTCAAAAATAACATTAAAAGGAGAAACAGGAGAGAAACCCCACTTCATGGGGGGTGAACACCTCATGTACTAAACTTCAAGGATAGCCAAACCTCCATTGGTAAAGCCCAAGTCTTTTGATGATGGTTTGATGATCTTTATCCACAGAACCAAATACATTTATATAACCAGTACAAGAGATTGAATATACCTAATTTCCCTAAATTTAGTAAAAGATGCTAAAAATAACTAATCCACTTCCTAACTATTAGACCCACAACTACTACTACGAGCACAAATTATTGAATTACATACAATATGACTCTCCCAATTAAGAAGTCAAATAAATTACAAAGAAAACTACAATAAATATTTAAAGAAATCAAAGAAGTGCACACTTAACACTTCATCATTCACCGAAAAACCTTGTTCTCAAGGTTGTCTGTAGATATAATTTAATGGTGGATGATTCTTCAGGGTCTGCTGTGGGCAGCAAAAATTCAGGGAAGGGAATTTAATCGATTCCTTTAGATGCTAAACTTGTCTCTTCGATACCGAATTGCCAAAGGGAAGGAGAGGATAAGGGAGAAGTCTTGGTCATTAATCCTTTAGGGGTGATGGATGAGGACAGGGATCCTCACTTGAGTGTTGGATAGGATGGGGATTGGGTTGGTTAATCCGGCAGGAAATGATGTTAAAGTGCATGTCAAGTCTAAGTCTATTGAGAGTGGTTCTAAGAAGAAAAAGTGGAGAAAAAAGTTGCATCGACTTCAGTTATCATTGAACTATGGGGAGGTCTTGGGAAGGAGAGGCGGTCTTATAAAATATTCCTTATGAAGATTGTAAGTTGGAACTTGAGAAGTCTAGGGAATAGGCATAAGTGGAGGTTGATTAGGGAGTTAATTTCTAAGATTGCCCCTGATGTAGTCTTTCATCAAGAGTCTAAATTGGAGCTGGTTACCGGTATGATGATTATGAATATTTGGGATTCGAGGTTTAAAGATTGGGTTTTGCCCATTTCAAAATAAAATTAAAAGATAAACATGAGAGAAAACCAAATTCAAGGGGGCGAAAACCTCTTGTGATTCATTTGATAACCAACATGAGACCATCTACATTATTTACCTATTTCATCAACCTAACACCCACACATCATAATTATCCTCCTATTGTCAAGGTGATCCTTATGGATTCTTTTTACATAACTTCCTTGCTTAGTGCAAACAAAATCACTTTAAGTCTTTATCTAACCAATCCCCCTCTCCATCGTTCTCTCTCTTTCGTTGTCTCATCACAACAATTAGCCTTCACAACTCCTAAAGCTTTCTAGCCGGCAAATATCTAGCCCGCTTTTCTTAGGCGTCACCTTCGTTATACCTTTGCAAGCACTACATTTTGTTTATACCTTAGTCAGTTTAAGAAACAAAATGTAAAAAATAAAACGACTATAAGATATTTTAGGTCAATTACATAGTTGTCACGGCGTTGCCTGGGCGATGCCTTGGCATCCAGTCGCTCCTAGGAAGACAAGTCGTCTGGGCGACTTGGTGGAGGTGTGCAAGTCGAGCGACCAGGAAAGGAAGTCGTCGCCTTGTACGACTCACAATGACTTAGACGACTTATTGGTTGAACGTGCGACTTGGTCACAATGGGTATGGATCGACCCAAATGCCAACTGGGTTAAAAAAAACACAAAACGACTTTGGGCAAAGAAGGGATAGCCCTAGTCGAGATTCGCAGTAGACGGGGGAGAGCGAGCGAGAGAGATCGGCACGTGACTGTCTACTCTGACCGGCGACGCTATAGCCAACAGGTATTCTCTTCTTTCTTCTTCTCTTTCTTTTTCTCTCGTCGCTATTGTTGTTTGTTGTTCTTTTTCTCTTTTTTTTCTTCTTCCCCTTTTATTTTTTTTGGGTTTTGTTTTCTGCTTCTAGTGCTTTCTGTTGCTCGCCTACTCCTTACTCCTTAGGTCCAAAAATGAAAGTGTGTGTGTGTATATATATATATACACACACACATATATATATATATATATATATACTCTTTGCTTCGTATATATAATATATTGTTTTGGACAATGAGTACTAAACATAGTTGTCACGGCGAGTCATGGTGGTAGTCGACTGCCAGAACGCCTAGGCGACAAGGCGACCGCCATGGCATCCGTATGGCGACAAGTCGTATACAATATGCAATTTATATATTATTTATTTTACTTAACAAGTACATTGACAATAAAACTACATATACATTAAAACCCAAAACATAACACTATGGAATAACATTAAAAGCACAATTATGTAAATACTTAGTAATACAATCAAATAAATTGTATGTATCAGTATTCAGTACGTAATATGTATCAGTATGTAACATCAGTTGTGGTATCAGTTTCAGTATCTAACATCAGTATGTATCAATATGTCCAAAATGTAACCATTGTCAAGTAGATAAATGTTACGTATCAATGGATAAAATGTAAAGAGTACATATATAAAATATAAATATATATATATATATATTCTTTCATTTTTGGAGTAAGGAGCAACCGACAGCAATCAGCTGAGCAAAACAAAAGGGGAAGAAAAAAAGAAAGAAAAAGAAAGTTGTGAACTAGAGTGCTAGAAAGAACTAAAAGGCAGAAGCGAAGCGTAAAAAGATAAAAGGGGAAGAAAAAAAGAAAAAGAAGAAAGCAGCGACTCACGACCAGAGAAGAAGAAAGAGAAGATTTAACAAGGGAATACCAGATCGGAGTAGGCTTCGGAATCGCGCCAATCGGAGTAGTCAGTACTCAGTAAGTCAATAGTCTCTCTCTCTCGCTCTCGCAGTCTTCTTACCTTTCTAGTTTGTCTTCTTCCCCTTCTAGTCTTCTTCTATTGCGATTCTACGAATCAAGTATCGACTAGGGCCAGTTTTGGAGTGACGCCGTTTTGGGTTTTTTTTAACCTAGTTGGCAGTTGGGTCGATTCTTAGTGGCCAAGTCGCTCGCTCAGCCGATATGTCGTCCAAGTCGTTGACGAGTTGTCCAAGGCGATGACTGCCTTTCCTAGGCGCTCGACTTTCAAACCTCCACCAAGTCGCCCGGTCACCTTGCCCTCCTCCTATCTGGACGCCTAGGCGACGCCGTAACAACTATGGTACTAAATAATTCTTTCTCAATCTTTTTGGAACTGACTAACTGAGACATATACCTACATGTGTTTCTTTTAACTTGGGTGGTTAGTGGTTACATTTTGGACATGAGGTTAAGTCCCATGTTGATACTGATAATCATTATTGTGGACTAAAAAGATATGTAACATTTTATCTACTTGATGTTTTGGACAATGAACAGTGGTTATTGTTTGTATAATTAATTAATTATGGAGTATAGACCAAAAATAATACATTCAATGATGTAAAAGTAAAAACAAAAGTAGGTAATTTTTTTATGAATGGTTTGTTTTTTGGATCAATTTTGTCTTATATTTTTTATTTGATTGTACTGTGTAGAAAGTAAAATGGCGAAAAGTTCGGGGGCCGATAGTTATAATATAACTAAGGACCCAAAAAGAAAAGCTAGATCGAACGATCCGAGTTGAAAATATGGATATTGGTCGGATATAAGTAATAAGGATGTCGTGCAATGTATACTTTGCGGGAAGAAATGCCATTCGAGCATCAAGAGGCTCAAGCAACATCTAGCTGAAAATTTTGGAGATGCAGCAAAGTGCTCTAAAACATCAACAGAAATTATGAGGGAGATGCAAGCGGTTTTGAATAGTCAAAAGAGGAACAAGCCAGTTGAGCTAGATGATGATGATGATATAGTAGAAGTGCAAGAAGAACAATCATCTGCTCCTCCAAGCATGGCTTCCAATGCTTTCTCTAACACTATCCCAAGTTCTGAGACCGCTTCCAAAAGGAAGAAAGCTGCTTTTCTATTCCAAAAGCCACAACCAAAAGCTCCAGCAAAGACGGTTGAAACACTTCTAAGGAAGACTCCCGAAGAAGTTGTAGAGGAGAAGCATAGCAATCATTTGAGCCAAACGACTATTGAAAATCGTTTGAGGACACCGGAGGAAAAAGAGAGAGTCCATACACACATTGCTAATTTTTTCTACGAGTGTGGCATACCTTCAATATTGCAAATGCAAGGCGCTTCGAGGTAATGATCGAGTCCATAGGGCAATATGGGTCGGGTTTAAAGCCTCCAACGTATCATGAGTTGAGGGTTCCTTTACTTGAGAAGGAAAAGAAGCAAACCGATGAGTTAAAGGTAAAACATGAAGTTTCTTGGAAGCAATATGGCTGCACACTCATTCGGATGGTTGGACAGATAGGAGGGGAAGGCACTTGTGAATTTCCTTGTTAATAGTTCGGAAAGGACTTACTTCATGGGTTCTGTTGATGCCTCCAGTCAGTTTGGCAAATCTCCTTGATAGTAAGATTGAGGAAATTGGCCCCGAGTATGTTGTTCAAGTGGTTACGGACAATGCCTCTTGATGCGATGAGGGAAAAAACAAACGGAAGGGATCTTGTGAGACCCAGAATTACTAAATTTGTTACAGCTTTCCTCACCTTGCAGAGTTTGTACAAGCATAGAGATGCATTGAGGCATTTGTTCATAAGCGAGGATTGGACAAAATCTAAGTTGTAGGCTACCGAAGCGGGGAAGAAAATATGTGATACTGTAATTTCAACTACATTTTGGCATCATGTTGAGGATTGCATTAGGGCGTCACAACCACTTCTTGTAGCCTTGTGGATTGTTGATGGTGATGAGAAGCCTGCTATGCCAAAAGTTTTCGTTGTAATGGAGTGTGCGAAGAAAAAAATCAAAGATTTATTTGATAACAAAGACTCTACAAGAAGGTGACTGACATTGTTGAGCGGCGATGGGAAAGCCAAATGGAGCAAAAATTATATAAGGTTGCGTTGTTTCTCAATCCGGGTAAATACTTTGATATCAAAGAGGAACGTTGGTGTTAACTGGCACTCTACGAGAAGACTTCAATTACATTCTTGCGAAGATGGTGCCCGAGCTAGATTTGCTAGACAAGATAAGCAATCTAGCCAATAACTATGATGCTTCTCGAGATACTTTTGCAAGAGAAATGGCAATTAGGCAACAGAAATTAAAGAATCCTCGTAAGTATATTGAAATATATATAAAGATATAATAGATAAATTATAATTATATACATTCTTTTCCTCCTTTTAAAAATATTTATATTTCTTTTAAATGTTTGCTAGTTGATTGGTGGAGCGCTTTTGGAGCTTACAAAGTTTGCAAAAAGAATTATAGGTCTTTGTTCTTCTTCCGGTTGTGAGCGCAATTGAAGTGCATTTGAGTTTGTAAGTATTTTCTATTGTTGGTTCAAAAGTAATAAGTCATTCACTACCAATACTAACTATTTTTTATATAATTAAAATTTTATCATTAATATTATTATTTTTTGTTTTATTTATTTTAGATTCATACGAAGACGAGGAATAGATCGAAACACAAACGATTGAGTGACTTGGTGTATGTCCAATACGATCGAAAGATCGTTCCAAGGTTCCAAAAGAGGCGTGAACTTGAAAATTTTTTTAATCCATTAGCCATTGATGACTTTGAATGGGGTAATGAATGGATCAATAATGAGACAAATGTTGTTCATCCCGGGGAGGAACTTACATGGAATGATGTGGATCGAGCAACCGGTGCATCCAACACGCTCGAGGGTCGCAATCCTTCAAGTAGGGCTCGTGCTAATACTAGTGATAATGTTATTACGTACTCTCAACATGGTGGTGGTTCAATTTCAAGGGAATCGAGGAATCAAGGTTAATGGATTCCGACTCCGATGATGAAGTTGATGAAGAAGAGAGAATTCCAAATGATGACGAAGATGCGGAAGATGATTTTGGAAAAAGACCACCTACACCTTTGAATGAGAACAGTTCTCGTGGAGGAGATGGAGATGACCTAATTCTTGATGAGTTTGCTTGAACGATGTTTAAAGACTAGTGTAGAGAGTCTAGACATTATTTTGGCTTGCTATGTGGTGTTTTATTAATTATTAGACTAGTAATATGTGATGGTTGGTTGCAACTTTATTTTCTATGTGGTGTTTGTTGAATTTTTCATTTCTTCTACTAGTTTTTAATATCAAGTGTTTTATTTTTGGATTGTTATTTCTAAGTATTTACATAATTGTGCTTTTAATGTTATTCCATAGTTTATGCTTTGGGTTTTAATGTATATGAAATTTTATTGCCAATATACTTGTTAAGTAAAATAAATAATACATAAATTGCACATTGTAAACGACTTGTCGCCATACGGACGCCATGGCGGTCGCCTTGTTGCGTCTAAGAAGTCGGTTACCACCATAACGACAACTATACTCAATTACAACGGGGTCATTTTTAACTTTGGGACATGACGTATTATATATGTTCCATTGTGCCAAAGGGTTTGTCAAATCGATGACACCGTCTTGGTACTTCTTTAAATATATACTTATTAATAAGAAAGTGTAGTTTAGGTTAAGATAATGCTAGAGATCTCAAAATTTGTCTCAAATAGTTTCTCAAATGATTTGGCCTCATGACAATGGTAGAGTACATCTCTTGTGAGTTCTTATGCCATAAAGTACAATTTGTCTTATTCAATGCCATGTCAAATATCATTTGAGACAAAAAAAAAAAGTTGAGATCCCTAGCATTACCCTTTAGGTTAATAGATACCACAACTTTATTCAATTCAAAGGGAACCAAAGGCGACTGTAGCTTTCCTAGTAACAAGAAATCTGCATAGAAAAGTAAGGAAAAGAAGCACATTTTACTTTAATTGCTACTTAGAAAGTTGAACAAGTGTCGGATTCATGCACCTCGACAACGAGTGTTTAAGATTATTGTCCTTTGACTTATGTTCTTTCCACATTGCTTTTATACTTCCCCGTATTAATACTTTAACATATAGAGACAACAAGTAATTAAGATATTCCAGAAATAGTAGCCCAATGAGGAAAGAAAAGAAATGCTATTCAAAAGCCGAGGAAGACAAAGCTAGCTAGAGCTAATGCTCTAACACTGCAAGTTGACATATATAAATATTCGAGCAATCGAGAACATACTGAATATCACGAAAATTTAAGTCCAAAAAAGAAATATAACATAAGAAGCTAGGATTTATCCACAAAGTTTGTCTTTGTATTTCAAGTTCGTCTTAACGTTCTGGATGAGGGGATATTAAGTCATGGATTTCAAATGGCTACAGGTAGTCTAAAAATAAGGATATTATCAAATGGGCCACGTATAAAGTAGCATGTGTTATTGGCACTGCTCTGCCATGTTTTAGTTCAAGCAATCCAATTACATTTACACTACCAAGAAATTGCCTCCTTCAATTGAGCTTATAGACAAGAGTTCATAGTAAACAACTGGCTTACAAGAAAACAAAACCACATAAATCATTCGAAATACCAACCAGCTAAATTCGTTAAGAAACAATCAAGAAACAATTACCTGTAAGCCTACTAACATACAGTCCCCAACCACCAAGAGCACATTGAGGGCCCGCTGCTTAGAGGATACTTTGCTCCTGTGTTGATCATATGCCCTTGAAACGGTCCTTGTAGAAGGAGAAACCAACTTGGAATGACAGACACTACACTCTATCATCCCGTTCTTCATCAACTCTTACCCCAAAACCCTCTCACTCTAACACAACTTTAAATCTGTCATTGCAACCCCTCAAACATATCAGCATTAATAAGATAATAACATCCCCCAATACACCCATTAAACTGCAGTTACCATCTAAAAACTAATTACCACCCACTTATTAAACATAATAAAGGACATAAACCAATGCCATAAATTCACATATAAATGCAAATCAACAAAAATCTTTTTGTTTGGCTATTACATTCTAATTGCTCAATTTCCTAAAACATATGAAGAAAACCACCGTCCACTCAGATCTTACCATCAAAATAACAAATTTCTATGCTTTCAGATAAAATTCAATATACTCAACATAAATGCATAAATTTTTCAGATCAAACAAACCATTCCAATCCCTATAGCATACAAAACCTAGATCTTGCCGCTTTAGAATGAAATTCAAGACAAATTAATAACTTATTAGATTATAAGAGGAATTCAAATACCAACCTTAATTATGTGATATGGGTAATTAGTATTTGGCAGCTAGGATCAAACTCCCGGCGGTGAAATGTTCGGCCAGATCTGTATGTCCGGCCACCGGAATTGAATTGGAAATAGAACTCCGACGGAATTGGAGATATAATTCGAATTGAGCTGTTTCAGATGCGAAGGAATATGCAGAGTTATAGTAGTCGGTCTGGTGTGTTGCTTTAAATTTACAACATGGTCTTTGTGTTTTAGAAGGAAAGTGACTAAGATATAAATTTTAGGGTAAATTTCACTTCACATCTGAGATTTTTACATTTTCCCACTTTAACTACCTGTTGTTTAAAAACCTATATTTAAACACCTGAAGTTTTGAAGTAAAGTGAAAAAGTGCTTTTCGTGTTAACGTTGTGACTTTAAATGGCTAAAGATATATTTGTTCTTCATATATTAATTGAAAAAGATAGAAATGAGGCTCAATTGTGTCGTAGGATCTAAGGTTTAGAAATAGTGAAATTAGGCGATTTCATGGTAATTTTGGGTTCCCATCAAATCTTCTTCAAATTTGAGTGGATTGCATAGTGATTTTAGGGAGCTCTTGGAGTTTAAGACTCGATCCAGTGAGTTCGTGGTAAAAAATGGTTCTTGGAGTTGAGGAATAATTGGTACGAAGAGTTTTTTGTTTGTTGCAAATTGAGGTAACCTTTTGTCTATGTGTTAACCATTTTTTCTCGATTTTATGTTCACTTTATGCACTATATTATATTTTATAATTGGACTTTTGCTAAGTGTATGTATGTATACAGTGTTTTTGACCACTTTTGAGATGGGTTCTTTAACTTCTCACCCTATGTCAAGCTCACAGCCTACCAGAACCAACATCAAGAACAAACCAGCCTCAAGGAAGTTAATATCCAATAGCAAATTAGCTTCACTAAAAAAGGCAGGGAGGGAAGATTAAGGCTTTAAATTTGCCTTGGGTTATTTATGGCTTTTGATAGTCTGGTGTTATTTAAATGTTGATTGATGCTACATTTGGTATTTTTGGTATAGTTGCTATTTTTTTGTATAGTTTGATATGGCCAGATAAGTAGTTCATATGGTCAGTTTAGTATTTTGGGTGCAATTGATATGACAAAGTATTTTGGGTACAGTTTGATATGACCAAATATTTGGATATAATCAGTTTTCTATTACAATCGGATATTTTTGGTTAGTTGGGTATTTTTGGCAAAACATTTGATATGTAAAGTATTGTGACTAAACTTTTGGTTAATTGAATGAAATTCTATGTTTTTGTTGTCAATGGTATCTTCTTTATTTTTAAAAACTATATGTTGTTGTTTATTTGCCCTAGTCAATTCTTTAACATTTTCACTTGTGCACAAGTTAAAAATTGAAAGATATAAAATAACAAAAAATAAGATTCCATTGTAGAGCTTTTTCACAAAACACATGACTTTATATCAACATTGCGATCGTAGAGTAATGACTTAGCGATCGTAGAGTAATGACTTAGCGATCGTAAAGTAATGACTTAACGATCGTAGAGTTTAAAGTAGCTTTAGCCTTTACTATAGTAGATGAGTTATTCTACTATCGTAGAGCTACTCTACTATTATAACACTAATTTATTTATTTTTATAAATTTGTATACTCCAATATTTTATTTTCAATATTTAAATAAATATTTTTAACAAAAAGCATTTAGGAAAATAGAGTTAAATTTTAAAAAGGCCAAGATTTGTCAAAAAATAAATTAATATATTCAACCCCTCCCCCTTCTAGATTAATTATTGCATATTCGGACCTAACACATTACAAACTTTTATTTCTTACTTAAAATCATCATGAATGATATGAGATATAACACGAGTCCAACAATCATATCTTAATATAGCTTTCAACGATCATCATCCTAGTAGGTAGATTATTATGCTCACATGGACACTTGTATGTTGTTCTCCTCACCATTGTACCCATTCCTTCGTTGTGTTCCTTAGTGTCACTCATTGTCCCACTCGAGGTGGTTGTACAAGGCAAACACCATGCCCAAAATTCACAACCATTGCATACAAAATACCACTTTCCCTTTGTTAGTTTGTTTGAGTCGACAGTTTTTATAGATGCCTTCTTTACACATACCCTGGGTATGTAGCAAAAATCACTGTTATTCCCTCCTACATTATTGTTTGACGAAGACATAGCTCATAATTCAAAATAAAATGAAAAAAATTGGGATGAGGCATTTTAACAAACACCTTGTGGACAACTTTTAAACTAAAGCTAACAACAATAAAATTGTGACAACAAATTAAATTATTACAAGAAATTAGTTGATCTACATACCTTATTTCTCCTTAATCAAAGCTACAAAGAAGCTAGAGATGTTGAAAAATGGTAGAAAAAAACTAAAAAGGCGAAATAATGTGGGGAAGTGAGACTTTTTTATACCCAATATAATGGTTGGGGGCATTCTAGACAATTTATCACCTAATTTGACCGTTACAACCACTGTTCGCGCTCTCTTGGCGAGTTACTATCACGCACAATCAGTTTGGAGCACAATCAGTTTGGAAAGAAAATGTGACTTTTTCTCTTCACCTCAAACCTTAGGTGTTTATGTGTAAATTTTTAAACAACAGGTGATTAAGTAAAAAAATGTTAAAACCTCAAATAGTGAAGTAAAATTTACCCTAAATTTTAATTAATTCCCCGTCTTTATGTGGATAGTAAATACAAATATATGTGGATGTATAAAATAATAAAAAATTAAGAAGGACTCGCACTAATTTATTGACTTAAAAAATTTAAATTATTGTAGTCCAACTTAAGGCCTGTTCGGAGATGACTTATTTTAAAATGACTTATAAGTTAAAATTTAAAATAACTTATAAGTCGTATTAAGTGATAACTTATAAAAAAAAGTGTTTGACATCATTTTGACTTATAAGTAAGAAATTAAATTAAAATAAAATGTAAATGTGTTTGAAAAAAATGACTTATAAGTTAAAATAAGATGTAAAAATTATTAAAATAAGGACAAAACAGTTTTTATATTTTGTCAAACTTACTTATTTTAAAATGACTTTTAAGTCATTTTTTAATAAGTCAAAATTTGTTACTTATAAAAAATGACTTATAAGTCAAAAAGTAAGTCAAAAAATAAGTCACCTCCAAACACTTTAACAGTAAAAAATAACTTATAAGTTGGTTTGACCAACTTATAAGTTGTTGCCGAAGAGACTCTTAATAATTAGATTTGTTGACATATAAATTATTTTTCATAAAATAAAATATTATTATTTTTACAAGATAAAATTGATATATTTACAAGTTCTCACTCTATGTAGGCTCCAATTACTATTAACTAGTCACCCTGATACACACGATATGTGTTTTTAATCTTTTAATTGTAATATAAAAAAATATTTATAAAATATATATATATATATATATATATATATATATAATGTAAAGACAAAATGTGTTCAAAATAAAATAAGGAAAGGGCAAGAAGAAACATAATTTAATTATGTAAAAGATGTTAATAGAAATAAAATATGAGTAGACAAATATAGGAGATAATATATTAGGCCAAATTATATTGTGCGACACAAAATCAACAAAATCACAGTTATAAAAGTTGAAGGTTTTATTAATAAAGACTTGGCAGCAGCCTTACGGATATCAAAATTTCTATTTATGGGTTATAATCAGTACTTCCTCCATTCTTTTTTATTCATCTTTTTAGAAAAGTGAAACTTGTTATGATTAATGAGTTAATTTCTCGTATTGTTCATGCGTTAAATACTAATTTGTTTATCTTTCATATTTTTCAATAAATTTTACGTAAAGATTTGGTATTTAATTTGATCAATACGACAAGATATTAATTGTATTTTTTGATACTTGTGTTTTCTTCTAAAATATAAATTGAAAATGGATGGGGAGAGTATTTAATGTAAGAATAATATGAAAAATTAAGTCATTAATATTTTTTGAAATCTACAAATGACAAATAAAAAAATTTCACTATCTAAAAAGACTATAAAAAGAAACAGAAGGAATAACAGTTGTGATACTAAACTTGAGGATATATTATATTTTCTATTATTATTAATAAAAAATTGATTTTCTAAAAATAATACTCCTTCCGTCCCAAATTAATTGCTCAATTTTGACCATTTTAAGTCAAATTGACTATTTTTAGAACTAATCTTTTTACTATTTTTGCTAAAATACAGGTGAAAAGATTATAACCAAAAGAAAGTATATGCAATTTATTACTAACTCCAATTTTTATAATTTTAGAAATATATTTATATGTGCTTAATTATTAATTCTAAAAATAGTCAATTTGACTTAAAATGGTCAAAATTGAGCAATTAATTTGGAACGAAGTGATAGTATATTTTTTGCGAAAAAATATTTATAAAAATGATTAGGGTTGACAATTGTACGATTTGACCCAATCAAAGTTTGTCTGTTAGCTTATAAATTCAGCGTGTGATTTTATTTTTGTCGGTGTATTTGTTTTGTTGGTTAATTTTGTTTTTGTTTCTTCTTCTTATATCTCTCTTTTTTTATCATTATTATTTGTCGTTTTTAATTGTTTTTTATGTTAATAGGTTAGCTGAATTTTCCTCCAAATTTGTTGGAGGCAAGCAATGAATATTTAAGTCACTCTTTCAATGTAATCAAAGGGAATATCCTTTTTCATTGGCTAATACTAATGTCGAAGTTAATTTTGTTTTTGGATTTTGTTATAATTGACTGAAAATATATTGTTACTTCATTTTTTTGTGTGAAATGATCTTTATAAAATGGATAAAAATTAAAAATAAATAGATGAAAAACTTATGTTTTTGTCTAGTTTTTATTGTTTGTGAGTTTTTAAGAGAGAAATAAGGAAAAACAAAAACAAGAATATTTGTATTTACCTCACGCTCTTGCTTGGGATAACCTTCAAAACGACGTCGTTTTACATAATTGAATACACTCTCTTTCATGTTATATACAAAAATATAATTTTATAATTTTTAAAATATTTTTATTATAAAGTGATACCTCATGCAATAGCATAAGATAACCCTCACCTCCCGTGCTCCCGTGCTCTTATATACTTTTATAACCAAAGTTTTATGTTAAAGAATTAACTGATTTGTACCAAAAAAACTAATGACTTTAGTGAATCTTTTAGGATTCATGTATTACTTACAAATAAAAAATGATTAAATTTAATAGCAAGGTAAAGTGGTAATTTAAAATTAATATATTTTTTTTCTTTTAGAAACTCACAAGCAATACAAAGAAAAACTTAAATTCTTTAACTTTTATTCTTTGTTCTTTTTTAAGATATCCATTCCGTCCAAAACTCACAAGTTTCATAATGTCGAATTTCTTTCTAATAACAAACACACCGACAATGTGTGGCTCATTTTTGTCTCTAAATCCAATACATTATAGTACATTCTTTAGTTAGTAGAATTGCCGTATCGATATAAGGTTTTTTTCAATAGTGTTCGCAAGTGTGAGAAGAAGAAAATTTGGGAAATTTATGAAATCAAAGAAAAGAGAATAAAAGGGAGTAATTTCTTTATTCGTGTCTGTGAGTTTTGAAAAAAAGTTAATTTAAAATTATATATTACTAATTAATTTTTATAAAATTAGTTTTGATAAATAATTAGAAGGATATCTTTAATACTTTAAATATTGTGCCAGTTTTTGATCAATTTTCTCCCAAATCTTTACCACTTTGTAAAGAAAATTTTGGGAGCTAAATTGTAATATTTGCGACCGATAAAAACAGTCACCGAGTCTAGTTTAATGTGAATAACAAAATCCCAGAGAAAAAAATAATAATTGTGTAGCATAGTTCGAATATTTCTTTCCACCAAACAATTGACAAACACTTTCATCCTTTTCTTTTTTTTCTTGACCATTTTATCAATTTCCCAATCATATATAGGTCCTGCGTGGTGATTACAACCAAATGTAGCCCATATTATTAGTACCAACTTAACAAACTTTCCATATTCCGAAGAATGGTATAGCAATCATAATAGAAAAATTCTGCACAATATGTTTACACTGGTTCACACCATTTTGATCGATCTAAAATAATGAACAAATAGGACCGTAGCCCAGCCAACTCTCTCCTCAACCACGAAGGGATGCATGAGGAACCGGTGGTAAACCAAATTCATCTTCAGCCTGTAAAGCATCAGACTTGCCAGATTAAAAGATAATTCACACGCAAGCAATTAACAGATAGTATACTGCATACGTCGTCCATCCGCTTAAGAATATACTATAACCTAGTCTAATGAATGCATTAATGCAGGTCAATATGAACAGGACATGCAGTGAATCAGCCGAACACATGACCTAAGTTCAGGCCAAACAGGTCATTCTCGTAGAAACAAGAATCACGTCTAATGCATTCAATGCAATTGCACGAAAGTAATCATTGATAAGAAGAGAATGGAAATTGACCTGGCCATTGCCTCTACCAGCTGGTATCGCTGACTGCCCTATAGGTGCCGATGGCAAGTTGAGTTCTGCATCCAAATCAGACTCCTTATCAGGCTGAAGATATGAAGGTACACCATCGCTTTCTGTCTCCAGCCCCATGTCCGCTTCCAGGGCATCAAGCTCTGCACAATTCCGAAACCAGGAAATTGTCAAAATCCAAAATAAACAGGAGTTAAACTCTTGTGACAAAAACAAATGATCTGCAGTGGACTAATATGAAAGTTATACATATAACTCAGCTTTGAAATGGAACTCAAGGAATAATTCACACAACTAAGGGAAGACAATTATGTAGTGCTTTCTCATATAATTTGACTGATAACACTAGTGTCTTTTTGTCAAAAAAAAAATATATCTACAGAATAAAGTATATCTCTTGCATGAAAAAAGCATCAACCATAAAAAAAAGTCAGAACCATTACTCTATTTTCTGGTAATGTATTTTTTCTTCAACATTTAAGTTACTACTAAACATTTGAGGATATGTATCCAAGAAAAGAATACATGAAATTTCGGCTTACCACCCAGGAGTTCTTCCTCATCAATGTCATCAGGCACGCTGTAGCTTCTACCGAGAGACTCTTGAATTTCATTGCTCACATCCATCAGGTCCATCATCTCATCTTGCAAGTTCTAAAGATAAATGGCAGAGTAAGCATTTGAAATTTTCGACTGATAACAGAAAAATACAATTATATATCTGTAGTATACAAACATCTATGTCTTGAATCTTCACGGTCTTCATCATTCCTTTCAACTCTTTGTTTGCTGACTTCAGAGCTGTCATCTGTAAAGAATGAAAGTAAAAGATTGGTACCAGGCAAAATCAGAAATACAACTATCTGATTTTCTTTAAAGTGACTCAGACTTTCATCTCCTGAACCTGAACCATATTAATAGTGCAGATTATGAGAAAATGTAGACATGTACAAGACACACAACTCAAGGAAATCCCTCCCCAGTAAAATTGGGTTGTCTTCTACCTCTCATGAGGTAGGCAGCATATTCCAAAGAAGGTACATAATAAGCTCCGTCTGACATGCCTTGAACCATGGCCCTTGGGGCGCTACCAAGAAAAACAAATATTCTACG
Organism: Aralia elata; assembly: GCA_034770075.1. Lineage (NCBI taxonomy): Eukaryota > Viridiplantae > Streptophyta > Magnoliopsida > Apiales > Araliaceae > Aralia > Aralia elata. Next base: position 23,099,981 of record CM068384.1, read on the forward strand.
GTAAATATAGTATATCCCCAAAAACCCAATTCCATCTAGGATACTGAGGATTCAAATAAATAGTGCAAATTTATAATCTCAGAACAGCTTAGTCATCTAAGGCCAGAGCATCGATAGCTCCACGATTACAGACTTCAGATGAGAAATACAATCGGAAGATCATGCTTATTATGGCCTCAATGATTACCAAACAGGGAGTATAAATATAACAATTGCTCAACTGTACCAATATGTAGCACATATCAGGTCACATATATAGAAAAAACATGGAATAATCAAAATACACCTTTACAAATAAGTTATCTACATTCCACATTAAGTCCTGAACTTCATTTCTAGTAATTTTGGCATGCTTATATTCTCCTATATATTACATCTCAGAATATTAAACGAAAGGGTAACCAAAATATATATGTTGAATTACTTGTCCATCAAGGGTTTATACATTATAGTTCCAAATAGAGCAACTATTAAATAGCAACTCCCTCCATCCCACTTTATTTCCCTATCCCTTCCTTTGGGATGTCTTTAAATAAAGCCCTTGTAGTTTTAGTATTCATCAAGTTTGCATATTTGCTCTTCATTTTGTTTTGTTAGTTGATGTGGGGTCTAATTTATAAAAAAGATTACCTGGGAAACTTATTAACATTTACACAAAATTCCTTCTTTCTTAATATGCGTGCAGGAAAGAAACATAGGAAACAAACTGAGATGGAGGGGCAGTAAAAACTAAACAAATTTCATAGCTGTCTAGAACGTACTGTTTGTTGAGCATCTTTAATTCCCTCGGAAGCAAATGCAACTTGGTCTAGGTTGAATGTTTGATTGTAGAGCATATCACGTTGTCCCTCATACCTATCAAAAAATGAAACAGGTCATGCAATTATGAAGGAACACATAACAAATATTAAGCAAAATGTTTATTTCATTCAACAAAAAACTCTTAAGAAAATATACAGCAGTTCATTTCATCCAACAGTATCACATACACCTACGTCAAATAAACAGGCAAAGCAAAGAAGCCTGCGATCAACATGCACATCGTCCCCACTCTTATCAAAAGGTAGAAGATGGAAACAGAGGCTTCACATGGTTATATTTTATCAGTGACTATAGCATTAAGTATGTGAGAAGGGTGGTAAATTCTAGAAGATAATAAAAATCGTTAGACAATAGAATATTATGCATTATTGTTGGTACTTGGTAATATTAACTAATTACACCCACAAACTAAAGATGTTTTCCGCACAAATTTGAATTCTTATTGCCTTTAAACTCATCGGTTAGAAGTACTCTTAACAATAAAATAATGGACATGATACAAGACACAACAAACATGATAAAATCTGAAAAAATTAAATAGGCCACAAATGGGACAATTCCTTCTGTCATCAATACTGAACTCTTATTTTCTCAACTTGTTGATACCCCACAAATGGGTAGCTTAACTTTAAGTTGAAAAATTCTTTCTTAATCCTCCTAAACAGATCTCATATCTGATTTAAACTTGCTGTAATTTTCAGATTACATATTAAAATGTGTCCACGACTGATACTGGTATTAAGAGATGCGACTGACTACTTGATATCAGTAAAGTGTACACAATCAACACATGCGCATATAGAGATCGTGACAGAGAGAATATAACATACATCCTTTTTTGCTTGAGAACCCTCATTGCTCGAGCTTTGACAGCCTCTTGAGCTGGACCAGGTCGGGTTTTCTTAATCTGTTCTTTGTATCGAGCAAGTTCAGCTTCAAGTCTTTTGATCTTCTCGTCCACAGTTTCACCTCTTTTATTGATCTGGAAACAAATAATATATTTTAACATACAAACAATGTCCCTATTTGATGGAACGACCCAAAGATAACAAATAATAGCAGAGATTGAAGTTCAATAGACATCTAAGAATCTGAGAAGAAGAGTCATGCAACTACACAAAAGCTCAAAAGATAATTCATAGATACAATTTTAAATCATGCCAAGATACCCTAAATAAATCTCAAAGCAGGAACAAGATAATAATAACCAAAGATAACATAATATCATCAGGAAAAAAACCCAAAAGTATATAAATATGTATATAATATATATCATACTCCATCATTCTTGCAAATTCACACCAATCTTAATAATCAAAAACACCAGATACTTCAACAATTTTTAGGGCATAAACAGCCTTTTAAACAGGGAGAGGGAGGGGAGGGGAGGGGAGGGGAGGGGGAGAGAATATGCAGTTGAAATAAAACGGAGAAAGGGACTGAAAGAGTATGAAAAGAAGCAGCACGAGCATTGATCGAGTGACCCTTCGGGTCTTGTTTAGCATTGGTTAGCTAGAAAGTGGTTCACTACATTTATAAATTTATTCTAAATAATGGAGTCATACATTTAGTCTAAATAATGGAAACTGGTAGCAATTATATCACACATGTTAGGAATAGTTTCCTTGTTCCCATGCAGCCTCTGCCCTTAGTGATGGAGAACTTAGTCACAAGGCTTTCAAGGTTCATATGTGCCTAAATGGTATCTGACATTTAAGAGAGAATTTATGCAAAACAAATGACTATTCACAAGGCATAACACCCTTCCATTTTTCTCCCACACATTCGTAAGTAAATAAGGATTCAATTAGCAAGCACTAAGTTAGTGTTGGAAATATGAACCAGGATGTAATATTGAAAAATATCATCACAGTTTTGAGTGAAATCTAAAACACTCGAATAAAACACAGCAGCTAGAACATACAATACACTTTAATAGTGAAAAACTTCAATTAACACTTAGATCAGGAGCTAATCATCTGCCTTCACTTTTCCTCTTCTTCTTTTTTTTTTTTGAGGGGGGGGGGGGGGTGGTTAATTTTCCGCTACCAATATGTGCAACTTTTTGTTTCAGCAAAAGGGTGCTCAAGTGCGTAATATTGATGATTTCCCCTTCCACTTTAGAACACAAGAATTTATAACTTCAGCAGTCTTATCATATATTGTCAAATTTCAATCTTTAACTAACCTTAAACTGAAATGGTGCCTCCTACACTAACTTAAAAACAATTGATAGTTTTTACAGTACAGTATGAGTTTCCTTACCAACATGTTCTAAACTACATACAATGTGTCAATTTTTTTGAAAAAAAAAAGTGTCCCATTTTGATGTTAAGAAGTCAATTGGCCAAATCTAAAAATTTTGAAAACATCAAATTTTGCACTCCTAAGCAGTACTTTACAGATTGTTTACTACATTCACAATTGTATTAAAATCAAATAAATTCACAATAAACTAATTTCGAATTCAAAGATGTCTAAAATGGACTTCACAAAAATCACTTTTTTTCCTTTTCCCCCCTAACAGATAGGATGTAATAGATCCATCCATCCATCAAGTAGAAACGTAATTAGCTACCAAACTTTGCACAAGCAAACTAAACCCTAATGATTTGGCAACAGTAACAAAAGTGAACTAACAAACAACGAAGTAATCCAAAAACAAAATTAAAAAAAAAAAAAAAGAAGAAGAGTTAAACTATATGAAACATCATCTAATCAATAACTGAAATTTCAACAAAAATTAAATTTAAATTTACCGGTAAATATAAATATATAGAGAAAGAGAAATTACGCGATCGGAGGCATCATTGAGGGACGGAGGGGGCTCTTTGTCCTTTTTAACACCGAATACTCTCTTCATTTTCTTCCTTTCTTCTTCTTCTTCTTCTTCTTTTGTGTTTATATGTAACAAAATATATGTAGGAGATAGAAAGAGAGATCTTGGTGTTTGACGATCTACTTTTGAGACGGCACAAAGGATACCAGAAGTTTCCGAGCAAATACTGAGAATTGAGAAAGAATATTAAAGTTAGAAGGAAACTTAATCTTTAGAAAATACTCCTTCCGTCCGGTAAAAACAGACTTAATTTGTTTTTTTCAATCAAATTAACTAATTTTATAATCAAAATTTATATTTTCTCCGTCCCAAATTAATTATATTTCTAGGACTTTTTAAAGTCAAATTGACTATTTTTAAAACTAATCTTTTTACTATTTTTGCTAACATATAGGTGAAGATATTATAACCAAAAGAAAGTATATACAATTTATTACTAATTTCAATTTTTATAATTTTAGAAATATATTTATATATGCTTAATTATTAATTTTAAAAATAGTCAATTTGACTTAAAAAAGTCCTAGAAAAACAATTAATTTGGGACGGAGGGAGTAATATTTTTTTATAAATATAGGTGAGAGAATTATAATTATAAGAAATTATAACAAATTTACTATCATCTCTAAATTTTATAAATTTGAAAATATAAATAAATATACTTGATTTTTAATTCTAAAATTGGTTAGTTTAACAAAAATAAATAAAAAATAAGTCAATTTTTAAGAGACAGAGGAAGTAAAAAACATAGTGTCTGTTTCAAAATATAAGTTATTTTTACTTTTTAATTTTACTTTTTGTAATTTATTTAACTTTCAAAAAAAAAATCTTGTAACTAATAAATTTATTTTCTATTTATCGAGTATTGTTACATTTACAAAGATTTTTTACAAAAATTAATTTATAAAATAATGTGTCAAAGTGTAATTAGTAGATAATTTATCATATATGAGTGAGTCTAATTGTTCTAACTAACTACAAACATATACATAATTTTGTATCTTTTTTTATAACCATTCTTTAGTCACTATAGTATTATTGTTAGCCATATCTACATTATTAAGGGAGAGCAACTTGAGTGGTTATTTTTTGGACTATTGGTCTCTTATAATTTTTTAACTTTTTTTACCCTAATGTTTGTATCCTTGTTTTTTCTTTTTTAATCCAATTTTCCACCACTTCTTTATTTCTACAACCCACTAAATTATGTATTTCCACTTTTTTAAATTTGAAGATACAATTCTATGTACTATGTAACTAGTCAGAGACGGGCCTAAGATCTAGGTCTAGCGGTGCTTTGATACAATATATTTAATAAATAAAAAAATATGAAAAATTAATATAAATTTAATCACTATATATTAGAGTATTTTTTTTTTGTTTTTACAATGAATTCATTAACTAGAAAAGAGAAACAAAATATTCATTATAATTGATATGAAGTGTGTAAATTCATTCTCATAACTAGGGTAAATTTTATAAGGATTCCTCTAAATTATTGTTTACATAATAACTTTTCATTTTAAGATAAAATTGAGGAGTTTTGATTATGTTTAAATAACTAAATAAATTTTATTATGGTATAATTTATTGTATAATTTTAGTTCCGACCATGTAACTAGTATAATTTATTGTATGAGGGTACTAAAAGTGAGAGACACCTTGTGACTATCTCCAAAGTAACACTATAAACAATTACTATAAAATACCTTTTTGTGCACAACCTGATAGCAAGTATATTTTTTATATATAGAATTATACAAAACGACATTATTTTTGTGTGATAACACAATGTATTATACGCGGTGTCATTCATTTTTTTTCCACTTTATTGTATTGTTTAAAAATAAATTAATTTATATTAATCTAAAAATTAAAACAAAAATGTATCTTTATTCAATAATTAAAGATAATAGTATTCTTGTACACATACATTATATGTGTGAGGTTTGAAAACGTTTAATATGTAATTGTAATAGTAATTGATGAGTAGGAACGGATGAGGAAATATGAATGCTTCTACGCGGACAACTTTTTTGATCGGAAAATTGGACATGTGGGTCCCATTTCCCACTTCCCACTTCCCACTCCTTTATCTCTTTCTTTTTCCTTCTTTTCACTTCAATTTTATCTATCTTTCTCCCTCAATACACTTGTCATTTTTTCCTCCTTATTTTTTTATCTCTCTTTCTTGCTCTATTAATACTTTAAAAAAAATAAAATTGAGATGAATTTTTTTTTACTTCATGATAATGTGCATTAACATTAAATAAATAAATAAAATAAAATATAGTTGACAATAATAAAATTTAGTATAAATGATACATATGCACATTAACACGAGGTAAAAAAAACTCATCTTAATTTTGATTTTTTTAAAAAGTATTAATAGAGTAAGAAAGAAAGAGATAAAGAAAGAAGAGAGAATATTGATAAGTGTATAAAGTGAGAAAGAGATGAAATTAGAGTGGAAAGACAGAGAAAGAAAGAGATAAAGGAGTGGGAAGTTGAAAATTGGACTCAAATGTCTAATTTTTCTGTCAAAAAACCGATCCGCATAGATTTATTGAGTAAAAATAGAATTATAATAAGCAATAAGTCTACGGCGACATTTACAACTTTTTTTTTGACTCTCAAATAATTTATAATATTTATTGGAACTGAAATTTTTACATAATCCAGTGATTTAAGTGTGATTTGGATACATATTAAAAACAGGGTTGCAGAGACTGTGCAACCTTATTTTTTAATATGTATCCAAATCACACATAAATCATTGGATTCTATAAAAATTTTAGTTCCAATAAATATTATAAGTTATTTGGGAGTCAAAATAAAAATTGAAAATATCGTTAAAAATGTCGTCGGACCAATATCGCCTTAGAAGGACTCTTATAATAAGGGGATGATAAGAAGTAGGAGAGAGAAAAGCGAAGGAATAAAATTTTATTCTATCTTAAACTGTGGTATGTGGTAACCAATAATATTATTCTATAAAGTCATGTGCGTGATAATTTTTCAGATGTTATATTTATTTGTAAAGATTATATTTGAGATTAGACTATTAATCTCAAGTCTCATATTTATTTTAAAAAATAGACTTAAAATTATTAGTCTTGGATAATAAAATAACTTGAAAGGGAATTATTTAATATCATGTCTAACTAGGTATTATAATCTCTACTATTTGAGACTAAAAATTTGTGAACAAAATTAACTTTTAATTTTGTTTAGAAAGACCTATGTATCTTATCATATTTATATATACTCAAACTAATGAGAATATAATGTTTTTGTTATTAGTGGTAAGGGTATAATAGTTTAAATGGTAAATTTTTATCCAATCCTTTATATAATATTGGATAAAACAAACATAACACGGGATTATTTTAAATTATCCCACGAAAAACAAACAAACATAACCTAAATGAATAATATGTTAAAATTTGAAGAGAGAAAATGGGGATGAAGGAGAATACTAAAAATAAAAAGGATGAATTAAATATATATTCCTTCAAGTTATCAAGCAGTTTCAAACTAACTCATCAATTAGTAAAGTGAACATTTTCATCCCTGTAGTTGGTATTTATGCTTAATTCTATTTTTTGGACCGATTTTTCGTCAATTTCGACTCAATTGCTAATCACGTCAATTTTAAAGAGGGTATAGAGTTCTTTTGACTATATAAAATTGAAGTCTAGAAGCACTTAAAACCTTTTATTGTCTCCTGGTATAGCCTTTTATGAATTTTATATTGTCAAAAAATAATTATACTTTCGTTTAAAATTAAAAAAAAATCAACCCAAAGAATAAAATTGAACTACGAGGATGAAAGTATTTACTTTGTCAATCTACTTCAACTTAGAGTAACACGTGTATAATTCATCCAAGTAAAAAGGACTAAAAGTGGGTGAATTTTAACGGTAAAAACTTATCCATGATATGGAGTAATTATTTTTTTAATCTTATTTTATTGTACATTTTACCCAAAACTTAATTGTTCATGCTCCAGTCCCTTTATAATATAAAAAAAATTGTAGATACACATGTATAGGGGTATGGTGGTAAGAGACATCACACATTTTTGCATCAACTTTCTCTTAAAATAACATTATTTTAAAAAAATATAAAATATCTTTTTATACACAATATAGAAGTATTAATATTTTTACGTGTTATCTTGAAAAGAATATTTATATGTAAGAAAATATAAACGCATCATCAAGCAATAGCAAGAAAATTAAATAATTTAAAAAGTTAAGTATAGAAAATAATATATCTTCTGACTTTATATATCGATTTTTTTGTTATCAGTTACGTGGACAACTATTAGTGACGATTTTTTTGATCAGATATGTAATATAGTGTAATTTTATCAAATTTCATGTATTGATATACGTTGCAACCGTAAGTCAACTATAAACTTTCGCAATACATAACAAGACTCATAAATTATTGGTTCAAATAAAAGAGAAAAACTCTAGGCGTGTTGAGTAGGAAAGAAAAAATTATTTTCCCTTAGTTTCATGTATTATATGTGAAAAATGTGTAACTATGATACCATAACTAGTTAATTTTAATAACAGATCAAAAAATAATTGCAATAACAGTGTAAAAAGATGATTTTTTTGACTAATGAAATACGTAGTAAATTGTCAATTTTGTTAAAACCGGTGAAATAACAAACTTTAATCAAATATGATTCTAAAAACTATGTTGTTTGCGATGATTGTAATAGCCAAACAGGCTGCAAATATGACAACCATAGCCAAGTTATCCCCTTCATGATATCACTTTTTTTTTGTTAGTCACTAATGATCTTAAAATTTAAAATGGAGATACTATAAATTAACTTAATTCTCTTTTTATTTCAAAATTATAGATATATTTATAAAACGATAATTTTTAAGGATAATTTAATGTTTTCAACTATAGTTTTAGTATTAGTTAGAAATTCAATTGTGGTGGTGTGATATTGAAAATAATATTAAAAAATAATGACAAAATAAGAATATCATGTCATTTTATAGTCATAAAATAGAGATGTATCTCTTATTTTGAAATGAACTAAGAAGAAAAATGTATCTATAATTCTTGAACATATGGAGAGTATTGATTAATACTTAATACAATCGTAACTATTATAAACTAGTAAAAGGGTACTACACTACTTGTGACGCCCCCAAATTCCGGGGACTAAACCATCCCAAAACTTGGGTCGCTAGAATTCACATACTACAACAAACACGAATTTTCTTATTTACAATTATTTATTACCACAACAATGTTCACACTCAAAACCAATAATACTATACATAAAGGTACATTCAATAATTGTTTTAAGAATCAAAACCTTTAGAAAATGCTCAAAAAAACCTTCATACATGGAAGGCCATGCTTCTAAGTTATAATAAATATCATAGGACTTGGGAATTAGCTTTGGGTGACCCATGAGACCCCAAAGAAAAACAAGAAAATTACTATCTTGTTCATTCCAATTGTGTGTATTTTCTTGCCATACAATTATCTCCATTACGTTAAACTGAGAATTATATTCCAACTATACTCCTAGATTATATAGACAATGCTCATAAATATAATCAGAATGCGGATATGCACAACCATATTTTATGGTAAAAGGATTTTGTACGTGGTTCTTGTATGACAGGTACTTGTGACGCTCCCAAATTCAGGTTTACACCACCCTATTTAGTTCATCAAAATCAATTAGTAAAATGTCGTATAATGTAAGACCCCGAATTTGAATAAAGAGATAATTTAATTTTTTATAATTATTATTCTAAACATTAAAGTGTTAAATTGATAAAATGATAAAGTTTTTGGTGATATGCAAAAATTTCAAGATAAAAAGGTATGTCGGGGAATATTCGTTTTGTGGGAGAATATTCTTTCTGTCGGATAATATTTCTTTTGTTGGAAAATATTCAGTAAAGTACGACGAGTTTGAAATAACCAATCGTTGGTGGTCTCCACAATGACGTAATTGTCGGATATAGAAAACGACAGAAATAACCTTTTTAATAAAAAATTGTCAACGGTACTATCACTTTTTACTGTTTAAATACCTGGTGATAAAGGAACAGTAACACGCGTGCAGTACTCTACAGTAGCACGCGGTGTTAAACAGTAGCACACGGTATTGCACAGTATTTCATCAATAATTGTCACGACACAGTAACTCATATTATTTGATATGATATTATTAGTCCAATTAACATTATTGTCAATGTCTAGAAGTTTTGTCGAGGAAATGAGTTATTTAATTGTGCGCCGTTTATACGAAAGACCCCATCTTTCTTGAGAACGATCTGATTGTCAGTATTGTGAGTCTATAATATTTATACTTAGAAGGATTTGGTATTGGATGTGAACACCAGCCCACTGTAGTAAATACATGAATTTGAGATTGTCACAATAATTGTCACAACATCTCATATTATTGAACCCATAATTGACATTGTAGTAAGGGTAGTAATAAAAAGTTATGGAAGTAAAAATTATGGGTATTAAACTGTTAGACATACTCATTATTTGAAGAACAATAATATCTGTGATAGTTATACATTAAGTCAATAATGAAGAAGATGGATGTGAATAGTAAAAAAAACGTAATGTGGAAATATGAATAATTACTATATGGTAGATATTAAAGGTAATCAATGTGGATAATTAATATGTAGTAGATTAAATGTGATCTTGAAATGTGAAAAATATGGATATTTAATATATGGTACATTAAAGATATTTTTATGAATGGTAAATTAAAAATGATGATGGTGGGTTAATATATGTAAATCTTTTTGAATAAATAATGATAATGGATTAATCTTTTTATAAATAATGATAATAGAATAATCTTTTTGCATAAATAATGGTAATGGAATAATCTTTTTGAAATGGAATAATCTTTTGAATAAATATTGATAATGGATTATCATTATGTTTAAAGTAAGGATAATGAATGAAAATGGGTAATCACTATGCTTAAAGATAATAATAATGGATGAATAATATATTTTATAAAGTTTGGTAGGTTTTTGGCTATAAATATGATGGTTTAACATATAAGAAAATTCACAACTTTCTTACTTATACTTCCTCTCTCTCTTTAAAAATTTATCAGTTACAAATTTCTCTCTAAGTATGCTAAGATACCTCTAGTGTTAGTAAAAATCAGTTAGAGTGCTACATTTGTATTCCAAGTTATTCCAAGTTAAGTTTTTGTTGCATTCTTCTTTTAATTTCCGAGTGGAATTTTCTTATATATAACAGCTCCTTAGAAAAATCATAGTAAACTCATCCTTTGTCTGAATTAAGTGATTCCAAAGTCTGTTTTTATTAGATTTTCGTCCTCTACAACTTTGAAAAGGAAGCAAAGTCATTTGATATCATCTTCATGTCTTAAAATGCTGAAAACTGTAACATGTCTTAATTTTCGTCACTATTTTCAGCCCTAGTTTTGAAAACTAATAACTCAGTCATATTAACTTCGAATGAGGTGATTCTTGAGTTTATTTCGTGTATATTTTCGAGAGCTACATTTTCGTGAAAACATAAAGAAATTTTGAAAACTCTAAAAGACTAAAAAGTCAGAATATTTATTGCTGCAAAGACGTACACGGAAAGATTTATTCGGCTATTAATTTTGTTTCGCAACATCGAGGTAAGTGGTTATCATTCGTTGATACTCGTATATAATATCATTTCCTTCATATTCGTAAGTGATATTATTTTCTTTCATACTCGTATGAGATATCATTTATTTCATACTCGTAAGGGGTTATCATTCGTTGATACTCATATATAATACTATTTTCTTCATATTCGTAAGTGATATTATTTTTTTCATACTCGTATGAGATATCATTTCCTTCATACTCGTAAGGGGTTATCATTCTTTGGTACGCGTAAGTAATATCATTTTCTTTCATACTCGTAAGTGATATTATTTTCTTTATACTCGTATGAGATATCATTTCCTTTATACTCGTAAAGGGGTGTCACTTTCTTTCGTAAGGGATACCACTTTTTCATACATATTAAGGGTTGTCATTTTCTTTCATATTCGTAAGGGGTTATCATTCGTTGGTACTCGTATATAATATCATTTTTTTCATACTCGTAAGTGATATTATTTTATTTTATACTCGTATGTGATATCATATCTTTCATACTCACACGGGATGTTATTTTCTTCATGCTCGTAATGGGTGATCATTTTTTTCATACCCGTATAGGGTTGTCATTTCTTTTGTACTCGTGAATGGATATCATTTTCTATCATACTCGTGAGGGTTATCATTTATTTTATACTCGTAGAGGATTACCATTTTCTTTCATACTCCATATTATAGTAAGAGATTATTATTCATATATATAACTATATCATTAAGCGGTGAGAATTCCTTAAAGGACTAGAATATCCTTAATAGTTTGTGTTTGATCTAATATATTTTGACTTAAATATTCCTATTGAAATTTTAATCGTTATACTTGAATTGTGAATCGTACATTTCTAGAACTTTATATTCTATCAAGAAGTCTAATCGATTTTCTAGATATCGTGTTGATAATTTGGACTCTGGATAATTAAAAGTGAAAGTCGTTAATATTCTGATTATTTATGTCCATTCATTATATCATTGTTATAATCATTGTGGTGATATTCTCTTTGACCTGAGTGTAAAGAAAAATTATTGACTGGTATGATTATGACCAAAGGCTGTAGACTGGTATGATCATGACCATAGATGTTACTGTTGAATGTCTTTGGCGTATGGTGTAAAGACGATATGATTGTTGGGTGTCTTTACCCTTTGTGGCAAGGACATGTGGTGAAAAATTCTCTTTAGCCTTTGTGACAAAGATGAATTGATCGACATGATTATAACTATGAATGGTGAATTGACATGATTATGACCGAAAATTATAGATTAGTATGATCATGACAATTGATATTACAATTGAATGTCTTTGGCGTATAGTGTAAAGACGATATGATTGTTGGGTGTCTATAGCCTTTGTGAAAAGGACATGTGATGAAAGTTCTCTATAGCCTTTGTAGCAAGGAGGGACTGTTGATTTACATGGTTATGACTAGGAATTGTTGATTAGCATTATTATGAACAAGAACTGTTGATTGGTGTTACAGGGATAAAATATTGATGGTGAACTTTTACATTAGAGAAGATAGTTGACATTATAGTCTACCTGACTCTCCTAATGAATTGTTTGTTCTACTGCAGTTGGTGATCTAAAAATTGTTATCTATTATATTCTATCAGATTTTTCATTGTCTATTATCTTAGTCATTATATTCTTTACTGGGCTATTTGAGCTTATCCTTTTGTTTCACAATTTCTTTCAGGTAATAAGAGTATAGCTGGGTCTAGTAGGGAGAATATGGGAATGGTGTGAAGGTCAGAGTTAATAACTATAGAGGTCCGAGTTAGTGGTTGTCATCATCTAGTTATCAAAGAGTGTGGCAAGAAAATTCACACCATTAGAATGAGGAGGATAGAAATTTTCTTGTGTTCTTTTGAGGTCTATTAGGTTAACCAAGACTAATTCTCAAGTCCTATGATATCTATTACAACTTAGAATCATGGCCTCCCATATACGAAGGTTTCTTTGAATATTTTCTAAGGATTTTGATTCCTAAAACACTTATTGACTGTACCTTTATGTAGAGTGTTATTGATTTTGAGTGTGAATATTGTCATTGTAGAAATAGTTATAAATAAGGAAATTTGTGTTTATCTGTAGTGTTGTTTTTGGCGACCCAAGTTTTGGGGGTGGTTTGAGATCCTAGAATTTGGGGGCGTCACATATAAAATACGACACCCACACTTTAAGTTCTCAGTATAATTATTGTTATACTATTTTATAACTTGATGAGGACAACCACTAACTCGGACCACTATAGTTACTAACTCGGACGAACACATCATTCCCCTGTTCTCCACGTTAGACACAACTATACTTGTGACACCCTCAAATTTGGGTCACCTTTACCTTGGGTTTGGTGCTCACTGTACTATATATACACACCCATGCATTCATGCATTAACTTAATACATGTCTTAATTGCATTGTCCTTATACAAAAGACTAACTTTTAATCCAGTTTCTTAGACCTTTACAACATCCAGACAAAATAATAACATCAATAATAATATTATGCTCCTTATTACATCATTTTAACTATCAAATTAAGCACATTAGTTTAATAATCTTAATATGTGGCATTGCCCTTTCCTTTATCCTTATCGGAACCTCCGGCTTCTCAGGTTTAACTGAAAATGTTATATTTAAAGTAAGTGTGAGCAAATGATTGCTCAACAAATGTAAAACAGTTTAACATGACATCACTATTGACCTTTGTTAGGCATGACTCGCATCCCCCTTGATGTAGTCTCTACAAACCTTTTGTTAAATGGTTTAGTCAAAGGGTCGGCTAAATTCATTTTCGACCTTACATACTCTAGAGATATCACAACATCATTAAACAGCTGCCGAATATTTTTATGCCTTAAGCGTATATGCCTATTTTTGTCATTATGAGTTTGATTTAAAGCTCGGCCTATTGCGGCTTGACAATCACAACGCATAGACATAAATGGAACTGGTCTCTTCCATAAAGGGATATCTGCTAATAGGTTTATCAATTAATCAGCCTCAGCACTTGCCAAATCCAAAGCAATAAGCTCATATTTCATAGTGGAACGAGCAACATAGATCTACTTAGTTGATTTCCAAGCGACATCACCACCACCAATGGTGAACACAAATCCACTCGCGGATTTAATCTCATCTGAATCAAAGATCCAGTTAGTATCAGTGTACCCTTCAAGTACAAATGGATAACCTATAAATAATATACCATAATCCACAGTCCCTTTTAAATACTTAAGTACTCTAGAAATGGCTATCCAATGCTCATCATTAGAATCATGTGCATATTTACTCAATCAACTTACATCATATGCAATGTCAGTTCTCGTGCAGTTTAAAAGAAACCAAGACTACCAATAATTTGTGCATACTCATTTTGTAACACACTTTCTCTTTTATTTTTCTTTAAAAAAATGTTGTGATCATAAGGTGTGCACACATGTTTTGAATTAAATTGACCAAATTTCTTAAGCAATTTTTCAGTGTAATGTTCTTGTGACATAAAAACTCCACTAGCATTTTTGATTAATTTTATTCCAAGAATAACATCAGCTTCACCCAAATCTTTCATATCAAAATTCGAAGAAAGAATAAATTTAGCATCATTAACAACATGTAAATTAGTACCAATGATAAACATGTCATTCACATAAAGACATATAAAGACCCCCACATTTTTATCAAATTTAGAATATATGCACTTTTCTATATTATTAACAACAAATTCATTTTTTATCATAACATAGTCAAATTTATCATGTCATTGTTTAGGAGTATGCTTAAGTCCGTATAATGATATTACCAATTTACAAATTTTATTTTCCTTACCATGAGCCACAAACCCCTTGGGTTGCTCCATGCAAATTTCTTCATTCAAGTCTCTATTTAAAAACGTTGTTTTTGTAAGGCCCCGAATTTATGAAATAAAAATTTATTATTTTCTTTATGATTATTTTTCTAAATAGTGAAGTACTTAATTGTTATAAATGATAGTTAAGGGTGTTATATGCAAATTATCTGATAAATAGTATGTCGGGGAATCTTCCTTTTGTCGAGGAATATTCTTTCTGTCGGGGAATATTATATTCAGTACCGTATGACGGCGCCAAAATGGCAATATTGTCAATGATAGTGGGCCCCACAACGGGTTAACTGTCGGATATAGAAAGTGATAGAAATTGACGGCAAAACTTTAACCGATAACTATTAAAATACCGGTGATAAAAAGAACAGTAAAACGCGTTATTCCACAGTAGCACACGGTATTCCAGAGTAGCTCACGATGTTGCACAGTGTTTTATATTATTGATTCAATAATTGATAAAGTAGCAATTGCATAGTATCTTGATTCAATAATTGTTAATTAGCATCTGCATAATATATTTTACTATTTGTCACGACACTGTAACTTATATCATTTGATAGGATATTTTAGCATTATCGACAATGTCTAGAAATTCTGTCAAGGAAAGGGGTTATTTAATTGCGCGCCATTTTTTATGGAAGGCCCCCTCTTTCCTGAGAATAATCTGGTTGTCAGTATTGCGAGTATATGCTATCTGTGATATTAATACATTTAACACAATAATACAGAAAAAGAGATTTATTTTGATAATGGAGTTATTTTTATAATGGTTTTATCTTTTTGATAATGGAATTATCTTTTGATAATGGAAGAAAAAAAATGGATGGATGATATAAATGGAAGAAAAATGGATGGATGATATAAATGGAAGAAAAAATAGATGGATGATATAAATGGAAAAAAAAATGGATGGATGATATAAATGGAAGAAAAAATGGATGGATGATATTAAAAGATTATGCCAAGGGTATAAGAGTAATAAACCAAGAAAATTTAGGGAAAAGACTATAATGCCCTCACCTTGATTTTCCTATAAATAGGGAGGGTTTGCTTAAGAAATTTTCACACCTTCATTACTTATACTTCCTCTCTCTCTCTAAATTTCTGAAGTTCTCTTAGTGTGCTAGGCTATTGTGAGTATTTGTGAGAATACTAGTATTATCCGAAGTTAGTAAACTTCATAGAAAGTAACATCTAGTCACTTGTTAACTAAGGTAGGGAATATCATTTTTTTCATACTCATATATAATATCATTTGCTTTCATGTTCGTAATGATATTATACTCATAAATGTTGTTATTCATTCTGTATTAATTTGTGGGGATAACCTGTCCGTGCGGTATGACGCATGCCTGATGAATACCCTTTTGTATTCATTCCTTATTACTCTGTGGGAATAACCTGTATGTACGGAGTGTCGTACCTGGTGAATATCCCTTTGCATTTGTTCCTTATAAATTTGTGGGTATAACCTGTTCGTGCGGATTGTCGCATACCTGGTGAATAACCCGTCGTATTCATTACTTATTAATCTATTGTGGAAATAATCTGTCTACGCGAATTATCGCATGACAGGTGAAAATCCATTTACAGTTTCATATATTCTGTTATACTCATATAACTTATCATTTCTTTTGTACTCTTTAAGGGATATCTTTTTCTTCCACATTTCTCCATTTATAATAAAAAATCCTTGTTTGTTTCCAAAACCTTATTTTTAAATGGAGAAAATCCTTGAAAATTAGTAGAATATCCTTAATAGTTTGTGCTTCATCTAATATCTTTTCACTTGAATCTTTCTATTTCATTTTATACGTTATAGTTGAAGCATGAAATAATTTCTTGAATATCATTCTGTAATTTGACTCCACAATTTGGTCATCGTGTTGGCAATTTGGTCAATCTTTGATACTGATTAAATTATAAAGCTTTTCTTATCCTTAAACTCACTGTATCATTGTCATCATCCTCATCCTTATACTTAAATTGTGGTGATAGTTCTCTTTGGCCCGTAGTGCAAAGATGAACTGGCGTGACATGATTTTGACCAAACTGTGTATTGGTATAATCATGACTTTTGGTGTTACAAACAAAGGTGTATGGTGAAAGTTCTCTTTGACCCGTAGTGCAAAGATGAACTGGCGTTTGGCATGATCATGACCGGTGATATTACAAATAAATATCTTTGGCACGTAGTGCAAAGAGAGGCTGTTAAATATAAACTGTGGATTTGGATGTTCATAAACAGGAATTGTTGATTGGTGTTACAGGGATAAAATATTGGTGGTGATCCTTTAATTTATAGAAGATGGTAGATATTATAATCTACTTGACTCTTCTAATGGATTGTTTGTTCCGCTGCAATTGTTGTTGTTGAACAATTAAAATATCTTTAAATCTCTGATTTAATTCTGTTGAAGACTAAAGATAAATTTTATTCTTCATTATCTTAGTCATGATATTTCTTACTGGGCTATTTGAGCTCACCCTTTTCAGTTTTGTTCCATTGTTCTTCTTAGGAAAGGAAAATATAGCTGGGACTAGCCGGGGAGTGGAGTGATGGTCCGAGTTAGTGGTTGTCCTTATCAAGTTATGGCATAGTTTAATAATGATTGTACTAGAGACTTAAAACATGTGTTGTCGTCTTTTTGCGGCATTGTAATAATTTGGGTTTGGATACTGTGGTACCATACGGTACGATATTTGTATGGAAAGTCACAGTATGTGTGTGGTCGTATTTTGCACGACAAATATTAGTTGTAAATGGGAAAAGTCGTATTTGTATTTTGTAGAATGTTATTGGCGACTCAAAATGGGTTGTGTGGACCTATTTTGGGGGCGTCACAGTTTTCACATCCATTTGATGAATAACAAAATTGTAAATAGAAGCCAAATCAATTAAAACTCTAATAGAAGAAATTCTAGCTACTGGAGAATAAGTATCAAAATAATCAAGGTCTTTCTTTTGTGTATAGCCTTTTGGCAACAAGTCGGACTTTAAATTTATCAACAGAGCCATCGGGTTTTAATTTTCTTTTAAAAATCCATTTACACCCAATGCGTTTAGCACCACGAGACAAATCAACTAACTCCCAAGTATGATTGCTCATAATAGATTCTATTTCATTATTAGTTGCTTCTCTCCAAAACGGAGCATCGGGTGACGTCACAACCTACAAAAAAGTAACAAAATCATTATCCACTAAAAAAAATATAAAAGTCATCACCAATATTTGTTTCTTTCCTTACTCTTTTACTCTTTCTAAGTTCAACATGTAAGTCTTGTAATTTTTCAGAAGTGTCGTCATGCAACTCAAGTTTATGATGAGTAACATTTTTTAACATAGGAAAATTATTTTTAAAAAACTCTGCATTCTGAGTTTCAAGCACAATATTAATATCTAACAAATCACTTTTAATAACAAGAAATCAATATCCAAACACTATTTTCAGTATAACCAATGAAAATGCAATCAGAAGTTCTAGAGCCATTTTTTCTCTTTTTAGGATCAGGAAGTAAGACTTTAGGCAAACACCCCCACACTTTGAGATATTTTAAATTAGATACATGATTTTCCCACAATTCAAATGGAGTCTTACCAGTTCTTTTATAAATTATTCTATTTTGAATGTGACATACAGATAAAATAGTTTCTCCCCACAAGTTCAGAGGTGCACCAGAACTAATCAACAAAGCATTCATCATTTTTTTTAAAGTCTGATTTTTTCTTTAAGCAACGCCATTAGATTCTGGTGAATAAGGCGGTGTAGTTTCATGCACAATACCATATTCTTCACAAAAGCATTTAAAGGTTCATATTCACACCTTTATCAGATCTAAGCCTTTTAATTTTTCTATCTAATTTATTTTCAACTTCAGCTTTATATTTAGCGAACATATCAAATGCTTCATTTTTATGTCTAAGTAAATAAACCTTAATATACCTTAACGCATAATATTTTTTACCACCTCTTGTCATAATTGATTTCAAGTCTCCCAAGTTTGAATGAATAAGACTAAGTAATTCTGATTCTCTTTCTAATACAGGTTTGCATGGTTTCTTAGTTATTTTAGCTTCAGCATAAGTGTGACATTTATCATGTTTGAAAATTGAGATATTTTTCAGAATGCCTATTTCTTTCATTTGTTTAATATATGAGTAATTAATATAACCTAGTCTAGCATGACACAAAGAATCACACTCAAGCAAATAAGCGGAAGAACTAGTATTTTCATTCAAGACATTAGAAACATTAAGTACAAACAACTCATTATTATTGTACCCTTTCCCCATAAATACCCTATTTTTACTCATTACAATTTTGTTCGACTCAAAGATTACTTTTATTCCCACCTTGACTAGCAAAGACACATACACAAGGTTCTACCAGATGTTTGGCATATGAAGCACGTCTGTCAATTAGAGAATTTTTTTGGAGGTAAGCCTAATAAGGACTTTCCTTTTTCCCAAAACGGGTGCAGTAGTAGAATCCCCCATGTAAACTTGTTCCTCTCCTTTTCCTAATGGTGTATAGGATGAAAATACCACAAATGTACTTAGTTGTACCAGAGTCTACCACCCAATTATTGTCATGTGCCACCATGTTAACCTCAAAAACGACCGCAATAATAACATCCACATCAACCAAATTTGCATTTGGTGGGGCAGGTTTGTCGTTCCTCTTCCCATGTTTGCATTGCACAACATGATGTTCAAGGTTGCCATAAACAAAATAATTTTCGTTTTTCTTACTAATTTGATTTTGTGCCTTGAGATGTCCATTTTTTTTTTGTTGTTGCTCCCTCCTCGATTGTTGTTGTTGTACTTGAAGCCATGATTCCTCCCTCCATTTTTGTTTCCATGTTGATGATTGACATTGTTGCTATTGTTCCCCTCCACTAAATTCGCTTTTGTAGTAAGCTTCTTAACTTTCTCTGTTTTGTCATGCATTCGGTTCTTTTCCACGATTCTTATGTGAACGATAACTTCCTCCAAATTCATGTATTTCTTCTTGTGTTTCATCTTGTAATCCTTCCATGATTTTGGTAATTTTTCAATTAGTGCTCCCTCCACAAAATGGTTCCGGTAGTAACATCCTTTTCCCACAAGTTCGGAGACCACCAAGTGATACTCATGAATTTGCATGGATACATCTTTATCTTCAGACATTTAGAAATTCAAAAAATTTCCAATAGCATACTTTTTAGTTTCGGCATCCTCCACAATGTATTTCATGTTCAAAGCATTCCAAATCTCCACAACATCTTTCATTAAGTAATAAACATCAAATAACTCATTTGAAAGAGCATTTAACAGAATACTTTTAAAAAGTTTACTTGCATTTTTCCAAAAGGATAGTTCTTTTTCATATTCAGTTTGATCACCTTCTTTTGTTTTTCTGGTTTTGGTTTTGTAAGAACAAAATCAACTTTTGCAATATCCAAGACTAATAAAATCTTAGTTTGCCATCTCTTAAAATTAGAACCAAAAAAAGCCTCAATTTTTGTGACATCGATAATGGCCTTAGAAGCGGTTAACATAGCAGAATCCATGATTATCTTTAAGATTGCAGTAAAATAATTGGAAAATTACTATGTGAATTAAAAGAGAATTAAGAAGATATAACCCAAATAAATTGAGGCGTGCGTAGAGCACTGTTCTTAAGGATAATTTTCGCCCCTCCGATATTATATATCATAGGTGCAAAAGGTCACAACGGATACCCTCCAGCATTGAATAATTTCGTCTTCTCTAATGTGCACTCAAATAGAGAAGACGACACGAACATCCCATTGTTTTTTCTTGAATTTTAGAACAAATGATTCAAGAAAAAGTATTGTAGTGCAATGTGTGTGTGTGTGTGTATATATATATATATATATTATGAAGCAGAAGACATGCATGTTGATATATCTCTTTTTATAAGGGCGAAAGTCTATTTTTTTATTTATATCATGGCTAAGTATTAGTTATATACTAAAAATATTTTATAATGATAGAAACTTCATGGTTTTGCAACGGTTTAAACTTAATGATAATCTAACTGTTGATCCATCGTGTGTATGTTGTCAAATTGAGAGTTTTGGAGAAGCTTTTGAAAAACTTGAAAAACGTTTTGTGCGTGACATGGAGAAGATGAAGAAGCGGCGAGCTACGTTAAAGTTGCTAGTCTATCAAGTTACCATGAGCTATGTTAACTTAATTCCGACAAAATTTTCCGTAAAAAATAATGTTTTTTTTTGGTAGTAGCAACACCATAATCAATAAAAGAGAGTAGCTATTAAAAAAATTAAAATTTAAGAACACAACCCTACATAAACAATCCTTAAGAACACAACCATACATAAACAATCCTCTCAATATGATCATCTTAATATGGATCAGAAGTAGGCACTATTTGAGCAAAGAGAGCAGATACATGTGAATCCACTATGCATTGGATACGGTAAATGTTTCATTTTTAACTCTAACACTTCATTTGTAGGTCACCACAAATATAACATAAATAAAAAGTAAATTAAACATTTATTTTTAGAGGTTTAAAATGTTGAAATTTTCTCAAATTTCCATTACAATACCAGTATCACGTATAATAAGTATTAAATGGGTAAACAATTTATAAACATGTAACAAATTAAGATATACTCTTTAGATTTATTTATTTTGCAAATGGGATTATTTTGGAATGCAGGAAAAAAGACACTACGTGTTTGTGTATGCAGCTGCCGAGTTGACAATCTGTGAGGTTTCCGGGAAATTTGCAAGAGAGTACATAGCAACTCAATATTCTTTTGATATATTCATTTTCTTTGAAGATTAAATTACTTCGTAATTATTTATTAGAAATATAATTTGACGTATTAAATTTTAAAATTAATCTGTCTCATAAAAATTTAAAATAAAATAATTTTTTTAATAATTTTTGTTATATATTATATAATTATAATTATTATATCAATTAAAATTAAATAAATTTATATTAATTTAAAATTTAATATATCGTTATTTAATTTTTAAATTATATGTATAATTTTAAAATTTTCCTTGACCGGAACCTTCCAAGTTGCACTCATGCAGTAAAATATTTGAATTATTGTACAAATAGTTACTCTTTTGTTTTATTACTAAGCTGTATAGCACTTGATAAACAGAGTAGAGAGGAAGGTTGACCAAACAATAGTCTTCCAGCTTAGATCAACAACTACCATTGTTTCATCGGCATTCCGGTGTATACATCATAACATTTTCCAACTCCTCGTGTCAAATGGCTTCTGCGAGTTATATTCCTAGTTCTTCATCTTCAGCTAGTACTCATCGTTGGGATGTCTACTTGAGCTTCAGAGGTGCAGATACGCGCAAAAACTTTACTGGTCATCTATACACAGCTCTAGATCAGGCTGGAATCCGAACCTTTATGGATGATGCCCAACTACCAATAGGAGAAGAAATATCGTCTGGACTGCTAAAGGCAATTCAAGAATCGCAAATGTCTATTGTCGTGTTCTCGCAAAACTATGCTTATTCAGCGTGGTGCCTGCATGAGCTTGTGAAGATACTCGAATGCAGGAAAACAAGGGGACAATTGGTTCTTCCAGTTTTTTACAGTGTTAGTCCGTCGGATGTTCGTCGCCAAAAGGGGAGTTTTGGAGAAGCTTTTAAAAAACATGAAGAACGTTTTGTGAGTGACATGGAGAAGGTGGAGAAGTGGCGAGCTACGCTAACTGAAGTTGCGGATTTATCAGGTTATTGCCTATATGATGAAAATGGGTAAACCTTGTGACCTTAATTCTCCTTTTCCCCTGGTTTACTTGGTCAAATAGAATACTTCTTTTTTAAGTTTTGCCAAAAACAACTATTATTGACCCTTTTTACTTGGGGCGACAGTTCCGGCGTTGCACGACCGAACTAAAAGAATTTACAGTTGTACAAATTTTCCTTTTAGATATATATATATATATATATATTAATATATATATATATATATATATATATATATATATGTGTGTGTGTGTGTGTGCCGTAGTAGTAGCTGTGAATGGGAAGTCCCAACTTCGATATAATTGACAAAATTAATTAAATAGATAGATCTAGTAATATTTTGATTTCTCTGTTTTATTCAGCAAAAGGGATAATTTTGTTTGATAGAACCACATGCTTCTGAGTTCTGACCTATTTCGTTGTAGAATTTGAAGTGAGATTCTATGGTCCCCTTTACCCACCATAATAACAAATGAAATTTAAAAATACATAAACTCAAAAAAAAAAAAAGAGAAAAAGTTGCAGTTACTAAAAAGTGGAACTAAATGAGTAGATGATAGAAGAAAATATATGTTCTGCTTGCTAATGGACATTTCCTCACTAAAGGGCTGGGATATGTTATTCTTGAACTTATTTTCATATTACAATGTAGTAAGGACCATATAGGATATGAGATAATACCCCTAACCAGTTCCATGTAAGGGAGGGTTTGATACCACTTGAGCTGGAGATGTGTGCTACCTCAAACTATCATCTTCCTCTAACTTATCATAATTCATAGTATATCATGTTTGTTTCTTTTTTTGATATAAATTGGCAGGCATGAACCAAAACTTATCGAGGCAATTGTTGAGCATGTTCTATCAACGTTGAACATTAACCAAAGCCATTCTTCCCGCTTTCTTCCATCATCTTCAACTCCTCGTTGGCATGTCTTCTTGAGCTTCAACGGTAGAGATACAGGAAGGACCTTTACCGGTCATCTCTATAATGCTCTAAGTCAGGCTGGAATCCAAGCCTTTAGGGATGATCCTGAGCTACCAAGAGGAGTATCTTCGGAATTGCGAAAAGTAATCCAAGAGTCAAAGATTTCTATTGTTATTTTCTCGAAAAACTATGCCTCTAAGACATGGCGCCTTCAGGATCTCGTGCAGATCCTCGAATGCAGGAGAACAATTGGACAATTGGTTATTCCTGTATATTTCCATGTTGATCCATCGTGTATACGTCATCAAGCTGGGAGTTTTAGTGAAGCTTTTGTAAAACTTGAAGAACGTTTTGTGCATGACATGGAGAAGGTGGAGAAGTGGCGAGCTACGCTAACTGAAGTTGCGGATTTATCAGGTTATTGCCTATATGATGAAAATGGGTAAACCTTGTGACCTTAATTCTCCTTTTCCCCTGGTTTACTTGGTCAAATCGAATACTTCTTTTTTAATTTTTGCCAAAAGCAACTATTATTGACCCTTTTTACTTGGGGCGACAGTTGCACGACCGAACTAAAAGAATTTACAACAGTACAAATTTTCCTTTTAGATGTATATATGCCGTAGTAGCTGTGAATGGAAAGTCCCAACTTCGATATAATTGACAAAATTAATTAAATAGATAGATCTAGTAATATTTTGATTTCTCTGTTTTATTCAGCAAAAGGGATAATTTTGTTTGATAGAACCACAAACTTCTGAGTTCTGACCTATTTCGTTGTAGAATTTGAAGTGAGATTCTATGGTCCCCTTTACCCACCATAATAACAAATGAAATTTAAAAATACATAAACTCAAAAAAAAGAGAAGAGAAAAAGTTGCAGTTACTAAAAAGTGGAACTAAATGAGTAGATGATAGAAGAAAATATATGTTCTGCTTGCTAATGGACATTTCCTCACTAAAGGCTGGGATATGTTATTCTTGAACTTATTTTCATATTACAATGTAGTAAGGACCATATAGGATATGAGATAATACCCCTAACCAGTTCCATGTAAGGGAGGGTTTGATACCACTTGAGCTGGAGCTATGTGTGCTACTTCAAACTATCATCTTCCTCTAACTTATCATAATTCATAGTATATCATGTTAGTTTTTTTTTTGATATAAATTGGCAGGGATGAACCAAATCTTATAAAGAAAATTGTTAAGAATGTTCTATCTTTGTTGGGGCCAGCAGAGTTGAACATTAACCAAAGCGATTCTTCCCGCTTTCTTCCATCATCTTCAACTCCTCGTTGGCATGTCTTCTTGAGTTTCAGAGGAGTTGATACACGTAAAAAGTTTACAGGTCATCTAAGCTTGGCTTTGAAGCAGGTTGGAATCCAAGCCTTCATTGATGATGACGATCTTCCAAGAGGAAAAGATGTCATGTCGCAATTGCTTAAAGCAATACAAGAATCAAAGATTTTGATTGTTGTTTTCTCGAAAAACTATGCTACTTCTGCATGGTGTCTGGACGAGCTTGTGAAGATCATGGAATGCAAGAGATCAACTGGACAATTGTTTTTTCCTATATTTTATGATGTTCGTCCATCGGATGTACGTGAACAGAGAGGGAGTTTTGCTGTAGCTTTTGAAAGTCATGAAGAACAGGCTGAGATGGAGAAGGTGCAGAAGTGGAGAGCTGCATTAACTGAAGCCGCATTAACTGAAGCTGCAAATATGGCAGGATGGGATTTGGAAAATGCTTGGAATGGGTAAGTGGTAACAGTTGCCGACCTTGATTCTCTTTGTTCTGCTTTACTTATGTTTTGTTTCTCTCTGCTATGTTTTACTTAGTCAGTCATGTTCCAAGCATGATCCGGGACAAGAATTCTTTTCAAGAGTGCAAATTACAAGGAACAAGGTTGAATAGCAAACTATTATTTCGTTATCTTTTCGTCCTGAAATACAAGTACATGTTTGTAATAAGTAGACAATAACTTTATTTACTTGAAAAAAATCTTCAGAAACCTAAAACAATACTGTTTGGGAAATAATTGATCAAATACGATGGATAAATCTTGTAAAGTTCTACTGTTAAATTAGTTACATTAGAGTCTGAAAGTATGTTTTGATGTTTATTATATTATTACAATATATTGTTAATTTTTAGTAATATTCTTGCATTATTTTATAATATTCATAATCACTTATTTTGTCAAATTTCTAGGTATACTTTCATTTCATTTCATTTATTATCAATTATCTATTATCTGTTATCATTTATAATTATTATTCCCCCCCTGTCTTATTGTCCCTCCTTTTTCTTCTATGCTTTCTTTTTTCTTTTTTCTTTTTTAATTTTTAAAGGTTGATGTGTTTTATTTTATTTATAACCTTGAAACTCCGTTCATTTTAATGTATGGAATTTATTTTCAATCTACTCCAACTAGTTGGGATAAAATGGCTTTGTTGAGTTGAGAGTCTAAAACCATGTCATATGGTTATTTCATAACATGTACCCTTCATGAGTTATATATCCGGAAACAGAATATATATATATATATATATATTTCCATGGTGCGGGTATATATTTCATGCAGCATACGTAGTGATCGACTGTGCAAAAACATATTCTAGGATTAATAGGAAGTAAAAAAAAACTGGTTAGAAGCTTATATTATAACAACTTTCTTCTCTTTGTGTGGTTATATACTTTGTGCAACATATCTAGTGATCCAGTAATCAAAAACATTCGAGGATCAATAGGAAGTGAAAAACACTGGCAAGAAGCTTATATGATTACAACTATGTATCCTTTACACTACCGTCAGTAGTTATTTCTCTTCACTTATCATAATTGTACCATATCATGTTAAGTGCAATTTGGGTAACTATTTTGCAGGTATGAACCACAACTAATCAAGAATGTTGTTGAGAAGATTCTACTTGAAGTGAACCCCAAACATTTGTATGTTGCTGAGCACCCAGTTGGAACAGATTCTCGTGTTAAAAAAATTAATTCATTGCTAAATCTTGGGTCAGATGATGTCCTCCTTATTGGGCTCTATGGTATGGGGGGGATAGGCAAAACAACTATAGCTAAAGCTGTATATAATAATAATATTCACCATTTTGATGGCAGCTGCTTTATTACAAATGTAAGAGAAGTTTCAGAGCAACCCAATGGTCTAGTTTCTTTACAAGAGCAACTTCTTTCAGAAATTTTGGTGAATGGAAATCTTAAGGTTGGTCTTGTTGAGAGAGGAATCAATTTGATGAAAGATAGATTTAGTGCCAGAAGGGTTTTCGTTGTTCTTGATGATGTCGACAAGTTAAGACAAGTAAAAGCATTAGGAGAAAGACACTTTTTTGGTTCCGGAAGTAGAATCATGATAACAACAAGAGATATGAATTTGCTAAATCAAGTTCAAGTAGATGAGAGATACGATGTAGAAGGATTGACAAAAGATGAATCTTTGGAGCTATTCAGTTGGCATGCCTTCAGAAGAAGCACCCCCTTAGAAGATTACAAAGACATTTCAAAAAGCATCATAAATTACGCTGATGGCCTTCCGTTAGCTCTTGAGGTTTTGGGTTCTTATTTGGTAGGCAAAACCATGCAAAAATGGAGAAGTGCCTTCAAGAAGTTACAAGAAATTCCCCACACGCCGATTCAGAAAATACTTAGAATAAGCTATGATTCCTTAGATGATAAAGAAGTTGAGGATATCTTCCTCGATATTGCATGCTTTTTTGTTGGGATGGACAAAGATGTTGCAGTTAATATATTGGATGCTTGTGGTTTCTCCACAGAAATTGGACTTGGCAATTTGATGGATAGATGTTTACTAAAAATTGGAAAGGAAAATGACCTGTGGATGCATGATCATCTGCGTGATATGGGAAGGGAAATTATTCGTGAAGAGTGCCCCAAGATGCCTGCAAAGCGGAGTCGATTGTGGCTTCATAAAGAAGTATGTGACGTGCTAAGGCAAAAGAAGGTAAGAAGATAATACCTATCCTTTACAAGGTTTTGCTCATAACCTTGTTTATTAATTATATATTCATAAAAGTCTTTTTTTATTTTTGCTGTTTCTCTTCTTCTCGTTTCTTCTAAATATCATTGAACCCTGATATTTAAGTTTACCTATTAAAAGTTTTCTTATGTTTTTAATTAGGGAACTGAAGCAATTGAAGGCATCATCCTAGACCTAGCAGCATTAAAGCAAGAAGGACAGTTCAGTACAGAAGCATTTGAAAGAATGGACAGCTTAAGGTTGCTTCTTATCAACAATGTAAATCTCACAGGAAGGTTTGAACATATATTTGAAGAGTTGAGGTGGCTCCGGTGGCATTACTGCCCTCTGAACTGTTTACCATCTGATTTTCATCCAGAAAAACTCGTTATCCTTGATATGCAGTACAGCAAGGTCAACAGATTGTGGCAGGATATCAAGGTATGACCTTACCCACAACTTTATTCTTTCACATGGAACATCTTTAGCCAATATTTTTCTTGATGGAACAATTCCTAAGAAAAGCATATGGAGAGAACATACTTTTCTTGAAATTAACCATACTTCTCTTGATTTTACAGTCTCTTGAAAACTTAAAGATACTGGATCTCAGATACTCTGAGTCACTTGAAACAACTCCGGACTTTACTGGAGTACCAAAGCTTGAGAAATTACTGCTTGAAGGTTGTGCAAGTCTAATAGATTTTCATCCATCAATTGGACTTCTAGATATGCTAGTTTACTTGAACATAAAAGAATGCAAGAAGATTAGAAATCTTCCGAGCAGCATTTGTCATATAAAATCACTTGAATGTCTATATCTAGATGGTTGCTCCAATTTGGAAAAGTTACCTGATTCCATTGGACTTCTAAAAAGCCTCAAATTGTTATCTCTGAAGAAATGTAGTAGATCTTCTTCACTCACTTTTCCCATAAGATTTGTTCCACCTTCTATTTCTGGTTTGTGTTCCTTGACAATATTCAATCTTGATTGCTGCAATCTGCGTGATGAAGATTTTCCAGATGATATCGGGAGTTTATCCTCACTGAGAGCTTTGCATTTGATTGAAAACTGCTTTTGTAGCCTCCCATCCACCCTTAGTCAACTGTCCAATCTAGAAGACCTTTGGTTGATGAATTGCAAGAGTCTTCAGTCAGTCCCGGAACTTCCTCCTACCCTACAGAGACTACATGCAGATGGTTGTACATCAATGGTAAAACTACCAAACTTATCGAACTTGAATCACTTGGAAGACTTGTATCTGCAGAACTGCAATGGACTGACCGAAATTCATGGCTTGGAGAATCTCAATTCTGTTAGATCAATCAGAATGGAAGGCTGCAGTAGTATCTCAACTACTTTTGTAGATTGTTTAATTCAGGTTTGTCTTTGTCTCTCTGTTTGTGTCTCTCTTTTTCTAGCTCTCACTCTCTCTCTCTCTCTCTCTGATATACTTCATCATTTCTCTCTCACAGCGATACACTGAACTTGGTAGAAGTTTTCAATTTTTCCTTCCAAGGACTGAAATTCCAAGTTGGTTCAGTCTTCGAGAAATGGGGTCAATAATCCATTTTAGAATGCCACTCCACGTCAAGAATAGTTTGGCAGGGATGACACTTTGGATTGTTTACTCTGCCAAAGATGATATTAGTTTGACAGACTATTGTCCTCATGCCATTATTATCAACGAAACACAGAGTGTTGACATGAAGCACTTCTCCTTATACTCTGATATTGCTGTAACCAACAATGAGCAGTCATGGGTGACCTATATTCCCTGGACTGATTTTGATTACCCAATAAAGGGTGGAGAAAGATTCAAGGTCTCCATCAAAGAGCATCCTGCTATAGAGGTGAAGGAGTGCGGCATTTACACCAGACGTTCAGGCTCTAAAAGGTTGAGGTCGGAGATCTAGATTGATTAATTGAAGAAGTGGCGGCAGTTTATCTGTTTCGGTTAATATGAAAGCATGTTCTTTGAGAGAGACAATTTGGGACTCTTGTTCATTCAAACACTTGCAGTGCATAACACTACAATGGAGTTTGTGAAAATAAAGAAGGGATTTTAAGGTGTGTAATGACTTTCACAGTTTTATGTACTCTGTTATACTTGTTACTATCTGAATTCTAAAAAAGAGAGAAACTATGGCAAATACAAAAATCAGCGAAGAAAATTAAAAGCAAGAACGCGGAAATCCAAATTGAGAGAAGCACGAAAAATATAGGGTCCTTAACAATAATATACAACAATTAGAAAATATTTACAAAAACAAAATATTCATAAAATAATTACAAAAATAACATAATTCACATTAATCGGGAATTCAAATAACAAATAAAAAAATATTAGGAACCCATTAAAGAATACACATCTTTCCAAGTACTGTTACCTTCAATGCAAATGGGGCCCACTGAGTTAGTAGTCCATCTGATCTCCACCTTTCCACTTTATATTTATTATTTCACTCACTTTTCCCAAATTCATCATAATAAATTAGACCCAGAAGAAAGAAGAGAAAAGAAAAGCTCGACTAATGTCCTCCATTTCCACAAGTTTTCCATTTCGCTTCTGGCAAGCCAATGCAGAAGCTGTGATGAGGTGGATGGCATATCGCAGGGAGGTATCTTCCCCAATTTTTGTCAACAAACCTTTTGCATCTTCAAACATTTTCACATCTTCCTCTTGGATTCTTATATCTAGAATTTTGCGAATGTCGTCTACTGTATATGGCAGTGTTACAATTATGAGCAGACGTTCAAGGAAAATCGATTGGAATGCCATGTGGAGATATGTAGTTTGTGCCTCGGATCGTCGTGTTCCCCATTCGTTGGTAACCAAATACTAGTATGGAGATAACCAAACACTAGTATGGAGGTAACCAATTTCTGAAAGTATAGTAACTAGTTTTGGTTACCTCTGTATTAAGGTTTGGTTACTTCTGTATTAATATTTTGTTACCTTTGTATTGAGGTTTGATTACCTTTATATTAAGGGTTGGTAACCAAACCTTAATACAGAGATAACCAAAACTTAATACAAAGGTAACCAAAACTTAATACAAAATGTATCCAACCTTAAAACAAATGTAACCAACCTTTAATACAAAGGTAACTAGTTTTGATTACCTCTGTATTAAGGTTTAGTTACCTCTGTATTAATGTTTCGTTACCTTTGTATTAAGGTTGGTTACCTATGTATTAAGGTCAGTTACCTTTG
Organism: Aralia elata; assembly: GCA_034770075.1. Lineage (NCBI taxonomy): Eukaryota > Viridiplantae > Streptophyta > Magnoliopsida > Apiales > Araliaceae > Aralia > Aralia elata. Next base: position 23,131,110 of record CM068384.1, read on the forward strand.
TATTAAGGGTTGGTTACCTTCCTCCTCCTCAACTCGTTTTCCATCATGACGACACAGCCGCCGCCGTCCACCATTTCCCACCCCTCCTTAAAGTCACCAGTAGTTAAATTTTACTACTGCAGTATTTGAACTTGCCATTAAATCCGTAACCACCACCGTCCCTGAAGAACGCCGAACTGCAGCATCTGAACTGCAGCATCTGAACTGCAGCATCCGTAACCAGCATCTGAACTGCAGCATCTGTTTCATCTGAACTTGACGAACGTCGCGTGAAAACTCTTTAAAGGCTGAAATGGAGTCCCTGAAGATGGCGAGAGAGAGATTGTATTAATATTGTAAATAAAAATGAAAAAATATAATATTTTTGTAATTATTTTATAGATGTATGATTTTTGTAATTATTTTTAAAAATGTACTAATATATGTAATTTACCCAAAAATATAATGAGCCCAAATAACATAACAGGCCTATATCATGTGACGACTTAAGAGGATTAGTAGTGAGCTACGGACTGAGGCCGAACCTCATCTAAGGCCTGTTTTTTAAGAGGGATTTTTATAGGATTACTAAGATAAGGACTATATGGTCCTATGCCCTAGTACAATTCATGTGACATAAAATAGGAGGGCCGATCCAAACAATGAGTTTGAGGGTTTTAAGGTATGAAGACGGTTGTGAAGATGTTCTCTCTTGAAATGACTTTTGATGAGGTCATCACAAGCTCGGGAGTGCATGGCGGCTATGGAGCGGACTCGGTGCAAGTTCCGGTTGGACCCGTGACGAGAGCACGAGCTAAACGCTTCAAGGAAGGGCTTCGTGGTTTGATTCGAGAGATGAGGGACGAAATTGGTTCGAGTTCGAAGGCTAGTAAGATGGAATATAAATACGTAAATGTATTGCAAGTGTACGAGCCAAGTCAAGACGCGAAGGAAGCAAGAGGATCCAGAGTTTTTGAGAAAGTCGAATCCGAATCGGAAGGATTCCAGCTACTTTTCTAATTCAAATTTGGACATGAATTTCCTTAATTATTAGGCTATTTATTTTCAGCATGTTTTAAATTCCTACTATAATTAGAATGTTTGATAAGTAGGATTTAATTTCCTTATTGTTTAATAGTTAGGATTTGGTTTCCAAATTAATTTGGTAAGCTAGGATTTGATTTCCAGTTGATTTTATAATTCCTATTAGGATTAGGATTACTTTTGAGTAGTATAAATAGGGGACATAGATGATGTATTTGATATACTTCAATCAGATTTATTCAATACAATTATTTGTGAGATTATTCTCTACTTTTGGTTCTTTGAAGAATTCCTAGATTATTTCTAGTTTTTCTTTGAGATTCAAGTTTGACTTATCATACAACAATACATAGTTGTGTGTGGCGTCTTCTACCTCACTAATCGTCGATTGTACTGAGATTACCGCTTACATATAAGCGAGGGGTCAAGGTGTCGTTGGTGTCCATTCAACGCAGATCTCCAAGGCGAGCAATTGTACCAAGATTACCGTCTACATATAGGCGAGGGGTTAAGGTGTTGCAAGCTAACCGTTCAACTTTGCTAGAAACGATCCGGGCGACGACCACCTCACGCAAGCTTGCCGTGGAGTCCATCATTTGGTATCAGAGCTAAGTTCCTAGCGAGTTACTTATCCTTTATTTTTCGTGTTTGAATATATATTGAAGAAAAAAAAAAGTTCAAAAAAAAAAAAACGTGAAAAAAAAAATCGTGAGAAAAAAAAATAGTGAGAAAAAAAAATTATTTGTTGCGATTAAGTGTGTTATCATTGAGATATTCATACCTCCTATAATTGTTTCGTGATAAGTTACTTTTGAATTGATTTGAAAACTGTGATATTATTTAGGAATTCAAAAAGAACCTAGAAGAGAGAATTTGAGTGGTAAAAGGCAAGAGTAGTGAGAATATTAGAGGGTAAAAGCCTAGTTGAGTGCATACACGAGAGATTCATCATTGTTGAGCGAAACACGTAAGGGAGTGGTAAGGAAAATTATTGTTTTTCTACTAACCTTTGTTTTGCAGCTAATCATGTCTGGTATGAAGGATAAGGGGTTGTTTGGAGAAGGATCTACAACAAAAGATCAAAAGGGTGAATCAAAAATAGACACGGACGTCCTATTACAGCAAGTAATTCGGAAGTTGGATCTCTTTGATAATAGATTTGAGAGGTTGGAAAGCATTCAAAGGGAGCATTCACAGATTATTATGGGCTCTCAAAAAAAGGAGAAGGTTTAGAAAAGGGAGAATAGGAACAACGAGGAGGATTCCTACGAAGAGGATTTTGACCCAGATCTTCGAAGGCGATTTGAGGCCAGGGACAGAAGATATAAGGATAGAGAAGATAGGAATCGGGTAGATGATAACTTGGGAAGTATTAAATTAAAGATTCCATCTTTCCAAGGGAGGAGTGATCCTGAGGCTTATCTTGATTGGGAGAAGAAGATAGAATGGGTTTTTGAAGTTCAAAACTATTCAGAGCGCAAGAAGGTACAGTTGGCAGGTACAGAATTTACAGATTATGCCGTCACTTGGTGGGATCAATTGAAGACTAGTAGGATGAGATGTGGTGAGCGGCCAGTTGAGACTTGGGCTGAGATGAAGACAGTTATGAAGAAAAGATTTGTACCAAGCCACTATCATTGGGATTTGTTTCGGAGTTTGCAGACTTTGAAGTAAGGGAGTAGGAGCGTGGAAGACTACTACAAGGAGATGGAGATGTTAATAGCTAGAGCTAACATCGGTGAGGACAACGAGGCGACAATGGCTCGATTTTCAGCAGGTTTAAATTGGGATATAGATGATTTGGTGGAGCGACATCATTACGTGGCATTGGAGGATATGGTGCACATGGCCACCAAGATTGAGAAGCAGCTTAAGAGGAGAGGTGGTCCAAAGTCAAATCCTACCACAAGCTCATCATGGAAGTCTAATGTTGTGAAACGTGAGGAAAAGCCATTTGTGAGCAAGCCTAAAGTGGAGCCAAAACAAGAGACGACTAACCGTGGATTGCAAGGTAAAACTGAGAAACCTTCTTTTAGTCGTAATAGAGATATTGTATGCTTTAAATGCCAAGGAAGGGGACATATTTCCAGCCAATGTCCTAATCAAAGAACTATGTTGTTACGTGACGATGGGGAGGTGGAGACAGAGGAAGAGGAAAGTGACAATGATTCTATGCCACCTTTAGAGGAGATAGATGAGGATGCTATACATGGGGAGATTCTAGTCACTAGAAGAGCACTTAGTACACAGGTGAATGAGGAAAGAAAAGAACAACGAGAGAATCTTTTTCATACTAGGTGTCTTGTGAATGTGAAGATCTGTTGTGTAGTCATAGATGGAGGTAGTTGTACGAACGTGGCTAGTACGACTATGGTAGAGAAATTTGGATTGGCTACATCCAAACATCCACAACCGTATCGATTGCAATGGCTCAATGACAGTTCAGATATAAAGGTGACCAAGCAGGTGTTGGTTCCATTCTCTATTGGGCGATATGTGGATAAGATTTTGTGTGATGTGGTGCCTATGCAGGCAGGGCATTTGTTGTTTGGTAGACCATGGCAGTTTGATCGGAGAGTTACACATGATGGTTTCACTAATGAGTATTCGTTTGTGCATGAAAAGAGAAAAATTACTTTACGTCCTATGTCACCACAACAAGTGCATGAGGATCAGATTCACTTGCAGAAAGATAATGTACAAAAAAAAGAGAGTGATGAAAAGAAAAATCAAGAGGGACAAAATAGTGAGCGGAAAAATAAGAGAGAAAAAGAAAGAGAGAAAGAAAGAGAAGATGAGAGAAAAACAAATATCTATGCAAAAAAAAAGTGATGTGAGGCGAGCGTTGATTTCTAAACAGCCGATGATTATATTTCGGTATATGGAGGCGCTTTTGAATACTAACGCTAACAGTTTATCTTTGCCTAGTGTTATTTCTTCTCTCTTGCAGGATTATGCGGATGTGTTTCCCGTGGAGCTACCTCAAGGATTACCACCTATTCGGGGAATTGAACATCAGATTGATTTCGTGCCCGGTGCTACCATTCCGAATCGACCAGCTTATCGGAGCAATCCCGAGGAGACGAAGGAGTTGCAAAAGCAAGTTGGTGAGCTAATGGAGAAAGGGTTCGTAAGGGAGAGTATGAGTCCGTGTGCAGTTCCTGTGATTTTGGTGCCGAAGAAGGATGGGAAATGGCGAATGTGCATCGATTGTCGAGCGGTAAATAATATTACGGTAAAATATCGACATCCCATTCCTCGTTTAGATGATATGTTAGATGAATTGCATGGATCTTGTGTGTTTTCAAAAATTGATTTAAAAAGTGGGTATCATCAAATTCGTATGAAAGAAAGGGATGAATGGAAAACAGCTTTTAAAACAAAGTATGGTTTGTATGAGTGGTTAGTGTTACCTTTCGGTTTAACTAATGCTCCTAGTACTTTCATGCGTCTAATGAATCATGTTTTGCGTCCGTTCATAGGCAAATTTGTTGTTGTGTATTTTGATGATATTCTGATTTATAGCAAAAACTTGGAAGAACATGCATTGCATTTAAAATCTATTTTAGATGTACTTCGTAAAGAAAAGTTGTTTGCTAACATGGATAAATGTACATTTTGCACGGATAGAATTGTGTTTCTTGGCTTTGTTGTGAGTTCACAGGGAGTTCAAGTCGATGAGGAGAAGATACGTGCAATCCGGGAATGGCCGAGTCCAACAAATGTGAGCCAAGTTCGAAGCTTTCTTGGATTGGCTAGTTTTTACCGACGGTTCGTGAGGAACTTCAGCGACATCACAGCACCATTAACGGAAGTGATCAAGAAAAGTGTAGGGTTTAAATGGGGTGATGAACAGGAAAAAGCGTTTAAATTGATTAAAGATAAATTGACTAACGCTCCTTTGCTTGTCTTACCTAACTTTGCTAAAACCTTTGAAATTGAGTGTGATGCTTCAGGTTTGGGAATTGGAGCTGTGTTGATGCAGGAAGGGAAGCTAGTGGCGTACTTCAGTGAGAAGTTAAATGGGGCAGCCCTAAACTATCCTACTTATGACAAGGGGATGTACGCATTGGTGCGAGCGTTGGAGACATGACAGCACTACCTATGGCCTAAAGAGTTCGTGATTCACACCGATCATGAATCATTGAAGTACTTGAAGGGTCAGCACAAATTGAACAAAAGGCATGCGCGATGGATGGAGTTTATCGAGACATTTCCATATGTCATTCGATACAAGCAAGGAAAAGAAAACGTCGTAGCAGATGCTTTGTCTCGGAGGTATGTGTTGTTAAATACTCTTGATACGAAATTACTTGCTTTTGAACGAATCAAAGACTTATATGTTAATGACCATGATTTCTGTGAGGAGTTTAAAACTTGTGAGAAGAATGTTGTAGGTAAATACTTCAAAATTGATGGATTTTTGTTTCGTGAGAATAAATTGTGTATACCTGCATGTTCTTTACGTGAGTTGCTAGTTAGAGAGTCACATGGGGAGGATTAATGGGTCATTTTGGTATTGACAAAACTTTATCTGTCTTAAAAGAACATTTTTATTGGCCTCATATGAAACGAGATGTGGAAAGAATTTGTGATAGATGCATTACTTGTCGTCAAGCTAAATCTCGTGTTCAACCCCATGGATTGTATACACCATTGCCTATATCTAGTGAACCTTGGGTTGACTTATCTATGGATTTTGTGTTGGGTTTACCTAGGTCTAAGCATGGTCATGATTCTATATTTGTGGTCGTGGATAGATTTTCAAAGATGACACATTTTATTCCATGTCACAAAACTGATGATGCATCCCATGTTGCTGATTTATTCTTTAGGGAAATTGTACGTTTGCATGGCATGCCTAAAACAATTGTTTCAGATAGAGATACTAAATTTTTGAGTTATTTTTGGAAGACATTGTGGTGTAAATTGGGTACTAAACTGTTATTTTCAACTACATGTCATCCTCAAACTGATGGACAAACAGAAGTAGTAAATAGGACTTTATCTGCATTGTTAAGGGCAATCATTAAGAAAAATATTAAGCATTGGGAGGAATGTTTACCACATGTTGAGTTTGCTTATAATAGATCTGTTCATTCTGCTACTAATTATTCGCCATTTGAAATTGTGTATGGGTTTAATCCTTTAACTCTATTGGATTTATCTCCATTACCTGTTTCTGAGTATACTAACATGGATGGAAAGCAAAAGGCTGAGTTTGTTAAGCAGATACATGAGAAGACACGATTCAACATTGAGAGGAGGACGGAGCAATACACAAAACAGGCCAATAAGGGTCGACGTCAAGTTGTCTTTGAACCGGGAGATTGGGTGTGGTTACACATGCGGAAAGAAAGATTCCCTGTTCAACGACGCTCAAAATTGCTTCCTAGAGGAGATGGACCGTTTCAAGTTCTTGAGCGCATTAATGACAATGCCTATAAATTGGATTTACCCGGTGAGTATAATGTTAGTGCAACATTCAATGTTATTGACCTAAGTCCGTTTGATGTAGGTGACGATTTGAGGACAAATCCTTCTCAAGAGGAGAGGAATGATGAGGTCATCACAAGCTCGGGAGTGCATGGCGGCTATGGAGCGGACTCGGTGCAAGTTCCGGTTGGACCCGTGACGAGAGCACGAGCTAAACGCTTCAAGGAAGGGCTTCATGGTTTGATTCGAGAGATGAGGGACGAAATTGGTTCGAGTTCGAAGGCTAGTAAGATGGAATATAAATACGTAAATGTATTGCAAGTGTATGAGCCAAGTCAAGACGCGAAGGAAGCAAGAGGATCCAGAGTTTTTGAGAAAGTTGAATCCGAATTGGAAGGATTCCAGCTACTTTTCTAATTCAAATTTGGACATGGATTTCCTTAATTATTAGGCTATTTATTTTCAACATGTTTTAAATTCCTACTATAATTAGAATGTTTGATAAGTAGGATTTAATTTCCTTATTGTTTAATAGTTAGGATTTGGTTTCCAAATTAATTTGGTAAGCTAGGATTTGATTTCCAGTTGATTTTATAATTCCTATTAGGATTAGGATTACTTTTGAGTAGTATAAATAGGGGACATAGATGATGTATTTGATATACTTCAATCAGATTTATTCAATACAATTATTTGTGAGATTATTCTCTACTTTTGGTTCTTTGAAGAATTCCTAGATTATTTCTAGTTTTTCTTTGAGATTCAAGTTTGACTTATCATACAACAATACATAGTTGTGTGTGGCGTCTTCTACCTCACTAATCGTCGATTGTACCGAGATTACCGCTTACATATAAGCGAGGGGTCAAGGTGTCGTTGGTGTCCATTCAACGCAGATCTCCAAGGCGAGCAATTGTACCAAGATTACCGTCTATATATAGGCGAGGGGTTAAGGTGTTGCAAGCTATCTACCGTTCAACTTTGCTAGAAACAATCCAGGCGACGACCACCGCACGCAAGCGTGCCGTGGAGTCCATCATTCCTTCCACAATCGCCATTTATGAAGAAACCATGTGTCTTTGTATTTCATCCTTACAAGTAGCTTGAAACCTTTGAGCCTAGTTGTCAACTTATGTGTGTTTGTACATATATGCTAAACTGTTGTTTAATGGTCTACTGGTAAACTCTAACAAACAACTCATTTTGTTGTCTTTATTATTATTATTATTATTATTATTATTATTATTATTATTATTATTATTATAAGAAACACTTCCTCTGGTTCAACTATAAGAGTTATTTTTTAAAAAAAATTAAAAAAAAATAAAGTCAATTTGAAAAATAATTAAATTCATAATATGTCACTCTTTCTATTTCTTGAGTATTATTATGCGAATATGAAATTGTATGATCTCTATTTGTTCAACTTTATGTATTTTAAAGAGTTAATATATATTACAATAAAAAAAAAAAAAATCAAAGGCGGTTTCGTAGACCCCACTAAATTATTCACGATATTATGTCCCAAACTCTTAAAAACATAAAAAATCTTGTCTGTCTCTGTGACTCCAACTCCAGCTCCAACTTCACTGGACAAGATATGATATTTGCATTTTGTTTGTTTGGTTATTAATTGTTACTCCTTTTATAATTCTAGTTTATTATAATACTATGTGATTGTTAGAATGCTCTCTTATAAGCAAAAAATGTACAACTATACAGAAAGAGTCCATTTGTAAAGTAAAGTAGATCAATATTAAGGATATGATTTTTGTCATCTTGAAAGAAAGATATATTTTTTTATTTTATTTATTTTTAATAAGTTGTTAATTTAATAACATGACATGATTAAAATTATAATGTCAAATATGAGTATAATTTTATATTTTTAAATATACCTTTAATTATTAATTAAGATTTTAACAGTAACAGCGATAGCGATGTTATATTAGAAATGATAGTAAAAATATTATTACAAAATAGGAAGAGGGTAGTAATGGCAATAACAAAAATATAGTGCCAAAGTGTCGATAATCACTATATTCGCCTGATCTCACCGTTCATCAAAATTGTAGTTTAGCTTTATGTTTTAAAATGAGGATTTGATATTTCTCGAGGGCAAAATGTATGTTACACTATTATATATCGTGTATCAATAATTTTATATTGATATTAAGCTAATAATGTGTAATAGTATTATTTGTCTAATAATATTATTTGAAAATATTATCTGTCTAATAATGTGTAAGGGTTAGCTAATGCAATGTCATGAATTCTCGAGTTATTTTAAATGTAAAATATAAACTGATGGCAAGCGAAATTCAAGAAAACAAAATAATAAATTCTTACTTTGCCAATGATCATGGATGATAATATCATTTAATATATTTTTTTGTTTAATTAAAATTGAAATATCTAGGCAGAATTTTGAATGTTATGAAATTGTGTGATGCAGTGGTGACAATCATTAACGAAGAGATTGAGAATTGAAGATATTATTTTTCTCCGACTAATGTGTATGTAAGATTTTGTTAATCGGAATGGTTAAGTTTGAAGTCCCTGATTAAGGGTTTATTCGTTTACATATTTGGTAACGGTTACAGTGATAGTAGCGTTTTGTAAACGTAGTTGAAAGTGCGTATACAATTAAAGCTGTATTTGAAAAGTTATTATCGTATTCGTTTACAATCAACTTACGTTGTTAAAATTATAATTTTTGTTTGGTTAGAATTATAGTGGTTTCAACTGAAATGGTACAAAATGACCAAAAAAGACATGAATTGTTATAACGTATAAATATATGATAATAAATTAATTATGTAAATCATACAAAAATAATAGTTTGTGAAAAAAAATATTAATATAGTTTGTAATATCAATAATATACTACCGCTTTTTCAAAATATAATAACAAAGTAGTAGTAGTAGTAGTTCTATTAGATAATACTCCTAATAATAATAATATATAATCGCCTCCCGTTTTAAAGTATTTGATCATTATTAACTTTTGAAAGTCAATTTGAGACATTTTCAAACTTAAAATTTAGAAGACTCTTTAAAAATTATGAAATAATAAAATTTATAATGAATAATACTTGTTTGATAGTTTACAATATTTATCGTTGTATTAATTAAATTAAAAAAAATTATATTAATTTTAAATTTAAAAAATATTTTAAATTAAGTTTAGAAAGTCAAAAATAATCGAATAATATACAACGGAGGAGTATATTTTATCCCGAAACAGATTTCTACACCTACCTAGCCGTTAAACAAGCGGATAAAACAGATACTCACAAATAAACTCTTTTCCTTTTTCAAATTTGAACAAATTGGCATACATATAAACCAATTACCATATATACGAACCTTGAAAGCTAGAGAGAAAATTATTTTAATTATAGAAGAAGAATTGAAACTTCAGACCGCCCGGAGAGTGATTTTGCTAAGTCTGACGAGTAAATTTCGTATCCATGGTTCCTGTATATGGCAGCGTGAGAGACTAGAATTTCATTGAGGGGCAAAAGAGGAAGGAAAAATTCTCAACCAAGCTACGTTTCGGTGCACCTCACCATTTTATTTGGTTGCGTTTAAGATGGAAAAGCGAATTCCAGTGTTGGACTCCGGCATTTAGGCGTCCCGCGTTTTCCATTCCGTACAAGATTTTAACAGCGTTTGCGGTTCCAATGCTAGAAACGCAACATGATCGTGTAGCCGAATAAGCACTAGGTCGGTTCAAGTTTTATTGGGGTGAGATCGGTCAATAGGTAGTTAGGGCTGAAAAAAGCCCTAGTCTAATTGATATATACAAAAATAAAATATGATGTATAATATATAAATACTAATTTTTATATTACGCAGTCTGTAATGCGTAATGCATGCTTATTCTGACTTTAGTTAAGAGCTGGACTAGTATTTTTTTGACATCAAACAGTAAAATAAGAAATTTTATCACTAAGTTATCACCTTCTTTTACTATAATTTTTTTTTTTACCAAGATTAAATAAATTATATAAAACTGTTGTGCCTGAATAATTTTGTTTGCGGGCGTGCCAGAGTTCTCTGAACTCAATGTGAGATAGTGTTTGTCCAACTGATAAAGTAAAATTACTATCCTTCAAATTCGACCAACAATTTAGCTGAAGTTGGTTAAAGAGAAAAAGGAAATGTTTCTCTAATGAATATTTTTGCCTTTGACTGTAGACTTTAATGTTAGACAATTGATTTAAAATTTAACTGATTCTAACTGGTCTACTTGTTGATCTATAGTCAGAGTTAAGCTAAACTATAACTACCAAGTTTTTGAACTAAATACAAATTAAATGGCTATGTTTAGTTGAGCATGCAAATCAAGGGAAATAACTAAATAATACAGGATCAATGATTAATATAATTACTCTCTCGGTTCTATATTAAGTGTCGTTTTAGCTTTATGCACATGGATTAAGAAAGTCATTTAATACTATCATTTAATAATTAAAATTTGTATGAAATTCCATCACTACCCCTTTATGGGAAGTTGAAAACTATTAATACAAGGGAGAAATTTTTTTGGGACAATGAGAGAAGTTAGGGGTGATATTAGAAAGTAAATAATTTATTCTCCTAGAAAGTTGTAAACGACAAATAAATTGGAACACATTTTTTTTTCTTAAAAGTCACTTATTATGGAATGGAGGTAGTATAAAACAAGTAAAAAAGACTAAAAGTTGGTGAATTTTAACGGTAAAAACTTATCCATGATAATTAATTTTTTTAATCATATTTTCTTGTACGTTTTACCCAAAACTTAATTGTTCATGCTCCTGTCCCTTTATACTATAAAAAATATGTAGATACAGATATATGGGGGAATGGGTGGTAAGAGACATCTCACATTTTTGCATTAGCTTTCTCTTAAAATAACATTATTTTGAAAAATTATAAAATACCTTTTTATACACAACATGGAAGTATTAATATTTTTACGTGTTATCTTGAAAAGAATATTTATATGTAAGAAAATATAAATGTATCATCAAGCAATAGCCAGAAAATTAAATAATTAAAAAAGTTAAAGTATAGAAAATAATATATCTTGTGACTTTATATATCCGATTTTTTTGTTGTCAGTTACGTGAATAACTATTAGTGATGATTTTTTTTAATCAGATATGTAATATAGTGGACTAACTTTATAATTTTATTAAATTTTATGTATTGATATACGCTGTAACCGTATGTCGTCTGTAAACTTTTGCAATATATAGCAAGACTCATAAATTATTGGTTCAAATAGAAGAGAAAAACTCTAGGCTTATTGAGTACGAGAGAAAAATTATTTTTCCCTCAGTTTCATGTATTACATGTGAAAAAATGTGTAACTATGATACCATAACTAGTTAATTTTAATAACAGATCAAAAAAGTTAATTGCAATAACAGTGCAAAAAGATGATTTTTTTTACTAATGAAATACGTAGTAAATTGTCAATTTTGTTAGTAAAACCGGTGACATAACAAACTTTCATCAAATATGATTCTAAAAACTATGTTGTTTGTGATCATTGTAATAGCCAAATAGGCTGCTAAATATGACAACCATAGCTAAGTTATCCCCTTCGTATTATCATTTTTTTTGTGGTTGTTGTTAGTCAATAATGATCTTATAATTCAAAACGGAGAGAGTATGAATTAATTTAATCCTCCCTTCATTCCAAAATTATAGATATATTATAAAATGACAATTTTTAAGGATAATTTAATGTTCTCAACTATAACTTTAGTATAGTTATGAATTCAATTGTGGTGGTGTGATATTAAAAATAATATTAGAAAAGTAATGACAAATTAAGAATATCATATCTGTGACGCCCCCAAAATAGGTCCACACAACCCATTTTGAGTCGTCAAAATACATACTACAAAATTCAAATACAAATTTTCCTATTTACAACTATTAAACTGTCGTGCAAAATACGACAACACACATACTGTGAGTTTTCAATACAAATATTGTACCGTATCTAGTACGATAATAGTCACACCCAACTTATTCTCAATACAATTATTGATACACTATTTTATAATGTATTGAGATACTTCTATAGTCTCGGACCATCACTCCATTCCCCGGCTAGTCCCAACTACACTCTCATTTCCTGATAAGAACAATGGAACAAAAAGGAAAATGGCGAGCTCAAATAGCCCAGTAAAGAATATCATGACTAAGATAACAAAGAATAAATTATCTTTAGCTTTCAACAATAATAAATCAGAGATTTAACGATAAAAAAATTTCAACGATAAATGCAGCGGAACAAACAATTCATTAAAAGAGTTAGACAGAACATAATGTCTACTATCTTCTCCTATTTAAAAAATTTACCATCAATATTTTATCCCTATAACACTAATCAACAGTTCCTCTTTGCACCTAGGCCAAATAAAACTTTCACCACCTGCCTTTGTCTGTAACACCAAAGATCACGAGTTTACCAATACACAGTTCCTGTTTGTTAGGAATCACATGGTTAAATTTGATGTTGTGATATTTATGCATATGTGTTTCAGTAGTTGAATTGTAAAGTCCTTAAAATGATTATGATGTATAAGGACTTAGATAGAAAATATCAAACTTGTTAGGTTGATCTATTAAGCTAGATGATAAGATTAGACTGATCGTATAGTACGGTAATAACTATCGTATAGTAACTCTGTCATGATCGCAGAGCATTCAGAGAATGATCGTAGAGCAGTCAACAAAAGATCACAGAGCTAAGTATAAGATCGTAGAGTCTGCCAGGCAGAAGGCTCGCCAGATCGTAGAGGATTCTCTTGGCATCGTAGAGTTCCCTCAGCAGAGTCCTCTCTAGGCGTCGTAGAGTTCTCTCGGCAGATCATAGAACTGCCTCGACATCGTAGAGCTCTCTCTCTCGGAAACGTAGAGCTCTCTCGGGATTGTAGAGTCAAGAGTCAGTTACTCTAGGACAATTTAATAGTTGAAGATTACAGTTAAACAAGTACAATCGATCAAATCAATATCTGTCAAAGTCTCACTCTACGATCCAAAGGAAAACATCTTGCTTCGCTACTAAGTTCATCAGAACTTATACTTAAGGCAACTTAGTAGCACAACACACTCTCTTATCGAAGTGTAACAGTTCCAAGGCTGCTGGCTTTGAAGAGTACTAAGTGTACTGGTGATTCTAAGGCTGCGGGTCTTAGTCTACAGTGTTCTAAGTTTGCTGGGCTTGACGACGCTCTCAGTGAACTAGAGTTCCAAGTCTGCTGGCTTTGAAGAGTTCGTAGTGAACTAGAGTTCTAAGGCTTTTGGCTTTGAAGAGTACTTAGTGTACTGGAGTTCTAAGGCTGCGGGTCTTGAAGGAATCTTAGTGATTAGTTGTAAAGATATCCTTAGTGGATTTGCTACTCGAAGAATAGAACAGTGGAGTAGGAGTCTTGTGTACTCTGAACCACTTAAAGTCTTCTATTCTTTACATTCTGTCTTTAACTGTTATAACTGTTATATCATTGCTTTATCACATCTGTTATAGTTGTTCCATCTTTAAGGGGGATTAAATTAATCATATTCCGTTGTGCTTAATTACTTGATAATTAATTAATCTGATAAGTCATTCTTTTGAAAACTAGTTAAAAAGTTTTAAAGAATCTATTCAACCCCCTTCTAGATATCTCTTGTGCTTCTGGAAACTAATAATTGGTATCAGAGCAGTTATTATTAAAGCTTAAATCGCTTGAGTAGATCAATGGCATAAACCAAAAATGGTTCTGAGTTAGGTGGTGGAAATAAACCACCTCTTTGCAACAAAGAAAAATTTGCTAACTGGAAAGTTCGCATGCAGGCTTACATGGATGCAATTGCTGAGGATCTATTTGATACTATCATCAGTGGGCCGTATGTACCAACAAAGCTGGCACTAATAGTTGCAGAACCAGACAGAGTAGTAATCAAACCAAGAAAAGATTGGACAGATACAGAGAAGAAAACAGTCCAGCTGGATAAGAGAGCTAAAAATATTTTATTCATGGCTCTGGAAGATGAGCTGTTTGAAAATATTGTCAACTGCAAAATAGCAAAGGAAGTTTGGGATGCGCTGCTGATCATGCACGAAGGGACTGAAGAAGTTAGAGAAAACAAACAGTATTTGCTCACATAACAGTATGAAATGTTCACCCACATCTCTGGGGAAAACATTACTTCCACATATGAAAGATTTAACATGCTGCTCAACTCACTTCGAGCATACGAAAAGACATATCCAAACAAAGATCTCATCATCAAGTTCATGAGAGCTTTGCTAAGCAAGTGGGATGCCAAAATCACTGTTATTAAAGAATCAAAGAATCTTCATGAAATGACTAAGCAGATGTTACATGACAACCTTTTTACCTATAAATTGGAGCTAACCCAACGTGCAGAAATCTTGTCAGAAGGAAAGAAGAAGGAAAGAGGAGTTGCACTTAAAGCATCTACATCCAAAATCAACGATGTTGACTCCGATGATGATGAGGAAATCAATGATGAAGGAGCAACCATGCTAGTCAGACATTTTAAGAAGTTCATCAACAACCGGCAAAGAAAGTTCAACAACAAAAGCAGTAAAGAACAAATGAGTGATCTATGCTACAACTGCAAACAACCAGGACACTTTATTGCAAATTGCCCCAAACCTCTAAGAGATGAACTGAAGAAAAAGTCGAAGAAGGAATTCAAAGGCCAACATAAATTCAAGAAGAATGGCAGAGGCTTTGTAACTGAAAGTTCATGGAGTGATACAGACAAGGACTTAAGCTCTGGATCGAGTGAAGATGAAGAACCACAAAAAGCTAATCTATGCTTAATGGCCAAAGAAGGCAAAAGCAAGAAAGAATTCAACGTGGATGAGGTATTTGACTTCTACTCTCCTGATTTAACTATTGATGATCTTAGAGAAGGAATGCATGACTGCATGATAGAATTGCATAAATATATGAAAATGTTCAGAGTTCTATCAAAGGATCATTCCCTTCTTCAAGAGGAAAAAGAGAAAGCAATTATAGAGTTGAAAACTGCTCTATGAACTGCTGACTCTTGTACCAGTCTTGAGCCTGAGAATGCTAACTTGAGACAGATAAATAAGTTATGCACTCAGAGAGTTAACTTTAGTTTCCAAGATTTAGGAACTTGAGAAGAGAATCTCAGTATGGAACAAATCTTCTCTGTCTATGGATTCATTGATCTCTAGCCAAAGATTAATAGCTAGTAGGTCAGGTCTAGGTTTCTGCAACTCTTATTCAGAATCCACTGTGGATAAAACTGTGGAAACAAATGCTAACAATTCTCCTAATTTCAATAAGGGAATTATATTTGTTAAATTCTCACAAACAGTTGAGCCAAACTATTCAAACTCTGCTGATCATGTTGTTGGATCTCACACAAATCTAGGATTCAAGAGATCAAAGGGTAAGTCAACCTCTACCGTCAAACCTCGAAGGGTCGTAGAGTCAAGAAGGAATAACTCTATGAACCAACCGGCAAGAATCGTAGAGTTAACTTTCACCCCACGAAACCTATGAATCATAGAGTTGTGTGGAAGCAGAAAGAATATAAGCTAAAAAGAAAAGTTGTGAGTCACTACTATTCACATATGTCTAAGACAAGAAGGAATCCATACGCACATATAAGCATACATTATATTCAATGTTTTACATGTCATAAATATGGTCATAAAGCTACAGAATGCTATTTCAATGATTTCTATCATGTGCTGCACAAACCAAAAATCAAGTAAGATTTGGGTCCCCAAGGTAACTAACCAATTAGGACCCAAGCAAGTTTGGGTACCAAAATGAAAGTTAATCCTTTTTGCAGGTACAAAGCTCTACTAAGTCAACATGGTACCTTGATAGTGGATGCTCAAGACATATGACAGGTAACAAAGCTCTCCTGTCAAACTATGAAGAAAAAGATGGTCCTACAGTCATCTTTGGAGATAACAATTTTGGAAAAACAAAAGAATATATATGGTTCAGTTGGAAATGGTGCAATGTCATTCAACAAAGTAGCATATCTCGAAGGACTAAAACACAATCTTCTAAGTATCAGCCAACTCCATGATAAAGGTCATCAAGTCACCTTCCTCAACAACCAATGTCAAGTCAGAGATTTGAAGACCAACTCATTGAAGCTGATAGGAACTAGAGAAAGAAATGTCTCTACTGTCAACTTTACTGAGCTAAGTTTTGATGAGACAATATGCTTCATTGCCAAAGCCTCTGAAGATCTTGGCTAGCTATGGTATAGGAGGCTTTCCCATCTAAATTTCAAGAGCATGTCAAAATTAGCCTTAAAAGACCTTGTAACAGGATTACCAAAGCTCAACTTTATCAAAGAGAAACCCTGCAAAACATGTCAGTTTGGAAAGCAAACAAAAAGATCATTCAAAGGCAAAGCAGTCAACTCAAATGATAAGCTCCTTCAATTACTTCATATGGATCTTTTTGGGCCTATTTCAACTGAAAGCCTTAGAGGAAAGAGATACTCACTGGTGGTAGTGGATGACTACACTAGATTCACATGGGTATTCTTTCTAAGCTCTAAAGATAAAACTTGTTCTCAACTTATCAAGCTATTCAAACTGGTTATGAATGAGAAAGAAGAGAAGATCAAGGCTATCAGAAGTGATCATGGAAAAGAGTTTGATTTCTCTGAGGTGGAACAATACTGTGATGAGAATGACATCAATCACAACTTCTCAGCTCCAAGAACTCCTCAACAAAATGGAGTGGCTGAAAGAAAGAACATGGCTCTCATTGAAGCAGGAAGAACTCTACTTGTAACTGCTCATCTACCTGCGTACTTCTGGGCAGAAGCTGTCAACACTGCTTGCTACACTCAAAACAGATCTCTTATTCACTCCACCCTCAAGAAGACTCCCTACGAGTTATGGAAAGGAAGAAAGCCAAACATAAGATACTTTCATGCTTTTGGTTGTTTATGTTATATTTTCAACAATGACAAGAAGTATCTGACCAAATTCCAACCTAAGTCAGATGAAGGTATCTTCCTCGGTTATGCTATAGATAACAAGGCTTACAGATTATTCAATAAGGAATCATTAAGTGTTGAAGTCTCTATCCATCTCACATTTGATGAATCTGAATCAAAGAAGGAAGTTACTTCACTCAACGATTCAGTAGAGAAGGACCCTGCGATCGTAGAATCCAAAATCGTAGAGATAGACACTACGATCGTCGAGCCAGAAGCAGAAATCGTCGAACAGGAAGAAGAAATTGTAGAGCTCACCATGCCAAACAATGAGACTCTACGACCTGAACTAGAAATCAATCTAGAAGAGCTCAGACAAGAAGGCACCAGAACTGATGTTCCAAGGAAGAGAAAATGGACAAAGGATCACACAGAAGATCTCATCATAGGAGATCCAAATGCCAGAGTAAGGACAAGATCAGTAACTCAAAATGAATACTTCTACCTAAGCTTTCTCTCCCAAATGGAACCCAAGAAGATAAAAGAAGCCTTGGAAGATTTAAGCTGGATAGAAGCTATGCAAGAAGAGCTCAATCAATTTGAAAGAAGCAAAGTCTAGAGATTAGTTGAAAGACCAAATCACCATCTAGTCATTGGCACCAAGTGGGTATTCAGAAACAAGATGGATGAAGAAGGTGTAATCACATGGAACAAAGCAAGATTGGTTGCCGAAGGTTACTCACAAGAAGAAGGAATTGACTATGATGAAACTTTTGCTCTAGTTGTAAGATTGGAAGCCATCAGAATATTCCTTGCTCATGCTGCTTACATGAAATTCAAAGTCTTTCAAATAGATGTCAAGAGTGCTTTCTCAATGGAGAACTTCAAAAAGAAGTTTATGTGGAACAACCTCCAGGTTTTATCAATCCAACCTTTTCTAATTATGTCTATAGATTAGATAAAGCATTGTATGGATTAAAACAAGCACCTAGAGCATGGTATGAAACTCTTACTAATTTTCTCATAGAAAAGGGATTCACAGGAGGTAGAGTAGACAACACATTAATTCTAAGGAAACACAAAGATAAAACACTTCTTGTTCAAATCTATGTGGATGATATTATATTTGGTTCTACTGATGAAAAGCTTTGTGAAAGGTTTGCCAAGCTAATGCAAAGCAAGTTTGGAATGAGCATGATGGGAGAACTGAACTTCTTCCTTGGACTTCAAGTGAAGCAAACAGATGAAGGCATCTTCATTAACCAAGCCAAGTACATCAAAGACCTATTAAAGAAGTATGACATGGATTCAGCTACCATCATGAGAACTCCAATGGCACCTGCAACTAAGCTTGACAAAGATGAGAAAGGTAAAAGTATTAATATTACTCAATACAGAGGTATGATAGGCTCTCTCCTATACTTAATAGCTAGTAGACCAGATATCATGTTTGCCATTTGCATCTGTGCTAGATTTCAAGCTAACCCTAAGGAATCACATCTAATGGCTACAAAAAGAATTTTTAAGTATCTTAAGGGCACTCATAATTTGAAACTTTGGTATCCCAAGGAGTCACCCTTTGATCTAATCGGCTACTCAGATGCTGATTATGCAGGTTGTAAAATTGATAGAATAAGCACAAGTGGAACTTGCCAAATGCTTGGAAACAGACTTGTCTCTTGGTTTAGTAAAAAACAAAATTCAGTATCAACCTTAACAGCAAAAGCTGAATACATTGCTGCTGGCAGTTGCTGTGCACAGATCTTATGGATGAAAAATCAGCTTGCTGACTATGGGTTTGAGTTTAAGTCTATCCCTGTTTATTGTGATAATACAAGTGCTATAGCTATAACTCATAATCCTGTCATGCACTCAAGAACCAATCATATAGATATAAGATATCATTTCATTAGAGATCATGTGCAAAATGGAAGTATAGCATTGCATTATATTCCAACTGAAAACCAGCTTGCTGATGTCTTTATAAAACCCTTGGATGAATCAAGATTTAACATGCTGATAAGCGAACTAGGAATGCTGAATTTATATTCATGATATTATGCTCTAGAACCTACTAACTTTGTAGAAAGAAAACTATGCAATGAAAAAGTCAAGCAAAGTTCGTAGAGCCAAAATCAGATTCGTCAAGTGGAATTAGCAAATCGTCGAACACAAAGGAAGTCAAGCTGTCGAGGTTCACTTTACGATCGTCGAGTGGGTTCGATATCGTAGAGTAGAAAAGGGACAAAGAAGAGTTACGAAGCTCAGGGGGAGCTAAGGGCAAATCGGTCTTTTCCGACAGACTAAAAGACGTGCCTCCTTTCGAATCTTGACGCGTGTCCCACTTAGCAAAATAAGAGGGAAGTATTAAGCAATCATTTAAAATTTTCATTTCATCTGAAAAACTCTTTCTCTACCTCTCGCTAAAACCTTAACTTTCGAAGATTCACCAAATCTCAGTCAAATTCATTTTTGTTTTATCATTTAACAATGGCACCCTCCCAAGTCACATCTGGAAATGAACTTTGCTTTGAAAAATTTGGAGAAACAGAGAAAAGATTCAAGAGGATTCTCATCCTTCTAAGAAGAGCGGGACTCTACGAAGCCCTAAATACCAACACAAGAATCTACTCTAAATTGGTTACTGAGTTCTACAAGAATGGAATTTATGGTGATGGAATCCTATCGACAAAGGTCAAAGGAGTATCGCTTCAACTAAGTGCTTCAGAAGTCAATGTGGCCCTAGGTTTTCAGCCCATTGGGCTTACAACTCTTCAGTTCATCAACACTAAAGAAAGGCTAAAGCGAATGCACCACAAGAACAACCTAGAGCTAAGAGTTTGAAGAAAAATGAATTCCCCCAGAAATATTAATTCCTAGCAGATGTGGTTGGTAAATGCATCCTTTGTAAGGAATCAGCTCATGATTCAGTCAGTGACCTTCAGCTGAGAATCATGACTGCTATTGTGAAAAAGACCCAAATTAATTATGGGGCTATTTTGCTAGAATGGATTGGGAATTGGATCCTCAACACTTACCAATCCAAAGGTACGAGGAAAATGCCATATGGAAGATTTATCAGCATCATCCTTTAGAAAGCACTGGGAGATAAAATTGGGGATAATGAAGGAGGAGCACTGAATTATAATAAAAGGATTACCCATAAGCTGTTTGAGAACTGGAAAAGGAATCCAATTGAGAACTTAATATCAACTCAATCAGTAGATAGTGAGATGACTCAAAGTGAAGTCAGGAAGCCCTCTCTAAGAATAAATCTGGCTGTTGTTGAAGAAGTTGAAGAAGTGAATCAGGAATCATCAGCTTTGACCAGAAAGAATAAAGGGAAAAGAAAGATGAGGTCTATGCCCCAGGTAGAAGAAGAACCTCAAGGATCAACTAATGAGGTTCTCTAAGATCATGCCTCTTCTGCTGCTCTACCAAAGCCATCTTCCTCATCAGAATCGCCTACATTAAAGAAGAATAAAAAGAAGATAAATGAAGAAAACTTTGATGAAACAACACCTATCCTTCAGGTGTATCATAAGAAGGGAAAACGCAACTCAAAGACAAGCCTCTCTACGATCACTGATATGATCATAAAGTCAAGAACTGAAGATGCTGCTGAGAAGGCTAGTCAGCCTGATATCATAGTTACTACTGAAGAGCAAATGGCTGGGAAGGTTGCTGAACCTGAGCCAAAGAAGATGAAGAAAATATTGATCTCTATAGCTCAAAAGGTGCTCAAAGGAGCAATACTCAGGATCAAGGAAGAAGAAAGGAGACTATTGACCTCTGATCAAACTGTTGCTGATACTGAGGGGGAGGTTCAACTTCAAGCAGTTGGCTCTAAGCAAGAAATTATCCCAACAGGAGTGGAAGTACAAGAGCAAGAACTCAGCTCTCCTACTAAGATAAATGCTCCAACTGAGGGGGAGCAACCAGAAGATGCTGAGCCGAGTAATACTGATATTGAGGGGGAGCAACCTGATGTCCTTGAGCCAATTCATGCTCAGGTTGAGGAAGATATCCTAGAAGTTGTATTTAAAATCTCCTCAACCCCTCAAGAAATGGAACAAGTTGAACCTAATGTTGAGGTAAATATGGCAGAAAATATGGAGCTTGTGGAGCTCATTGATGAAGAAGAAGAGGATGATGTGAAAATAATAGCTGAATTCAGAGATGAGGAAAGAAGCATAAACTATCATAGCCTGTTCTCATACTTGCCCAGGATGCCCTTCCATCAAGCTCTGATTCTCAACTCTTGGGATCATATGTTCTGGATTTTTAAGGCCTTTCCAGCAGTATTGGTTCTTGCCCAAGGATTTCTAAGGAATAGTACTTTTGCTCAGAAGCTGATCACTAACAGTCCATCACAAACAAATGAGCAGAAGGTATACTTCATTCCTTTATCTTTCAAGATAAATCATTGTCCATCATCAAACTATTATCTTTTTGATGAACTGCCAAGATGGACTGAGGTCATTCTCGACCCAAGAAATCAATTCCCAGTTACAAAGTCCCATAACTCTGCGACTGATGGACCTAGTACACCACCTTCTCCAGTCGTAGAGTCCCTCAACTCTACGACTGATGACCAAATCAGCCTCACAACCCCAATTGTAGAGTCATCCCACCCTACGATCGACTCCACGATCATAGAGTGCGATGACCCTACGATTAGAAATCAAATAATTTCCTCTCTCATACATCTAATCACTGCCTCGATCACTCCATCTGATGTCCCATCTTCCTCAAACAACGAATTCTTTGATATTGTCATTGCTCTATCAAATCTTCAAGAAAGCAAAAAGAAAGAACTTTCACCTACTATTAAACAGATTCTTGAGCATGTCAATCTCCTTCCCACTAAGGCTTAGTTAGCTGACCTCACATATCATATGGTCGCGGACATAAAAGAAAATCTTGAAGCCAATTTCCTAGCTCTTCATCGAAGGTTTAACCAACTTGTCGATGCTGCCAACAATCACACGAACAATCTAGGCACAGAGCTGACCAAGCGGTTGAGGGAAATAATCAAAGAAATAATGGAAGGCATTGAAAGCAGGGATCAAGTCTATCACCAGGAAATTTTCGAGCATAAGGCTGCAGTTGTTGCTCTTCGGGAATCTCAGATAGTTCAGAACAAGTTAATAACTGAGAAACTCTTTGAGTTGAGTACCTCCATCAATGATTTCAAACACATCTCCCTCTAACACATGACATAAACAGACAACACCCTAGCTATGATGCACCAACAAAGAATAAAGACTGAAGAAATGGTCCAAGAAAATAAAAATGACATTCTTCAGTCTCGGTCCCAAATGAACGAACTGGTTCAGGGTCTGCAACAATTATCTCAAGATGTTCGAACCCTAGATGCGGACATAAAGGGGGAGAATATTAGTGGCAGAGAACAGGGAGAATCAAGTAGCAGGGGTAATGGGGGAAGAGATATAGGCGTGCAGCAAAGGCAGAGGCAAACTCCAAGTCAAGGCCGATCATCAATTCCAAATGTAGATGAAGAGCCCATTGATGCCATCCCCATAAGGAGTGAAGTCCTTGGCTCCTTCAGGAGACAGCCTGATATGACTCACACTGGAGTACACATACCATCAGGTGATCCTACACACTTAAATAGACATCAGTATAGGACTCACCCCTATGGAGAAGAAGGCAACCACAGACAATCTCAGGGCCTTCATCGAGAGACAATTGATGAATTTCAACGGATAACTGAAGAAGGAAGAGAAAGGCATAGACAGAGGACTGCTTATGAACGGGCAAACCCCCCAAGAGCTAGGAGAGCAAGAGGAAGAGGAAGGAACTAAGGTTTAAAAGTATTTTATATTTACTTCTTTCTCTTAAAATGATGTAACTGCCATACATTGTAATACTCAACTGAACATCAATAAAATTCATGCTTTTATCTAGAAATACAGTTGTTCACTGTACCTTAAGTCATGTTTATTTTTAGATAAGCAATTGCATTAGAATTGATAATATGATTAAAAATTACTGGTTTATGTCAACATCAAATAGGGGGAGATTGTTAGGAATCACATGGTTAAATTTGATGTTGTGATATTTATGTATATGTGTTTTAGTAGTTGAATTGTAAAGTCCTTAAAATGATTATGATGTACAAGAACTTAAATAGAAAAGATCAAACTTGTTAGGTTGATCTATTGATCTAGATGATAAGATTAGACTGATCATACTGTATTGCAATAGCTATCATAAAGCAACTCTAGCATGATCGTAAAGCATTCAGAGAATGATCGTAGAGCAGTCAGCAAAGGATCGCAGAGTTAAGTATAAGATCGTAGAGTTTTCCAGGCAGAAGGCTCGGCAGATCGTAGAGTATTCTTTCGACATCATAGAGTTCCCTCGGCAGAGTCCTCTCTCGGCGTCGTAGAGTTCTCTCGGCAGATCGTAGAACTGCCTCGACATCGTAGAACTCTCTCTCTCTTGGAAACGTAGAGCTCTCTCGGGATCGTAGAGTCAAAGCAGTCAGTTACTCTACGACTCCCATAGACTGTCTACGACCAAGTGAAGAATCGTAGAGTCATCTTTGCCAAAGCTTTCAAGGTTAAGACCATAAGGCAAAGCATTGATGCTATCGCGAAGTGATCAAAGTGCAATATGAAGATCACA
The DNA here is from genome assembly GCA_034770075.1 of Aralia elata. Taxonomy (NCBI): domain Eukaryota; kingdom Viridiplantae; phylum Streptophyta; class Magnoliopsida; order Apiales; family Araliaceae; genus Aralia; species Aralia elata. Next base: position 23,155,191 of record CM068384.1, read on the forward strand.
GTAAACGTCTGCAAGCATCAAGTCTTATCAATAGATCTTAGAGTAGTTCAGACAGGAACTCTACGATCCCTCTGTTGACACTACGACTAACAAGATCGTAGAGTCCAATCGTAGAGACAGCCAATCACTCTACGATCCTCATCAGACAAGCAACCCAGAACTGAAGTGAATATATTATGTTGCTCATCAGTAGAGTGATCTGCCCAAGACAATTGCTGAATACTTAATTGATCTGAATGAAAAATCAAAGTCAGTGGGGAACAAACAGCATATGACTTGCAGATATTCAGAGCACTATCCATAACACTATCTTAGAGCACGCTAATGGATGCTGACTCACCCCACCACTACAGTCAACAAGGAATAAACTATTCCTAAGTTCAGCAACAAGTCAGACGGGAATATTGGATGCAACAGTCTTATTTCAATGGAAAGAATTCAGAGGCATCAATATGAGGTAAACAGATTGAAGATTACAGTTAAGCAAGTACAATCGATCAAATCAATATCTATCAAAGTCCCACTCTACGATCCAAAGGGAAACATTTTGCTTCGCTACTAAGTTCATCAGAACTTATGCTTAAGGCAACTTAGTAGTACAACACACTCTCTCATCGAATTGTAATAGTTCCAAGGTTGCTGGCTTTGAAGAGTACTAAGTGTACTGGTGATTCTAAGGCTACGGGTCTTAGTCTATAGTGTTCCAAGTCTGCTGGGCTTGACAAAATTCGTAGTGAACTAGAGTTCCAAGGTTGGCTTTGAAGAGTTCGTAGTGAACTAGAGTTCCAAGGCTGCTGGCTTTGAAGAGTACTTAGTGTACTAGAGTTCCAAGGTTACGGGTCTCAAAAGAATCTTAGTGATTCAGTTGTAAAGATATCCTTAGTGGATTTGCTACTCGAGGAGTAGAACAGTGGAGTAGGAGTCTTGTGTACTCTGAACCACTTAAAGGCTTGTGTTCTTTACATTTTGTCTTTAACTGCTATAACTGTTATATCATTGTTTTATCATATCTGTTATAGTTGTTCCATCTTTAAGGGATATTAAATTAATCATATTCCGTTGTGCTTAATTACTTGATAATTAATTAATCTGATAAGTCATTCTTTTGAAAACTAGTTAAAAAGTCATAAAAAATCTATTCAACCCCCCTTCTAGATATCTTTTGTGCCTCTAGAAACTAACACTGTTCATAATCATGCAAATCAACAGTTTATCTTTGCACTACAGGCCAAATATATTCAATTGTAATACCAATGGTCATGATCATGCCAATCAACAGTCCATCTTTGTACTACGGACCAAAGAAAACTTTCACCACGTGTCCTTGTCATACCGACTAAAGACACCAAATAATTATATTGTCTTTGCACTCAGGCCAAAGACATTCACCATAACTTGATTCTTTGATGATTAGTACAAGTAACAATAATATAAAGAATGAACGGAAGTTGTAAGAATAAGAAAAGAATAAACATTTGAGATTTGACAATTAACTTGTCCAGAATTCAATAATGTCCAAATTGTCAACATGATGACCAAAATGTGGAGTTAAATTCAAGAATGATGTTCAAGATTCATATTTCAAGGATAACGATTAAAATTAAATAAGTAGATTCAGGTAAATAAAAAGTTTAAGTGAATGATATTAGATGAAGCACAAACCTCAAAAGAATTTCTAATCATTTCAGGAATTATAGAGGCAATACTTACCATAGTAACTTTAGATTTCAGAGTATGAAAAAAAATGATATCCCTTATCTTAGGAGGAGAATAGATCTGACTGGTATAAAGGAGGTTATCTTGAGAAAATCTTGCACTATTAGCTATACTCAAAGTATCCTTATACTCAAAAGAAATACTCATAATATTATAGACGAAGAATTTTGTGTTTTCGGTATGTTCTACATTATTCAACTGAGCAACATATTTATAGGAAAATGCTTAGCACACCAAGTTTGACAAACGCATAGGCTTAGTACAACAACGACGAAAACATTCGTCTGATTTTTATTTTTTAATACTATATTTTAATAAAACAAATAACTTTATATATATAATATAATATATTCTAATAAAACAAATAACTTTATATATATTTAAAAAGTTTTATGTTTATATATAAAGTTTTTTGTTTTATTATTATTATTATAATAATAAAACAAATAAGGAGGATCCCATTGGAAGAAAATTTTGTCGACAGTTTTAACAAATTGGCAAGTGATGGGTCTGTGGAATAATAAACCAAACTTACAACAACGTCTCATGTTAAACCCCTCTATTTATAACACAAATTGGATAAATATCTACCACACATTACTTATTATAATTATCCTTAATCAACACCTTTTATTCTTCAATTATTCACACATTTTAAATCTTTCAACAATTATTCGCAATTACTGATATAGATTCACAATTTTGACAACCAGATCGTTCACAAGAAATAGGGGACGCGCAATTAAATAACCCCTTTTCTCCACAGAACTTCTAGACATTGTCAATAATGTTAATTAATTTAATTATATCATTTCAAATAATATGGGTTACTGTGTCGTGACAATTATTGACCTAACAATGTGAAATACTGTACAGTTGTTACTGTGACAATTATTGAGTCAATAATATAAAATACTATGCATTTGTCACAGTAGCAGTTATTAAATAAATAATCAAAAATATTATGCAATACTGTGTGTTACTGTGGAATAGTGTTTACTACTGTGGAGTATCGCGTGCTATTGTGGAATAACGCGTGTCACTGTTCTTGTAGCGCCCCCAAATCCGGGCCCCTTGAATCTCGAACCTGGTGCGTCACGGTACATTATCTTCTTACACATTTTATATTTAACGCGGAATATATAAACATAAGTTGTTTATTATATAAGTTCTTCATCATTCTTAAGGTCTACCAACCTTAACTGAATACATACCTTAATAATTAACAAGGTTTACATAATCATTTTACATAAAATAAATGTAATACTAAGTTACTCTTGAATGTTTCCTCTTGTCTTTGATCCTCCTGAAGCACTCGGGCTTAACTAAAATGTTATCATGATATAACAAGAGTGAGCAACTACTTTGCTCAGCAAGTTTAAATACAATAAAGATATATCATGATTGAAGAAAAGAATATAGCTTTTTGAACTTTCAACAATATATAACCATTGTGAAAGAATGAGAATCAATTTCAATAAATGAATAACTAAATCAACAACACTAAGTGACCAACAATGGCCATTAACAAATTTGGTAATCATGGTGATCAGTCTTTCATACCAGGTGAACATATGCAACTTGCACTAAGTACGATTAACAATAAATTTTATTGATGTGGAATAATTAACAATAATTAAACCACTAGCATGCTTGAAAATATTAACTCAAGTTTGAGTTAGGAAATTTGCAATAATGTTTGAAGTTTAAAGAAACTTGCTCAATATGAATTTGAGTAAGGTCAGGGAACTTGTCTTGATTGGAGATTACCGCTATAATTTAACTTAACTTCTCTCCACAAATCCTACACAATTGCATTTACATGCACATACATATTAGTTAATTAAATATGTTGCAAAACATGCATGTATATTCATTATCAATAAATATTAGTTTATAAAAACTAATATTATTTATACTTCATTCAAAACCAATATTGGTTCCTTCATAAACTTTATTCATTTTAATCCTTAATATAAATAATAAGGGTCTCACACATTTTAAGATGTAAATATTTTACATCTTGAAGCTTAAACCATTTATATTCTATTTCAAAAATATCTTTTAACTTTACTCGCAAATTCGGGAATTAAAAAGCTAATACATAGCATTTACAGCAAAACTCAATTTACTATATTATTTCTTTAATTTAAATAATTTTTATATTATTTTTGTCCGTTCATAAGTCAACACGGACCGTTGCCTCATATATAAATATTTTATTCTGTTTGCACGTTAGCTCCATGCTTTATTTAGCGAATAAATCACATTTTTGCTTTGTATATATATACTTAATATATACACATCGCTATATAAATCTCGGCTCAAAATCTTGGCTCACGCTTTTCATTTCGCTATAAAACCATTTTACATACCCTCGCCGGCTTTCGTTTGCTTAAAAATGAAATTTCATATTTTTATTGCATTATTTATGCCCGGAAATAAATTTTTGTGGCATAAATTTATCAAAAACGTCAAAACTCTCATATTGGGACTTTATTAGACTTATCATTGCTTAAAATCTCGCCCGAACGCGATTCGGAACGACGAATGTCAAAACAGCCCGACGTGTCGACGCTCGGCGTCGCTCAAATTTTAGTTCTGACATGCCTTTTTGCCTATTTTTAATTCTCAAACCATAACTCGAATCGGAACGAATTCTTGGCATGTTGGAGTTCTTATGTCATAGTATTATAAAAAAAGTTCTAACCGCAAAAAGAAACCACGATGGTCGGGTAAAACAGCGTGCCAAAACTGCACCATGCAGCTGCTGTCTACTGTGACCTGTTGCTGCAGGCAACTTGCTCATGCTCTAGCGGCCTACTTCGCGCATTTCTCACGTGCTGCTCGTTTATCGGATTGATCCAATTTTTGGATATGTTAGGCTTGGCATACCAAAGTATTTTTAAAAAATATAAGCCCTCCATTCCGGGTTCGTTACGCTGCCTAAATAATGTGCCGAAAAGCGCTGTAGAGGCTACTTTTTAGATTTTGCGTTCACATGCCAAAACTCGTCGTGGTTCGTTCTGACTCGTTTTGCTTCACAACTAGGTCTTGTTTAACATATTTAGACATGTTTAAAGTTTTGGCTTCGCAAAATTCCAAGTTTTTCATCATTTTTACTCTTTATGGTCATAGATGTTTAATTTTTGCGTTTAGAGGTCAAAACGCGCCTCGACGAGTTCCAACTCAACTTGCTTTACAAATAAGTCTTATTTAACATAATAAGAATCGTCTAAAGTATCGACTTTATTAAATTTCATGATCTTATCCGATTTTGTTCTTTATGGTCATTTAACGAATATAACTCGTGCGGTACTTTTGTGGACTGATTTCTAAGGGTTTGGTTTACGTTTTAATTCCATTTTCGCCACCCTTATATCTCCGCACAACAACAACTAGTCCCCATGGCTCTACCTCAGTCCACAACAAATAATACATAATATAAACCATACATGTATATATAGCTATTTCATAAACTAATTTTCATTTTCCTTTGAATCCATATACTCCATATGCAAAATCTCAATTTCCATTGCTAATTCATATGACCATAATCAACCATAGTTAAACTAATTGCCCAAAATTTAAACTTTCGCTCATTTATGCATAATTTCATGAATTCCTACTAAAACTCAAAATTGAAATCAATTTCATACCTTTTGTTACTAGTTATCAAGATTCAAGCTCTTCCAAAGCTCCAATTTTAGATTTATGCTTTAGCTCACTTAGGATTGGAATTTTTTTTCAAAACTCACGGCTACCTCATTTTCTTGGATATGAGAGAGCAAGGATTTGCTAGGGAGAAGAAGAAGGGTTTATCCAACTTGATTTGGGAGAGATTTGCTAGCTTCAATCTTTGTAAACACTAATCTTGGCCTCTACAGAATTTCCTTGCTCCCTGCTCTCTCTCTCTCTCTCTCTCTCTCTCACTCACGACACATAATAAAGAAGAATAAGGAAGAAAACTGATATATGCTTGGCCACTAAGTTTGGAATAGTAGCATGGGCAATATAGGAATTAACCTTGTAGCTTAATTAAATTATTTACCCAATAATCCAAATAATGCTTGTATTGAATAATTAAAATTACCCAATAGTTAGTAACTAGGTTTTAATTTATTGAGTTACTAACTCACCCACAATTAAATGTTTTACCCTCTTGGAACATATATAATAAACATATATAATATATAACCTACTCTTGATATATATATATATATATATATATATATATATATATATATATTATATTTCCAAAATAAAACATAGTATAATAGGCTTTCACTACATATTTATTTATAAATGTCAAATAAATATGCAATACATAATTTCTCATGTAAATTAATTATTTACTTACTTAAGATATTATAATAAATATAATATCCTTACTTTATTAAAATAAATTCATTTAAGAATTTATTTTAATACTCTTGGGTAAAGTGTATATAAATATTATATATACTTAAACCACCTCATACAAATCCTTATGCAAATTGTTCATAACAATTTCATTTCCTCGCGTAATAAATATATATGTATATATAATATATATTTATTATCTCATAGCTAAGCAACACACCACACGAGCACATATTACTTATAGAAAATAAATAATAAATTTATTCTCTCACATTATAAATTGTTTATATCAATTTATTTACATATTAGTAAATATAACTTAATATATTTACCATATCACATAAGCACACATAATATATCATACGAAGCCATACATATAATGTAATACAATAAATTACTATATTAAATAAAAATTATTTATTAAATCTTTATTTTAATATCTCCGAAATTTCTAGATCGCTACAATATCTATTACTCATAATACTTATTGAATACAATATAATATTCCTTTACATCATATGAGCAAAAATATATGCATTTCATTTTAAATTCCATATAAATTGAATTTAATTTAATAAATAAGGTATTACAATTAAAAATAATATTCTCTCTTCATTAAAATAATTCAATGCTAAAATTTATTTTAATATCCTTTATTTAAAGTATACAATATTTTTGTATACTTAAACTAATTATTTTGCTTCGTAATATAAATTGTTTCATAACAATTTATTCACGCGCAATAAATATACATACATATATTTATCACATATAATAAAATACAAATTTATTTACTCAATTCTTATTCTTCAACATTTATCGGGAAATTTGAATTATTTTCTTTTCCCTTCTATAAATCGTTTTCCACAATTTAACTGTAGTAAATATCATAATATTTTTACTACATTTGAAAATGCATACATTACACCCAATAATGTATTATATAATTTCGTCAATAAAATAGTGGTTATATATTAAGTATATTTAATGCCACCAATTTATCACATTAAAATAATTTAATGTTATAAATTATTTTAACTTACTTATTTTAATCTTACCCATCTCATTTCCTTTAAATAAATTGCTCCTACAATTGCTTACATATTCCCCGACATACTATTTATTTATTATAATTAGCACATATTACCGATAACTATAACATTTATTAAATCAACATCTTACTATTTAGAATAATATTAAAAAAATTAAAATCTTATTCATAAAAAGTTAGGGTCGTACAACCTCCCCTCCTTATAAAATTTTGTCCCTGAAATTGACTTACGTACCTGACAAATCGAAGAGGTGAGGATATCTAGCTCTCATTTCTGATTCTAGCTCCCAGGTCATTTTCTCTGTATCATGGTTTCTCCATAAAACTTTGACTCGAAGTATAACCTTTGAGCTTAGAATCTATTCCTTTTTATCCAAGATCTTGACAAGTACTTCCTCATACATTAAATCCTCTGCTATCTCGCCTGTTCTAATTCAATAATGTGATTTAGGTTTTTTACATATTTTCGTAGCATTAATATATAAAAGACATTATGAACACGAGACATGCTTGGCGGTAAAGCGAGTTTGTAAGTCACAGCTCCTACTCCGTCGAGGATTTCAAAGGGACCAATAAATCGAGGGTTGAGCCTTCCTCTTTTTTCGAATCTCGTAACTCCTTTCCATGGAGCAACACGTAAAAATACATGGTCTCCGATATTGAATTCCTTGTCCATTCGATGAAGATCAGCATAACTCTTTTTGTCGATCTTGTACTGCTTGTATACGTTGTCGGATCATTTGAATCTTTTCTGCAGTCATACATACCAACTCTGGTCCCAACAATTTTGCCTCGCCTACTTCATCTCAGCATACTGGAGAACGACACTTTCGTCCATACAACGCCTCGAATGGAGCCATGCTTAGGCGCTCAACCTAACCAACGCATTCTGCCTCCAAGCGCCTAGGCACCCATCACAGGCTAAATCCAAGCGCCTAGGCGCTCTAGCCAAAACTTAAAAAAAAAGCATTAGTTCAAAAAATTACAACACAAACCCAACTCTACTCTCTCCTAATTTAACCAAACCTCTCTTTCACTCCTTCACAACCCCACAACATCTTTTATTGTCCTCTCCTAATCCAAAACTAAAATAAATTCTCCCACCCACAATCAACAAGAAATCAATTCAACATTGTGGACTAAATAGCTATCAGATTGGGGTTGAATCAAGTTTGGGGGAGGTTCTCAAAAGGGCTTCACAAGGGTATTTTTAACTTCATATTCCAACTGTTTGAAAAAATTGCCACAACGAGGTTCTTCACCACTTGAGATCCTTTCCAATTACTACCACCACCACCAGACTTAGACCTTGACGACGACGACGAGGCTGACGCAGATGATGACGACGTGGAGTAAGACGTTTATAAGGGAAGTCCTCAGTTCTTAATTTCTCTTTGATTTACACAATGAGGACATTGTGTCATTTAAGTTTGGGGGTGGATTATATGCATATAGATTAGGCTCATATTCATGTTTAGATGATTTTAAATCATGTTTTATTATGTTTCATTAAAGTATGCATGTTGCATTGTAGTTGCATTAGTAGTTGCATGTTAATTGTTTAGGTTGTGTTATGCATTTAGTTTTATGAATTAAGCATAAATTGAGATAGTGTCTAATGTGGCCAATGATAAGATTGGATTGATGGTTTTAACTTAAGAAGAATTGAAAAATAATGCTTAGTGACGGTTTTGACTATGAAGTGAGGTTGAACTTGTCTGAAACTCATGTTAGCTAGGAAAGTACATAATCAATTGTTTGGTCAATCTAATTCAAATTGTTACAAAATTTACTTCTGGTGGGAAAGTTTGGATTAAAGCTTGATAATATCGAAACACCCATAAAAGCAAAAACAAGCAGGAATCTAACTTTGGGGGGATCTTGGGGTGTTTATATGAAAAAAAAAATAAAACAAAAATCAGGAAATCAGAAAAAAAAAATATAAATTAATAATCTAACTTGACTAGTTTAGTTTTGTGGCCATTGCTACTCGGGTTATTAGATCTGTAGGGGTGTATTAACACCTAGTGCCCTAAAACCAGCTGGTTTAGGAGTCATTGATTGAAAGCTCGTTACATGGGTAGCTTTGAAAAGCCTAAGAAAACTAGACATTGCACAAGTCGAGTTTAAAAATGAGATGGAGCGTAAAACGCACTCGTGTATATGTGTATATATATATATATATATGTGTGTGATTTTAGGAATAAACCTTGTTAGGGACCCCTATACTTAGTGATTGCTTGAATCAGTTGAATTGATTGTGTTCATAGGTTGAATTGAGTCAGAATTAAAAGTTTTCCTCTAAGAAGCTAATTATGTGATTGATTTGAGTTGTGATTGATTATTATGATTGATATACACACACGCACAACATGGGTGATGACAGGCGTAACTTAACTAATTGGTTAAAGTTAGGAACTTTGCATTAGTTAGATGTTCTGTGTAAGTACTGTATGATATCTTTGAGGCCTGGTGTTGGATACTATGTTAGTTGATTGTTTAATTCGTAGACATGCTAGTTAGTTTGTATTTGCATCATTCCATTGCTTGGGGACAAGCAATTGGTTAAGTTTGGAGGTATTTGATGAGTGAATTTTATACCTACGAATTAGGTATTGTTTAGCTTAATTAATGTTATATTTAAGTATTTTTACTATCATTTTATTTGTTTTTGTATTTATTTATTGTAGGATGGAGTTGGAGGGGCATAGAAGTCATTTGGTGAAGAAAAGAATTAAAAAAATTATTAAAATTTGAGCTGAGTGGCATTTTTATAAATACGTGGTCCTGGTCAAGCGCCTAGGCGCTTGGATCACTGCTCTAGTGCATAATGAGATGGATTTGTGCGGCTGTGAGAGAAATTGGAAGCCAATTAGGAATTTGAATGAGGGTTTTATTAATATACAAGGGAGAAGACTTCAGAATAGAACGCAACAAGAGATTTTGCAGAGAAAACAATAAGGAGAATTACAGAGCTTGAAGATTAAGACAGAGATTGGGAGCGACTTTATAGTTTTTTCTATCCGTGTCTTTTATCTTTAATTTTTGTAATCTTTGGGATGTTTTTATTTATTATCTAGATGATGTTTTCCTTTATTGCTATGAACTAAACTTTCAATTAAAATTGTAATGGAACTTAGTATGTAATTTGGATTGATATTTTCTATTTAATTTAAGTTGATTACATTAGAAATGTTTATCATATCTTGTGTTTATTGATTAATTACCAGATCAACAATTATCGTGATAATTTATACAAAATTGGAAGATGGAGTATAGATTTATATTTAGGTATGATAGCATCTGTTCATATAATCTGAATAAGGTTAATATGATTAGCGTATAGGATAAGAATATATTTATATGTCTTTTGCAGCCATTGAAAGAATTTGAGCTTGAAATCCTAATTAATATAATTCACATAGGAATATAGTAGGTTAATTAGTTAGGGTGTTCCTTGTAATTTTGTTGCTTAATTGTTGGATTTATAACGATTTGTTCATGTGTCTATCGGAAGAAGTGCGTGAATAATATAAAGAATTCTTGGTTAGCGATTCATTGTAATTAATTAATTAAATAAGAAGTGTGTTGGTTTAAATGAAATACTAAGGGAAGTTGTAATCTTAAACTTTTAAATCTGCATTTACTTTTGTGAATTTTATTTTAGTAATTAATTTGGTCACTTTTAATTTTCAACTTGCAACCATTATTCATAGTTTAAATAGGATTAATTAAGTTAGAAATTAGTAATTGATAAATATTATTATATTTTCTCGTGGGAACGATACTCTACTTACTCTTTATTATTTGTTGACTACGTATACTTGCATGTAAATTGTCAATACTTATTTTGAACAACAAACATGCAATCAGAAGTTCTAGAGCTAATTTTTCTCTTTTTAGGATCAAGAAGTAAGACTTTAGCCAAATACCCTCACACTTTGAGATATCTTAAATTAGGTACATGATTTTTCCACAATATAAATGGAGTATTACTAGTCCTTTTATAAATTATTCTATTTTGAATGTGACATTCAGATAAAATAGCTTCTCCCCACAAGTTAGGAGGTGCATCAGAACTAATCAACAAAGCATTCATTATTTCTTTTAAAGTTTGATTTTTTCTTTCAGCAACACCATTAGATTCTGGTAAAAAAAGAGGTGTAGTTTCATGCACAATACCATATTCTTCACAAAAAGTATTTAAAGGTTCATATTCACCACCTCTATCAGATCTAAGCCTTTTAATTTTTCTATCCAATTTATTTTCAATTTCAGCTTTATATTTAACAAACATATCAAATGTTTCATTTTTATACCTAAGCAAATGAACCTTAGTATACCATGAAAAATCATCAATAAAAGTCGCATAATATTTTTTACCACCTCTTGTCATAATTGATCTCAGTCTCCCAAGTTTGAATGAATAAGACTAAGTAATTCTAACTTTATTTCTAACATAAGTTTGTATGGTTTCTTAGTTATTTTAGCTTTAGCACAAGTGTGACATTTATCATGTTCAAAAATTGAGATATTTTTAAGAATGCATATTTCTTTCATTTGTTTAATATATGAGTAATTAACATGACCTAGTCTAGCATGCCACAAAGAATCACACTCAAGAAAATAAGCGGAAGAATTAGCATTTTTATTCAACACATTAGAAACATTAAGTACAAATAACCCGTTATTATTGTACCCTTTCCCCACAAATATCCCATTTTTAGTCATTACAGATTTGTCCGACTCAAAGATAACTTTTATTCCCACCTTGCCTAGCAAAGATACAGACACAAGGTTCCGACGGATGTTTGGAACATGAAACACGTCTGTCAATGAGAGGATTTTTCTGGAGGTAAGCCTAATAAGGACTTTTTCTTTTCCCAAAACAGGTGCAGGAGTAGAATCTCCCATGTAAACGTGTTCCTCTTTTTCTCCCAATGGTGTATAGGAGGAAAATACGTTTTTATTGCCACAAATGTGCTTGGTTGCACCAGAGTTTACCGCCCAATTATTGTCATGTGCCACCATGTTAACCTCAGAAACGACTGCAACAATAATATCTGCCTGAGCTAAATTTGCATTTGGTGGGGCAGGTCTGTCGTTCCTTTTCTTGTGTTTGCATTATGCAGCATGATGTTGTAATGCCCCCAAAATTGGGACCAACTTAATCCAAAATTCAGGACTAAATTAATCCCGACCTTGTGCGTTAACGATTATCTTGTACTAGCTTTCCATCACTGTTCGATGTTGTAACTAATAACAATGCGGAAAAATTAAAAACTTTTCTATCTTTCTTTCTATTCCCTGAATTGCAACCTTTACGATTATATATTGAAATAGATATGAGTATATACAACTCAATTCTACATTCGGATTTTCTATTATATAGTATTATTACTATAAGGCTTTATTATATCAAGCAATCACCACGATACAATCTCGTTTCAAAGCAAACATTTCTTCTTTATTGAAAATCTCAAATGTTTACAAAACTTTCATCTACAACCTTTACAAATTGTCATCACAGTATTTAAATAGTTCATACTAAAAGAAATATCTTTATTGCAGCTATACTTCTATTCTTTATCACCAAGTAGTGAAAGACTTGCATCGCATTTATAACCTGCAAAAAGGTTTATTTTTGCAAGAATGAGCTCGACAGCTCAGCAAATTTAACAGTCTATCATGCTTCACGTAGCACAAAGATTCATATTCATTTCATATGTCATATAACTTCTAATAGGCATATCATACATGCATCATGATGTTCAACAAAACATCTATCTATGCAGGATACATCATATTTCTAATACCATCAAAGTTATCATCATTCACATACCACATGCTTTAAATATAATGAGTTCCATAACTCAAATCACCTTTAGTCATATATTGACTTTGATCATTCATGGAGCAACGTAATGCAAAACATGAATATTCATATACTTGTAAGCATACTAACATGTTAAGAATTACTTAGAGCAAATATAAGTTCATAAAAATAAACTGAGAAACTTGCCTGTTTTGTTGATTACAAAACCAAATAGATTACGTCTTATAGTTATCTGCACTTCACGTAACTTATACCAATTTAATTCAAGTGTAGAGACACACATCAGTCACATATACACAATTGAATCAAGTAGGTTACGTTGATTTTATCTTGATCTTTATAACTTTGGTTTTGTTACACGTTCAGTTCACATTTCATTCCTAAAGTTTGTTTTCAAACTTCTCGTTCGTCATTCATCATTTTCATTTGAAAACATTTCATTTCGTTAGAAAACTTTTGCTATACATAGCCAAATCAGGTTTGATCAGACTATATACATATATCAGCATGCATTGGGACTTAAGGGATCATATTGCGCACGCTCCAAAGCTCAGGTTGTAACAAAACATTAATATCAATTCTGCAGTGCAGCGCGGCCGCGCTGCATTTTGGTTTATGAGTGGCGCGGCCGCGCCACTCCTGATATGGCTTAGAATTGAGCTTTTCAACTCTGTCCAAACCTTATCATACTAGGTATTTTCTATACATAACACACTTAATTAGGACTTTAAGAACTTCAAATGAGTCTTAAGTTCTATTCTTCATTTTTTTCAAATTTTATTAAATTTTCATTCGCAAATTCATTTCAAACCTCGCTTTGATAACTCATTTTATGCATGGACACCTAGAACATCATATCAAGCATGTTATTATGCTTATAAGACCCTAACCCACATGCTCAAACATTAAAAAAAAACCACAAACAATTCAGTTTTCATTTCTGCATACCAGCGCGACCGCGCTGGTATTTAGCTTAGAAGTGGTCGCGCCACTTCTGTTTCAGCCCAGAAACGGCTCTGTTCATGCCAAATCCTTCCCAATCAATTCTAATTCCCACCAAATTGATACCTAGATGCATTCTTATGACATTACAATACTAGAAACATAGTTTCCAATCTTAATTACACAATCTAAACCAAACCCAAGCATTGAATTAAAAGTTCTAAGTTGTTTGAAAAACTTTTATTGAAAAAACTTAAATTCTCAATTCATGCTTTATAACTCCAAAAATTCAATCCAATTGGAGTTATCTACTACATACAATCATGTATTTAGACATATAATTGAATCAATTGTTCAATTACCTCTAATTGCTTCAATTTCTCAATCACAGTGAAATGAAATTTCAAGCTTTTTGATGAACGAGAGAAAGAAACTGAGACTGAAGGTCTTGGTTGGGTATTTATAGGATTTGATTTCCTTGCCTTGCACGAATTTTGTTTAGGCTACACACAAAATTCTTTGTTTGGGGTACACATAAAATTCTTGTCGTGCACTGTTATTCCTCCTTAACCGACTTAGTTATTCCTTATCTGATTTTCTTTTCTTTCTTTTGCTTGGCAGTCACCCAACTGGGTAAATTTGTCTAATATATATATAATGTATTTTATACATATAACACATATTACACATATATTATATATTTTCAAATATATAATATATGTCACAAAATAAATATTATACATTAAATAAAAATTATTTATTTACTTAATGCATACACTTCATCATATTAAAATAATTTAACTTCATAAATTATTTTAATACCCACAAATTAATGTATACTTAAATTTAATATACACAAATTAATTACTCAACTTCTTCGTCCCAAAAATGGAAATTATATATTACATATATATTCCCTCTCTTTATAAATAAATAACTTAAATTCATAAATTATTTAAATACAACTAATTAATGTATACAATAAATTCGTATACATAAATAATTTCTTATTTCCCTTTCGTCTCACAAATTGTGTTCAACAATTTACATACATGTAATAAATATATACCTACAAATATATATTTATCATATCTACTTATCATATCACAGCATGATCACGTCATCACATAACCACATAAATATATATCACATATATATTCAAACTTATTCCGTCTCATAATAAGAATTATATAAAATTCTTATTTAACCCGTTTCTGAAAATCTGGGTCATTACAGATGTCCAGGGTTACCACAAACAAAATAATTACCTTTTTTCTTACCAATTTGATTCTGCGCCTTAAGATGTCCATTTTTGTTGTTATTGTTGCTCCCTCCTCAATTGTTGTTGTTATGCTTGAAGCCATGATTCCTCCATCCGTTGTTGTTTCCATGTTGATGATTGACATTATTGCTATTGTTCCCCTCCATTAAATTCGCCTTTGTAGTAAGCTCCTTAGATTTCTTTGTTTTGTCATGCATTCGGTTCTTTTCCTCGATTTTTATGTGAACGATAACTTCTTCCAAATTCATGTCTTTCTTCTTGTGTTTCATGGTATTCTTGTAATCTTTCCATGATTCCGACAATTTTTCAATTAGTGCTCCCACCACAAATAATTCCGGTAGTAACATCCCTTCTTTCCCAAGTTTGGAGACCACTAAGTAATACTCATGAATTTGCATTGATGCATCTTAATCTTCAGACATTTAAAAATTCAAAAAATTCCCAATAGCATACTTATTCGTTTCGACAGCCTCCACAATGTATTTCCTTTTCAAAGCATTCCAAATCTCTACAACATCTTTCATTATGCAACAAACATCAAATAACTCATTTGAAAGAGCATTTAAGAGAATACTCTTACAAATTTTGTTTGCATTTTCCCAAAAGGATAGTTCCTTTTCATATTCAGTTTGATCACCTTCTTTTGGTTTTTTTGGTTTTGATTTTGTAACAACAAAATCAACCTTTGCAATATCCAAGACTAATAAAATTTTAATTTTCCATCTCTTAAAATTAGAACCAGAAAAAGCCTCAATTTTTGTGACATCGGGAATGGCCTTAGTAGCGGTTAACATAGTAGAATCAATGATTATCCTTAAGATTATAGTAAAATAATTGGAAAACTACTATGAAATTTAAAAGAGAATTAAGAAGATATCACTCAAATGAATTGAGACGTGCGCAGATCACTGTTCTTAAGGATAATTTTCGTTCCTCCGATATTATATATCACCGGTGCAAAAGGTCACAACAGATACCTTCCAGGATTCAATAATTTCATCTTCTTTAGTGTGCACTCAAATAGAGAAGGCGACACGAACATCCCATAACTTTTTCTTGAGTTTTAGAACAGATGATTCAAGAAAAAGTATTGTTGTGCAATATATATATATATATATATATATATATATATATGTAGGCATGACTGAGTATTCGGTTATAACCGAACCGAATAGGTTATTCGGTTATAATCGAAAACCGAAATTTTCATGTTTTTAATATCCGAACAGCTATCCGTAATGTGTGGTAACTGAATAACCGAATACCCGAATTCACTATTCGGTTATTCGGGTAATAACCGAAATTAAGATTTTCCATAATTTGCAACATTCAACAGCAAAAGCAGCCAAGCAGCAGCAGGTCTAATTAATAATTAACAGCTGAAAGAGGTCAAAGGACTAGCTCAAATGCCATAAAGATTAAAGTCTATACAAACAGTAGACGTGAATATATAAGTAACTAGTATTAAAGAATCTGGGAAATGAGCACATACCCAGAAACAATAGAAACAGAGAAGTTGTAATTTGCAAATATGATCCTGAACCCTCTTGCCATTTGTTCTTGGAAGCTGAAGAATTATGTATTGAATTCACTTCACTATTTATTGCTATTTTAATGCACTTTTTCCTCTAAAATACGCCCCTCATTTCTCTCTCTCTGTTTTATATATGGAGTTTTATGGAACTCGAGAGCAAGTTTATCTGAAGAGATAGAAATAAATTAAAAGAAGAGTTGAAGAGGTAGGCTTGTGTAGTGTATATTGGGGGCAGAGTCAAGAAGAGTGTCAGCAGAATAAAGTTCTAAGGGCGGAATTCACAAGTTTTTATTAAATGGGATTTTATGGATTTCACTGGATTCCGAAGCTGTCCTTCATTTGGATGGATTCTAATTAATTAATTATGATGAGATTAGGATACAGATAATATGCATGCATGGAAAAGAGAGTTGTCAGCATGACAAAGCAAGAAGAAGAGTATGGCACCATACTGCATGTGTCTGCCTGACTGCCTGCTCGCCTTGGAACTCTCAACTCTTAAGCACAAATATATTAAAGTAATAATAATAGAAGTAGTAAGCAGATGGTTCGGTTATTCGGTTAACCGAATAGTAAAATGTCAAGAACCAAACCCGAACCCGAAAATCGAATAGTAAAATGGTTATAACCGAATTATAGAAAATAACCGAATAACCGAAATAATTCGGTTAAAAAATTTCGGTTATGTTCGGTTATTCGGTTTTATCCGTTTTTTGCTCAGCCCTATATGTAGGTATATATTTTTTATTATTTTATGAAGTAGAAGACATGCATGTTGATATATCTTTTTTATAAGAGTGGAAATCAATTTTTTTTATTTATATCATACATGGCTAAGTATTAGCTATATACCAAAAATGTTTTATAACCGTAGAAACGGTTTTGCAACGGTTTAAAGTTAGGAAATCAATTAATAGAAATCAATCTCATTGATTTTGTAACGGAAAGAAATCAATTTTGTAACTCAAATAATATGGAATTTAATCCGACAATAAAGCACACTAATTAATTTAATTTTGAAATTCCTTTCAAATTTTATAAAAAATATCTAACAGTTGATCCATCGTGTGTATGTCGTCAAATTGGGAGTTTTGGAGAAGCTTTTGAAAAACTTGAAAAACATTTTGTGCGTGGGGAAGTGGCGAGCTACATTAACAGAAGTTGCTAGTCTATCAAGTTACAACTTAATTCCCACGAAATTAGGTTATTTCCGACGAAATTTTCCGTAATAAATAATATTTTTCTTGTAATAGCAACACCATAATCAATAAAAGAGAGCAGCTATTAAAAAAATTAAAAATTTAAGAACACAACCATACATAAACAAATGTTCTATTTTTAACCGTAACACCCTGTTTGTAGGCCACCACAAATACAACATAAATAAAAAATAAACTAAACATTTATTTTTGGATGTTTAAAATGTTAAAATTTTCTCAAATTTTCATTACAATACCAGTATCACGTATAATAAGTATTAAACTAATTAACATTATGAAATTTGTGGGTAAACAATTTATAAACACGTAACAAAGATATTTAAATTTATTTATTTTGCAAATGGCATTATTTTGGAATGCAGGGAGTGTATTTTATTATTCCTTCGATAATATGAAAAAGGACACTACGAAAAGATGGTGTTTGTGTATGCTCAGCTGCCGACTTGACAATTTTTGAGGTTTCCGGGAAATTTGCAAGAAAGTACATGGCAACTCACTATTCTTTGAGGTCATTTTCTTTGAAGATTAAATTACTTCGTAATTATTTACTTTTTTTGTTTTAAAATTAAAAATATAATTAAACATTTAAATTAAATGACGATATATTAAATTTTAAAATTAATATATTTTATAAAAATTTAAAATAAAATAAAATTTATAATTAATAAATTTTGTTATATATTATACAATTATAATTATTGTATCAATTAAAATTAAATAAATTTATATTAATTTAAAATTTAATATGTCATTATTTAATTTTAAAAATTAAATATATCTGGATTAACTTTTTTTTTTCTTTGATAGGATCCTTCCAAGTTGCACCCATGCATGTTACGATAGGTTAAAATATTTGAATTATTGTACTAATAGTACATACTCTTTTGTTTTATTCCTAGCTGTATAGCACTTGATAAAGTTGTGAAAAAATATTCTATTGCCATAATAAACGAGAGTAGAGAGGAAGGTTGACCGCACAATAGTCTTCCTTCTTAGATCAACAACTACCATTGTTTCATCGGCATTCCGGTGTATACATAATAACATTTTCCCACTCTTTCTGTCAAATGGCTTCTACGAGTTATATTCCTAGTTCTTCATCTTCAGCTAGTACTCATGGTTGGAATGTCTTCTTGAGCTTCAGCGATAAAGATACGCGCAGAAACTTTACTGGTCATCTATACGGAGCTCTAGATCGGGTTGGAATCCGAACCTTTATGGATGATCACCAACGAATATCGTCTGGACTGCTAAAGGCAATTCAAGAATCTAAAATTTCTATTGTCGTGTTCTCGAAAAACTATGCTTCTTCAACGTGGTGCCTGGATGAGCTTGTGAAGATCCTCGAATGCAGGGAAACAATGGGACAATTGGTTATTCCAGTTTTTTACAATGTTAATCCATCTGATGTTCGTCGCCAAAATGGGAGTTTTGGAGAAGCTTTTGAAAAACTTGAAGAACGTTTTGTGCGTCACATGGAGAAGGTGGAGAAGTGGCGAGCTACGCTAACTGAAGTTGCGAATTTATCAGGTTATTGCCTAGATTATGAAAATGGGTAAACCTTGTGACCTTAATTCTCCTTTTCCCCTGGTTTACTTGGTCAAATCGAATACTTCTTTTTTAATTTTTGCCAAAAGCAACTATTATTGACCCTTTTTACTTGGGGCGACAGTTGCACGACCGAACTAAAAGAATTTACAACAGTACAAATTTTCCTTTTAGATGTATATATGCCGTAGTAGCTGTGAATGGAAAGTCCCAACTTCGATATAATTGACAAAATTAATTAAATAGATAGATCTAGTAATATTTTGATTTCTCTGTTTTATTCAGCAAAAGGGATAATTTTGTTTGATAGAACCACATGCTTCTGAGTTCTGACCTATTTCGTTGTAGAATTTGAAGTGAGATTCTATGGTCCCCTTTACCCACCATAATAACAAATGAAATTTAAAAATACATAAACTCAAAAAAAAAAAAAAGAGAAAAAGTTGCAGTTACTAAAAAGTGGAACTAAATGAGTAGATGATAGAAGAAAATATATGTTCTGCTTGCTAATGGACATTTCCTCACTAAAGGGCTGGGATATGTTATTCTTGAACTTATTTTCATATTACAATGTAGTAAGGACCATATAGGATATGAGATAATACCCCTGACCAGTTCCATGTAAGGGAGGGTTTGATACCACTTGAGCTGGAGATGTGTGCTACCTCAAACTATCATCTTCCTCTAACTTATCATAATTCATAGTATATCATGTTTGTTTCTTTTTTTGATATAAATTGGCAGGCATGAACCAAAACTTATCGAGGCAATTGTTGAGCATGTTCTATCAACGTTGAACATTAACCAAAGCCATTCTTCCCGCTTTCTTCCATCATCTTCAACTCCTCGTTGGCATGTCTTCTTGAGCTTCAACGGAAGAGATACAGGAAGGACCTTTACCGGTCATCTCTATAATGCTCTAAGTCAGGCTGGAATCCAAGCCTTTAGGGATGATCCTGAGCTACCGAGAGGAGTATCTTCGGAATTGCGAAAAGTAATCCAAGAGTCAAAGATTTCTATTGTTATTTTCTCGAAAAACTATGCCTCTAAGACATGGCGCCTTCAGGATCTTGTGCAGATCCTCGAATGCAGGAGAACAATTGGACAATTGGTTATTCCTGTATATTTCCATGTTGATCCATCGTGTATACGTCATCAAGCTGGGAGTTTTAGTGAAGCTTTTGAAAAACTTGAAGAACGTTTTGTGCATGACATGGAGAAGGTGGAGAAGTGGCGAGCTATGCTAACTGAAGTTGCGAATTTATCAGGTTATTGCCTAGCTGATGAAAATGGGTAAACCTTGTGACCTTAATTCTCCTTTTCCCCTGGTTTACTTGGTCAAATCGAATACTTTTTTTTAATTTTTGCCAAAAACAACTATTATTGACCTTTTTACTTGGGGCGACAGTTCCGGCGTTGCACGACCGAACTAAAGAATTTACAGTAGTACAAATTTTCCTTTTAGATGTATATATGCCGTAGTAGCTGTGAATGGAAAGTCCGAACTTTGATATAATTTACAAAATTAATTAAATAGATAGATCTAGTAATATTTTGATTTCTCTATTTTATTCAGCAAAAGGGATAAAATTTGTTTGATAGAACCACATACTTCTGAGTTCTGACCTATTTTGTTGTAGAATTTGAAGTGAGATTCTATGGTCCCCTTTACCCACCATAATAAAAAATGAAATTTAAAAATACATAAACTCAAAAAAAAAAGAAAAAAAAGAGAGAGAAAAAGTTGCAGTTACTAAAAAGTGGAACTAAATGAGTAGATGATAGAAGAAAATATATGTTCTGCTTGCTAATGGACATTTCCTCACTAAAGGCTGGGATATGTTATTCTTGAACTTATTTTCATATTACAATGTAGTAAGGACCATATAGGATATGAGATAATACCCCTAACCAGTTCCATGTAAGGGAGGGTTTGATACCACTTGAGCTGGAGCTATGTGTGCTACTTCAAACTATCATCTTCCTCTAACTTATCATAATTCATAGTATATCATGTTAGTTTTTTTTTTGATATAAATTGGCAGGGATGAACCAAATCTTATAAAGAAAATTGTTAAGAATGTTCTATCTTTGTTGGGGCCAGCAGAGTTGAACATTAACCAAAGCGATTCTTCCCGCTTTCTTCCATCATCTTCAACTCCTCGTTGGCATGTCTTCTTGAGTTTCAGAGGAGTTGATACACGTAAAAAGTTTACAGGTCATCTAAGCTTGGCTTTGAAGCAGGTTGGAATCCAAGCCTTCATTGATGATGACGATCTTCCAAGAGGAAAAGATGTCATGTCGCAATTGCTTAAAGCAATACAAGAATCAAAGATTTTGATTGTTGTTTTCTCGAAAAACTATGCTACTTCTGCATGGTGTCTGGACGAGCTTGTGAAGATCATGGAATGCAAGAGAACAACTGGACAATTGGTTTTTCCTATATTTTATGATGTTCGTCCATCGGATGTACGTGAACAGAGAGGGAGTTTTGCTGAAGCTTTTAAAAGTCATGAAGAACAGGCTGAGATGGAGAAGGTGCAGAAGTGGAGAGCTGCATTAACTGAAGCCGCATTAACTGAAGCTGCAAATATGGCAGGATGGGATTTGGAAAATGCTTGGAATGGGTAAGTGGTAACAGTTGCCGACCTTGATTCTCTTTGTTCTGCTTTTCTTATATTTTGTTTCTCTCTGCTATGTTTTACTTAGTCATGTTCCAAGCATGATCCGGGACAAGAATTCTTTTCAAGAGTGCAAATTACAAGGAACAAGGTTGAATAGCAAACTATTATTTCGTTATTTTTTCGTCCTGAAATACAAGTACATGTTTGTAACAAGTAGACAGTAACTTTATTTACTTGAAAAAGAATCCTCAGAAACCTAAAACAATACCGTTTGGGAAATAATTGATCAAATACAATGGATAAATCTTGTAAAGTTCTACTGTTAAATTAGTTACATTAGAGTCTGAAAGTATGTTTTGATGTTTATTATATTATTACAATATATTGTTAATTTTTAGTAATATTCTTGCATTATTTTATTATATTAATAATCACTTATTTTGTCAAATTTCTAGTATACTTTCATTTCATTTCATTTATGATCAATTATCTATTATCTATTATCATTTATTATTATTATTATTATTATTATTATTATTATTTTCCTTTCTTTTTGTCCCTCCTTTTTCTTCTATGTTTTTTTTAAAATATTTTAAAGGTTGATGTGTTTTATTTTATTTATAACCTTGAAATTCCGTTCATTTTAATGTATGGGATTTATTTTCAGTCTACCCCAACTAGTTGGGATAAAATGGCTTTGTTGAGTTGACAGTCTGAAACCATTTCATATGGTTATTTCATAACATGTACCCTTCATGAGTTATATATCCGGAAACAGAATATATATATATATATATATATATATTTCCATGGTGCGGGTATATATTTCGTGTAGCATACATAGTGATCGACTGTGCAAAAACATATTCTAGGATTAATAGGAAGTAAAAAAAACTGGTTAGAAGCTTATATTGTAACAACTTTCTTCTCTTTGCGTGGTTATATACTTTGTGCAACATATATAGTGATCCAGTAATCAAAAACATTCGAGGATCAATAGGAAGTGAAAAACACTGGCAAGAAGCTTATATGATTACAACTATGTGTCCTTTACACTACCGTCAGTAGTTATTTCTCTTCACTTATCATAATCGTACCATATCATGTTAAGTGCAATTTGGGTAACTATTTTGCAGGTATGAACCGCTACTAATCCAGAATGTTGTTGAGAAGGTTCTACTTGAAGTGAACCCCAAACACTTGTATGTTGCTGAGCACCCAGTTGGAACAGATCCTCGTGTTAAAAAAATTAATTCATTGCTAAATCTTGGGTCAGATGATGTCCTCCTTATTGGGCTCTATGGTATGGGGGGGATAGGCAAAACAACTATTGCCAAAGCTGTATATAATAATAATATTCACCATTTTGATGGCAGCTGCTTTATTACAAATGTAAGAGAAGTTTCAGAGCAACCCAATGGTCTAGTTTCTTTACAAGAGCAACTTCTTTTAGAAATTTTGGTGAATGGAAATCTTAAGGTTGGTAGTGTTGACAAAGGAATCAATTTGATGAAAGATAGATTTAGTTCTAGAAGGGTTTTCGTTGTTCTTGATGATGTCGACAAGTTAAGACAAGTAAAAGCATTAGGAGAAAGACACTTTTTTGGTTCCGGAAGTAGAATCATGATAACAACAAGAGATGTGAATTTGCTAAATCAAGTTCAAGTAGATGAGAGATACGATGTAGAAGGATTGACAAAAAAAGAATCTTTGGAGCTATTCAGTTGGCATGCCTTCAGAAGAAGCACCCCCTTAAAAGATTACAAAGATATTTCAAAAAGCATCATAAATTACGCTGATGGCCTTCCGTTAGCTCTTGAGGTTTTGGGTTCTTATTTGGTAGGCAAAACCATGCAAAAATGGATAAGTGCCTTCAAGAAGTTGCAAGAAATTCCCCACACCCCGATTCAGAAAATACTTAGAATAAGCTATGATTCCTTGAATGATAAAGAAGTTGAGGATATCTTCCTCGATATTGCATGCTTTTTTGTTGGGATAGACAAAGATGTTGCAGTTAATATATTGGATGCTTGTTGTTTCTCCACAGAAATTGGACTTGGCAATTTGATGGATAGATGTTTACTAAAAATTGGAAAGGAAAATGACCTGTGGATGCATGATCATCTGCGTGATATGGGAAGGGAAATTATTCGTGAAGAGTGCCCCAAGATGCCTGCAAAGCGGAGTCGATTGTGGCTTCATAAAGAAGTATGTGATGTGCTAAGAAAAAAGAAGGTAAGAAGATAATACCTATCCTTTACAAGGTTTTGCTCATAACCTTGTTTATTTATTATATATTCATAAATTTCTTTTTTATTTTTGCTCTTTCTCTTCTTCTCGTTTCTTCTAAATATCATTGAACCCTGATATTTAAGTTTACCTATTAAAACTTTTCTTATGTTTTTAATTAGGGAACTGAAGCAATTGAAGGCGTCATCCTAGACCTAGCAGCATTAAAGCAAAAAAGGACAGTTTAGTACAGAAGCATTTGAAAGAATGGACAGCTTAAGGTTGCTTCTTATCAACAATGTAAATCTCACAGGAAGGTTTGAACATATATTTGAAGAGTTGAGGTGGCTCCGGTGGCATTACTGCCCTCTGAACTGTTTACCATCTGATTTTCATCCAGAAAAACTCGTTATCCTTGATAGGCAGTACAGCAAGGTCAACAGATTGTGGCAGGATATCAAGGTATGACCTTACCCACAACTTTATTCTTTCACTTGGAACATCTTTAGCCAATATTTTTCTTGATGGAACAATTCCTAAGAAAAGCATATGGAGAGAACATTATTTTCTTGAAATTAACCATACTTCTCTTGATTCTACAGTCTCTTGAAAGCTTAAAGATACTGGATCTCAGTTACTCTGAGTCACTTGAAACAACTCCGGACTTTACTGGAGTACCAAAGCTTGAGAAATTACTGCTTGAAGGTTGTGCAAGTCTAATAGATTTTCATCCATCAATTGGACTTCTAGATGTGCTAGTTTACTTGAACTTAAAAGAATGCAAGAAGATTAGAAATCTTCCAAGCAGCATTTGTCATATAAAATCACTTGAATGTCTAGATCTAGATGGTTGCTCCAATTTGGAAAAGTTACCTGATTCCATTGGACTTCTAAAAAGCCTCAAATTGTTATCTCTGAAGAAATGTGGTAGATCTTCTTCACTCACTTTTCCCATAAGATTTGTTCCACCTTCTATTTCTGGTTTGTGTTCCTTGACAAAATTCAATCTTGATTGCTGCAATCTGCGTGATGAAGATTTTCCAGATGATATCGGGAGTTTAACCTCACTAAAAGCGTTGCATGTGATTGAAAACTGCTTTTGTAGCCTCCCATCCACCCTTAGTCAACTGTCCAATCTAGAAGACCTTTGGTTGATGAATTGCAAGAGTCTTCAGTCAGTCCCGGAACTTCCTCCTACCCTACAGAGACTACATGCAGATGGTTGTACATCAATGGTAAAACTACCAAACTTATCGAACTTGAATCACTTGGAAGACTTGTATCTGCAGAACTGCAATGGACTGACCGAAATTCATGGCTTGGAGAATCTCAATTCTGTTAGATCAATCAGAATGGAGGGCTGCAGTAGTATCTCAACTACTTTTGTAGATTGTTTAATTCAGGTTTGTCTTTGTCTCTCTGTTTGTGTCTCTCTTTTTCTAGCTCTCACTCTCTCTCTCTGATATACTTCATCATTTCTCTCTCACAGCGATACACTGAACTTGGTAGAAGTTTTCAATTTTTCCTTCCAAGGACTGAAATTCCAAGTTGGTTCAGTCTTCGAGAAATGGGGTCAATAATCCATTTTAGAATGCCACTCCACGTCAAGAATAGTTTGGCAGGGATGACACTTTGGATTGTTTACTCTGCCAAAGATGATATTAGTTTGACAGACTATTGTCCTCATGCCATTATTATCAACGAAACACAGAGTGTTGACATGAAGCACTTCTCCTTATACTCTGATATTGCTGTAACCAACAATGAGCATTCATGGGTGACCTATATTCCCTGGACTGATTTTGATTACCCTATAAAGGGTGGAGAAAGATTCAAGGTCTCCATCAAAGAGCACCCTGCTATAGAGGTGAAGGAGTGCGGCATTTACACCAGACGTTCAGGTTCTAAAAGGTTGAGGTCGGAGATCTAGATTGATTAATTGAAGAAGTGGCGGCAGTTTATCTGTTTCGGTTAATATGAAAGCATGTTCTTTGAGAGAGACAATTTGGGCCTCTTGTTCATTCAAACACTTGCACTCACTCTTGCAGTGCATAACACTACAATGGAGTTTGCGAAAATAAAGAAGGGATTTTAAGGTGTGTTGTGACTTTCACAGTTTTATGTACTCTGTTATACTTGTAAGAACAAAAGATTTACATGGAAATCTAAATTGGGAAAAATGACGGGCTAGATACATACATACATATATATATACATACATACATACATATATATATATATATATATATATATATATATTGACGAAAAACATAATGAGCCCAAATAACATAACAGGCACATATCGTGGCGAAACGCCGAAACCCCCGCAGGATTAGTGGTGAGCTACGGACTGATGCCGAACCTCATCTAAGGCTTATTTTTTAAGAGGAATTTTTATAGGATTACTAATCTAAGGACTATATGGTCTTATGTCCCAGTACAATTCATGTGACATAAAATAGGAGGGTCGGTCCAAACAATGAGTTTGAGGGTTTTAAGATATGAAAACGGTTGTGAAGATGTTCTCTCTTGAAATGACTTCCTTCCACAATCGCCATTTATGAAGAAACCATGTATCTTTGTATTTCATGCTTACAAGTAGCTTGAAACCTTTGAGCCTAGTTGTCAACTTATGTTTGTACATATATGCTAAACTGTTGTTTAATGGTTTACTTGTAAACTCTAACAAACAACTCATTTTGTTTTCTTTATTATTATTATTATTATTATTATTATTATTATTATTATTATTATTATTATTATTAGTTTGTTCTTGATGACTTTCTTTCATTTTATTTTGTTTCTGCAGGAAGCAACTAAGCTAACAAGTATTTACAGCGTCCGAATAAAGTCAGACTACTCCGATTTTAGGAATAAGCAAGCATGAGTAACAACTCAGGATTTGTCCATGACTATTGTTCTTCAGTCAACAAACAGAAAGACATTAGGTAAAATGTTGTACATAAGTTCGAGTAGAATGATTTGGTGGTGTCAATTTTTGTTTTCTCTAGCAAAAGGATGGTAATTAATGGTTCGTATTCATTTTCAGAATAAAATTCTAGGAGTTTTATAACATATTTTATTTCTGAGTTTGTTGCTATGTAACTTATATTTTTGGTCTTGTTACTTGATAACTTCATGTATGGACACAAGGTATATAGACTATAGGATTATAGGCTTAGAGTCGCGTTGAATTCTTTCAATACTTATATTCTCTTCTCTCTTTGCCATTTCAGGTTTTTACCTTTTTTTTTTTTGACCTACTCATTAAAATTACTCTTGGAGGAGAAGGTTGCGAAGGTGGCCTCGTTATCCGCACAGTATGTCTAATGAAACTACCCGTGGAATTGTGTCATTTTTTTTCCTAATTCATACGGCTTTTGAGATTTTGAGACTTTGTACGAAAGCAAGAAAGATTCTCTACTTACTTTCTCTCGAGAGCATAGAGCTTACGGTCTTAGTTTCCTCATTTGCATCTTAGCGATTCAAGCCCGTGAAGGGTAAAATAGTAAAAATAAAAAAATGAGAGAGAGAAAGAAAGGCTATGAAACCTAATTTTAGGCTTAACTTTTTCAGGCAAATCGGGTTTTTTGAGGTTTCATATATCGATTTATGCCCTGTTTCAGGTCGATATTTTTGAGATTTAGTTCTCTCTATTACACTTTTCCTCCGATATATCAATTGTTTGATCTTAATTATTTTGTTAGTAATTATCAAAATATGTTAATCAATATTTGATTATATTAAGACCAATCATATTTAAAATTAGAATCATTAAAAATATTTTACCGTTAAAAGTTTAAAATTATTTTCCACAATTAAAATTTTAATAAAAAATTCACATGTTCATCAAAATGTGAAAATTGTCAGATTATTTTCGTTTTTGAAACAATTATACTAAATATTATAAATTAATTAAATGGTGTTGATTTTAATTATACTATCCAAAATCTATGAAAAATAATATATATTATATATAAAAAATTGATATTTTCACATGTTAAAATGATATTTTCATATAAGCTTCTTTCACATGAAGGTGAGACCCACTTACTATTCATGTTAGAGGAGGATCATGTGAAAATATCAATTTTTTATGTGAAAATATCGGTTTCCTATATATAATATTTTGAGAAAAATATAAGAAACACTTCCTCTATTTCAAATATAAGAGTTATTTTTATAAAAAAAACAACTAATTCAATTTGCAAAATAGTTAAATTCATAATATGTCACTCTTTCTATTTCTTGAGTATTATTATACGAATATGAAATTGTATGATCTCTATTTGTTTTATTTTGTGTACTTTAAAGGGTTCATATATATTATTACAATAAAAAAAATCAACAAATATAAAATTGGATTGAAGGTGGTTTCTTAGACCCCACTAAATTATTCACCTACAGTATTATATCCCAAACCTTTGAAAACATAAAAAATCCTGTCTTTGTCCATTTGTAAAGTAAAGTTCATCGATATCAAGGATATGATTTTTGTTGTCTTGAAAGAAAGATATATTTTTTCTTTTATTTATTTTTAATAAATTATTAGTTTAATAACATGACATGATTAAAATTATAATGTCAAATATGAGTATAGTTTTATATTTTTAAATGTACCTTTAGTTATTAATTAAGAATTTAACAGTAATAGCGATGTTATATTAGAAATGATAGTAAAAATATTATGACAAAATATGAAGAGGATAATAATGGCAATAACAAAAATAAAGTGTCAAAGTGTCGATAATCACTATATTCACCTGATCTCACCGCTCATCAAAATTGTAGTTTAGCTTTATGTTTTAAAATGAGGATTTGATATTTCTCGAGGGCAAATGTATGTTACACAATTATATATTGTGTATCAATAATTTTATATTGATATTAAGCTGAAAATATTATTTGTCTAATAATGTGTAAGGTTAGCTAATGCAATGTCATGAATTCTCGAGTTATTTTAAACGTAAAATATAAACTGATGACGAGGGAAATTCAAGAAAACAAAATAATAAATTCTTACTTTGCCAATGATCATGGATGATAATATCATTTAATGTATTTTTTTGTATAATTAAAATTGAAATATCTAGGCAGAATTTTGAATGTTATGAAATTGTGTGATGCAGTGGTGACAATCATTAACGAAGAGATTGAGAATTGAAGATATTATTTTTCTCCGACTAATGTGTATGTAAGATTTTGTTAATCGGAATGGTTAAGTTTGAAGTCCCTGATTAAGGGTTTATTCGTTTACATATTCGGCAGCGGTTACTGTTGGGAATTACAACGTCTCACGATATAGAGAAATAGGAAATTGAGAATTTAGAACACAATCACATAACACAAGAATTATAGTGGAAACTCCAAAACCGGAGAAAAAACCACTTTCGTTGTCAAAGACAACCAGAGAAAATTTACTATGTGAATAATATTACAATCACTCACACTCTCAGAAATTTCCTCACATCCACTCAAGAAAGATAATTCTTCCCAAGAGAATTTTTCCGCACAAAATTCTCTAACATTGATACCTCTTATCTCTCTACATTTGGATAGCGCTCTCCACCCTCTCTCGGATGGAATCCTACTCTCCTAGGATAGATGGTGTGTTGCTTCTTTGTTGTGCTTTTGGTTGCTCATCCGAGCAACCCTTTTATAGTGCAAATTTGGGAGAAGGTTTGGCAAAGTTTGGCAGATAGTTTGGCCACCAACCATTTTCCTGATTGCTGCCACCAACCATATTGTTGCCACCAATCAGCTGGGTCCCCCATGTCTGCCACCAAACCCATATGAGACAATTTGCCAACAATCTCCACCTTGGCTCATATTCTCTAAATAATCACCATTGTTTCTGCTAACACCGTCTTCACCAATAGTCATAATTCTCGGCATAAAGAATTATCATACTCCACCACAAAAAATACACTTCCATTCAGAATCAACCATTCTAAAATTTTTCATAACTTTTGTTATCACTGTCTTCACCAACAGTCATAATTCTCAATATAGAAAATTATCATACTCCACCATAAAGAGTATACCTCCACTCAGAATCAACCATTCTAAGATTTCATGTTTACACATACACCACTTAGAATCAACCATTCTAAGATTTCATGTCGAACAAACTTGCTGAAAAATTATGGTGCTACTTCCACGTTGGCTTTCCCGGAAGTACATCAGCCATCGACATCACCACACACCTTGCATCAATGCCAACCAATGCCCGTGTGCATAAAACCCGCTAGTAGTAACACATCCTCTTTCATGGCAACTTTGGATACTAGCGGCATGCCATGAGGATCCGTTCATACTGAACGCCTTGTGTAACTTAGATTGAATCATCACATCTTTAACTTGACTTTTGCCACAAGCCAAAAAATAATTCTCCCATCGAATTTCTCTATATCGATTTTCATGCCAGACATTTTTCTTTAAACGGATCGTACCCGTTGGAGACACCAACGGCGTTAACCAAAAGCTCTGATACCAATTGTTGGGAATTACAACGTCTCACGATATAGAGAAATAGGAAATTGAGAATTTAGAACACAATCACATAACACAAGAATTATAGTGGAAACTCCAAAACCGGAGAAAAAACCACTTTCGTTGTCAAAGACAACCAGAGAAAATTTACTATGTGAATAATATTACAATCACTCACACTCTCAGAAATTTCCTCACATCCACTCAAGAAAGATAATTCTTCCCAAGAGAATTTTTCCGCACAAAATTCTCTAACATTGATACCTCTTATCTCTCTACATTTGGATAGCGCTCTCCACCCTCTCTCGGATGGAATCCTACTCTCCTAGGATAGATGGTGTGTTGCTTCTTTGTTGTGCTTTTGGTTGCTCATCCGAGCAACCCTTTTATAGTGCAAATTTGGGAGAAGGTTTGGCAAAGTTTGGCAGATAGTTTGGCCACCAACCATTTTCCTGATTGCTGCCACCAACCATATTGTTGCCACCAATCAGCTGGGTCCCCCATGTCTGCCACCAAACCCATATGAGACAATTTGCCAACAGTTACAGTGATAATAGCATTTTGTAAACGCAGTTAAAAATGCGTTTGCAATTGAAGCTGTATTTGAAAAGTCATGATCGTATTCGTTTACCATCAACTTACGTTGTTAAAATTATGATTTTTGTTCGGTTAGAATTGTAGCGGTTTCAGCTGAAATGGTACAAAATGACCAAAAAAGACATGAATTGTTATAACGTATAGATATATGATAATAAATTAATTATGTAAATCATACAAAAATAATAGTTTGTGAAAAAATATTAATATAGTATGTAATATCAATAATATACTACCGCATTTTCAAAATGTAATAACAAAGTAGTAGTAGTAGTTCTATTAGATAATACTCCTAATAATAATAGTACAATAATAATTATAATATATAATTTCCTTCCATTTTAAATTATTTGATCATTGTTAACTTTTGAAAGTCAATTTGAGACATTTTCAAACTCGAAATTAAGAAGACTCTTTAAAAATTATGAAATAATAAAATTTACAATGAATAATACTTGTTCGATAGTTTACAATATTTATCGTTGTATTAATTGAATTAAAAAAATTTATGTTAATTTTAAATTTAAAAATATTTTAAGTTAACTTTAAAAAGTCAATAATGATCAAATAATATGCAACGGGGGAGTATATTTTATCCCGAAACAGATTTCTACACCTACCTAGCCATTAAACAAGCGGATAAAAGAGATACCCACAAATAAGAGTTTTTGTTAGGAGGTTCAGGTCTTCCAACTAGGAAAAGGACCTTCCTATACATTTTTGACACATATGCAATAATTACCTTTTTAACCAATAGCTCATAACATGTGGGGATTAATTTATATTAATTATGTATGACCATTACACGTGTCGAAAATATAATGGAAGGTCCTAAAAAGACCTGAATCTCCTAATAAAAATTCCACAAATAAACTCTTTTCCTTTTTCAAATTTGAACAAATTAGCATACATATAAACCAATTACCATATATACGAACCTTGAAAGCTAGAGAGAAAATTATTTTAGTTATAGAAGAAGAATTGAAACTTCAGACTGACCGGAGAGTGATTTTGCTAAGCCTGACGAATAAATTTCGTATCCATGGTTCCTGTATATGGCAGAGTGAGAGACTATAATTCCATTGAGGGGCAAAAGAGGAAGGAAAAATTCTCAACCAAGCTACGTTTCGGTGTACCTCACCATTTTATTTGGTTGCGTTGCGTTTAAGATGGAAAAGCGAATTCCAGTGTTGAACTCCGGCATTTAGGCGTCCCGCGTTTTCCATTCCGTACAAGATTTTAATAGCGTTTGCGGTTCCAATACTAGAAACGCAACATGATCGTGTAGCCGAATAAGCACTAGGTCGGTTCATGTTTTATTGGGCTGAGATTGGTCAATAGGTAGTTAGGGCTGAAAAAAGCACTAGTCTAATTGATATATACAAAAATAAAAGAATAATGCTAGAGACACAAACTATTTTACAAGCATTTTACAAACTTGCTGATGTGGCACTGTTGTATCGGTGATAATGTTGTAGTGGGGAAGTGCTTTTTTTTAACTATCACCAATACAACAGTGCCACGTCAACCAATTTGTAAAATGTTTGTAAAATAATTTGTGTCTCTAGCATTATTCAAAATAAAATATGATGTATAATATATAAATACTAGTTTTTATATTACGCAGTCTGTAATGCATGCTTATTCTGACTTTAGTTAAGAGGTAGACTTAGGGCCGAAACCAGGATTTGATCTTGGGGTGGCCAATTTTTTTTACAAGTTATAAATAATTTGGCGGGGGTTCGGGGGCAGTTCCCACAAGCCAATTTTTTTTAATACTTTTGTACTTTCGGGTCTCACACACACACACACACATATATATATATAATATAATATAATATTATAGGGAGATATACATATATTGAAATGATATGAGTCATATGTGGTAAAAATTTAATTGACAAAATTATAAATTTTCAATTTGACCCCGTATAATAGAAAATTTATAAAATTTTAGTGGGATCAATTTATATATAATACTTAATTTTTTTAAAATTTATCTTACAGTATAAAGTAATTATTTTTCCAGTGGGGTCAATTGACCCCATAATTTTTACATAGATTCTCCACTGCAGTACTACCCAAGTCTTTCTAGTGAGCTTCCATTTTCTTTTTCATTTAGTATGGAGGTAGGAGTTGTCATTTTTTGTTTAGAAATTTTCTGGGACAGGTTATAGGCAAGAAGGGCATATCTATAATCTATCTATAAGTGTATGATATTGGCTAGTTAAGATTAGAGTGAGACCAATGTGTAAACTTATATTCTATTACAAAGAATGTGTTGTGGTCGTTAGTTTGGTAGTAAAGAAATTCATTTTCCTCTGAAGCACTGCATTTTTCTTGAGGGGGGCAAAAATAATTTTTTGAAACTTTGGTGTAGGACTTACAAAATTTTCAAACTTTGGGGGGTCGTGGCCCCCTCCGGTCCTAACATAGTTACGTCCCTGGGTAGACTTGTATTTTTTGACATCAAACAATAAAATAAGAAATTTTGTCACTAGGTTATCACCTTCCTTTACTGTAAACATATTCTTTTTTATTTATCAAGATTAAATAAATTATATAAAACTGTTGTGCCTGAATAATTTTGTGTGCGGGTGTGCCAGAGTTCTCTGAACTCAATGTGAGATAATGTTTGTCTAACTGATAAAGTAAAATTCAATTAATACTGTCTTTCAAATTCGACCAACTATTTAGTTAAAGTTGATTAGATGATTAAAGAGAGGAAGGAAATGTTTCTCTAATGAATATTTTTGCCTTTGGCTATAGGCTTCAATGTTAGACAATTGATTTAAAAGTTAACTGATTCTAACTAGTCTACTTGTTGATCTAAACTATGACTACCAAGTTGTTGAACTAACTACAAATTAAATGGCTATGTTTAGTTGAGCATGCAAATCAAGTGAAATAACTAAATAATACAGGATCAATGATTAATATAATTATAAAACAAGTAAAAAAGACTAAAAGTGGGTGAATTTTAACGGTAAAAACTTATCCATGATAATTAATTTTTTTAATCATATTTTCTTGTACGTTTTACCCAAAACTTAATTGTTCATGCTCCTGTCCTTTTATAATATAAAAAAAAATGTAGATACAGATATACGGGGGAATGGGTGGTGAGAGATATCTCATATTTTTGCATCAGTTTTCTCTTAAAATAACATTATTTTGAAAAATTATAAAATACCTTTCTATACACTACATGGAAGTATTAATATTTTTACATGTTATCTTGAAAAGAATATTTATATGTAAGAAAATATAAACGTATCATCAAGCAATAGCCAGAAAATTAAATAATTAAAAAAGTTAAAATATAGAAAATAATATATCTTGTGACTTTATATATCGATTTTTTTGTTGTCAATTACGTGGACAACTATTAGTGATAATTTTTTAATCAGATATATAATATAGTGGACTAACTTTATAATTTTATTAAATTTCATGTATTGATATACGCTGTAACCGTAAGTCGACTGTAAACTTTTGTAATATATAGCAAGACTCATAAATTATTGGTTCAAATAGAAGAGAAAAACTCTAGGTGTGTTGAGTAGGAGAGAAAAATTATTTTTCCCTCAGTTTCATGTATTATATGTGAAAAATGTGTAACTATGATACCATAACTAGTTAATTTTAATTACAGATCAAAAAAGTTAATTGCAATAACAGTGTAAAAAGATGATTTTTTTACTAATGAAATACGTAGTAAATTGTCATTTTTGTTAGTAAAACCAGCGAAATAACAAACTTTCATCAAATATGATTCTAAAAACTAGGGCAGCAAACGAATCGAACTGTTGCGAACCGGTTCGGTTCGGTTCGAGTTCGACTTGCTCGCCTAGTCGAGTTGAGTTCGCACATAATGTTCCGTTCGATTGCTCGATCGAACATGTTCGAGAATCATGTGGTTCGGTTCGTCTTTGTTCGCGAACAGTTCGAGTTCGGTTCGATTTGGTATGTTCGAGTTCGGTTCGATAAGTTCGAGATCGGTTCGAGTAGTTCGATTCTTAATTACATGTTTAAATTATTTTTAAAATTCTAAATAAAAATAATTGGTTATTTCAAATAATTGGTTCGATAAGTTCGAGTTCGGTTCAATAACTTTGGTTCGATAATGTGTTTGTGAACTGTTCATGTTCGCGAACAACCTTATGTTCGCGAACAACCATATGTTCGACTTGTTCGCGAACTGTTCGCGAACTCGATCATGTTCGCGAACACCAAACGATCCGAACTCGTACATAGCTATTGGTTTGATCAAGTTACTCGTACATGTTCGAGTTCGACTAAAAGTGTTCGAGTTCGGTTCGAGTTCGACAAAGTTCGGTTCGGTTCAGTTCGGTTCGTTTGCAGCTCTACTAAAAACTATGTTGTTTGTGATCATTGTAATAGCCAAATAGTCCGCTACATATGACAACCATAGCTAAGTTATCCCCTTCATATTATCATTTTTTTATGGTTGTTGTTAGTCAATAATGATCTTATATTTCAAAATGGAGAGAGTATGAATTAACTTAATCCTCCCTTCATTCCAAAATTGTTAATATATTATAAAATGACAATTTCTAAGGATAATTTAATGTTCTCAACTATAACTTTAATATTAGTTAGGAATTCAATTGTGGCGGTGTGATATTAAAAATAATATTAGAAAAGTAATGACAAATTAGGAATATCATGTTTGTGACACCCCCAAAATAGGTCCACATAACCCATTTCGAGTCGCCAAAATACATACTACAAAATTCAAATTTTCTTATTTATAACTATTAAACTGTCGTGCAAAATACAACAACACACATACTATGAGTTTTCAATACAAATATTGTATCTTATCTAGTACGACAATAGTCACACCCAACTTATTCTCAATACAATTATTGACACACTATTTTATAATGTATTGAGATACTTCTACAGTCTCGGACCATCACTCCATTCCCCAGCTAGTTTCAGCTACACTCTCATTTCCTGATAAGAACAATGGAACAAAAAGGAAAATGGTGAGCTCAAATAGCCAGTAAAGAATATCATGACTAAGATAACAAAGAATAAGTTATCTTTATCCTTTAACAATAATAAATCAGAGATTTAACGGTAAAAAAATTCAACGATAAATGCAGCGGAACAAATAATTCATTAGAAGAGTCAGACAGAACATAATGTCTATTATCTTTTCCTATTTGAAAAATTCACCATCAATATTTTATCCCTATAACACTAATCAACAGTTCCTCTTTGCACCCAGGCTAAAAAAACTTTCACCACCTGCCTTTGTCTGTAACACCAAAGATCATGAGTGTACTAATACACAGTTCCTGTTTGTTAAGAATCACATGGTTAAATTTGATGTTGTGATATTTATGTATATGTGTTTCAGTAGTTGAATTATAAAGTCCTTAAAATGATTATGATGTACAAGGACTTAGATAGAAAAGATTAAACTTGTTAGGTTGATTTATTGAGCTAGATGATAAGATTAGACTGATCGTACAGTACTGCAATAGCTATCGTAGAGCAACTCTGGCATGATCGTAGAGCAGTCAACAAAGGATCGCACAACTAAGTATAAGATCGTAGAGTCTGCTAGGCAGAATGCTCGGCAGATCGTAGAGTATTCTCTCGACATCGTAGAGTTCCCTCGGCAGAGTCCTCTCTCGGCGTCGTAGAGTTCTCTCGGCAGATTGTAGAACTACCTCGACATCGTAGAGCTCTCTCTCTCTCTCTCTCAGAAACGTAGAGCTCTCTCGAGATTGTAGAGTCAAAGTAGTTAGTTACTCTACGACTCCCATAGACTGTCTATGACCAAGTGTAGAATTGTAGAGTCATATTTGCCAAAGCTTTCAAGGTTAAGACCATAAGGCAAAGCATTGATGCTATCGCGAAGTGATCAAAGTGCAATATGAAGATCACAGTAAATGTTCGCAAGCATCAAGTCTTATCAATAGATGGTAGAGCAGTTCAGACAGGAACTCTACGATCCCTTTGATGACACTACGACTAGCAAGATAATAGAGTCTAATCGTAGAGACAGCCAAGCACTCTACGATCCTCATCAGACAAGCAACCCAGAACTGAAGTAAATATATTATGTTGCTCATCAGTAGAGTGATCTGCCCAAGACAACTGCTGAATACTTAATTGATCTGAATGAAGAATCAAAATCAGTGGGGAACAAACAACATATGACTTGCAGATATTCAGAGCATTATCCATAACACTATCTTGGACCACGCTAATGGATGCTGACTCACCCCACCACTACAGTCAACAAGGAATAAACTATTCCTAAGTTCAGCAACAAGTCAGAACGGGAATATTGGATGAAACGGTCTCATTTCAACGGAAAGAATTCAGAGGCAAGGCAAACAGATTGAAGATTACAGTTAAGCACGTACAATCGATCAAATCAATATCTGTCAAAGTCTCACTATACGATCCAAAGGGAAACATCTTGCTTCGCTATTAAGTTCATCAAAACTTATGCTTAAGGCAACTTAGTAGCACAACACACTCTCTCATCGAAATGTAATAGTTCTAACGTTGCTGGCTTTGAAGAGTACTAAGTGACTGGTAATTCTAAGGCTGCGGGTCTTAGTCTACAGTGTTCCAAGTCTGTTGGGCTTGACGAAGTTCTTAGTGAACTAGAGTTCCAAGACTGCTAGCTTTGAAGAGTTCGTAGTGAACTAGAGTTCCAAGGCTGTTGACTTTGAAGAGTACTTAGTGTACTAGAGTTCCAAGGTTGCGGGTCTTGAAGGAATCTTAGTGATTCAGTTGTAAAGATATCCTTAGTGGATTTGCTACTCGAGGAGTAGAACAGTAGAGTAGGAGTCTTGTGTAACCACTTAAAGTCTTGTGTTCTTTACATTCTGTCTTTAACTGCTATAACTGTTATATCATTGTTTTATCATATCTATTATAGTTGTTCCATCTTTAAAGGGGATTAAATTAATCATATTCCGTTGTGCTTAATTACTTGATAATTAATTAATCTGATAAGTCATTCTTTTGAAAGCTACTTAAAAAGTTTTAAAGAATCTATTCAACCCCCCTTCTAGATATCTTTTGTGCCTCTGGAAACTAACAATTGGTATTAGAGCATGTTCTCATTATTAAAGCTTAAATCGCTTGAGTAGATCTATGGCACAAACTAAAAATGGTTCTGAGTTAGGTGGTGGAAATAAACCACCTCTTTGCAACAAAGAAAAATTTGGTAACTGGAAAGTTCGCATGCAAGCTTACATGGATGCAATTGACGAGGATCTATTTGATACTGTCATCAATGAGCCGTATGTACCAACAAAGCTGACACTAACAGTTGCAGAACCAGATAGAGTAGTAATAAACCAAGAAAAGAGTGGATAGATACAAAGAAGAAAACAGTCCAGCTGGATAAGAGAGCTAAAAACATTTTATTCATGGCTCTAGAAGGTGAGCTGTTTGAAAATGTTGTCAATTGCAAAACAGCAAAGGAAGTTTGGGATGCGCTGCTGATCATGCATGAAGGGACTGAAGAAGTTAGAAAAAACAAACAGTCTTTGCTCACACAAGAGTATGAAATGTTCACCCACATCTTTGGGGAAAACATTACTTCCACATATGAAAGATTCAACATGCTGCTAACTCACTTCGAGCATATGGAAAGATATATCCAAACAAAGATCTCATCATCAAGTTCATGAGAGTTTTGCCAAGCAAGTGGGATGTCATGCCACTGCTATTAGAGAATCAAAGAATCTTTATGAAATGACTGTGCATATGTTATATGGCAACCTTCTTACTTATGAATTGGAGCTAACCCAACGTGCAGAAACCTTGTCAAAAGGAAAAAAGAAGGAAATAGGTGTTGCACTTAAAACATCTACATCCAAAATCAACTATGTTGACTCCGATGATGATGAGGAAATCAGTGATGAAGGAGCAGCCATGGTAGTCCAACATTTCAAGAAGTTCATCAACAGCCGACAAAGAAAGTTTAACAACAGAAGCAGTAAAGAACAAATGAATGATCTACACTACAACTGCAAACAACCAAGTCACTTCATTGCAAACTGCCCCAAACCTTTAAGAGATGAACTGAAGAAAAAGTCGAAGAAAGAATTCAAAGGCCATCATAAATCAAGAAGAATGACAGAGGCTTTGTAGCAGAAAGTTCATGGAGTGATACAGACAAGGACTCAAGCTCTGAATCGAGTGGAAATGAAGAACCACAAAAAGCTAATCTATGCTTAATGGCCAAAGAAGGCAAAAGCAAGAAAAAATTCAACGTGGATGAGGTATTTGACTTCTACTCTCCCGATTTAACTATTGATGATCTTAGAGAAGGAATGCATGACTCCATGATAGAATTGCATAAATATATGAAAATGTTCAGAGTTCTATCAAAGGATCATTCCCTTCTTCAAGAGGAAAAAGAGAAAGCAATCGTAGAGTTGAAAACTGCTCTACGACCTACTGAATCTTGTACCAGTCTTGAGGCTGAGAATGCTAACTTGAGACAGATAAATGAGTTATGCACTCAGAGAGAGTTAACTGTAGTTTCTAAGATTCAGGAACTTGAGAAGACAATCTCAGTATGGAACAAATCTTCTCTGTCTATGGATTCCTTGATCTTTAGCCAAAGATCAGTAGCTAGTAAGTCAGGTCTAGGTTTCTGTAACTCTTCTTCAGAATCCACTGTGGATAAAACTATGGAAATAAATGATAACAATTCTCCTAATTTCAATAAGGGAATTGTATTTGTTAAATCCTCACAAACAGCTAAGCCAAACTATTCAAACTCTGCTGATCATGTTATTGGATCTTACACAAATCTAGGATTCAAGAGATCAAAGGGTAAGTCAACCTCTACCGTCAAACCTCGAAGGGTTGTAGAGTCAAGAAGGACTAACTCTATGAACCAACCAGGCAAAAATCTTTGAGTTAACTTTCACCCCGCGAAACCTATGAATCATAGAGTTTTGTGGAAGTAGAAAGAATATAAGCCAAAAAGAAAAGATGTGAGTCACTACTATCCACATATGTCTAAGACAAAAAAGAATCCATACGCACACACAAGCATGCATTATATTCAATGTTTTACATGTCATAAATATGGTCATAAAGCTGCATAATGCTATTTCAATAATTTCTACCCTGTGCTGCATAGACCTAAAATCAAGCAGATTTGGGTCCCCAAGGCAACTAACCAATTAGGACCCAAACAAGTTTGGGTACCAAAATAAAAGTTAATCCTTTCTGCAAGTACAGAGCTCCACTAAGTCAACATGGTACCTTGATAGTGGATGCTCAAGTCATATGACGGGTAACAAAGCTCTCTTGCCAAACTATGAAGAAAAAGATGGTCCTGTAGTCATCTTTAGAGACAACAATTCTGGAAAAACGAGAGGATATGGTTCAGTTGGAAATGATGTAGTGTCATTCAACAAAGTAACATATATTGAAGGACTAAAACACAATCTTCTAAGTATCAGTCAACTCTGTGATAAAGGTCATCAAGTCACCTTCCTCAACAACCAATGTTAAGTCAAAGATTTGAAGACCAACTCATTGAAGCTAATAGGAACTAGAGAAGGAAATGTCTATACTGTCAACCTTGTTGAGGCTAAGTCATGAAGAAACAATATACTTCATTGCCAAAGCCTCTGAAGATATTGGCTAGCTATGACATAGGAGACTATCCCATCTAAACTTCAACAGCATTTCAAAAGTAGCTTCAAAAGACGTTGTAGCAGGATTACCAAAGCTTAACTTCATCAAAGAGAAACCCTACAAAACATGTCAGTTTGGAAAGCAAACAAAGACCTCATTCAAAGGCAAAGTAGTCAACTCAAATGATAAGCCCATTTAGTTACTCCATATAGATCTTTTCGGGCCTATTCCAACCGCAAGCCTTGGAGGAAAGAGATACTCACTGGTGGTAGTGGATGACTACACTAGATTCACATGGGTATTCTTTCTAAGCTTTAAAGATGGAACTTGTTCTCAACTTATCAAGCTATTCAAATTGGTTATGAATGAGAAAGAAGAGAAGATCAAAGGTATCAGAAGTGATCATGGAAGAAAGTTTGATTTCTCTGAGGTGGAACAATACTGTGAAGAGAATGGCATTAGTCACAACTTCTCCGCTCCAAGAACTCCTCAATAAAATGGAGTGGCTGAAAGAAAGAACAGGACTCTCATTGAAACTGGAAGAACTCTACTTGCAGATGCTCATCCACTTGAGTACTTCTGGGCAGAAGCTATCAACACTGCTTGCTACACTCAAAAGAGATCTCTTATTTACTCCACACTCAAGAAAACTCCCTATGAGTTATGGAAAGGAAGAAAGCCAAACATAAGCTCCTTTCGTGCTTTTGGCTGTTTATGTTACATTCTCAACAATGGCAAGAAGTATCTGACCAAATCCCAACCTAAGTCAGATGACGGTATCTTCCTCGGTTATGCTACAGACATCAGCGGACCTGTGTATGGGCAACATAAGCACCTGCCTATGCTCACATTTTTTTAAGGTATAAGGATATGAAGAAATATGTAACCTAATAAATTTAGGGGGGCAGATTAGTAGATGAGCTAAACTTAGAGGGAGCAAAACAAAATTTTTATAAATCAATTATAATTGGCAAGACAAGTTCGCCCCACTCATTAGCCTTTTCCCTGTATCATTTTTTTCTACAGAGCTTATGATTTTCCCCTGATAGTAGTCCGCCCCACTTATAATTTTATAAACATAAATTACCAGTTTAATTTATATTTGAATTGGATTAGATTGTTTTTAAATATACATTTGTGTTTATATGTGTACTACCTTGTTTGGTCTTCTAGGTTTCTTTGATTTTTTATTTTTTTTACAAAATAACATTGTAATTTGTAAACATTATTTTGATTAGTAAATATTATGATTAGTTTCAATTTTCTTATTTAACTTCAACAATTCTTAATTTTATGTAACTAAATTAACTCTTATTTGTGGTGAGAATTTCTAGTTGAATTTCAGTATCTTTAAGTACATATTTTTCTGAGTTATAATTTTATGTAACTAAATTAACTCTTATTTTATATATGTAATTGGCCGAAAATCACAAAATTATCTTAAAACTTTGGCTCAGGGGCGCAGCCCCCGAACCCCCACTAAATTAAAA
This sequence comes from Aralia elata, assembly GCA_034770075.1. Lineage (NCBI taxonomy): Eukaryota > Viridiplantae > Streptophyta > Magnoliopsida > Apiales > Araliaceae > Aralia > Aralia elata. The sequence continues at coordinate 23,197,777 of CM068384.1, forward strand.
TCCGCCCTTGCTAGAATCTATTCCTGGATCCTCCCCTGCCTACAGATAGCAAGACTTACAGATTATTCAATAAGGAATCGTTAAGTGTTGAAGTTTCTACTCATGTCACATTTGATGAATCTGAATCAAAGAAGGAAGTTACTTTACTCAACGATTCAACAAAGAAGAACCCTGCGATCGTAGAATCCAAAATCGTAGAGATAGACACTGAGCTAGAAGCAGAAATCGTTGAACAAGAAGAAAAAATTGTAGAGAGCCATACCAGACAATGAGACTCTATGACCTGAACCAGAAATCAATCTAGAAGAGCTAGGGGTGTTCATCGGTAATTAACCGGACCAGACCGGATCGAACTGAACCGAACCGGTTACCGAATATACCTAAAAATGAATACCAATACCGGTACCGATTGGACCAGTATACCGAACTGGTAAGCCAGTTCGGTACCGATTTTTACCAAAAAAATACCGAATGGAAGTTGTGATTGAAGAACAAAAAAACAGGGGAAGTGGTCTTGTGTCATACACAAGTTTCAAGGTTCTTTTTACATAAAAGGAGGGTAATGTGGGATAAGAATGCTTGAAATAAAACATAAACCAATACATTAAGAGAGTTTATCACCAAAAAAATGGTCCATTTTTCTGCATATCTTGTTAATTTATTCAAGATCCCTTGTTCTTGAACTGAGCAATAGTTTATTCAAATTTCAAGGAAAAGTCTTGTTAATTTATTCAACGATAGTTTGCGACCCAAAAAAGGAATCTTGATTTTAGACCCATAAATCAAATCAGAGAGTTAGGGCTTCAAAAGCCTTGGATTTTCAGAAGAAGAGAATTCAGTTTCTGCTCTTTGTTACTGGGGTCATCACGGGTATTATATGTAATACCCGACCAAATAATAATAATAACAATAAAATATTAAATGAATTAATTAATAAACAAACCTTTCACCTACTCAACTTTTCATATTCCTCTCTCTCTTCATATTCCTCTCTATGTTTATATCAACAAATTTTTTTTCTCTTCTCCTCTCATTTCTCTCTCTTACATACACTAACTAGTTAGAACAAAAGGAAGGAAAATAGAAGAGAACGGAACATATATCTTCCTCCTGCAATTGATACCATGAGTCTAATAAGGTGGGTTTTCTATGTTTGTTGGATTTTTTTTATTTTTTATTTTATTTATTTTTATCACCATATATTATTGCTTTGATCATAAGAAAGTAAGAAGGATAACATTGTACTATATATGTGACTAAATGTTAATAACTAACTACGCGTTTGAGCATCTTTCAACAAGTTCCATAAAATAACACTTTTCATACTTTCTAAGAAATATTCATGACAATAAATATATCTCCTTCCTCATCAAAAAATAATATTTCTCCTAACAAGTCCCTTATCGAACCTTATTAATTCGAAATTAATAACTATTTGAACAGTATCATGTTGTTGATAATTGGAATAGTAATAAAGTTTCATTTTATTTTATTATATTGGACGAAGGGGATTTAAGGATTTATATTAGAAACATAAATTTTTGGAGTATTAATAATTGATTTAAGGCGATAGTTAAAGGCACATTGAATGAATTACGAATTATTTTGGAATTATTAGTTTGGATTATATTTAATTCGAGGCGGATATGTTTAGGTGGTGAATAACATTTCGTATTTGATATCGTTGACATTTGAGGGTAAGATTTTGTGGAGTGTGCTATAAGTGATTTTACGTATCAAGTACGGATTCCGTACTCCTTCAGCGATATTCTAGTGAAAGTTAATTAATTCGTTTTATTTCTCGTTTCGAATTTCGTTATTATTTCATATAATTGTTTCTTGTGAAATTCATATGATGGTTACATTTATTATGGGTTGACTTATGACAATTATTAGTTATTGGAGTTATCCATTTTGTGGTTTAGAGCTTTTGACTTATTTTATAAGTTCTATTGTGCTTTGCACGTGACCTCCCTTTCCTATTTCGGAGAGGGGGTGTTACAAAGTTGGAATCAAAGCTTAGGTTATGATCTTGTAGATTACCTTTTAGGCTTGACCTGTGAGTTATGGGTAGATCACTGGGTAGTTATAAGATTTCATTATAGTGTTTATGTTGTGTTTGATCTTCGTTCTGAATAATTTTGGCTTCGATTATTTGTTTTGATCTATTCGTTCTTATTTGTTTGATTTTGTATCATAGATGGCTCGTAGGTCTTCGAGAATTGTTGGGAGGCAGGGTAATAATGGTAGGAGGGGTCAGGGGCAGCGATGGTGAATGAGGCAGTTACGCAAGCTGTGGCACAGGCTATGCAAGGTATTCCACAGGTGCAAGGAAGTCATCAAGCAAATAGTATGGGGGGTGATGCAGAGATATCACAACATGAGCAAAATGAGTATTCTGAGGATCAAGAGGGTCAACCAACACAACCTTTATATGTGTTGTTGGAGAGGTTTATTAAGCAAAAGCCCAAATCTTTTCGTTTAGCTCCGACTCCGATTGATGCGGAGAACTGGATCGCCCACTTGGAGAAGATTTTTGATGTGATTGGGTGTTCAAAAAATCAGAAGGTGAAACTAGCAGTTTATAAGTTAGAGGATGATGCTCAGCGATGGTGGAAATCATTGAAGGCTACGCAGGGGTATGGATTCATTGATGCACTGATATGGAGTGATTTTTGTGAACTTTTCTATCAACAGTACTTCCCAAACGCTGATAGGGATGCGTACTCTAGGGAGTTTGTGTCCATTCGGCAGAAAAAGGATGAGACTATTACTGATTTCATGGTGAGGTTTACTAGGTTGGCTGGTTTTGCGGGTTCAATAGTAGGGACAGCTACACAACAGGCAGAAAAGTTCAAATGGGCTTTGAAATATGAATATAGGCGATCAATCATCCACACTATATTTACAGATGTGTCCCAGGTGGCTAATGCAGCTAAGAGTGTAGAAATGGAGCATAGGGACTTTCGAGCTTCCAAATCAGAAGGGAGTCGAAAGAGAGATAGAGATGATCAACAAGGGCAAGGAATGAGTCAGTTTGGCAGAAATCAAAATAGAAGGCAGTATAGTTGGAATGAGCCTCCATCGGGTCAACGATTTAATTCTCGGATGGATGTTACTTACCCAACACAGTAGGGTAATCGTGGAAGTCAGCAGCAGAGTCAGTGACAAGTTGGAGGGCAATATCAAAATAGGGGATTTCAACAGAACAGAGGTTTTCAGCAAAATCAGAATCAAGGTCAGCATCGTCAGCAGGGTCAGATTCAGGGGCGATATCCAGGACCAGTAGGTGGGGGCAATCCAAACCTTTTTCCACTTCCACCAGGTCCATGTGCTACTTGTGGTGGATATCATGCTGGTAGGACGTGCTATAGGGAGACAGGGGCTTGTTTCTTATGTGGCCAAAGAGGGCATAAAGCAAGGGACTGCACAGTTCAACGTGGTAATGTGGGAGGCGGTAATGCTGGTAATGGCGGTCAGCGCAACACCGGTGGGAGAGTATTTGCAATGACAGCTAATCAGGCAGCTCAAGCACCAGGTACCGTCTCAGGTACCCTTTCTATAGGGAATCGTGAGGCATCAGTTTTGTTTGATACTGGATCTACACATTCTATTGTTGCACTTTCATTTGTTCGTCATCTTGGAGTGTCTTCTCATATATTAGATCTTTATTTATCTATTGCTACCCCGATGGGAAATTCTGTGATTATTTCTGAGCAATTTCACGAGTGTCCTTTGAAGTTAGGGAGGAAGATGTACGCAGTTAATTTACTTCCGATGGTAATGCATGATTTCGATATCATCTTAGGTATGGATTGGCTGAGTAAGCATCGGGCCACTATTGATTGTCAGGCGAGGAAGGTTATTTTTGGAACTTTAGAAGCTCCAAAATTCGAGTTTCAGTGTTCCAAACCGAATAGCATTGTAAGGTTGATCTCAGCTTTGAAGCGAGTAAAATGATTTTTAAGGGATATGATTGTTATTTGGCTTATGTGAAAGATACCTCGAAGGATGAGTCTCAACTTGAAGACTATCCAATTGTGCGAGAATTTCCTGAGGTATTTCCTAAAGATCTGCCAGGATTACCACCGCCAAGGGAAGTTGAGTTTACCATTGAGCTTATTCCTGGGGCGGAACCTATCTCTAAGGCACCTTATAGGATGGCTCCATTAGAGTTACAGGAGTTGAAGAACAATTGCAGGAGTTGTTAGATCGTGGATTCATTAGACCAAGTGTATCGCCATGGGGCGCTCCAGTCTTGTTTGTGAAGAAGAAAGATGGATCTATGAGGTTATGTATAGATTATAGGGAGCTAAATCGGATCACTATCAGGAACAGATATCCACTTCCACGGATAAATGACCTTTTTGATCAGCTCCAAGGTGAAAAGTTCTTTTCAAAGATAGATTTGAGGTCGGGATACCATCAGTTGAGGGTGAGGGATGAAGACATTTCTAAAACAGCTTTTCGTACTTGGTATGGGCATTACGAGTTTTTGGTGATGCCGTTTGGGCTAACTAACGCTCCGGCAGTGTTCATGGATCTGATGAATCAGGTTTTTAGCGAGTACTTAGATCAATTTGTCATTGTCTTCATTGATGACATTTTGGTGTATTCTAAGTCCAAGGAGGAGCATGAAGAGCATCTTCGTACTATTTTGGGTGTTCTACAGAAGAACAAGTTATATGCTAAGTTCTCCAAGTGTGAGTTTTGGCTAGAAGATATAGCATTTTTGGGACATGTCGTGTCTGCGGAAGGTATTAAGGTAGATCCTGTGAAGGTTGAGGCTATCACTAATTGGCCAAGGCCCACTACGGTAACTGAAGTTAGGAGTTTCTTGGGTTTGGCAGGATACTATAGACGATTTGTGGAAGGATTCTCTGTTTAGCTTTACCATTAACTCAGTTGATGAGAAATGGTACAAAATTTGTGTGGAATGAAGAGCGCGAGAAGAGTTTTGAGGAGCTTAAGAAGAGGCTTGTGACAGCTCCAGTACTCACATTACCGTCGGGGACAGGAGGTTATCAGATTTATAGTGATGATTCTAAGAAGGGTTTAGGGTGTGTTTTAATGCAGCATGGTAAGGTAATTGCTTACGCTTCTAGACAACTTAAACTTTATGAAGTGAATTACCCTACCCACGACTTAGAGTTAGCAGCAATTATTTTTGCCCTAAAGATTTGGAGACACTATCTATATGGAGAGACTTGTGACATTTTCACTAACCACAAGAGCCTTAAATATATTTTTACTCAGAAGGAGCTCAACATGAGGCAGAGGCGTTGGTTAGAGCTTCTCAAGGATTATGATGCGAGAATTCAGTAACATCCCGGTAAGGCTAATGTGGTTGCAGATGCTCTTAGCCAAAAAAGTTCAGGGAGTGTAGCTTCCTTGGTTACATAATCTCAACTCATCTCGGATATGGAACGTTTAGGTTTGGAGTTATATGTTAGAGGTTCTGATGGGTTGGTAGCAGGCATGAGAGTGGAACCTTCTCTTATTTTGTGGATTAAAGAAGCCCAAAAGGAGGAAGGTGAGTTGTGGGGAATGGCACAGAATTTGGAAGAGGGCAAACAACCCGAGTTTCATATTGATGACCATGGTGTGATTTGGTTGGGTAAGCGATTGTGTGTACCGTCGAATCCAATGATTCGTGAGGCAATGTTGACCGAAGCTCATAGTTCGCCATTCTCTATTCATCCGGGGTCTACAAAGATGTACAGAGATTTGAAGGAGAATTTTGGTGGAATGGGATGAAAAGAGATGTGGCTGAATATGTGGGGAAGTGCCTTACTTGTCAACAAGTGAAGATAGAGCATCAACGAGCTAGTGGATTGCTGCAATAGTTAGACATTCCAGTTTGGAAATGGGAGGATATCGCGATGGATTTTGTGACTGGTTTGCCAAAGACTTTCAAGAAGAATGATGTTATATGGGTTTTGGTAGACCGGTTGACCAAATCGGCACATTTCTTGGCTATCCACGAGGGTTACTCGGTAGACATGTTGGCACAAATCTTTCAGCAGGAGATTGTTAGACTTCATGGTACTCCGGTGTCTATCGTTTCAGATTGGGATCCACAGTTCACTTCACGGTTCTGGAAAGGGTTTCAACGAGCTTAGGGAACGCGACTCAATTATAGTACAGCTTTTCATCCGCAAACAGATGGGCAATCAGAGAGAACCATTCAGAGATTAGAAAACATGTTGCAATCATGTGCTTTAGAATGGACAGGAAACTGGGATGATTATTTAAGTTTGGTGGAGTTCGCATATAACAACAGCTGGCATGCAAGTATTGGAATGGCTCCGTTTGAGGCGTTGTATGGTAGGAAGTGTCGGGCTCCAACTTGTTCGGATGAGGTTGGCGACAAGGCCATAGAAGGGCCTGAGTTAGTTCAAATCACTACGGAAAAGGTAGCGATGACCAAGGAAAAATTGAGATCGGCTCGATCACGACAGAAGAGTTATGCTGATAAGCATAGGAGGACCTTAGAGTTTGAACCTGGTGAACATGTGTTTTTAAAAGTTTCTCCTTGGAAGGGTATTCGACGATTTGAGTTAAAAGGGAAACTTAGTCCACGTTATACTGGCCCATTTGAGATTTTGGAGAGAGTTGGTGAGGTTGCATATCGATTAGCTTTGCCTCCACAGCTAGCTCATGTGCACAATGTGCTCCATGTGTTAGTGTTGTGAAGTTATCATTATCATCCGTTGCATGTGGTACAATATCCGTTCGATAAAATTCGGGATGATCTTACTTGTGAGGAGCAAGCTGAGGCGATTTTGGATTGTCAAGAGAGAATTATGAGAAGGAAGACAATTCCGTTTGTTAAGATTTTGTGGGGAAACCATTCGGAGCGAGAAGCTACTTGGAAAATGGAGGAGTCTATTCGAGCGGAGTATCCACATCTATTTGATAATTAGGTACATCCCATTCTTTTGATTCCGGGGACGGAATCCTTTTTAAGGGGGAGGTAATGTAATACCCGACCAAATAATAATAATAACAATAAAATATTAAATGAATTAATTAATAAACAAACCTTTCACCTACTCAACTTTTGATCTTCCTCTCTCTCTTCATATTCCTTTCTCTCTCTCTTCATATTCCTCTCTATGTTTATATCAGCAAATTTTTTTCTCTTCTCCTCTCATTTCTCTCTCTTACATACACTAATTAGTTAGAACAAAAGGAAGGAAAATAGAAGAGAACGGAACATATATCTTCCTCCTGCAATTGATACCATGAGTCTAATAAGGTGGGTTTTCTATGTTTGTTGGATTTTTTTAATTTTTTTTATTTTTTTATCACCATATATTATTGCTTTGATCATAAGAAAGTAAGAAGGATAACATTGTACTATATATGTGATTAAATGTTAATAACTAACTACGCATTTGAGCATCTTTCAACAAGTTCCATAAAATAACACTTTTCATACTTTCTAAGAAATATTCATGACAATAAATATATCTCCTTCCTCATCAAAAAATAATATTTCTCCTAACAAGTCCCTTATCGAACCTTATTAATTCGAAATTAATAACTATTTGAAAAGTATCATGTTGTTGATAATTGGAATAGTAATAAAGTTTCATTTTATTTTATTATATTGGACGAAGGGGATTTAAGGATTTATATTAGAAACATAAATTTTTGGAGTATTAATAATTGATTTAAGGCGATAGTTAAAGGCACCTTGAATGAATTACGAATTATTTTGGAATTATTAGTTTGGATTATATTTAATTCGAGGCGGATATGTTTAGGTAGTGAATAGCATTTCGTATTTGATATCGTTGACATTTGAGGGTAAGATTTTGTGGAGTGTGGTATAAGTGATTTTGCGTATCAGGTACGGATTCCGTACTCCTTCAGCGATATTCTTGTGAAAGTTAATTAATTCGTTTTATTTCTATTTTCGAATTTCGTTATTATTTCATATAATTGTTTCTTGTGAAATTCATATGATGGTTACCTTTTGGCGTTTAGAATTCGTATTTGTACTCTTTAAATTATTTTGATCGTTGGTATCTTATGATAGTGAAATATGTTCGTATTTGAAATAATTCGATATCATTTGGAGATGGTCATGTAAGACTTGTGATTTGAACCCCTTTTGGCTTACATTTTGTAGTTTGATTCTTAGGGTATACTTGAGCTAACCACCTGTGGGGGTACCACATGCATGTCCTCTTGACACCGGGGCATGACATTTTCCGTGGCGGTGTGATCAGTTCACGACGTATCCTTTTGTATGCTCTAGTGTGTGAGCTTTGGCCATTTGATATATTTATTCAGGATACGTATGGGTCGACCCAGTATTTGATTTGATTTGTTTGGCGGAATAGTGACGTATGTGTCGTGCGCACTATCCGATTTGATTTACATACATTATAGTACCGATGTATTTTGTTAGCCTTTGGCTATTTGTATTTGAGCTCAGTATGAAATTATAACACCCAGCCATTTGTTTCGGCTTATTATTTTTGTACTCTATCTATTTATCTTAGTTGATTTCGTATTTCAGTTATACATTTTTGCATATCTATAATCGTACTGGGCATTTGGCTCATGCTGTATTTTTCTTCCGGTAGGTAATCAGGGGGATCAAGGACAAGTGTGATGAAAGATCTCTTCTATCCAATGAATTAGATATTTTGTTTAGGTTGATTTGGAGTTGTATTAAATATTTTAAATATGGGTTGAACTGTTTGACATTTATTATGGGTTGACTTATGACAATTATTAGTTATTGGAGTTATCCATTTTGTGGTTTAGAGCTTTTGACTTATTTTATAAGTTCTATTGTGTTTTGCACGTGACCTCCCTTTCCTATTTCGGAGAGAGGGTGTTATATTATATGATATGTAGATCCATTTAGTGTATGTGTTCTTACAAATATCATGTATATATTTATGCTCTGTTCTTTACTGTAGTTTAAAATAACTTGAAGTTCAATACTTGTTTGTCAGTTGTAGTGGGTATTTTGTTTCTGAATCCCAAGTTCTGTAGTTTAAAGATTCATAATCTTTCATTTACACCCTCTTTTGTTGGGGGAGAAAGGAATTATGAAGTCAAAATCATACAAAATAGATGAAAGGAAATAGGTTTGAGTTGATTTTCAGATTGTCTACTGCCAAATTGAAATAAGGTCATAAAATGAAAGTGTGAAAGAGAAGCTTATGATGAAGCTTTGGGAGAAACTAACTGACAAGGAAATGGAGATTGAAACTGAGGCTGCAGATGGGATTCAATTTGATTCGGTATGAACCGGTTCGGTTCGGTACGAACCGAACCATCAAAATAACTATCCGAAACCGATACTGAAAACCGATCTATACCGAACTGGTTTTCTCTGTCCCGAACCAACTGGTTCGGACCGGTCCGGTTTACCTTAAAACCTGAAAAAACCTAAAATTTTGAACACCCCTAAGAAGAGCTCAGACAAGAAGACACCATAATTGATGTTCTAAGGAGGAGAAAATGGACAAAGGATCACACAGAAGATCTCATCATAGGAGATCCAAATGCGAGAGTAAGGACAAGATCAGTAATTCAAAATGAATGCTTCTACCTAAGCTTTCTCATCCAAATGGAACCCAAGAAGATAGAAGAAGCCTTGGAAGATTTGAGCTGGATAGAGGCTATGCAAGAAGAGCTCAATCAATTTGAAAGAAGCAAAGTCTGGAGATTAGTTGAAAGACCAAATCACTATTCAGTCATTGACACCAAGTGGGTATTCAGAAACAAGATGGATGAAGAAAGTGTAATCACAAGGAACAAAGCAAGACTGGTTGTCAAAGGTTACTCACAAGAAGAAGGAATTGACTATGATAAAACCTTTGCTTCAGTTGCAAGATTGGAAGCCATCAAAATATTCCTTGCTCATGATGCTCACATGAAATTCAAAGTCTTTCAAATGGATGTCAAGAGTGCTTTTCTCAATATAGAACTTCAAGAAGAAGTTTATGTGGAACAACCTTCAGGTTTTATCAATCCAACATTTTCTAATTATGTCTATAGATTAGATAAAGCATTGTATGGATTAAAACAAGCACCCATAGCATGGTATGAAACTCTTACTAATTTTCTCATAGAAAAGAGATTCACTAGAGGTAAAGTAGACACTACATTATTTCTAAGGAAACACAAAGATATTATATTTGGTTCTACTGATGAAAAGTTTTGTGAAAGGTTTCCTATATATATATATATATATATATATATATTATATGAAGCAGAAGACATGCATGTTGATATATCTCTTTTTATAAGGGCGAAAGTCTATTTTTTTTATTTATATCATACATGGCTAAGTATTAGTTATATACCAAAAATATTTTATAACGATAGAAACTTAATGGTTTTGTAACGGTTTAAACTTAATGATAATCTAACAGTTGATCCATCGTGTGTATGTTGTCAAATTGGGAGTTTTGGAGAAGCTTTTGAAAAACTTGAAAAACGTTTTGTGCGTGACATGGAGAAGGTGGAGAAGTGGCGAGCTACGTTAACGAAAGTTGCTAGTCTATCAAGTTACCATGAGCTATGTTAACTTAATTCTGACAAAATTTTCCGTAAAAAATAATGTTTTTTTTTGGTAGTAGCAACACCATAATCAATAAAAGAGAGCAGCTATTAAAAAAATTAAAAGTTAAGAACACAACCCTACATAAACAATCCTTAAGAACACAACCATACATAACAATCCTCTCAATATGATCATCTTAATATGGATCAGAAATAGGCACTATTTGAGCAAAGAGAGCAGATACATATGAATCAACTATGCATTGGATATAGTAAATGTTTCATTTTTAACTCTAACACCCCCATTTGTAGGTCACCACAAATATAACATAAATAAAAAGTAAATTAAACATTTATTTTTGGAGGTTTAAAATGTTGAAATTTTCTCAAATTTCCATTACAATACCAGTATCACGTATAATAAGTATTAAATGGGTAGAGAATTTATAAACATGTAACAAATTAAGATATACTCTTTAAATTTATTTATTTTGCAAATGGGATTATTTTGGAATGCAGGAAAAAAGACACTACAGCTGCCGAGTTGACAATCTGTGAGGTTTCCGGGAAATTTGCAAGAGAGTACATAGCAATTCTTTTGATATATTCATTTTCTTTGAAGATTAAATTACTTCATAATTATTTATTAGAAATATAATTTGATGTATTAAATTTTAAAATTAATATGTCTCATAAAAATTTAAAATAAAATAATTTTTTTAATAATTTTTGTTATATATTATATAATTATAATTATTATATTAATTAAAATTAAATAAATTTATATTAATTTAAAATTTAATATATCGTTATTTACTTTCAAAAGTTAAATTATATGTATAATTTTAAAATTTTCCTTGGCAGGAAGTCCGGAACCTTCCAAGTCGCACTCATGCAGTAAAATATTTCCTCCGTCCCAAATTAATTATATTTTTAGGATTTTTTAAAGTCAAATTGACTATTTTTAAAACTAATATTTTTACTATTTTTGCTAACATACAGGTGAAGATATTATAATCAAAAGAAAGTATATACAATTTATTACTAATTTCAATTTTTATAATTTTAAAAATATATTTATATATGCTTAATTATTAATTTTAAAAATAGTCAATTTCACTTAAAAAGTTCTAGAAAAGTAATTAATTTGGGACGGAGGGAGTATTTGAATATTTTATTACTAAGCTGTATAGCACTTGATAAACAGAGTAGAGAGGAAGGTTGACCACACTATAGTCTTCCTGCTTAGATCAACAACTACCATTGTTTCATCGGCATTCCGGTGTATACATCATATATAACATTTTCCAACTCCTTGTGTCAAATGGCTTCTGCGAGTTATATTCCTAGTTCTTCATCTTCAGCTAGTACTCATCTTTGGGATGTCTTCTTCAGCTTCAGAGATGAAGATACGCGCAAAACCTTTACTGGTCATCTATACACAGCTCTAGGTCAGGCTGGAATCCGAACCTTTATGGATGATTACGAACTACGAAGAGGAGAAGAAATATATTCGGAAATGTCAAAAGCAATCCAAGGGTCAAAGATTTCTATTGTTATTCTCTCGACAAACTATGCCTCTGCAAGATGGTGCCTGGATGAGCTCGTGAACATCCTCGAATGCAGGAAAACAACTGGACAATTGGTTATTCCTGTATATTTAGATGTTGATCCATCGTGGGTACGTTATCAAATTGGGAGTTTTGGACGAGCTTTTAAAGAACATGAAGAATGTTTTGTGCGTGACATGGAGAAGGTGACCAAGTGGCGAGCTACGTTAACGGAAGTTTCAAGTCTATCAGGTTACCATCGGCTAGATACTGACAATGGGTAAACCTTGTGACCTTAATTCTCCTTGTTCCCTGGTTTACTTGGTCAAATCGAATACTTCTTTTTTATTTTTATTTTGCCAAAAACAACTATTATTGACCCTTTTTACTTGGGGCGACAGTTCCGGCGTTGCACGACCGAACTAAAAGAATTTACAGTAGTACAAATTTTCCTTTTAGATGTATGCTGTAGTAGCTGTGAATGGAAAGTCCCAATTTGGATATAATTGACAAAATTAATTGAATAGATAGATCTAGTAATATTTTGATTTCTTTGTTTTATTCAGCAAAAGGGATAATTTTGTTTGATAGAATCACATACTTCTGAGTTCTGACTTATTTCGTTGTAGAATTTGAAGTGAGATTCTATGGTCCCCTTTACCCACCATAATAACAAATGAAATTTAAAAATACATAAACTCAAAAAAAAACAGAAGAGAAAAAGTTGCAGTTACTAAAAAGTGGAACTAAATGAGTAGATGATAGAAGAAAATATATGTTCTGCTTGCTAATGGACATTTCCTCACTAAAGGGCTGGGATATGTTATTCTTGAACTTATTTTCATATTACAATGTAGTAAGGACCATATAGGATATGAGATAATACCCCTAACCAGTTCCATGTAAGGGAGGGTTTGATACCACTTGAGCTGGAGCTATGTGTGCTACCTCAATCTATCATCTTCCTCTAACTTATCATAATATATAGTATATAATGTTAGTTTCTTTTTTTATATAAATTGGCAGGTATGAAGCAAAACTTATCAATAAAATTGTTAAGAATGTTCTATCTTTGTTGGGGCCAGCAGAGTTGAACATTAACCAAAGCGATTCTTCCCGCTTTCTTCCATCATCTTCAACTCCTCGTTGGCATGTCTTCTTGAGTTTCAGAGGAGTTGATACACGTAAAAAGTTTACAGGTCATCTAAGCTTGGCTTTGAAGCAGGTTGGAATCCAAGCCTTTATTGATGATGACGATCTTCCAAGAGGAAAAGATGTCATGTCACAATTGCTTAAAGCAATACAAGAATCAAAGATTTTGATTGTTGTTTTCTCGAAAAACTATGCTACTTCTGCATGGTGTCTGGACGAGCTTGTGAAGATCATGGAATGCAAGAGAACAACTGGACAATTGGTTTTTCCTATATTTTATGATGTTCGTCCATCGGATGTACGTGAACAAAGAGGGAGTTTTGCTGAAGCTTTTAAAAGTCATGAAGAACAGGGTGAGATGGAGAAGGTGCAGAAGTGGAGAGCTGCATTAACTGAAGCCGCATTAACTGAAGCTGCAAATATGGCAGGATGGGATTTGGAAAATGCTTGGAATGGGTAAGTGGTAACAGTTACCGACCTTGATTCTCTTTGTTCTGCTTTTCTTATGTTTTGTTTCTCTCTGCTATGTTTTACTTAGTCAGTCATGTTCCAAGCATGATCCGGGACAAGAATTCTTTTCAAGAGTGCAAATTACAAGGAACAAGGTTGAATAGCAAACTACTATTTCGTTATCTTTTCGTCCTGAAATACAAGTACATGTTTGTAATAAGTAGACAGTAACTTTATTTACTTGAAAAAGAATCCTCAGAAACCTAAAACAATACCGTTTGGGAAATAATTGATCAAACACGATGGATAAATTTTGTAAAGTTCTACTGTTAAATTAGTTACATTAGAGTCTGAAAGTATGTTTTGATGTTTATTATATTATTACAATATATTGTTAATTTTTAGTAATATTCTTTCATTATTTTATTATATTAAATCACTTATTTTGTCAAATTTCTAGTATACTTTCATTTCATTTCATTTATTATCAATTATCTATTATCTATTATCATTTATTATTATTATTATTAATTATTATTTTTTTTCCCTTTCTTTTTGTCCCTCCTTTTTCTTCTATGTTTTCTTCTTCTTTTTTTAAAAATTTTTAAAGGTTGATGTGTTTTATTTTATTTATAACCTTGAAATTCCGTTCATTTTAATGTATGGGATTTATTTTCAGTCTACCCCAACTAGTTGGGATAAAATGGCTTTGTTGAGTTGAGAGTCTGAAACCATGTCATATGGTTATTTCATAACATGTACCCTTCATGAGTTATATATCCGGAAACAGAATATATATATATATATATATATATATTTCCATGGTGCGGGTATATATTTCGTGCAGCATACACACTGATCGACTGTGCAAAAACATATTCAAGGATTAATAGGAAGTAAAAAAAAAACTGGTTAGAAGCTTATATTATATTATAACAACTTTCTTCTCTGTGAGGTTATATACTCTGTGCAACATATATAGTGATCCAGTAATCAAAAACATTTGAGGATCAATAGGAAGTGAAAAACACTGGCAAGAAGCTTATATGATTACAACTATGTGTCCTTTACACTACCGTCAGTAGTTATTTCTCTTCACTTATCATAATCGTACCATATCATGTTAAGTACAATTTGGGTAACTATTTTGCAGGTATGAAGCGCAACTAATCCAGAATGTTGTTGAGAAGGTTCTACTTGAAGTGAACCCCAAACACTTGTATGTTGCTGAGCACCCAGTTGGAACAGATCCTCGTGTTAAAAAAATTAATTCATTGCTAAATCTTGGGTCAGATGATGTCCTCGTTATTGGGCTCTATGGTATGGGGGGGATAGGCAAAACAACTATTGCCAAAGCTGTATATAATAATAATATTCACCATTTTGATGGCAGCTGCTTTATTACAAATGTAAGAGAAGTTTCAGAGCAACCCAATGGTCTAGTTTCTTTACAAATTACAAGAGCAACTTCTTTTAGAAATTTTGGTGAATGGAAATCTTAAGGTTGGTAGTGTTGACAAAGGAATCAATTTGATGAAAGATAGATTTAGTGCCAGAAGGGTTTTCGTTGTTCTTGATGATGTCGACAAGTTAAGACAAGTAAAAGCATTAGGAGAAAGACACTTTTTTGGTTCCGGAAGTAGAATCATGATAACAACAAGAGATATGAATTTGCTAAATCAAGTTCAAGTAGATGAGAGATACGATGTAGAAGGATTGACAAAAAAAGAATCTTTGGAGCTATTCAGTTGGCATGCCTTCAGAAGAAGCACCCCCTTAGAAGATTACAAAGACATTTCGAAAAGTATCATAAATTACGCTGATGGCCTTCCGTTAGCTCTTGAGGTTTTGGGTTCTTATTTGGTAGGCAAAACCATGCAAAAATGGAGAAGTGCCTTCAAGAAGTTACAAGAAATTCCCCACACCCCGATTCAGAAAATACTTAGAATAAGCTATGATTCCTTAGATGATAAAGAAGTTGAGGATATCTTCCTCGATATTGCATGCTTTTTTGTTGGGATGGACAAAGATGTTGCAGTTAATATATTGGATGCTTGTGGTTTCTCCACAGAAATTGGACTTAGCAATTTGATGGATAGATGTTTACTAAAAATTGGAAAGGAAAATGACCTGTGGATGCATGATCATCTGCGTGATATGGGAAGGGAAATTATTCGTGAAGAGTGCCCCAAGATACCTGCAAAGCGGAGTCGATTGTGGCTTCATAAAGAAGTATGTGACGTGCTAAGAAAAAACAAGGTAAGAAGATAATACCTATCCTTCACAAGGTTTTGCTCATAACCTTGTTTATTTATTATATATTCATAAATTTCGTTTCTTCTAAATATCATTGAACCCTGATATTTAAGTTTACCTATTAAAACTTTTCTTATGTTTTTAATTAGGGAACTGAAGCAATTGAAGGCGTCATCCTAGACCTAGCAGCATTAAAGCAAGGAGGACAGTTCAGTACAGAAGCATTTGAAAGTATGGACAGCTTAAGGTTGCTTCTTATCAACAATGTAAATCTCACAGGAAGTTTTGAACACATATTTGAAGACTTGAGGTGGCTCCGGTGGCATTACTGCCCTCTGAACTGTTTACCATCTGATTTTCTTCCAGAAAGACTCGTTATCCTGGATATGCAGTACAGCAAGGTCAACAGATTGTGGCAGGATATCAAGGTAGGACCTTACCCACAGCTTTATTCTTTCACTTGGAACATCTTTAGCCAATATTTTTCTTGATGGAACAATTCCTAAGAAAAGCATATGGAGAGAACATTCTTTTCTTGAAATTAACCATACTTCTCTTGATTCTACAGTCTCTTGAAAACTTAAAGATACTGGATCTCAGTTACTCTTGAGTCACTTGAAATAACTCCGGACTTTACTGGAGTACCAAAGCTTGAGAAATTACTGCTTGAAGGTTGTGCAAGTCTAATAGATTTTCATCCATCAATTGGACTTCTAGATGTGCTGGTTTACTTGAATTTAAAAGAATGCAAGAAGATTAGAAATCTTCCGAGCAGCATTTGTCATATAAAATCACTTGAATGTCTAGATCTAGATGGTTGCTCCAATTTGGAAAAGTTACCTGATTCCATTGGACTTCTAAAAAGCCTCAAATTGTTATCTCTGAAGAAATGTAGTAGATCTTCTTCACTCACTTTTCCCATAAGATTTGTTCCACCTTCTATTTCTGGTTTGTGTTCCTTGACAAAATTCAATCTTGATTGCTGCAATCTGTGTGATGAAGATTTTCCAGATGATATCGGGAGTTTATCCTCACTGAGAGCTTTGCATTTGATTGAAAACTGCTTTTGTAGCCTCCCATCCACCCTTAGTCAACTGTCCAATCTAGAAGACCTTTGGTTGATGAATTGCAAGAGTCTTCAGTCAGTCCCGGAACTTCCTCCTACCCTACAGAGACTACATGCAGATGGTTGTACATCAATGGTAAAACTACCAAACTTATCGAACTTGAATCACTTGGAAGACTTGTATCTGCAGAACTGCAATGGACTGACCGAAATTCATGGCTTGGAGAATCTCAATTCTGTTAGATCAATCAGAATGGAGGGCTGCAGTAGTATCTCAACTACTTTTGTAGATTGTTTAATTCAGGTTTGTCTTTGTCTCTCTGTTTGTGTCTCTTTTTCTAGCTCTCACTCTCTCTCTCTGATATACTTCATCATTTCTCTCTCACAGCGATACACTGAACTTGGTAGAAGTTTTCAATTTTTCCTTCCAAGGACTGAAATTCCAAGTTGGTTCAGTCTTCGAGAAATGGGGTCAATAATCCATTTTAGAATGCCACTCCACGTCAAGAATAGTTTGGCAGGGATGACACTTTGGATTGTTTACTCTGCCAAAGATGATATTAGTTTGACAGACTATTGTCCTCATGCCATTATTATCAACGAAACACAGAGTGTTGACATGAAGCACTTCTCCTTATACTCTGATATTGCTGTAACCAACAATGAGCATTCATGGGTGACCTATATTCCCTGGACTGATTTTGATTACCCTATAAAGGGTGGAGAAAGATTCAAGGTCTCCATCAAAGAGCACCCTGCTATAGAGGTGATGGAGTGCGGCATTTACACCAGACGTTCAGGCTCTAAAAGGTTGAGGTCGGAGATCTAGATTGATTAATTGAAGAAGTGGCGGCAGTTTATCTGTTTCGGTTAATATGAAAGCATGTTCTTTGAGAGAGACAATTTGGGCCTCTTGTTCATTCAAACACTTGCACTCACTCTTGCAGTGCATAACACTACAATGGAGTTTGCGAAAATAAAGAAGGGATTTTAAGGTGTGTTGTGACTTTCACAGTTTTATGTACTCTGTTATACTTGTAAGAACACAAGATTTACATGGAAATCTAAATTGGGAAAAATGACGGGCTAGATACATACATATAGACGAAAAACATAATGAGCCCAAATAACATAATAGGCGCATATCGTGGCGAAACGCCGAAACCCCCGCAGGATTAGTGGTGAGCTACGGACTGATGCCGAACCTCATCTAAGGCTTATTTTTTAAGAGGAATTTTTATAGGATTACTAATCTAAGGACTATATGGTCTTATGTCCCAGTACAATTCATGTGACATAAAATAGGAGGGTCGGTCCAAACAATGAGTTTGAGGGTTTTAAGGTATGAAAACGGTTGTGAAGATGTTCTCTCTTGAAATGACTTCCTTCCACAATCGCCATTTATGAAGAAACCATGTGTCTTTGTATTTCATGCTTACAAGTAGCTTGAAACCTTTGAGCCTAGTTGTCAACTTATGTGTGTTTGTACATATATGCTAAACTGCTGTTTAATGGTCTACTTGTAAACTCTAACAAACAACTCATTTTGTTTTCTTTATTATTATTATCATTATTATTATTATAAGAAACACTTTCTCTGTTTCAACCATAAGAGTTATTTTAAAAAAAAAGTAAAAAAAAAGTAAAAAAAAATAAAGTCAATTTGAAAAATAATTAAATTCATAATATGTCACTCTTTCTATTTCTTGAGTATTATTATGCAAATATGAAATTGTATGATCTCTATTTGTTCAACTTTATGTATTTTAAAGAGTTCATATATATTACAATAAAAAATTAAAAAAATCAAAGGCGGTTTTGTAGACCCCACTAAATTATTCACGATATTATGTCCCAAACTCTTAATTACATAAAAAATCTTGTCTTTGTCTCTGCGACTCCAACTCCAGCTCCAACTTCACTGGACAAGATATTATATTTGCATTTTGTTTGTTTGGTTATTAATTGTTACTCCTTTTATAATTCTAGTTTATTATAATACTATGTGATTGTTACAACTATACAGAAAGAAAGATATATTTTTTTATTTTATTTATTTTTAATAAGTTATTAATTTAATAACATGACATGATTAAAATTATAATGTCAAATATGAGTATAGTTTTATATTTTTAAATGTACCTTTAGTTATTAATTAAGAATTTAACAGTAGTAGCAATGTTATATTAGAAATGATAGTAAAAATATATCTCGAGGGCAAATGTATGTTACACAATTATATATTGTGTATCAATAATTTTATATTGATATTAAGCTGAAAATATTATTTGTCTAATAATGTGTAAGGTTAGCTAAAGCAATGTCATGAATTCTCAAGTTATTTTAAACGTAAAATATAAACTGATGGCGAGGGAAATTCAAGAAAACAAAATAATAAATTCTTACTTTTCCAATGATCATGGATGATAATATCATTTAATGTATTTTTTTTTGTTTAATTAAAATTGAAATATCTAGGCAGAATTTTGAATGTTATGAAATTGTGTGATGCAGTGGTGACAATATTTAACGAAGAGATTGATAATTGAAGATATTATTTTTCTCAGACTAATGTGTATGTAAGATTTTGTTAATTGGAATGGTTAAGTTTGAAGTCCCTCGTCAAGTATTTGTTCGTTTACATGGTAGTGGTTACAGTAATAGTAATATTTTATAAATGCAATTGAAAATACGTTTACAATTGAAGCTGTATGTAAAAAGTTATGGTAGCGGTTACAGTAATAGTTAAGGGTTTGTACGTGTACATGGTAGCAGTAGCGATAGCGGTTACAATGGTAGTAGCGTTTTGTAAACGGAGTTGAAAGTGCGTTTGTAATCGAAACTGTATTTGAAAATTTATGATTATATTCGTTTACCATCAATTTATGTCGATCAAATTATGATTCTTATTCGACTAGAATTGTAGTGATTTCAACTGAAATAGTACAAAATAACCAAAAAGGACATGAATTATTATAATGTATAGATATATGATAATAAATTAATTATGTAATCATACAAAAATAATAATTTATGAAAAAAAATATTATAATAGTATGTAATATTAATAATATACTCCTGCTTTTTTAAAATATAATAACAAAGTAGTAGTAGTAGTAGTTCTATCTATTAGATAATACTCCTAATAATAATGGTACAATAATAACAGTACAATAATAACTATAATATATAATATTCCTTTCGTTTCAAATTATTTGATTATTATTGATTTTTGAAAGTTAATTTGAGACATTTTTAAACTCAAAATTAAGAAGACTCAATAAAAATTATGAAATAATAAAATTTACAATGAATAATACTTTTTAGATAGTTTACGATATTCATCATTATATTAATTAAACTAAAAGAATCTATATTAATTTTGAATTTAAAATTTTTTAAATTAATTTTAAAAAATCAATTATAATTGAATAAGATGGAACGAGTATATTTTATCCTGAAACAGACTTCTACACCTACCTCATCCTTACCGTCACTTCTACCCACCCACAAATAAACTCTTTTCCTTTTTCTCCATCTCTATTCATCTATCTTCTTTATTCTGTTTCTCCTCCTTTTCAAATTTGAAGAAATTAGCATACATATAAACCAATTACCATATATACAATACGAACCTTGAAAGCTAGAGAGAAAATTATTTTAATCATGGAAGAAGAATTGAAACTTCAGACCGGCCGGAGAGTGATTTTTATAGGTGACGAATAAATTTCGTATCCATGGTTCCTGTATATGGCAGAGTGAGAGACTAGTAGAATTCCATTGAGGGGCAAAAGAGGAAGGAAAAATTCTCAACCAAGCTGCGTTTCGGTGCTTAAACGCAACTCACCATTTTATTTGGTTGCGTTTAAGATGGAAAACGCGAATTCCAGTGTTGGACTCCGGCATTTAGGCGTCCCGCGTTTTCCATTCCGTACAAGATTTTAAACACAGAGCCTGAAAAAACCCCTAGTCTGATTGATATGTACAAAAATAAAATATAATGTATAATATATACTCCATCCGTCTCTTGATATGAGTCGTTTTAGAAAAATATTTTTGTCTCATATATGACGTTTGAAAATTTTAAGTAAACATTAATTGTTTAGTTTTTAATATTACCCCAACTATTAAATATAACTTTGGTTCTCCCACTATTTTTTATCCAATAAATAATACTCTCTTTTTCCAATACAAGGATAATATAGACAATTGATATTATATTTAATGTTATACAATCATTTTCTTAATACTTGTGCACAACTCTAAAACGACTTATATTAAAGGACGGTGAGAGTAAATACTAATTTTTATATTACGCAGCCTGTAATGCATGATGACTTTAACTAAGAGGTATACTTATATTTTTTTTGACATCGAACAGTAAAATAAGAAATTTTACTATTAGGTTATTACCTTCCTTTATTGCAAAAGTATTTTTTTTATTTATCAAGATTAAATAAATTATATAAAACTGTTGTGCTTGAATAATTTTGTGTGTGGGCGTGCTAGAGTTCTCTGAACTCAATGTGAGATAGTGTTTATCCAACTGAAAAAGTAAAATTCAGTTAACACTGTCATTCAAATTCGGCCAACTACTTAGCTGAAATTGGTCAGGCGATTAAAAAGAAGAAAAAAAATGTTTCTCTAATAAGTGTTTTTGTCTTTGACTAAAGACTTCAATGCTAGACAATTGGTTTAAAAGTTAACTGATTCTAGTTGGCCTACTTGTTGATCTATAGTCAGAGTTAAGCTAAACTATAACTACCAAGTTGTTGAACTAAAACAAATTAAATGGTTATGTTCAGTTGAGCATGCAAATCAAGTGAAATAACCAAATAATGCAGGATCAATGATTAATACAATTATAAAACAAATTAAACTGTCCTATTTGTTAACTAGTAAGTTAACAATTAGCATGTACGTGCAAGAAATAACTACTAGTGTCAGAAAGTTAAGTTAAATATCTGGATATAATTATTGGATATGTTGTAAACTTTATAACATGTATCAAATACACCGTTGACAAAGTATAGAGCAAATTACCAACACTGTAGGAGGTTTGGACGAAAGCAAACAATTGATATTGAAAGTGCAACTAAGTTCAACCGGACGTAACAAGTTATAAATCCAATGAAACTAACTATTACAATAGTTAACTAAGCTAAGAGTTAGCGTAACATGCTAATTATTGTAAAACTGAGTAAAAAATTATTGTAAAAATTGAAAAAAAATGGATTTCTAGATTGAAATATGTGTCTTGCGTGCGAAACGGCTATTTACTAGGATATTGCACTGACTTAACTATCTGTTTAGCCACATTCCCCTTAAAAATACGACCACTACTCCACTTCTTAGTATCTGAGTTTCATGAACGTGTGTCTATCCACTTATTACTTTGAAGGAATGTGTTTTACCCATCCTCATTATCATGCAATTGACTTGGTCAAGCCAGATTGCCCGTTTCTTTAATTCTCATTCTAGCTGGTCATCTTTGTCTAAACGAACGTGTGTCTATCCACTTATTACTTTGAAGGAATGTGTTTTACCCATCCTCATTATCATGCAATTGACTTGGTTAAGCCAGATTGCCCGTTTCTTTAATTCTCATTCTAGCTGGTCATCTTTGTCTAAACGAACGTGTGTCTATCCACTTATTACTTTGAAGGAATGTGTTTTATCCATCCTCATTATCATGCAATTGACTTGGTCAAGCCAGATTATCCGTTTCTTTAATTCTCATTCTAACTGGTCATCTTTGTCTAAACGCCACCAGTTAACTGATGCAATGACTTAGTTAAAACTAGGGTTATGCAACTTTTTCGGTACAATCGATAAAGTACCAAAATTGGGCGGTTCGGTATAGTTAGTTCGGTAGTTTATAGAGTCAATACGTTACAGGTAAAAAAATTCGGTAAATACCGATTACTCGCTATCGGGAACGGGACTTAATTTTGAGTATTCTTTAATTTTGATTATATGGTAATTATCGTACCGTACCGGAAAACCGATTATACATATTTGTTGCACATATAAATACTTGTATGCTCATTTATAAAATACTTGTAAGTTTTCCCTCTTTCTCTTAGCTTCTCCCTCTTTTCCCCGCACATAATCGCCGTAGCGACTCAAGAAGAGGCCAAACTCTGAAGAAATCTGAAGCGATTCTCAAGTTTCTTTCTCTTGCATATTGGAATTGGATTGTTGAGTTTTATTTTTGTTTTTAGATCTTTAGATGATTAATTGGAGCAACCTTTGTCTACGATTTTGGATTTTAGTTGTAGATATTTTGTAAAGATGTGAGATATTGGTCTATTAGCAATTTGCATGTTGGGTGGAGATAAGAACAAACCTGATTTGGTTTCTCTGCTTGCATCTTAATGCAGGTTATAAGACTTTTATATTAACTTCTTGTTCTTAAACTTATTTGTAATCAATTCCACTTATATGCAATAATTTTCGATAAATAATTTTGAAGGTTTAGTTTGAATTTTTTTCTTCTCTTTTTTATAGTTTTACAAATAAATTTATTGAAACAAAGGGGAAGATCGGTACATATTCGGCTTGCACCGATACCGTGTGTATACTAAACCGGTGTATACGGTACGGAATATCGGTATTTTCAGTATCAATACTTTTTAAAAAATTCAATAAATAGTTCAATACGATACAAACCGATTCGGTACAGTTATGTAGCGATGAACACCTTGAAACCATCTAACCTGAATTCTGACATTTAGTTGTATACAAAAACATAACTAACTAAATATGTTAAAGACTACCAAAAATACCTAATATAAGAACCAAAGCATCATATAACATATGTAATTTATTTTAATAAGATTTTATATTTTTTTTTGCAAATAAGACAAAAAACAAATTAGCAAAGATTTTCAAAACCTAAACATTTACTTGTAAGGCAAAATAATAAAGTAGTAATCTCACCCGTTCTAGATCAATTTAAAATATTAAAATATAAATTTGTTGTGATTCATGTAATTTTATAATTAAATAATAAATTTTATAATTAAGTGTTTTAATTTCTAAATTTTACTGAAGTCTTATTTAAATTAAATGAGTTCATGTGGGCTTTCAAATTTTTAAATAACTTTTAAAAAATCAAAATGCATTTTATATTTTAAATTAAATATTAATTGCCAGAGCCTTTTAAAATTCTAATCATCAGTGTGTTAGGATATAAATCTATCAAGCCTCTGTTCATCATCTCTCTCTCGTACGCCTTAGGATTAGCTCTGTATCTTAGTGAAAGATTTTAAAGGTATGCCCAGACGTATCTCTTTATCCAATTTCATATGTGTATATATTTATATGTATATACACATACAAACTGCAGCGATTACAAAGAAAATAGTGATAACTCGTTTCTTTTGAGTTTGAACTTATCAATTGCTTGAGCTCAGAATCCTGTATTTGGGAGGTCTGAACTCAAAATTTTGACATTTATGTGGTTGGTATTCTTAACTGTGATTAGTTTTATTTAAGAGTAAGTTTTCTTTGAGTGTCAGCATGCCAGTTCAGTATTGATCAGTGGCTTTATTGCAGTTTTAAAGATTCTAAAGTTGTTTAGATTGCAAGAGAAATTGACATTACCAACATTTGAGTTTCGGATTTCGGTTAGTTTTCTCAAGGATTTTTTATTTGGGGTTTGATTTGATGCTTTAGTTTCAACACCCTAATTTTTACAATTATTTTGAGGTCTCCCAAATGGTAAATTGGTAGCTCTTTCTGTCTTGATGTTGGTTTTTATTGTGGGTTACACATTTGCCTAGTGAATTAGAATCCACTTTATTTGGAATTTGTGATTTTTTTTTCATTGTTGTTTAATTTAAAGTGGCACTTAAACTCGGAACAGTGAGGATATTGGATACTATTTGATGAGTGATTTACCTGGGGCATTGGTATTCATTTCCTTTGCTTAAACATTTGCAATCAAAATTTGTCTAGAATTACCAGTGGAAGAGTTTCTGTTCAGTTTTTCCCCTTCATGAAATTTGGGAAACTTAATGAGAAATTTGATAGTGAAAGCTTAATGAGAAATTCTATTTTTTTTTTGTTTTTGTGGCATCTCTTGTTGAATGTATGTGTAAGTTTCCTTGTCAACGGTGTGATTTTGATATCAACATATTCTGAATTCGAGGAAATTTGTTGTTGTGAGAAGTCCAGGAACATTGGGATTTTCTAGTACTAATTTGAAAGGATAAAGCCAAAATAAATTGGAAAGTTTTGTTCTTGATGCGGTGGAAACTATCAATGAAGATTAGGATTTTCATATATTATCACTCCGTCCCAAATTAATTGCACAATTTTGACCATTTTAAGTCAAATTGACTCTTTTTAGAATTAATAATTAAGCATATATAAATATATTTCTAAAATTATAAAAATTGGAATTAGTAATAAATTGTATATACTTTCTTTTGGTTATAATCTTTTCATCTATATTTTTGCAAAAATAATAAAAAAATTAGTTTTAAAAATAGTCAATTTGACTTAAAATGGTCAAAAATTGTGCAATTAATTTGGGACGGAGGGAGTATAATTTATGGAGTGTTAGTTTATTTGATGTATTTTTATTTCTTATTTAGGGAAACCTAGTAGTTTTCGATTTAGTATTATATTAGAACGTTATCTAATCCCAACGTTTGTGTTAGTACGTTAAACTAACCAAGTTCCCGCTGCGTCATTTCTCTTAACTAGCAATGGATCGTGTTGATGAATTTTATCGTGAACAAATAGCAGCACTCTGGAGAGTACCATGCCAAATTGAAGAGGTAATAAAAGTCGATCTGATAATTTTGTCAAAATCTCGAATTTACCCAAAACATTTTCCAATTGTTAGCAATTATTTGTTTTCTTGGATTTCTCAGGGTTTGTACTTGGGTTCCGTAGGAGCTGCAAAAAATAAAATTGATTTGATTAGCTTCAATGTCACACATATATTGACCGTGTCCAATTCATTGCCATCGGCTTATCCAAATGATTTCAAATACAAGATTGTTGATGGTAGGAAATTTTTAACTTCAATTCATCCAGTGTTTCATTGAAACTGAAATCTTGTTAGGCTTCAGAGTTTAGACTTCCTTGAGTATTTTTTGTGATTTTGTTTTAATAGCAGTTAGTGAGATATTGCGGCAAATGACTTCTTAAAAGTACTAGAAAAAGAAGATTAGATGATGTTAAAGGCAGTCTTTCATGATGTTAGCTTAAAATATAGATAAACATTCTTCATTGAACTGTCTTTCAGTTGCTTTCCCAAGACATGCACGATACCTCCATTCAACCTAATGTTTCCTTAATTCTTTTTGTATGTTTCCGGGTTTTCTTTTATTCCAGTTTTTCCTTTGTCGTAGATGTGCACACACAATGCTATTGATCCTAATGTATCCTTAATCAGTTTCAGTTCTTCCTTCTATGTTTGACAGTTTTGAGTATAGCTTGTTTTGCTTTTATTGCAGTATTGTGATTCAGTGATTATCGTTTTTACGACCCATTTAGAGTTCTAATTTTGTAAATCAACTAACTTTGGAATTAGAACATTTGATATTTATGATTGTTGAATATTTCTTTTAGTTTCTAATGAAGTCCTTTTCTTTTGTTGGTTGAGGTAGTCCTGGATCAAGATAACATAAATATAGCACAATACTTTGATGATTGTTTTGACTTTATTGATGAAGCTAAAAGAACAGGTGGTGTGTTAGTTCATTGCTTTATGGGAAGATCCAGAAGGTGAGACAGTACCTTGTTGCCCTTGTACTTAGCTTTTTAAAGTTTTTATTCTTAAATCTGGTTAAGAAATTTTATAGATTAGGGTTCTGCTCTTTCTTTTTTGATCTCGAGGATTGAGTTTAGTAAAAGATCGTAACTATCTGCACAGTTCATCTAGGTTTTATCCTAGATCAAAGCTTAAATTAGTGCTATTTTTCTGATATTGCATATCTTTGTTTTTCATTCTTCTTTATTTTCAGGGGATAAAAATAATAAAAATGAAATTGAGTCTTTCATCTTCAGTTCAGGTTTCATCTTCAGTTCATTTATGTGAATACTTTGGGTCTTTTTCTTACTAGGGTCACCAATTATATCCAGAAGTTTTGGCGTCTTAGAATGAAAATGATGTTGTTGAGTTGATCTTTTAATTGACCACTTCTTTAATTGTGGGTTTAACTACTCCTTTGGATTCCGCAAAATAATTATCATGTTTACCAAAGCAATATTAGTGCAAATAGACTACACCACTTCAAAAGGTCGAGGTTAACTTGTGAACGCACCATTTGGTCAGTTTGTTTTGCATTTTATGGGAGGGGCATACTTAGGAACTAAGTTGATAAAATTTTAATTCTTAAACTATGCTCCACGTTGACCATAACCCTCAAAATGTGGGTGGAGTGTTGGACAGCACGTGTAAGCTTTGCTTCGGAAGAACTTTCTTGCATTTATTAATTTCTGTATACTCAGTAGTCAATCATTTGGTGCAATCTAAGCTTACTTAGTTTAGTTGCTTGATAATTCAGTGCCACGGTTGTTGTTGCTTACCTGATGAAGAAGAAGGGTATGAGCTTATTTGAGGCTTTGGAACATGTG
The DNA here is from genome assembly GCA_034770075.1 of Aralia elata. Taxonomy (NCBI): domain Eukaryota; kingdom Viridiplantae; phylum Streptophyta; class Magnoliopsida; order Apiales; family Araliaceae; genus Aralia; species Aralia elata. The sequence goes on from CM068384.1 coordinate 23,225,383, forward strand.
AAGAGTAAACGACCAACTGCATCTCCTAACCCTGGTTTTTTATTCCAGCTACAAAACTTTGAGAAATCTCTTTGAGGTACATAATATTTGGCTACATATTTGAGTTACCTGATTGATTTTGATTTTACCCTTCTGTCCATATTTTCACATTCTTCCAATTTTCACATTCTGAAAATGTTGATGTGGAAATTTAGTTATAATCTAGAGAATGTTGCCATTGACATTCTTTATCATTCAAAATGTTCCTTAATGAAATCTTGTGAACAAACTGGTCTAGGAAGTCAAGTTTGGGTTGTTTTAGAAACTCAGATAAGTGACAAGTGACTCAGACTTCAGAAAATATTGCCTCATTGTTACAATTGATTGAGATGTGATCTCTAATCCTTTTGACAAGAAGTAAGAAGCAAGCTAGTGTCTTAGAGAGCAGATCCTATAGTTGACTTGAGGAGGGTTATATTTCTTTGGTTGGGCGTCACCTCATGGTGTAAAAGAAGATACTCGGGCTTTTGCAAGGATTAAGGAGGGGATAGGACTATTTAGTCCTTTAAAAGTTTAATCCCATGGTTGTTTCAAATTTGTACCATGTACTAGTAGTCCTAGTCCATGTTTGTTTCAAATTTGTACCATGTACTAGTAGTCCTAGGATAGTACTATCTCCTTTTCAAATTATAAGATCATTATTGACTTTTGAAAGTCAATTTGAGATACGTTCAAACTCAAAATTGAGATGATCAATTGAAAATTTTGAAGTAATAAATTTTACAATAAAGAGTATCTTTTTAGATAGTTTACAATAGTCATAATTGTATTTACTAAAATTGAAGAAATTTATGTCAATTTTAAATTTGAAAATATTTTAAGTTAACTTTAAAAAAATCAATAATACTCGTATTTTGGACCGGAGGGAATATAATAGTAATAACACATAATAGGAGTATTTAATCCTGTCTTCCCCTAGATATTAAATTATCCCTCACTTAAATGACCTTAGCATTAAAACTATTCGGACAAAATACCCTTAAATTAGCTATCCCATATATAATCCCCACTCCATGTCCCCGTTAAACAAACAAATGACTATAGTCCATGAGATTGTAATTCCTTGAAAATAGTCCTTACAAACAAACATAGCCTTGGGACATAGGGCTGGTCCAAACAATGAGTTTGAGGGTTTTAAGGTAGGAAGACATTAGTGAAGATGGTTTCTCTTGAAATGAATTCCTTCCACAATTGTAGAAACCAAATGTCTTTGTATCTTATGCTAATAATTCCATAACAAAGCTATATCTACTAGTTCTATTCATTGGCTACAAGTAGCTTGAACCTTGATGTCAACTTATGTGTGTTTGTAAATAGAGTTAAAATTTGATACACTGACAGAGTATAAACGATCGGTGTTAAGATTATGACACATTTATTAAAATAAGAGTAATTTTGTCAAACACACCTACTTCATTAATAGTTTGTCATAATACTAACACCGCTTGTGTATACACTGTCAGTGTATTAAACTTTAATTCTTGCAAGTATATGCTAGAATGTTGTTTAATGGTCTACTTGTTTCCTCTAACAAACAACTCTTTTTTTCTTTTTCTTTTTTCATTATTATTATTATTATTATTATTATTATTATTATTATTATTATTGTTACTAGTTGATTCTTGATGAATTTCTTTCATTTTATTTTGTTTTTGCAGAAAACAGCTAAGCTAACAAGTATTTACAGCGTCAGAGTCGGGCTATTCTTTCTTCAGTTAACAAACAAAAAGACACATTAGGTAAAATGTTGACATATTTTCGACTAGAATGATGACTCTTTTTTTTACACACTCTTGTCCCACGTATCACATAGTAGGTATTCCCTCCGTCCCAAATTAATTGCATTTTTAGGACTTTTTAAAGTCAAATTGACTATTTTTAAAACTAATCTTTTTACTATTTTTGCTAACATATATGTGAAAATACTATAACCAAAAGAAAGTATATACAATTTATTACTAATTTCATTTTTTATAATTTTAGAAATATATTTATATATGCTTAATTATTAATTTTAAAAATAGTCAATTTGACTTTAAAAAGTTCTAGAAAAGCAATTAATTTGAGACGGAGGGAGTATTTAATATCGACATAAATGTGTGGTTGTACATAACAGCACTCTGGAAACAATGTTAAAAAATATACCCCTAAATATTATAACTAAATTAGCTTCTTCTTTTTTTCTCCTTTTTTATTATTATAAAAGGAAGACAATTAAAGATTGAAACTCATTGTTCCATCAAATATGGCCTCCTCCTCCTCTTTTATGAGACTTATTTCAGTTCTCTTCATATTTATTGGTGTCATTTACATGATGCAGTTGCTTCTGGTTACTGAAGGCTTGTGCTCTATATTCTTTTAACATAATGCGATATTTATATAATTATTCATTAGTTTAGGGAATTAATTAATTAAGCATATACTTCCTACTTTAACTTTTCGTTTCACAAAAAAAAGTCCCACTTAACTTTGATTATAGTTAATTTGCGAAATTCTAAAGTTCAGTTGTGATGTAAATTTATTTTAATTTTTGAAATAACGATTTGTTAATTAGTAAATATTTTAAGTAATTTATAATTTTAATTTTAAATAAATTCACATTAATTTTAAATGCAGAGTTTTCATAAATTAACAAAGAAAAAAAAATCAAATAAGACTCTTTTTATGAAATGGATGAAGTATATAACTGAGGGGTAGATTGGTATTTAAAATTTCTCCCTCAAATTTTCAGTTAACCTTCACTACTGATCCTTTACATTTTTATTTTTTATTTTTGGATTAATTTTTATTTTATTATTTGGTCTTTTGGGATTGTCAACTCCACATACTTTGTTCACTATTTTGCATTTTATTTTTATTTTCATCAAAATGTGATGATGTTCACATTGAAAGAAGGCAGTACAAACTTATTTCCCCTCCAGAACCGGGGCAACTTAGCATATGCCGGCCTGTGCCTCCAGCTCCTCCATTTATAGGGCCCACGGAGCACGCGTTACCTTAAAAAAATTTATTTTTCTTAGTCTATAAAATTTTGGCATTTTTTTTATACTTTAAGTCATCCAAAATCTATGGAAAATAATATACATAATATTCTTTGAAAAAATAAAAGAAATACTTTATCTGTTTCAAATATAAGAGTTATCTATTCATTTTTCAATCAATTTTAAAAATTACCAAATTCATAAATATATCACTTTTCTAATTTTTTTGGTATCACTATAACTTAATTACGGTGATACGAATTTATTTAAAATTAAAAGTAACAAATATGATAATTAATAGTATTTTTTAGTTAATTTATATCGATTATACATAATTGTTTTGAACTAAAATTTAAGTTGTATATAATATATATGTTTTGTACATAAGTTTGATTTGATCCTAACATCTTGATCAGCGTCATCTTCATGATGCAATGAGTTTGACTATTATAGATAAATTTACATTTGAACTTGTTTGTTCTTTCCAAGAAAATATGAATTATTATCATTTTCATATGTGAGAACACAATAGCAAGTTTGAATTCATAGGATAACACGTGAAAGTCCTAAAATAAAATTCTAAGGTGAATGGAATTAGCTTGTTTTCAATGCAATTACTAGTGTTGAAAGGGTTATTTCAATTAATAACGCAAGGGATCTCAAATGGCATGATATTTAATATTTTAACGATAATTTATGACATAATCAATTACATGAGATATATTTAATTAATATTATAATAACATATCTTTTAAGACAGACCAAAATTTTTAAATCCTAATGCTGCGTTTGGATTGGTGGAATAGGAGGGAGAATGGAATGACTCATTCCTATGGAATGAAAAAAATTGTGTTTGGTTGCGATTGGAATAAAAAAAAATTGTGTTTAGTTCCTTGAGGGAGGGAGAACATATGGAATAACACATTCCAACTAGAATGGAATGAATCATTCCACTCTTCATTCTATTTCTTCAATCCAAACGTAACATTAACATCACCCTATTTCAACGGATTCATAACTTGGACAAAATTTTAAACTTATTAGGACATAGATTGTAGACAACCACAAAAATAAAAAATAAAAGAAATAAAAATAGAGTGAAAAAGGAAGCCACTAGCTAATTTTCTTGTTGACTATGTATGTATGGATCATTATATATAAGAGAGAGAGAGAGAGAGAGAGAGAGAGAGACAATTAAGGGAGGAAGATAGAAACTCATTCTGCCATCAGATATGGCCTCCTCCTCCTGCTCCTTTTTTGTGAGATATATTTCAATTATCTTCATCTTCATTGGTGTCATTTTCATGATGCAGTTGCTTTTGGTTACTGAAGGTATGTGTTCTATATTCTTTTATCATGATGCAAATTGCAATATAATAAATATAATATAAGTATTTTATAATTCAGGGGAATTAATTAAGCATTTGTATTTTGTAGTTCCTACTTCAACTCTCTGACCCATGTACTGATATAGTAGTTTATAAATGAGGTGTGGATTGGTCAATTCTCCCTCAAATTTTCAATTAATTTCCCCCTAATCTTCACTACTGATCCTTTCCTGTTTTATTTTTTAGTATTTATTTTTATTATCATTATTTTATTATTATAATAGTTTGAGACTTTGGGGGATTGTCAGTTTTACATAACTTTTTTTTTCTTTGGAGATTATATATATATATATATATATATATATATAGAGGCCGTCTCTCCAAGACTAAAAACGCACTGACATATAGCGACGGATAGGTTCGTCGCTATAGGTCATGGCTACACTTACATGACTATGACGGTTATTTATAGCGACGGAACCGTCGCTATAGCCCATGTAAGTGTCGCCATGGCATATATATATATATATATATATATATATATATATATATTACAATTCAATTTTAGGAATACATTTTAATCCAAGTTTAGGGAAATATGGGAAAGGGTTTAGAAGGTTAGGAACAACCTTGGGAAATTTTACCTTAATATGTGGCGATGTTGATTCTGACTTTACTTAGAGATAAACTCGAATTTGTGTCGATAAATTCAAGATAATTTGTTCACTGTTTTGCATTTTATTTTATTTTGGTTTTGTTACAAGGGGAAGTAAACATAATGATTTGTTTAAGAGTTGGATCATTTAAATTTTTGCAGATCAAAATGTAATGATTTTCACATTGAAAAAAGGCGGCCCCAAACATATTTCCACTCCAAAACCAGCGCCACTTCGCAACTATAGAATTATACCTCCACCTGAGAATATATGATATGGGCAGTTCATTTGTTTGGTTATTGTTACTCATTTACTTCCAGTTTATCAATAAAATAAGTTTATGTTTTCCTATGCGAATTGACAGATTGTTAGAATATTCTCTTATAAAAAGAGTACATTTGTCAAGTTCACAAATACTAAAAGAATGATGCATATATAAATATATTTCTAAAATTATAAAAATTGAAATTAGTAATAAATTGTATATACTTTCTTTTGGTTATAATATCTTCACCTATATGTTAACAAAAATAGTAAAAAGATTAGTTTTAAAAATAGTCAATTTGACTTTAAAAAGTCCTAGAAATGCAATTAATTTGGGACAGAGGGAATATTAGTTTAGTAATAGTGAAATAATAATGAAATTACGATGATAGATCTGAAAAAAATGTTTGATTGAATATTCATGATAATATTGGGTCAATATATTTTTTTGCATAAAATGAAAAATAACACTAACAAAAATAAAGTGCCAAGTACCAACAATATTGCTAAGTTTGTCAAGTACCAATATTTTTAGCACGTTATTTTCTTTTTCAGTGCAAACGGTATATAACACAATTGTATCAGTTAATAATTATATATTGATATTGGCATATCGCTCTGAAAATATCATAATACGTACAGGTTGGCCAATGCGATATCATGGCATTCTCAAATTATTTTGGTCATAAAATGTAAATCAGTGGCGAGTGAAATTCAAAAGAATTAAATAATTAAATTCTGACTCCGCCAATGGTCATGAATGATAATATCGATTCAATAAATATTTTATTCACTTAAAATTGATATATCTTGGCACAATTTTGAATATTTTTAAAAGCGTGTGATACAATGGTGACAGTCATTAAAGAAGATAGTGGGAATTGAAGATATTATTCTTCTCAAACTAACGTGTATGTAAGACTTTGTTTATTGGAATGGTTAAGTTTGAAGTCCGCTCATTACTCATTAGGCCGGTTCAAGTTTTTCCTGCATAAGAATCGGTCATAAGGTAACTCTGAAAAATAATTTCGAAACGGGTCGAACAGTATATTGTTTAAATTCTATTCGAAATTATTTTATGGTATTCGGATCCGTACTCGAATTCAAATATAACTTTGCAATCTTTGCTCATATTCAAATTCGACTCGTTTAATTGTACTCAAGTTGGACACAGCTCGACTCGTTTTTTAGTCGAGCTACTTGCGAGCATTTGAGACATACACGAATTAAAACTGGATCATTTATATTATGATAATGTAGATAAAATAAACTTAGTTAACTATTTAAAATAATTTATATTTGAACTCTTCATACTAGATCTCGAGACTTATACAAAAATTAATGAGATGATATTATCACTCTTGAATCAATTGATAGACATATACAAAAAATATATATATCCCTTCCACTTCTCAAAGTATATGAAGAATTTAATTGCTAAATATTATATATTAACTAAATCGAGTATACTCAGTGTTGTATAGGAGTAAAGATCAAGGAACTTGTATCGAGTATGGATCAATAAGATAAGAAAATTCGATACTCTAAATGAGCAAACAATAGGCAGCTCATATTCGACTCGTATAAATGTCCGAGTATTAAAATTGATTCGAATTCAACTTGTTTAAGTATCGAATTTGAGTCTCATTTGAATTTTTTGAGTCAATCTCGAACTAAGTTTTAAACCACTCGAGTTTAATTTCAGCCCTAGCTCTGACCAAAATAAGCTCAAGTCCGATTGATATATAATAAATAAAATATGGAGTATAATATAAAAGTATTAATTTTTGGTGAGTCGATGGCCAATCGTTTTAGCAATTCGGCACCCAACTAATCGTTTATAAAACGATGAATTATTTACAGTATGTATTTTATATATAAATAAATAATATATATTATTTATTTTTCAATTCGCAAGCACACTAAACATTATGTAAAAAAAATAAAAAATTAATCCACAAGCATCTTAAATATAATTAACACTACATTAGTGCATTACAATTCATAGACTCAAAACATATAATCTTAATATTTATATATCATACAAATATAATATAATATTAATATTTATTTATCATACATATATAATATAAAATTAATATTTATTTATCATGCATATAATATAATATTAATATAAACTATGTGATGTAATTTACCGTATATGAAATATATATAGGGAATTAATATTTTTATAAGTGAAAGTGTTAGTTCCACAAAATATTCTCTCATATGAGGGTGGGTCCCACTTTCTATTTATGTGAGAAAGAGCTTATGAAATTATCAAATTTACTCGTAGAAATATTAATTCCCTATATATTATACTTACTACCATGGTAATTAAACCCGAACCGGACCGCCGACCGGTAAAAATTAGAACCGGTTGGCACTCCGATCTGGTTTGAGAAAAAAATCGTTTTTTTTCAAAACCCGGTCAAACCCCTCGGTGACCCGGCGGTTGGACCGGTCGACCAGTGACCTAGTAACCGAGCCACCAGTTTTATTAATTCCCTACCTCACTTTTTTTTTTTCTAATTTAAGCCTTTGAATTTGATTGAATGTATCATTGATTGAGTTTTGAGTTATGATCATGATTTAATATTTTTCTTTCCGTATAGATTTAGTATTTATTTGAATTATATAAAGTAAACATTGTACAAATAGATTTAGTTTTTTTTTTATCGAATTTGATTGAATGTACCCTAGAGATATTTATGTTTATTTGTGCTTGATTTTATCACTTTTGAGTTTTGAGTTTTGAGTTATGATCATGATTTAATATCTTTTTTATATAAATTTAGTATTTATTTGAATTGTATAAAGTAAACATTGTAAAAATAGGTTTAATTTTTTTTTTGTACATAAATTGATTAATTTTAAATATTTACTAAATATTATATATAATATATAATAATAATTAATATATTTAATTATTTATTATTTATTACATATTAATGACGTTATTGGGTCAATAACGGTTCGACCACTGATTGGACTAGTGACCCATTCACTCGGTACCTCTTTCGGTTCGATGACTGGTCGGAGTTTAAAAACATTGCTTACTACATTAGTAGTACACATATGTATAGTATTGTTATGTATGTTGAGTGCTTTGTTTGCTTACAGAGAGAGTCAAAGTCCATTCATGAGTCAAAGTTCTTAGTCATTGTCATCAACAACATAACATGTGTTATGTATGATGTAATTAGTGTAGTGTAAGCCACCTAATATATGCATAAAGCCATAGACCATTTAACTTGGTGTTTGATTGCATCTTAATACATCTTAAAAGTCAACCTCTTAATGTATTTTAACAGCTCATATCTTTGTATTAAGAGGTCTTCTGAATAGTTAAGATACAAATATGAGTCTAAAGTATTCAGAGAACCTCTTAATACAAAGATATGAGTTCTTAAGATGCACTAAGAGGTGGGTTATTAAGATGCATTAAGAAGCAATCAAACACCTTGGTTAGTGACTATTGACTCTTGTAAGGAATAAGTACATAAATTATAATATAGATTATATATACTTTCAGATACATGTAGAGAGTTCTGTTGCAAAACAAAACCAAAAAAATAGCAGATGAAAGAGAAAATTTAGGTGATAACAAATCGAAGAGAGACGCGATCGAATATCAAGGAGAAAGACATCAGAAGAGAAGATGAACAAATAACTGAACCACTATTTTCTGCTCCTCCTTTCTTTTTTATTTTTCATTGATTTTCTCACAATGATACAGTACGCCTTTCGTCCAAGGCAACATCTAATCGTCTTGGTTTGACAACTTAGGGAATAACGTGCTTGCCTTTGAGCCATTCACCAAGTCTCACTCTCGACTAGTTCTTTTCACACCGTGTGAACGCTTAGTCGTCGCCTAGTCAACAACTCGATAACCATGAATAACACATGAAAGCCCTAAAATAAAATTATAACGTGATGGAATTTGCTTATTTTCAATGCAATTACTAGTGTTGCAAGGGTTATTTCAACTAATAACGTAAGGGGTTTTAAATGAGTCTCAAATGACACGATATTGAATATTTTAACGATAATTTATGACATAATCAATCATATGAGATCTACTCAACTAATATTATGGTAACATATCATTTAAGATGGACCAAAATTTTTAAACCCCTAGCATCACCCTATTTCAATGGGTTCACAACTTGGACAAAAAATTAAACTGTTACGACATAGATTGCAGAAAACAAAAATAAAAAATAAAAAAAAATAAAAATAGAGTGTAAAAGGAAGCCACTAGCTAATTTACCATATGGATAAGTCTTGTCGACTATGTATGTATGGATCATTGTATATAAGAGAGAGACAATTAAGGGAGGAAGATAGAAACTCATTCTGCTATCAAATATGGCCTCCTCCTCCTCCTCCCCCTTTTTTTTGAGATATATTTCAATTATCTTCATCTTCATTGGTGTCATTTTCATGATGCAGTTGCTTTTGGTTACTGAAGGTATCTGTTCTATATTCTTTTATCATGATGCAAATTGCAATATAATAAAAATAATATAAGTATTTTATAATTCAGGGGAATTAATTAAGCATTTGTATTTTGTATTTCCTACTTCAACTCTCTGACCCATGTACTGATATAGTAGTTTATAAAGGAGGTGTGGATTGGTCAATTCTCCCTCAAATTTTCAATTAATTTCCCCCAAATCTTCACTACTGATCCTTTGCTGTTTTATTTTTTAGTATTTATTATTATTATTATTATTATTATTATTATTTTATTATAATAGTTTGGGACTTTGGGGGATTGTCAGGTTTACCTATGGCGACGGTATTACCGTCGGCATAACCCAAAAAACCGTCATCATAGCTCTACTATGTAGTGCACAGCTGTGCACCTACATATTGCCCAAAATATATATATATATATATATATATATATATATATACATATACATATATTATTACAATTCAATTTTAGTGATATATTTTAACCCAAGTTTAGGGGAATATAGGAAATGGTTTAGAAGGTTAGGAATAACCTTGGGAAATTTTACCTTAATATGTAACGATGTTGATTCTGATTTTGCTTAGAGATAAACTCGAATCTGTGACGATCAATTCAAGATAATTTGTTCACTGTTTTGCATTTTATTTTATTTTGGTTTTGTTACAAGGGGAAGTAAACATAATGATTTGTTTAAGAGTTGGATCATTTAAATTTTTGCAGATCAAAATGTAATGATTTTCACATTGAAAAAAGGCAGCCCCAATCGTATTTCCACTCCAGAACCAGGGCTACCTAGGAAGTACTTTAATATTGAACCTCCACCTGCACCTCCACCTCCACCTGAGAAGATATAATATGGGCATTTCATTTGTTTGGTTATTCTTACTCATTTACTTCCAGTTTATCAATAAAATAAGTTTATGTTTTCCTATACGAATTGACAGATTGTTAGAAATTAGAATGTTCTCTTATAAAAAGAGTACATCTGTCAAGCTCGTAAATATTAAGGATATTTTTCTTGTCTTAAAAGAATGATATATTTTTGTGACACATTTACGTTTAAAAATTATAAATTATTAATTTAGTAATAGTAAAATTATAATAAAATTATGACGATAAATTTAAAAAAAATGTTTGATTGAATATTCGGGATAATATTGGGTCAACATATTTTTTTTTGCATAAAATGAAAAATGACAGTAATGACACTAACAAAAATAAAGTGCCGAGTACCAATATTGCTAAATTTGTCAAGTACCAATATTTTTAGCACGTTATTTTCTTTTTCAGTGCAAACGGTATATAACACAATTGTATCAATTAATAAATTATATATATTGATATCGCTCTGAAAATATCATAATACGTAAAGGTTGGCCAATGGCCAATGCGATATCATGGCATTCTCAAATTGTATTGGTCATAAAATGTAAATCAGTGACGAGTGAAATTCAAAAGAATTAAATAATTAAATTCTGACTCCGCCAATGGTCATGAATGATAATATCGATTCAATATATATATTTTATTTACTTAAAATTGATATATTTGGGCACAGTTTTAAATATTTTTAATTAAAGAAGATATTTGGAATTGAAGATATTATTCTTCTCAAACTAATGTGTATGTAAGACTCTGTTTATTGGAATGGTTAAGTTTGAAGTTCCCTCGTTAGGCCGGTTCAAGTTTTTTATTTTGAATAAGATCGGTCAATAAGTAACTCTGAAAAATGATCACGAGTCGAGTTGAACAATACATTGTTCAAATTCTACTCGAAATTTTTTTAAGATATTCGAATTCGTACTTAAATTCGAATACAAGTTTACAATCTTTGCTCATATTTAAATTCGACTCGTTTAATTGTATTCGACTTGGGCTCGACTCAACTTGTTTTTTAGTCGAACTACTCGCGAGCATTTGAGACATACACGAATCAAAATTGAATCATTTACATTATGATAATATAGATAAAATAAACTTAGTCAACTATTTGAAATAATTTAGATTTGAACTCTTCATACTAGATCTCAAGGCTAGTAAAAAAATTAATAAAATGATATTATCACTCTTAAATCAATTGGTGTATACAGAAAACATATAAATCCCTTCCATTTCTCAAAGTATATGGAGAATTTAATTGCTAAATAATATATATTAACTAAATCGAGTATACTCAATACTGTATAGGAATAGAGATCAAAGAACTTGTATCGGTAAGAAAAATTCAATACTCTAAATGAGCGAACAGAAGATGGCTCATATTTGACTCGTATAAGTGTCCGAGTATTAAAATAGATTCAAATTCGACTCGTTTAAGTATTGAATCCGAGTCTTGCTCGAATTTTTCAAATCTATCTCGAACCAAGTTTTAAACCACTCGTTCAACCTTAGCTCTGGTCAAAATAAGCTCAAGTCTAATTGGTATATAATAAATAAAACATGGAGTATAATATAAAAGTATTAGTTTTTGTATGATGTAAGTTTAATTATTATGCTCGTATTACCTAATAGCATTTTGAAAATTTTTATTGACGGTGAAATTTATAGTAACTACTTTCAAAAGTGTACTTGATAAGATTATTGAGTGACATAATATCTCACAAATCACACACCACGAATAATTTCATAATGCTTATATTTGATTCAAATTAGAAAAAGTGAAACGAGAAAGGAAAATTTTATTCATCCTACTATGTCTATTTATCAAATTGGTACAAATGATCATATAAAATATGAGTTTCTTCAACTTTTCTTATTCATGTTTTTTTATTAAGAAACTTTTAAAGTTTAATATTTTTGGGTGGACTGACCCAAAATTAGAAATCTGTTATCAGCTTTATGATAAGTTTGGGCTTAATCATCTGAGGCCCGCATGAATTGGACTTAGTATTGAGCCCTTGAGCAAATCAATTCTAGAACAGGCTGCTGCAGTTAAAGGCAAGCCGGAAACCAACTCATACAGCTTGATTGACAGGCTTATACAGCTATACTATCATTAGGTGTCTAATAAGGTTAATTGACAGCTTCCAAAATTGTACCTAAGCTTTGGAACAAAGGAATATCTTGCAACTTCATAAATTCGATTTTTTTTTATTGAGAGTTACGGTTTTTTTTATCGGAAGTTATGTGAATAGTTATAATTAGTAATATTTTAACAACGTATTTGATATGATGGATCAATCTTATAATTCTATTCAATTCTATATAATGATATACTTGGTAATCGACCAATTGTAATTCGTCAGATAGCTTTTACAATATATAGCGGGACTCCTGAAACAATTTTACAAGTTAGCCAAAAAATTGTTGGAGTAAAATAAAATTGATATAAATTCGATTAAGTTTGAATACAACAATGTCAACAAATGTTACAATAATTATACTTTTTAATTAGTTAATATTAATTATAATATAATTGTTTATATTAAAATTTAAAATTTTTGTACCCGTCCTTTTGTGGCACCAATTTATTGGCGGTCATATTTAGTGTTTTAACCTTTGTCGAAAACCTACTTTTCTTTCTTTATATTTTAAGAACAATACATTTAATAAGACTTTTATATGACTCATTTAGATTTTAATGTGGTCTATATATAACACATTTAAAACTTTATCTTTTTAATAATTACTTTTTGGATCTGCAAGATTTTAAGGGTACCAACAAAAAATGATCCTGTACTTTTTTTTTAATACTAAATTTTAGTAATAAGTATCAGAAATGTATTTTATTTTTAAAAATTTATGTGTAGTCATATTTTTACAATTCTAGTACTTAAAAATTAACAAAAAAAAATAAAAAAAAATTGGACTCTTTTTTTCAATTGGAAATATTTCACATTAATCTCATTATTCTCACTAGAGCAAGTTCCATTTTCTACTTGAAAATTCTTGAGCACATACATTTATGGCATCAAAAAATTACAGGGGTTTTAGGTGTCGGTGGGGGGAGAGATGTTAGGTGGTGGGTCATCCCCTTCAGTCCATTACTTCGCTTGATTCCAAATCCAGCCTGGTTTATACCCATTAAAGTTCGATCATCTTCTACCCAACTAAACGTCATATCCACCGTTCATCTCCTTTCTGTTCTTTTTCCATTCCCACTGAAAGAGATAGTTGATCTAACACTCTCTCTCCTCCATTGCATTTCACCCGAAGAAAAGAAAATTAGGAAGCATAAGAGGGGGCCAAAATCAATTCAATCCCATCACTCTACCGACAATAGATCTGTGAAAAGCAAGGTCTCCAGTAAGTTACATTTTCGTTTTCATTTTCCATTTCTCTCTAAATTTGTTCTGTTTTTCTCTCTTTAAATTATCAGATCCCCAACATTCCTTTGCAGCTGTTTATTGTGTGCTTATCTTTCTGTGTTCGTTTAATCTTCAACAAAACACAACATCCACTTCATAAATTTTGTTAATTTCTGTTGCAGATAAAGAATGGAGGCAAAAATAAAAATGGGTTTGTTTTTGGCAATTGTAATGGTGATTCTAGCTATTGTGAATGGAGATTCTTCTAAAGAAATCTTGGTGAAGACTGTGAAGGGAAATAAAGTTTGTAGTCAAGGCTGGGAATGCAAGGGTTGGTCAAAGTATTGCTGCAACCAAACAATTTCAGATTTGTTTCAGGTTTATCAATTTGAGGAGCTTTTTGCAAAAAGGAATACACCCGTAGCTCATGCGGTTGGTTTCTGGGATTATCAGTCTTTCATTACTGCAGCTGCTGTTTATCAGCCGCTTGGGTTTGGAACCACTGGTGGCAAGCTCATGCAGATGAAGGAAATTGCGGCCTTTCTTGGCCATGTTGGCAGCAAAACCTCATGTAAGTCTAGTTTCTTATTTTTAATTACATTTGGTTGCTGTGACTTGTGAGATTTATGGAAACAGGAAAGTAGAATCTGAACTTTATATTTTAATTTTATTTTGGGTTTGGCTGAGTTGATTATAAGTTGGGTTGTGTTTGTGCTGGTTTTTATATGTAAGATATAAATTGCAGGCGTTTTGGTGGTTTGTTGTAAGATGATTTGACAATACTTGCATTTAGATTGAATTTTTCATTATGATGCATATGAGAAGTTGAGAACAACACTTGTGAATTGATTGAAATATTTTATTATTTAGTTTGATATGTTTTTTGCCTTTTTTTATTTTGATGGATAGTGTAGAAACCTTTATCTCAACTCATAGCTGGTTTGAAGCTGAGATTGAATGAGTGTGTTCCATATTTGGTCCCATTGAGTAGTTTGATGCTAAATCAGGATGAGAAATTGTGGATTTGATTATTTGCTGCTGATTTACTGAACATTGAATTTCAAGATGTTACGATCATCTTATCATCACCCAGTTCTTGACAGAGGGTTTGTCTCCTCGACCTTAATTCAATATTTTTTGCTAAATTTGCTTGATTGAATGTATTCATGTTGATAGGCTTTTGATTTGATTGAATAGATTGTTGTTTTCCATAACTTTGAATTCTCTCTCGTGTCTTGACTGAATTGGTTGGTTATGGAGAGAGGTATACGAGTCTTTAATATGTAGACTTAAAATATTATGTGGACATTGCTGAAATACCTTCTTAATAAACAGTTTTTAGATGACATTTTGTATTTATCTCGAGTTAGATTTGGTTCAAACAAATTACTTATTCATTCCAATAGTTTGAAATTAAGTATAAGGTTCGTATAGATCAGTTTGTACGTTGTACAGAGAAATGATTTATTGGGGTTAAATGTAACCGCTATATAGTACCAATAAAAACTCATTTACTATTCAATCATGTTTATTACTGGAGTTTAGAGTATTTAGTTTGCCGAACATCTTATGTAAGCAAATTGCAAAATTACAGCAATAATGATAAAAATAAATAAATAAATAAAATGCAGGTGGATATGGAGTGGCAACTGGAGGACCGTTGGCATGGGGTTTATGCTACAACAGAGAAATGAGCCCTAGCCAATCATACTGTGATGACTCATACAAATACACATACCCTTGTGCTCCTGGAGCTGAATACTATGGACGTGGAGCTCTGCCTCTTTACTGGTATGTATAATTTTTTCTCATTACTGCTCCAACAATTCTTACCGTTCTGCATCCAGGTCTAATTTGTATTAATCTGTACAAGTTCTGACTTCCATGAATAAGGCATGGTTGACAAGTTTGCACTTTTTTCTTCCTTTTCAAAATATTTATATCCTCTTGGGGTCATGCCCTATGGATGTATTCCGCAATTGCCCTATCCCTGTGAGATAGGGAACTGCATGTGTCACGAAAGACTAGTCGGGTGCTCTAACATGTTCCGACTGCATTTGTTGCTTCAACATGTTACTATTTTAGACGTTATTGTTTTTGTCCTTTACTTCATTATATAATTCTAAGCTCTCTTTTTGTACGTTTTGTTGCACAGGAACGTCAACTATGGTGCTACTGGTGAAGCCCTTAAGGTGGATCTACTGAACCATCCAGAATACATTGAACAGAATGCTACCCTTGCTTTCCAGGCAGCAATTTGGAGGTGGATGACCGAAATCAAGAAGGGGCAGCCTTCATCCCATGATGCCTTCGTCGGCAACTGGAAACCCACCAAGAATGACACTTTAGCCAAGCGAACTCCCGGTTTTGGTGTCACTATGAATATCCTTTACGGGGAAATGGTTTGTGGCCAAGGTGATATTGATGCCATGAACAACATCATCTCCCACTACCAATATTACCTCAACTTGATGGGTGTTGGGGATGCGGCTGGACCCCACGACGTACTCTCCTGCGCAGAGCAGCTTGCTTTTAACCCAGCAACTGCAAAGTCAGATTCTTGAGATTTATCAAGTGCCCAGCCCATCCTTTGGCATGGTTTTTCTGTAGAACCACAAATAAAGAGGCCCAACATGTTGCTGTGACATTGCGCCCAACTATAGTTGTGTGAAGCTCAATTAGTCTGGACAATCATATAAGTTTGTGGAATGATTTATTGCCCTTTCTTGTCAGTTTTATAGATTTTTGAATTCATTTTGTTCCTATAATCTGTGTATTATTGTGTAGTTATGAGATCTTCAGTGTTGTATGAACAACATAATTGTGATATATAAATATATCTTTTGCTACTGTAAAAATGTGCATTTTCATTTATACTAGATCTCCATCATCATCTCTCTGCTTGAAACTAGTTAACCATTCAAGAAAATTTTCTGACGGAGTTCCAGTCCAAGAGAACTGTTGTACTCCTTAAAAACTTCGATTATATTATATTGATGTCTTTTTATTCCCAATAATGGATTTTATCTGTAGATGAATGATGATATAGCATACAGACTAACCTCGTTTATCTCACTCAAAACATGAATTTGGTTTGGTCCCACCCATAGTCATAGGCAAGTAGTTAATGACAATCATACGACCTACACGCTATTTTGATCATGAACTTTAGTCCCAACATAGACATGGCACTCAAAATTAAATTTTGTACATAGAACTGGTGCACAATGAATGGTTTATTTACTACATGTTTATATATCAATAACAAAAAGCTATACAGCAGCAATTAGCAGCTCCCATCAATGCATGCTCCTGCCTTACAACCACTGCTTTGATATATTGCAGGAGCTTGATTAGCTCCTTCAACACAAGATTTTTTTGCTAGGAAAGCTTTAGGTAAAATTGAGAAATGCTTCAAAGCAGAAACATCTACAAAAATTATATAGGAAATTCCAAAAATCCCTACATAACCAGCATATCTATGGTCCTTACATGTATTGATTGAACTAAGAAGTAAGAACCTTCAGTTCTCTGATCGACCATCTTGCCCCAAATTGTTGCAAGGATATTAAGCATAATAACTTCATCCAGTTCTAATTTTTCAGCACGCAAGCTTGCATGTAGTGGAGTATCAACTGCTGCACAAAGAGCGAAAAGCCATGTACAATCATCTTTTGAAAGAGAGATCATAGTCTCCGCCAACTTTATGCATATTTTCAGCATTGAAACTCATGCTACAGAGTCCATTCCTAGAATGGTCGGCAAGGTTGGGCACTTGCCAACATCTCCTTTGGCTATAGTTTTAGGAATACAAAGACAGACAGCAGCAGCATTTTTCATCCATAACTGAGGATTGTATTGAACAATCAATAATAGACTGGCCAGAATCGACTCTAGCAGTTGCCAAATTATCAGATTCTTCAGGGATATTACTTTCAATAATTTGAGGGGAGGAGCAATCTTCTTCGAGACTTTTGAATACTGGTTCCAGTTTGCTAGAAAATTCAGCAGTATAAGCCTCGTGTTGTGATAAAGCCTGTAATACACATTTTAAAATCACAAAGGTTACACGTGAAGACTGAAGAAAATCCCCCATTCTAAAATTTTCACGTTATAATGAAAAAAATAGTATAACTCTTAAATGGACAACATATGCAGTAGGAGAAAAGTTGAGGAAAAGAAGTGCTAAAAGGAAGAAAAGCCATGAGCAAAATTCTGACTGCAAAGTTTATGGATTTCAAAAAAGAGTAAGATCTTCATCAGTAACTTATCATGTGCTTTCCAGAAACAGAAACATAAGTTTCTAACTTTCTATTAGCAATAAACACACTATAAATTCTTATTCTATTTTGAATTTTTTTTTTTTACTACTCTCAAATCCAATTTCCCATAAATCATTTGGTGAAAGAAAGCCTTTTATATGATATCCTCCCTCCCTTCCAAAATTAGAAATAATTTTTCCTTTTTAGCCCATTCTAGGAAAAGAGAGATAATTCTATTTTCGGACATGATATCCCTAATTTGTCATTACTTTTTTACTATCATTTCTAGCATCACATAATCATTACTAAATTATTAGATAATATAAAGGGTATATTTGGCAACATAAATATATTCTTAAAAGTTGTCGTTTAAGAAATATATATTTAATTTTTTGGAACGTAGGGAGTATATGATTGTTAAATAAGAACTGAGAAGAACCTACCAGCCTCAGCTCAGAGAAATCAGCAAGGAAAGAAATTTCCCACTGTTTCAGTGGTATTAACTGCTCTGCACACGTCGCAATGCCAGGAATCGTGGGCATATAAACAGTGTGTTCGCTTACTTTAGTTTCTTCAATCTTGGCAAACATCACTTTTTGAACCTATTCAGTTTTTTTTTTTTATTAATACGGAGTTTCCGACCCGCGGGTCGGCTAATCTCTCCAGCCCGATACCAGAGCGGTTTGCTACCCGACTTGCGTCGGGGGTACCGTGGCCACAGTAGAGTATTTTTAGTGCCTTCCAAATGTTGCTAGTGGGAGTCGATCCTGAATCGTTCGGATTTACGGTTCTTTCCCAGGGCGGCTTGCACCACTGCGCTAAATGTTGTGGTTGAACCTGTTCAGTTTCCCACCTACGTGAAGATAAGGATAACCCAAGTTACAATGTAATGTTCCTACAGTCATTTTAATCTTATTTAACACACATACAAAAGTCCGTTTAACAAGATAAATTTCAAATCTTGTCAAAATTCATCACAAACAGGGGCGGATCTACTTAGAGGGCAGCATAGGCAGCTGCCTATGCTGACTTTTTTTTTTTTTTTTTTTTTTGCTTTTTTTTTTTTTTTTTTTTGTAAACTCAAGGGGGCAGAATTTATAAATTAGTAAACTCAGGGGGCAGATTAATAAAAAAGTTAAACTTGGTACATCAAAAAAAAAATTCCATTAGTTACAAAAGGCTGATCTATTGTTTGCGGTGAGAATTTCTAGTTGAATTTCAATATTTTTGAGTACATATTTTTAAGGGTTATAGTTTTATGTAACTAAATTAACTCTTATTTTACATATGTAATCATCCAAAAAACATAAAATTATCTAAAAAATTTGGCTCGGGGGCGCAGCCCCCGAACCCCCGCCAAATTAAAATCCGCCCCTGTTGAGAATTATTCCTAGATCCGCCCCTGATCACAAATGTGTAAGAAGCATATAGTTTCCCTGCTTAGCCAGTCAAGGCTTAAATCCCTGAATCATCACCTACAAAGCAGTTTAGTCCTGTAAAATATTATTGCAAGTAAGTCCTTAAAAGTTTAGTTTGTCGCAATTAAAGTCCACTCACCCAATTAATTTTGAAATTGACCGTCATTAATGGCTCATGCTATTCATTTGTGTACTGACCAGGGGCAGACTAGTTCTCGATCAGCTACTGGACGAAGAGCCAATAATTGCAGCCAATTCCACTTATTTTTATAGGTGCAACCAATTTCAAATTAATTGGGCTAAATGGCAAAACATTGAAACAGTCGATGACTTAATTGCAAGAATTTTTTTCATGCGTGAAAGTGTAGTTAAGCCACCAGCTAATAGTAGAGATAAAAAGAACCAAAAAAAGAAAGAAAAGAATTAGCAGATATAGTATGAGAACTTCTAAACATTGTCACAGATGTATAAGGCTTGCTTGTCAGGATGGCTACTTGAATTTTAGGAATACACAAAAACTATGTTACACAATCATGCAGGGCATTTTCGTCCTTTTATATTCGGGCCTACGAAAATATCTCTTACCGCGAAAAATTATCACCAACTCATGCCAGAGGCGGAAGCGGTCAATTGACCCTGGTACGACGCCGGTTTTTTTTAATCTTACATGAAACGACGTCGTTTCATGTAAGTTTAAAAAAAAACCTATCTCTAAGTCACTAACCAGTCTTTCCGCCTCATTTGCGACCAACGAACCGAACGAAGACGGAGCTCTTGCCTCTTAAGCCCCTTCTTCTCTCTCCACGGCTCCACCCCCTGGTTTTGTTCTAGTTTCTGCGGACTGCAATTTATAAATCATCTGGCTCCACTCTCCGGTTACCAGTAAGTTATATTTTCCTTATTTCATCTCATCAACTGTGATTTCTGTTTTTGGTCAATTATTTTTAGAATCTTTGATAGTTTGATTTACAGTGAATTTAACTTATTTAAGTTCTGGTTCACTACTAACTGGGTTTGTATTATTATTGTAATCAAGCTCATAAATTGTTCGTTCTATAAAAGCATATAATCCTTGTACAATATTAATGTTCTAGTTCAAATTGGATTCTAGGATTTCGTATTTGATTCTACCGGGGGATTCATAATTTTGTGCTTTATTATACTCTTCAAGGTACATTACACATTTAAAATTTTACACGTTAATTTTTTTTTTATTATCAGATTAAAGAAATTACAAGTTATCCAAACATTAGATAATTGTAATAGATCAATTAAGAAAATGGCAGTTTATTAGAGACTAACATTAGGGAAAGATAAGATTCTGAATACCAGATTAAGCAGATACATCTACTGGTACTACTAAGTAATTATATTGAACTAACTAAACCATACGAATTTATAATAGGTTTTGCAGAGTGCGTCACATATACTACTAGCACACGGGCAAGAGATGGAGGTTGCTTATCGCACCCGTTTAACGGCGGCTTTGGATGTCACACGCTTTCTTTTGAAGCAAGGTTTGCCTTTTCGTGAACATGATGAGTCATCGACTTCATCAAATAAGGGAAATTTCATTGAGTTTTTTGAGTGGTACACCCTACGAAATAAAGAGGTAGGCAAGGTAGTTAATGAGAATGTTTCTGGAAACAATCAAATGACTTCTCCAAAAATTCAAAAAGAACTAGCAAGTGCTTGTGCCGTGGAAACTACACTTGCCATCATCAATGATATTGGGGATAACATCTTTTCCATTATAGTTGATGAGTCTCGAGATGTTTCAATAAAGGAGCAAATGGGAGTTGTTTTGAGATATGTAAACAACCATGGAGATGTGATTGAAAGGTTTCTTGGTGTGGTACATGTGCCTGACATTTCATCTATTTCTTTGAAGAATGCTATTGATGAATTGTTTGCAAAATATAAATTGTCATTATCGAGATTGAGAGGTCAAGGATATTATGGGGCTTCAAATATGCGAGGCGAGTTCAATGGATTGAAGGCTCTTATTTTAAAAGAAAATCCATATGCAAGGTATATCCATTGTTTTTCTCACCAACTCCAATTAGTTGTTGTTGCTATTGCCAAGAGCAACCGTATTGTGAGTGATTTTTTCCAATATGTTACTATGATTGTGAATGTGGCTGGAGCATCATGTAAAAGGAAAGATAAACTTAGACAACTTGAACATGATAGGATCGTAGAGTGTTTGGAAAAGGGAGAGATAGTTAGTGGTAAAGGAAAAAATCAAGAAACGAGTTTAAGACGGCCAGGAGATACTCGTTGGGGGTCACATTACATAACTATAATCCGTCTTATGTCTATGTGGACTTCCGTATTACAAGTGCTTGAAAATGTGCATGATGATGGTACTTTTGATGATAATAGCGGTATAGCCATAAGTTTGATTGATAAGATGGAGAATTATGAATTTATATTTGTGATGCATTTGATGAAATATTTATTGGGAATCACAAATGATTTGTCACTTGCCTTACAACAAAAAGATCAAAACATTGTACATGTTGTGAGATTGATTGGGGTAATGAAAGCTCGACTACAAGATTTTAGGGAGGCGGAATGGGAGATTTTTTTGAAGGAGGTCAATATTTTTTGCGAGAAGAACATGATCCCAATAATTAATATGGAAGACAACATGAGATCCCGCGGTCGTAGCAGGCGCAATGGACAAATTATTACTAATTTTCATCATTATCGTGTTGAGATTTTTTGTCAGGTATAAGTATAATCTCTATAAATCTTTTTTCATTATTCCTATCCAAGAATTTATCTTTTTTGTTGATTTTTCATTATTACAATGTAGGTTGTTGATTCAGTTGTTCAAGAGATGAACAATCGTTTTTCAGAAGCAAGCACAGAGTTACTTTTATGCATATCATGCCTTGATCCAAGTGATTCGTTCTCTAAATTTGACAAAAATAAGTTACTCCGTCTTGCTGAGCTTTATCCAGAAGATTTCTCAGTGACTGATCGCATGAGACTTGGGGATCAACTTGTTAATTACATTTATGATATGCGATGCGATAATCAATTTTTTGGGATCGAAGATTTGGGAAGTCTTGCTAAGAAGCTGATTGAAACAAGAAGAAATATAACTTTTACATTGGTATATCGATTGATCGAGTTGGCTTTGGTTTTACCAGTTGCGACTGCTACTGTTGAAAGAGTATTCTCTGCGATGAAAATTGTCAAGACTGACTTGCGTAATAAAATGGGAGACGAGTGGATGAATGACAGTCTGATAGTTTATATTGAGAAGAATATTTTTTCAACAATTAAAAACGAAAAAATTTTGAGACGTTTTCAAGCTATGCAGGAGTCGCAGAATACAGTTGTCTCCTCTCAGTCGTATAGCCGAAAGAAGCAGTTCAAGCGTCGATAAATAATTTTTTTTACTGAGAGATTTTGACCCCCTTTAATATGTTCCTGGTTCCGCCACTGCTCATGCGTCATCCATGTTTCCAATAGTATGTCCATTGAGCCCCTTCAAGAAAAATCCATCAGTCTCGCAACAAATTTCTCATGAATCAACATTTATTTAGTATCCTGAAGTACGAAGAGTTAACTTCATACTCTATTTGGGCATGCAACAAATTCCCTGAACATAACATTTTGAATTTATCTGCTCTTCTATTCAATTTAATCAATTATTTGTGCACAGACCATAATGTCCACATTGTTATTATCTAATAGAAAATAGGAACTTTATTCACTCAAGCCCCACTCCCCAGTCAGGGTTAACCATGGCAATAACTCCTTCAAATGGTCCCCTAATGCTTAAGTCGAAACGATCAAACCACCAACCAGCTGTTTTGTTATAAAGACCAAGAGAGCAGAAGATGACCAAAGGATATCTTCAAGAAGAGTCATTCTGGGGTACTTGCACTATAAACCAACCATAAGTCACTAATCCAAAGAGAGTTAAAAGGGGACTCAAACCAGTGATATATGGAGAAGGTGATGAACTAAATCATAAATTAAGTTCGGCTATATTCCCTCCGTTCCACATAAAGATTAAGATTCAAAGTACAGCACCATCTGTACGTAAATTCATCTTAGCGACTGGTGAGTAAGCAAACAAGGAAATGAATGGATTTCTTCAGACATTATCCCACTATGATATGAAAGAACAGATTAAAAATGCCTAGCACATAAGAACAGAAAGGTCCTCAAACATCTAGGAACAATGGCCTTACAAATTACATTTATAAAGAGAAATAGAAAAATTGAGTGATGGATTGATATCTTACACGCCTTAGATACTCTATGTCATCTTGTGCAGGCCTAGAATCAAAATCAGGTGCTCCTGTAACAAAAACAAAATGCAGGTCTCTGAATGCTACTGTACTCTGCAATACTGCCATCATCCTCACTGCATTCTTCCTCTACAACTGTGCAGCCATCTAAATCAGTAGCAATAGAACCATGAGCTGTACCCAAGGGATTCTATTCATTTCATTATCCAGGTTTTCACAACACTCTTCACCTGAAATTTAGGAAAATTTTAGTCAAAGAAGTTCTGCCATTTTCACTCCTGGGGTATCAGCCTGTACTAATTAAATACAAGCAAAAGGATAACATCCACAAATCCGAAGCAATTAGGGTTAAAAGAAAGAGCATCTCCATACAATAAAGCGCCACCAAGAATTTTAGGATTGAATCTCATTAAAACTTCACTTTATCACATTACAACTGAACACATATGTGACCTCTTCCTAATTACAGTGTGTCTACTATCTATTCATTTACAATTGCTATGTATCTATGGTGGCTTGATCAACCATATGTACTTCTCAAGTAAGAATCCATACAACAAACAGCAAAAATATGAATGTACAGGGACTTTATACAGGTATGAAACATCTGAGTTATCATATGTCTAGGTACACGTGTCCTGAACTATCATATGCCTATGCACACAAATCAAGGAACGCTGCACTGAATGTCTGTTCCAGATAGCTTTAGGCCATTCTTCAATGCACAAAGATATTCTGATGGTTCTCTCTTCAATTTGCAGCCACCGCACCTGTGCACACAGAAATTGAACCCATCAGTGACACAATTAGGACACAAACATACAAGAGAAAAGGAATTTTTACCTTGTGTTTTTTTCCCAATACCGAAAGGCATATTATTAAATAGTATATAGACTCAATAAGTTTTTGCAAAATTTTAATAAAAAATGATGATTCACCACCCAGCCAAAGGAAAAGACTATGATTAGGACCAGTGTCTCAGAATGAAGCTAGAAAGCCTGAGTGGCCACCGCAAAGAAGACAGAAGAATTAAAATAAATGAATAACAAAGATGGGATAAAAAAAATAGTGTTATATTTCTAATGATCACTAAACATCTAAGACAACTGATTAATATTCAAGAGAAAATGACAATACCTGAGTTATACCAAAAACAGAAGAAGAGTGAGCACAAGCCCAGTTAAGAAATGTCACTACGAAAGAAATTTTGTAGCCAAAAATAAATTTTGGCTAGGGAAACAACCAACCATGTAACCAGAATGAACCTTAGGCATAGAAAATCACTCATATAAGAACACCGATATAATGTGGGAAATGTTAACAGTAAACTGGAATGTAGTCTACATTTCTTCCTTTTCTGTAGCACAGTTGGTGGGTGTAGAGAGGGGTATGTGGAGAGAGGGGGTATCACAAGTGTTTTGAAGACACTGATATCATGATAATAAGCATAGACACCAGCCACGCGATTTTAAATTAAAGTAACAAACACTAGTACTTCTACTCAATCTAAACCAAAAGGAGAAGGTCACAAGTAAGGTTACAAATAAAAGCTTTACGTACTCATCTTGGAGTGGGCTTACAACTTAGATGCAATGGAGTGTGCTTCACAAACTCCCTCCATATTAAATTTAAAAAAGACTTATAGGCAACTATAAGACTTCTTCAACTGTCGAAAGAAATTTAGTAGTCCAAACTTAAAAGGCGAAGCTTGCTGTGAGTAGTCCATTGAGGAAGCCCTCACGGACTTCTCTTTGTTTCAGTCCAGGGATATGCTCTTATTATTAAATCCAATAAGTCATTACATGAGCTTTCAGTTTCCCTCTTTGGGCGGCACTTGGCCTGTAACTTACACAAGAAACAGAACTAGATTGAACTTTAGGAGTAAAATGTTGTCTAACAGATTTCTTTACTGACTAAAAGATTCAAAACTTAATAAGTTGGAAAAACTTTCCGGATTTCCATTCAAAAAGCAGCAAATACCTGGTAGCAAAAATGAATTAATAACTAAATTCAATTCAAGGTTCAAAAGCAAAGAAAAAGTACTACAGAATCAATAAAATAATCAACCCAACCAAAAAAAGAAAAGAAGAGGAAAACATAAGAACAGAAACAAGTCCGAAAACTACCACCCGATACCCCTTTTCGGTTTATCCAATAATAGAAATAGCAGAAGAGTAAACAGACCTTCTACAAACCTTCCAACAAGACATGTCGAGTAACACTTGTACCCCAAGAGAAAAACTAGAAATATTTAACATCCTAAATCTGAGGCTCGCACACTCTAAAGATGCACAGAAAGCACACAGAAAAATCTAATCATTCTTAACACATCCTATCAGTAAAACTTACTAGACTGTAAAATCTTCACACACTGCTAAAAGTCCAAAGTGACATCTCAAGGCTTAAATTGTTAATTCAACCAGAACAAGATCCTAACACTATTCCTCCTAAAAACAATGATTTAACAAATATAATAATCATGGAAAGAAATCAAATAGAAATATTTTTAAATTGACATATATCTAGCAGTCTTTCATGGTAATTCCAAAAGAAAAGACTAAACAAAAAACAACCAATTAAGCAGGGATTCCATAATGAATATCAAAAAAAATATGTAAATAAGTACCAAGAATTTCATGGGCAGCAGTCCTCTGCTTGAAATTCAATCGAGGATCAAAGTTCAATCCAGCATGCTTCTTCTGATGAAAATTACAGTCAACTAGGCTATCATACTCCCTTGTCACAACAGGCCCAAGTCCATAGTATATCTCATCCCACTTCTTCTTCTGATCTTCCTCATTGGCAAACCTTAGAGCCTCCATCTCCTTCCTTGAGTAAGGAAACTTGGTTCCAGCACTTTTCTTTTCACACCCATTTTCAGATTGAGATTCTACCATGTCGGTTGTTAAATCCTTCCCATTCTCGGTTATTCTTGCACACTTGTTCTGGCCTTTTATCCTTTTCATCTTCTTTCCATTACTTTTTTGATAGTCAGCAAAACCCATAAATCCTTTCTCATTTCCAAAACAATTTTCAACTCCACAAGCAGTTTCAATCAGTTCTATATCTTCATCAGTCTCTTGATTTTTCACACTTTCAGCAAAACCCATAAATTTTCTCTCTTTTCCCCTGCCATTTCCAATTGAAGCAGTTTCAATCAGTGATGCATCTTCACCAGTTTCTTTCTTCTCCACATTTTCAGCAAATCCCAAAATTCCTTTCTCATTTACACGGCCACTTCCAATTGAAGCAGTCCTGATCAGTCCTGAATCTCCAACAACTTCTTGCCTTTTCAAATTTTCAACAAAACCCGTAATTCTTTTCCCATTTCCACGGTCATTTCGAATTGAATCAGTCCTCATCAGTTCCTTATCTCTACCCATTTCTTGCTTATTCATAATTTCAGCAAAACCCATAATTCTTTTCTCCTTTCCGCAGCCATTTCCAGTTGCAGCTGTCCTCATCAGTGCTATATCTCCACCAAATTCTTGCTTTTTCATATTTTCAGCAAAACCCACAAATCTTTTCCCCTTTCCACGGCCATTTCCAATTGCAGCAGTCCTCGTCAGCGCTGTATCTCCACGAACTTCTTTCCTTTTCGCATTTTCTACGAAACCCAGAAATATTTTCGCCTTTCCACGGCCATTACCAATTGAAGTAGTTTCAATTAGTGCTGTATCGTCAATTAAGTCGATCTTCATTACGCATCTTTGGCTATCCTGAGTTAAGTCATTCCGTCCATTACGTGTACTGGATTTCGTTGCCATCAGCTTGCTTGCCTTATGTGGCTGAAACAATGGGAGTTTTAAGTATTCAAGAATCAAGAATGAGGAGACGAGAATGAGAAAATGAGAGAGATTGCGCGCTCAGAATACAAGACCTTGCCTCAATTTTCTTCTACGGCTCTTTTAAAGAGACAGTATTCGATCATAAAATGTAATGCCAAACGGAGGTCTGACGAATTTGTGTCGTATTTTTTATTTTTTTTCTCGTCTTTATAAATTTAATCATCTTATTACGTTGTCCTTTTTAACTTAAATTTTTAATATTTTTTTATTTAATTCTTTAAATTTTATAAAAATTTTATTTTATCTCCACATAATTTGTGCTCTTGTCATCGGGTGCTAGAAATTTCTTGGAATAAGGTCTTGTTCAGGACCAACTTATAAGTTGTTTTTCACTATTAAGGTATTTGGCAACTACTTATTTTTTGACTTATAAGTTGAGTTTTAAGTCAAAAAAAAAGTAATTATTTGTGACTTATTTTAAAATGACTTATAAGTTATTTTAAAATAAGTTAGTTTGACCAAATATAATGTATATTTTGTCTCTCTTTTTATTAATTTTCTTTTTAGTAATCTTTACATTATTTAAACTTATAAGTCATTATGAGCCGAACACCTTCATAACTTGTTTTAACTTAATTTTTGACTTATAAGTCAAATTGATGTCGAACGCTTTTACTTATAAATCACAACTTAAAACAACTTATATGTCAACTTATATTTTAACTTATAAGTCATTTTAAAATACACGAACAGGCTCTAAGTAGGTCGACTACCTAATATAAATAATAACTCGAGTTGATTTGTTATATTTTAAAATTTAAATTTTGGTGCGAATTTCTTTCATTTTTAAAATGAATTTATACTTCATATATATTTTTAAGTAGCTTATAATATTAACTATAATCAAATAAATTCATGCCAAATTTAAATTTTAAGTTTTCAAATTGACTACAAAAAAGTTATACCCGACTCTTAATGTGCAATAAAAGAAGTGATATTTTGTTATTGTCCGCAATCAGCCTATCATGTTTATTATTTTAGAATTTACACATTTAAAAATGAGGACATATGAGTCGAATTTTGACTTGATAAGTTTGAGCTCGCATAAAAATTAAACAAGCAAAGTCGAGCAAATCAAATCAATTTATAAACAAGCCTAAATCTAGTGTTTGAGCTCAACTTGTTTATTTGTAAACTTTATCCAATCGGACGGAGCCGAGTTTTGTTGGAATTGAGTTGAGTTTTTCATTTATAATAAACAAATTATTTATTATTAAACAAGTCGAGTCAAGTTTGAGTCAAACTTAAATAAATCAAATAAACATCACTTGAGAGTCAAGATCAACTCAATTATATTAAAAAAAAATTGTTCGAAATAGATTCGTTAAACGAACTTGAGGTGATTCGAGCTTAATCGAATTAAGTTAAACTTTGTTTACGAATTAGTTTACAACCCTATTTTAAAGATTGTTCTAGCTTTGTTCTCAAATACAAAATTTCAATAATGAATGGCAAGTGTATTTGAATAATAAAAAATCTTTTTATCATCTGTTTGCCTCTTTATTAATTTCTTTTAACAATTTAAAAAATCTAAAATTTAAGAATTCAAAATTAGAGCTTCAAATTTATATGTAGAGACATAGAGAACCCACTTTGCAATCAGATAGACCTACACTAATTATTCAGACCTCCCAATTAAGGACAAAATGATAATATCAACAAATATAATAATCCCAACATGAAGTATTAACTTCTGAAGAATTTGTGACTTATACCCAAGTCCCCACCACTCTAAAAATTAAATACTTCGAGCAAGTGTGTGAGTCAAACTTAAGAAATTCTAATTGCCACTTTGTTTATGTTAATACATACAAAGAATCAAAAACTTCACAATATGAAGAAACAAGGGGCTAGAAACTACAAGATTTGGATCAAAAACTGAAGACAAAGGCTGTCAACTAGCTTGTCCTTTGTCCAACTTTATTTTTCAGGCTCATTTGACATAATGCAGCTGGTTATGTACTTGTTTAATTGTATCAGAAAGGAAATTTTATAAGAAATGAACATGCAAAGGGCTCCCCCAGATTGCCAAAAAATAAATAAAAAAATAAATTTCAAATATGATACATTTTACTAGCGTAAAACTTGGATAAAAAACGGTAGACAGCCAGATTTCATAACAATACCAAGACATTGCAACAGTCATTCACTCAAAGATAAAGCATCCAAGTACATAAAAACATTCCATTCTTTAATCCAATAAGTTCAAACAAGAAAGCCGACACCCTTGACACATTATCACACTTGTTGCTTTTAGGCATCAGCATCTAAACCAGACTTGACAAACCAAACAAGAAAACAGGCAAAGCCACTCCTACACCTCAAATCCCAAATTGAATAAAATGTATCATATATGTATATAAACTGATCAATGAAATCCAGACAACTGTTCAAACTGTGCAGAAGCCGCAGAAATTCCAACAATTGAGTTTACTGCCCCCCTAAACCTCGGGAGGTGGGGCGGCAGCCCTCAGAAGCGGTTGGAGAGCCTTGACAACGATGCTCATATTTGGCCTAAACTCAGCTTCGTACTGCACACACAATGCTGCTACAGCCGCCAGCTGCAAAAGAAAGACACAAAACTCACTTGTTAGCTACTACTGTAAAACATCATTGGTGTATTTGTGTAAGAAAGAGGGAGGGAGTAGAAACCTTTGCAACTGCTTTTGGAGGAAATTCTCCCTTAAGCTTTGGATCTACACACTGTTTAACTTTGTCTTCACTCAGTCTTGGAGTCGCCTAATTACATAATAAATGCAACAGTATCAGGCTATCAGTGTAAAAATTGTGGTAATAATTGTACTTGATAAATAAGGCAAGACAAGATAAAGGCTCACCCAAGTAACAAGACTCTGCTGCCCCCGAGGCATGGTATGATCAACTGGTTTTCTTCCAGTCAAAAGCTCCAGGAGAACAACCCCAAAGCTATACACATCACTTTTCTGTGTCAACTGCCCGGTCATGGCATATCTGTAAAGTTTTCAAGGAAAGCATAAGTGAAAGAAGAAATTTATAGAACAAGATACTGTCAGAGTTCATACGATACATAAAACATATTTCATGATTGCATTGGCATAAAGGCTAGGTAATACAGTCTACTACATTGTGAATTTAAATAATCACTTGGCAAAAACAATAACTGTGACAACTCCTTGGAATTTTTGTCGAAAAGTCAAAAGAGGTAAACCTCAAATTTGGCAAAGAAAATACTTTTCCAAGCTTTTAGTCTAAATTAAATTAAGAGGAAAATTATTTAAACTTTTAAAAAGATATAATCATAATCTAAACCCATAAATGTTTTCTTTATTCAAAAGTTCATTGTCACCACTAGAGTATAAATTCTTTTAGGAAAATAATAACAGTTCCTATTAATTGAATTTTAGTAACACACTAACTAATAGCAAAGATATTGGGATCATGTACATAACATGAGATCAAATATGATTCATAGAGTCCATTTTAACCTGCGTCAAAAACTAGATCTTACGAAATAGTAGGCATACAAACAAATGACATGAGTTTTGAAGGCTTTACTCTGGTGCATGATAACCAAAAGTTCCCAAAACTCGGGTAGAATGAAGGCGAGCAGCCATATCAGGCGCCTGATTTGAAAGGTTAAAATCTGCAATCTTGGCTTTGAAGTCTTCAAATAAAAGCACATTACTGGATCTGATATCTCTGTGTATTACAGAAGGTTGAACCTTCTCATGCAAATATTCCAGCCCCCTTGCCGCATCAACAGCAATTCTTACCCGCTGCATCCAGTCAAGAACAGGACCTGGTTGTGCCCCTTGCACTCCTTTCCTACCTGTAAATGTAGATACAGTTTTTAAAATGTCTTATATAACATAAGAAAACCACAGTTCAACTGAATCCAAGGTCTAACGCAATAAAGTGAAACCATGTTGATTTTTCTTACCATGCAGAATGTCATGTAGAGATCCCATGGTAGCAAACTCATATGCCAACACACGAATATGTCCTTCAACACAGTAACCCAGCAACTCAACAAAATTATCGTGCTTCAGCTTCGAAACCATGGATATCTGAGGGACAAAGACGAACATCCAGTCAGATACCAAAAAATAAATGCATAAAAGAAGCACGGTTGCTTCAAACCAAGCAGACCAATTTAAAAATATGCTTCAGAACTTTAAAACATACCTGAGTCAAAAACTCAACATTTGACTCAGGCTCAGCTGCAACATCAAGCTTTTTCACAGCCACAGATTTTCCGTTACTTAAGTTTGCAAAATACACTCTTCCATATGATCCTTCACCAATCAATGCCTTCGACCCGAAGTTGTCAGTTTTTTCTTTTAACTCTTCCAAAGAAAGTGCAGGCACTTCAATGGTTGGAACTGTCTTCTGCACTTCAGGTTTGACAGGAGCGGATACCTTTGAACTTTTATGTTGCCCTAATGTGTACAGATAGATGGAAAGCATTAGAAGACTTAATATAAATGACACGATCACATTAACCTCACAAAACAGTAGTGCAGGCCCATAGAAAACTCAACAAAGCACCATGTTAACAACTATAGAGAATATATGTACACACACAAATGCATTCATCTTAATATGCACATAGACATGGCAAATCATGAATGCCAATTGGTACTTTAGTACAACACAAAAAAACTTCACAAATATTGCACATGAATGGTATTTATGAAAACTTAGAGACAATTTAATAGTCACAAAACTGTTAAAAGCTTTAGTCTGCACTGAAAAATCATGTTTTCTACCACATTTGGTTGAGATCATTTTTGAGTTGGCCAGTTGGGGAACTTGTAATAAGCTTCATATTATGATTGCACTGATGGTTGTTCTATACGTTGGAGGTAATACTTATGGTTGGGACTTGGGAGGCTGACCTAGGTTGATGAAATTGCAAGATTAGAAGAAGGTAAATCACTAAACTCGTCTGATTGACTTCCCACTGATATAATCTTTTTTATAAGAACCATCCTTCAACAACACCTTGAACTCCCCCCACACCCCCTACAAAATAATCAATGAACAATAAAACCATAATTGTAATTGTGGTACTAACTGGTACTATCAAAGTGTCTTCATTGTCTGGTTCTATCTGAAGTTTTGAACTACTAATTTTTAAACATAGAACACATGATACTAATGGTGAGGGATAATCCAGTTGTTTCTGGAAATACTTTTAGGGCATTGGTAGTTTTTTTTCTTTCTTTTGACAAGTGAGGTATAAGTAGACTTAAATCTCATATTTCACTATTGTGAGAACCAGAGTTAGGCTTCTAGGAGGTTTTATGGTTTGGAAATTGGCTTTCATTTTATCTGTGTCCTCTTAGTAGTCTTTCTAGGTGTACATCAGTACATGTGCCATATCGGTTTACATCATGTTCTGAAGTTGTGACGGTGTAAGTGGCTTGTAAATGCTTTCCTTCTTTACTTGTGGCATCATAAATAATACTATTATTTCCCTCAAAACAATAGGAAATTTTCAACATGTTTATTAAAAAATTTTGGCTTACTCACTCTAATATTAATGAGTTTGGTTACTTTTGGGCAGCACTATCATTGAAAGCCAAAAAAATTCATATTATAACATTGCCAACTCTATTTTCTCTTGAAATCATTAGCAATACGTAATATTTATATCTTATATTTTGTAGAAGCAAAACAGAAATCTGATAAATGTCATCAGCACTCAGCAACCAAAACAAAAAAGTTCATATCCTGCATGATGCAGACACTAGGAAAATAGTCAACCAAAAGTTGAAAGATTATGCTTTTGAAACTAATAGCGTCTGAAATTTAAAGGGGTGAAGGAAAAGGCACTTCTTGTTTTGCAATAGACACGAGGGGCAACGCCATACTCGGTTAGAATGTCGATATTTCTGTTTGAATGTCTAACTGAAGTATATATTAAAAAGAGTCCATTTTTGTTATCTTAAAAGAAAACAGCAAAAAATTTCAAGCTTACTCTGCAAGACCACATGAGACTAAATTACATGGGCACCCTGCAAATCGTGAATCGTGACAGCTGACACATAAGTTCTGGTTTCTCCTATTTTAAGCTGCTGAGCATTTGGTACTTCAGCCAGCCAGGCTATTTTTGCCTTTTGGGCGGACAGTTAGTTAAAGATGACCTCTAAGCTTTCTAATCAAGCTGTTAAGGCTTGAACAGTGGTGTGCATAAACTCAACGCAAGTCAACAGTGCATTTGTCCAAACTAGTTGGGGTAAGATGAAAATGAATCCCCACACAGCCACATATAGAAACACACACGCACACACACACATACATATATACATATATATATATACATATAAAGAGCTAAAACAACAACAAAGAAAAAAATGAAAATAAAAAACATAAGACAGAGAGAGAGAGAGAGAAGAGCAACAGTAGTGTGCATCAACACAAGCAGAAATAAAAAATGAAATGAAATTAAAGGCAACCTGAATACAGATGCAGCATTGCCCTTTCCCAGACCATATAAACCCTGAACCTGGTTAGAGTCTAGATCTATATTCTAGGTCTCTGGTACCTACCATAAGACTACCAGGTAGCCAACCTTAAATTTATTTGAGGCTCAATATATTCACAAGACACAACATTAATAACCAACTCAAAATCATACTTTAATTTAGAGTCAGTAAAGTAAACAACATTATATATAAAGTAGACTAATAAACATAGTAGTTTCTTACTCAGTACTTAATGAACGACACTCTGCATTCTTTTAACGTTACCAGATTTTGAGGATTAAGTATCTCTTTAAAATTATCAATGATTCTGAGCAAATATATAGTTAATTTTGCTTTCCCTAATCATGGTTATTAATTCGAGATAATTTGATCAAAAATCCTCTCCCATATATGTGAAAGCGGTCAATCTATTTGAGATTTGGTTCCCAAATTTCATACCAAAATTCTCGTGTATGACTATGTCACATAATCTATCGAGT
This sequence comes from Aralia elata, assembly GCA_034770075.1. Taxonomy (NCBI): domain Eukaryota; kingdom Viridiplantae; phylum Streptophyta; class Magnoliopsida; order Apiales; family Araliaceae; genus Aralia; species Aralia elata. The sequence goes on from CM068384.1 coordinate 23,260,132, forward strand.
TGATTCAATCCAGAATATTTAAACTTGTAAACCATCACTTATCATCATAATAACAAAATAAAAGAATCTTAAATAAACCAAACCACGGTATCTAAATTTAACTTTAGCTCCCTTCGCAACATTGCATAAGATGAATGTCAAAAAACATAGCATACCATCTGCATAACTCCTTGGGCTTTTGAAAGGCTCACTCTCATGTGACGGGTAGGACTCTTCTACTTGACAAGTACAACACAACCACTTACGCATCCTTGCTTTCTTCCTCAAATGACAATCGTCGTCAACACTTCTTTTCTCCAAACGTACAAAGTAACCAGGAGGAGGCTGCATAAATATAATTAAATTTTTAGCACGCCTTAAACAATGCTGCAACATTTATTATATAAGTACACCGTCATAACCTCATTAATCATAACCCAATAATTTAAACATAATTTTCACTTTAAACACCAATAAACTGGTCTAAAGCAATGTTGGAAAAATAAAAGTAGTACCACTAAACATAAAATCATGGGTTGGAAACCCTTGCTCATAAACTCGCATTTTAAATATGGGGCCGACAAAAATATCAGTTCACCAAGCCAATTGCAACCGTTACCATTTTCCACAAATAATTAACCGCAATAAATGCTTCACAAACAAGTCAAATACACATAAATATTCACATAACAAACATAGATATGTATAATTCATATTTCTGGTTACATAAAAACTAAACACACACAAGCGCGCAAAATTTGCCATCTTCCACATTGTATTTCCATAAACATATCCAGTCCTAAAGAGCAATTCATGGTAACATATATACTTACCACTAAATTGCCATGGATTTTGTCATCCATCAAAAAGAATCACAATTTGAAGGACACATCACAAAATCAAATAACCAACGAAACCCAGAAACCAAATTATACCAGCGCTAACACAATCGGATCAACAATCAATAACCAATAACTGGGTAAAAACCTAATTATAAAATTATTGAGAAGATCCCATGAAAAGACTGGGGAAGAAAGCAGGGGTGAAGGATTGAATCATACAAAGATTAATCCCTAAAAAAAATCACAGACAGGCGTGAAACATGAAAGCATAGACCAAACCCAATTGAGGGATTACCTGATTTCTCTCAATTCCTTCAGTATTTGATTGTTTCACTTGGATTTTGATCAGTGGGTGATCGAAAAATAGGGAGAGACAGATAGGCAATTAAGGGGAAAACCAATTGCTGATTTTCTCTCTCTTGTTCGATTCAAACGATTCTATTCTTTAGGTTTCTCTCTCTAAAAATACAGCCTAAAAAGAGCAAGAGAGAGAAAAGTGGGCGGTGGAGGAGAAACAATAAAGTTCTTTGGAAATTTCTTCGCGGTGAAACAAAGGGAAAGATTTTAGCCAACCTTATATTTATTTTATTTTTTATAGTGTTACTTTGTTTGCTACTTATAACATTTTTTTATAATCTGTCGGTGTTTGATTACATTTTAATGTATCTTAACAATTCACATCTTTATATATTTTAACAACTCACGTCTTTATATTAAGAAATTCTCTAAATAGTTTAGACTCATATTTGTATATTAATGATTTAAAGACATTGAGAGAAATTTTTTTAATCCTAATTTCAAACATTAAAATGTATTAAGAAATACACTATTAAGATGCATTCAGACGTAATCAAGCACAACCTTAGTAAATTTTTTTGTTTGTTTGATGTCCAAATAAAGTTTGGTTTGTGTAAATGATTATGATAATGTAAAATTTATGTGAAAACTTTTGAATTTTAGATTGATGGGAAGAATATTATTTTTTGTTCAAGTTTGTTAGTTAATCGCAGTATTATTTTAAAATTGTATTTTTTTAAAAATAAGGTAATTAACGTGTTAAGTTTTGCTTGTATTTTCAAAGAGAAAATAAAAATGTGCATATGTATAATAATGTTATATTTATAAGTGATTATAGTGATGCCATGTGTTTTAAAATTATATCTAAAGCAGTAAAACATACTAAGAATATTAAGTTAGATCATCTTAGTTCTCCCACCAAATTATTAGTATTCTCGTGTTCTTATTGCGACAATTCTCGAATGAATCGTCTAAACTTTTTAACTTTGGGTCATATTGCTCCTTCAGATATTCACCTAAAAAGCAATGCATTTATTTCACCACATATAACAATTTGGTCAAACGTTTTTCTTATTCTTTTTCCTAGCGCAGCTGAATTATTTTAGACTTGAACTAGAGACCTCGTCCGTGAAGTAAATTATTGCACTTACGGTCCAACCAATTAGGAGAGAATTAATAGATTCTTTTTCGGGAACGATTCGTCCTTCTCGAACGCAACATACAACTCTCCGTTATATTGCGCTCTCCAAGTGTATTTATTCCTCTCTTCTTTCTTACCATGACAAGTTTCTGCGAAAAAACTCCGATAAAAAAAAGGCGTATTGAAAGTCGATTTTGATATCATTTTGTAACGATGGTTGTTGAATCCGAGTACAAATCAAATTAACGATCAACACACTTTTTCAAGGGTATTAGTTTGAGTGTCTTGGCATACCACATGTCAACTTAAAATATTATTATGTTAATGTTGTTGATAGTAACGTTAAATTTTATACACACCAATCAAACACCTTTTTGGATATGAAATTGAGATGTAACTATCACCTCCACTCACTTGACATTTGACTTCAAAGTTCGACGGTAACTGTTTCTATTTTTAACTTTTTGTTTTTATTTTTATTTTTTGTAAAATAAAAAATAAAAAATAGTATTTGATAACTATTTTTGTACTTAAAAAAAGTGAAAGCAAAATCTATTTTGACAACAAAAAAAGTAAAAACCTAATAAAGTTATTCATTTGATAACTGTTTTTGCTTTTATGTTTTTACTTTTGATTTTTGTTTTCATATGTTTCTGCTTTTACTTGTTTTTACTAGTAAAATTAAAAATCAGAAAACGTTGTTTGATAAGTATTTTTGAATGTTAGTTTTATTTATTTTTATAACAAGAAAGAGTTTAAAATTTGTTGTTAACAATATTCAATGTACGGACCTCATTAAAGTTAATGGCTCTTTGTTGCCAAGACCGAAGAAGCGACTTTTTTGTGCTTTCACTTTTTTGTTGTTAAAGTGAATTTTGCTTCCATTTTATTTAAAGTAAAAATAGTTACCGAACACTATTTTTTGCTTCTGATTTCAAAAAAGTAGATGTAAAAACAAAAAGTTAGAAGTAGAAATAGTACTTTTTCAATTTTGACAATGCAAGTGGTCATTTCAACTTTAATGAGGTTCAGACATCGAATCATGTTAACAACAAAATTTACTCTACTTTTCGTAAAAATAAATAAAATTAACATTCAAATATAATTATCAAACAACGTTGTTTAATTTTTATTTTCACTACTGAAAGTAATTCAAAACAAAAACATATGAAAAGAAAATTAAAAAACAAAAATATAAAAGCAAAAATAGTTACCAAATGAACTCATCCTGAGTGAATTTGAAACTAACAAATTACTCCAAGTCATTTGAAATTTGACTACCATGAATTATGCGTGTACAATTTCAACTTATAAAGTGTATACTAATATCTTTTTCCTGATAAAACAATAATAGTTCTTTTTTAATTTGCCAAATCCCTTCCGTTTAATTCCAATGATTTACCAGCTAAAAAAAGATTCATTATTTTTTAGAGCTGCTAATGTTATACGTACTGTTTTTAGACCTGGCTCGGACCCGTCGGTTCAACCGAATGATCAGGAACCGGTTCTATGTCTGGTCCGGTTTAATCCAGTTGAACCAATTTGATCAAAACTCGGATTGAACCGGTTAATCACCGGTCGAACCAGTGGTTCAACCGATAAAATCGGTTAAGTAGACCCGGTGCACCAGTTTTTTTTTTATTTTTAAATATTTGTTTGTACTAAAATTTTTTTAATATTAAAATTAACCACTTTTAGTAATATTGTAACTCAACTTTATTATGTTTTAGTTCATAAAAAACGAGATTTTTTAAAATTTTATTAATTACTAATAATATATTTTTATATATTTATGATGTCACCGGTTCAATAAAGGTTCAACCACTGGTTGAACCAGTAATCCATCCACCCGATAACTTTTTTGATTCGATGATCAGCTCGAGTCTGAAAAAATTGATTATATGGGATATTAAATTGGTAAAGAGTTATACTTGAAAGTTGTGAATTCCACAACATATGCTAATTTAGTAATTTCAGTAATTTAATATAAAAGCATGTTTATCATACTGACAAGATGATTAATTGGTCAACAAAAAAAATGGCATCATCTAAAAATAATTTAATGTTGCCATTTGATATCAAAAAAAAAATATAAGAGGAAATTTCTCCTCCTTTTTTCTTTCTTGTACTAAAAAATTTCACAAACTAAGAGTTTTTACTTTCTCAAATATTTCCATCTTTTTTCTCTCTCTTTTTTCTCTTTTAATTAGAATATGATTGTTTTTCAAGTTTTTTAAGTGTCCACTAGCTCTTTTTACTTAATTATTTGTTACTAACTAAGTGCTCAGTGCGAAGCACGAATTTATTTTTTAAATAAATTATTTTTTAATTTCTTATTTATTCTATATATATAATGATTATACAATGTTTTTCTGAATTTTAATTTAACTTATTATAGAATGACCACAAACTTTGGTCAAACAAACAATTATCAAAGACTTACAATTGAATGTTAGTAATATGTTTATTTATTTTTTTAATTTAATATTCAGTTTATATATTTAATATTTAGTCTTTATTTTCAATCTTTCGAATTTATACATAGTTATTTAGAGTTAAAAAATGAGTGAAATCTAAAAGCTTAAACTTGGAATTTAAGGAATTCTATATGTTAAGGAATTCTATATGACATAAAATTATTGTAACTTAATAAGTTACCATCATGGGTTTTTGTTTTTAATGGTGACTTAAATTTTAATAACTATATATAAGTGAGATTTGTTTCTAACATTGATTAAGTAAAGATCTCTTATCTGAAATAAAATTAGTAATTAAAGTTTAATCATTAATATATTTTGTAATATATATTACACTTTTTAATATTAATTATTATTTTCTCATAATATTTTTTTATATTTTAAATATATAGTTATTTAGGAATAAAATTGTTGTAGAATAATAAGTTACCATTATGACTTTTAGTTTTAAAAATTAGCTACAGTTTAATCACATTATATAAGTCATAATTATTTTTAACATTAATTAACTAAATGTCTCCAGTATTTATTATTATGTAATCATAATATTTTTCTTATATTTTTAATATTTAGTTATTTAGAGCTAAAGTTGAGTCAAGTAAAATTCTTAACATATTTTTAAAGATAAAATGTATTGTATGACTAAGTAATTAAAGAACTATAAAATAAAATTATTGTAGAATAACAAGCTAATATTAAAGTTTGTATAACCATAAAAAGAATTTTGGTTCTCTAACATTAACTATTAATTATTTTTAATAGTTAATAATTAGATAAATCTATACATACATCTTCTTTACTCCCTCCTTACCGAAACGCGGGTCCTTGGGTCGTTTTGCCCCTTTTTTTTATTCTTTGCCCCCTTCTCCTACCTCCTCACCCTCTTCCCACCCCTCTTCACCCACCGCAAATTCTCCGACACCAAATCCCTCCTCCATCACATCTCCGCTGATCCCCGCCACCACCTCCACCACTCTCTTCTCCATCCTCCGAGCTCCGATCCGCCGCCCACCAAAGCCCTCCTCGACACCGCTGTTGGCACCTATGTCCAATCTGGCCACCCCGACATCGCCATCGTGATTTTCAAGAAAATGAAGCGCCTAAGGCTCCGCCCCAATTTACTCACCTGCAATACTTTCCTTTCTTCATTGGTAACATACCCATCTCCCAATTCCATTGTAACCACAAAATCCAGAATAAACTTGCCCTTTTTACTTGGCATCTTCTCAATTCCCTCTTCAGGTGACCTACCTAATCTATTCTAATATGTGATTACCAAAAATCAAGTCTCTTATTGCAAAATATTTCTCATTTTTCTACCCCATAAATTAATAAGAATGAAATTTCCAAATATGATAGTCTCATGCCCTGCACTGCAAGTTTTTGCTTCTTTTCGTTCATAAAAACAGTCACATAAAACATACTGAAAAGAAGAAAGGAAGTTTGGCAAATACTCATGTACTAAAACACAAAAGAGCGTTAACAAATTGATAGGACAAGGAACTGCGGCGGACCGGAGCGGAGGATAGAGGCGAGAGTGGTGCAGGTGGTGGCGGGGATCAGCGGAGATGTGATGGAGGAGGAGGGATTTGGCGTCGGAGAATTTGCAGTGAGTGAAGAGGGGTGGGAGGAGGGTGAGGAGGTAGGAGAAGGGGGAAAAGAAAAAAAAAGAAAAAAAGAGGCAAAACGACCCAAGGACCTGTGTTTCGGCAATGAGAGAGTAAAGAAGATGTATGTATAGATTTATCCTTAATAATTTCACAACTTAACTTACTAATTGCATATAATTTAGTTTAAATATTATTATTTGAATATTTATTATTAAAATCTTATGATGTTACGTCGTGATCATATTTTGTTGGGGTTAGAAGACAATTACAAGAATCAACAAAAAAATTCATGGAACATATATAAAAAGAGTCCTACTAAGTTTGTGTTTTATTAATAGTTATTTAGATTATTTTTAAATAAATTTAGGAAGACTTTAAAAAGTGTTTTTGTTGTACTTAAATTCTAAGCCAATATCAAAAATCAAAAAACCAAGTGTGAAGCATGAGTTTATTTTTCAAATAGCATAAATTTTAATTTCTTATTCATTTTATATATATTGATTATAAAATATTTTTAAACTTTCACAAAATAACTTACTATTGCTATGACAATGTTAACAAACTTTGCTCGAAATGGTATGATTAATGAGTTAAACGAATTTTATAAAGAATAACATTATTTATAAAATAATATAATATTAATTACAGTAAACAATTGTGTGTGGTTTGTATTTTTTTAAGCAAATGTTGTAATCATTATAATACTAATAGTGAATTAATTTGTGAAATTCATTTTTTTTATAAACATCATATATAAAACAAAAATAATTATTAAAAATAATGTTATTTATAAAATAAACTTGTCTTTTACCTTCTTTAAAAAAACTAAAATATCGAGTACTCATAAAACACTATCATTATGTCTTTTATAAATTAATTCTCGATAATTATTACAATTGTATATTTTAGTATAGCTATATTATAATAATTCTGTCGTTTATGTTATACATACTAATTTAAATTGCTCCAACTTAATATAGCTTACTTTTGTTTCAATATTTTAGTCTGTGAATAATTGTGATATATAGTAGAATAATTTGTTACTATATGATATATCATTGTTAAATATATTAACAATGACTTGTAGTTGTTTTAATTTAGGCTCATGAGAATCAATATTACTAAAGGTCTTTTGTAAGAAATAAAATTGTTCTAAAATAATAAGTTACTATAAAGTTTTTCAGGATAATAAATAGTCTTTTGGTTATAGTTAAATTTTAGGTTTAAAAAGTGTTTTAATAGTAGTTAATAAAATAAAATCATGAGGCTTTAAAAAGTGTTTTAGTAGCAGTTAAATTCTAATCTTATACCAAATACCAAGGACAAAAAAAATTAGTTTTGTCTTATTATATATGTATATAGATTATGTTTGATATAATTATCTTTTGATTAAAGTATAGTTTGTACCTCAAAGTTTACTTGTCAAAGCAGTGTCACACCCTAAACTTTAAAACGTGTCTCATTGCACCATTTTTTTTAAATTACGAGTAAAATGCACACTCCGAAGTTTTATTCAGTCAAATGTGGCCGGGAGTATTATTTTCTCAATTTATATCTTGTAATATTTGACGTACCTGAACTTAAAGTCTTAAACTATTATCCATCTGCTTAATTAAAGAAGCATTTAATTAAAGATAATAATTTTAACAAAAGGGGTAGAGCTGAGTGTTCTTTTAGTGTATGAGAAATTGAGTGATTCTTGTTCCAAGACCAAGATCTTAGAAAGGTCATAGATTTGAGTTTCTAAGTGAGTGAGGAAAAGAAAAGATATCAAGTTTCAAGACCAGCCGAAGAAGGAATACAAGAAGTTTTAGAAAGGAAATTTACAATTCTTGAAGAATACTAAGGGATTGTAGTTCTAAGACATAATTAGATTTATAAAGGTTTCTCCACCTAAGTTAACGAGTTAAACTATTTTTATAATAGAAAATCCCAAATCATAAAAAGGAGTTTGGGGACTAGACTAGCTATATAAATCTAGTAGAGATATATATAGTGAATCATAATATATCACTGTGTTCTTTGTTTAGTATCTCTCTATCTCTATCCCTATCTCTTCACTTTAATTCACTAAAATATTTAAATAAATATTTTTTTAACAAAAATCATTTAGAAAAATAAAGTTAAATTTTAAAAAGGCCAAAATTTGTCAAAAAATAAATTTTGAAATAGTTTTGAAAAATAGAGATGGACATAGAAATGTTATTGAAGAAGGGTTTGGGAATTAAACATTTGATAATAGTTTATTGCTTAAAATTGTTGATTTTTTTTAAGTATATTGGTTAGAAATAGAGAGAGATGATGACAATGAGTTAGAAGAAACAGAGAAGATGGTGAATTAGGTATGAAGAAAAAGAGAGAAAGAGGAAAAGAGAAAAAGAAGAAGATGAGTTAGTTTAGAAGAAAAAGAGAGAAGGCTTGGTTAGATCCTTTTTTTATTAAAATTTCTTAATGTTATGTTTGGTTTGACTTTTTTTTTAAAATTTGTTATTTTAGTTAATTTTTGTTTTAATTATTGTTTTACCTTTAAAAATAAGTGAAATCGGTAAAATCAATCATATTTGACTGATTAAAAGCTAGGTGGGTGCATTTTAATACGTAGTTAGAAAAGTTGAATGTAAGGAGACATCTTTTAAAGATTGGAATGCATCATTCTTCTTAACTCTTACTGTAATTTTTTTTATAACAAATTATAGTTTTAATATATTTTAATTTTTTAGTATGTTTGATAGAAAAAAGTCGCAAGTTCTTAATCTAAGTATTTTCTTCTTAGTTGTTTTTATATATTGTTCAATTTTCAAATGGAAGTGATGGATGAATATGAAATTAACTGCAGACTTCCAGGGTAGAAAGTTCAATTAACCTACTTTATTATGGAAAATGTAAACACCCAAAAACATGTTCCAGAAATTGTAGTTTGGAACCCCTCTTCCAGTTGATAAACCCTAAACCTCGTATTTTAAAATTTCAAATTTCTTGGAAGAGAATGAGGAGACGAAGTCTCAAGGTTTCTCTCAACCACTCAATCACACAATCTCTTACAATTATCAGATTCCTCCCTTCAATTGATCACTCATTTAAATTCTCCCGCCAAACTTTATCCTCCATGTTCAGCAGATTCATTTCCACTTCATCCCCTGACAATCTAGACGGATTAATTGATCCAAACCTCAATTTTCCGGGAAATGATTCGCATTTGCAGGAAAATTCACGGGTTGATTCCGATTTGGCCGAAGAGTTTGCTTTTTTGCGAGACTCATTGTTGGGTTCAGCTGCTGATTCTCTCCCTTCAAAGCCAGACTTCGAGTCGGGTAAAGTCTCTAATGATGCTTATTTGATAGCTAATGCAATAAAGAATGATAATGATAAGTTCCTTAGGCAGTTCAGAGGGAAATTGAATGAAACTTTGGTAATTGATGTGGTGAATGTTATACAAAATGCCGAGTTAAGCGTAAAGTTTTTTATTTGGGCCGGTAGACAAATTGGTTACAGTCACACGGTAGCGGTTTATAATGCTTTGTTGGATGTATTGGGTTGCGGTAAGAATGATAGAATATCTGAACATTTTCTTAATGAGATTAAGGAAGATGATAAAGAGGTACTTGGGAAGTTGCTTAATGTGTTGGTTCGAAAGTGTTGCCGAAATGGGTTGTGGAACATAGCATTGGAGGAACTAGGCAGGCTTAAGGATTTTGGGTATAAGCCGTCGAGAGTGACGTATAATGCTTTGATTCGAGTGTTTTTAGCGGCAGATAAATTGGACACAGCGAATCTGGTTCACAGGGAGATGGCAGATTTGGGTCTTAATATGGACAGGCATACGTTGGGTTGTTTTGCTTATTCTCTTTGCAGAAAGGGAAGGTGGAAAGAAGCCCTTGATTTGATTGAGAAGGAAGAGTTTACCCCTGATACTGTACTATACACGAAAATGATATCGGGCTTGTGTGAAGCTTCACTTTTTGAAGAAGCTATGAATTTTTTGAATATGATGCGGTCTAATTGTTGCCTTCCTAATGTTGTAACATATGAAATATTGCTCTGTGGGTGCTTGAATAAAAGGAAGTTGGGGAGATGTAAGAGAATTCTTAGTATGATGATCTCAGAAGGTTGTTATCCAAGTCCTAAAATATTTAATTCTCTTGTTCATGCTTATTGCAGTTCAGGAGATCACACATATGCCTATAAATTGCTTAAGAAAATGGTAAGTTGTGGTTGCCTGCCTGGTTATGTGGTGTATAATATATTGATTGGTGGTATCTGTGGCAATGAGGAGTTACCGAGCTCAGATGAGCTAGACTTGGCTGAGAAAACTTACAGTCAAATGCTTGATGCAGGGGTTGTATTAAATAAAGTCAATGTCAGCAATTTTGCTAGATGTCTTTGTGGGGCTGGAAAATTTGAGAAAGCTTATAACGTGATTCGTGAAATGATGAGTAAAGGTTTCATACCCGACATTAGTACATACTCAAAAGTTATTGGTTTTCTGTGTAACGCCTCCAAAGTAGACAAGGCTTTCCTATTGTTCCAAGAACTTAAAAAGAATGGCATTGTTCCAGATGTATATACTTACACAATTTTGATTGATAGTTTTTGTAAAGCTGGCCTCATTCAGCAGGCTCGCAGCTGGTTTAATGAAATGGTAAGGGATGGTTGTGCCCCTAACGTGGTGACTTATACAGCTCTTATACATGCTTATCTAAAAGAGAGAAAGGTATCCGATGCAAATGAGCTCTTTCAGGTAATGGTGTCAGAAGGTTGCATACCAAATATTGTTACATTCACTGCGTTGATTGATGGTTATTGTAAATCTGGAGAGATTGAAAAAGCTTGTCAGATTTATGCAAGAATGAAAGGAATTACGGAAACCCCTGATGTAAATATTTATTTTAAGACTGATTACAGCAAAACAATGGAGCCAAATGTTGTTACCTATGGAGCTTTGGTGGATGGTTTGTGCAAAGCACATAGGGTTGAAGAGGCTCGTAACCTATTGGATGCAATGTCTTTAAAAGGTTGTGAGCCAAATCATATTGTATATGATGCTCTTATTGATGGATTTTGTAAGGTTGGCAAGCTAGATGAAGCACAAGAGGTATTTGTTAAAATGTCTGAATGTGGGTACAGTCCAAATGTTTACACTTACAGCTCTTTGATTGACAGGTTGTTCAAGGATAAACGGCTTGATCTTGCACTAAGAGTCTTGTCCAAAATGCTAGAAAACTCTTGCCCCCCAAATGTTATAATCTACACAGAGATGATTGATGGTCTTTGTAAAGTTGGGAAGACTGATGAAGCCTTCAAGCTTATGCTGATGATGGAAGAGAAAGGTTGCCATCCAAATGTTGTCACTTATACTGCCATGATCGATGGGTTTGGGAAAGCAGGTAAAGTGGATAAGTGCCTTGAACTCTTGGCACAGATGGGAGCCAAGGGTTGTGCTCCGAATTGCGTCACGTATAGGGTTCTAATAAACCATTGTTGTGCTGCTGGTCTTTTGGATGAGGCCTACGGACTCTTGGAGGAAATGAAGCAAACTTATTGGCCAAGGCATATAGCTGGCTACCGTAAGGTCATTGAAGGCTTCAACCGAGAGTTCATAGTCAGTCTTGGTCTGTTAGATGAGATAAATGAGGATGAATCTGTACCACTTGTTCCGGTGTACAAACTTATGATTGATAGTTTTTGCAAGGCGGGAAGACTGGAAGTGGCTATAGAGCTACATAAAGAAATTTCGTCATCGTTACTGTCTTCATATAAAAACAAGAATATGTTTTCTTCTTTGATTGAGAGTCTCTCTCTTTCACATAAGGTTGAGAAGGCTTTTGAGTTATATGTGGACATGATCCAAAAGGGTGGAGTTCCTGAGCTGAGTGACTTCACTAACCTCATCAAAGGACTTATTAAGGTGAACAAGTGGGAGGAAGCACTTCAACTTTCACATAGCCTATGTAACATGGTGCGCAACTTTTAACTCTTTCTCATCTTTAAAGTGCACACGCATGAATTCAGTTACTTGTCGGGTGCTCACATGTTTAAGTCTTTTTTTCAGAATATTTTAAGTCTTCAGAATATTGAACGTCTATTTTTTTCAACTTGTACTGAACTATAATCTACTGTATCAAAGGTGTTTATTTAGCAACTTTTATTATAAACAGTAATTACAAATGTTTTAGTGGCTGACCTCTTTGGAATTTATTTACTCTTTTCCTAAGCACTAATTTTTAGTTTTTTACCATTTTCAATTAAATACCATGTGAAAATAGCTGATCGGAGAGGTTGACTATGGGGTTGGTTTAATTCTCTTTAGGCCCATTGAAATATTCCTTATGCTCAAATTCTTCTAGAACTGTTGCACTTTGTAGAACTCTTAGCCCAGGTTGTTTTCAAATATTTTGCTTGCTTTCTGAAGTAGGAATTATTTTAAATTTTCCGACTGCTTATACCGAAGTTTCCCTATGAAATATATCCCACCTGAACCATTAATGTATTCAGTATTTGTGGCTTATAGTGGAAAGTGTTTAACCGGAGCATCCTAATTGGGAAATGAAAGAATGACTTTGTGTGTACCATTTGTTCCCTTCATATTAAAAGCTGAAATTTATTCCATTCATCAGAAACTGCTCTGCATAGCTGGTTCTGCTGGAAGTTCTATAGGAAAACACATTTATAATATTGATTCACTATCCTGCATTTTGTATTATATTTTACTGTAATTTAATCCTGCATTTTGTATTATATTTTACTGTAATTTAATGATTCCATAAAGTAATTATTTTCTTGTGGCAGGACATCTTTTGGCTTCCTAGTGAGGATACACATGAAGGAAACTAATTATGCATATTTGCTGATCTTACTCATCTGCTGTCCTGACCACATGCACCTATGGTGGATGAATATGTTTCAATTTTCTATTCATGAATATAAATGCTCAACTGATGATGCACAAAATGTGTGGAGATTTCAATATTCAAGTTTTGGGGGATGTTTGTGTCAAGCAACCAATAACCATGTGCTAAAGAGGGCTCATCCAGTGGGATCCTTGGCATGAAGAGGAGACAGACTCCTTGATTCTAAATACATATATATTTAGTAAGTCCTCAACTTTGCTCACAATTATTTACACAAAGTTGTGTTACAAGTGATATATCATGAAACTTATTTGCTTATGAAGCATGATGCAGGTTTGTCTTGCTGCCAGAGCTTAATTTTTGCTGCAAATTGGTAAGTGATCCAAACAAGGTTGGTGTGGCCACTAATTTTGTTTGTGAAATATAGAGATCTGAATTTCCTTGTATTAGTTACAACTAAAAGCTTTGTTAAATTAGAATGCATCTTTGTAGAAGCCTAAAGGGGTGTGTGTGTGTGTGTGTATTATATGTTACATATAAATATATTATTTGTTCCACGGTATTATGTAGGAGTCTTCTCCAGTTGTTAAATCTTGAATATTATGTGGACTTGATTCTGGCTAGTTTCATTGTTGTTGATTTGGATAGAGGCATGTGATGAGCTGCCACTCCTTCAGTAAGCTTATCTTTAATTAAAATTATTGGATGTAAGTCAGGATTTTTGTATCCAAATTCTGATGTTTTTGATACTCTTGTAAAACCTTCAAATCTCTTTAGCTGACATTAGCAAATGTGCTGTAGGACTGCTAGATGTTGTCAACTTTGTCCTCGAAGACAATGTGCGTCATGAAATGGTCACATTCTTACACGAGCAGTGACAATATAATCACCCCTTCTATTTTACTCTCTTCCATCACTCAAAACGGTCACTTATCTTGAGAGAGAGAGAAAGAAGCTACTGTGTGTGTTTTTGTGTGTGATAGAGAAAGAACTTAGAAATGGAGGGGAAAGAAGAGGATTTGAGACTTGGAGCCAACATGTTCAAGGAGAGGCAGCCGATCAGCACGGCGGCTTACAGCCAGGACAAGGACTACAAGGAGCCACCCCTAACACTGCTGTTCGAGCCAGCTGAGCTGAGCTCCTGGTCGTTTTATCAAGCTAGAATCGCCGAGTTCGTCGCCACTTTCCTCTATCTCTACATCATCGTTTTGACGGTGATGGGTGTCTCCAAGTCCCCGTCTAAGTGTGTGTCGGTTGGAACTCGGAAATCAAGGCATCACTTGGGCGTTTGGTGGGACAATCGTCACCCTTGTTTACTGCCGGCATCTCAGGTCCTCTTCTCTATATCTCATTCTCTTTGTTCTGAAAAGGAACAAAAAATCTTATTTGCAAAACTTACTAATTTTAAGATTATATTTTGTTTCATGATTATCCAAAATTTATTTATAAAGATAAACACACTGAAATAATAATTGGAAAAAAAAACCATAAATACAACCTTTTCTTATATAATTAGCATAACAAAGACTTGCATTGTTTTGGTTGGTCGGTCAATGTGTAGGAAGGAGTTGTATCTATATAAAAAAAGTTGTTATCTGCTGATTTTGTCGGGCATTAGTGTTGGTGATGACACAATGATGAAATTATAAAGATAAATTTGAGGATATTGTCTCACTTAATAATTAATATTATCTTCATATCACTTAATATTATCTTGCTTTTGTTGGAGAGAGTCGTGACAAATTAATCTTCTCCCTTATTTGCCCTCGTTAGACAGTATAACTCGAGAAGAAGATCAGTTGTGGCATGTTCTCGAACAATTCTCACATGGTCTTTTTTTCTCCACATTCAAAGTCCCCATCTTCTCTCTTCATCTCTTCGACTGTCTAACTGAATTTCATATTACTCAGTTTAACAGCGACAAGCAAAGACCTTGCAATTTCTTACTTGCATTCATACTGAAGCCCCTTTGAGAGAGCTGACATAGAAATCAAATGGGTACCAGTTTGCCATTTTAGGATTTGAAAACTTCTTAGGATCAAGGAGATCTCTATATAAATATTATCTTTGAGAAGAAGATGCTATATTGATCTAGCGTTTGCATCTTTGCACCATGTTAATACTAAAAATTGTTTCTTTTCTTGTTAGAAACCTTCTGATAATCGGACAAACATATTTTATTTAGATCATTGGATGAAATAAGGATCCTGCCTTGTGCAGTTGACCCTTTTATAACTTTACGAATTCCATGTAAAGGATTTTACATTTCTTTTGCTACCTCAATTATTATTTATTTAAAAAATTGTAGTAATTTTGGATATTAAACGTGTGTCCATTGTCAATGCAGATTTCCTCCAGCAACAAAGAATGCTAAGGCAGCATCACTTCTAACCAGTACTGGAGAAAGTTGTAATAACGGTTTAAATAATTATGGTGCATCTACCAGAATAGGGAGATGATTCTTCCCGTTTGGTTTGCCAATTTGCTTTTGGACGTCATGTAATGTTCTTCTGTAATGCAGTTGTAATGTAACGCTAATCTGTTATAACAAGGCAACACCAATTTGCTTTTGGGCGTAATGTAATGTTCTTCTGTAGTGTAGTTGTAGTGTAATTGTAATTGTAATCGGTTAATTTGTGTTGTATTTCTATTTTACGTTACATTCATTTTCGTTTGGTTGGCTATAAATAAAATTGTAATTTAATATCAAATACAAGAAATGACTGTTTATCCATACTAAGACCCGTAAAATGAACAAACAGTTCAGGCTCGATTCGTACTCGTTTGATTAAAAGTTCAATTCAAGCTCGACTCGAAATATAAAATATTTAAATATGAACAAATTTTAAAATTCAATAAATTATTCGAATCTCTTTAAATTGTAATTTTCTTATTAATATTTGGATCATATTCGTTTGAATTTTAAAAAGTTCAAACTGTTTGGACTCGATTCGAGATCATGCTCGACTCAATAGCTAAACGAGTCTTAATCAAACTTTATTTTATATTCAATAAAATTTGTAAATTAAATTTGAGTAACTCAATATTCTGCTCGATTTGATTCATTTACACTCTTATATATATTATAAAATAAATAGCTTTTGTATGAATTAGCTTGAAAGGGTGAATTAGGAAGAATTGTAGTGAAATAAGTAATAATTGAAGTGACATGTTATGATCCAATTTCAATTATAATGAAATTGGATGAACATAAAATTTGACTAATGTAATTGGATCGATATAAATTTTAACGTAATTAAACAATATATCATCATATGAATTTACCTGTTTTATTTTTACAATAATAAAACTAACATAATGCATGTAAAAAATGAAAAATGCATGTATTAAATGAAACTATGAAGTCCAAAAACTCGAATATAAATTTTGTTAATTAATATTTAATTACCTTTGAATTAACAATAGCTATTATAACCCATTCCTATACTTCAGGCTTGACAACAAAATTTGAGTTTAGAAAATCATTTTATTTTCTTAATGGCATTTTTTGGACTAACGCTTAATTTATTTTAAATTTTGGGATTTTTATTTGTTTTTTATTTATTTTAACATTTTTTGTTTTTTTACGGATTTGTCCAAAAATTAGGCTCATAAATTAATTTGGGCCAAGCTTGAGCGAACCGAACTCCGGTTTGAACATGCTCAAGTTTCCGATCGGGTCAACTTGATATACTACAATTCCGGCTATAAATCCTTCACCAAAACCCTTTTCCCATCATATATACAGTTTCAACGGCGGCACAGTCCTTTCTATCAGTTTACGGCGACTCAAATCTTCAAATCTTCAAGTATAGAATAACAGGTATTCGTTAATTTGACATGCTTTGATACGCATACTTTCTAGGTTTTTTAAACTCGGAATCTGGAATTTATCGCCGAATATGGCGAATTGGCGCGTGAGGTGAAGGGCGAAATTGTTAACACTGGTTTGAACAGATGAGCATAATTTAGCAATGCAAGTGCTGGACTTAATTTGTTGAGTTCGATGACTTTTTGCTTGTCGCACCATCGAATTCCAGTTTTTTTAGATGTAATTCAATTTATTTAATTTCCTTTTCTGCTAAGTGGAAAATTTACTGATACAAAGTATTTTAATAAGAAAGAGATAGTAATAAGAGCTTCTCCAAAATATAAGAGAGTATTTTTTATGTGCAAAAGCTGGGCACAAATAGTTGTGAACAAATAGTTTTTAGAAAGAAGTGGGCTCTACCATTTGAAGTATTAAGAAGGCTATGAATTTTTTGACATCATTTTTTAAGTAACTATCTTAAAAAAAGAGAGTTCCATCTACAGAATTTGCAAACATTTATGATGTATTTTTTGTTTAATGTTTACCCATAAAAGTAATAAAGTTTAAGTTGTTAGTTTAGCAGAGTGGTGACATAATAATGAAATTATGATGTTATACTGCCATTAATAAAGGGACGATTTTTTTTTTGTTGAATAAAAAAATTTGGCAAATGAAACTCGTATATGAAATACATGGTTCCTCCTATTTGTGTTCACTGTTTGTGCATAGTATATAAAGTTAGTGAAATATTACATAGTTGTCAATGGAGGACAGCCCCTCTATCCTGGTGAATATTCACAGTTCCTTTCACTCTGACATGTTTATATAATCTAAGCCAATATTGATGAAGGATTTAACTTATTTAGATATGTGCTGCATGGCTCACTCACTCACCATTTTTATTATTTTCTTATTTTTTAATTTTTAATACCAATTTACCAGATTAATATCCTTTAAAGAGCATATTAACTTTCACCTCCATTTTATTGTGCGATATTTTATGTGATTAATGAGTCCAATTTTATGCAGGACAAATATGAAAAGGCTATGGTCTCGCTTTCCCAAATGGAGAAGAATGTTGTTATGGCAGAACCAATGTAGGAGGTGACGTTGCAATGTGAATCGGGCCAAGTCAAAGCACAATCTTCCCTAAGGTACTTGAAGGATTCTTAATATGCAGGTTCATCCTTGTGTGCACAAATTTTTTGAGGATAACATTAGAATTTATTTTAGGATACTAATATGAGCTACACAAGAAGTTGTTTAGTAGCCAACTGACATCTGTTGATTGAAAAAAAAAATGAACATTGAAGTTTTGCTCATGTAAGATTTTTTCTGAAAATATTAAAGGACACAATCCTAGAAGAACCTATCTATAAAATATGCTCCTTGGATTTGAAAGTGACACTTAATTTAAATTCTCTAGCTTCCAAATTTAATGATGGTTCTCTGCAGTCTTGATACTCCCCACTCCCCGTCCCCAAAAGAATAATTTTTAACCCAAAGTACTAAATCTAATTATTCTATTATTTGTGGTCAATGAAAAAGGAAGTCGTATCTTGATGGTAAAGGTTTGTTGGACACGTTTTAACTTGTGTCCAAGAAGTCTCAAGTACATGTGCTAAATGGTTTCTATTTAAATATTACTAAACTCATGAAAAATGTGACAAAATATCTGAGAGTCCGGAAATATTGGATAATAAGTAGGAGATGTCGAAAGTTAACCTCATTCCTAGTTAGTCTGGCTTGTAATTATTCTTTTTCTTTTTGATAATCAAACTTTTTTCCAAAGGTAGCAAAAGGGGATGAGTATGAAAAAAGGAGGAGAACCCAAAAAAGCACAACCTGCTGCACAAATCAACAAAGTCTGGCATACATTGTTAAAAATATTTAGGTAATAGCAACTAGATTTCTAGTTACATTATGTGTTGTTGAAGTTTTAAAATTCCTATTTACCAGAAAAATGCTCAAAATTTTCAGAATTTGTGTGTCAATCTGGTCACCTCAGTTAATAATAAGAAGAATAAGTGTTGGGTTAGATTTAAATGCATAATTGGCTTCAATTTTATTAAATGTAAAATTCATAGAAATACTTTCTGTTTGTTTTGAACTTAAATTTTGTGATTAATTGTGCTTTGTTTAGATTTATACTTGAGAATGGAAGAAGACAAAGAAGACCTCAGGTCTTTTAAGGATCTTGGATTATGTGAGCAATTGGTGGAGGCTTGTGCTAATTTGGGTTGGAGAAGTCCATTCAAGATTAAGGCTATAAACGAGTCGAACCGAAGCGAACAGAGAGCTGCTCGAATTCTACTCGAAACGATAAATTCATACTCGAATTCGAATTGTATTTGAAAAATTTTACTCAGATTCGACTCGACTCGAATATTTATTACTCGAATTCGATCCAACTCGGATCGAATTATATTCAAACTACTTGCGAGCTTCAAATTCAAGCTCGAACTCGAGTCTCTACATAATAACTAGCTTTATAATAAATATAATTATAAATTGAATTTGTTATTATACTTAGAAATGAGAAAATATATTTACTATTATACTTTACAAATATAAAATCACAATTAAAATTAAAAACAAAATAAAATAATAATAATTAATTATCCTAATTTGATTTATTATTTTGTATATATTATAAGAGAATGTATCAAGTATCTAATCGAATCTGTATCAATCGAGTATGTATCGAATCACAATCAAGAATTTGAGTAATTTGAATCTTAAACGAGTCGAGTATAACATTGCTCAGATTCTACTCATATTTTTATTCGAACTATTTTTTATGCTCAGATTTAGATCATATTATTAATGAATCCGAGTCTCGCTCGTATTTTTTCGAGTCGAGTCCGAATCGAGCTTGGTTCGTTTACAGCCTTATCCAAGATACAGGCTCTAGTTCTTCCTCATGCATTTGAAGGTTCAGACCCTTTAATGATGTGCATTTTCAATAATTCAATTTATTTCAAAGAGTGCAATGGATGGGTTTTCTTAGGTGGATTGTTTATAGGCATTGATTTTGACATGCCGATACAATTATACGAGTTTTTTGTTTCAGGAAGGGATCTGATTGGGCTTTCCTAAACAGGGTCCGGAAAAACTGGAGCTTTTGCACTCCCCATACTTCAATCCCTCTTAGAAACTCCGCAAACCTTCTTTGCCTGTGTGCTCTCTCCAACACGGTTTGTTATGTTATTCATTGTTTTAAACTTTTAATCTACTACAAGACATTTGTCACTAAGCTATTCTAATTATTGTGCTTTTGTAATGTCCTCCTTGTTGTTCTCCATATTGCAGGGAGCTTGCAATCCAGATTGCTGAACAGTTCGAAGCATTGGGATCTGGCATTGGTGTGAAGTGTGCAGTGGTGAGTATTTTATGAAATGAATTCTGTTCGTATATGACATATTCTGAAATTTGCTGACGCATTACAAGTTTGCAGTCAGTTTTGTGCCACTTTTAGATGTTAATGACTGCGAGGTTGTGTCACTTCTTCTTGCAACGTAACTTTTTTCAACTAGGCAAATAAGTATTTCTTCAATGTTGGCCAACTGGGCTTATATTGTCTATTCTGTTTAAGGCATAGATTTGAAGAATACCATCTGCAATGTAATGATCCTGAGGAAGTTGTTCACCGTTACTTTCATCTGAAGTTTATCAATCTTATCAGTAACTAACTTACAAACTTGGTGCAGCTTGTTGGAGGGGTGGACCTGGTGTAACAGAGCATTGCCCTTGCAAAGAGACCACACATTGTTGTAAGTGTTCAAGTTGATAGCATGGTTGCACTTGTTTTCACTCAAACTTATCTCTTACAAGTATGGATGGTTGGACGATTTTATTCATATGAGTATTAGCATATATTTCGTGAAGGGAACTATGATAATGGTAAGATGTACCTAGAACTAGATAATATCAAAATTATATAAATTTTAGTTGCTGAATATTATCAAAACAATTCTCCAAGTATACTTTCATACCTTAAGACATTATGAAAATTTGTAAACTACCTAAAAGGCTATAATGTACTATTAATTATAAGATTTATTGTTTTTAAAGCTAAATGAATCACATCAGTTTTAAATTTGAAAATATCTCAAACTCACTTTGAAAAGTCAAATAAACCTGATCTTATATCTTGGAACAGAGGGAGTACATATTTGTTCTTCCAAATCCATAAATGGCAAAATAATCTGGCTACCATTCAACTCCAAAAAGCCTAACGTTTCTAGCAGTTGTTTGCTTGGCATTAAAAGTTTATAACTGTTATAGGCATGGTTATCAAGTCGTCGCATAGGCGACGCCTAGGCGTCCAGTCGATGCATATTGGCAAGGCGTTTGGGCGACTTGGTGGGAGGGGAGAAAGTCGAGCGCCTTGGTGGGCGACTTGGGCGACTTGGACGACTTAGTGGACGACTTGGGCGACTTGGTGGACGACTTGAACAACTTTGTGATTGAGCAAATTTTTGGGTACTGATGATACTTGGTGAAGACAAACCATAGTGGGCAGCAAAATTTATATGTATATACACACATATATGTGTATATATATACACACATCCCCATGCTCCACATATATATATACATACACATATATATGTGTATATATATTATATATATATATATACACACACATCCCCGTGCTCCATTAGCTGCTGCCCCTCCACTAGCTTCTGATTTTGCTGCCAACTAAGGTTTGTCTTTGCTTGGGAGAGCATAAACTAAGTAAAATATATTATTTTACTCTTTCACTCTTTGCATTACTTTATATGCTCAATTTTTTTTTATATTGTATAATGACAAAATAAACATCAGACAACAAAGTTCAAAGCTCCAAACGACCAGGAACTGATAAACTTAATACGCTAAGAAATACCAAGACATCAAAACCTTTATGAACTGTAAAACATGTAACCTATTTGGAACATACGAATTAATCTATTATACATATACATATACATATATATATATATATACATATATACACACATACACACACACACACACACACACACATATATATATATATATATATATTCCCCGACAATTATACTGTGTTTAAGAGAAAGAACTTGCTTTAATAAAGTATATTGAATTAAACTAAATATTACAAAGGTATCACCATTTATATAATTTGAAGTTGTACAAGTTCAAAAAATTATAAGTTTACAACTATAATAAAATTATCCATTTTGATTTGATCTTGTTCACTTCTTGTTGTGATTTGATATGCTACATGTATTATGAATATGGTAAATCATTAGAAATAAATATATCAATATTTATATAAATATTAAATATATATAATTTTATTCGTATAAAATTTACATTGTTAACGACTTGTCGACTTGTGGACGACTAGTCGGGCGCCTTGTCGCCTAAGCGCTTAAGCTCCCGGCTGTCGCCTCGCCTCGACTTGTCGCCTTGATAACTATGGTTATAGGATGATTAATCCACCTCCAAGCATTGTCAGTCAGGGCGTTATTACTTTTAGAAGTGTAGTAGTTTGTCTATATAATCAATTTATTTAGTTAGTATTGTAGGAAAATAAATATAAATTTTTGGTGTCAAAAATGCAGTATGTGGACACATGTTTCCTTCTGTGGATTTGTTTTTGGAAGAATTTGCGATAGGAACCTAGTTTAGGTTTTATTTGGCAGGTTCATTGTATATGGAGGGATTTTCTTTTGTTTGGGGCATATGTGCCTTTTTTAACCCCTATGCTTCGTATGTCGCACGTTTACTTCGTACCTCTCTTTTTGGCGCTTTAGTGGATTTATTTACTTATCAAAAATATAAAATTCCTCTTGGTTAATGTGGAGATATGTTTTAGTGTGGGAACAATTAGAAAAAATACACAAGATTACTGAATAAATACATAGTAATATGCATCTTATTTCTCTACTTATCTGTAGTATAGTTAATTTTGTCACTTTATATGATGGACGTGTTTCTTGCTTCATTACAGGTTGCTACACCGGACCGCCTTGTGGATCATCTGTCCAATACTTAAGGGTTTACGCTTCACACATTGAAATAATTGGTAAAATGTTTTCTGTGCTGGAGTTAGTTTTTAGTGGGAGATCAATTTCCTTTACATTTTCTATATATTCCTATTCTAAACTACTCAAAAGGTATTTGTACAAGATGGTGTATGAACACTGTAGGTCTCGTGATCTATTAATGCTATAACTTCTGGTTTTGCTAGGAGACCTATTAGATCTTGTAGACCCATGCAATAAGATAACACTTGTTACCAAGTCATTGAATATTATCATACCTGTTATAATTATTTCAGTATATGTTTTGTCTTCAATATTCCTTCTATGTACAAAAAATGTGGATGGAGGTTACAGATGTGAAAGAGAAAACTTTGATGGTAATAGTACCTAATACATTTTATTCTTAATATTTTTCTCGGTGCATGATATTATTTTCAGAAAACCATCATCATTGTATGTTTGTATTTGGACTAAAGAAGATACTGAATTGTTGGGTCTTAGTGCCAAAACAGCAGTCTCTAATCTAATTAAGTGTGAATGAACTTGGGTGTGAAACACCTTTTGGGGTGTGGATCACACTGATAATGCAAAAACGTAACTGCACAACAAGGTTTCATTTGTAATTACAGTTTTGTGCATATTTGCAGGTGTTAGATGAGGCAGACAGATTGCTGAATGATGAATTCAAACTTGTACTTAATAAAATTTTTACTGTTATTCCTCGTGAGCGAAAGACATATTTGTATTCTGCTACTATGACAGACAAGGTACGTAGTTAATTACCTCACTATTCAAATTGTGTCTATCTGTGTTATTTTTTGGTTATCATTCAGTTTCAAAAGTTATTATCTTGGATTGAGATAGCGTAGCACATCTTCTCTCTTAGTATTTCAGTTTCATGAATATGTGACTGTTTGGCATCAGGAGACCATCCAACTATTAGCTGAGTATGTTATGTAGGGCTCCTTGTTTCTTAATTCAATATTATTCATTGCCTGAATCTGTTGGATAACTTTTTGGTATGTGGTAGTTTCAACCATTCATACTCGGAATGCCAATTATCAATTAGGGTCCCTGCTTCCAAAATGGAACCTCTAATAGAAAAAAGAGAAACTACCTGTCATGATTTCCGTGTTATATAACGAACCACTCGTGTACACCTGTGTGAAGCCTTACGTTGGCACTTAGGATTGCGATGGGGCATTCTACATTGCGTATCTTAATATGGACATTCAACGCAGCAAAATATGAAGATTACTAGGTGTGCGGGTTCTTATGTACCTTCATTAAATGCCTGAGCAAGAAGGACCTTCCTGTTCTTATGTACAAGGCGTCTAAGTTCTCGTATCATGATTTGGAATGATGCATTGTGCATTCCACCATAGGTAACATTGATGTACCCGTTTACGTCTTGTGTACCCAGTTGATCAGTGTTTTTGATAACCATAGGATAGGATTCCCCTGAGGTTGTGGCCTGATATGATTCCTTATGCCCTATTGTGGACAATTTGGAGCAAAATAAACATACATTGATTTGAGGGTGTATAAAAGTCACCTCTTCACGTCAGATCTTTCTTCTTGAGTTTATTGGTGTTTGGCAAAACGTCATCTATCCGTGTTCTTTTGTTTATTTTATTGATATTTTAGGAGAGATCAGTTTTGTTTGAGATTTTTGAAAAAAGGAATTCAGAGGTATTGTTTTTTTTGGTATGCTTCCTTTTGTATACTCACCCTTTTTGGGGTCTTTGGGAGTATATAATATTTATCAGAAAAGAATGTTGTTATCTTGCAAGTATCATGCAGCATGCAATAATTTGAATCATACGTCCATTGTTGTTACTATATTCCTTGTTATGATTTTAGAAGCTAAGGAACTTTCTTGTTCCGCTCATGTGTTAGCACCATTCTCACAACTTCTTTTACCCCTGGAATTCATCCCAAAAAAAAATAGAGTAAGAAAAATAAGACTGAAAGTCCTTTTTAAGAATATATCTGATTGTGTTGATCATATTTGCTGGTGGAGAAGCTCCAAAAGGCTTGTCTGAGGAAGCCTAAGGCATGATAATGCATCTTTAGAACACTAACCTTTCCAATGGTTGTGTATGTGAATGACTGACTAAAGTTGGTTTATAACCTTTTTCAGATTGAAGCTGCATCTAAATATTCCACTGTTGATACGCTGAAGAACCAATATTGCTTTGTTCCTACTAAGTACAAGGTTTCCCCTCTTTCATCAATATATTTGAAAGTGTGACTCAAAAGACCAGATCTAAATATCAATTAACGTGGTCTTTTGCCGGTTGCTATCTAAGAAATTTAGTTATCGAAGAATATATATATATATATATATACACACATATATATATATATATCTTTTTTTTTTTTGGGGGGGGCATATACCTCTTACAAATTTTTATTGAGAAGATATATAGCGTGTATGTGTGTATATAGTATACGATAAAAAGCATATCAAATTGACTTTATATAAGCCCGTAAGGTCACCCTCCCAAAACTACATAGTTTAGCTAAAAAGAAATTAAATTAAATAATGCAGCAATAAATTGAACAATAAACAATTGTTATATAAATTAAGAGATCAATAATTACGGTGCAAACATTTGACAATGGGTTCTTCATGAAGATGTTCACTGTTCTTGATTGGATGGTACAATGGAACAACAGTTTGATTGATCACCAAAATCCTCCATGCATATATATAGGAGAGAGAATAAGACTTGAAAGAGAGAGCAGTCGTGAGTACGCGAAAAGGACTTGGAGATTTAAATGTTTACACTTTCAACCAGGAGAAAAAGTGTGTGGAAAAGGGGAGTATGTTTTATCATCAGTCATGAAGCTAAGATGGTTTTGATAAAATATAACTGTAGAACCCTTGAAAAATTAATGGTATAACCCCACTAAATCCTTTGATTTCTGGCTTGTATTCCCTTTTGAATTTCATCTGTTTTCTCTCTATTTAATGGAGATTTTTTCCAAATGGATTATTGACGTGGTTTTGCCTTTAGAGGTTAGCATATGATCTTTGTATTAAATTAGGAAGGATAATGGAGAGGAAATCGGATATGGCTGAGCAAGAGATTCATGTTATTTT
Source organism: Aralia elata (assembly GCA_034770075.1). Lineage (NCBI taxonomy): Eukaryota > Viridiplantae > Streptophyta > Magnoliopsida > Apiales > Araliaceae > Aralia > Aralia elata. The sequence continues at coordinate 23,286,263 of CM068384.1, forward strand.
TTTAGTCAAACGACATAGTTATGAGTAGGTGACTTGATATAAGCCCTTGACTTATATAAGGTTAATTTCATATGCTTTTTTATCGTGAAATATATATATATATATATATATATACACACCCCCCCCCCCTCATTTGGCTTAAGGTGGTTGTGGTGAGGTGTGGATCAAATATTATAATAGGGGTAGTTGTGACATTTAACCATTCTCGCCAGTATTCATTTTACCATTTTCCTTGTATATATATATTATATATACACACACACATAACATATATATGTATGTGTATATATACATATGGGAAAGTGTGGCTGCGGTAATTATCCCAAAACAACGTAGTTTTGGTTGATAAAATGGTAAAATGACAACGATACTATTAATAAAATTAGTTAAATAACACAACTATCCCTCTTATAATATTTGGATCACAGTTAGATGGTTGTGGTGACCAAATTCATCTTAAGTCTAGGAATGTAAACGAGCCGAGCTAGGTTTTGGCTTGCCGAGCTCGAGTTAAAAGTTAAAGGAGCCGGTCCGGGCTTTAAATGATCCTAAAATCTTGTGTACGAACTTGACTCATTTATAAACAAGCCGAACTTGAGGTCGAGTCGAGCTTAAGCGAGTCGAGCCGAGTTGAGCTCAAGCTTAAGTTCAGTCCGTTTACTTTTTTCTTATTTTTTTTTTTAAATTTTCACACTTTTTTTTGAAAAAAAAATATAAATTCAATTAAGCCATCTACAATTATAATTTAGAAAAGTCATGTACTTATGATATATTTTAAAAAATTATACTATAATCTAGGTAAATCCATAAGTATATATATAAGTAGTTGGACGTTTGTCACATCACCAAGTGTACTGCATATAATATATATATATATATTTTATAGAGTGATAGAATATTAAATTATATACCTTTTCAACACATTGCATGCTAGACACATATATTTATATGACTATATTTATTTAATTTTCAATTTAGTAATAATGAAATAATAATTGATTATAATAAGACAATTGAGGATATTCATATTTTAAAAATACTACAATTGACTTTAAAAAAATTAAGAACTCATATGAGATAATGAATTTTTGTCTTTTCGACTACATATATACGTATATATGTGTGTTGTGTGTGTGTGTATAGATGTATGTATTATAATTAGAATTAAAACATGTCATACACAAATATAACTAGGAACTTAGTTTTAATTATGTTTATTTTTGTATTATATGTTTTATATAAATAAAATAAATTGTTAAGTAAATAATTGTTAAACGAGCCGAGCTCGAGTCGGGCCTAAATGAGTTGAGCTCGAGTCGAATACCACACTATTCAAACTTGGCTCGTTTAACTAAACGGGCTAAAGGTCTTGTTCGAGCTTGGCTCGTTAACGAGCTCGAGCCAGGCTTTGTCGAGCTGAGCGCCTTAGTCGTGTCGGACTTGCGGATAGCCTAGTTCGTTTACAGCCCTACCTATGCCCATATATTGATGAGTTACACTCCCTCCGTCTTAAGATAAAAGTCCTAAATTGACTTTTGTGGTTAAATTGACCATTTTTTAAATTAATATATCTTATTATTCTTTCATATATATGCAAAAAACTTATAAACATTATAAACTACATACAATTTAGTACATATCTCTATGTTTGTTTTTTTGAAAATCTAAATATATATGCTTAATTATTAATTTTAAAAATGGTTAATTTGACCACAAAAGTTAATGGATGACTTTTATCTTGGGACGGAGGGAGTATTAAATTATCATTTATGTACATCTACAATATCTTTTAAGTTGTAAAATCATGATAAATAAAACTCTTATAAGATTTTAATGCATTTAAATATGAAAAAAGTACATTATGTTTCTAAAAGTGCAAAAGAACAAAAAAAGAACGGTTTCTAAAAGTGCAAAAGAACTAAAAAAGAACGGGGAAACTATGTTCTTCCCCACAATATGTATTTTGTAAAGCGCAAAAATTAACATTCCCGCTAGTTTTTTAAACGAAAATGTAACACTCCAGTTCCACATCTGAACATGCAGTTTAGTTTGATATGAATATAATGCCCTAAACAACTATTAGTAGTAACTTTAGTCTTGAGCTTTTGGTGAGCTTGTTGTGGGCTAAGATAACATAAGAAGATACTATTGAGACAATGAATTGGGTCTCTTTACGTTATGATTTGATTCAGACTCAGGATTTTCCTTGGGTTGGACCACTAGGGGAATGAACTTGTCATTTGGTACTTTAAGAAACAAGTGTAATTAAGAAATGGAAGGAAAAAAATGAGGCACTTGATTTGTTTCCCCTTCTAAGTACAAGGTTTCCCCTCTTCCATCAATATCTTTAGAAGTGAGTCTCAAAAGACCAGATCTAAATATCAATTAACATGGTCTTTTGCCAGTTGTTGTCTTAGAAATTTTGTCCACCAAGTGGCTATCTAAGAAATTTTGCCTAGTTGGGGGTTATATAGCTCTTACAAATTTTTATTGAGATGATATAAAACATGTATGTATGTGATGTGTGTGTGTGTGTGTGTGTATATATATATATATATATGGCTTAAGATGGCTTACGATGGTTGTGGTGAGGTGTGGCTCAAGTATTATAACAGGGTTAGTTGTGGCATTTAACCATTCTTGTTGGTGACATTGTTGTCATTTTACCATTTTATTAATCAAAATTATGTCGTTCTGGGGTAGTTGCCACTACCAACTAGATCTGACAGCTACATTCACACTTTTCTATATATATATATATACACACACACACACACACATACGTATATGGGAAAAATGTGGTTGTGGCAGTTATCCTAAAGCTGCGTAGTTTTGGTTAATAAAATGGTAAAATGACAGCAATACAATTAATGAAATTGGTTAAATGACACAAGAATCCTTGTTAAAATACTTGGACCACAACTAGATGGTTGTGGTGACCATGGCAATCCTAAGGCCATCTATTGATAAGTAGTATTAAATTACATCTATAGTATTTTTTACATTATAGAATTGTCAACAAAAAAACTCTTATAAGATTTAAAAATTATTTGAATATAACAAAAGTACATAATGTTTCTAAAAGTGCAAAAGAATAATAAAGGAAACGACAAAATATACTCTACCTACCATGCTTCATTTATTAGGATATAAAACCCATATATTTTGTTTAGCGCAAAAATTAACATTCCCTTTAATTTTTAATTAGAAATGTAAATGACAAACTTTTGGATCACCAGGGGAATGAACTTGCAATTTGTCACTTTAAGGAAGAAGAATAATTAAGAATTGAAAGGAAAAAACTGAGACACTCAATTTGTCAACCCCTCAACCCCCCCCCCCCCCCCAAGATGTTAATATGTATTAATACAGCTAGCAAAGAGGGCTATTCATTGGCTTAAGTATATTTTTTAAATACGATTTTGGCAATAAAAAGAAGAAAAAGTATTTGTTAGATACACTATTATATATAAATTGGGGTTAAGTATTATAAATGTTACCGTATCTCAATCCAAGGACAACAAAGCATCTCTGAAATGCGACAACCCTAATTGTTATTGATAAGCACCTCTCCTCACCCTTCATGTATTGATGCCCATGAATTCATGCATTGATGGCACATATAGAAATATTTAGATAAATAAATATGTTTTAGAATATGTTTCAGAAGTGGTGAGAGATTATAAACATATCAAAAGATTGTGGAAAGATGTATAGAAATTGTGGAAGTTGAGTGAGGAGAAGTTCGGATGTTATTATTACTGTTAATCAACGTAGGTAGGATGGAGAGGCTGGAGTTAAGTTTGAATAATACAATTAGATGTAGGAAGTTATAACCAGTTCACAAAATGTAGGAAGTATATTTGTAGGAAGTTGTATTCAGTTTTAATTGTATTAACTATTTTATAGGCATAACAAACTGGTTTGTAATTGGACAATTTTCCAGTAGCTTTCATTCTGACTGCTAAAATATTTATTGAGTTTCACATATTCCCCTTAAAAGATATTATTTTGGAAAATGTCAGTGGGGGCTACAGCCCCTTACTTGGTTCTTCTTGATTCATCCACCCCTTCCTGCTAATGATGCTAATAAATGAATTTGAAATGAAGAATTTGATTGGTCAGCTTGCTTATACTCTTTGTAAATTTCAAATTTGCGTTGATTTATTTAGATTATTTGAGGTGTTGAATTCAGCCGCCCTACTTACAGGGTTAAAATCACTCAGTTAATCTTGTCAAATATTTAATTTTTATTAGCTTTGTTTTCCAAGCTGATTCTCATTGTGTAGGTCATCATGAGAACCCTTCCTTTCTCTAATTATACTCCCTTTAACCAAGTTTATGTTACCACTTTTTTTAATGTTTCTCTGCGCAGATTTTAAGATATACCAAAACACTTTTATATATTAGATTTTTCACTTTTTTAATTTTTTCAGTAATTGTATGTTTAATGTTTAATTATATTAAAAAGATATAATAAATAGTTGTGTTTTCAGAATATCTTGAAATCCATGCCAAAAACACCCAACACAAAGTGGCCTTATAAGAAACTTCTCTTTCCAATAGAATAAAAAGCACCCAAAAAGCAAAAAGGACAAGCGAAGTCATAATGACAACTATTTGTATTAGTTTTGCATGTTGTAAGTAATGTCATCATCTAAATTCTTCTATATATCTTTTTGACAAGTATCATCTAAATTCTTCTTGCCACTTATCTGATGGTAATTTAATAAAGGGAGTGCGAGAGATCAGCAGTCCCTGCTCAGCAAATGATCAGCCATCCTCATTCCTCTTCTTTCTGTCTCCTATCGCACTCATGAGTTCTTAGACATACTCTTTCTCCTCTTTCATTCATGTTGTCCTCTCCTGTCTCTCTTTCTTCTCTCCTATCTCACTGCCGTGTGCTTTTGTTTGTTTACACATTGGTTCATCTATCCTCTCTCTAAAGTGGAGTACTATTCCACCTTAAAAAATTAAATTAAGGAACTAAGGTAACTGCTGACACTTTTTTTCTAGTACAGGACTGCTGAGATCCATTTTCCTTTAATAAATCTTTTCATGTCATCAGTAAGTTTTGTTTCTGTTGATTATACCAGTGTATCATTGGTCCTGCGCATGCTTTTTTTTGGGTGCATTTTTGTTAATTTATATTTTTAAATCTTTGTTAAGTTCCAAGATCAAATTTAACTCATCCAAGAAAACAATATAAACAAATACTGGCTACAGGACTGCCATCTTATACATATTCTTACCGAGATGTCTGGATCCACGTCGATGGTTTTCACGAAGACGTGATGACACTCGAATTTTGAGTTTAGTTCTTCTGAATCTTGATTTTAGAGCCATTCCGATTAATGGCGATATGAGCCAGGTATTTTCTTTAAGAACAAACTTGATTATGTCCTTTTTCTTTTTTTGGGGGAAAGGGGGGGGTGTTGGGATGATGGAGGATGCAATTGCATTAGGGTGATTCTACAGCGACAGGCGCAAAAATTTTTTTTTTTTTTACTACTACTCCCAAATAATTTATATGATTTATTGGAGTTGTACAACACTGTTTTGTATATGTAATCCAAAAAATACACCTAAATCACTTTTTTTTATAAAAATTTTTTTTAACCAATAAATCATATAAAATTATTTGGGAGCCCAAAACCAAAAAAACAAAACAAAAAAAAAAATAATTCCGACCGCGTGTCGCTAAAGGGTCGCCGGCGCCGGTCGGCCCAAGAATTATTGATTGCATTAATTCTTGCAGTTTTCTTTTTATGAAAAATAACCTTGAACCCTGCAGATTTCCAAATAGGTCCCCCATGCTTATTTTAAATGTGTTGACAAGGCCAAAAGACTTGAATCCTTGAACAAGTTCAAAGTTGGAGAATGTAATATTCTTGTCTGCACGGATCTTGCCAGTAGAGGACTTGATAGTCCTTCTGTGGATATGGTTATCAATTATAATATCCCAAGAAACCCCCAAGGTTAGGTTTTCTATCTGTACATGGTCTTCAAATGCAGGTTTTATGTAGCCATTTAAGATAGCCCTTGATCCTTTTCTCATAGCCTTTGGTTACTTGTTTTCCACTGCCGTTAGCTAATTACTCTCAACCAACTTGTTTTTTTTGAACTTATTATGCCCTTTTGCTGGCTAATTTACAAAAAGAAAATATTGTTTCGTGCCATTAGACAAATACATGTACCCTTGCTACATTTAGCGTGCTATTTATGCACTAAAGTTCTTGTTCTTTCTTAAACTTCTAAAGCATAAGTGGCCTAACACTGCTTTCATCTTTTTTTGCCAAAACAACAATACCTTACCACCCTTTGCTTCGTAAATTTCATTTTTGTAAATGTACTTTTTTCTCGCCACTCTTTCTACTCCTTCCTTTTCTCATTGTATTCTTTCATAGTTACATATCGTATTTCACTGGAATTCTTGGATCTAGTTACTCCTGAAGTTATTTTTTTTATATTGTCTAGTTTAGTCACAAAAGTCTACATATTTCCTGAAGGTCCCTGCCCCTTTTTAAGGTAAGATAAGACCTTTTAACATAGAAAAAATTACAGGTTATTACAATATACGGACTCTAAAGCTGCATTAAACCTTTGATTAACAGCAATAGAGCTGATTGTAAGAAAATGACCCACTTCAATGTAACACGAACGTAGGAACCGAACTTCTCTGTTCCACCAATCTACTCTATATATAAGAGGTCTATGGAAACTGCAAGATGTCTTAACTTACCGATGATGGAATGGATTGTAGGATTATATACATCGAGTGGGAAGAACTGCTCGAGCTGGACGATTGGGGGTTGCAATTTCGTTAGTGAGTAGGTATGATTTCATTGATTTGGAGTGGTATTTACAGATAGAGAAGCTTATTGGTAGGCAACATATTTAACACTAATAATCCACATGTAGTTTGTTATCAATTTAAGAGATGTGCTTTTTATGCTGCCATTTTCTTTGTCTTCCAGATAAGAAGTTGCCGGGATTTGAAGTTCAAGAAGAAGAAGTCTTCCTCCTGTTCAACCGTGTCACAAAAGCCACAAGAATATCATGGATGGTATGATAGTGTTTCTTCTTCTTTTTAATTTACTTTGGGATAGTAATGAAATTTGACAAATTGGTTCTTGTTAAAGCACTCAAAGGTCAAGAGAAGTACATCATCTGGTCAGTTCAAAACTCAAAAGTCAAAACTAATATATAGCCATATGAACTTCACTTTACTAGGACTGGCAATGATAGATTTTAATCTTCTTTTCAATTTTCTTGGGGGTGGTAATGAAATTTGACAAATTGGTTCTTGTTAATGCACACAAATGTCAGAGAAGTATATCATCTGGTCAGTCAAGAGTCGAAACAAATATATTGTCATATGAACTTTACTAGGAGTAGCAATGTCGTAAAATCCTCAGGAGATGGTAGCTGCTGTCAATATTTTTTGAAACTGTTTCTTAAGCATTAGAAGTATTATTGTCGACGAAGTAAGAACTCTTTGCCCTTGAAAATCATTGCAAATGTAGAACAGAGGTTAAAGAAAAGAAAAAAAAAATGAATATGCACCGTCTCAATTACTTGCATGTTTAATTTCCTTTAGTCACCGAAAATGTGTTGTTTATGCTAATTCATTAGTTTCACCTTTATGAAACTCTTTATGGATATACTTTTATTATGGAAACTGATAAATTCACATCAAAAAATGATATTTTTATAACAAAAGTGTCGCTGTAGATCTTATAACGGCGGTTTTCACACCGTTATACATCTACAACGATACTTTTACTGTGAAAATATCAAAAAGTGTTGTGGATTTATCAGTTTCTTTGTTTACTACTACGATTAACATTGTAAGTATGATCGACTGAATTATAATAGTGAATTTCAGTCATCCAATCATTGTGATTATAATGAAGATTTTCATTCTTTCTCCATTCTAAACTAATAAATTTTGGGGCTTTGGGTTTCATTCTATTTTTTAGTTGTTTAATGATTGCGTAACAAGTCTGCCTAATGAATTAGTTTGAAATTAAAAAAAATATATACATAACGTGAGAATTTCACTTTTGAAACTAGAAATCATAAAATCAACCTATATCACGTTTTTATGCAACATATCAAACTAAGTCTCCCGAAAGGAAGAACAACCGTTTTACTTTGGCACATGAGGTGGCGGGTTTGGAATTTATGCAATAAGAAGGAAGAGTCCAGCCGCTGACGAGTCTGCTAGAAAGAGTGAATTTCATTCCTGTTGTTGAAAGACCGGGGAAGACAAGCAAGAAGTCTTTGAGCGAAGAAGTTGTCCTTAGATAAGTGCGAGAAGGAGACCTTTCAAAGTCAGTCCCCTCATGTCGGTACTTCCATGGCAAAACAAGTCACAATCGGATTCCTGGTGGTTATATAACAAATATTTTTTTATCTTATTGTTTCATGCATTATTCGGGCATAAAATTTTTATATCTAATGATTAGATAATAAATTTAAGATGGTAAACTAGTAATTTGGGACTACATTTATTGAGTATAAAATAATCACTTATTTATATTTAAATATACAACTAATAAACTAGTAATTAATAATATAGGATGTATATATATCCCAATGGTATCTTAGCTTGATTTCCAGTCAAAAAGATCTCATAACATGATTTCAAGTTTATCTTTTTGGTTTTGGTAAAAAAAAACAAAACATCTTTTTCTCATGCCACGTGGATCGACCTTTTCATGACTTTCGTAATCAAAGAAGAATCTTTATTTATTATATTTACGTAATCTAAGAATAATATAAAAAGAATCTTTATTTATTCCATGTGTTTCAAAATTAATGATATATTTTAAAAATAATAATTTTTATAAATAATTTTTTATTTTTAATTTTATTTTTAAAAAAATATTCATAGTACTCCAAATACACTGTATTATTGAAAAGAATTATGAGAGTAATTATAGATAGATTGCGTGGAGTACTGCTATTCCACGACAGGAGAAAAGGGTTTGACCTAACATCCATGGCCACGTAGTCATTGAATGGCCGGTATTGAATTAATTTGTTACAAAAACTATGCGGAGACATAAAAATTAGACATAAAAATTTGAGACGAGTGTATTTGAAATTTTATTTATTTATATTTTAATATTTGAGTCAAAATATAAATAAATAAAATTTAAATACGTTCGTGTCCAATTTTTATGTTCACGTAAAAGAAATCATTGTTAATTCAATTTATTTTTTATTGGTGAAATTCATTGAATTTATGCACGTGTTTGTTGTGGGCATCTTTCATGGTATATTCATTGAATTCACGTTGTTTCAACCTTTCTATAGAAAAAGGCGAAATTTGATACTCTATCGGTTCTTTTTTAATTGATATTTTAAAAGAAAACATATAATAAAATGATTTGTTTAATTAATTAAAATAAATATAAAATTTTAAAATTACATTTCAAAATTTAGAGAAAAAAAATGAAAAGTAAATAAATTAGTATTTAATGTAAGAAATAATTTGATAAACTAAGTCATTAATTTTTTCTTGAAATTTACAAACGACAAATAAATAAAAATAAATTTTATTTTTTAAAAAGATAAATAAAAGGAAACAAAAGAAATATTATGATAATATATGTTTTTAAAATAAAAATATATTTTTAATTTTAAAATAAATAAAAAAATTTTAATTTTAAAAGGGAGGGAGTATTTATTATAGAGTTTATCCATTTAGAATAATACTCCATATGTTTGGGACCACTTAAAAAAATGTATATTCCCATAAACCCTTTTCCCCCTCTTCAAAAAATCTATATTCCTCCAATCACTTTACAGTTATCAATCTTTCTCTCTCAATCTTTCCCATGGCGGCCCATTTTCTCTCACCCCAATTACTGCCCAACCAATTCCTCCTCTTTCTCTTCCAATTCTCCAATTCCCACCCTTTTCACTTCAAACCCATAAAACCCACCAACCCCAATTCTCCGCTGCTGCTTACATTCTCCCCTCCGCCGCCCCGAATACATCCCCCACCGCATCCCCGACCCGAATTACATCCGAATCTTCGACACCACCCTCCGCGACGGCGAACAGTCCCCTGGCGCGACCATGACCACCAAAGAGAAGCTTGACATCGCCCGGCAGCTGGCCAAGCTCGGCGTTGACATAATCGAGGCCGGGTTTCCGGCCGCCTCCGACGCCGACCTGGAGGCGGTGAAGATTATCGCCAAGGAAGTCGGCAATGGCGGCGGGGGAGTAGAGGGTAGTCACGTGCCGGTCATATGCGGATTGGCGAGGTGTAATAAAAGGACATTGATGTGGCTTGGGAAGCTGTTAAGTATGCGAAGAAGCCTAGATTCATACGTTTATAGCGACGAGTGAGATTCATATGAAGTATAAGCTGAAGAAATCGAAAGAGGAGGTGTGTGGAGAAGGCGAGGAGTATGGTAGCGTATGCTAGGAGTTTGGGGGTGTGATGATATTGAGTTTAGCCCTGAAGATGCCGGAAGGTATTAACTTTTAATATAAACTTTGTATATAAAAATGACATTCGATAGTGGGAATTGCAAAAGTTGGGAGGGATGTTAGTTCCCAATTTAAAACTCATTTCTTCTTTTTGCAATTGAATATGCTTATAGTTCCCAATTTAAAACTCATTTCTTCTTTTGTAATTGAATATACTTACGTTTTGGTGAGTTGAGAGTAATATAAATTTCTTTTCCCGCATTTGAATAGTTAATTATTATTTTTTTTGTTTTGTACTACTTTCTATCTTCAAGTCCTAGAATCATTATTTTTCTCTGTTTTGTACTACTATATAGATTAAAGGCCTTTAAAATATTAAGGTCCGGTTTGATTATGAGGTAATTCTTTTCAATGCAAGTCTTTTATAAGAAAGTTTACTTTTTTACTAGAATTTTTTTTAATAAATAAAATTTTATTTTTATATGGTGAGACCTTTTGGTGATACAGTTGCATTACTTTTGTTCTATTTTTAGTCGGTGAAAAGAAAATGAGTAAGATTTTATTTTTAATATTGTTAGAATGTGTTACCATGTTTTCCTCTCCATGTTTTCTTCCTATAATTTATGGAAGCACTACCCATAAATTAAGTGAGCACTACATTGTGAAACTAGTATATAAGCCGATGTAAATTAAGGAGAATAGAAGCATAATACAACATAATGGAATTATTCCTATTCCTCATCCCTTATTTGTTCTATTACATGAATACTCTTCCTATTTGTGTTATTACATTATTACATACATACATACTCTTATTTTCTACATGGTATCAAAGCCACGTTCCTTATTCTTAACACCGGCTGCACAGTTCATGTCGGAGCACTGTTCACCGGCAGCACTGTTCACGCGCGGAGCACTGTTCACCGGTAGCACTGTTCATGCCGGCACTGCAGCGTATCACTGTTCACCGGCCTCTTAATTTTTTCTCTTTCGCTCCTACTTTTATTCTTCTCCTCCAAGATGGTATCTATTGTTGATGTCTCTTCCAACATGGTATCCATTGTTGATGTCTCTTCCAACATGTATACCATTGTTGATGTCCTCTTCCAACATGGTATCCATTGTTGGATGTCTCTTCCAACATGGAATCTATTGTTGATGTCTCTTACCATTGTTGATATTTCTTCCAACACGGTATCCATTGTTGATGCTTTTTCCAAACACGGTATCCGGGTTTGAATTGTTTTAGAATCTGCAAATGTGTTCTTCGCATTTTCCTAATTTTGGAATTGTGATGCTTTATTCGTTGCGATTGGATCAGCATCAGTGTCTTCTTGGAAGCTGATGTGCTGTTTTTCAGGCACGTATACTTGTCTCCGACGGCAATCACCGTTTGTTTTTCAGCTCCTTTCACGTGGACTAGCTTCTTCTGGGCTTGTTTTTATCAAATGCACTTTAATTTGTCCCTATTATATAAAGTTGCATTTGAGGGGGAGTATTTGATATGGTTTGATGGTTTTGAATCCTCAAATGGTGAATTTGCATTTTCATCCCAGCTTTATTTGCTTTGTTTGCTGTTGTTGGGTCTGCTTTACAACACTTAGCAACTGTTGTTCTGCAGTGATTTGTTGTGTTGTATGCATCTTGCCGGTAATCTATGGTCTTTGACCTGTTTTCCGGCGGGTTTTCAGTGCTGATTTTGAGGTTGTTGCTGACAGCCTTGGTTTGCTGCCTTGTTGGCATGTGCAAGCTGCTGGTCTCACATGGGTGCAGACATGTGGGGCCCTCCTTTTACTCATATTTAGCATAATAGAACTTTAACTCGCGCTGCTTTGTAGTTTTGCAGGAATTTTGAGTTTTTAGTTTTCTGGTTAGCCCTACTTGGGCTGACTCTTGCACCATATTGCTGTACATGTTAACTTCCTTTGCAGATTATTGGGCCCCATTTGCTGTATTTCAGCTTTGTGGTCCTTCTTTTTCTGCATTCCAGCACAACAGCTCCTAAAAGGAATTAGTTGTTCGTAGAGCTGTTGGGAAATCATGTGGGGTGTACATTTGCACATTTTCCTCCTTGTGCAGCTAGTGGGATTTATTTCCTGCATTGTGCTATGCTTTCCAACACTTTTACAATTAGTGGGTTCAACTTTTGCATCTAGTGGGGTTCGTATTTCTGCCTGTGGGGCCTGCTCTTGGGCTGGTATTTTGGGACAAATTTGCTGATTTGCTTCCATTTTTCAGTTGCAATACCCCACGTTGTGCTTTATTGATTTTGTTTCATCCATTATGTTTGAAGTTAGGTATGCTAGACATCCATATACCAACTTGAGGGGGAGTGTTAGAATGGTGTTACCATGTTTTCCCCTCTCTCCCATGATTTATCTTCCTATAATTCTATGGAAGGACACTACCCATAAATTAAGTTGAGCAACTACATTGTGAAAACTTAGTATACAAGCCACATGTTAAAATTAAGGAGAATAGAAGCATAAATACAACATAATGGAATTAATCCTATCTCCTCATACCTTATTTTGTTCTATTACTTGTGAATACTCTTTCTTATATTGTGATTTATTACATTATTTACATACATACATACTCTTATTTTCAACAAATATTATTTATAATCTTAACAGTGTTGTGGTGGAAACTATGAAACCAAGGCAAGAATGGAAAATGTACACACACTGGTTGTAGGTTGGTAATGTTTTTTAATAGGAGGATGATGAATTTTAAATGTATGAACTCCAGTAATAGCCTAGACTAATCAATACAATTATCTTGTGAAACCAGTCCAGAAATAAAAGGGAATACGTTTTTCCCCTGCATGTAAAAAAAGGAACCTAAAATAACCATCTATTGTAACTTATTCCAGTCGGTAGGCTTAGATTACATGGTTGTATGATTATGGAATTCCAAGCATTTAGTTAATCTACTGTTCTGAATAGTATTTGTGATTTACTTTTATGTTTGGTTGAAATTGATCAGAATGGCTTCATGAAGGTTATAGTATGAGTGGTGGATTACTATGTTAGCACTTCTGTTGCAATACTATTTGGTACATACTGATTAATATGGCGAGGTTTAATTCTCCACAAATCCTTGAAAGCTAATCGCAATAGTACTGGTGTCTAATTCCGAATGTTGCTTCAGGTAAACACATAAAGTTTCTTAATACTTGTTTCTATACCCGGTATCTTAGAAAGTAGAAATTTATTTGATATTACATTCTAAAGGAAATTTATAAAAAGCTGGGGCTACCACTCTTAATATCCCTGAACACTGTTGGCTATACTGTGCTCTAATGAAAATTCGGACAACTGATTGCTGACATAAAAGCAAACACCCCTGGAATTGAAAATGTCATCATTTCAACACATACTGCCAAAATTGATCATTGGGACTGATTCAACTGCCAATACATTTAGCGGTATGCAATTAAATTTGATGAAGTAAATATTGGATTGGACACCAGGTTTTGTTCCACTGTACATGTTTATGCTCATCTTTGTATAGGTGGCATGGTGGCAGGCGCGCGACAAGTAGTAAGTTAACAAATCAATGTGCAATTAGGTAAAGAGAGCGGGTAATGGCTTCTTTGGAGGAGGTGAGATGTTTTGTTATCTCATATGTTCACTTGAAATTATGTATTATTGCATTGTTAAAAATAAGAGGCAATTTGATTATCAAGATTTTGATTATGGTGGCTTAAGTAATGATTTTAAATTTTCATTTCTAGCCTAATGAGATCTTTCAGAAAGCATTTTATATTACTTTGGGATTTCATTCCACGTCCTTTTACTTACGACTTCTATATTCTTATATGCTATTGCTTTCCGCTTAAATAGGTTCAGTTTGTATTGTTGGCTGTCTGTTTTCCTCACCGAGAATGTCTTTTTGTGTGTGTGTGCGCGCGATGTGTAATGCGTGTGTTTCTCCATGTTGAGTTTGGTATGCAGCTTAACTATAACGTAGTACAACGGGTATTTATCATGTAGTTGGAATAATGGAAAGGTACTAATGTGGCATGGTATCAGATTTTTTCCTCTGCACTGATTAGATAATGCTGTAACTTTTATCCTGACTAATTTTTTTTTTTTTTTTGACATGTTAATTTTAGAATTACGTAATTTAACTGCTTGATGTGCCCAATGCCCAGTCCCAATGTAATCAACTGAAGCAGTGTCCCAATATATTGTCAACCATTATACTCTATATCTCCTTATGAAAGAACAAATCTTGACACCCAAAATCAAAGAACTTTTGTGGATTGTTAATCATGGATTCCTTATATATAGTCTATAATTTTAAGGCAGTTGGATCTTGTAATGTGCAACAACACTGTTAATCTTACATGGCTACTTCTCTTTCTTTCTAATATAGGTCCTTGTAAGGCATTTAAATGTCGCGGTGAGCAAGTATTGGGTGGTCTTTTATACTGGGATCAATACTAAACACATAGTGGATGTCTATCAAGATGGTGAATACTCTCTTTGCATCTTTTTTATATTTGAAATTTTTATATTGTTTCCCTAATCTTAAAAAAGTTAATTTACTCTGATTCAATTTGGTGGTTGTATTTCTAGGTTGGAAGAGTACAGTGGTCATGCTTGTGCAACCACAACAAAGGCAATTGTTTGGTGCTAATGCTTTTGCTCATGTAAAGTGTTATCCATCCGTGTTGGTTATCTGATTGCAAATTGGTTTACAGATTTATGCTTCATATATCTGCATTTTATGCTTCTAGCATGTATGTGGTATCCATGTTAGCACAGCTTGTATCTAAATATTCCTTACTGAGTGTTCTTCGTTTCAATCAACTTCGTGTGATTTGCAGAGGCTATAATGTAACCCGTAGTCAGATTTTACGTTTAGAGGATGCAAACATTATCCAAACTTAGCTATTCTTTTTGAATTGTAGAAGTTGCCCTAAGTTTGTGCAGGATTTCCTTTGGAGGTGGGAACCAGGTGAGGGAAAGCGACATGTGTGTAGCTCGATGGAAGGATCCTAGATATTTGGTACCTGGAGTCCTTTTAACCAACGTTTTGTTTGATAAGTGGTTGGTGTGAAGGTAGTCTATGGAAGAGGGTCATTATTAGTTGCTTGGGGGGGGGGGGGGGAGAGAGTGTGTGTGTGTGCGTGAGTAGATTAAATTGACGTATCACCTCCTCCATTGTATTACCGGCAAGGAGGTTTTGAGGAGTGACTTTGATCGGCTATAGCAAGGAGTAGCCTGAAGTGGAATTTAAAGGGGGTTTATCCCCTTGCTATGATTCCCCTAGGACTAGCGTAGAGGAAGATTGTAGCCCTGGGACACCCTTTTCCCTTTTCGCTTAGTTGATTTATCCTCTATTTGCGATGCCCAAGGGCAGTATGTGAAATGCTTCTGGCTTGGAACAGACGTGAGGGTGTTGGAAAGAGTGTAGGCTAGTGATTGTATTAATTTTTTATTTTTATTTTTCATTTATTTTGGGAAGAATCAATTGACAGGGAGGAACTTTTAGTATGGACAGGGGTCTTGGCTTTGTGTGGCAATTGTCAATAGTCGTAAACTTTTTTTCGCCCTATACTGTGTATGTCTACATGTGTACTTAGGGTAGGCCCACTGTTTAAGCCAACTTAGAGTGAATTTATATTAATTTACCCGTACAAAAAATTAATATTAACGGTTCATTATCTTGGATTAATATCATTTTCTAGATATAGGTGTCAGAAAACCATCTTGAACCTCAACAGTATTTGAATTCAGATCCTAACCCTACTTGTATTCTTAATTTTTCAATCAACTTTGTGAATCTGGAACCCATAATCAATATTATTTGGTCTTAAATACACTTTAAACGTTCAAGTTTTATCGCTTTTATACACTTTAAACCTCAATGTTTTAACTTCAGACATTGAACCTCAATGTCTCTATATTTTTTTACTACTGAATTAAGCATTTCTTACCGGAATAAGTCCTGTAACTCAAAATAAAAGGGTAAATTAAGTCTTTTTAAGGGTCTATATTGTTTTATATTGGCTTCAATTTTTACTTTATTTTTCTTCTTCATCACATACTAATCACGTGACTATAATTTTTTTGTGCTTTTAAAGAAATTTTCGATGTTCTATCAATCCTGAAAATTAAGTATTTTTAACGGTATAAATCATTTATATTGTATTTAATTTTTCTCAATTTTTTTTCTTCCATCAATACACTAACCACATGCCTATATTTTTTTTGTATTTCTAAAGATATTGCGGAAGAAAAAGTACCCAAAATACTCTCATTCGGATCAATTATTACTTTGGGGGTTCGGTGGCCACAAGGTTTAATTTATAAAAAAATTAAAGACATTAAAGGTTCCAATATCTTAAAGTTGGAACATTAGGGTTTAAGTTATAAAAAAGTGAAAAACTTGAAGGTTTAAAGTGTATTTTAAGCCATAATATTTTAATTATCTTGGATCGATGGTGTAGGTGTGTCAGTTCATTTGGTTTTGAAAACAGTTGAGTGCTAACGTAAAATCGTGAGTGCTAGTGTTTACTTATTCTTCTTGTCCCTTTTCTAAATTTGTATCAATATTCTACAAGGAACTCACACATATGTTGTCCCTGTAAATTTGAGAAATCACTCACTGCTCAACAGCCCCTTGCTAATTCATTGTCACTATGTCACATTCTAAACCTGAAACTCTGATTTGTGAGAGTTTATCTTCTAGGATCTTTAGTTGAGATATATCCTTCAGTCCATGGTGGAAGATGGTGAATCCACTTAGGAAAAAGAAAAAAAAAATTAAGACCAGAGAATTAATGATCTGTTAATTAGCATTGTAAATCTTAATGAAGAATATCATAAATATCTGTGAGATTGGTTAATGGCTAAAATAGAAAAATTGCTAAAGAATGTGAGAGAGAAAAAAAATTTAATGATCAAAATAAAATAGAAGAACCCATATTAGAATAGGAAAAATAAATCAGAAATACGAAAAAATGGAAGTGATTAAAGAAATGTAGTTTGAGATGGGTTATTGGAGATGAGAGATCTGATCTTTTCGTTGATAGTTCTTGGATTAATACAATTGCTCAAAATTAACAGAGAAATAAAGAACGAAATGTATGGATTGATCAAGAAGTAGAGGAAGAAATGAAATGAAATTGGTGTTTCTAGAGAATATTAAGGTATTTCTGGGATTGGAAATGAAAGACAAGTTTTTACACAAATGCGAGTGTTGAAAGAGGGAAAAATGTAGACAGGAAAACTATAAGAACATTAAGAGAGAGTTTCTTTAGTGGAGTTTTTGAGTAAAAAAAAAAAAGTGCCCATGACTAACATGAATTCCTCTAAGAGTTTCTGACACCCATATTTTTGATAAAAAGAAAAAGAAAAAATAGGGGATTAAACAAAAAGAATTAGAAGCAAATGCAATAAAAGGATGTTAGATTAAAAAAGAACCAGTGTAATCAGATTAGAGATAGAAGACTGAATGGAGGTTCTTACCCCAATATATTTTTGAATTCTGAAAATCACTGTTACCCAGAGTTTGCTTCAATCACCTTCAACCTTGTGCGTTGACCATGATGGAAATCTGTTACCAAGAAGTCGAGTGGGCGTGATACTAAATGTAGATGATCATGAATGATTTAATCAAGATTATTTTGATGTATTCAGGGAAAAATGTAAAATAAAAAGAATTGAAATTCAAATAAACAAAAGAAGAGATTTCACAAAGGGAAGGGAAGGAATTAAGAGAATAAACTTTTCAGCATCAATTTACAAAAAATACCAGTCTACATTTTGAAAGTGTTTTTTTATACCTAATTGTATGGCTATATCAATAATACTTATAACCAAACACTACAACTATATACCGAACAGAACTAATATTAATAAACAACCTACAATTGGTTAACATTCCGATATGTTGATCATTGACCGCCTTTTGCCTTTTGAATTTCTTCTCCTTGGATTTCTAACCATTTTTAATATCATTTTAAAACTATTTTTTCTAATCTTGTATCACATATGAAGTTCTCTTATAATTCAAGGATGAGAGCATGTAGAAAGTTTCTCAAGTTTAACATTATTTCTTTCAAAAATTGAGTTACGCTATTTGTCACCCTTGTCTAATGCTTCAGATCTTGTAGGATGGAATTCTTATTATTCCCGTTATTTAAAAATTGTATTTAAACATATTATTTTTTTTATTTATTCTCGTAGCACAATAAAGCATCTCTCATTAATCAAGGAGAGAGCATCTAGAAAGTTCTCAAGTTGAACATTTTCTTTCAATAATTGAGATAACACTTTACAGGAACCCTTGTCTTAAATTCTTCCGATCTTGTAGGATGGAATGTCATAAACATAAAAATACATATGAGATTATGTCTCCTAAGAGATAGGGCTCCATCGTTCTGATGAATCTGCGTATTGTCCTTGGAAAACTTAAGGTATGGAGAAACGAAACTGCTAAAGCTCTTGTTTTCTTATGTGGCTTTGAAATTTGTTTATATACTGTCTGTTTGACACGAAAACTGTTATCAAGAGCCAAAGGAAACAAGAAAAGAAAAAGAAAAGTACATGTGACTTTCTATGCCTCTTCATTTGTATTTTAAGTTGCTCAAGTCTTATACTTACATTATATAACCTCTAGTTCAATATATGTTAGACTTACTATTTTTTGCATTTTGATTTGTTAAATAGAAACACTATTGAGTTATGAGCTAATCTGAATTACTTTTCGCGAAGCATGCTTATCCTCTTCTGAAGCCTTACCTGTGGTCACCATGCAAAAGAAATGACAATAATAGTAGTGCTTTCCAAACTGTACAAATATGTGCTTAATTGGAAATAGTAAATTAAGCTGGATGTGCAATGTTTGTGATCATGAAACTGAAAAAGAATTGTTTCTGTGATTAGGTGCAAAGCTAATTGATATGTGGGGTTTAATACATGAAACAAAGCTTGAAAAATAGTTATATTGTAATGATGCAAAACAGGTAGAGATTATAATTGTGGTGTTAGTGATAAAGCTGTTAAGAGATGGATTCTCATTCCACAGATGAGGTTCTGCAATGCTTGAAATCTCCAAGAAGCACCACCCACGTGTTACTTTTAAAATGCCTATTGGATAATATTACTATTTCCCTTTTCGTATTCTTTATGGTTTTGAAGCAATTTGTTGATTTGGCTTTCCATCTCTCTCTCCGCACTAATACACCATATATTCTCATGTTGTTTTCCCCTAAAAATTTGTACAGCGGACGCCATGCTAATGAGGTCGAAACTTCCTGGAGGTATAGGGTCTATGTGTCATGTCCATCTATGCACTAAATACATTCTCATGTTTTTGATGCCATGCATCAACACCTTGCTTTAATTCCCTTTTACCCAGCTTGGCTATGACATCGATGGGGAAGGAACTTGATGATACCAGTTATGGCGTTTAACAAGCCGTAGCTGAAAAGAAAAAGGTGCAAGGAAATTCTAATACAAATTTTACTGCTGTTAATTAAGTTTTGGTTTTTTGTCGCTGGTTATGACAATTGCCCAAATAATGTGCATAAGGATGCAGTTCAGGGTGCGGACCTATAAGTTTATTATGCATATTGGAAAATGGAGAACCAAAGTAGAGAAGGAAAGACTTCGTATATGTGCTCAAATTTTGTTTGAAATTATGCAGCTCAATCTACCACATCATTTATTTTCTTTTTTGGTGTCACAGACCATTACGGAGATGATGACCTAATAGCACTGGTCTCATATGAAGTTTTCCAGCCCTCAAGTTTGATTTGGAAGCTTGGCGATGTAACAGGTACAAGTAGACTTCAATTCATGCTTCCATATTTGTATCTTCCTTTAGTCAGTGGGGTGGGCTGTCAAAGTAGTCGTTCTTTCAATTGAAAAAGACCTATTACCTAAACGCACAGGTATACATTGTTGGAATTCTGTGTCTTTCAACGTCAAACATATAGACTAAATGAATGCAGGATTGGAGAAGAACATATTGCATTGATCAGTTGGAACAGGGCCAGTTGATTCAGCCATACAAGGCGGTTGAATCTCATAGTGAAGGTTTGTAATTTGAGAAATTTCAGTTCTATATTGCAATGAAATTAGGTTTAAAGAAAAGGGCTAACCCACTTCTGCTAATAGTCCTTGGAAGCTGTTTTCTGATGCTCTTGCTCGAGTGAAGTGATTTTTACACAAACAAAGAAGTTCCGAGCTTTTTCGCAGTCAGCTATATATAGTTACAAAAATAAACGACGACTCCATATAAGTAAATTAAAGTTAACATCAAACAATATGTCACATTTAAACCAGTACGAGTTCTGAGTATTAAAATATATAATTATTTTCCCAGTTGTAAGTGCACATTTGAATTGGGAGCACACACATGCTGTCGGCCATAAGAAGCATCTGTACTCCCTATATGCAGGTACCTGTGTGACGCAACTCGAGTACTCCATGAATGCCAAGATATACGTATTAGGCATTGATGCTAAAGGCCACAACCCGAGTTTTAAATCGCGTGGATAACAACCAAACATCAACTAACGCATAACACAGGGACAAGCTGTTTCAACGTACATCAAGTTGTATGTCAACACAAGCCTATTTTAACTCTCATGCAACTCTGCGGAATTTACTATTTAATGTGAGAGAGTACCTACCTGTAAATAACAATTTCTTTTCTCTTTATCTTAAATGAGTCATTTCGAAACATTTCATCATGTCCAACACTTCACACATTTTTGTTCTCTTTTATTGTAAATGTTGGCAGTGTAACTGTAGCATCAAATGGATATTGTTATTTCCAGCGTCCGAGCCTATAATGGTGGCATAAAACAAGATGTTAGGCATCAAATGCAACCAAGTTAAAAGCAATCCAGAAACATAAGCGTTACATATATGATAGTGGATACTAGAGTCAGGATCATGGCTGATTTGCACCTCCCCATTAGTTGTAGGTTTGCTTTCCGCGAATTGTCCTGTATTATTTGTTTTATGATTAAGGGGGTTCCAATTCTCTCCTTGAAAGTTTATTCCACTTTGTATGTGCTTGGGCTTAGAGACAAAATTCTGCTATCAGGAAACAGACCAGTATAATATTGTTATCATATCTGGTCAGTAACTGTGATTTATGATAGAAAAATGAAACAGCTGCGATAAAATTTAGCATTCTTATTTAACGAGGGAATTAATATTATTATCACAATAAAAAATATTAGTACCATAAGATTTTTTTCACATGAATAGTAAAGTGGTAGTTCAACTCTCAAATAATAGATGCTCATTGTGGTAAAAACATTTACATTTTGTGAAAATATCAATATATTATGGCAAGTATATCGAGAAAAATCCATCAGTTATAATGATCTATTTCCCATTTATGTAATTAATGACTTTTTGATGTCAATTTAAGATAATAGTGTTACTATGGTTGATTAACACAAGTATATTAATAAAAAGATAGTTTAACAAAATGATGTTGTTTAGAGTGTAATAAGTGGATGATTCATCATT